>CM038010.1:13891886-16291886 GCA_021234005.1 Nephelium lappaceum
TTATTTTTTTGAATCATGATATTCCATATCTACGAAAGGGGGAGAAAAATATTAATCTTGATTTGTTTTTGCTGTCGTTTGTAGAATTTTTAGTACTTGATTTTAGTCTAATGATCTATTTCCGTTGCATTTAAGTTGTTAAGATAAAATTGGATATAGATAATTATTCATAAATTGTTTTTATAAGTTTAATGTTTTAGTTTTGATTAATTTTACTTTTCTTGTTCCTAACATGTATTTAATCTGTATTATATAATTATTATGTCGAATTAGTATTACGATTTTTAGTAAAGATGGTATGCATTTTGAAGATGGAACTCCACTTTTGAGTTCATAGTGGCCTAGTGGAGCTGACAACTACTGACAAGTACTAGCTTACTTTTAACAAGAAAACAGTTTTTTTTTTTAAATAAACAAGAAAACAGTTTTATCTCGTGAAAATGTGTCAGTTGCCTTTGGACGTATTATGCAATTGTCATTCACATCACATCATGGAAATAAAATGAGTAATTTATAAGAGCTTTTTCTATATGACATATGATGATGAGAGTGGAAAGAAACTCTGCTCTTCTTCAAAGGGTTGCTTGGTTTGGAAGTTTATCAGGTTTCAATGGTGTTTGAAATAATGGGTTCTGTTTTGGATTTTTGTAGGTCATGTACAGTTGATTGGCAGTAAGGAATTAGGGGATCCATACAGTTGATCTATTAAATTCGTTGTTGAATATTAAGTTAATTAAAACAATAAGATCACCCAGGTCAGGTCTTATAACGTACCATCATCTCAATTTGTTGGTTTCATTTAAACTTATATGTGCTCTAATAAACGACATGTGAATTTTATATTTGGAAAATTTAATAGGCCCATCAGCTACTTGACAATGATATGGGGAATTTCAAAACATTAGAAACTTGGAAATTAAGCTGAGTGGAGCCCTTTTGGTCCATCAGCATTATTTGACTTCTTACATAGATTGGTATTTGTGGGTAGTTGTCTTGGATTTATTACCTTGGTCATTGTAATTTGGATCCATACTCCAGTTTTTTATCTGATAATTATATGACCTCTTTTCAACTTTAATAATGAATTCTAGGAAAGCTGGGATAAGAGGACTTTCCTTTTGTAAGGGCAAAATTTGTCTCCGCGTGTTGCTGCATTTGATCAGTCATTGTCGAGGTACCCTTAAAATTTAGGGATAGTCGCCAAAGCCTTTTTTGGGGTTAGTTAAGTTCTGGATTTCAATTATACTACAAGGATTTATTTGGATCATCTTTTAGAGTACTTTATAGAAAGTACTTCCACCACAAAGATACTTTGTCTCATGTTTGTAAAACATTCAAAGTATACCTCGAATTTAGATAAACCCCTACATAACTTGTTTAAGGCTTTATATGTTCTCTAAGTCCATTTCAGAACAAAATATCAAAGTTTTATTATTACTATTATTTTTTATTACTGTATCTTCAATGGAAAAAAAACATTTAAAGTTTATAGGAAGCAACACAGAAGAAGCATAAATAGAATCGCAATACAAATTAGAGAGCAACTGTGTGCCCTTTGTTGCCTACCACACTATCTAATACTAATTATTTTGCAAAATGCATGCATACTCCCTTGAATCAGCAGGCCGCAAGGTGCGCTGATTGTCCACTAAGCACCACTGTGGCAAGAAGAGTCAGAGAGACAATTATGTTAGCCGACTGATACTTTGTCTCTAATAAGAAATTAAATCCAGCCTACCATATATATATTGCTGTTGATCAGATTCCACATGATCTTTTATTTAATCGTTAAAGAATTCATTTATTGACTTTCCCTTTAACAACGCACATCTAAATCTTAGAATCTCGTTAACTTCTTCTACATGTCACAAGTTGTTTATTTTATTTGTTAGGTTAGTTTAAATAATTTTATAGTGATGTATCCAGTAATGGAATGCTTTCTGGTTCATTATTGACTAGAGCTTTGTTTTTACTTTGGTAAAAGTCAACTGTTTTGTTTTGTGCTTCTCTTCCTAATTTTTCAATTTTTGTTCTTGCTTCAGGAACAAGGCTCTGATGGTGGAGTCAGGAATCTGTCAAAACTACCAAAGAATGTTGAAAAAGTTGATGAATCAACAAGGCATGAGTTTGCAGAATTGCTACTGTCATTATCTTCATTGGCAAAAACACAATTCCCAGTTTCGTCATCCGAAATTTTACCCTTTCTGGTTGGATTCTTGAATCAGAATCAAGTGTTGAAACTAAAGACTTGTGTATAGGAACATTATTTAATCTCTCTGCAGTGCTCGACAATGCTGGACCTTTGGTCTCTAATGGGGTGGTACAAACACTCTTGAAGCTCTCTACCGTAAAGGAACTCTCCGAGAACTCACTTGCAACGTTAGGGAACTTGGTGGTAACATTGATGGGAAAGAAAGCTATGGAGGATAGTCCATTGGTACCGCAGAGTTTGATCGGGATTTTGAGATGGGAAGATAAGCCAAAATGCCAAGAATTGTCAGCTTACATTCTAATGATCTTGGCTCATCAAAGCTCAGCACAAAGGGAAAAAATGGCCAAGTCAGGGATTGTCCATGTGATACTTGAAGTGGCCTTATTGGGGAGTCCTCTAGCACAGAAGAGAGCACTAAAATTGTTACAATGGTTCAAAGATGAAAGGCAAGTCAAGATGGGGCCTCATTCTGGGCCACAAACAGGGAGGATTGCAATGGGTTCACCTGTCAATCCAAGACAGGCTCTAGAGGGGCAAAAAATGATGAAGGACTTAGTGAAACAAAGCTTGCATAAGAACATGGAAATGATAACTAGAAGAGCCAATGCTTCTGATGATTCTTCCAATCTCAAGGCCTTAGTTATTAGTACAAGTTCTAAGAGCTTGCCTTATTGAAATATTTGCAACACCTTTGATAAAGTTTTATGAAATGCGATTCTTTTGCAGAGATATTTGATGGTTGCAGATTGTGAAAAGTACTGAGAATGCATTTCTTGTGCAGTAACTGAGCTGACGACTATTGTATATCGTGAGCAATAAATACCAAAAATTTTTAAGGGGGGGAAGCAGTGGATTCTCCCCTTTAATGCATGAAAATAGCTCCAATATCATACAACAATGTGAAACGGTAAAAGCACCCAAAAAATTAACAAAAATTTTTAAAACATTTCAAAATATCCAATACATAAAATTCACTACCCTTATAAATTTTTATTTATATATATATATATATATATATATATATAAACAAAAGAAGTGCTACAAGTTTTTAGAAATTTGTTTTTAACGATCTATAGTAATTTTTTTTTTTCATGTCATGACTGACCAATTCCGGAAGTCTCCTGAAAGGGTGCAATATAAGATATCATCACTTCCTTCAACCTCTCTTTTTACTCTCATCTCTCACTGATTTCTTACTCATTAATTGTAACTAAATATGTGTGAAAACAGAAAAATTCACACATAAAAAAATCATAAGCAATTAGTTTTATCTTATGGCATTGTTCAAGGTCTGGAGACTCTTCCCAATTTATGAAAAAATATTTGAATCTCGTCAACATTGATAAGATGAATAAAATTGTTATTAAAATTAATATATTTACTAATTTCAAAATATATATATATTTACTATAAAAACAATGTACATTTTTTTGGTTGGTTTTTGGCATATTTAAAGATAAGAGGTAATTGAATGACAAATGTTAAAAGAATGAAGTTCATCATTTTCTAAGAAGGTTTTGCATATTTCTTAACTATGTGAAATTATTATGAGTAATCATGCTCTTTTGCCATATGTAATTAATGATATGTCTTTCAGTACGTAAATTAATCCATTGTCTTTTATTATGTACAATCATTCATCCTATATTACATGAAATTATTCATCTATACTACAAGAAATTATTTGTCTATCCTAAAGAGGGGTTGTTGGATCTTTCATTCATCAGTTGTTTTTAAAACAATCACAAGTTTATATGTGGCTAAAAAAACTTTTCCAATTTTTTTAGGGTCCTCTAGGAAAATTTCAAAAACTAGAGATTAATGGTGGAAGAGATTATAAACAAAATCACAAACAAAAACAATTTTCAAAAGTAGAATTTACTCCCTAAGTGAAAATTGATATTAGAAATTACTTATTGTTTCTGGCTAATTTAATATTACAGTAACTTTTAAAATAATCACAGTTAATTATGCTTAAAAAATGATATACTGTAATTCCGATTTGTAAAATAAATTAGACTATTATTTGGTTAATTTTATTGTTAAAACTATTATAAACCTCAGTAAATATACATTTGATAAATTTTATGTTAATTATTGTAAACTTATAAAATATCTTAAATAGGTATAAAATAAAATATTTTAATTTTTATATAATACAAATATAATTTTATATAATTAGTATATCCTAAAATTAATGTTGAATTTGATCATTAAAATATTTATTAGATCCCATGACCATGGCAACATAATCAATCTGTAAAAGTAACCCCACTTCTTAAAAATATTATTAAATTTATTCAAATGATCCAATAATCACTTTTAATAATTTTATCAAACACATTTTTATACTAAAATTTATTTTTTTTAAACTATTACTAAATAATCAAATCTAATTTTTTAAAAGCAATGACTCAAAAAGAAGTGATTATACAAGGCTTTCAACTCTGCCAAGAATACGAACACATATAAAATAGAATCCATAATAAGAACAAAGATTAATGGTTACTCAATTAGACACTTAGAGAGATTACTAAATTAAGATAAATAGTACGTAACAAAACACAATTTGAACCCAAATTGGATTTTAGTATAAGAGTTATTATCATTTCCCTTTAACGATGATGAATCATTATTTTCTCCTTTATGATTTTAAAATGATAAAAAAATCCCTTAAAATAGTATTAATTTAGTTATAATAAATGATAAGAGGATGTTTCTTGAATTAATAGGGGGAAAATAACGATCAAATTTGTGGGATAAATGATAATAACTTTTAGTATATTAAGATATAAAAAAAAAACAAACCGGTGTAATGTCGGTTCTCTGCAAAAGAATTAGACTCCTTATTAAAGTAAAATAAAGAGATACAGATCAAATAATACCCTATTATTATATTAGTACTTTTAATTAACAGTTCAATCTATGTTGGCGGTAACTTTGTAAACTCTAATCCAAATAGAAAACTGAGTCTGTTGCAGCCAATCCCAGATTTTTAGAAATAAGAAAAATAAATAATAATAAAACAGGAATAGGAGAACAAAACAAAATAAAATCCTTTTCACTTAAACCTACATCAATCTTATTAAACTCTTCCCTACTACGCTTCTGTTTCACTCTCCTCTTCCTACTATATACAAATATATTCCTTTTAAAGCTCTTCCTTCTCTTCTTTTTCACTCTCTCCCCCCTACTGTATAGAAATATACAGTAAGTTATGCAAACTTTATATTTATGTGGTTTTTTTCACAATTTGGTTTTTGTTTATGTTGTAGTTTTTTTTTTCCTTCTGTTTGTTTAGTTTACATGGAAATAATTCTTAACATTATTCATCATGGAAAATTCAGGACTTTTTGTTTTTTATTTTTTTTATTCGTACTTAATTTGGTTTCCGTCTATCAAAGAAGAGATGCATGGATGACGTAGAGTTTAAGTTAAGTTAAAAGGAGTTTTATTTTGTTTTGTTCTCCTATTTCTTTTTTATTATTATTATTTTTTCTCACTTCTGGAAATTTGGGATTGGCTGCAACAAACTCAGTTTTCTATTTGGATTACAATTTACTAGCTTGTCGTACTATTTGGATTACAATTTACTAGTTACGACAAACTCAGTTTTAGTTAAATAATAATAGGGTATTATTTAATTGGCACCTCTTTAATTTCACTTTAACTCTCCATCACTGGCTAGTCACTCCTCCATTGCAAAAATATATTATTTGTCAAGTTTTCTAAGGTTTTAGTTTCTTGGTATTGTTCTTCTAACTGGTGTGTTATGCAAACTTTAAATTCGTGTGTGTGTGTGTTTTTTTTTTTGGTCATAATTTGGATTTGTTTATGTGGAAGTTTTTTTCCTTCTGTTTTTTGTTAGTTCACATGAAAATAATTCTAAACATTATTTCATCATAGGAAATTCAGGTTCTTTTTTTTGCCTTTTCTTCTTTTTATTTATACTTAATTTGGTTTCTTTTTCTCTGTTAGTTAATTTAGTTTGTTAGTCAATGTCTAGAAGGTTGTTGATCATATTCACAGTTTTTTCTATTTCGATCAATGCTGCTAGACCCGTAACTCATAGAGTGCTTTGCTTGTTGATGGTCATTATAAAATTTATTTCAGAGTGCTTTGCATGTTGATGACCATGTAAATCATAATTTTTCTTTTTACCCTGATTCAGTTTGTTTTTCTGAAAGTTAGGAAAAGAGAAGGAATAGAATTTCAAAATTTGAATGTTTTTGATTTTAAAAAATTATTATTCATCAACTGATATTCTTTTTGTTACCAGATATTCGACAGAGTAAAATAACCAAAATTAAGTACGAAAACTTATATAATACATAATTTTGGTTTACACAGTAGAAGAAAAGCCAATTTTTGTAGTGGCTATGAGCCTATGACGGTATTATTACAATGTGTCATCACGTAGCAATTTTTTCTTGTAGTGCTTAATTACACTAGAGTACTCTTAGGTTAGTATGGCCATACACTAATTTTTGTGTATGGGTGTTCAGGTGTTTCTAAACGATCAATTAATTGATTCGCTTTGTTGTAGTGTGTTGTTTGATAATCTGGCAATCTTGAAAATCTTTGCTACCGGATTTCCTCAAGCTGTGACTGTTTAATAATGTGATTGACCTACAGCTGATCATTACTCTGTATGGGAAGTGAAGCACTGACAATCCTCTTCCGTATTAGGCAGGTGTAGAGTGTCATTGATTATGCTCAATATGGACAACGGATGTGAAGGTACATCGTTGTTGGGGACTTGCTTCGGAAGTTTGAAAGTTTTTGCTGCGACCATGGATGTTGTCGTAAGGCAGGTATGTATATATTGTCCAGCTTCTCTTCACTAAACTTTCAAAATATTGAATTATTTCTCAGATGATTGGTTGTTTGCAATGTTTTTTTCCGTTGGCCCTGTTCTACTAAGTTGTATTTTACTCATAGTTAGTTATATGCCATGTTACAATAATCTTCTTGAATCGTGGACAGGAATTAGGACATGTTGAACAGCAATTGCAGAGTTTCGGTGCCAAAGTTGCAACAAATCTGCTCGAACGTGGACAAAGAAATCTCTCAGATTTTAGAGGAAGAAAAAGAGTCTGACATCGATATGGTGGATGAAGAAATCTCTCAGATTTTGGCGGAAGAAAAAGAGTCTGACATTGATGCGGTGGACTCTGGTGCTTCAAATATAGGTAGTATTAATGAAGACCATTGCAAGAAGGATTCGTGTGATGCAAATAATGTCTCTCAGCTCATGTTCTGTGCAACCTTTTGAAAAAGTTGAGATTGAGCCGTCTGCGGAGCAAAATTTTGATGAGTAGAACTGATGAGACATTTGGGGGGTGACTGATGGGGAAATTCATCTTGCTTCAAAAGAAGAAATATTAGCCTCAGAAGGTAATCTTAGAGACATGTTGGAGAGTGATTCTGGGGACGATTACGAGAAAAAATTAGAATCCTTGCTTAAAGAATATTTTGCCATGGGTAAGTATTTTATAATGTCTATGTCTGAATCACTTACAATTAGGTTGACTTAAACTGAGCACATGCTTACTATTTTGTCTCTGCATGAAACTACAAATAAGTTGCTTCTTTTCCATTCTTCTGGTGCTGACCTTTGTTTCTTTTTGGTTTTATTTCACTTGCATATTTTCATGTTATATCGTTAAGTCTGCATATCTTGATAATTTTAAATTTTTGAGGGCATATTATTGTGAATGTGTCATTCTATTAATACAAATCTATGGACTGGCTTGGCAAGGGATATTTTATTTAGTTTAGCATTGAATTGCTATGGTAGTACAATGCATACACTTAAATATACTCTTGTAATGGGAGAGATATATGTCGGGAAAAGTAGTGAAAGCTGAAATGGAGTAAACATCTTTTTCAGGGTATTTTTTGCTATTAGATTATGATTTATTCTGCGATTTAGCTGATCATAGTGATAGAAGAACGTAGGAAGTCTGATACGTCTGATTGACTTTACCATGGCAGATAGCTTGGAGCCTAATGATATGATCGAATCTATGTTAGCAGATGTACCGATGGATGATCTGTCGGTCTTTATACCGGAACGTATATTGGAGAATGACAAAGAGATGATGGAGTTAAAGAATGATTTGATTGCCAAACAGAAGATGGAAACTAATCGATCATTTGAAGAAGCGATTTCTGATGATTTTGGCGAGGCGACTTTTGATGGTTTTTATGAGGCGATTTTTTGGTGAAATTTGTGATGATGTCGATGAGGTAAGGATTGTATCCCTTGTTTTCTCATACCAGATGATATAAGTTAATGTTAATTGAATTATGCATTTCGTTTGATTGTTTACTTCTCATAGGAACGGATGTCAACAACATTGAGGAAAAGGAAACGGAAGGTAGCAATTATACAATCAGAGACCTGTCATCAACTGTCAAAAGAAACCGATCATGAATCAAAGGAGGCTGGTCATGAATTCGCGGTGGAGGTGATCCAAAAATCAGAAGAAAAATCAAAAGAATCGGAAACAAACCCAGAGTCTGACTGCGCTGAGGTGATCCAAAAATTAGAAGAATTAACAACAAATCAAGATTCTGACTGGGTGATTGTTTAGCTTCTAGCCGGATAAAGAGGGAATTTAGTACTATTTTTTTTTTTTTTTTAATTTTTCATTCAAGTGTTATTATTTTTTTCAACTGCTAATTGAGGAGATTATAATTTGAATTGTTGGACATGGATTAATTTGCATTTCCTTTTTGAATGTTTGGACGTAGCAGATAGAAGTTTTTTCGATATTTTGACATGCGTAACTTTATATATGAATTGCTAGATATAGATGATTATATACTACGCAAATTTGAGTTTTCCATTTCCTACGATTTGCACTTGCAAATTTTATTTTGCACTTGTGATTCTGTTGCATTTTAGTGTTGCCACGTGAAAGAGAAAATCTTAGGCGTAACAGGCTCAGTGGTGCCGTTGATCACCTATAAAAATTGACATTTCTTACCTGTCTTAGTTTTTTAACCAAAAGGATCTCTATTTAGCTCTACTATCAGTGATGGAAGTCCTATACGAAACCAACATTGTGGACACCGGAAGACCCATCTCCATCTTGTGATGGAAATTGTCAATTGGGTTCCAAATCATTAAATGATCTAGTGGAACCAAATAGTTCATTTGGTTATAACCACATGAACTGTCATTTTCTTTTTTCCTATTATGAGGACCGGTTCAAGAATTTGTTTTTATTCTTGGTTTTGTTTTTTTATCATTGGAACAAGCTCAGAATATTGCCGGAATTAGTAATAAGATATGGTTTTAACGTGCGATGAGCCATTGATTTGGTTTCTAGTTTGGCAGCCAATCTAGTAACACATCAAAAAATATCTTTCTATATATATATATATATATTTAAAAAGAATTTGTTTAATTTACTATGTTCTCCTTTCTATTTACTAAAACAAAAGAGTTTTCAAAATTTCAAAAACCTCTTAAATTAAAAGCAAATTCACAAATTAAAAAAAAAACATAAAAATAAAAGCAAATTCACAGTTATAAAAATAATAAACAAATTTTTAGAAACCTCTTGAGTTAAAAGCAAATTCATAGTTGTAAAAATAATAACAGTAAAATACAAAGATGAAAATCAAATTTACCTAAATTATAAATATATTTTGTGATGGGGTGAACATTTTTTTTAATTACTGAGATCAGGATGTTACCGAGATCAGTTACAATATGATTCTAAGACTGAAGATGGCAACCCAAAAATAAATATCTATATAAGTGAGACTTCTACGATAGAACCTATGACCTTTAGAAACAATATGGATGAGTTGTGATTTATATTTACACCACAAGATGAGGTGAACTAATAAATGAAATGAGTGTAAATACAATTTTTTTTTTTTTCGGTTTACTTAGATAGGGATATATATATATATTATTTATTTATTTGAAGTTATTAGATAGAGATATTTGAACTTACAAGTAAAATTTTTATTAAAACACGTGATTACCTATCGACTACATCTTCCATTGCATATAAATATTGGACCTATTTTGAAAGGCGCAAATATGACTCAGCAATTTATAATAGCCACGAGAGTACATAATAATGGGCCCCAAGCTGACATGGGCAGTGGAACTTCGTGTAGCGGAGCTTGCAACGGTTAAGAGGAAAGCGAATAAAATTCGAGTGAGGCTCGGGGTTGGACGGTTGGTGACTTGCTCGTTGCGGGAATATGGCGGACAGTTTATTGGGCCCCTCCTTTTCTTGTACTACTATTAGTTCTCCTCTCCTCCTCAATCTCAATCTCAAATCAAATTTCCAACTCCGTCCCTCAAAATCCCTCCCAATGTCTGCCGTTCACTCCCATTGTTTCTCCAATTCAAATCCCGGCCCAACCCCTCCCTCTCTCCTCGTCTTCTCAGGTGGCACTGCCTTCAACGGCGTTGTCGAGGAGCTGAAGAGGCTAACAACACGTGTCGCGCACGTGCTTCCTGTCTCCGACGACGGTGGAAGTACGGCCGAAATTGTTCGCGTCCTCGGTAATAATTATTTTCTTTTGCTGTCATGCATGGTGAGGCGATTTGCAGCTTGTTGTTTGTTTCTCTGTTGGTGAAAATCTGTTGTGGATTTGTTTCTCAGGTGGTCCGGCTGTTGGAGACATACGGTCCAGGTGTTTGAGATTGTCGGACCAGAGCTCTTCTGAGGCGCTTGCCGTTCGAAAGTTGCTTGGTCATCGTTTGCCGCTCGATCCGCAACAAGCCAAATCGGAGTGGTAATTTCTCACATCTTACTTGCTTTTTTGTAAATGCACTTCACTTTTGAACCGAGTAAATGAGATCATGTTGCTATATGAGTTGAGAATTTGGCAGGTACAGTATAGTGGAAGGCGAGCATTCTTTGTGGAGAGGTGTATCAAGACCCTACAGCGAAACGATCCAAGCATTTCTTGTTTATTTTCAAAATGAGGCATGTTGTTCTGGTAGCCAATACTAGTTAGTAGTTATGAAATTATTGTCAAAGACAATTTACGTTTTACTTCAACCCTCGAATATGCATTTTGTGTGTCTTTTAACTCTGCCTGTGAAGACATGTGCATAATTTTCTTTAATTCATAACATAGAGCCTGTACTTTCTAGCGTAGTTATCATATAGTGTGTTGCATTAATGTTCAGTTTGGAACACAAATTTTCTTCTATATTTAGGGCTATACACTTTTTACTTATAAGCACTTTGGGGAAATTTTTATTGAAAGCTGTAATAATGGATTGTCGAAGGTTAAGCAGAGAATTATTCATTCCTTCAAATATAAATGTTCTGATGCGAGACCTGTCTACACATGCGCTAACATTACTTTCTGTTTTGTTTATTTGTTACACGCATGTTGATGTTCTGTTTTTTTCTATTATAGCTGCGTTCTGGAACTATTGATTTATTAAATGTTTTTTGGAACCTTTTTAAGTGCTCAATTTTATAATGCACATGTTTTGTGGATGTAGATCCTCCGACGGCCTAAGGAATCATTTTGTTTCAGTAACGGCAGGTATTTTTTTTTCATACCTTACATCAGTCCTATCAAAGTATGGCTTCTATTTTGATTTGTTCTTGGAGCATGCTTTATTTTGGAATTACAGTGTTTGTGCCCTTAGACTGTAATGGTGGAAGAGGCTTTCTATTTCTATCGCTCATTCTGAGTGATTGTGTTGATACACATGTTTTAGGAGGCAGTTGCATCAGTAGGCATGCTCACATTGAGGTATAGTTTATGAATGGTATGGTGATGTAGTACAAAAGGTGCAAGCTTCTTTCGGTATGTTTTCTCATTAGCCTGAAAGGCCAAATGGTGTAGGACAGACAAGGGAGGAGTAAAATAGAGAAGAGACTAGAAAATGGATAGACATATTTGGAAGAGGCAGGAGCAAATAATTTAGAGGGTATATGTAGAAAAACTGTTTTAATTATTTCAATGATCAGTCAAGTTTGCTAAAGGAATATGAACACTGTGTCTATTATTAGTGTTCAAATCTTAAACAAGAAGGAAGTCAAAATCTATGCTTATAACTCAAAGTAACCTACTTCTAATAAGGCAAGCCCAAACTATCACAAATATGGAATAATCACAAGTTCACCAAACAAAACAATCACCAAAACAATAATTTAATTTGATTAGCAGGTGATACTTTAATCCAACAAAAGAGGATCAAGGGGCCGAAGTTCCTCAAGAAGCCTAGTCTCATCTGGCTCAAAACAAATTTTCTACCTGACAGTAAAATGTTGAAAATCAATTTGATGAGAGGTGTCATACTGATCATCTAAGACATTTGTTATAATAGCTCATGGATCTGAAATTCAAGGTGTTGGAGTGGATATTGAACATGTAGAATATCTTAAGAAGCCACAAGTGGCTTGAATGTGTCTTAGTAGCAATATTAATTTGCTACATTAAACACTAGACTAATAGTCAACTTGCTCATTAGAAGAGCAGTAGATTCAAGCTTGTGAATGATGCAATAGGGCCTAATGGAATTGACGTACAGTTTTTTTGTCTCACTGTTTTTTGCCAGCCCGTTTTTTCGTAAATTTAATATGTGAATTGTTACAGCATAGCCGCATAGGATGCTATTTGTCCAAATCAATTCAACAGTAGTAGTTAAGTTCAGCATTGGATTATAATTTATAAGGTTTTAAGTATCCTTCATTTCTTTCTTGATTGTCGCTGATTATGCCTAAACAATTTATTTATCTACTCTTCTTCTTCTTCTTAATAATAATAATAAATAATTATTATTGTTTTTCATTAGTTTTTGCTCAGTTGCAATCAGCTAATCTGCTTTCTTTTATGTAAATGTTACCCAAGGCTGTACTGTTGCAAAAATCTTCTTGTCATTGTTCATTTGATGAAACCAACATTATGCTAGTTTAACTGATACCTGTCATTTTTGCAGCATTGGGAATTTCTTCTTTGCAGGAGCACGCATATTTTTTCAGTCTTTAGATGCTGCAATATTTTTATTTTCACGTGTTTCAGATATTCCCTCTGAAAGTCTGGTTCTCCCAGTGATCTCCACAAATGATCGACTGACATTGGGATGTGAACTCTTGGTATGACACTATAACTCTTGGTAAATATATTGACATTTATGTTATGTTTTAATACAGTGTCCTTCTATCATAATGATTTTATAAATTTTTCTATTGTTTTTATTGTGCAATTTATTTCTAGGATGGGACTGTAATAAGAGGTCAGAATGAAATTTCTCATCCAACCAATGGATTCATGGAACCCGTAAAAAAGGTATGCCATCCTCATATTGCTGGGAATTCCACATTGTTCATTACCATAAGATTTTTTCAGCTTTCATAACTTATAAACTAAGAACATTCAGAAATTAATATTGCTATTTTTCCTTGTGGTGGTGGTGTGGTGTTCTGGTGGCCGTAGTTGTGTTTTAGTATGTTGTTACCCAAATTGGCACATCATGGTGTAGTCATGAAATGTTCAAGAATCCATGTTGAATCAAATTCACTATGAAGTTGAAATTCATAATAAGACCCAAATTACTAATGTGAATTTTGATGATGTTGGAAATTTAAATCTATATGCACTTGATTGAGGCAAAATTAGTGTTTGGCTGGGGAAGCTTTTAGTAAATGAGATTTTAATTACTTATGACATCATACTGGTAACTTTCTTAAGTTCCTTAGGAAGTAATTTTTCTGTTACACTAATGCTTTTTTCTTGTCAATAGGAAAGGTCTTTAGTTCCAGCACTTCCTTCAAGAATAAAGCGGGTGTTCTACATGTCTAGTGAAGGCAGTAACCTATTGCATGAGGTAAATTGCCCTTTTTTTTTTTTTCTTTTTTTCTCTTTTAATTTGTTGCATATAACATCATGAGAGACTATAATGTAGTAAAGTTTGTTCTGGTATCTTGTTTGTTAGACATTCTTATAAACCTGTACGTACCAGCAGCCTTATTCTCTTTTATTTCTAAGTAATATATGTCAGAACTTACATCTGGAAGAAAAAATGAGAATTATTTGACGTTGCATGAGTTGTATCAGTATGTGTGTACGATCCTGAAACTATTGAGGAACTTATACTTCTGACTAACCAGGTCTTCCCTACTGTAAACCCTGCTGCCTTGGAGCAGTTGAGTAGTGTGGATTGCATTATTTATGCTATGGGATCCCTCTTTACTTCCGTCTGCCCATCATTGGTAAATTCTTATCAATTAATGAGCATGTTGCAGTTTATTTTTTGTTTTTTGCTTAGAGAAGTCAGTAGCAATTAGATTTGTTGATAGCAACATAATTTGCTTATTTGTAAATGTTGTCATTCTCCACTTTTAGGTATTGCGTGGCGTTGGGGAGATAATCTCTTCAAGGTCCTGTCCTAAGGTGCTTTTCATAATCTTTTATGTGATGCAAGAAAGTCATTGAATTGAAGAATCCTCTAGCTGCTTGGTCTCTTTCTCGAAAAAATATTGATTTTTTCAGATGGACCATGTCAAAAAATTGTAATTTGCATTCTCTTTGGTTTGACCTTCTAAATATGAAAATGTTTTTTTAATATAAGAATGTGTATATTGAACTTTTCCCCCTTGAAACCTAGTGATTCTTCTAGATAGACCTCGCCAAAGTTGGAATTTGCTTTCTCTTGATTAGGCCTTTCATGTTTCGATCATATATGCTAAAACTGAATGTTTCTTTTTGTTTTAACAGAGTTGTTGGACATAGATTGTCTTATTGATTTAGTCGTTTCATTATCAGGTGCTTCTGTTGAATGGCTCTCTAGATCGAGAAACAAGTGGCTTCTCTGCTTCCTCTTTTGTGACTGCTATTACAGATGCTCTAAATCGAACATATGGAGATCCTCAGAATTCCCTCAAAAACTCTGTGAGTATATGGATACTAATTTGGCAAGTGAATCGATTTTGATGCTGTAATCATAGTTCTAATTAATGAATCTTAAGATAATAGGCAAATTTTCATGAAGTTGTGATTATAAGGAACTGAAATCCATTTAATTATTAAATTTACTATACACAATGGATCAAAACTTCTATATAGAAGTTAATGCTTAATTAACCATTAAGAGAAATGCTAAACTTAGCATGTAAACTAGATGTATTAGATGAATCGACCTAAATACTGTTCTCAGATACTTGTACTAAAGGCAACTGAAATATTTCATTAATTACTTAATTGAAATCAATATGAAAATCATATTTGTTTGTTAAAAAGATTGAAGCTTTTTGTCATCAGTATTACTGAGACAAAATACAAGTGCATTTGTACTACACCCACCAGGTTTATCTTCATTTGTTTTGCCTCTAGTTACACTCCTTCAGGCAATATGGTCTAAGCTTTCAACTCTTACTGAGTTCAATCGGTTGTGTAGAACTTAGAAAATGTAGTGAGAAAAGAAGAAAGAAAATCAGCATGTGAAATTCTGGAAGGCCCTTTTTACTTCATGAAATAATGATGTTTAGGCCATAGATGTTTGATATGGAAGGAAACATGACAAATGTTGTGTCTAAAACCTACCAGAGTGAATCAATCTTTGGCTACTTGAATCCGTCCTTGCCACTTTAGCTGCAACAGTGTTAGTCATGTCATGCCTCTTCTCACTTCCACTATCCGTGTTCTTTTTTGCTGATTTGTTTTTTGATACTCCTACTTTGATCAAATTATTCCTCCATACTAGTGCACTCACAGGCTATTGCTGCATTTGACAATTACGTTTTTGTTTTTTGTTTTTTTCTCTCTTGAGTGGTTTGGGAGCAGTGCCAAATTGGTAATAATTTCTCCTGCAAGCATATAAAGCGTACTCTGCAATTATTGAAATTAAAATTTCATGATATAACAATTGATATTCATTGGCTAAGATTTTGATTATTAGATATTAGATGAATAGAAGATAGGAGTATATTGAATAGGCAACATCCACTTATGCAGTTTGTAATCTGTGCAGCCAAGTCAGTATATCAACACCCTTTTGGTGCCTAAAGAGGGTGAAATTCCCTTGGACCTTCAATGCTTGGCTTCCCAAGGAATCTTTGATTTGGTATGTATGCTTACTGTTATTGATCTGATTGATATCTGGGACAAAACTTTTTGTTTCCTCTTTTTGACAAGAACAAACCGCTTCATTCTGTCCAAAAAGAGAGAGAGAGAGAGAAGAAAAGAAAAAAAACGAAAAACTGCTTCCCATGAGTAGTAAAATACATAACCGGATGTGTATTATGCAGGTCACTGTTGATTCTGTACGTGATCCAAAAGTGGGCATAATATTTGACCCCCAGTCATTAATAGACGCTATTGCCAATTTGATCCGCGGGTACATGAGCACAAATGTTACAGGGGCCTAATCAAACCGATAATGCACTGAAGTGCCGGAGAATTAATTTTGACATGGACATAAATCTCATCAGTTTGTTTGATTCATTCTTATGTTAGGAGGTATAATAATAGCAAATTATTATTTGATGGCATATCTGTGTATCTTAGTTCTTATGTGACTTTGGGTGCGTTCAAAAATCGTTTCTTCTCCACCTAATTAAATTTTGTGATCATGGTGTGATTTCAGGTGCATTAGTCTCACTTAACATGTTGACTAGTAAGCAATCGTTGATTGAAGGATAGGATACATGTGGAATATTCTGGAACATCATCAACAGCCATGGTTTAGGTGCATTCTGAAAACTTCATCACTCATCAAAGTGTTGAAGATCAGTGAAAGTTCGCGGGTCATATTTAAGATGCTGTAAAATATTTCTGATCCGCAGAAAGAAATATTGCTGTACTATATTTACCGTAGATGTTTGTTCATTCTTTTCTATGTCCAAATCAGAAAGCACTGAAATCTAGAGGTCAACTGTTTTACTCTAGGATAACGGTTTTTGTCCAACATTTCCATCCAAGCCAATCTTATGTGGAAGTTAATATGTCATTAAATATTTAAATTTGAGGTTAATAAGACGGTTGACGTGGTAATGATATATTAGTTGGTATATTAGGTTGGATAGAAAAGTTGAGTAAGAGTTTATGGATGTATATCATTATCTTTTATTATATCTAGTTTTGAGTTTGTAATTGTGTATAACTACAAAATCGAAAAGAAAAAATATATATATATCTAACTGCCAAATGTGGCATGATTTATTTTTTGTATGAGCATTCTAGTCATGCAGCTATACATTTGTATACAACATTGTTCATGCTCATTGTAGAACTTGCAAAACATTTCACCAATAAATAAGCCAATATTTGTGATGAAAGCATATAATATGCTAAATTATTAAAAGAAAAAAAAGAAAGAGAAAGAGAGTTCATTAGTAATTCAATCTACCCCTTACGCTTTTTACTGTTGCACTATTTGTTCATTTATAGGGTTAATAACCAAATATAAAGTAACAATATGTAAAATGAAAGTTCAAACTAAAATTTTAAAGGCATATGTACCTTTGTGTCATCATAGTAAGGATTTTTTTTTCTTCTAATCATATTGCATGGGAGGATTTTGATAATCGGAATAAAGATAAAGTTTAAAGTATTTATATATTTTTAATACAGGGTTTAACATATAGTAATTGAAGCTAATGGATATACATAGTATATGATTTATTTTCAATTAAATTAGATTAGGTTGTCTTTATTGATTACTTATGTAGGAATATTTTTATAATTAAAGATTTTATTAATTAATGCCCAATGTGGTTTTATGCTTTATGTAGATAATAGTTTGTTTTGTTATGGGAGTAGTTGTCTTTCATTATAGATGTAGATATCTAGACTGTGAAAATAATTATTGATCTTGGTATATTTTGACAGACTTTTAACACATTTGGATCAACTTTAAGCAATTGTAACTTGATGGTAGAATATGTTTATTTAAATTGATAATGTTCTAAATTCGGGCTATTATACTCAAATGATAATTCAAAAAATAGATAAATAAAAAATTTTAAAATGTAAGTATGTATATCATTTTTGTGAGTGGTAATATTGACACACTAAACATAAAAACATTATTAGTGTTTTATCACTGAGTTTGCAGCCAACCAAAACAGAGCAACAGTCTAAAATTCAAAATTATACCTCTGATGTGGTGATGTAGTGGTTGCTTTATTACTATTTTCATTATTTTTTGAAAGATAGTTCATTGTTTATTATTATTATTATTGTTGTTGTTGTTGTTATTATTATTATTTTGACAAATTAGTACATCAACCGTTGTTCAATATCTTTGTTACCTTAATCTGGGAATAAGTAATAACTAAGGTTTGGATCATGCTTAACACAATGATATCTAATAAAATAAGCAATTAAAAGTGCAACGTAGAAATATTTTTATATTATTAAAAGAATGAGAAATTTTCCATTATGGTTTGATGCGATATCAAATGAAGCTCTCATGTTTGGTGCTTGCCATAGTGGCGCCGTGAGCGATTATAACATTCTCTTCCATCTATTGTCACATGTCTTTATTTATATTATTATCGTAAGAGAACATAAGATTATGATTAAAACATAATATTAAGATTAATCGCCACGTGTCATAAGCATATTAAACTATTATCGCAATCGCTGTTGTGTTTAATAATTTTCATTTTTCATGCCATGTAATCTGATTTCATTGCACCAAAGATTTTCTCCGGAAGACCCACAAGTGGCGATGCTCAAAGGCACCAAAGATTTTCTGCTGAAGACCCACAAGTACCCCACGTACTGTACTTGGAAGAAAAGCGGCTTCTTAGACCGTGTATGTGAAAAACAGAACAAAAAAAAAAAAGGGACAAACATAACAAAATTGATAAAGAAGCACGTTTAATTGTTTGGGCCTTGCAACATATAACGTCCCGTGAAGTACTGGCCCTGCCTTTGCGCCCAGGACTACTGTCATGCTTTGCTTGCGGCGGGGACAGCTTTGACCTGGCTCCACCCCATAATTTGGTATTTATTTATTTATTTTTAACTGTAACGATGAAGTTGTCTAGTCTACTCTTGTCTTTAGGATAAGCACACCATAAATATTAATAATATTAATAAAAATACTCCCATTTTGTCGACATTCGTAATTATGAAGTAATGTATTTTTAATATTATATTGAAAACATATTTTTTTTTAAAAAAAATAGTTCTACGTTTGGAGTTTAAATTCTAACACATATTATAATTTATATAAATAGTATAGTCAATTTATTATGAGAATAATGATTTTTTATTTATAAAATTAAAAATTTTGTTTACGTAAAGAACTTTGATCTTAAAAGGTTTTGAAATATTTTTTATCTATTCCATATCAACTTTTTAAAAAATCCAAATTAGCCTTAGTATTTAAGCCTAATACACTCATAGTATTTATCCCTAATACACTCATAAATAGCAGAATTCACAAATTATGTAGGTAGATTATCCGTCATTATATTAAAAATAGTTTCTAATTAAGAAATTACAAAATGCCAAAACACGAGTGCAATGTACGTAGCAGGTTTTACGGAACCGGAGTTTTGCATATTTTTCTCAAACACAACTTGGCCGATTTACCAGGCAATTGAATCCCTGCCCGCCCAAGAACTTCCCATCATTAGTGGGAGTGCAATTTCAGAGAGAACGAGAGACTTGAGGGCGGCCACTTCAAATTCTTTAAATACCTCTGTGCCTTTGTTCGATATCACTCATCATAAAAACAATAGTACTATTTCACAACATATAGCAAATAGTTTTTAACTTTCCAGCTAAAAAGAATGGCTCTGGAGAAGAATATACTCTTTGCTGTTGTGTTAGTTTTGGGCTTCTGGGTGTCCCAATCCTGGTCACGCTCACTGTTTGAAGCCCCCACCATTAGTGCGAAATATGAAGCATGGATGGCTCACTATGGACGAGTTTACAAGGACAGCGCAGAAAAGGAGAAGCGTTTCAAGATATTCAAGGATAATGTAGAGTTCATTGAATCTTTCAACAAGAAAGGTAGTCAGCCTTACAAGCTAAGCATCAATGAGTTCGCTGACCAAACAAATGAAGAATTCCTATCCTCTCGCAATGGATTCAAGAGATTGCACAATCCTAAGAGTACTTCTGAGACATTGTTTAGGTATGAAAATGTTACTGCACCAAGTAGCGTGGATTGGATAAAGAAAGGAGCAGTCACTGGGGTCAAGGACCAAGGCCAATGTGGTAATGTGCAACTACTTCGCTCTGTACTTTGAAATGTTTTAGTATATAGAGTCCAGCCCCAAGAACATTTTTTTTAATTTTTTTTTTTTAAATTCAAGTAAATTATATATATTTTTAATTTATTTTGTTTTAATTAACCTTGTGTTGTGGTATCAATGATATACAGGATGCTGCTGGGCATTTTCAGCAGTGGCAGCTATGGAAGGAATTACCAAGCTTACAACAGGAAAGTTGATGTCTCTTTCAGTGCAAGAGTTGGTTGATTGTGACAGAAGGGGTGTAAACCAAGGCTGTAATGGTGGTCTTATGGATGATGCCTTTAAATTTATCATCAAAAACAAAGGTCTCACAATTGAATCTAAATACCCTTACGAGGGAATTGATGGAATTTGTAATAAGAATAGAGCAGCTTCAAAAGTAGCCAAGATATCAGGCTATGAAGACGTGCCTGTCAACAACGAGGCAGCCCTCTTGAAGGCAGTGTCCAAACAGCCAGTATCTGTTGCCATTGATGCCGGTGGCTATGCGTTCCAGTTTTACTCAAGTGGGGTCTTCACAGGAAAATGTGGAAATCAACTGAATCATGGTGTCACGGCAGTCGGGTATGGGGCGGCTAGTGATGGCACCAAGTATTGGTTGGTCAAGAATTCATGGGGGACTAGTTGGGGCGAGAATGGATACGTGAGGATGCAAAGAGGTATCAAACTCAAGTCAGGTCTCTGCGGCATTGCCATGCAACCTTCCTACCCCACTGCTTGATTGAATCATATATATATATAGCCAAGCAATGGTGATCAATCATTATCATGTGGTCTACTGTTCACTCATTTTTTGTCCATTTTCCTGCACTTAGCTGCGTTATGTGCAGTGTGTGCACTTGATTCTGCTATTAGTTTAATGTAAGAAAGAGATTTAAGATTTTGGTTTCATCGTACTTGAAAGTTTATGGTTCTTTTTCTGTATTTTTTTTGGGCATTAAAAACTTGTTGAATTAATTTATATTAATCTCCAATGCGCTATTTTATAATAGCATAGTTTATATATGTCTTGCTTGCGATATCAATTCCAGAAGGATTGCTTGAAAAGGAATGATAAAGTTAATTTTAATCTAACATGATTAAATTATTATGTTGTTGCCAAAAAAAAAAAAAGAAGAAGAAATTCTAAGCGCTGTACCAATATAATGAAGATAAACTCACATTAAAACAGTCATGAACCTGCCAGTTCTCAGGTTAGTTTTCGCGGGCAGGTTTCTTTCTCCTCCTCTGGTTGGTCTCCTCCGTCTCAAGGCTCCCTCAAGCTGAATATCGATGTAGCCATCAAAAAAGGTGCTGATTTCATTGGGGTTGGTGCGGTGATCAGAGATTCTACGGGAAGCATTGTGAAAGCTATTGCGAAGAGATTTCTTGGCTGTTTTAGCCCCGAGATTGGCGAGTTTCTGGCTCTGAGGAAAGGGCTCTAGCTTTGTTGCTATGACAACATTCAAGTCCAGCAGGTTGAGGTTGATGACCATAATGTAGTCTCTGCTTTTATCTCCTCTGGTGATCTTTTGTGTGAAGTTGGTTTTCTTGTTGGTGACATTAAGGCCCTCTGTGAGAAAGTGAGTGTCTCTTTGTGCCAAGTCATCGCCAGAAATGGTAATCGCTTGGCTTACAATCTAGCTTCCTTGGCCGTGACCTCTTCTGAGGTTCTTTATTGGCACTCTGTTAGTACCTCCTGTATTTTTCCTAGCTTTTCTGAGGGGTTGCAGCCTCCTGTGTAGGGATGTTTTCTTACTTTCAAAAAAAAAAAAAAAACAGTCATGAACCAGTGTCAAGGTGTTAGAATCTACCACCATTAATTTTAAATTTTAAATATATATTTGTCATCTTTTCAAATTAGAATGACAATTAAAAGTTAATTTATTATTATCTCATGAATTTATAAACAAAGCTCCACTAATTAAATCTTAATTGGTTTTTTGTTAATTATGCAATATAATTTTAAATATTGTACGTGTTTATTTCAAAGAAAATTTTATATGTTAATGTTAAAAACCTAAGCACAAATTAACTAACGAAGATAAAGATTTATATTTAATTAATAATTGTAATAAAAATTATAAAAAATAAAGTTTAATGATTGGAAATTAATAAATAATAAAAAATTAATCCACTAGGTTTCATCCTAATTTTAGTACATGAAAGTTAAAATACAAACCATAAATTAAATTGGAACCATTAGAAAATTGTTAAACTGTTTGCAGTTTTTCATTCCATTGGCCACTTCTTTATACTTTTGAGTCAAATAATTTTTCCACATCCATTTGTAAATTTAAGTAGTTAATATACATTTTATTTTTATTTATTTATTTATTTTTATATCCATAACATGAGTTCATGTCTCCCAATTCTTCTTTATCAAAATGTATGATAATTTCTATCCATATTAGGACAGATTAAGAGTCTATATCTCCCAACATTATGGTAATATATTTATAGATTATGATATTTAATCTTAATATATCCCAACGCATTGTTAACCAGTAATGTTTATTACCATGTAAAAGTAGTTACATGGAGAAAAAATATTTGAAAAAAGTCAATTTTTGACTGCGTTCAAGGGCAGGACCAAGCGGCCCAAGCCTGACAAATAATATTTAAGGCCCGGTCATAGCTAGCCCAAACACATTTTTTAATTTTTGAAATGCAGCCCAAACACGCTTGTTTGACACGTCTAAAACATTGGTCATGCGCGTAAAACAGACGTTGACTACATCAAATGGGCAACCTTTACTTTAAGTAATGTGAATTTTTTTTTTTTTTTTAAAGCTTTATTTTAAAATTCTTATGAAACGAGAAAGTGAACCGCGGGACGATAGATTATTTTGATATTACTATCATCACAAAACAGCATAATACTAAGTTCAATATATCATGCTCTAACCCAAATCCAAATAATGCATCGGATCAGGCTAATCAAATTTCTTGGAGCACCATATTTCATTCGGATGGAGAGTCCAAAATTCTCATTTTATTTCTATTTGGCTGGATCTTGTCGTCTCACGACATCATTGATTGTCACTTCTTTGCCAACCAAATATCCAACATAACTCAATTAATGATTTCTCTCTCTCTCTCTTGCTGCTTCTTCTTCTTCTTCTTCTTCTTTTTTTAATAGAAAAAGAAATTTAACGATTTTCAAATGTTGTAATTCTTTTGTAAAAAAAGTGTGGAAAATAAAAATTCATTTAGGATAAAATGGTGTTTAATATTGGACTACTAATAGAACATATATAAAGATTATAACGCATTTTGTATGGACAATACTTACACTTAAGATCCTGTTATTATTGATTCCTGAATTTTTTATTTTTTATTTTTTTCACATTTGACTCATTTCTGGTTTTATTTTCGGGAACAGATTCTAGGAAGGTAAGATGTCCTCCAGACATTACCACTCTGTGTGGTAATTTAGTCAAAGCAGAAATAGTGGAGGGCACCAACAAGTCCTTGTGGATTTGCACCATTTGATAACTATCTTGGCACATTGTCACTTGCAAACAAAAAGAAAATCCAAATTATAGCTTGTATTTTAGCTTCATGTACTCAACATATATATATATACATATATATATATATTGGAGTGTATGTTGCAAAATTGTAGTAAAACATCCATTTCAAAGATTACAAAAATGCAAAGCATATAGAACACATCAAGTAACATGAGTTCAATGAAGCAACGTCCACGGAACCCAACTTTTGCTGTTTTTTATCGTACACAACTTGCCATTTTCTCCAAGGCAATTGAATTTCTTCAACAACTTTACATCATTAGTGGGAATGCAATTTTAAGAACACCCTCCAACAACCCATTTCGTGTTCTATAAATACATCAAATTTGCTTCCTAATATTACACATTCTACAAACCGATTACAAAATATTTAATTTATACTTAACACACCATTTTACACAAACAAAAATGGCATCAATTTTGCTTGAGAGAAAACTCCTCTTTACAGTAGTACTAGTGTTGGGGATGTGGGTTTCCCAATCATGGTCACGCTCACTGTATGAAGCCACCGTGAATGAAAGACATGAAATGTGGATGGCTCGCTATGGACGAGTCTACAAAGATAGTGCAGAGAAGGAGAAGCGTTTCCAGATATTCAAAAGGAATGTGGAGTACATTGAATCTATCAACAAGGCTGGAAACAGATCTTACAAGCTAGGCATCAACTCGTTTGCGGACCAAACAAATGAAGAATTTCAGGCCTCTCGTAATGGATACAAGAGATTATCCAACGCAAGGTTGTCCCAGACTACATCATTTAATTATGAAAATGTTACTGCACCAACTAGCATGGATTGGAGAAAGAAAGGAGCTGTCACGCCAATTAAGGACCAAGGCCAATGTGGTAAAGTGCAACTACTTTACATGAATATATTGAAGTACAAATAAAATTAGTCAAATGAAACTTTTTTAAATTTGAGATTTGGATACATATTATATACATGTGATTACTTAACTATTTGTTACATGTAAAAAAAATGTACACAGGATGTTGCTGGGCATTTTCAGCTGTTGCAGCTACGGAAGGAATTCACCAACTGTCAACAGGGAAGTTGATATCACTTTCAGAGCAAGAACTGGTTGATTGTGACACAAATGGGGAAGACCAAGGTTGCAATGGTGGTCTCATGGATGATGCCTTTGAATTTATTATTCAAAACAAAGGCCTGGCAACTGAATCTAATTACCCTTACCAGGGAGCTGATGGATCTTGCAATAAGAACAAGGCAGCTTCACCTGCAGCCAAGATCACTGGTTATAAAGACGTGCCCGCCAACAATGAGGCAGCTCTCTTGAAGTCAGTGTCTCAGCAGCCAGTATCTGTTGCCATTGACGCTGGTGGCTCTGACTTCCAGTTTTACTCAAGTGGGGTCTTCACAGGACAGTGTGGAACTGACCTAGACCACGGTGTCACGGCAGTCGGGTATGGAACAGCTGATGATGGCACCAAGTATTGGCTGGTCAAGAATTCATGGGGGACTAGTTGGGGTGAGAATGGATACATTAGGATGCAAAGAGACATCGATGCTGAGGAGGGCCTCTGCGGCATTGCCATGCAACCTTCCTATCCTACTGCTTGATTCAATTATAGCGAATTAACGGCGGTTGCTGAATCATATAAATCAATAATATTAGCATGTATTCAGATCATGGATTTGGTCATGTGTATGTAGTAAATTGTGTGGTACGTGGTGCATTTGTGAAAGGGTGTGATTATTCTTGATTCTGTTCGTGTAAAGAAATGCTACAACGCATTATGTTTATACATTAATCAAACCCCCATTTAGTAAATTAAACTGCATGTATTCTCTCTCTTTTCGTTCTGCTCCTGTTTCTACTTCAAGTCCTATTAATTTAATTTGGTGATTGTTTTGAAGTTTTTCCATGGGCAGATCAACATTTAACAAGGGGGCATATATACCGCTAGTCGATATATGGACCAAGCTAACTTAATCAAACTTTAAATATAAAAATTGTTGTAAGTATATAACAAAAATGACGACATCAAATGGGATTATGTTTCTTTAATCAATTTTCTTATTTAAGGCTAAAAGTATTATACAAAGTCAACGTATTATATTTAAATGTGAAAAAAAAAAAATATATTATTTAAGATTCTAATCTAGTTAACCAATTAATTTTTAAAGAAGAAAAGACAATTAAAAGTTAAAGCACTGCAATAATAAAATGCAAAGATGCCAAATTTGAAACAGTCGGACAAAATGTATTGGGAAATTGAAGTTACCACCATTAATATGGTAATGTTAAAGATTATTTACCCATTACTTCCAAGTCTATAAAAGCAAATTTGAAACCAATCTTCTGTTTTTTTACAAATAAAAATCACTTAAGCACCTTAAAAATCACCAATTCTTATATTCTCCTGGCCTAGATGCACAAATCTTAAACATTCTATGTACCCAAATATATTGAAAAACATAAAATTAAAGATAAAGATATTTGTTTCTTAACACGACAAGTTGGGTAATGATTCATAAAAAATAATGTTATATTTCCCAAAAGTTTGCTCAAAATTTTATTCAAATGATGTGACAAGTTGATTTGTAATTACCATATTAACGTTAGGATAATATATTAATGATGCAGTAATTATAAATAAACTTATCATAATATTTGAGTAATGGATTTGGACAAATTTTTGGATAATATAATATTACTCATTCATCAAATAGTCTAAACAACTAAAATGCATAACATAATTGGTGAAGAGAATTATTTAATTAACGTTAAGAAAAATGAATCATTCAACATTTAACGAAACAAAAATATTGAAATAATGAGCAAATAATTGTATTCCTAATACAAGGAAACTGAAAAAACATGATTAATAACAATTAAATTTTAAATAACTAAAAATGTAATTAAAACATAGAATGAAAGCGGCATGGAGGCTGACCATGATGAGCCAAGTTGCATTTTATGGCTTTGAAACGGAGGTTGGTCTATGACCGGTTGACGACGGCAAATGGTCTTCTCTTTCAAACCGCGGCCCCACGCCATTGCCTTCTTTCAACTCTACATCCTCCCAGCTGTCTCCTCTTGTTGTATTTCCCTCTGAGTAAGGATTCCCTCTAAGCTATTATTTTTTTTTTTTGAGTTTTTTATAAAAAAAATTTGAGTAATACATGAAAAAAAATATATATATTAATCATCTATTATTTTTTATATTAATATATCATTATATTATTAAAAATTTAATGAAAGAAAAATAATAAAGAATCCTTGATTATTTTTCTCTATCCCTTTTATCTTATCCAAACAGGACCTATGCTCTACAACACGTGCAATGCACATATCATCCAATATCATAAAATGTGGCCCAACTAAATTCATTTGGCTTGCACCGTGGGTCCCATAAAAAATATTGGGCTTGACATTGGACTTCCATCAACTTGGGAAAATTGCAAATTAATCCAATTACAATCAAACTACTTTTTAACGTAACGAGGGAAGCTACTCCTATATAAGATGGATCGGCTCATATAAGGTGGGAGGTTTGCCTACACAAATTAGGGGGAGGGGTGAGGGACTTATTTGCTTGATGTAGAACCATACTTATCATGACATGAAGTTGTCGTGTTGATACCAACAACCAACTACAATTACAATAAAACTAATTACAATACATATAAACCTAATTACAATAAAACTAATAAATAAAATTAGAATTAAGGGTAAAAATATTTAATAAAATATGCTCATCAATAATCAATAGTTAACGTCCCCATCCTCATAACATATGAAAAGTATTCTGGACCTAATGGTTCCGATACCAAGTAAGCTTATGTACATTCCTGAAAATTGCATCTACATCTTCTTTTATGTACATTACTTCAAATATTTTTAAAATGCTAAACTTGTAAATTGTAATATCAGACCACATTTTACGAAATAATAAATCAAAGTATATACAATTTCATTTCAAACCTATTTTAGTTTTAATTTTTCATAATTTAAATTTATTTGTGATAATTAAACTGAGTAAATGGTGTTTATTTGTAAGTAAATTGTTACAAAAAAATTAAACTAAATAAATTGTGG
Organism: Nephelium lappaceum; assembly: GCA_021234005.1. Lineage (NCBI taxonomy): Eukaryota > Viridiplantae > Streptophyta > Magnoliopsida > Sapindales > Sapindaceae > Nephelium > Nephelium lappaceum. The sequence continues at coordinate 13,919,891 of CM038010.1, forward strand.
ATGATACTATGATAGGATCCCTCTCTTTAAGTCCAGAAGAATTTTGTAAAAGCTCTAGTTTTCCAATGAAGTCTGGATTTTTAGAAAACATTTTAGAAAAATTTTTGTAAATCTCATGGTTATCTTATGGATTTAATTTAATCAAACTAAACCTTTTACATTCTTGTGTTGGACCCCCTCTATACCAAAATCAAGTTACAAGCATACATTATATTCAACATGTACTTCATGAAAGCTAAGCCCAGCCTTCGAAACAGAAGTGTTTGTTGTTGTTGTTGTTTTTTTTTTTTCCCCTTCTTTTCTCTTTTGTTTCATTAGTAAACAAATGGTTGGATATGACTCGTAGTTGTAGAGGCAAGAGATTTTGACTATTTTCATGCTTATCATGATTCATTAGACATTTGGGTCCTGTTCACATACCTGGAAGACAAATGTTAATTAGAACGACTTATAAACGCATGCCAAAGAAAATTTAGCACCATTTTTCTATCTTCTCAGTTAACAAGGCATGGTTCATGTTTAATTGGCGACCTCGTGCCCAATATGCAAGTTAAAATAGGAATGTTCTTCTCGATGATCTTTATAGTAATCATAATGGGCTTTTGGGGTTTCTTAATTTCTTGGTTGCAAGTTATGGCTTAGAGGTCGGTCAAAAATGTATTTGGATGTTGCTATCGTGAATTTTATGGGTATATAAATCATAACATATTCTTACAAAGAGTGTTTGGTGCGAAAAGCATGAATCATGATGCAATTGATTGCGTTTATGGACATAGATACCTTTTTGAGTTGTTCATTTCGTAGGTCTTGCATGGATCATGACTAATCAGGATCCTTTTGTAGATGAGGAAGCGCAAGGAACAGGGCACAAATGAAATGATCTGCTATATGAAGCCAAGCCAAATTTTTGATAACGATCTTTTCACGATTAACAGCCAAGCATTACCACAGAGAAGAGTATGATACTGGCGTTTTATATACAAAAATGAATTTTCGCATCATATTTAATTTCCAAGAAGTTGCAACAAATTGCACATCGAGTATTCGTCTCATTAATTAGCAACTTAATTCACTGAAACAAGTTGGAAATGTTCGAATTCACATGGTCCCTGCAAAAAGGATACAAGCAATCACCTACGAATTCACATGGTTCATACAAGAAGGATACAAGCTAGGCAGCAAACTAGCAATTTCCTACAATCTCGGCGATGGACATTGCACAAAATGTAGACTAATTAGCTTTGATCCATAACTTCATTGAATTCTTGGCATAACGGCAGAAATTATGAGGATGAAAATTCGGAAGTACAAATCCATCTTCTATTTATTGCTACCTTGCATCCTTCACTTCTTCATACCTTGATTATCAGTAAATTAAGCTACTATATACTTATAGATCCCCCACTTGCAAACAATGACTTTACACTCGAGAAAGCTTTTGTCATTCCACTTTTGATAATTTTGGTGATTTTGGCTTCTCAAACCATGTCACGTACACTGGATGAACCTTCCATAGCTCAGACACATGAGCAGTGGATGGTTCATTACGGACGCAATTATCTGAATAGCACGGAGAAAAATATGCGTTTTCAGATATTCAAAAAAAATTATGAACATACTGAAAAGTTCAACAATGAAGGAAACAATACATACAAGCTCGGTATCAACAAATTTTCAGATTTAACGACAGAAGAATTCCTGGCATCTCACACAGGATTCAAGATGCCTCCCAACCCAAGAGTGTCCAAAACAGCATCTTACAGGAACCAAAATCTGAATGAAGAAGTTCCAGAAAGTTTTGACTGTAGGGACCAAGCAGTGTATGGTGGTACTATGGATAACGCGTTTAATTACATTATAAAAAATGGAGGCCTAGCAGCGGAGTCTGATTATACATACATGCAAAGAGCGGGAATTTGTGACCCACCGAAGGCAACAAATACAGCTGCCAGAATCAGTAATTATCAAGGCGTACCTCGCAACAATGAGCAAGAACTAAAAATTGCCGTGTACCACCAACCTGTCTCGGCAGCCGTTATTGTTGAACAAGATTTTCGAGATTATATAGGCGGTATCTTTCGTCGTAATTGTGGTGAGAGTATGAATTAAGCTGTTACAATAGTGCGGTATGCTATAAGTGAAGATGGTGGGACCAAGTACTGGTTAATCAAGAATTCATGGGGACGGGCTTGGGGTGAGAATGGCTTCATGAGGTTTATCAGGGAATCTGGCAGCCCCAGTGGTCAATGTGGGCTTGCAATGCTCCCTTCCTATCCAATTGTCTAGCTCGTATTTATTGGTGGATGGCTCCTTTTGGGGTTACATCTTATAACCAGTTGTTTTTTCTGCTCATCGTTTTCATGTTCTTGCCTGTGATAATGGCAGTATCGTAGTATGTACTTGAATTCTAAATTCTATAAATAAATTTGATTATGATATGGTTGCTTTTAATTTCTTATTGAGGATTAGAAAGTTTTATTAGTATATAGTCAAGACGTATGTGATTACATTAAAAATTTGAATAATAAGCAATCTTCATAGTTTCACTCCTCGAGTTCACATTATTGAATTGGAATGAAAGGAAAATATACTTTTACCCTTGAATAAATATTATTAATTATGTAATAATATTAGTTAATTAAAAAATCAAAAAATTAAAATTAAAAAAAAAAAAAACATGAAAGTTCATAAAGCGGGTCCTATGGTAAAATCAAACTCATCCACTTTTTGCTTTCAAGATCATGAGTTCAACTCACAAAGTTCTACATAAAATGTGGGTAATTTTCTCATTATGTATGAGTTATCTTCCCCTGCCTTCTGAGAGTAGAGTCCCGAGTCACGCCACAAAGTCATATCGCAGGTTCCAACGACAACATAGACATCCCTCGGTAACCGAAAAAAAAAGGCATGAAAGTGCCATGCACAGTCTTAGATTTCTTATAAAATTTTGGAGATTCCATATATATATTGGTTTGGTTGACTAGAAAATATTATTTTGAGTCCCTTTGTTTTTCTCATTTTGTATCAATAAAACCTTAAATTTTCTTGTTCTGTATCAGTGAAACCTTAAATTTTCTTGTTCGTCAAATCCATCCAAACATTCTTTCCAAAAAAAAAAAAAAAAAAAATCCATCTAAACATACATTTTTTTAAAAAAAAAAAAAATGATTTGCAGCGGTTTGACATCAACAGACAAAGGAACAACGTTTTTCAAACATCAGAAAGAAGAAGAGGGAATATTTTTTTTCCAAAGGGAAAGCGAAAAACACATTTGTTGACCAAGGAGACTGATATTGACCATTGATGGCCAAAAGAAATTTTGACTGATTATTGATGGCAATGAGCGATTTGTAGGGTATGTTCTTCTCAGATATTAAGAAAAATGATGCTACAAAAACTCAATTTTATAGTTTACTATTAGTTTTAAAATTCACATTAATTTAAGCATTTTCTAAGATTTTCACTATATCATATGAATATAATATTTGAGGGAGAATTACTCCCAACCTACCTGCAAGTTTAACATTCACAAGCGCATACAATTTTTTGATTTATTTGCAATTTCCTCCTCTGGACTAACGGATTGTCTGGTTTGACTGTCACCCGGTATGATTGACCATGTAAAAAATATTAAAATATAAAATTGCCCATCAATAAATTTACTTTTTAATTTTCTTTTAAAATAAAATTTAAAAACTTTAAATAAATTTAATTAGGTTTCTATCGTCTATTTGAAAATAGACGGTGAAGATTAATTTAAAAAAAAAATTTAAAACAAAAACTTAAAAAAAGAATTAAAAAAATCTAAAAATAAAAGATGAAGATGAAGATCTTCATCTTCAAACTAAAACAAATTGAAAGATTAAAAAAAAAAATGGTAGAGATCCAGATCATTGATAGACTCTCCATCAACAATAGAGATCCACCAGATAGAGATGAAGAACAGTTTGAACATCAATCACCAACTTTATCCAAAATCATCATCAATCCAATAAAATCATTAACATCAATCATCAACTCAAAATTATCATCATCAATCAACAAAAACCAGTGTTCAAACACTAACAATACCTTAAGACAACCCACAATAGATCGAGAAAATAGCCCAAAAAAACCTAATCGACTAGGTTTGAATTGAACCTACGGTTCGGAGAAGAACAAGAAGAAGAGAGAAGAAGGAGAAGAAAAGAGAGAGAGAGAGAGAGAGAGAGAGAGAGACGGTGATTGGTTTTAAGAAGAAGAAGAAGAGAAGAAGAAAAGAGAGAGAGACGATGACTAATTTGAAGAAGAAGAAGAAGAAGAAAGTGGAGAGAGACGGTGGACGGTGTGATTGAGTTTTTTATGTTTTAATTATTTTTAAATTTATTTTTATTTCTTAAAATTTATTAATTCTTATTTAATTTTTATTTTTTTTTCTCAAATTAATCTCTATTGTCTATTTTCAGATGGACAGTGAAGATCTAATTAAAAAATATTTTTATTAAATCTTTAATTTTTATTAAAATTTTAAAATTTTTTCTTAAATTAATCTCCATCGTCTATCTGGACATTTTTAGATGGATGGTGGATATCGAATTAAAAGAAAATTAAAAAGCAAATTTATTGAGGAGCAAAATTTATCAAACCATGGAAAGATATACATTATCCTAAAATTCAACACATATTATAGAAATTTAAAAGAAAATTAAATAGAATAAATCTCAACCTTTGAAGTCACATGGTTATCTAGCCAATATGACAATATCTTGAAATCTAGAAGGTTTCTTAAGTATGTATACTTGTATGGCTTTCTACACTTTATTTGTCCCATGTTAACAGTGCATTGTTTTCTTGATTTTTCAAACATATTTATACATTAACATAGGTAATTTGTCGAGACTTAGCTATGGTTGATTTAATTGGATGTCATATTGACGAGGTTGGAATTTTCCTTGATTAATACCTCAAAAAATTTATCAAACCACAGAAAGATATACATTATCTCAAAATTCAATAGATATTGTAGAAATTTACAAGAAAATTAAATAGAATGAATCTCAACCATTGAAGTCACATGGTTATCTATCTAGTATCTTGAAATCTAGAAGGTTTCTTATTGTATGTACACTTGTATGGTTTTCAACACTTTGTTTGTCCCATTCTAACAGTGCATCGTTTTCTTTATTTTCCAAATATATTTATTATCATAGGCAATCTATTGAGACTTAACTATTGTTGATTTAATTGGATGTCGTATTGAAGAGGTTGGAATTTTTCATGATTAATACCTCAAAAAATTTATCAAACCATGGAAAGATATACATTATCCCAAAATTCAACAGTTATTATAGAAATTTAAAAGAAAATTAAATAGAATAAATCTTAATCGTTGAAGTCACATGGTTATCTATTTGGTATCTTGAAATCTTGAAGGTTTCTTAATGTATGCATACTTGTATAGTTTTCTATCCAGTATCTTGAAGTCACGTGGTTATCTATCCAATATCTTGAAATATTAAAATACTTTGGATAAATCTCAAAACTAACTCATTTTCCAAAAAAAAAAAAAAAACTCAAATCTAAATTGAGTCCTATAAGAAATAAATAAGTAAATAAATAAATATATATATATACACACACACATAGAGAGGGAGAGAGAGAGAAAGAATTAAATGAAGTTTAAGGGGAGGAGGATTAAATTAAAAAAAAAAAAAAAACTACTAACATCTTATGTTTTAGGATAAATGTGAGATTTAAATCTTTAATTTCTCAAAATTAAGGGAAGTGATTAACCACTCTTACTAAGGGACATATATAAAGATTCTATCAAGACAAGTTCATTTTTAGTCTAAATAACAGAAAAAAGTTTGTTTTAGTTAAAAAAAAAAAAAAAAAATCATTTTAAGCTCCAAACAAAGTTTCAACTTTTTTAATCATTTTCAAATCTGCATAATCTTTCACTCCCAATATTACACATGAAATACTTTAACTTAGAAACATCAACCACGCAAATTGTTTTGAAAATATTGAACATCTAATGTTGCACATGAAATATTTTTCGTCGGTTTAAAATGATTAAAAACAATTGAAATTTCATTACAAACTAAAAATGAATAACATATTTTCGGTTAAAAACAAATTTCATTTTTTTTGAACATTATTCATATTTTCCTTTATTATATTGGTTACGGTCTTGCAAATATTACACCAATTTCTTTAATTAGATTTTGAATTACAATAATATCCTGAAGCAAAATAATTAACTGAGGACAAAATAATTTCATTAAAATAATTAAAATACTCTTTACATCACTTACAGATAATTTTTTTATGCATGAACAGCAAATTTCTCCTAAAAACATGTTATTATGATATAATATAGTAATTAATCAAACATACTAAATTATTATATGGGACGACATTTCTTTTGTAACCATAGAACACCGCCCAATGTCTTGACAGTAGACCGCTCTGTTTAATAATATTTTAGATTTGAATTTATTATGCAATAGATGGTATTTAATATATATATATATATATATATATATATATATATATAAGCAACTCTAATACACAAGCAATTTACAAACTCTTAACGAGCAACATTTTTTCTTTTAACAAACTTTTAATATTTTTTTGGCTGATCTTTCATGCTAGTTTATAATCTCAATGATGACTGCATTACTACTACTAAAGAATTATGGAAACTCTTTTAGTTGAAAGAAGACTACAACGATTAGGTAGATTGTATTGATCACATTTTTTATCTGTTACAAACAAAACAAGGTTGCGTAAAATCAAGAGCAAGTTGCATTTTTGTTCCCTGTATTTTGGCTATATTAACTTTTTTTTAATGTAAATTCATTATTAATGCAAATAATCAAATCTAATATTGTAGTCGTCAGTCGTCACCACTCTATATAGTTTATGATAGAGAACACTCATTTATATTTGATAATGTTTCAAGTTGAATCGTTTCACCACAAGTACGTTTCACCACAAGTACAAAACACACAACCAGATATATATATATATATATAATTGTTTACTACAAATTAATTCAACAAAATATTGGAAGATGTTCATCTAATTGGATGGTGAAAGATTATAAATTTCCAAGTGCTAGTAATTAAATTTTACAACGAGTTAGAAGCATTTTAGGGTAACTGCAAGTCACGCAGGGTATAGTACAAATTGCAAATAAATGGTGGAATGAAGATTTCAAGGTGTCATGGCGAACCGTCCATGAATGAACATAGCAGGAAATAATTAATAAGAGAAAGTCAGGCATGGTTTGTTGCTTTAATAATTAGAGCATCTTCAATGCTCTAATGAATTGTGTTTTGAAAAAATAGTATTATGTCATTAATATAAAGAGATTTGCTTCCTATATGACATAAATATCATTTAATAGATAATCAAATTATAATCTCTTCTCCAATGCTTCCATGTATTTTCATTTAATGTTTCCATGTTATTTTTATTTTTATTTAGATTTGAAAAATTAGAATTAAATAGCCATTAACTTACTGAAATGACTATCTATCAGATACTCTGAAAATAAATAGTCATGTTAGTAATATATATATTTTTTCCTTATCACCTAAGCTTGACATTGATGAGTGAAAATTATATTAGAGAAGTTTATTTTAACTCAATATCTATTTATCTTATGTGATATGCAATTTGTTCACAATCCATAAGAGTATTGGAAATGCTCTTATGAGTGTAAAAAGAAAAACCTATTAATTATCATCAATAATACTATTTTATTTAAATTTGGTGTCCAATTGATATGACATCCTATAAAATGAGAGAATTAATCATTCACATTTTAATTCATCAATTTTAATTTTATCAAAAAGAAAAAATCATCAATTTTAATTCATTTTACAAGCAAAGACAAAATTTCCACCGTATTTCCAAGAAAGTTGATACAAATTCCTAATCGACTCACTCATCAACTTCACTTAAACAAGTCGGAAGTGTTTTGTTGAGAACGTAACTATAGATCCAACAAGTCTCAACAACAAGTCCTATCCGTCCTCACTCATGCCACACACGCTAGTATATTGCTACCTAACTATAGATCCATCTTCTATATATTGCTACCTTGTATCCTTCACTTCTTCATACCTCGACTGTTAGTAAATTAAGCTATCATCTATACTTATAGATCCCCCACTTGCAAACAATGACTTTAACACTCGAGAAAGCGATTTTCATTCCACTTTTGACAATTTTGGTGATTTTGGCTTCTCAAACCAATTCGCGTACACTGGATGAACCTTCCATAGCCCAGATACATGAGCAGTGGATGGTTCATTATGGACGCAATTATCTGAATAGCACAGAGAAAAATATACGTTTTCAGATATTCCAAAAAAATTATGAATATATTAAAAAGTTCAATAATGCAGGAAACAATACATACAAGCTCGGTATCAACCAATTTTCAGATTTAACAACAGAAGAATTCCTGGCATCTCACTCAGGATTCATGATGCCTCCCAACCCAAAAGTGTCCAAAACTGCATCTTACAAGAACCAAAACCTGACTGAAGAAGTTCCGGAAAGTTTTGACTGGAGGGACCAAGGAGCTGTCACCAATATTAAGGACCAGCGACTATGCGGTAAGAAGATATATCATTCTATATTAGCTTACAAGTTTTTCTTACTTGATTTCACTTAGATCAATTTCTATATATGCAGGATGTTGCTGGGCATTTTCAGCTGTGGCAGCAATGGAATCGGCTATTAAGATCAAGACTGGTCAGATGCCTATATTGTCTGAACAACAACTAGTGGATTGCGACAAAAGCAATAACGGCTGTCTTGGTGGTACCATGGATAAAGCGTTTAATTACATTATAAAAAATGGAGGTCTAGCAGCGGAGTCTGATTATCCATATATGGAAAGAGCTGGAATTTGTGACCCACAGAAGGCAACAAATACAGCTGCCAGAATCAGTAATTATCAAGACGTACCTCCCTACAATGAGCAAGATTTGAAAATTGCCGTGTACCACCAACCTGTCTCGGCTGCCATTAGTACTGAAGGCGATTTTCGAGATTATAAAGGTGATATCTATGTTGGTAATTGTGGTGAGCGTCTGACTCATGCTGTTACAATTGTGGGGTACGGTAGAAGTGAAAATGATGAGACCAAGTACTGGTTAATCAAGAATTCATGGGGACAGGCTTGGGGTGAGAATGGCTACATGAAGCTTATCAGAGAATCTGGCAGCCCCAATGGTCACTGTGGGCTTGCAATGCGCCCTTCCTATCCAATTGTCTAAGTCGTACGTATTTGTTGGTGGATGGCTCTTCTGGTGTTCCATCTTATAACCAATTATGTTTTCTGCTCATCGTTTCGTGTTCCTGCCTGTGATAATGGCAGTGTTGTAGTATGTACTTTACTTCCAAATTCTATAAATAAATTTGATTATGATATGGTTGCTTTTAATTTCTTATTGAGGATTAGAAAGTTTACAGTCAAGACTTATGCAATTATGATAAAAATTTGGACAAGAAGCAATTTTCATAGTTTCACTCCTCCGGTTCACATTATTGAATTGGAATGGAAAAAAAAAAAAAAAACTTTTATGCTTGGATAAATAATTATTATTTATGTAATATTATTAGTCAATTAAAAAATCAAAAAACGAAAATAAAAAAGCATTAAAGTGTCACGCACACTCTTAGATTTCTTATAAAATTTGGAGAATCCATCTATGTTGGTTTGTTGGGTTGACTAGAAAATTATTATTTTGAGTCCCTTTGTTTTTCTCATTCTGTATAATTGAAAATCTAAAACGTTTAATTTTTCTTGTTCTTCAAATCCATCCAAACACACTTTTTTTATTATTAACTTATTTCGTGTAACAACACTAAATGGTACCATTACACTTGATATTTCAATATCCTCGTTTTTTAATTATATTATATTTATTTTTTATTTGCCCGTATGTACAATATAAACCTTTGCTCTACTTGTAAAGATGATGTAGTTAAATATGTTTAATTATTATAATTATAATACATGGTGAAGCCATTAAATATAGGGAATATCCTAAAAAACCCCCTGAAAATGAAAATAATCTCAATTTACCCCTTCATTTGAAAATATTAGCCAAAAAACCCCCTATCGTACTCCAAAGGCGGTTACCATCCAGATTTTTAGTGGTTTTGTGGTAAAAACATTAAAAGTCCAAAATACCCTTGTGAATTTGAAAAAAAATTAAAAATTTAAATAAAAGCTAAATAATTTAAATTTAAATAAAAAATTAATTAATTAAATTTAAATGAAATTTAAATAAAAAAATCCAATCCCAGATTGGATCTCCACCGTCCATCAATTACCATGGACGGTGGAGATCTAATCTGGATTGGATCTCCACCGAATGTCTTAACACCAACATTTTCCAGTTCAATCTCTAATTCAACTTCAACTTCAATCACCAGTTCAACTTCAACATCAAACACACAATCATCATCATCAACAACACACAAAGATCACAACACACATCAAAAAAAAAAAAAAAGTGCCCAGATTCGCACCGCCACACTGCCCAGATCCGCATCGCCACACTGCCCAGATCCGGTGCCCAGATCCCTCCGATCTCTACCTGCACACTGCCCAGATCCACTCCGATCTCTACCTCCGCACCGCCACACGATCCGATCTCTACTTCCGCACCGCCACACTGCCCAGATCCCTCCGATCTCTACCTCCGCACACTGCCCAGATCCACTCCGATCTCTACCTCCGCACCGCCACACGATCCGATCTCTACCTCCGCACTGCCACACTGCCCAGATCCACTCCGATCTCTACCTCCGCATCGCCACACCACTTGACGCAACGGCACATGGCTCCGTTCCTCGCCGTCCTCTCCATCTCCTCCACGAAATCGGACTCGGCAACGATGTAAAAGGAGGGCGACGACGATGGGTTTAGGTTTTTGAATGGTAATGGTGGTTGGGTGAGATGAGAGAGAGAGTAATGGTCGCCGTCAGTAAGGAGAGTGACGGCGAGCTTAGGTAATGGAGGGCGGTGAGGCAGTGAGAGTTCGAAGGAGAAGAGAAGAAGAAGAACAGAGAGAAAGTGGCGGTGGTTGGGAGAGAGAAAGTGGCGGTGGTTGTTTGATTTGGTGGATTGATTTTTTTTCTTTTTTTTCAGTTTTTCAAAATTTTTATGATTTTTTTATTTCACACGTGTCACATTCTGAGTGGTCCAGCTAGAATCCATTTATGGATTCAATCTTCAATGACTTTTTTACCCTTAGATTTCACAGAACCGTTATTTTGTTGACTAAGTCACTATTCCAATTAACGGTTGAGTTTTTTTGGCTAATATTTTCAAAACCAGTGGTGGTTTGATATTATTTTAATTTTTAGGGGGTAAATTGATAATATCCCTTATGACTACAGGCATGAAACAATAGAATTGTTTATTTGCTTTTTGAAGTTGGTTTTTAGTTAAATCAGCCGCGCATCATCAGCAATCAACACAAAGAGCATTTTCAGCGGTTTCACACAAAAAGCAAAGGAACAACGTTATCCAAACAAAAGAAAGAAGATGGATATATGTATATATATATTTCCAAAGAGAAAGCGAAAAACACACATTTGTTGACCGAGGAGCCTGATTGTGACGTTGATAGCAAATTTGACTCATCATTGACGGCAAAATGCGATTTCTGGGGCATGTTCTTCTCAGGTATTAAGAAAAATGATGCCAAAAACAAAAGACATCAATTTTATTGTTTACTATTAATTTTAAAACTCATATTAATTTATACATTTTCTAAAATTTTCACTATATCACATTAATATTATCAGTGAGATGGTTCTATAGAAGATTTTTTTCATCAGCATGATTGTAACTTATCTGGACAATGCAGAGAGAGCAGGAGACCTTGAAATATTCAAAAAAAAAAAAAAAAAAAGGACTATATAAAAAAAGTTCAATAATATGCAGGGAACAACCCTTAAAAGTTACAAATTAGGCTTGAATGCTTATTAAGACTTAACTAATGAGAATTCTGGGCCTCTCACACAGACAGGAGTGGAGCCGATATATGTTGGGGCTAGGCTGGCTTCAAGCACAGTCTTAGCCCGATAAAGGAAAAAGTGCGATGGTATTTGCACCCTGTAAAATCGCATGTTGATCTAATGTTCGTAGGGATACCCCATGAAAGATTTTGAAATGTTATAATTTGTAAACACAACCAACATACTATCAGAAAAGTTAATTTTTCTTACCTATCGAATTTATATTGTAATAATTAATGATTTGATTAAAGTTAAAACTAAATAAAATGAAAATCGTGCACCTCTATATTTTTTTATTTAATTTAATTTTTATTTTAAATTAGGGATAATCCCAAAAAAACTCATTGTAGTTTGTAAAAATTTTTATTTTACCACTTATATTTTATTTTTATCCAAAATCTCCTCTGATGTTAAATAATTAATAGAAAATATCAATTTTACCCTTCATGATTTCATCATCAATTTGTGTCCATCAAAAGCATTTTCGTCATTTCACACACCTTCAGGGAGTATTTTGAGTGTTTTTATTAACGTCGGAGGGGTTTTTGAATAAAAATAAAACCACATGTGGTAAATGAATATTTTTATAAACTACAATAGATTTTTTGGGATTATCTCTTTAAATTATTTATGAAGTCAAAATACATTAATTCTGTAGATTGACTCAGTTGGAAAGTATTTGTTTTGTCTGTTTCTCAACCTAGGTTTGTAGTTCGAACACCCACACAAACGAATGTGTATATTATTTTTTAAAAAAAAAAATTGAGAAAAAACAAATGTGTAAATGAAGTATGGGACATGGTGATGGAAGAAAATAAAACAAGCCTCCTACCATCACTTCTTTTTTAGTTTTTGTGAGCATGTTCACTTCGAAACTATATATATATATCAATTTATTTATATATTTAAATATCTAACAACTAACATCATAAACTTAGTAAATTTTCATAAAATTTTAAAGGGGCATGTGCCACGTTTAGGCCTAGGCTAAGTCTGTTCCTGAGGAAAGATTTCTCCATGCTGACCCACTACTGCTCATGCTTTCGAGCAGTGGAAGCTACAGCAGGCGGTACTTGGCCCGACAAGCCAAAAGTCACCAGAATCGTCAACAAAGGAAAGGGAAATGCTTTCTGCCTTTCCCAATAGCTTACTGCATTCTTTACAAGCGGATGATGTTTCTTAATTAACAATCAATTTAGCTATGAAGAAGTGAAGCACACGACGTAGCTATATACACAGAACATGAATTTGTTTTCTCAATTTTCCTTGGAGAGGGACCAGATTTTAATGTCGTGCTTCATGCTTCAAAATCAATTTCTGGAGCCAAGAAAGCTGATGGATGTAATCAGTGTTCATGTTTTATCACCGTGATTGTAGGAGATTGCTAACTAGCCTGTACTGTTACATGGACTATACACTACATGGACTCGAACTATAGCGTGTTTCAGTTAAGTTGGTGATATATGAGCTTAGTCCATATGAATTTTGGAAGCACTAGGAAATCCGTGGCAGAATGGGAGGGTGGATTTTTCCCTGGTTTGGATTTTAGCTCAGAGAAGGAATTTGGTTACCTATCTAACATACCTCCAATTAAAAAATTGAGCTGACATGCCTCGAATTTAGGAAATATCGCATGCATATGTATTCAACTTTCAACATTTCAGTTTATTTCGTAAGTACCCATCTCTAATTTTCGTTGCCCATTTTTACAGTAAAAAAAGGTTTTTTTGCATATGAATGAAAATAAATTGGATAAAAAAAATTGTAATATCCAATCATAACTCTCGACATCACTACCCTACAAAGTCTAAAGATATTTAAAACAAAAATAAAAAGAAAAGATAAAAATAAATAATATTAAAATAATTATTTAAAAATGAAAGATTAGGAAAAAAAAGAAAACCAACAGAGAGGTGGCTCCTTTTTCAGCGAAGATCCAGTGTTGGACAATCTCTTCTTATTAGTCAAGGAAAATATTGTTGCGTTTCCTCAAGGACTGGGACGCCTGGCAGGATTCCTATCTTAGATTATCCTCTCATGTAAGAATAAATAATTAAATTCTAGAGATCAAAATATGGAAAATTTGGCCTCAAAATTCTTTTAATTAATCATGGAAATGTAAAATGAATATAATTCTAATTAGGAATTGACAAGGACATAATCAGGAGGGAAGCCAGGATTTTAGTCTTGGGGGGCAAAGCTTGAACTAATTTTAAGTTATTAATGTATGATAAATAAAACAAAATCAATAATTAAGCTAAATAACAATAAATCAGTATCATCTAGTCTTACCTAAATGAAAGTTTATGAAACAAAAATAGTCTATTTATACGAATTAAAATGAAAATTTTCACTCTTTAGATCTCGGAAATAATTTATAATAGAATTTATACTTAATTTCTCTTCTCTGCAATTTTTGCATTTTACAATTATTTACATTAAAGTTATAAATTTTAATTGTATAGAATTCTATTAAATATGAAATTGTATTAAAACTTGTTTTTGACAAATAATTAAAGCCTAAGAGGAACATATTTTGATATTCATGTAAATGTAAATATAAATAAAATAAAATAAAATAATTAAGTAATAAAACTATAAAAATTAACATAAATTTCAAATGTAGTAATCCTTGTAAACACAAAACCATATAAAATTATTAGTAAAATTCAACAATTAAAACAAGTGCTGAATTCTTCTTTCTAAGTTTGAAGTAGAAAAAAGCAATTATTGATGAACAAGAACAACTCAATTATTCAAACCAATATTTAAAAATATATATATATATATATATAAAGAAAGTTAAAATTTTTAAGTATAAACTCATCAAAGGCAAAGTGAAATATGAATTTGTCAAAAAACTTCGAAACCTATTAAACTATATATTTGAGATAGTATAATTAAAAGGTAACCGATTGTTATTTATTGAAATTGTGGCTATAAAAATGATAACCGAAAAAGAAAAACCAAGAGTTTAAGTTAAACCTAATTAAAAAGGGAAAACATAAAAAGAAAATAAAATGTAAAAATTAATCAGTTTAATGTTTTACTGTTTTAAAACTTGTAGAATAAATGTTTTACTGCTTTTTCCATCCTAAAAATTACATGCAATAATAATTAATAAGATTAATAAAAGTTTAATTATTCATACTTAAGAAGTCAAACTCCAAAGTATCCATAATTTTATATTTTTTATTAATAATTCTATTAAAGCCCAAGATTTTGACAGCTTTTATGTTTATTAGTAGACATTTGGGTTCTGTTCACATGCTTGAAGACGAATATTAAGAGACTTTTAAACGTATGTCAATTGTCATGACATTAAAATATGGACAATATGGACAACATTATTCATGACATTAAACTAGGCATGAACAGTCCATATTTTAGATCTTTATGTCATGTATCCAGAACTGCCAATCATGTTGCTCATGGCATTGCTAAATGGGCTGTTAAACATTACACATCCACAGTGTGGATAACTTGTTTCCCAACTTGGTTACTGAACCTGGTTGATTATGATGTAGAGAGATTCTCCTCTCCTTAACTTTTAATAAAGTTTTTCCTTTATTCAAAAAAAATTGTCATGGAAAATTTAATACCATTTCCCTATCTTTTCTGTTACTAGACTTGATTTATGTGTAGTTCACCGATCTCAACCCAAACTGTAAGTTACTCATGATGGGCTTTCGGGGTTTTATTTTTGGTCGTAAGTTGTAGCGTTTCATCTTCATCCAACTAATGACATTAGTTTTCAGAAGTCTTGAAGAACATATAGACACAAACAAATGTACCACTCGTCTTTAAATTTATTATCTATGAGCTCGAGCCACTGCACTGACAATAAACCATGAAATTATCTTGGGTGACAGCTATTCGATATACAGGTTCTTAGTGAAATAAGATCCTGATGAATTATTTCGATTCCAATTTTATGCGTAGTTTGAAGTTGTGAAATTACTTAAACGATGGTATACGTGCGGAAAAAGAATATAATGTGAGATGGAAAAAGTAGAACACATAATAGTTTAATTAATAAATAAGAATAATACAGTGCATACCACACAAAATTTAATAAGAAAACAACTGATCAAAAGCAACAATATCATAATTATTTAGACTCAATTAGTATGCTTGATTCAATCAAGCAGTAGGGAAGGAGGCTTGCATAGCAATACCACAGAGCCCTTCTTTGTCATCAACATCTCTTTGCATCATTATGTATCCTTTGTCACCCCAACTTTCCCCCCATGAATTCTTGACCAGCCAATACTTGGTGCCATCATCTGCGGTTCCATATCCAACCGCCGTAACACCATGGTTGAGATCAGTTCCACATTTTCCTCCAAAGACCCCATCCGAGTAAAATTGGAAGTCAGAGCCACCAGCATCAATGGCAACAGATACTGGCTGCTGAGACACTGCCTTCAAGAGAGCTGCCTCATTGTTGGCGGGCACGTCTTCATAACATGTGATCTCGGCTGCATGCGAAGCTGTCTTTTCCTTGTTGCAGGATCCTTCAGCTCCTCGGTAAGGGTAAATAGAGTCATTTGCAAGGCCTTTGTTCTTGATGATAAATTCGAAGGCATTATCCATAAGACCACCATAGCAGCCTTGGTTTTCACCACTTGTGTCACAATCTATCAGTTGCTGCTCTGAAAGAGATATCAACTTCCCTGTTGTGATCTGGTTAATTCCTTCCACAGCTGCAACAGCTGAAAATGCCCAGCAGCTTCCTGTATATTATTCAATAATACAAGTAAGAAAAAGAGGCTACCAAAAATCATAACATAATCTTAAATATCATAACATAATGTAAGGTAGTTCCACTTTACCACATTTTCCTTGGTCCTTAATCGAGGTGACGGCTCCTTTCTTTTTCCAGTTTATTTCAGTTGCTGGAGTAACATTTTCATACTTAAAGGTTGTTGTCCGAGAAGACGTTGGATTGGATAATCTTTTGTATCCATTATGAGAGGCCTGGAATTCCTCATTTGTTTGGTCTACAAACGCATTGGGGCCGAGCTTGTAAGGCCGATTCCCAACCTTGTTGACAGATTCAATGTACTCCATGTTGTCTTTGAATATCTTGAACCGCTTCTCCTTCTCTGCACTGTCTTTGTAGACTCGTCCGTAACGAGCCATCCACATTTCATGCTTCTTGTACATGACGGCTTCGTACAGTGAGCGTGACCAGGATTGGGAAACCCAGATCCCCAAGACTAATACTATTGTGAAGAGTAGTTTCTTCTCTAGCAGTACTATTGACATCATTCTGTTGGATGAAAGAAAACTGCTAAAGTGTAAAATATATATTTTGTCAGTTTGTAGGATGTGAGTTATTTAGGTAGAGGATTGGAGGTATTTATAGAACATAAAATGGGTTCAAGAATGTCTCTCATGAAATTGCATTTCCACTAACGATGTAAAGCTGTCAAGCAATTATTCAATTGCCCGAAGTTGTTTGATAAAGACAATAAAAGTTGGGTTCCGTGGACGGTGGTTCATTGAAATGATGTTACTTCTTGTATTAGGTAATTCGTTGCATTTTTAATCTTCGAAGAAGAATTTGTTTACTACAATTTTGGAAAGATTTATTATTCTAACTTCTAGTGCGTTAGGCTTAAGCTCAAACAATAACTTAGTGACTTCTATTGCAAGGACCAAAATGATGATCATAAAAACAATATTTATACCCAACTTGTTGAAAAAGAAGAAGTACTACTATTAAAAAATTTTACTAATTAACTAGTAGATTAATTCAAGAATATTCATGGAAAATTATCTATTAAATTTTAATAAAAAACCATATCTGTTTTAAATCCTGATTAAAACCAAATTGAGATAAAATAATAAAATTAGATTTACAGCAGACATCATAATATAGAACACATGGAATATATTAATGTGATTCCCAGATTAGGATAAATAATATGAATTGTTTATTTGTAAGTGGACCAACATTAAAATATTATAGGTTAAAATCTCTTGCAACCAGGATGTGTGTTAAATAACAATTTCTTATCTTCTACAGTCTAATTAATTATCAGAGAGCCATAGAACTGTTCTACAAATTTCGAAAACATTTGATAAGATAATATATACATAATGGCAATTTATAATTAATTAATTATTCAAGATACGACCTCTGAATATATAAAACAATTAAATGTGAAACTCTTTTAACTCTTGTACTGCACAGTTTATTAGTTGCAAAGTAGCAATCGGACAAGAATCCTGATCTTACAGTTTGGTTTTGTCATATTTGCAAACATAAATCAAGCCTAGATTATGGAGGAGAGAGGAATCCAGTTGCTGACTTTTCATGATTGACGTTTGATTGGGTTAGAGATGCACGTCAGATGTAGATACTTTCATCAGTTTGTAGCTCTTGCATTAATCATTACGGATGAGATCCTTTCGTATAGATGAAGCGCAAGTAACACACCACAAATGAAGAGACTTGCTAAATGAAGCCAAACCAAATTGTTTTGGAGAATAGCTGGCTATACTAATCTTTTCAAGATTAACTGCTTAGTAGCATAGTGCCATAAAGAAGAGAAGAGTATAATTTGCGTTTTAAATATGAAACCAATTTCATTTTACAGACAAATTTGAAATTCGCATCATATTTTCAAGATGTTGCAAGAAATTCCTAATTGATTCATCCGCTTATTAGTTGGCAATCTCACTGAAACAAGTTAGAATTTTTCGAATTCATATGGTCCATGCAAGAATACCGCAGGCTACCTATCAATCTCCTACAATTGTGAGGAGATCAACAACACGGAAGGATGATATGACATCCTAAATGGAAGACACCAAATCGTGAAGGTCTAGCAGGGAAATGTGTTGATTTGTTTGTGCCTACTAATAGTCAACATACTATAACTAATTAACTGCCCTAATAATATAGGGGAAAAGAGTTTTTCTTTTTTCTTTTTATTTATTTATTTTAGTAGAAAATGATAATTAAATTTAGATAAAATTATCCACGCCTTATATTTTTGGACAACTATGAGATTTAAATTTTTAACCTTTTAGGATTAACGAAAGTGATCGATCACTCTTACTAAGGGGCGGATATAGAGATTCTATCAAGATAAGTTCATTTTTAGTCCAAATAATACAGAAAGGTGCGTTTTAGTTTCATATATATATATATATATATATATATATATTAATTTTAAGCTCCAATGCTTTAACTGTTTTTAACTATTTTCAAATCTGCATAATATTTTACTTACAATATTGCACCTGAAATACTTTAACTTAGAAACATCACTCATGCAAATTATTTTGAAAACATTTGATGTCCAATATTGTATATAAAATATTTTTCACTGGTTAAAAGATGACTAAAAATAATTGAAATTTCATTACAGACTAAAAAAGTATAACATTTTTTTGGAAAAAAAAAAATTCACTTTTTTGGAACATTATTCACAATTTTTTTTGGAAAATATCTCTCCTGATGTTAATAAATATACTCAAAATACTCATTAGAAGCATGTGAAAGAACGACAATATCTATGACTATCACAAATTTAATTAGATTGATTTAGTTGATTGTTTGACTCTAAGAGCAAAATGGAAAATGTGATAAAAAATAATTAAAATAATATTAATTAAAATATAAAAAATCAAAATAATTAATATTAAATATAAAAATATAAAAAATAAATATATGTTTTGTTTTAAAAATTAAAATCTTATTTTATAATTATTTTATTTTTTAACATGAACACTTTATTTTCAAGTTTCAAAGATCTTCGATAACTGGGAAACCCAGATCCCCAAGACTAACACTATTGTGAAGAGTGGTTTCTTCTCTGGCTACATTGATGTCGTTCTATAGGGTGGAAACTGCTAAAGTGTAAAATATATATCTTGTCAGTTTGTAGGAAGTGAGTTATTTAGGCAAAGGATTGGAGGTATTTATGGAACATGAAATGAGTTCAAGAATGTCTCTGAAATTGCATTTCCAATAACGATGTAAAGCTAGCAAGCAATTATTCAGTTGCCCGAAGGTGTTTGATAAAGACAATAAAAGTTGGGTTTCGTGGATTGTGCTTGACGCGACCCGATCTAGATACCTTTAGCTTTAATCCGGTAGGTCACGTCGGGCACCTCAACAGATCCCTATCAGACCCGACTCGTCGGACTAAGCGAAACCCGTGGAGCGAATCCTAAACTTTCTAATACTTTCTAAAATATCGTTGGATTGGTTTTCTTTAAAAACTGAAAATACGAAGGAATTTTGTTTTATTTTTAAACTCATTTTCTAACAAAATTTCGACAGCATAATGACTGCATTTTTTGACGTTCTAGAAAACCTCTTTACAAAAAAAATCATACTTCGACTATTTTTCCACACCAACCCAACTTCTGATTGTCCCGTAAGCCTCAAACATGCATTTAATTTTTCAAATCAACTTAATAAAATTTAAATCACAATTTAATAAACCATATTTAACTCAAAACGATTTAAAATACAATTACGAATGAATAATTACAAATTATAAATTACTTATAAAATTCAAAAAGGGGTTTACATGTAAATAGGCTAATGCTAAAATGAGTGACTCAATGACATCGTGTCGTGCTGCCTCGCTCGTTGGAGGTAGTGTCGCTGTTCGGCTACCTGCTGAGAGTACCTGAGGAAGTTTTTGTATAAAATAGAAAAATAATGAGCTAAAAGCTCAGTGAGTGATAATTTATCTTTATTTCAGAAATTTGATTTCTAAACGTCCTCCTCGGAAAACATTTGAAAACAATTCTTTAATTCTTTAAACATTTCAACTCTTGATTTCTCCAGCTTAATATAAACATAAAAATTTATAAATGCGCAAGCATACATTAATTTCAAAAACTCATAACTGAGAATTATAAATAACTTGAATAAAATCATAAAATATCTTTTCTTTTCAAATTTGCTTTTCTTTCAAAGTTATTTCTCGATATCTTTATAAAATATCATAGTACCCCTAACTCTTGGGTCACGTGGCCTCTGTACGAGGAAAAATCCAACGTAGAGAACCAAATGTGACAGCTTTGAGACATCTCGCGGCTATGTGTAGAATTTTCCAGCGCTGACCATAACACGCGAAACACCACCCCACATCAGCAATAGTGACTCAACTAACAAACTAGGACACTTGTCCCTCCAGGTTAGTGACTCATCCCTCCCCAGAACTGTGCCAACTGATATGGGATAGATCAGCCGGGTCTAATCTTATCTGAAAATCTCTGAGGGTATACTAATGATTTTGAAAATACTTTTCTTTTCTTTTCCTAATTCAAACTACAAAACTTGATTTCTGAAATTCTCTTTAACAACCACATATGTGCATATAAAATCAAAATTCTCATTTCAAACTATAATTTATGCTTATATCAATGCATTTAAAATATATTCAAGTAAGCAATTACTTATCAAATCAAATTTAATAATTTGAAATACTTTTAAAATTTTTAAATAAAACTCACTCATAAAAACATATAACTGTAAATGGCGTGTATGGAGCCCCTACTCCTCTTGCCTCAATCCTTGCGCATCCTTGTTACCTACACAATATATGGATACGTAAATTTACGTTCTCGTCAACTTCTGGAAACTCAAAATAGTTCAATTTACACAATCACCCCTAAGTGACACTTTTTACACACAACACTCCATTTTTTATTTCTCTCCATTTTTTATTTCTTTATTGATTCTAGGGTTCTGAAATTTGTTTTCTTTGTTCGGAATCTATTTACTATCATTTAGGGACATTCTGGCACTAACAAAATCGCGTTCGGAGACCCGAAACGAAAATCGTCCGATTTCGACCTCTTTAGGCCGAACACTATTCATAGCCTACTTAGGGCTTTTCTTCGTTCCGTTTTTTCTTCGAACACCTTTTCAACTCATCCTCTAGTCGATTTTAGTGTCGATATGAAAGAAAACGGTCATCAGGTAAGTGTTTTAGGCTAAAAACGTGTTGTTTTCGCTACTAATTTTTTGGGCGTTTTCTTGGTTTTTATTTCAAATTTTAATCTTTGACTTTTAATAACTTCAACACACCTAATTAAACTTGTTAGGGTCATCAAAACTCTCAACGGACACATTATGAGTTAATTTACAAAAACGCCCTTCAAACTAGTTCATTGCGCGTTTCGATTTCTTTTTAAAATTTTTAAATTTTCTTGGTTTCCTAAGCTCCTAATAAACATCAATTCACTTAGTTTTCAACTCATTTTTACTCACAACTAATGAACAAACAAATCGTAACAAACCCCACTTCGAAATCAACTTAATCACCAACAAAATCATCATCAATATCAACTTCAAACTTAAATAACTCACTCATTTTCTTTCTCACGAAATCACTCTCTTGCTCTTCGCGTTGACCTCGGTTTTGGACTGGTTTGGGGTTGTTATGGTGGCAGATCTAGGCTGGGTTTGGTTGGATCTTCCTCTTTTTCTTCTCATCTCTTCCTCTCTCGCTCTCAATCTACCTCGTTCTGCCATCAGTTCTAGGTACGCGTGCAATCTGCTTCGGGTCTGATTTGTGTTGGTTTTACGGTTGGATTCTGGTTGGGTTCGGCGCCTGCTTGAGCTTGGGTTCTGCAGGAGGTCGGGACAATAGCTCGTCGTCATCGGTTTTGCTCCAATCTGCGGTTCAGTTTGAGTGCGGCGAAGTCTGGTTCATTTTTGGCATCAGGTTGGCTGGGTTGCGTCGGGTTCTGCCTTACTCTACTTGGGGTCTATCATAGTTGTCGTCCTCTTCTTCTTCTCCTTCTCCTTCTTTTTCTTCTCATTTTCTTCTTCTTCTTTCTCTTCTTTTTTTCTTTCGGCGACGAGTCTATGCGTGACTGTCTTCTTTTTTTATTTTGTTTCAATTTTTGTGCTCTTTTGTTTGTGTTTTCCTCCACAAACAACTTCAATAATACTGGTCACGTTCTGAGAAAATTTCGTTCTCATCCTAGAGTTTTAACTTAATTTTAGTTTGACCATAAATATTAAAACTTATCTTCAATTTAGTCCCTTGTCACATTAAATAATTACTCGATTTCGTTCACTATTTTACCCTTCTGTTTAATCTTCAATCGAGTTTAAATCGATCTTTAAGGGTTCCCTATAACCTTAGGGGCTTCCATTGACCATTTAGGGTCTTTAATAGTTACTTAGAGACTATTTCTGAGAAATCCATAAAATTAAAATAGAGGGTTTACAGTGCTTCATTGAACTGATGTTACTTATTGTATTATGTACTTCATTGCATTTTTAATCTTCGAAGAAGAATTTGTTTACTAAAATTTTGAAAAGATTTATTATTCTAACTTCTAGTGCTTAGGCTTAAGCTCAAACAATAACTTGGTGACTTCTAAGTATTCGTCTGCAAGTGCAAATTAATGACATTGAGGAGGTTAACTGTACACATTACTTTTATAATTAATTTGATACTTGAGGTCTAGGAAGGGGATATGATTTGAATCGCAATTTGTATGTGTGATATTTATATCATTGAACCAACCTTATTTTGTCGATAACAAATTAATTTTACTAATAATTTAAAAGTTAATTCCAAATCTTTTTAGAATTAAAATTAAAATTATGGTGGACTTAGTAAAAAGAAATCTTCTTTCAATTAGCTTCTTGTAATAAGGAGATGATGTAACGTGTAAATGTTAAGTGAATATCTTTCTATGCATTCATTAAAAGTATTTTAGTCCATAACATGGTTATTACTAAATATTTTATTGATTCAAATTAGTTTTTTAATTAATTTAAAATCAGTTATTAAGTCAAAAAGCGATTTTTTTTTTCTTAACAAAGACTCCTTTTGAAATTTTTAATGACGATCATAAAAATAATAATACCCAGCTTGTTTGAAAAAAAGAAGTGATACTAGTTTTGATTGAAATACATAAATTTAAAAAGTTTACAAATTAACTAGTAGATTAATTCAAGAATCTTCATGAAAAATTCAATTAAGAATTAAGTAATTTGTTTTTATCACTTTACACTTAATAAGTCTGAATTACATGTATTAAGTGATTTTTGTCGGTTTTATTAAGTTGTCAAACCACTTAAAATCACCCAAAAATCATTAAAAAAAAGGCTACTATTTCTAACTTAGGGGTCGTTTGTTTTTAGATCTGAAGACTGAATAGTGTTATTAAAGACTGAAACCTAAAATCTGAATAATATGTTTTCTTTTTTTTTTTTCTCTTTATCTCTGAATATTTTATAAACTTGTATATTTTTTAAAGTTAAAATTATCTGAAAATTAAAAATATGACATTTATACTATTTTAACTATTTGTTGTTACATAATTTTAATTAATTTAATACAAACATCTTAAAATAAATAATTTGATAAATTCTAAAACATTTTTTATGTACATATTAATAATATTTTATTTATAATTAAAATATGATTAAAAAATATAGTAGTATTAACCGTATTTTTATATTTAAATATATTAATATATTTAAGAAAATAACTAGAAAATGAATGTTTAAATTGCAAATTAAAATATATTAGTTTAATTCCAAAACAATTTGAGATAAGATGTATTAGACTTTTCTTTTCAAATATATGTTTTCGAAGTATCAAGAAAAAGAAAAAGAAAAAGAAAAGAAAATTTGAATAATATAAAATTAGGATAAATTTGAAATTATGTTGTTTTGGAGAGGATAGATTTAGGATAAAAACTTTTAAATGTTATTAAGTGATTTGTAATTAAATGAAAAGTTAAAAATTCTGACTTAATTTTTTCAGTTGTTTTTTTATTAGTTTTAAGTAGTTTGACCACTTAAAAAAACATACGAAAACAACTTCATTAGCATAATTTAGTACTATTAAGTCTTAAGTGAAAAAAACAAACAACTCCTTATAACTAAATATCAAATCACTTAATGGTTTTTTAAATATATTATTCTATATCTATTATTCCAAAATAACATATTTTCAAACTTGTTCTAATTTTATATCATACAGATTCGTTTTAATGATACTCCTTTTAATATTATTTTTTTAATATATAACAATAAATAATTTAACTTGAAACTATTTTGTTTATTTTTATTTGACTTTATAAATTTAATTTACTTTACTATAATAATTTATTTATGTATGTATAATTTAAAAAAAAAATACTTTACTATAGTAATTAATTATATACTTAATATATACATAAAGGTATTTTAGTATTTGTTAAATAATTTATTATAATTATTTGTATTATATTAACTGAAATTATATAACAACTAATAGTAAAATGATATAAATTTCAAATTACCAATTTTCAGACAATTTTAACTTTAAAAAATAAATAAGATTACTATACATTTAGATATAATAGAAAAAAAAAAATCAAATATGTCATTCAAATTTTAGGTTTCAATCACTATTAAATCTTCATTCTTCAACAGTATTGTTCAGCCTTCAGATAAAAAACAAACTATCATTTAAATTAAAAAAAGAAATCATATTTATTTTAAATCCTAATTAAAATCAAGTTGAGATAAAATAATGAAATTAAATTTACAGCAGACATCATAATATAGAACACATGGAATAATACTAATTTATAAATCTATATTAATGTGATTCACAAATAAGGATAAATAAGATGAATTGTTTGTTTGTAAGAGGACCAACATCAAAATATTATAGGTTCAAATCTCATGTAAGCAGGATGTTTGTTAAATAACGATTTCTTATCTTACAATTAATTAGTTGGAAAGTAGCAATCAGACAATCTTACAGTTTCTGTTTGCAAACATAAATGCAAACATAAGTCAAGCCTAGATTATGGAAGTGACAGAAATCGATTTGCTGACTTTTCGTGATTGACGTTTGATTTGATTGGGTTGGAGATGCATGTCAGATGTAGATACTTTTATCAGTTTGTAGTTCTTGCCTGAATCATTCCCAATCAGATCCCTTCGTAGATGAAGCGCAAGTAACACACCACAAATGAAAAGACTTGCTAAATGAAGCCAAGCCAAATTGTTTTGGAGAATAGCTGGCTATAATAATAATTTCAATTCGTCAAAAAAATAAAAAATAAAAAATCTTTCGAGATTAACAGCTTATTAGCATAGTGCCATAAAGAAGAGTATAATTTGCATTTTAAATATGAAACCAATTTCATTTTACAGATAAATTTGAAATTCACATCATAGTTCCAAAATGTTATAAGAAATTCTTAATTGACTGATCCGCTTATTAATTGGCAACTCCACTGAAACAAGTTAGAATTTTTTGAATTCATATGAACCATGCAAGAATACTACAGGCTATCTGTCAATCTCCTACAATCGCGAGGAGATCGACAACACGGAAGGATAATATGACATCCTCAATGGAAGACACCAAATCATGAAGGTCTAGTAGGGAAATGTGTTGATTTGTTTGTGCCTACTAATAGTCAAGATGCTATAACTAATTGACTGCCGTAATAATATAAGGGAAAAGAGTTTTTCTTTCTTTTTTTTTTCTTTTTTATTTTTATTTTTATTTTAGTAGGAAATGATAATTAAATTTAGATAAAATTATTCATATATTATATTTTAGGACAATTATAAGACTTAAACTTTTAACCTTTTATGATTAAGAGTAGTGATCAATCACTCTTATTAAAAAATAAATATAGAGATTCTATCAAAACAAGTTCATTTTTAGTCCAAATAATAGTGAAAGTTTGTTTTAGTTCCAATATATATATATATATATATATATATATATTGCACTTGAAATACTTTAACTTAGAAACTTCACCCAAGCAAATTATTTTGAAAACATTTCACATCCAATATTGTACATGAAATATTTTTTGCTAGTTAAAAGATGGCTAAGAATGATTGAAATTTCATTACAGAGTAAAAAAGAATAACATTTTTTTGGAAAAAAAAAAAATCACTTTTTTGGAACATTATTCACAATTTTCTTTATTCTTGCAAATATTACACCAATTTCTTTTTAAATTTTGAATTACAATGATATCCTAAAGCAAAATAATTAACGAAGACAAAATAATTTGATTAAAATAATTAAATTACTTAACATCATTTATAGATAATTATATTATGTATGAGCAACAAATTTCTCCTACAAATGTGTCATCATCGTATAATAAAGTAATTAATCAAGCATATTAAATTATTATATGGGAGGACATTTCTTTTGTAATTAAAAATTACGGTCCAATGTCTTGGTGGTAGACCACAATCATTCTGTTTAGGAATATCTTGAATTTGAATTTACTATCCAACGATTGTGTTTTAAACATAAATGCAACTCTAATCTACATTTTTTTTTTTTAATTTTAACAAACTCCTATTATTTTTTAGACAGATCCTTCATTGCATTTCATAATCTCAATGATGAATGAATTACTACTATTAAAGAATAATGGAAACTCTTTTAATTGAAAGAAGACCACAACGAATAGGTAGATTGTATTGATCGCATTTTATATTTGTTACAAACAAACTTGGTTGCTTAAAATCAAGAGCAAATTGCAATTTTCTTCTCTGTATTTTGGCTACATATAACTTTTTTTAAATATAAATTCGTTATTAATGCATACAATCAAATCTAATGAAGTCATCACCACTCTATAGAGTTCAATGATAAAGAACTCTCATTTTACTTAATAATAGTTTAGGTTTGAATCGTTTTCAAGATAATATTGGAAGATGTTCATCTAATTGCGAGGCGAAGGATTATAAATTTACAAGGCCTAATAATTAATTTTAACATGTTGAGAAGCATTTCAGGGTAATTGTAATTTCATATCAAGCTAGGTACAAATTGCAAATAAATGGTGCAACGAAGATTTCAGGGTATCATGGTGGAACATAGCAGGAAATAATTAATAAAAGAAAGTCAGTCGTGGTAATTAGTTGCTCGAATCATTATGAGTGCAACAAAGAAAGACCTATTAATTTTGATTAATAATACTATATTTTTTTTAATTTTGATTAATAATACCATTTTTTTTTTTAAATTTAGGACCTAATTGATGTGACATTCTACAAAATAAGAGGATTATGCAACCAGATTTTAATCCATCAATTTTAATTCATTCTACATGCAAAAATAAAATTTTCACCATATTTCCAAAAAGTTTGCAGCGAATTTCAAATTAAATGATTAGCTAATTAATCAGCAACCTCACTGAAACAACTTGGAAGTGTTCGCATTAATATGGTCCATACAAGCTAGTAGCAATCTCCTACAATTTCGGAGATAAACATTGCACAAAATTTAGACTTATTAGCTCTGCACCATAACTTGAATTGAATTGTTGGGCACGGCAGGAAATTGATGAGGATGATATTTGGGAAGTACAAATCCATCTTCTATATATAGCTACCTTGTGTGCTTCACTTCTTCACAGCTTGATAGTTAGCAAATATTGAAGTCTTTGTTGAGAACCAAGTGTCCCCCACTTGTCAACAATGGCTTTAACACTTGAAAGAGCTTTTGCCATTCCGCTTCTGATAATTTTGGTGACTTTGCTTTCTCAAGCCAAGTCCCGCGCATTGGATGAACCTTCCATTGCTCAAAAACATGAGCAGTGGATGGCTCATTACAAACGCAATTATTTGGATAGTGCAGAGAGAGATAAGCGTTTTCTAATATTCAAAGAAAATTATAAATATATTGAAAAGTTCAATAAGGCAAGAAACCGTACGTACAAGCTTGGATTGGGTCCATTTTCGGACCTAAAATTTGAAGAATTTGTCGCCTCTCATACAGGATTGAAGATGCCTACCAACCGAAGAGTGTCCAAAACAGCATCACACAGAAACCAGAACCTGACTGATGACATTCCGGAAAGTTTCGACTGGAGGGACCAAGAAGCTGTCAACGATATTAAGTACCAAGGACAATGTGGTAATTAAAACTAAATATCTATCATATTGTGTTGTGTTTTCTGCATTTTTAACTTAAAAAGTTTTTCTTACTTGATTTCCTTTTTAAACAATTTCTGTGTAGGCTGTTGCTGGGCATTTTCAGCTGTGGCAGCAATGGAAGGGGCTGTTAAGATCAAGACTGGTCAGTTGCCTATATTGTCTGAACAACAACTAGTGGATTGCGACTCATATAATCATGGCTGCGGTGGTGGATGGCCGGATTATGCCTTTCGATACGTTATAGAAAACGGAGGTCTCGCAGCCGAGTCTGATTACCCGTTTGAGGCAGCAGACGGAACTTGTAACCAACAGAAGGCAACAAATACAGTTGCCCAAATCAAAAATTTTCAAGACGTAGCTCCCAATAATGAGAAAGAACTGAAAATTGCCGTACACCAGCAACCTGTCTCCATTGTCATTAGTGTTGGACCAGAATTTCAACATTATACGGGTGGTATCTATCAAGGAAGTTGTGGTTATGAGCCGAACCACGCTGTTACTCTAGTGGGGTTCGGCAAAAGCGATGAGGATGATACCTTAATGTACTGGTTACTCAGGAATTCATGGGGACAAGAATGGGGTGAGAGTGGCTACATGAGGATTCTGAGAGAATCTAGCGACCCTCAAGGTCACTGTGGGCTTGCAATGACGCCTTCCTATCCAATTCTGTGAGCCGTATTAAATGGTGGATGGCTCTTCTGGAGTTCAATTTTATAACCCGATATTTTTTTCTGCACATCGTTCATGTGCTTGGCTGTGATAATGCCACCATTGTAGTATGTACTTGAGAGCTAAATTTTATAAATAAAGTTTATTATGGTATGGTTAATTTTAGTTTCTTAATGAGAATTGGAAAGTAAGAAGTGTATATTGTATTTCTAAGAGCATATTATATCTTCCTATGTCTCTTAGATAGTAATGCTTATTGTGCACGGGTTAATACGTTTACAGTTTTATTAAAATTTAGAGAATAATCGATCCTCATAGCTTTACTCGATTATACTATAACATATTAAATGAAAATCAGATCATTTATGCATGATAATTAAGTTCAGGTAAGAAAACCACTATTATCAAAAACTATTTTTTATATTCAATTGTGTTATCGAATACAACTTCAACATGGTCTAAGATTATGAAAACCTTTGTTAGAAAAATTATACATAACTTTAAGCATATGATTAGTCTTGTATCTATATAATATCAGTAGTTTTATGTAATAAAATCTAAAAATTGTAACAAACTCCAAATTTCTTATTATTATTATATAAGGTCATTCGAGATCAGTGATAAGAGATTTATGGAGAAACAAAGATTAAGCATTACATAAGCAACTAGTTATCAGTTCTCATATGGATGCTAATAATAAACATAATGAAACTCAATTCCTTTCAATAATAAGAGCAAACCAAATTGGGTAGTAATTTAAGTATTTTAATATATATATTTTTTATTGCCATATAACTAATATAACACCATTTGTTTGAGTGATTGTATGACCATATATAGAAATATTTCAGCTTATAGTAAATTCATCACCATTAATCCAAGGACACCTTATGCAGAAAAGCCAATTCCACATGCTAAATTTACGCAATGTTGGTTTAATACTTGCTCTTACAGAAGGGTTAATATTATTTTACCCTTGAAATTGAAAATAATATCATACCACCTCTGATTTTGAAAATATTATTTAAAAAGGTCCAGATGTTAATGAGTTTGTGATTTTCGTCCATAAATTTACAGATCCGTTAGAGAAAAAAAAAAAAAAAAAGGACATATAGATAAATTTAGGTGTTAAATGGTGTGAAAGAGCTGTACCCACCATTGTCACCATTTCTCTCTCTCTCACCATCACCCAACTCAACCATTTCTCTCCCACTTCACCATTTTTCTGTCTCTCTCACCTTAATCAACTCAAATCGCCGGTGATGGATTTTTTTTCTTAAAAATCTATCAATCTGAAGATGGATGATGAAGATTTGATGAAATAAAAATTTATTCAATTTTTAGTTTTTATTTAATTTTTTAGGGGATAAAAATTAAATAAAACTACTAAAAGATTATTCTAATTCTCCCTAAATAGCCCAGTAAGGGCATTTTGGTCTTTTAGTGGTTTTATCACAAAATCACTAAAAGATTTTATAGAAACCGTTTTTAGTTGACAAAAAGGGGTTTTTTTTTATTAATATTTTCAAAAGTTTGGTAAATTAACAATACTTTTCATTTCAGAAGGTTTTTTAGATTTTTTTTCTTTATGGAATTTATTGCTTTAAATCAATATTCTAACAACATGAAATATAATGATTAAGATATATAAGAGCATCTTCAATACTCTCACGGATTGTAAAAAAATTATATATCATATAGCATAAATAGACATTGAGTTAATATAAACCTCTCAAATGAAAGTATTGAAAAATAATTTCCAATTTGATCGTTTATTTATGCTATGTAGGAAGCAAATGTCTTGACATTGATGACATGATATTTTTTTCAAAACACAATCCATCAAAGTATTGAAGATGTTTTAAGAGATGACATCCAACTTCTTTATATATAGCTATGTTGTGTCCCATAACATTTCCACGGCAAATGATCCTCTACTTGCGTTACGATGACTTTAAAACTCCAAAAAACCTTTATTATTACTATATTGAATATTCTAGTGGTGACTTGGGCTTCTCAGGGCATACCACATGCAACGTTGCAAAATGCTTCCATTGCTGAAATACATGAAAAATGGATGGTTCAATTTAAACAAACTTATGTTGTTAGTGGAGAGAGAAAGAAAAATGCTTCAAAATATTCAAGAAAACTATGTATACGTTGAAGGTTCAAAAATATGAAGAACAACCCTTACAAACACTACAACACAACGGGTCAACCATACCGGACATTGTCTGATATGGTTGACTATCCATACCGGGCAGGGTGCTCGGTATGGATAATGTCGTTATAGTTAATGACAGTATTCATGCCAACCGCCCCGTTTGATATGGATATTATCGATATAGTTAATAACAGTATCCATACCGCCCACTCAGTATGGATATGGGTAACCATACCAGGCTATACCCGGTATGAATACGCATATCGAAAGTGGGTCAACCCATGAGTCAACCCATTGATATGATTATACATATCGAGCATTACCCGGTATGAATAACTATATCCATACCGGTATGGATACTTTGTGTATACCGGGCTGCCCGATATAGATAAAGTATCCATACTGAGCTGTTCGGTATGGATATGATTATCCATACCGGGCATTGCCCTGTATGTATACTCATTTTTATATTAAAAAAAATATATGCATTTTCATTAAAGAAAATATATTTAATTTTATATTAAAATAAAAAATAAGATTACAACATATATAAAAAATCCATTTATATATAATCACTTAAAAATGTTATTAATAACCTAAATATAATCACTTGGGACCTCTTCTCAATCCACTTGAAAATGAACCATTAGATGTACCTTCGACTGAAATCTAAAAATATTATGAAGCTTCCATTGATTAATAAATATTATATTATTTAAATAATCAATCAAGCCAGCTATCAAAAATAATCAAATAATTTAAAACATAATCAACCTAAAATAATTTTAAACAATCAAATCGAATATAATTCCTAAAAACTAACATATCAACTGCCTCAAATTTCCATAACATTCTTCATCATTGATATAGCCTAGTCATATAAAGAAAAGGAGGTTACCTATTCAATCAAACTACTAACCGCATGAGATAGAATATTGATATGCAAGAATCACAACAATATTGAGTTGAATATGTATTGAACTAAAAGTATCGGTTTTAATAGTATAGGACAAGCTTAAATAGTAGAACTAATTACAATACATGCATGCACACCATGGTTCCCAAACATATAAAGCCATAGAAATATTTATAGTAGATACTACTGGTTGATGCATCATACTCACCAAGATTTTTGTATATCTCTTCACATTGATCCAAGCTCATTAGCTTAATACCAAGGGCAATAGCTAGCATGCCACCTGTTGATCTGCCATATATAAGGTCGAACAACTCATGTATCCGTTTCCTAGCTCCCTTTTCAATTTGTTTAAGAATTTGCACTGTTGTCGGAGCTTTCATGCCACCTCCATCCATTGAGAGTATGCACAATCCCTTTTTTGGAACTTGTCTCCCTCTTATGGCACACTACAAAATTTCATTTTCTCCTAAACAGGCACAAGAAAATGAGACCTTATTAGGTTAAACAAAATCAAAATGCAGCAAAAATCATTTTTAAACCAAAAATTAAAAAAATTTACCCAGAATTGTCGATGCCTAAGCTGCAGCTTTATTTATGCGGGGTTCACGCACGATAGTCAAACGCAAAGATCTAGCAAACTTTCAAAAGTAACCAAAATACGGCAATTCTCCAAATAGAAACCCAAAATTCCAATCCCTAGCAAATAATCAGGATTTCCATTAACTTAGAAGCACTTATGTATCAACGTAATTCAAGTCTCAAACTATAACGTAAAAAAACATTCAAAGAATTCATAAATAATAGATACTTGCAAAGAAGACGATTGGGTTGGCGTTCTATTTCGTATGACACATATATAAACAAACAGTTCATGAATGAAATCAAACCAAAATTTGAAGCAAAGAAACCAATCAATTAAATAAGCAAAAAGAATAACACCTCTTAACAATGAGAGAGCCAATAAGTGACAGTAACAAAGCAAAACCATGATACATTAAACCTACAAAACAATCTCAACATCACTCAATTCTCAAATCACATCAAAACAATTCACACAATCAAAATAAACAACAAAATAAAGAAAATAATAATAATAATAAATCTTCTAACAATCAATCTCTCTCTCTCTCTCTCTATATATATATATGTATCAACTACATCGATGAAGAAGTATGGACGTGCGACAGGAAGAAGAAGAAAAAGAGAAGAAAAAGAAAAAGAGAAGAAGAATGGGGGAAAAAGAACAACTACCGACGAAGAGAAGTGGATGGCGACAGCACGTATGAACAGGCCCAGTGGCTGAAGGCAGCAGATCTATGAAAAGGAGTGGACATGTGACGGAGAGAAGAAGAAAATGAGTAGATGAAGGGAAGAAGAAGAATGGTGATCGGTAAAGGGGAGTGGATGGGGACTGCATGGATGAACGACGCAGTAACTGAAGGCACAGATCTATGCACAAGAGTGGACGTGCAACGGAGAGAAGAAGAAAATGAGTAAAAGAAGGGAAGAAGAAGAACAGTGATTGGCGAAGAGGAGTGGATGGCGACGGTGCAGATGAACAGTGTGGTGGTTGAAGGCAACAGATCTGTGCAGAGGAGTGGAAGCTGCAACGGAAAAAAGAAGAAAATGAGTAGTAAAAAGGAAGAAGAAGAATGACGACCAACAGCATGCAAGAACGACAATAGCATGGCGACTAGGGTTGACGTGTGTGAGAGAAAGTGATGAAGTGACAGAAAGTGAATGGGAAAAATGGGAGGCAGTTAGGGTTTTCTTTGTTTTTTAACCCTTATCCATACTGAGCCCATAATGGGCTCGGTATGGATATTAAAATAATATTTTTTTAAAAAAAATAAATATTGCTATCCATATCGGATCTTTCATGTCCGGTATGGATAGCCCAGCATGACTGACTTTCTTTTAGTGTTTTCTATGCTGAACATTTTATGTGCCCCATATAGATAATAAAAATATTTTATTTTCGTAAAAATGTATTATTCATATCGAGCACTAATGAGCCCGATAGGGATAATTAAACAAATATTTAAAAATTAGATAAATATACAAAAGTATCAATATTGGGCATCAATCGGCTCGATATGGTTGCTTAACTAAATTTTTTTAAATTAAAAACAAAAAACAAAAACAAAAAAAAAAACCTTGATTATCCATACCGGGCCATTAATGCTTGGTATGGATAATTAAATTTAATTTTTTTTTTAAATAAAATAAATATTATCCATACTTGTCCATTGATGCCTAGTATGGATAATTGACGTTTATTTTTTTTTTAATAATAAAGTATGTTATCTATACCGGGCTTTTAATGTCCAGTATGGATAATTCAATAAAATTTTTCTTTTTAAATTAACAAATGGTTTCCATACCGGGCCATTAGTGTCTGGTATGGATATTTCGGAATGGATAACCTATTTTGTTGTAGTGAAACTTGGCATAACACCTTTTCAGACTTTACTAATGAAGAATTCAGCCTTCTCACGCTGGATTGAAAGTGTCTATCATTTATCGGTTTAAAACTTGTAGAATAAACTAATTACGTTTTTCCATCGTAAAAAGTACGCGCAATATTAGTAAGATTAAAAGGTTTCATTATTCACATTTAAGAAGTCAATCTCCAAAATATCCACAATTTTATATATTTTTTTTATTAAAAAATCTATTAAAAGTTTAAAACTCTGGGCCATATAGTGGCTACACCTCCGGACATGAAGAAACCAAAATCAAGTTGTAACCATACATTATATTCAATGCGTTGAAATGCCATAATTTCAATCTTCAAACCTCAAGAAAGCTAAGCCAATTAGCCTTCGCAACAGAGTTGCTCCTTTTGTGTTTTTTATTCTTTTTTCTTCCGTTTCATTATTAAACAATGTTTGGACATATCTCTCAGTTGAACGGGCATAAGACTTTGAAGCTGTATTTAGTGCATGAGATTTAGGATAGGATTGAGATTAAAAAATTTCAAACTATTTGAATACTATGTTTGGTGAGCAATTAGAATGAATGGGATTGGGATTCCTTTGAATCCCAACCTCCAATCAATTCCTATTCTTTTGACATTTTTCAATCTCACCCACACCCATGTCATTGGGTGGGATAGGATTGGATTTGATAATTTTTTCTCTCCATTTGTCTCTCTCCCACTTTTCTTCTCGCATTTCTTACTCTCACACGTCCCAGGAAGCTCTCTTCTTCTTCTTCTTCTTCTTCTTCTTCTTCTTATTATTATTCTTCTTCTTCTTCACGCATCTGGTTTTGGGTGTGTCACTTAGAACCGATCTGATTCTGGGTTCGCCTACCTAGAACTAGTGATCGGTTATGGGTCGGCGAGCCCAGAACCAGATCGATTCTGGGTTCACCGAACCCAAAACCAGCATCTGGTTCTGTAGGCGAACTCAGAACTGCCCAGAACCAGCAATCGGTTCTGGGTCGGTGAACCCAAAACCAGATGCTCTCAGCTTGTTTTTTTTTTTTTTTTTTTGGTGTTATGATGATTTAATATTGTTGAAGATGTTGTTGTTATAAGATATGATTATGTTGATGAATTGGATTAATGATAT
The DNA here is from genome assembly GCA_021234005.1 of Nephelium lappaceum. Classification (NCBI taxonomy): domain Eukaryota; kingdom Viridiplantae; phylum Streptophyta; class Magnoliopsida; order Sapindales; family Sapindaceae; genus Nephelium; species Nephelium lappaceum. Next base: position 13,956,175 of record CM038010.1, read on the forward strand.
TGATGAATTGTGGGTTGATGATGTTGAATTGTGAAAGATGATGATATTGATTAAGTGGGTTGATGATGTTGAATTGTGGGAGATGTTTTTTGTTTTTGTTTTTATTTTTTATTTTTTGTTTTTAGATTTTTAGATTTTTATAAAATTAATTTTATATAATAAAAAAATTAAATTAATTTATTTCAATCCAATCTCAATCTACACCAAACATTATATGACATAATTTTAATCCAATCCCAAGTTTTACCAAACATGGAATGGTGATTTTTATTCCAATCCAATCCAATTCAATTCATTCCATTTCAATCCAATTCATTCCATTTCATTTCAATCCCACGTGCCGAACGCAGTCCTAACAGTTTTTATGGTTATTAGTAGACATTTGGGTCCTGTTCACATGCTTGAAGACAAATATTAAGAGAGACTTTTAAACGTATGTCATGGAAAATTTCTATATTTTCTGTAATCTAGGCTTGATTTATGTGTAGTTCACCGATCTCAACCCAAACTGTAAGTTACTCATGATGGGCTTTCGGGGTTTTATTTTTGGTCGTAAGTTGTAGCGTTTCATCTTCATCCAACTAATGACATTAGTTTTCAGAAGTCTTGAAGAACATATAGACACAAACAAATGTACCACTCGTCTTTAAATTTATTATCTATGAGCTCGAGCCACTGCACTGACAATAAACCATGAAATTATCTTGGGTGACAGCTATTCGATATACAGGTTCTTAGTGAAATAAGATCCTGATTAATTATTTCGATTTCAATTTTATGCGTAGTTTGAAGTTGTGAAATTACTTCAACGATAGTATACGTGCAGAAAAAGAATATAATGTGAGATGAAAAAAGTAGAACACATAATAGTTTAATTAATAAATAAGAATAATACAGTGCACACCATACAAAATTTAATAAGAAAACAACTGATCAAAAGCAACAATATCATAATTATTTAGACTCAATTAGTATGCTTGATTCAATCAAGCAGTAGGGAAGGAAGCTTGCATAGCAATGCCACAGAGACCTTCTTTGTCATCAACATCTCTTTGCATCATTATGTATCCTTTGTCACCCCAACTTTCCCCCCATGAATTCTTGACCAGCCAATACTTGGTGCCATCATCTGCCGTTCCATATCCAACCGCCGTAACACCGTGGTTGAGATCAGTTCCACATTTTCCTCCAAAGACCCCATCCGAGTAAAATTGGAAGTCAGAGCCACCAGCATCAATGGCAACAGACACTGGCTGCTGAGACACTGCCTTCAAGAGAGCTGCCTCATTGTTGGCGGGCACATCTTCATAACTTGTGATCTCGGCTGCATGCGAAGCTGTCTTTTCCTTGTTGCAGGATCCTTCAGCTTCTCGGTAAGGGTAAATAGAGTCATTTGCAAGGCCTTTGTTCTTGATGATAAATTCGAAGGCATTATCCATAAGACCACCATGGCAGCCTTGGTTTTCACCACTTGTGTCACAATCCATCAGTTGCTGCTCTGAAAGAGATATCAACTTCCCTGTTGTGATCTGGTTAATTCCTTCCACAGCTGCAACAGCTGAAAATGCCCAGCAGCTTCCTGTATATTATTCAATAATACAAGTAAGAAAAAGAGGCTACTAAAAATCATAGCATAATCTTAAAAATCATAACATAATGTAAGGTAGTTCCACTTTACCACATTTGCCTTGGTCCTTAATCGAGGTGACGGCTCCTTTCTTTTTCCAGTCTATTTCAGTTGCTGGAGTAACATTTTCATACTTAAAGGTTGTTGTCGGAGAAGACGTTGGATTGGTTAATCTTTTGTATCCATTATGAGAGGCCTGGAATTCCTCATTTGTTTGGTCTACAAACGCATTGGGGCCGAGCTTGTAAGGCCGATTCCCAACCTTGTTGACAGATTCAATGTACTCCATGTTGTCTTTGAATATCTTGAACCGCTTCTCCTTCTCTGCACTGTCTTTGTAGACTCGTCCGTAACGAGCCATCCACATTTCATGCTTCTTGTACATGACGGCTTCGTACAGTGAGCGTGACCAGGATTGGGAAACCCAGATCCCCAAGACTAATACTATTGTGAAGAGTAGTTTCTTCTCTAGCAGTACTATTGACATCATTCTGTTGGATGAAAGAAAACTGCTAAAGTGTAAAATATATATTTTGTCAGTTTGTAGGATGTGAGTTATTTAGGTAGAGGATTGGAGGTATTTATAGAACATGAAATGGGTTCAAGAATGTCTCTCATGAAATTGCATTTCCACTAACGATGTAAAGCTGTCAAGCAATTATTCAATTGCCCGAAGTTGTTTGATAAAGACAATAAAAGTTGGGTTCCGTGGACGGTGGTTCATTGAAATGATGTTACTTCTTGTATTATGTACTTCGTTGCATTTTTAATCTTCGAAGAAGAATTTGTTTACTACAATTTTGGAAAGATTTATTATTCTAACTTCTAGTGCGTTAGGCTTAAGCTCAAACAATAACTTAGTGACTTCTATTGCAAGGACCAAAATGATGATCATAAAAACAATATTTATACCCAACTTGTTGAAAAAGAAGAAGTACTACTATTAAAAAATTTTACTAATTAACTAGTAGATTAATTCAAGAATATTCATGGAAAATTGTCTATTAAATTTTAATAAAAAACCATATCTGTTTTAAATCCTGATTAAAACCAAATTGAGATAAAATAATAAAATTAGATTTACAGCAGACATCATAATATAGAACACATGGAATATATTAATGTGATTCCCAAATTAGGATAAATAATATGAATTGTTTATTTGTAAGTGGACCAACATTAAAATATTATAGGTTAAAATCTCTTGCAACCAGGATGTGTGTTAAATAACAATTTCTTATCTTCTACAGTCTAATTAATTATCAGAGAGCCATAGAACTGTTCTACAAATTTCGAAAACATTTGATAAGATAAGATATACATAATGGCAATTTATAATTAATTAATTATTCAAGATACGACCTCTGAATATATAAAACAATTAAATGTGAAACTCTTTTAACTCTTGTACTGCACAGTTAATTAGTTGCAAAGTAGCAATCGGACAAGAATCCTGATCTTACAGTTTGGTTTTGTCATATTTGCAAACATAAATGCAAACATAAATCAAGCCTAGATTATGGAGGAGAGAGGAATCGATTTGCTGACTTTTCGTGATTGACGTTTGATTGGGTTAGAGATGCACGTCAGATGTAGATACTTTTATCAGTTTGCAGCTCTTGTATTCATCATTACGAATGAGATCCTTTCGTATAGATGAAGCGCAAGTAACACACCACAAATGAAGAGACTTGCTAAATGAAGCCAAACCAAATTATTTTGGAGAATAGCTGGCTATAATAATCTTTTCAAGGTTAACAGCTTAGTAGCATAGTCCCGTCAAGAAGGGGAGAGAATAATTTGCGTTTTAAATATGAAACCAATTTCATTTTATGGATAAATTTGAAATTCGTATCATATTTCCAAGATGTTGTAAAAAATTCCTAATTGATTGATCCGCTTATGAATTGGCAACTACATTGAAACAAGTTAAAATTTTTTAAATTCATATGGTCCATGCAAGAATACGGCAGGCCACCTATCAATCTCCTGCAATCGTGAGGAGATCAACAGCATAGAACGGCGATATGACATCCTAAATGGAAGACACCAAATCGTGAAGGTCTAGCAGGGAAATGTGTTGATTTGTTTGTGCCTACTAATAGTCAACATGCTATAACTAATTAACTGCCCTAACAATATAGGGGAAAAGAGTTTTTCTTTTTTCTTTTTAGTTATTTATTTTAGTCGGAAATGATAATTAAATTTAGATAAAATTATCCATACCTTATATTTTTGGACAATTATGAGATTTAAATTTTTAACCTTTTAGAATCAACGAAAATGATCAATCACACTCTTACTAAGAGGCGGATATAGAGATTCTATCAAGATAAGTTCATTTTTAGTCCAAATAATACAAAAAGGTGTGTTTTAGTTCCAATATATATATATATATATATATATATATTCATTTTAAGCTCCAATGCTTTAACTGTTTTTAACTATTTTCAAATCTGCATAATATTTTACTTACAATATTGCACTTGAAATACTTTAACTTAGAAACGTCACTCATGCAAATTATTTTGAAAACGTTTGATGTCCAATATTGTATATAAAATATTTTTCACTGGTTAAAAGATGACTAAAAATAATTGAAATTTCATTACAGACTAAAAAAGTATAACGTTTTTTTGGAAAAAAAAAATCACTTTTTTGGAACATTATTCACAACGTTTTTTGGAAAATATCTCTTATGATGTTAATAAAAATACTCAAAATACTTATTAGAAGCATGTGAAAGAACGACAATATCTATGACTATCACAAATTTAATTAGATTGATTTAGTTGATTGTTTGACTCTAAGAGCAAAATGGAAAATGTGATAAAAAAATAATTAAAATAATATTAATTAAATTATAAAAATCAAAACAATTAATATTAAATATAAATATATAAAAAATAAATATATGTTTTGTTTTAAAAATTAAAATTTTATTTTATAATTATTTTGTTTTTTAACATCAACACTTTATTTTCAAGTTTCAAAGATCTTCAATAATTGGGAAACCCAGATCCGCAAGACTAACACTATTGTGAAGAGTGGTTTCTTCTCTGGCTGCATTGATGTCGTTCTGTAGGGTGGAAACTGCTAAAGTGTAAAATATATACCTTGTTAGTTTGTAGGATGTGAGTTATTTAGGCAGAGGATTGGAGGTATTTATGGAACATGAAATGAGTTCAAGAATGTCTCTGAAATTGCATTTCCAATAACAATGTAAAGCTATCAAGCAATTATTCAGTTGCTCGAAGGTGTTTGATAAAGACAATTAAAGTTGGGTTCCGTGGATGATGCTTGATGCGACCCGATCTAGATACCTTTAGCTCTAATTCGGTAGGTCACGTCGGGCACCCCAACAGATGCCTCTCAGACTCAATTTGTCGGGCTAAGCGAAACCCGTGGAGTGAATCCGAAACTTTCTAATACTTTCTAAAATATCGTTGGATTGGTTTTCTTTAAATACTGAAAATACAGAGGAATCTTTTTTCTATTTTTAAACTCATTTTCTAACAAAATTTCGGCAGCATAATGACTGCATTTTTTACGTTCTAGAAAACCTGTTTGCAAAAAAAATCATACTTTGACTATTTTTCAACACCAACCCAACTTCTGATTGCCCGTAGGCCTCAAACATGCATTTAATTTTTCAAATCAACTTAATAAAATTTAAATCACAATTTAATAAACTATATTTAACTCAAAATGATTTAAAATACAATTACGAACGAATAATTATAAATTATAAATTACTTATACAATTCAAAAAGGGGTTTACATGTAAATAGGCTAATGCTAAAATGGGTGACTCAATGACGTTGTGTTGCGCTGCCTCGCCCACTGGAGGTAATGTCGTTGCTCAGCTACATGCTGAGAGTACCTGAGGAAGTTTTTATATAAAACAGAAAAATAATGAGCTAAAAACTCAGTAAGTGATAATTTATCTTTATTTCAAAAATTTGATTTCTAAACGTCATCCTCGGAAAACGTTTGAAAACAATTCTTTAATTCTTTAAACATTTCAAATCTTGATTTCTCAAGCTTAATATAAACATAAAAATTTATAAATGCACAAGTATGCATTAATTTCAAAAACTCATAACTTAGAATTATAAATAGCTTGAATAAAATCATAAAATTTCTTTTCTTTTCAAATTTGCTTTTCTTTCAAAGTTATTTCTCAATATCTTTCTAAAATATCATAGTACCCCTAACTCTTGGGTCACGTGACCTCTGAACGAGGAAAAATCCAACGTAGAGAACCAACCGTGACAGTTTTGAGACATCTCGCAGGCTATATGCATAATTTTCCAACGCTAACCATAACACGCGAAACACCTCCCCACATCAGTAATAGCGACTCAACTAATAGACTAGGACACTTGTCCCCCTAGGTTAGTGACTCATCCCTCCCCAGGTTAATGACTCATCCCTCCCTAGGACTGTGCCAACTGATGTGGGATAGACTGGTTAGGTCTAATCTTATCTGAAAACCTTTGAGGGTATACTAATGGTTTTGAAAATACTTTTTTTTTTTTTTTCCCAATTCAAACTGGAAAACTTGATTTCTGAAATTCTCTTTAACAACCACATATGTGCATATAAAATCGAAATTCTCATTTCAAGCTATAATTTATGCTTATATCAATGCATTTAAAATAGATTCAAGTAAGCAATTACTTATCAAATCAAATTTAATAATTTGAAATACTTTTAAAATCTTTAAATAAAACTCACTCACAAAAACATATAACTGTAAATGGTGTGTATGGAGCCCCTACTTCTCTCGCCTCGATCCTTGCGTGTCCTCGTCACCTACACAACATATGGATACGTAAATTTACGTTCTCGTCAATTTGTGGAAACTCGAATTAGCTCAATTTACACAATCACCCCTAAGTGACCGTTTTTACACATAACACTTCATTTTTTATTTCTTTATTGATTCTAGGGTTCCAAAGTCTGTTTTCTTTGTCCGGAACCTATTTACTATCATTTAGGGACGTTCTGGCACTAATGGAATCGCGTTCGGAGACCCGAAATGAAAATTGTCCGATTTTGACCCCTTTAGGCCAAACACTATTCACAGCCCTACTTGGGGCTTTTTTTCGTTCCGTTTTTTCTCCGAACACCTTTACAACTCATCCTCTAGTCGGTTTCAGTGTCGATATGGAAGGAAACGGACATCCGGTAAACGTTTTAGGCTAAAAATGTGTTGTTTTCGCTACTAATTTTTTGGGCGTTTTCTTGGTTTTTATTTCAAATTTTAATTTTTGACTTTTAATAACTTCAACACACCTAATTAAACTAGTTAGAGTCATCAAAACTCTCAATGGACATATTATGGGTCAATTTACGAAAACGCCCTTCAAACTAGTTCATTGCGCTTTTCGATTTCTCTTTAAATTTTTGATATTTTCTTGGTTTCCTAAGCTCCTAATAAATATCAATTCACTTAGTTTTCAACTCATTTTTACTTACAACTAACCAACAAACAAATCGTAACAAAACCCACTTCGAAATCAACTTAATCACCAACAAAATCATCATCAATATCAACTTCAAACTTAAATAACTCACCAATTTTCTTCCTCACGAAATCACCCTCTTTCTCTTCGCGTTGACCTCGATTTTGGACTGGTTTGGGGTTGTTATGGTGGCAGATCTAGGCTGGGTTTTGTTGGATCTTCCTCTTTTTCTTCTCTTCTCTTCCTCTCTCGCTCTCTCCCTCTCGATCTACCTCGTTCTGTCGTCGGTTCTAGGTACGCGTGCAGTCTGCTTCGGGTCTAATTTGCGTTGGTTTTACGGATAGATTCTGGTTGGGTTTGACACCAGCTTGAGCTGGGTTCTATAGGAGGTCGGGACGGCAGCTCGTCGTCGTCGGTTCTGCTTCGATCTGCGGTCTAGTTCGAGCGTGGCGAAGTCTGGTTCGTCCTTGGCGTCGGGTTGGCTGGATTGCGTTGGGTTCTGCCTTACTCTACTTAGAGTTTATCTTGGTCGTCGTCCTCTTCTTCTTATTCTTCTCATTTTCTTCCTCTTCTTCTTTCTCTTCTTTTTTTTCTTTCGGCGATGTGTCTGTGCGTGACTGTCTTCTTTTTTATTTTGTTTCAATTTTTGTGCTCTTTTGTTTGTATTTTCCTCCACAAACAACTTCAATAATACTGGTCACGTCCTGAGAAAATTTCGTTCTCACCCATAGATTTTAACTTAATTTTAGTTTGACCACAAATATTCAAACTTATCTTCAATTTAGTCCCTTATCACATTAAATAATTACTCTATTTCGTTCACCATTTTACCATTCCGTTTAATCTTCAATTGAGTTTAAATCGATCTTTAAGGGTTCCCTATAACCTTAGGGGTTTCCATTGACCATTTAAAGTCTCTAATAGTTACTTAGAGACTATTTCTAAGAAATCCATAAAATTAAAATAAAGGGTTTACAGTGCTTCATTGAACTGATGTTACTTATTGTATTATGTACTTTGTTGCATTTTTAATCTTCGAAGAAGAATTTGTTTACTAAAATTTTGAAAAGATTTATTATTCTAACTTCTAGTGCTTAGGCTTAAGCTCAAACAATAACTTGGTGACTTCTAAGTATTCGTCTGCAAGTGCAAATTAATAACTTTGAGGAGGTTAACTGTACACATTACTTTTATAATTAATTTGATACTTGAGGTCTAGGAAGGGGATATGATTTGAATCGCAATTTGTATGTGGGATATTCATATCATTGAACCAACCTTATTTTGTCGATAACAAATTAATTTTACTAATAATTTAAAAGTTAATTCCAAATCTTTTTGGAATTAAAATTAAAATTATGGTGGACTTAGGAAAAAGAAATCTTCTTTCAATTAGCTTCTTGTAATAAGGAGACGATGTAACATGTAAATGTTCAGTGAATATCTTTCTATGCATTCATTAAAAGTATTTTAGTCCATAACATGGTTATTACTAAATATTTTATTGATTCAAATTGATTTTTTAATTAATTTAAAATCAGTTATTAAGTCAAAAAGTGATTTTTTTTTTCTTAATAAAGACTCCTTTTGAAATTTTTAATGACGATCATAAAAACAATTACACCCAGTTTGTTTGAAAAAAAGAAGTGATACTAGTTTTGATTGAAATACATAAATTTAAAAAGTTTACAAATTAACTAGTAGATTAATTGAAGAATCTTCATGAAAAATTCAATTAAGAATTAAGTCATTTTTTTTTTATTACTTTACACTTAATGGGTTTGAATTATATGTATTAAATGATTTTTGTTTGTTTTATTAAGTGGTCAAACCACTTAAAATCACTCAGAAATCATTAAAAAAAAGGCTACTATTTCTAACTTAGAGGTCGTTTGTTTTTTAATCTGAAGACTGAACAGTGCTATTAAAGACTAAAAACTAAATTGAAACTGAAACCTAAAATCTAAATAACATGTTTTCTTTTCTTTTTTTCTCTTTATCTCTGAATATATTATAAACTTGTATATTTTTTAAAGTTAAAATTGTCTGAAAATTAAAAATTTGACATTTATACTATTTTAACTATTTGTTGTTATATAATTTTAATTAATTTAATACAAACATCTTAAAATAAATAATTTGATAAATTCTAAAACATTTTTTATGTACATATTAATAATATTTTATTTATAATTAAAATATGATTAAAAAATATAGTAGTATTAACCGTATTTTTATATTTAAATATATTAATATATTTAAGAAAATAACTAGAAAATGAATGTTTAAATTGTAAATTAAAATATATAAGTTTAATTCCAAAACAATTTGAGATCAGATGTATTAGACTTTTCTTTTCAAATATATTTTTTGAAAGTATCAAGAAAAAGAAAAAGAAAAAGAAAAGAAAATTTGAATAATGTAAAATTAGGATAAATTTGAAATTATGTTATTTTAGAGAGGATAGATTTGAGATAAAAACTTTTAAATGTCATTAAGTGATTTGTAATTAAATGAAAAATGAAAAATTCTTACTTAATTTTTTCAGTTGTTTTTTATTAGTTTTAAGTAGTTTGATCACTTAAAAAAACATACGAAAACAACTTCATTAGCATAATTTAGTACTATTAAGTCTTAAGTGAAAAAAACAAATAACCTCTTATAACTAAATATCAAATCACTTAATGATTTTTTAAATATATTATTCTAAATCTATTATTCCAAAATAACATATTTTCAAACTTGTTCTAATTTTATATCATACAGATTCGTTTTAATGATACTTCTTTTAATATTATTTTTTTTAATATAAAACAATAAATAATTTAACTTGAAACTATTTTGTTTATTTTTATTTAACTTTATAAATTTAATTCACTTTACTATAATAATTTATTTATGTATGTATAATTTTAAAAAAAAAATACTTTACTATAGTAATTAATTATATACTTAATATATACATAAATGTATTTTAGTATTTATTAAATAATTTATTATAATTATTTGTATTATATTAACTGAAATTATATAACAACTAATAGTAAAATGATATAAATGTCAAATTACCAATTTTCAGATAATTTTAACTTTAAAAAACAAATAAGATTACTACACATTTAGAGATAATAAAAAAAAAAAAAATCAAATATGTTATTCAAATTTTAGGTTTCAATCACTATTAAATCTTCAGTCTTCAGCAGTATTGTTCAGTCTTCAAATAAAAAACAAACTATCATTTAAATTAAAAAAGAAATCATATTTATTTTAAATCCTAATTAAAACCAAGTTGAGATAAAATAATGAAATTAAATTTACAGCAGACATCATAATATAGAACACATGGAATAATACTAATTTATAAATCTATATTAATGTGATTCGCAAATAAGGATAAATAAGATGAATTGTTTATTTGTAAGAGGACCAACATTAAAATATTATAGGTTCAAATCTCATGTAACCAGGATGTTTGTTAAATAACGATTTCTTATCTTACAATTAATTAGTTGGAAAGTAGCAATCAGACAATCTTACAGTTTCTGTTTGCAAACATAAATGCGAACATAAGTCAAGCCTAGATTATGGAAGTGACAGAAATCAATTTGCTGACTTTTCGTGATTGACGTTTGATTTGATTGGGTTGGAGATGCATGTCAGATGTAGATACTTTTATCAGTTTGTAGTTCTTGCCTGAATCATTCCCAATCAGATCCCTTCGTAGATGAAGCGCAAGTAACACACCACAAATGAAAAGACTTGCTAAATGAAGCCAAGCCAAATTGTTTTGGAGAATAGCTGGCTATAATAATAATTTCAATTCGTCAAAAAAATAAAAAATAAAAAATCTTTCGAGATTAACAGCTTATTAGCATAGTGCCATAAAGAAGAGTATAATTTGCATTTTAAATATGAAACCAATTTCATTTTACAGATAAATTTGAAATTCACATCATATTTCCAAAATGTTATAAGAAATTCTTAATTGACTGATCCGCTTATTAATTGGCAACTCCACTGAAACAAGTTAGAATTTTTTGAATTCATATGAACCATGCAAGAATACTACAGGCTATCTGTCAATCTCCTACAATCGCGAGGAGATCGACAACACGGAAGGATAATATGACATCCTCAATGGAAGACACCAAATCATGAAGGTCTAGTAGGGAAATGTGTTGATTTGTTTGTGCCTACTAATAGTCAAGATGCTATAACTAATTGACTGCCGTAATAATATAAGGGAAAAGAGTTTTTCTTTCTTTTTTTTTCTTTTTTATTTTTATTTTTATTTTAGTAGGAAATGATAATTAAATTTAGATAAAATTATTCATATATTATATTTTAGGACAATTATAAGACTTAAACTTTTAACCTTTTATGATTAAGAGTAGTGATCAATCACTCTTATTAAAAAATAAATATAGAGATTCTATCAAAACAAGTTCATTTTTAGTCCAAATAATAGTGAAAGTTTGTTTTAGTTCCAATATATATATATATATATATATTGCACTTGAAATACTTTAACTTAGAAACTTCACCCAAGCAAATTATTTTGAAAACATTTCACATCCAATATTGTACATGAAATATTTTTTGCTAGTTAAAAGATGGCTAAGAATGATTGAAATTTCATTACAGAGTAAAAAAGAATAACATTTTTTTGGAAAAAAAAAATCACTTTTTTGGAACATTATTCACAATTTTCTTTATTCTTGCAAATATTACACCAATTTCTTTTTAAATTTTGAATTACAATGATATCCTAAAGCAAAATAATTAACGAAGACAAAATAATTTGATTAAAATAATTAAATTACTTAACATCATTTATAGATAATTATATTATGTATGAGCAACAAATTTCTCCTACAAATGTGTCATCATCGTATAATAAAGTAATTAATCAAGCATATTAAATTATTATATGGGAGGACATTTCTTTTGTAATTAAAAATTGCGGTCCAATGTCTTGGTGGTAGACCACAATCATTCTGTTTAGGAATATCTTGAATTTGAATTTACTATCCAACGATTGTGTTTTAAACATACATGCAACTCTAATCTACATTTTTTTGTTTAATTTTAACAAACTCCTATTATTTTTTAGACAGATCCTTCATTGCATTTCATAATCTCAATGATGAATGAATTACTACTATTAAAGAATAATGGAAACTCTTTTAATTGAAAGAAGACCACAACGAATAGGTAGATTGTATTGATCGCATTTTATATTTGTTACAAACAAACTTGGTTGCTTAAAATCAAGAGCAAATTGCAGTTTTCTTCCCTGTATTTTGGCTACATATAACTTTTTTTAAATATAAATTCGTTATTAATGCATACAATCAAATCTATTGAAGTCATCACCACTCTATAGAGTTCAATGATAAAGAACTCTCATTTTACTTAATAATACTTTAGGTTTGAATCGTTTTCAAGATAATATTGGAAGATGTTCATCTAATTGAGAGGCGAAGGATTATAAATTTACAAGGCCTAGTAATTAATTTTTAACATGTTGAGAAGCATTTCAGGGTAATTGTAATTTCATATCAAGCTAGGTACAAATTGCAAATAAATGGTGCAACGAAGATTTCAGGGTATCATGGTGGAACATAGCAGGAAATAATTAATAAAAGAAAGTCAGTCGTGGTAATTAGTTGCTCGAATCATTATGAGTGCAACAAAGAAAGACCTATTAATTTTGATTAATAATACTATATTTTTTTTAATTTTGATTAATAATACCATTTTTTTTTTTAAATTTAGGACCTAATTGATGTGACATTCTACAAAATAAGAGGATTATGCAACCAGATTTTAATCCATCAATTTTAATTCATTCTACATGCAAAAATAAAATTTTCACCATATTTCCAAAAAGTCTGCAGCGAATTTCAAATTAAATGATTAGCTAATTAATCAGCAACTTCACTGAAACAACTTGGAAGTGTTCGCATTAATATGGTCCATACAAGCTAGTAGCAATCTCCTACAATTTCGGAGATAAACATTGCACAAAATTTAGACTTATTAGCTCTGCACCATAACTTGAATTGAATTGTTGGGCACGGCAGGAAATTGATGAGGATGATATTTGGGAAGTACAAATCCATCTTCTATGTATAGCTACCTTGTGTGCTTCACTTCTTCACAGCTTGATAGTTAGCAAATATTGAAGTCTTTGTTGAGAACCAAGTGTCCCCCACTTGTCAACAATGGCTTTAACACTTGAAAGAGCTTTTGCCATTCCGCTTCTGATAATTTTGGTGACTTTGCTTTCTCAAGCCAAGTCCCGCGCATTGGATGAACCTTCCATTGCTCAAAAACATGAGCAGTGGATGGCTCATTACAAACGCAATTATTTGGATAGTGCAGAGAGAGATAAGCGTTTTCTAATATTCAAAGAAAATTATAAATATATTGTAAAGTTCAATAAGGCAAGAAACCGTACGTACAAGCTTGGATTGGGTCCATTTTCGGACCTAAAATTTGAAGAATTTGTGGCCTCTCATACAGGATTGAAGATGCCTACCAACCGAAGAGTGTCCAAAACAGCATCACACAGAAACCAGAACCTGACTGATGACATTCCGGAAAGTTTCGACTGGAGGGACCAAGAAGCTGTCAACGATATTAAGTACCAAGGACAATGTGGTAATTAAAACTAAATATCTATCATATTGTGTTGTGTTTTCTGCATTTTTAACTTAAAAAGTTTTTCTTACTTGATTTCTTTTTTAAACAATTTCTGTGTAGGATGTTGCTGGGCATTTTCAGCTGTGGCAGCAATGGAAGGGGCTGTTAAGATCAAGACTGGTCAGTTGCCTATATTGTCTGAACAACAACTAGTGGATTGCGACTCATATAATCATGGCTGCGGTGGTGGATGGCCGGATTATGCCTTTCGATACATTATAGAAAACGGAGGTCTCGCAGCCGAGTCTGATTACCCGTTTGAGGCAGCAGACGGAACTTGTAACCAACAGAAGGCAACAAATACAGTTGCCCAAATCAAAAGTTTTCAAGACGTAGCTCCCAATAATGAGAAAGAACTGAAAATTGCCGTACACCAGCAACCTGTCTCCATTGTCATTAGTGTTGGACCAGAATTTCAACATTATACGGGTGGTATCTATCAAGGAAGTTGTGGTTATGAGCCGAACCACGCTGTTACTCTAGTGGGGTTCGGCAAAAGCGATGAGGATGATACCTTAATGTACTGGTTACTCAGGAATTCATGGGGACAAGAATGGGGTGAGAGTGGCTACATGAGGATTCTGAGAGAATCTAGCGACCCTCAAGGTCACTGTGGGCTTGCAATGACGCCTTCCTATCCAATTCTATGAGCCGTATTAAATGGTGGATGGCTCTTCTGGAGTTCAATTTTATAACCCGTTATTTTTTTCTGCATATCGTTCATGTGCTTGGCTGTGATAATGCCACCATTGTAGTATGTACTTGAGAGCTAAATTTTATAAATAAAGTTGATTATGGTATGGTTAATTTTAGTTTCTTAATGAGAATTGGAAAGTAAGAAGTGTATATTGTATTTCTAAGAGCTTATTACATCTTCCTATGTCTCTTAGATAGTAATGCTTATTGTGCACGGGTTAATACGTTTACAGTTTTATTAAAATTTAGAGAATAATCGATCCTCATAGCTTTACTCGATTATACTATAATATATTAAATGAAAATCAGATCATTTATGCATGATAATTAAGTTCAGGTAAGAAAACCACTATTATCAAAAACTATTTTTTATATTCAATTGTGTTATCGAATACAACTTCAATATGGTCTAAGATTATGAAAACCTTTGTTAGAAAAATTATACATAACTTTAAGCATATGATTAGTCTTGTATCTGTATAATGTTAGTAGTTTTATGTAATAAAATCTAAAAGTTGTAACAAACTCCAAAAATTCTTATTATTATTATATAAGGTTATTCGAGATCAGTGATAAGAGATTTATGGAGAAACAGAGATTAAGCATTACATAAGCAACTAGTTATCAGTTCTCATATGGATGCTAATAATAAACATAATGAAACTCAATTCCTTTCAATAATAAGAGCAAACCAAATTGGGTAGTAATTTAAGATGTATTTTAATATATATTTTTTTATTGCCATATAACTAATATAACACCATTTATTTGAGTGATTGTATGACCATATATAGAAATATTTCAGCTTATAGTAAATTCATCACCATTAATCCAAGGACACCTTATACAGAAAAGCCAATTCCACATGCTAAATTTACGCAATGTTGGTTTAATACTTGCTTTTACGGAAGGGTTAATATTATTTTACCCCTGAAATTGAAAATAATATCATATCACCTCTTATTTTGAAAATATTATTTAAAGAGGTCCAGATGTTAATTAGTTTGTGATTTCTGTCCATAAATATACAGATCCGTTAGAGAAAAAAAAAAAAGAAAAGGACAAATAGATAAATTTAGGTGTTAAATGGTGTGAAAGAGCTGTCCCCACCATTGTCACCATTTCTCTCTCTCTCACCATCACCCAACTCAACCATTTCTCTCCCATTTCACCATTTTTCTGTCTCTCTCCACCTTAATCAACTCAAATCGCTGGTGATAGATTTTTTTTCTTAAAAATCTGTCAATCTGAAAATGGATGATGGAGATTTGATGAAATAAAAATTTATTTAATTTTTAGTTTTTATTTAATTTTTTAGGGGATAAAAATTAAATAAAACTACTAAAAGATGTTTCCATTTCTCCCTAAATAGCCCAATAAGGGTATTTTGGTCTTTTAGTGGTTTTATCACAAAATCACTAAAAGATTTTATAGCAACCGTTTTTAGTTGACAAAAAGGGGTTTTTTTTTTTATTAATATTTTCAAAAGTTTGGTAAATTAAAAATACTTTTCATTTCAGAAGGTTTTTTAGATTTTTTTCCTTTATGGAATTTATTGCTTTAAATCAATATTCTAACAACATGAAATATAATGATTAAGATATATAAGAGCATCTTTAATACTCTAATGGATTGTAAAAAAATTATATATCACATAGCATAAATAGACATTGAGTTAATATAAACCTCTCAAATAAAAGTATTGAAAAATAAATTTTCAATTTGATCGTTTATCTAATAATATCTATGCTGTGTAGGAAGCAAATGTCTTGACATTGATGACATGATATTTTTTTCAAAACATAATCCATGAAACTATTGGAGATGCTTTAAGAGATGACATCCAACTTCTTTATATATAGCTATGTTGTGTCCCATAACATTTCCACGGCAAATGATCCTTTACTTGCGTTACGATGACTTTAAAACTCCAAAAAACCTTTATTATTACTATATTGAATATTCTAGTGGCGACTTGGGCTTCTCAGGGCATACCACATGCAACGTTGCAAAATGCTTCCATTGCTGAAATACATGAAAAATGGATGGTTCAATTTAAACAAACTTATGTTGATAGTGGAGAGAGAAAGAAAAATGCTTCAAAATATTCAAGAAAACTATGGATACGTTGAAAGGTTCAAAAATACGAAGAACAACCATTACAAACACTACAACACAACGGGTCAACCATACCAGGCATTGTCTGATATGGTTGACTATCCATACCGGGCGGGGTGCTCGGTATGGATAATGTCGTTATAATTAATGGCAGTATTCATGCTGACCGCCCGTTCGATATGGATACTATCGATATAGTTAATAACGGCATTCATACCGCCCACTGGGTATGGATATGGGTAACCATACCAGGCTATACCTGGTATCAATACACATATCGGAAGTGGGTCAACAAATGAGTCAACCTGTTGATATGATTACACATATCGAGCATTACCCGGTATGAATAACCATATCCATACCGGTATGGATACTTTGTCTATACCGGGCTACCCGGTATAGATAAAGTATCCATAGTAAGTTGTTCGGTATGGATATGATTATCCATACTGGGCATTGCCCGGTATGTATACTCATTTTTATATTAAAAAAAAATATATGCATTTTCATTAAAGAAAATATATTTAATTTTATATTAAAATAAAAAATAAGATTACAACATATATAAAAAATCCATTTATATATAATCACTTGAAAATGTTATTAATAACATAAATATAATCATTTGGGACCCCTTCTCTTTCTTCTCTTCTCACCACTCGATCCACTTGAAAATGAACCATTAGATGTACCTTCGATTGAAATCTGAAAATATTATGAAGCTTCCATTGATTAATAAATATTATATTATTTAAATAATCAATCAAGCCAGCTATCAAAAACAATCAAATAATTTAAAACATAATCAACCTAAAATAATTTTAAACAATCAAATCCAACATAATTCCTAAAAACTAACATATCAGCTGCCTCAAATTTCCATAACATTCTTCATCATTGACATAGCCTAATCATATAAAGAAAAGGAGGTTACCTATTCAATCAAACTACTAACCGCATGAGATAGAATATTGATATGCAAGAATCACAACAATATTGAGTTGAATATGTATTGAACTAAAAGTATCGGTTTTAATAGTATAAGACAAGCTTAAATAGTAGAACTAATTACAATACATGCATGCACACCACGGTTCCCAAACATATAAAGCCATAGAAATATTTATAGTAGATACTACTTGTTGATGCATCATACTCACCAAGATCTTTGTATATCTCTTCACATTGATCCAAGCTCATTAGCTTAATACCAAGGGCAATAGCTAGCATGCCACCTGTTGATCTGCCATATATAAGGTCAAACAACTCATGTATCCGTTTCCTAGTTCCCTTTTCAATTTGTTTAAGAATTTGCACTGTTGCCGGAGCTTTCATGCCACCTCCATCCATTGAGAGTATGGACGATCCCTTTTTTGGAACTTGTCTCCCTGTTATGGCGCACTGCAAAATTTCATTTTCTCCTAAACAGGCACAAGAAAATGAGACCTTATTAGGTTAAACAAAATCAAAATGCAGCAAAAATCATTTTTAAACCAAAAACTAAAAAATTTACCCAGAATTGTCGACGCCTAAGCTGCAGCTTTATTTACGCGGGGTTCACACACGATAGTCAAACGCAACAAAAGATCTAGCAAACTTTCAAAAGTAACCAAAATACGGCGATTCTCCAAATAGAAACCCAAAATTCCAATCCCTAGCAAATAATCCTACTATTTCCATTAACTTAGAAGCACTTATGTATCAACGTAATTCAAGTCTCAAACTATGACATAAAAAAACATTCAAAGAATTCATAAATAATAGATACTTGCAAAGAAGATGATTGGGTTGGCGTTCTATTCCATATGAGATAGATATAAACAAACAATTCATGAATGAAATCAAACCAAAATTTGAAGCAAATAAAGCAATCAATTAAATAAGCAAAATGAATAACACCTCTTAACAATGAGAGAGCCAATAAGTGACAATAACAAAGCGAAAACCATGATACATTAAACCTGCAAAACAATCTCAACATCACTCAATTCTCAAATCACATCAAAACAATTCACACAATCAAAATAAACAACAAAATAAAGAAAATAATAATAATAAAAAATCTTCTAACAATCAATCTCTCTCTCTCTCTCTCTTTGTGTCTATATATATATAGGGGTGGCAATTTGGAACCCGACACGACGGGTCGACACGAATCCGACACGATAATTACGGGTTAGGGTTGAGCATTAACGGGTTAGATAAATTAACGGGTCAACCCGTTCAACCCGTTAACTTATCGTGTCGGGTTCGTGTTCCTCTAATCGCGTTACGGGTTGGGTAAAATAGTAATTTTACATTAAAGGGTGTTTATGTAATTTTACTAATAATATATATATATATATATTTGAAAATCACTAACCCTACCATTCCCTTCTCATTTCATCTCTACTTTCTTATTTCTCTCCTGCAGCAGCCGACTACCCACGCCTGAGCAGCAGCCGCGCGATCCACCGCCCACACACGCCGATTTGCTGCAGTCGTGTCATCTCACCTCCGTCGTCCAGCATCTTCTCCACGCGCAGCGTCTTCTCCTCGCAGCATCTTCTCCTCTACATCTGCATCTGCATCTGCTACTGCATCTGCATCTGCTACTGCTATTGCATCTGCATCTGCTACTGCTACTGCTGCGCTGCATCTGCTACTGCATCTGCATCTGCTGCGCTGCATTTGCATCTACGTCTTCTCTGCATCCGCTACTGCTGCGCTGCATCTGCTACTGCCACGCCGCGTCGTCTCTGCCGTGTAGCTCCTTCTCTTCACGCCGCGTTGTCTCCGCAGATCTGGTGCCGCCGCACCGTGTCTTTGTTTGTAATTTTTTATATTCATTTATGTGGATAATGTATTTTTATATTTTGGATGTATTTTTATGTTTTTGATTGTATTTGTGGAAGATTGTGTTTTCATGTTTTGGATTGAACTTTTGGATGATTTTATTTTGAGGTTTTTGATTGAATTTGTGGATGATTTTATTTTATTTTTTTGAAATATGATAATTATATTTTTAGGTTTTGAATTGGAATAGAGTATTTTAATGTTATTTTTTATTAAATATGAATTAAAATTTAAATATATTAAATATGATTAAATTTATAAACGGGTCAACGGGTTAGTTTAACGGGTCATAAACGGGTCAGTCAAATGATTCGTTAATAAACGGGTTATCGTGTCGTTTTCGTGTTGACCCGTTTATTATCGTGTCGTGTTCGTGTCGAGTAAGTTCAACCCGTTTACTTATCGTGTCGTGTTAAAAATTATCGGGTCGTGTTCGGGTCGTGTCCAACCCAACCCGTCGACCCGAATTGCCACCCCTATATATATATATATATGTATCAACTACATCGATGAAGAAGTATGGACGTGCGACAGGAAGAAGAAGAAAAAGAGAAGAAGAATGGAGGAAAAAGAACAGCTACTGACGAAGAGAAGTGGATGGCGACGGCACATATGAACGGCCCAGTGGCTGAAGGCAGCAGATCTGTGAAAAGGAGTGGACATGTGGCGAAGAGAAGAAGAAAATGAGTAGATGAAGGGAAGAAGAAGAATGGTGATCAGTAAAGGGGAATGGATGGGGACTGCATGGATGAATGGCGCAGCAACTAAAGGCACAGATCTATGCACAAGAGTGGACGTGCAATGGAGAGAAGAAGAAAATGAGTAGAAGAAGGGAAGAAGAAGAACAATGATTGGCGAAGAGGGTGGATGGCAATGGTGCAGATGAACAACGTGGCAGTTGAAGGCAGCAGATCTGTGAAAAGGAGTGGAAGCGCAACGGAAAAAAGAAGAAAATGAGTAGTAAAAAGGAAGAAGAAGAATGACGACCGACAGCGTGCAAGAACGACAACAGCATGGCGACTAGGGTTGACGTGTGTGAGAGAGGATGTGAGGGAAAGTGATGAAGTGAGAGAAAGTGAATGGGAAAAATGGGCGGCAGTTAGGGTTTTCTTTGTTTTTTAACTCCTATCCATACTGAGCCCATTTATAGGCTCGGTATGGATATTAAAATGATATTTTTTAAAAAAAATAAATATTGCTATCTATATCGGATCTTTCATGCCCGGCATGGATAGCCCAGCATGACTGACTTTCTTTTAGTGTTTTCTATACTGAACATTTTATGTGCTTGGTATAGATAATAAAAAATATTTTATTTTTTTAAAAATGTATTATTCATACGGGGCACTAATGAGCCCGATAGGGATAATTAAACAAATAATTAAAAATTAGATAAAGATATAAAAGTATCAATAATGGGCACTAATCGGCCCGATATGGTTGCTTAACTAAATTTAAAAAAAAAAAAAAACTTGATTATCCATACCGGGCCATTAATGCCTGGTATGGATAATTAAATTTAATTTTCTTTTTAAATAAAATAAATATTATCCATACTGGTCCATTGGTGCCTAGTATGGATAATTGATGTTTATTTTTTTTTAATAATAAAGTATGTTATCCATACCGGGCTTTTAATGTCCAGTATGGATAATTCAATTTAATTTTTCTTTTTAAATTAACAAATGGTTTCCATATCGGGCCATTAGTGTCCGGTATGGATATTTCAGAATGAATAACCTATTTTGTTGTAGTGAAACTTGGCATAACGCCTTTTCAAACTTTACTAATGAAGAATTCAGGCTTCTCACGCTGGATTAAAAGTGTCTATCATTTACCGGTTTAAAACTTGTAGAATAAACTAATTACGTTTTTCCATCATAAAAAGTACGCACAATAATAGTAAGATTAAAAGGTTTCATTATTCACATTTAAGAAGTCAATCTCCAAAATATCCACAATTTTATATTTTTTTATTAAAAAAAATCTATTAAAAGTTTAAATGGCAAATGGCACAGACCTCCCCTAAGGTTTGACGAAATTACACAAATATTACGATATTTGGATAACTAACACAAGCACTATCTTAGGTTTCAAAAACTCCGCACAAACCTCCCCTATCGTTAGTCAACCATTAGTCAACCACGGTTAAATCAAAGTTTTGAAGGGTAAAATGGTCAATTCACAACTAATAAATATTTTAATTAAAAACAATATTTTTAATTATTAAACTAATATTATAATATTAAAAAAAAAAAAAAAAAAACCCACCATCTTCTTCAACCTCCATCATCATCATCTCCCTCATCTCAATCTTCTACATTTATGAAAATCATCAAATCATTCATCATCATCAAACCAACCAAATCAATTATCATCATCAAACACTCAAATCAAACAAAAATATATCAAAATCATGAAAGTTAAAAATATTAAACAAAAAATAATAAAAAAAAAAAGTTGGTCTCCATGGCTGGTCTCCCATGGAGACCAACCGTCTCCATCAACCACCGTCTCCAGCGATGGAGAAGGTCGACGCCGTCTCCAACGATAGAGACGGAATTCTCCATCGCTGGTCTCGGTGCCAACGATTGAGATCTCCATCGCTGGATCTCCGACCGTCTCCATCGCTGGTCTCGGCACCAGCGATGGAGATCGATCTCCATCGCTGATATCCGAGACCAAAGATCTCCATCGATCTCCATCGCTGGTCTCGGAGACCAGCGATGGAGACCGTCTCCATTGCTGGAGACGGAGTCGGCCGTCTCCATGGGAGACCAGATTTGGTCTCCCATGAAGACCAGTGTTTTCTCTTTTTTTTTTTTAATTTTTTATGTTTTATTTTCAAATTAAATTAAAAAATGTATAATATATTAATTTTAAATTTATTGAAGGGTATTTTAGTCCTTTTATACTTTTAACCATTGACTATGACGATTTAATGGTTGTTGACTGACGACAGGGGAGGTTCGTGTAGAGTTTTTGAAACCTCAAATAGTGTCCGTGTGAGTTACCCAAACATCGTAATATTTATGCAATTTCATCAAACCTCAGGGGAGGTTTGTGTAATTTGCCCAAAGTTTAAAACTCCGGGCCATATAGTGGCTACACCTCCGGACATGATGAAACCAAAATCAAGTTGTAACCACACATTATATTCAACGCGTTGAAATGCCGTAACTGCAACCAGGATGTGTGTTAAATAACAATTTCTTATCTTTTACAGTCTAATTATCAGTGAGCCATAGAACTGTTGTACAAATTTGGAAAACATTTGAGATCATATATACATAATAATGGCAACTTATAATTAATTAATTATTCAAGATACGACCTCTGAATATATAAAACAATTAAATGTGAAACTCTTTTAACTCTTGTACTGCACAGTTAATTAGTTGCAAAGTAGGAATCGGACAAGAATCCTGATCTTACAGTTTGGTTTTGTCATATTTGCAAACATAAATGCAACATAAATCAAGCCTAGATTATGGAGGAGAGAGGAATCGATTTGCTGACTTTTCGTGATTGACGTTTGATTGGGTTAGAGATGCATGTCAGATGTAGATACTTTTATCAGTTTGTAGCTCTTGCATTAATCATTACCGATGAGATCCTTTCGTATAGATGAAGCGCAAGTAACACACCACAAATGAAAAGACTTGCTAAATGAAGCCAAACCAAATTGTTTTGGAGAATAGCTGGCTATACTAATCTTTTCAAGATTAACAGCTTAGTAGCATAGTGCCATAAAGAAGAGAAGAGTATAATTTGCGTTTTAAATATGAAACCAATTTCATTTTACAGACAAATTTGAAATTCGCATTATATTTTCAAGATGTTGCAAGAAATTCCTAATTGATTGATCCGCTTATTAGTTGGCAATCTCACTGACACAAGTTAGAATTTTTCGAATTCATATGGTCCATGCAAGAATACCGCAGGCTACATATCAATCTCCTACAATTGTGAGGAGATCAACAACACGTAAGGATGATATGACATCCTCAATGGAAGACACCGAATCGTGAAGGTCTAGTAGGGAAATGTGCTGATTTGCTTGTGCCTACTAATATTCAACATGATATAACTAATTAACTGCCCTAATAATATAGGGGAAAAGAGTTTTTTTTTTTTTTTTTTGGTTAAATAAGGGAGGGAGATTAAATTTAAAGAAAATCATCCATACTTTACGTTTTAGGACAATGGTGGAAATTAAACCTTTGATTTCTTACGATTAAAAGAAGTGATCAAATTCAATCATTCCTACTAAGGGACAAATATAAAGATTAAATCAAGATAAGTTCATTTTTAGTCCAGATAATAAAGAAAAGTTCGTTTTAGTTCCAATATATATATATATATATATATGTTCATTTTAAGATATATATATATATATATATATATATGTTCATTTAAGATATATAAGCTCCGAACAAAGCTTCAAATGTTTTAAATTTTTTTCAAATCCACATAATAGTTTACCTACAATATTGCATCTAAAATACTTTAACTTAGAACCATCACCCATGCAAATTGTTTTGAAAACATTTCATGTCCAATATTGTACATGAAATATTTTTCGCTGACTAAAAATAACTTAATGCAAATGAAATTTCATTTCAGACTAAAATCGAATAATCTCTTTTTGTAAAAAATAAAATAAAATAAAAATAAATCACTTTTTTGGAACATTATTCATAATTTTCTTTATTATTTCTTTTACAATTTTGCAAATATTAACCTAATTTCTTTTTAAATTTTGAATTAAAATAATATCCTGAAGCAAAATAATTGATGAGGGTCAAAATAATTTCATAAAAATAATTAAATTACTCTTTACATCATTTACAGATAATTTTATTCTGTATGAGTAACAAATTTCTCCCAAAAACATGTTATTGTCTCGTATAATGAAGTAATTAATCAAGCATTTTAAATTATTATATGGGAGAACATTTCTTTTGTAATTAAAAATCATTGCCCAACGTCTCGGTGGTAGACTGCAGTCATTCTGTTTGACAATATCTCAAATTTGAATTTACTACCCCACAATTGTGTTTTTAAAATAAATGCAACCTTAATCTACATTTTCTATGTTAGCAAACTCTTATTATTTTTGAGACAGATCTTTCATTCCATTTTATAATCTCAGTGATGACTGAATTACTACTATTAAAGAATAATGGAAACTCTTTTAATTGAAAGAAGACCACAATGAATAGGTAGATCGTATTGATCGCATTTTATATTTGCTACAAACAAACTAGGTTGCTTAAAATCAATAGCAAATTGCAATTTTGTTCCCTATGTTTTGGCTATATATAACTTTTTTAAAAATATATATATATAAATTCGTTATTAATACAAACAATCAAATCTAATGAAGTCATCACCACTCTATGTGGTTCAATGAAAAAGGACGCTTATTTTACCTGATAATATTGTAGGTTAAATCATTGCACACTATATGTATATATATAGTGATTTTACTATCAATAATTTCTAACTTTAAAAAGTTATGATAAATTAATTAAATTCATTTATTACATTCTTTTTCCTAAAATAAATTTTATCTCTTATTTAATTCAAATATAATGCATGAATTTAATTTTCTGTTCTAACTTTTTAAAATTAAAAAATACTGATAGTAAAAATAATATATATATATATATATATATATATATACTACCAAACATGTTTGTCTAATTGAATGGCGAAAGATTATAAATTTCCAAAGGCTAGTAATTAAATTTTTACATCATGTTGAGAAGCTTTTCAGGGTAATTGTAAATTCATATCAAGCTGGGCACATATTGCAAATAATTGGTGCAACGAAGATTTCAAGCTGTCATGGTGGAACATAGCAGGAAATAATTAATAAAAGAAAGTTGGACGTGGTCAGTTGCTCTATTCATTATGAGTGCAACAAAGAAACGCCTGTTAATTTTGATTAATTATACTAATTTTTTTTTCTTTTTAACTTTAGGAGCCAATTGATGTGACATTCTACAAAATAAGAGGATTAAACAATCAGATTTTAAGTTATTCTACATGCAAAAATAAAATTTCCACAATATTTCCGAGAAGTTTGCAACAAATTCCACACTAAATCATAAGCTAATTAATTAGCTACATCACTGAAACAAGTTGGAAGTGTTCGCATTCATATGGTCCACACAAGCTATTAGCAATCACCTACAATCTCGGGGATAAACGTCGCACAAAATTTGTACTTATTAGCTCTGCACCATAACTTGAATTGAATTGTTGGGCACGGCAGGAAATTGATGAGGATGATATTTGTGAAGTACAAATCCATCTTCTATATATAGCTACCTTGTGAGCTTCACTTCTTCACAGCTTGATATTCAGCAAATATTGAAGTCTTTGTTGAGAACCAAGTATCCCCCACTTGTTAACAATGGCTTTAAGCACTTGAAAGAGTTTTTGCCATTCCGCTTCTGATAATTTTGGTGACTTTGGTTTCTCAAGCCAAGTCCCGCACATTGGATGAACCTTCCATTGCTCAAAAATATGAGCAGTGGATGGTTCATTACAAACGCAATTATTTGGATACTACAGAGAAAGATACGCGTTTTCAAATATTCAAAGAAAATTATGAATATATTGAAAAGTTCAATAAGGCAGGAAATCGAATGTACAAGCTTGATTTGGGTCCATTTTCAGACCTAAAATTTGAAGAATTTGTGGCCTCCCATACAGGATTGAAGATGCCTACCAACCGAAGTGTGTCCAGAACAGCATCATACAGAAGCCAGAACCTGATCACTGATGACGTTCCGGAAAGTTTTGACTGGAGGAACGAAGAAGCTGTCAACGATATTAAGGACCAGAAACAATGTGGTAATTGAAACTAAATATCTATCATATTGTGTTCTACTTTCTGCATTTTTAACTAATTAAAAAGTTTTTCTCACTTGATTTCTCTTTTGAACAATTTCTGTGTAGGATGTTGTTGGGCATTTTCAGCTGTGGCAGCAGTGGAAGGGGCTGTTAAGATCAAGACTGGTGAGTTGCCTATATTGTCTGAACAACAACTAGTGGATTGCGACCAAAATAATCATGGCTGTAGTGGTGGTTTGCCGGATTATGCCTTTCAATACATCATACAAAACGGAGGTCTCGCAGCCGAGTCTGATTACCCGTTTGAGGGAGTAGACGGAACTTGTAACAAACAGAAGGAAGCAAAAACAGTTGCCACAATCAGTAGTTTTCAAGACGTAACTCCCAACGATGAGAAAGAATTGAAAATTGCTGTACGCCAGCAACCTGTCTCGATTGGCATTAGTGTTGGACAAGAATTTCAACATTATACGGAGGGTATCTATGACGGAAGTTGTGGTAATAGGCTGAACCACGCTGTTACTCTAGTGGGGTACGACAAAAGCAATGAGGACGGTACCTTGTACTGGTTACTCAGGAATTCATGGGGACAAGATTGGGGCGAGAGTGGCTACATGAGGATCCTGAGAGAATCTGGCGACCCTCAAGGTCACTGTGGGCTTGCAATGGCGCCTTCCTATCCAGTTGTGTAAGTCGTATAATTAAATGGTGGATGGCTCTTCAGGAATTCAATCTTATAACCAGTTATTTTTTTCTGCTCATCGTTCACGTTCTTGGCTGTGATAATGCCACTATTTTGGTATGTACTTTTTTTTTTTTTTTAGAAACTTGTTGTACTATGTACTTGAACGCTAATTTTATAAATAAAATTGATTATGGTACTGGTTAATTTGAGTTTCTTATTAAGAATTAGAAAGTAAGAAGTATATTTCCAAGAGCTAACTAAATCTTCCTATATCTCTTAGATAAAAAGAGATAGTCCAAAAAAAACATATTGTAGTTTATAAAAATTTTCTATTTTATCATCTATTATTTTATTTTTGTTCAAAATCTCTACTGATGTTAATAAAATTATTCGAAATATTCTTTAAAAGCGTGTAAATGATGATAATACCTCTTACGATCACAAATTTAATTAGATTTACTTGGTTAACCGTTTGATTCTAGAGACAAAATGGAAAATGTGATGAAAAACTAATTAAAATATAAAAAAAAAATCAAAATAAATAATATTAAATATAAAAAATAAAGATATTTTTTGTTTTAAAGATAAAAAAATAAAAATATTGAATTTAAAATTTCATTTTATAATTATTTTATTTTTTAAATAAAAATTTCAAAGTTAAAATTGTCTTTTCACCTTTTCTATAATTTTTCTAGTTAATTTATTAACGTCAATAGGATTTTGAACAACAATGAAACTAATATAACAAAAAAGATATATTTACAAATAATAATAGGCTTTTTGAGATTATCTCTAGATAATAGTGCTTATAGTCTATGGGTTAAGACATGCGATTTTATTAAAATTTCAAGAAGAATTGATTCTCATAGTTTTAGTCCATCATACTAAAACATATTAAATGAAAATCAGATCATTCATACATGATAATTAATTAAGTTCAGATAAAAAAACCATTTTTATCAAAAATTACTTCTTATTTGCAGATGTGTTATCCAATACAACTTCAACATAGTCGAGGATTATGAAAACCTATGTCAGAAAAGCATACATAACTTTAAGTATGTCATTAGTCTTGTATTTATAGGTTGCAACAAGCTCCAAAATTTCTTATTATTATGACCATAACTAATATAATACCATTAATTTGAGTGACTGTATGACCATATAGAGGTTTGTCAGCTTATAGTAAATTTATCACCATTAATCGAAGTACACCTTATGCGGAAGAGCCAATTCCATATAATAAATTTATGCAATGTTGTTTTAATACTTGCTTTTAAGAAAATTATTGCTTTAAAGTTTTAATCAAGATATATATATATATATTTTTGAGAATAAAGTTTAAATCAAAATTCTAATAACAGGAAATATAATGATCAAGATGTATAAGATCGGCATACAAATTCTTTATGTATAACTAAGTTGTGTCCCATCACATTTACACAGCTAACCTTCTCCTACTTGCGTTACGATGGCTTTAAAACTCCAGAAAACTTTTATTATTACTATGTTGAATATTCTATTGACTTGGGCTTCTCAGGGCATATCGCGTGCAACTTTGCAAAATGCTTCCATTGCTGAAATACGTGAAAAATGAATGGTTCAATTTAAACGAACTAATGTTGATAGTGCAGCGAATTAAAGAAAAACGCTTCAAAATATTCGAGGAAAACTTTGAATACATTGAAAAGTTCAATAACGCAGAGAACAACACTACAAAACTTGGCATCAATGCCTTTTCAGACTTTAATAATGAAGAATTCTAGGCTTCTCACGCTGGATTGAAGGTGCCTATCACCCAAAAATTTTCCAAAACAACGTCATTCAAGTACCAAAACTTGACTAAAGATGTTCCAGAGCAAATTGATTGGAGGAACCGAGGAGCATGTGGTAAGAACGATATTACTTAGTTTTTAGTGTGTTGTGTACTTATTATTCAATATTTTCCCTAACTTGAGTTGTACTATGTATATTTATATGGGAGCTTGCTGGGCATTTTGATCAGATGTGGCAACAGTGGAAGGGATTTCTAAAATCACCAAAGTCAAGGCATTTTCAGCTGAAGTTGAGTACATAGAAGTTGGGAGTTGTACTCAAGTCATTTGGATGAAACAAATGCTTGAGAACTATGTATTTTATTGGATACTTCAACTGTATTTTGTGATAATACAACTGCCATGAACGTTTTCAATAATCCAATACTACTACGTTCAACAACCAAGCACATTGTCACCAATTTATAAGAGATCTAGTTTAAAAGTTTCATATTATTTAACGTCCCTACTTTAACAGTTTCAAATTGTTTTGAGGCCATACTTGTACTAATAATAATCAACTAACAGATAAATTATTACAAGTAAAACGGATAAATTAAACTTACAACTTACTACTAATTAAAATCTTTGTTTTGCATTTCACAACTAGGTTCTGATACCACTGATGAAAATTGAATCTCGCAATTGATTTGAGTAACCAATTGCTGTTGAGCTGTTGGTTGCATAAGAGCCTACTCACTGCTTTCTCTTCTCTAATTTTCTTCCCTGTTTTTAGTGTGTAGAAAATGAGAATCCTAAGGCTTATTCATAGACCTTAAGTTAAGGAGTTGTGTGTCATCATTGAGACATTTTTTTTCCTAAAAAGACATGACTTATTTTAGATATACAACTTTCCTAAAGAGATATGACTTCTCTTGAAAATATAACTTTTCTACACATAACGTCTCCTGAGAAGTCATGATATTTTAGTGTGTGAGGGTGCATCATCTTTATAATATACATTCTCATATTGAATCCTCTACATGTGGCTATATCATTTTATTTGATCATAACGGTGCATGGTTTTAATTAAAAAAAAAAAAAAAAAAAAAAAAACAACAACAACAACGCATGGTTTTCTTGATTTTTCAAACTCATTTATTAACGTAGGCAACCTGTTAAGACTTAGAGGTTGTCTGTTTTTTACACTTATAACTTAATGGTACTGAATTGTACCATTTAAATTATTTTTGTTTATTTTTTTAAGTAGTTAAATCATTTAAAACTACCCAAAAACAACTGAAAATAAAAAATTAGAAATCATGACTTTTCAATTAATTGCAAATCATTAAAATATATTTAAAAGATTCTATTCTAAATCTATCCTTCCAAAATAATATATTTCCAAATTTATCCTAATTTTATATTACTCAAATCTTCTTTTCTTTTTTTCCCTTGATACTTACAAGAAACATATTTAGGAAAAAAAAAAAACCACACTTAACTACATTTAATCCTAAATTGTCTTGGAATTAAACTATTGTATTTTAATTTACAATTTAAACATTCATTTTTCTAGTTGTTTCCTTAAATATATTAATATGTTTAAATATACAAATATGATTAATGGTACTATATTTTTTAAGCATATGTTAATTATTAATAATATATTTTTGAGTTTATTAAATTATTTATTTTCAATTATTTGTATTAAATTAATTAAAATTATATTACAGCAAATAGTAAAAATGATATAAATATTAAATTACTAATTTTCAAATAATTTTTATTTTAAAAAACAAATAAGTTTACAATATATTCAAATATTAGAAATATATATATATATATTATTCAGATTTCATATTTCAATCACTATTCAATAAGTTTCAACGTTGTTTAGTTTTCAGACAAAAAAACAAATAACACCTTATTATTATTGATTTAATTGGATGTTGTGTGGAAGATTAATACCTCAAAAAAATTATCAAACCATTGAAAAATATACATTATCCCAAAATTCAACAAATATTATAGAATTTTAAAAGAAAATTAAATAGAATAAATTTCAACTGTTGAAGTTACATGGTTATCTATCTAGTATCTTGAAATCCATGCACTTGTATACTTCAAGATATTTTTTATCTCCAAGCTGAGATATGAATAATCTTTCTTTTCTTAAAATACTTTGAATAAATTTCAAAACCAACTTGAGTCTTATAATATATATATATATATATATATATTTCTTTATCGGGTATATATCTTAACCTAATTCTCAAATATAAATGATGGTAAAACAATTTCAAAAGAACAACTAAAATGTTTGGGGGACAAAATTAAATGAAGTTTAATTATATTTTACATTATAAATTAATAAGCTGCATAGTCATGCATTCATACATCAAGAAACTTATCTGTTTATCAAATGACTTTTTCAGATAAGTTAAATTACGTCTAAAATATATTTTATGAAAATTAACTTTATAAATTTACTGATTATAAACGTGCTTGACTTTTGAGGACTATATAAGAATCTCACCTCTCTCTGTAAATCATCCCTCAAGTGTCAAATTATCCTCCACAAGTTTCATTTGATTTCTTTGTTCAACTGGGGCATTTCAAGAAGATGTTAGGTGTTGCACTCAATAATGTATAATGCAAATACATTATGGTTGGAATTGAGTCCAGGATTGGTTGAATCTCAGAGATAGAAGAGCCATTAAATTCGTTGCATGTTGTGTGAGGCTTCCATTATTTTCAAGAGGCGATTATGCGCCTCTAAGTTGTGAATCAACGTATATAACTTATTTTAGGCATATTATAAGTACGATAAAATTCATTTTTTGTGTACTTATAGAATGTTAAATCCTAAAATTTTGTAATTTACTTTAAATATTTGTATTTTGAATTTCTAATATCTGAACTTCTTATAATATTTTCTTCTAGTAATAACTTTAATCTTCACTCAATAATTGAAATTGTAAAAAAAATCATGGGATATTTACCAAAATACCCCTGAAATGGAAATTAAAGTTAGATCATTTCTGATTTTCAAATTATTGTGCAAAAAAAAAAAAAAAAAAAATCCAAACGTTAGTGGGTTGGTGTTTTCCATCCAGAAAATAACAGATTAGTTAGGGTGCAAGGTATGGATACTTAGGTAATTACATGTTATGTTTAAGTTTTAATTTAATAGTAAATAAAAATGAATGGATTAGATAAGGACATTTGACATTGATCTAAACTAGTTATTGGATGGACTGTTATTTAACGTTAATCTAACCTAGTTATTGGACGGACTGTTATTTAACCTTAGTTGCTGGGAATATTGGAGGAGACGGAAACCGATTTGCTGACTCTTCGTGATTGACGTTTGATTTGGTTAGAGATGTCAGATGTAGATGCTTTTATCAGTTTGTAGTTCTTGCCTTGGAGGAGACGGAAACCGTTGACCTTGCGTGAATCATTACTAATCAGATCCTTTCGTCGATGAAGCGCAAGTTACAGGGCACAAATGAAAAGACTTGCTAAAAGAAGCTAGACCAAATTGTTTTCAAGATTAGCTGGCTATAATAATATCTTAGAACAAGTGTGGAAGTTAAACCGTTGACCTTTTATGATTAAGGAAAGTGATCAACCACTTTTACTAAGAGATGAGTATAAAGATTCTATCAAAATAAGTTCATTTTTAGTCCAAATAACAGAGAAAATAATTAGGGGGAAGAAAGCGCACTTTTATGGTTAAATAAATAATTATTAATTACATAGTATTTATTAATTAAATAAAATAAGCAAAAATGAGAATTTCATTTTTATCCCTATGTTATTGTAAAGGTTCATTTCTTTAAACGCAAATTCAATTTTAACTCCTATGATCTCATACGTTTCAAAAATTGATCATTTTAATATCTACCGTTAATCAAATATTAGTCAACTTTAATGGAAGAAAGGTACTTTCATCATTCTAATAACATTTTTTAGAATTTTAGATAAATAAATAAAATTATAATAAAATTATAATTAAGAAAGAAAATATCTCAACCATCCATCTCAAAGATGGACAGTTGAGATAAAAATTAGTTAAAATATTATTTAAAATAATTTTTTTCAAAAAAAACTACAAATTAACAAAAACTGATCTCTACCATCCCATTTTCACAGCTATGTTGTGTCCAGCTTCTTTATATAGGCATGTTGTGTCCCATCACATTTTCCCAGCTAACCAAGTTCTACTTGTGTTACGATGGCGTCAAAACATAGTCTAGTGACTTGGGCTTCTTAGGCATACCACTTGCAACGTTGCAAAAAGCTTCCGTTGCTGAAATACATGAAAAATGGATGGTTCAATTCAAATGAACTTACGTTGATCGTGCAGAGAAAGACGAACGCTTCAAAATATTCAAGGAAAAGTATGAATACATTGAAGCAGAGAACAACACTTACAAACTAAGCATCAATGCCTTTCCAGACTTAACCTAATGAAGAATTCCAGGCCTCTTTCCAAAACAACATCCTTCAAGTACTCAAAACTTGACTAAAGATGTTCCAGAGAAAAATTGATTGGAGAAACCGAGGAGTGGTGACCGGTGTCAAGAACCAAGGAACATGGGGTAATAATAATATTTCTTGGTTCATATTGTGTTGTGTACTTATTATTCAATTATTTCCCTAACTTGAGTTGTACTATGTATATTTATATAGGATCTTGCTGGGCATTTTCAGCTGTGGCTAAAGTGGAAGGGATTACCAAAATCAAGACTGGTAAGTTACTCCAATTGTCTGAGCAACAATTAGTGGATTGTGTATCAAGGGATAGTAATTGTCATGGTGGCTATACGTAAGCTGCGTTATGCAGTTGCAATTGTTGGGTAACTGAAGATGGGATCAAGTATCGGTTACTCTAAGAGTTCATGGAGCACGGCTTGGGGTGGGAATTGACGATTATAAGAGATTCTGGTGCTCCCAAAGGTGCCCGTGGTATTATAACAACTCCATTATTTCCAACTGTATAAGTTGTATAGGGAGTGGATGGCCCCTTCAACCAGTCAAATATTATTCTACTAAGTGTGTTTTGTAAGGACTAGTTTACTAAGTGTGTTCAAATAATTTCAGTGTCAATAAAAAAGTGGCTATACTAGGGGATTGAGCTAGGTGCTTCGATCCCCCAGTAATTGGACTTTCCTTTGGGTTAACCTCAACAGAAGTCAGTTCTATTAGTAATCTTTTGCTTTGTACTCACAATTATCATAAACCAGTAACATAACTAAAGCACCAGATAAAAGTATACACATTCACAAGCACATAGTTGGTAACACTGAATGCAGGAAAAATAGTATTTCCAGTTTGAAAAGTACAATACAACAAATGTAAAGAAGCCTACCCAAAATTGCATATTGTCTCAATAGTTGATTAGTTTCTTAATTGCACCAACAAGATAAAAGAAGTTCACAAAAGAATCTTAATCCATTTGGATATCAATTCTAGGGAAGCCTTTTACACTGTGATCCAAGTATCATGCAAACAAATATTCTTAAAAATCACAAGGTAACTTTGATATTACATCTACAAGCAATAGCAAACAACCATTACAAAAGTTGGAATAAGCCAAGTGGAAATGCACTCTTAACTGGGCACAACTGCTGATTCAGGCCATGAATATGACCTACTTAAAATCATTTTGTAACCATATATTATACAGGAAGAATATTACAATTCACTTTAAAGACAGCTACGACAAAATTCACTATCAAGGTCAAAATAGAAAAGAGCTGATTTGTATTGAGATTTCGATCCGAGTAGAAATCCAGGTACTAATCCTGTTGTTCTAAGTTGATATCTACCTTAAAGACAGCTAGCACAAAAAACAAGAACATAAGACAATCAACACAGAATGAATTCCAAATTGGAACAAACAGGTAGCCAAAATGAAAACCAGAACAGGAGGCATCTGAACAACTTGCAGCATATTGTCCAGCGTTCACTATTAGATATTGCACTCACATGTTGCAGGTGAACAGCATAGGGAAAAAGGTAAAATCGGTACAAGTTTCCCAATTTTGACACAGAGTCTCAAATAAAAGGTCCTTAGGACAATCATAGATGAAGACAAGAATACTAGAAGATGAAGATACAAAAGTGAAATTCAATAAACAAAAAAATTGCCCAGATGAAACATCAAAAGGAGCATATGTTCAAGCTCACACAAATCACCTAGTGAATAACATTAAAATTACAATCCACGCTTCCCACTGTTGGGATTGGACTTCGGGCAAAGTACCCACCGTCCCTTGGCTCGTCGACGCTTCAACACAGCTCTTCCACTCGTGGTTCTCATCCGCCGACGGAAACCATGGGTTCGAGCCAGGGACTTTCGAGACCTATTCCTCTTGGTTTGACAAAGTGCAGCTTTCCCAGCCCTAACCACTAGGTGATAACCTCTCTCCTTTCTTATTCCAATGTTAGAATTCACATCCAACCCCAAAGATAAACCTGCAAATTGTTTACACAGTTCAGAACAAGCTCTGAATCTTAACTCAATTAGTTTCTCTCTCTCTCTCTCTCCCCCCCTCTTTATTTTACAATTTCTCTCAAATACACAAATACTAACAAGCCTTGAGAGGGGGAACAGAAAATCAATCAACGGAATACCAATTCAGGCAAACCTAATTCACTCAAGGTCTATATACCTATTTCAACAGTAAAATAAATAAATAAAAATTTCAACTACAGAAATAATTAGATATAATTTAGCACAATTGAACATATTCAGGTACCTAACATACAAAAATCCCAGTTTGCAGCTGAAGTGCTTATGCAATAATTCAAACATAAATTTCCCTATAATTTTAAAACAACCAGATTGAGCATAAAGCTCTGCTTGTTTAAAAGAACATAACAAAACCATAATCCATACATTCTAAATGAAATCAATATCAGTAAATTACTTCTACAAGAATGACAAGGTCTTCAAAGTCCAACATCCACTTATTTGATCCCCATTTTGTCACAAACAATAATACACAATTTGATTAGCATTTTGGAGATTATTTTACTGCCACCGGAACCAACATTTGCCCTACAAAACCTAGCTCAAAAAACATAAGAATTACTCTCTATACTAGTGAGAAAATCTAAGTTACAGTAAAGT
Organism: Nephelium lappaceum; assembly: GCA_021234005.1. Taxonomy (NCBI): domain Eukaryota; kingdom Viridiplantae; phylum Streptophyta; class Magnoliopsida; order Sapindales; family Sapindaceae; genus Nephelium; species Nephelium lappaceum. The sequence continues at coordinate 13,992,083 of CM038010.1, forward strand.
AGCATTTTTAGTGTATCCTCTTCACTCTCCGAATTCGAAATCACATTGATTCTATTCTACTCCCTAAAAGGAAGAAAATACCAAAACCAAAGCAAGCACCAAATTATAAACACAAACCTTAATTCAATCAAACAACAACAACAACAACTAGTATTACATCATTCAATTAAACGGCAGGACCAAAATAAAAGCACATAAAACCACACAACCTAACAGGACAACATTAAAAACCCAGAATTGATATCGTCCCACCAAACTAAACCTACTAAATGTGAACATTTAGCGAAGAGCAATAGCAATAGAGGAGAACCAAAACAGCCAAAACAAAAGCATGTAGTACCTGAAAAGGAAGAAGTAAAAGAGGGAGACGAGGAAGAGAGAAAGGAGCAGTGAAGCAGAGCAGGACGAGTAGTGGTGGTGGTGGTGACTGCATTCATGGAGACAGAGCTCCTTCCGGTGAGGAGACTGAGAGAAGCCGAAGGAATGCGTATGTGTTGAGTGACTCTGGAAGGGAGCCATGGTGGTGATGTTATTAAGGATATTGAAGCCATTTTCGAACTGGTCTTGCTTCTGTCTTTCTTCTGGTCGTTTGTTTTGTTATCTTCACCCAAGCCTCGGTTGCCTTATCGGCTTCTTTTTCTACTTTCACCGCACTGGCTTTTTAGATTGGTTTTTACTATTCACTGAGAGAATGAAAATCTTGCAATCCAATGTTAATCGGGTTAAAAATTTGCTTATAACGCGATCCCAGCTGAGGTAAATGCCTAAAAAAGCCCAATTGATGGGAGACTGGGCCACATGCCCATACTGGGTGCACCCACTTTACAGCTCCCTATCTGGCTTAATTATTTGCCAAACTTGGATGGGCTTAGATTCCCTTGAACTGATCAAAACATTGAAGACCCGACTCCATCTTCATTGATTACATACTCGATAATTTGTGCAAACTTATTATAAACAAAATTATGGTCAGACATTAACCAAATTGTTTTCTGATCAACGAGTTTAGAGACCAACAGGGAATTTTAAAGTCTAATTACCAGTTTTGTTAAAAGTTCGATACACTCTGTTATAAATATCTTATAATGCTTACCTTTGTCTTCATTATCCTACTATATAGACCAAAACAAACCATCAAACATTTCACCTTTGTTTTCATGTCATGTGGTGGCTGTAATCCGTAACTATTATGTGATGTGGTTAGACTTCATAATCTCAAATTCTTAATGATGCTAAGTGTGAATAGCATACTATTAAGTCAATCATATTTTGTCTAATATTGAATTTTTTTTTTCTCTTTTTATGTTTGAGTATAATTACCTATTCGAAATTTTTCCATACTTGAAGTGCTCTATTTAAGGTTTGACATTATATGAAGTTCAATCTCAACTCATTATAACATTATTCAAATTTAAATAATGTAAAGTATTCCATTAGTGTTTTTAGATTATTCTTGAATCTCAAATTAAACACTCTTGAAATACTTTATGCAACTTTCTCTAATAAGGATCTCTCTTACATGCAAGTTGATGCTTACATATGTAAATCCTCATTATGGATAGAATCCAAATCCATTTGACATCATTAGTCGAAAGTCTATAAAGTTAGTTAATGAAAGAATATGGTACTAGTTTTCAAAATTTAGTGCATTTTGTAACTAATTACTGCCTGCTAACGATATGATAAGGCATTGATTGACATTGATCGCTTGTCAACATTACCTATCCACTCAAGCCCCTTTTTTTTTTATTTTTTGTTTTTATTTTTTTTCAACAGGGCAAATTGTACCAACTTTCCTTAACTCTATTCATACTTGCACTTAATCATGAATCGTTGATTAAATTGCACTCATATTCTCTTAATTGATTAAAAAAATTAAATAAATAAATTGAGAAAAATTTTTAAAAAGAAATGGAGCAAAAATTGCTCTATCTATTGGGGCAACCAATCCACTAAATAAGCGAAACGGTCTTAATTTGCTTGCTCTATTATGATGGAATCAACTCCATATAAGATAAAGTGATTGCGCCACTCAAATAGAATTGTTTTATGTAAAAAAAGAGCAATCTAAAACAGAGTCACTCTCATATGGAGCGATTCTATCTTCTTAATTTGCTTGCTCTATTATGATGGAATCAATTCCATATGAGATAAAGTGATTGCTCCACTCAAATAGAATTGTTTTATGTAAAAAAAGAGCAATCTAAAACAGGATCACTCTCATATAGAGCGATTCTATCTTCATCTCCATTTTTTATAAAGTTTAGAGTTCTATTAGAATAGAGATTTATTTTTAATCATTCACTAGATACATCTCTCTCTCTCTCACCTATACACAATACAAGTACAAAATCATACCAACACAAACTCAACAGATAAATTTGCAGAGAAAAAGAAGACAAAGAATATTCAACAGCATCTTCTAAAACCCCAAAACCACCAAGGCACCAAACCCCCTTCAACATACGCAGCCTTTTCCTCCTATTTATTTTACACAACCTTCCACCTCTTATCCTCCACCCACCTCCTCCTTCCCTTACCCTAAACGCCAGCCCTCGATATTCTCTCTCTCATCAACAACAACAATTCTTTCACTAACACCAACAACAATGACAAATCGGGCAAATTATGTTGTAACTTGGTTCCCGTTCTAACAATATCAACAATTCTTTATTTTTATTTTTTATTTTTTTTTCATTCAAACAAGCTAAAAAAAGTTGGAAAAACTGAGTTAGATTTAGAAAAAGAAGTTGAGAAAATGTAAATACTAAAAACAAGAGCAAAATGGACTTGGCCTCTTATCGCATTCAAACTAAGGTTGGATAACCATCGGTCAAGGAAAGGGGATATAAGTGTAATCAAGTCAACATTTCAAGGTTAACTATAATTATAAATAAAGTTAAGGAGTCAGTGCAATTTACCGTTTCAATATTGTTAATTTGATTATTGAATATTAACAGACATCTATACATATGTATGTATATATACATGTCCAAATTCTGGTGTGTTTGGCACCAGCAAAGTCTGTTCAATACCACATTGATAACTAAAGGATCTTTTGTTATTACACAAAAATGAATTCTGAGATATGAGAATGGAAAGGTATTTATAACTTTCTTGTGGGATGGCTAACGGGGCTAGTTCAGTTTTTTTTTTTTTTTTTTTTATATCTGAATTCCATTAAAAAGGAGACAACCATAAAATTAGAACAGAGACAGCCGTTAACACAAAACAATATTAGCAGCATTTTAAAGTTGTTCTCTATTAAACAAGAATGCTAGAACGGTCAGTTTGTGGGTCAAACCATCCCTTTCACGTGGGATGGTTTGACAAGTATTGACCCCAGCCTCAGCTTCTAGATTTCTAATATCATCAACTGTATATACGATAGAGGTGGTAATATGGGTTATAATACAATGGGTTGACACGAATTCGCAAAAAATAAAATGGGTATGGGTTGGAGTTAAACGAATTCGTGTCGTAATCGTATTGAATCGCTTAACACGTTTATTAAACGAATCGAATTGGGTTTGATTAAACAAATCGCAGGTGGACACGATTAAATTAAGGATAAAATTAAATATTGAAATATTATAGGGGTTAGTGTGTAATTATGCATATATATAAACATTAACCAAACCCTAAACATAACCCATTCATTTCAAATTTTCGACAATCACTTTCTCTTCTCTAGTTCTCCGTTTCTCCCACACCTAACAGCAGCTCTTCTCCCATTCTCTCACACCCACATGGCTGCACCACACGACCGAATCTACCTTTTGTCCTAACGGTAGCTGCTCCTTCTTTTCACAGTAATCAGTCGCAGCTCTTTCTTCCTCACGGTCGTCGGTCGCAGTTCTTTCTTCCTCATGGTCATCGGTTGCAACTCCTTCTTCCTCATGGTCACCCCTTCTTCATGACTCCACCACTGTATCCACCATCTCCACCACTAGATTAGATCTGATCAGACCATCTTCAGCCTTCAAGTATCATTTTCTTCCATTTTCTTTTGTGTTTTTTGTATTTTGATTCTTGTTTTCATTTTTTTTTTCTATTGCCTTTGGGTTTCTGTATAACATAATTGTTGAAACTTGAAAGAGGGTTTAAATATGTTGATTATGTTCTACCTCCATCAAGTCAAATTTTCCATATTTAGAACATCAACTTGTGATATTGTCTATTGATTATGTTTATTTAACTTGAATTAGTGGTAAACTCTCATAATTATATTTCTAAACTTTAAGATTGTAAATGTAGATATCTACTGTTGTTTCTTGTGATTTTGGCGTAGGTTGGAGGTCCCCTTAGAATCAAAGAGGGAAGAATTTAAGTTACAAAGTTTTGTGTTAGGAGAATAATAATGTTATGTAATTTTAATTTGCATTGAGTTTGAGCATGATTTTATTTTGTTATGGTTTTTAAATGTGGATAATATGGAATGTTATGTAATTGATTTAATGCGTTAGTTTTTATGTGTTGAATTAGGTGGTTAGTTGTGAATTGTTTATTATATCTGTGTTTAAAATATGATTTAGGTTAAACAAATTAAACGAACTAAACGGGTTAAACGAATTAAACGGGTTAAATGAGTTAAATGAGTTAAATGGGTTAAATGAGTTAAACGAATTAACGGATTGACGGGTTAATGGGTTTGGATCCTTTATGATCCAATTAATAAACGAATTTATCATGTCATTCGTTTATAAGCAAATTTGTGTCTAATCTAAAAATATCGACCCATTTCATATATGAATTCACATCGAATTAGTCGAATTCATAAACGAATCGAATCAAATACAGGTCAACCCGACACGCCAACCCGTTTTGTCACCCCTAAATTATTATGCGACCTGCCTCATTCCTCCAGCTAGCCGTCCTTAGCACAAATTGCGACCACCAAATTGCTCGCGTCTACTTCAAAGTGAAAGCCAGTCATTCCTATCGTATTGGCCAACATCAATCCTTCTCTCAAAGCTAGGAGTTCATGGCCAATAATGTGTTAACCGGACTAGTTAATCTATATAACTTCATGGCCAATAGTGTGTTAATATTAATGTCTGTAGGAGAGATTCTGAGTGAATATTAGTGCCCCAAATTAAAGGCCGATATGGAATTGCAATAATTTCTTCCTTTCCAATCACATAGGTCGTATTAAATGGTGGAGCCGTGGATAATTACTGATTACTTGTTTAATGATTAATTTCAAGCATATCCTAATCAAAATATTTAAGGTATATTTAGAAATTATTTTACCAATAAAACTTTGAAAGTAGTAAACAATATGAGGTTGGTAAGTATACATACATACATACATACATATATATATATTTACTTATACAATTAAGGTTGTGGATTTTAGTTGTAATTGTCTTCTCCAAATTATGAATTAATCATAATAATGAAAATAAATAAAGATATGATTTTAATGATTAATTAGAGCACCTCCATCAATGTCAAGAGATTTGCTTCTTATATGGTATAAATATTGTTTGATAAACAATCAAATTGAAATTTGTTCTTTAATATTTTTATGTATTTGTATTTAATGTTTTCATGTTTTTTATTTTTAATTAAATTTAAAAAATTAAAATTAAATAGTTATTGACTTCATGAAGTAACTATATAAAAGACCCTCTGAAAATAGTTAATCATATTGATAATATATTTTTTTTTATCACATCAATTTGACTTTAATGAGTGATAATTATATTAGAGAAGTTTATTTTAACTCTATATCTGTTTATCTTATACAGTATGTAATTTTTTCATAATTCATAAGAACATTGAAGACTGCCTTAGTTATGTTTAAATTAAAAAAAAAAAAAAAAAAACAAATATTTTTGTTCAAATTTAATACTTCAAAAATCTTAAATAACTTGTGTGTTTAAAATTTATTTAATACCTAGTTAGGAGAACTCGATTTATTAATAGTTTTTAATTTAATAAGCTAGGGAGAGAGAGGGTAGCCCTTCATGGCCTTGGTAGGCTACAACAAATGTACCCGAGGCGTTTGAAAAAAAAAAAAAGAAAAGAAAAAAACAGTTTTATTGTTAAGTTGTTTTTTTTTTTTAATAATTACAGTTCAATAATAAATTCTTTTATTCCAGCTTAATAGTTCAATAACAAGAGCATAATTAAAAACCATTTCTAAACTTACACTCAGCTGAAAATAAATTTAGATTAACTCTTTCAAAGTTAAATTTTAGTTACACTCGCAGTTTGTATACATCTATATTACTCTTTCCAAAAAGCAATTTTTCAAACAACAAGAAGTATTTTGTAAGACCAAAATGATGAATCCATTAAAACATTCTCAAACACATCTTATTAAGTTTTAAGTTTGAGTTTTCGAAATTCAATTAGTTATGATTAATTTTAACAAAATAAACAATTATAATTAATTTTAAATAGTCATCCTCCCATTAGAGACAAGTAAAATAATTGAAACCCGCAACACAACCACCCTCGGACAAATGCGATTATGGTTTGGCATACGCTTCTTTTTTCAAGTCACTATTAACCCACGACAAAAACACGCATGTGGGCTGCCGTTTTTGGCATGTCGATATCCTCTGAGAATGAAGAGTCGAAGTCAGGTAAATGTCGTATTGCATGACAATATCCACTAAATAAAATGATGAGTGGAAGTCGAGCAAATGCCGCCAACGGTCCACTCATAAAAAAAAAAAAAAAAAAGAAGAGGTTGTTAACCTGTTATTATGGAATCATAAGTAGATTCACATTTGAGACTTGGACAAACAGAAACAAGTGTATTATGGGCCAAAACCGTGAAGAAGCAGTGATCGATGTCTTGCTTATGCGAAAAGCTACTTATTTTTAAGCCATTTTCGTGGGGCCTTCACTAGTCCATTTGCTTTGCCAACTGTAGCCCACAAATACAACAATTTCATGGTGGTGTCATGCATTGCATGCTTTGACTCTTCATCAACAGTGAACCCTCTTTCGATCTCACCAACCATAATGATCCATGCACGATTTCCTCCTTGGTCCACCAAAAACTAAACTTATTCTGTTGGTGTCTTGCAATTGCAATGATGTAATATCGACGATATTATCTTCATTGGAAACTATTATAAAATTTTGAAATATAAAGTCTATTTTTGATAAACTATTGAACCTTATCTCAAGAGAGGTTGCTTTAACGTATAATTTCATTTGTTGTTAACCATAAAATATAAAAATAATTTATTTGGGTTGAATCTCTAGTAAAATGTAGAAGACAAATTGAGAAATGACTCAAAGACATGTCTTTTTATATGGATTTTGTTTTTCACTTTAATTATTTGTCATTTGCTATGAAATGTCACGGGGACACTCCCGTGACACTCATCTAAGATATTGGAAGTCTGCTTTGGAATCAGTAGATTTGTCATAAAGGGCTGTTATAGGGGGCCCCTAATAAGCCAAATAATTTGATGAATGGTATAATATTTCATCAATAAAAGGTGATATATACATAAGAGATAATACATTGTGCCTTTCAATTTATGTGGTGGAAAGCTATTGATTTATCTAATTTGGGATTCTTCCTAATCCTAGATGAATGGGATGGTTCATAATTGAGTCATTTTGTTTAATTAATTATTCAAATTGAAAGTTCTCATGTGGAGGAACCCCAAGTAGCCTCTTAAAAAGGGTCTTTCCTATCAAGCTTCCAAGCTTTTTCGATCCACTTGCTAGACTGCTTTTGCTTTTCTTATTTTAGAAAATAATTAAGGTGTTACCAGCTAGCACTCAATGCGAAGATAGTGTAGCTAGCCGCTACATAATCCTTATAATCAAAACTGTCATCATTATTATCATTCCAGCTCGTGTCTATCTCATTATTCAAATTTTCCTTACTCAATAAAGTGAAACAAAAATTGGAGACAAAAATTGCTTATGGATTCAAAAATTGAAGGAAAAAAGTTTAAGAGACAATTCTCATAATTGGACTAGGAAACAAGATTGGAAGGTTTCAAATTTGCAATTTATAGGAATCGATGTTTGTGAGATGTAGGAAATAATAGAATAAAAGTTTCAAAAAAGTTGATTTGTTGTCTTTATAATAAAGTTGATTTCATGTAACTTTGATTTTATATAATTATGTCTCAATTCTCAGCTAATGGTTTTAAGCATATATGAACCCATAATATGACAAATGAAACCGAACAATTAATTATAAAAGTTTAAAACTGCTTATGCATTACGGAATTGAAGTTGTATTATTTACAATATCGTCTTTTTCGTGTTGTTTTCAATGATTTTGGGCCTCATTTTTTGTAAACTAATTAATCTTCCACAAAAATCTAGTCAGATTAATCTCTTGCGTTATTGATAACTGAAAATAATATTATCTATTTAAAGATGCTTGATTATGAAGATAAGCTTTGTTAGGTTATTCCATCTATAGCAACTTTATGCCCATCAAAGTTTAATAATCCGTTAGCTTGATAAAAGATACTCGTTCTTTTGGGGAAAGTAGTTACACTAATGAAAAATTAGGTATGTGGAGACAGTACAAATTATGCTGATTATTCGAGTTATGAAAAATTTGAAATAGAAGAAACCTTTCATATTATATCATCAAATGATGTAAGTATCATATATGATTATATTAATATATTATATTTATATTACATGATATATTATGAATAGAAATAATAAAAATAGATACTCTAGTTGCACACTAAAAAGCTGCAATATATGAGAAAGTGACTTTGTCCAGTGATAAGATTAAACTCATTCGTTACTTAGCTTCAAAGTTGTAGGTTCAACTCACATTGTGTGGGTAATTTTCCCACATTGTGTAGTTGTCCTCTCCCACTTTTTGGGAGAAAAGTCTCAAACCCAATTGAATCTGAGTTCATCGAACCTAATTGAATGTAAGTTTGACGAACTCAGTTGAATATAAGTCTGTCGAACCCAAATGAATACTAGGTTGAACCTAAATGAATATTGGGTTCAACACCAATTATTCAATTTGGATTCGTCAAACTCAAATGAATATTGTGTTGAACCCAGATGAATATTGGGTTTGTCGAACACAGATTCAACTGGATTTGAACCCAGATGTTTGAATTTTCTTTTTTTCTTGAGTTGATGATAGTGGATTAATGGTTTGATTATGATAATAGTGGGTTGATGTTGATGATGTTTTGTTAATGTTTCCGGGCATATTGGTTAAGGGTTGAGGAATTTTTTTTTTTTTTTGGATGAAGATGAGTGGGTGTTTAGTTGAGATGTAATCACTGGAAAGTGGAGATCCAATGGGTGGTGAAGATCCAATTTGGAGATTGGATTTCCATCCTTTTTTTTTTTTTTTTTAATTTAGAAAAAAAATTAATTTATTTTTAAATGATGTCTACTATCCATCAATATGATGAACGGTGAAAATCATTTTAACTTTTTTTAGAAAATTATTAATTCTTTTGTTTTTAATTTTTTGTCAAAATTTTTTATTTTTTAAATTATTTTAATTTTTATTTTTTTAAAATTTTACAATTTTTTTATCAATTTTCCTCATTTTAAGATTTTAATTGGTTTATTAGATTATCATTTTACTCTCAAATTTAAACACCAATTGAATTTTTTAGACCGTGAAGAACAATTTACCTAACAAAAAAAATCGGAAGTTAATACGATAAGTTTGGTTTTTCATAATATCCCACAAATAAAAAGCTTCAACTTGAAACAAACTGTCTGCAGTGGAAACGTGCACCAAACTTGCGTATAGGACCGGTATAAGGTGGGTCAGACATTCATGTGAAGGGGCCCACCAACCCATATAAGAATGTCGTTAGGCCCAGAGCCAAACTCAACCGCCAAAGGTGGTGGGCCTGGTGCTGGTGGAGATGGTTGACATTTGAGAAAATCTCAGATGTTTTGGTTTGGGGGCATGGACGCATCGCAATTACCTCCCTATCCTGTGTTCTTCCACTATACGTATGGTCTTACCACACCTTGTCAGAAAGTTTGGGCAGATTTGGTAATGCATGATTAGAGTTTTTTAGCTTTGCTCCTTTTTTTTTTTTAAATATATATATACTTAAATGTTTTATATTTCAAATACCTTTTTTTTTTTTTTTTTAACTATTATTTTTGGATCTAGCACTAGGTTTTGGAAACCGAAGACCAGTTGACTACTGTAAATCAAAATGGGTTTCTAAAAGCATTTTATAAATTGGTAATGGGAAAATTTTCATCTTTTCATATTTCTATGCACAAAATAAAATAGTTTAGTTAGGAGTATAAATTAATAGAGCAAACTGGAAACATTATTTTCTTTACGGTCTACAACCAATCACAAATTTTACCCGTACTCAGAATTTTAAATGAGTGAACCATCTAAATTACTTTCTAATTTGTTTTTAGGTTTTTTCTGAGTTTTGGCTTACGTAGTGTATATACTTGCATTAAAATTTGGTAATTATGGATTACAAAATAAGTGATATAGTCAGTTGTATCTAATTTATGTAATTATATGTCATGAGACAAGAATTATTTTCTCATGTGTCCCAGTTGCGGTCAGCTGCACGCAATGTTTCTACCAGAAAATCATTATTTAATTAAGTTTTCGAAGTGATTGCCAAAACATGGTATATTTCCCTTTCTTAAAAAAAAAAAAAACAAAACATGGCATATTTCATTTTTCATTTCGCTCTAAAAGGTTTTAGCAGCTTTAAAAGTATCGACCTCGTGATATTAATGTCAATTTTTAATCAACCGAATCAACTTATTTTTCGCTTGCAAGCAATTGTGCTTTTATTACATAAATGAAGTGCATGTAATTTAATCAGCTAACAACCTGGGCAATTAAACATTTATTACAACCCCTCGATCACTTCTAGTTATAGTTTTATCTGACAAATGTTTGTGCTAACCTTTTTACGAAATTAAGTTAAATTTAAGTTATATATAGAAAAAAATAATAATTTTGACCATTCATTATTTTTTATGTTGATGTGTCACTGTATTATCAAAATATTAATTAAAAAAAAAAGATGATGAAGAATTTTTACTATTAGAGTATCTCTAATATTTTCATAGATTGTGAAAAAATTACACATCATATAGAATAAATAGGTATTGGGCTAAAAACTTAAAATAAACTTCTTCAATACAATTATTATTTATTAATATCAAGTTGAGATGATAAGAATAAAAAAATAATAAACATTATTAATATGACCATCTATTTTCAGATATTTTGTTAGACCGTCGTATCAATAAATTAATAATTATTTATTTTTAATTTTTTAAATCTAATTGACAATAAAAATTATGAAAAGATTAAATAAAAATAAATGAAAATATTGAAAAATAATTTTTAATTTAATTATTTATTAAATCATTTTTGTGTCATATGAAAAGTAAATTTGATATCGATGGAGCCATATTTTTTTTAAATCACAATTAACGTATTCTTAGTGGTTGGTCCCCCTTTTTTTTTCCTATTTTATTTCTGGGCCTGTGTGCAGGGTCTGTTTGCACACGAACTCTGTACATGAACTCTCTTGAAGTTTAAATAATGATTATTAAAGTTTAAGAAAATGATTAAAAAAATGTTTTGGTGAACCAGCTGTGAGCTGTCTACTCTACTCTAGTCTACTAGGTTGGTGAGCCTGAATAATATGATAATAATAAGAAGCTGTTTTGTAATGCTCGTATAGTTAATGTTATTTTAAAATCTGTGAAACCAAAAATAGCTTGATTTAAATGTATAATTGCATGTAGTTTTGAGATAGCAGTCACGCATGGTTTATGACCATGCATGTACCATTTTTTTACAGTACATGATTAATATGTCCCGTGACATGCAGACCAATAGAATGTCAAAGAACTTTTCAATAACACTCTTCACAATTAAAATTCTTATACAGTTTATATTGTAAGAAATACCAATAAAATTCATAAGAGAAAAATAATTAATAAAAAATAAAATAATAATACTATTTTATTGATCAATCGCTTCACATCAAAACATGAGTAGATCAAACTATGAGTAGTGTCCAATAAATCCCTAGAAGATTTCATGTGGCACAGCGTTTGAATTTTCTCTTAAAAGCACAAAAGTTGCAATTTCAAGCCGCTGAAAAAACCTCACGAGAACAACAACTCCATCCAAGATTTTCCCAACTCACGTATGTCAGTAATAAAAATCAGTGTCCTCTTCCTCATTCCACGTGAACCCACCAATGCCTGCGTCTCTCTCTCTCTCTCTCTCTCTCACCCATTTCCTATCTATATAAGCTGAAAACACAAGCAACTTTTTCTTCACAACCGTGTCTCTAGGACCCCAAATCCAAAAAAATGAGCTATTGGGGTCTTCAAGCCTTGTTCTATCTCTTCTTCCAAGTTGTGCCTTTGTTGTTTTCACAAGAAGCAAGAGCACAACAACACTTCAACAATGTGACCAGCTTGAGAGGAAGAAAGCAAGTTAGTGGGTGCAATCTGTTTCAAGGAAAATGGGCGTTTGATGCATCCTATCCTCTCTATGACTCTTCAAGCTGTCCTTTTATTGATGCTGAGTTTGATTGCATAAAGTATGGTCGACCTGACAAGCAATACCTCAAGTACGCTTGGCAGCCTGATTCCTGTATTGTACCAAGGTAAATTACATAAATACATATAATTTGACTTGGACTTGGTTCGTATACTGATTTCATTTCATTTGAAAACTCATAATTCTTATATATATTATTTTTTTGAGTAGATTTGATGGGGTGGATTTTTTGAAGAGATGGAGAGGGAAGAGAATAATGTTTGTAGGTGACTCACTGAGTTTGAACATGTGGGAATCGTTGTCTTGTATGATTCATGCGTCGGTGCCTGGCACCAAGACAGCATTTGTGCGGACAGGGGCACTCTCTTCTGTTACTTTCGAGGTAAGTTTAGTTTTTCTCTCTTTTTCCAAAATAAATTATATTCACTCTTTGCTCACTGAATGTTTGTCTCTTTTCCCATTTTTGTCTTTATTTTATATTTTTTTCCTTCTCAGAAGAATCATGTTCCAAAGTTTCAAAATCTCCTTTTGCATCTTCAACTATTTACTTTACCCTTTTGTTTTTCTTATTTTTATGCAATATTTTAAATATCGTTATAAAATATATTTTTTTCCTATTTTTATTTGGATACTGCTGGGTACATGATTTTCTAGCTTTGTGTTGAATAAGTGCATGACCTTGAAAATCTGTCTGCTGTACTTGCATTAAAAAGCCAGAGCTAATAATAATAGACCTGAAAATATGTTGATATAGTTTTCGTTAATAGCCTTCCTTTCTATAGGGACTGGCCGGAACAATAGTGATTAATTTAAAATATTGGAAAAAAGTGGCTTCAAAATAAGTAAATGGAATTATGTCCTCCCAGTCTCTATTTTCTACTTGAAAAAATGGTGAGAACAAGAATCTGAGAACAGTACTGAGAGAATTCTTGGCCATTCAACTTTTATTTATTTTTACTTTTTAATTATTTTGCTGCGCAATCATTATTAAGAATTCTCTCACTGTTTGTCATTGTTGGGAGTTTCCCTTTACTAATTAATTTAAACTTCAAATTCCAATTGATGTATTATTTAATATGATTGGTCCCTTTTGCTTCCTTTATTATGTCTTTTCTGTTTATATATATTTCTAAGGTTCTTCTTGCTACAATTATGGGAATTGTATTGGAATAAAATATAAAGAAAGGTTATCCAAAACAAATTATATGTCTTACACTTTAATTAGTCTTTACTCCAAATCAGCTACTTTTTTTTTGTAATAAAAAAATCTTGTTTGGCTTGGTCCATTATTGTTTTGACTAGGCAGAAAGCAAGTCAGAAACATGGGGCTTTAAAAACCTTCCTAGCTTAAATTATTAGTTGCCAAATAGATCTTGAGTCACCGCAACATTACTCGTACAGCTGTGAACAAAAACCTGCCAGCCTGTACTTCTACAACACAAATAATTTTGCCCAATTTATTTATTTTTTTTATAATTACATATTACAAATATGAATATTATGCCGAGACTATTTGATATATATTTTTTAAAATGCGGTTTAGAGCAAACTTTTATAAACTAAGAGGAGAAAAGGCTCATACTCATAAGTGAAAAAAAGCCTCAAACATAACTCACACATAGATAGGATCAGTGCTCGAACCTTACTCTCGAAGGAGAGACAAGGGGACCAGCGAGCAATAATTTTGCCCATTTTTATACTTAATAAATTACAGCATTAAAATATCCAGTCGCATTGAGCAAAATTATGGGACGCGTTGAGAATAATTTTCGGCCAATTGATAGCTAGAATAATTGGACAAAGAGGGTAGGTTCCTGTACACTCAAGAATTTATTGGCATGACCCAAATCTTGTTTTGTTTGAATTTTGAAATTCAAATAGCTCAATATGTCTGATTTTGGAACTAGTAGGTGGGTTTGGTCCTTTTTCACTGATTTTTTGGGCTTTGGGCTTTGTGTCTTGCATGGCTTGGAGTGATTGGGAACACTGCATGATGCGATCCAACAACGACCCATGTTCTGCCGTTTTGGCCCAAAACATCGAGCCCATCATGAGTGTTTTTGAGTGTTCTTGTCCCAAGTCTGAATATCAGTGACTATATATTCATAAACCAACATGTTACTAACTGAATTGTACATGGTATCGGTACCGGTTATCATTAATGACCATGAGTTTGTGTGCTATGTAAAATGCACAGGACTATGGAGTTACACTGTTATTGTACCGAGCACCATACCTAGTCGATATAGTTAAACAACAAAAAGGACGAGTACTGACGCTAGATTCCATTCAAGCTGGCAATGCTTGGAAAGACATGGACTTGCTCATCTTCAATTCATGGCATTGGTGGACTCACACAGGCAGTTCTCAAGCGTATGATCAGATTCACATCTCATACCATCGATTCTCTTCATTAAGTACCTCAATCAAGGCTTAACGATGCACGTTTGTGTGATGCAGGTGGGACTACATTCAAGATGGATCAAAATTGGTTAAAGACATGGACCGTTTGGAGGCATATGACAAAGGAATGAGTACTTGGGCTAGATGGGTTGATCTCAGTGTTGATCCTGCCAAAACCAAAGTTTTCTTCCAAGGCATTTCTCCAACCCATTATCAGTAAGTGAGAACTGCAAGAATTATTATCCTTTTCTATACTAATCTTTTTGTTGACCTATGTAGTTTTATTTGTAATTTACGGAAGCATATGCTAAAGCTAATTATGTTTAAATTACCAGGGGAAGAGAATGGAATTCACCAAAAAAGAATTGCTTAGGGGAATTACAACCACTTGAAGGACCCACATATCCAGGAGGAGCACCACCAGCTGTTGCTGTTCTTAACAGAGTACTTAGTACGATTAAGAAACCGGTATATCTTCTCGATATCACGACACTTTCGCAATTGCGAAAAGATGCGCATCCATCAAGTTATAGTGGTGAACATTCAGGCACAGATTGCAGCCACTGGTGCCTTCCTGGATTGCCTGATACTTGGAACCAGCTTCTGTATGCAGCTCTTGTTATGTGATGGTCTAACATTACACACTAGTTTATGTTTTTCATTCTTTTTATACCATTGTTTGTATATTTATGGAAGGGGAAGAATTGTTGTAACGATATAGGGGCAAAAATCAATTGTAAAGTGATGATTTTGTAAACCAGAATATTTGATTTCAAATGAGACTGGCTACTGTCATTTAGAGTAGGTAAAAAAGAAAAAAAATGGAAAATGTAGTGAACTTACAAGATTGATGATAATGGATACACTTTTATGTTGTATTAATTTAATTCCACAATCCAAATAAATAGAGTACAATCTTGATTTTATTTGAAATAAAGTGTAAGTTAAAAGATAACCGACACTATATATGATTAGATCGGATGTATCAAATCAAATACTGAGATAAACATGAAACAAACCATATGGTGCATTAGATGAATTCCTTCCGTCTTCTCTGATCGATGCTTCCCAACCCCAACTAATCCATTCATTCACGTACACCCATAAAATTTAAAACTCAAATGTTTAATGATTATATTGCAAAAATAAACTAATTAGAATAGAGGAAGTCAATGTTGTTTTTGTTCACTAGATGATTGATGTGAACTTGGTCAAGTGCTTAGTTTTTTGTTTGGCTTGGAATGGTTTTTTCTTTTCTTGAAATTCACTTTGTTAATGTTCAGTGTTGTTATTTGATGAAAATGGTGAACAGAAAATCACTCAAATACCATGTGTCCACCTCAAAGGGAACCCCAGTCCCCAAATGACCCTAGCACTATCCACCAAAACTAAATTTTAGAACTAATGACAAATCAAACCGTCAAGATTGTCAATCAAATAGTGGTTTAAAAAGGCAAGAGTGAGTCAACTATTACAGGCTGACAGTATTTTAGAGCACAATTGTCACCTTATAATTTATTGAATTAAATATTGAACTAACTTAAAATCCATTAATTTTATATTTTAAGCTCATTCTCAATCCATTTTCAAATTAACTCGATTAAACAAGAACTTGAATCTGGTGTTCATCTGATTTTTGTTGATATTTTGAAGATTTATTGACATAGAGTAAACTTTACCAATAAATAGATAAGTTTAATTTACATTTTACTATTTCTCTCTTCTACTTTTAAATATAATATTATTTATTGTTTCCTTCTCCCACATCAAAATACCAACAAAAATCATAGCAGGATCAAAACCCAAATAACGAATCTACTTATCAAGTCATCATACAAAATAATATTATTAGGATTGACATACAACGTGTTTAAGGCCGAAACAGTCCAAATACTTGGGCATTGGCCCAGCAAGCCCAGACCCCAGGGATATTCATATTTGTCAGCTCTTTTTTTGGCCCAACTATTTACCAAACTGGAACTTTGGATGGGCCCAGTACCGGAACTAACCATTGATTATGCTTACAATCTACAGTGAGTTATTACGATCTAAAATTGCTGATTATAATTACGATCAACAATTTTAAAATACAATCGTTTATATATATATATATATTTTATCAAGCGTAGCGATACCTCGGATGTATTGTAGAATATGCTTAATCAGATCCCCTTTAATACACTTGAGATATCATACACTTGACAAAAAAATAAATGATTGCAATATAAAATTGTTGATTATGATTTATTATATTTGATTACAACTAAATGAGTTAAATAATATTTATGACAATCAATATATAGGATCATATTTATATATTATAATTAGACATGTTTAATTGTAATAAGATATAGTAAACATATATTAAATTATAATCAATAATTTTAGAATGTAATCACTCATTTATTTTTATCAAATGTATCGATACCCCAAGACTATGATTGGTACACATGATTTCATAATGGGATTGGATTAAAAATGTCTCATCATGTGTTAAACTCATGTTTGAAAAGGTCTACTTGAGAATCAAAACTCAATCTCATCTTTATTTCAGGTCATAAAAATGTCCACCCCTAAACTCCACCAAGAAATTCAATGAGATGAGATTCAATGACTCATTAATATTATTTCTTTCTTTCTCTTTAATCACATTAATTGCACACTGATTTTCTTTTTCTTTCTTCTACCAATCCCATTGTTATTATTTGAATAAGAGTTATTTCCAAATTAATATTTATTTACTCATACTTTAAAATAATATAATTCTAAAAAATTCAATATAACTTTTTTGAAAAATGATTTATAGGATTTATTTTATAATATAAGTTAGGTTATATAAAAAAATATTTAAATTAATATTATTTCAATTCAATCTCAATCTATATTTTAATATCTAAAATTAATCTTCGTATTTAAATTAATAAAATATATTTTTCTTTTTTTCAGATTTTTTATAAAATTAAAGATAAATTACACAAACACTCCTTAGGTTTGATGAAATTACATAATAATGATAATATTTGAATAACGCATACTCTCACTACTTAGCACAAACCTCGGATTTTAATTAACCATTAGTCAACTTTGATTAAGTCATAATTATAAAAGGTAAAATGATCAATACACAGTTTATAAATATTTTAGTTTAATATATATATATATATTTTTTAAAAAAAAAACTTTAGTTTATTATAAAATAATGTCATTAATATTAAAAAAAAAAAAACTTTAGAAAATAAAAAAGTCACATTTTTTAACTCTTCTTCTTCTTCTTCCCCATCGTCATCAACACCTATGGGGATCCAACCGAAATCCGTCTTCTTCTTCATCTCTTCTTTCTTCATCATCTTTATCTTTTTTTTTTTTTTTTGGTTCTTCATTATCAAAGAAAATATTAAAGAATAAAAAAAAAAAACCCAGACGTCCCCTGTCCGTCTTCATCATCTTTTTTTCTTCTTCTTCTTCATCGTCTGCGTCTGGGCTTCCAGATAGAAACCCAGACGTCGATCTCAAAGGTACCAGTCCTCGCTAGTCCATTGCCATCACGTCTACGTCTACGTCCATCACTAGTCCTCTCGACCTCTCTTCCCTCTCTTTGCTCTCACCAGGACTGGGTTGATGATTTTGCGATTGATTTTTGCTCCCAGATGTTATTGTTGATGTGTATGCGATTTGATTGATTGTGTGGGTGATGATTTTATAGATGGTGTTGATGATTGTGTTGATTGTAAATGGTGTTGATGATGATGTTCTTGGGTCTGTTTGATGATGATGGCAGTGATTTGATAATTTTGCTGATGGTGTTGATGATCGTGTTGATTGTAGATGGTGTTGATGATGATGCTCTTGGGTCTATTTGATGATGACGACAATGGTTTTTGTTTGTGTTGATTGATTAATGAGGATGGATCCTGTTTGTGTTGTTTTTGCCTTTTTAATTAAATTAAAAAATATATTATATTAATTTTAAATTTATGAAAGGTAAAATATTAATTTTAAATTTGACTTGAAGGGTATTCTAAGGAGTTGGCTAACAAAATTGGAGGTTTGCGCTCAATTCCTGAATTTTAGGAGAGCTAAGTGCAAATTATTTAAATATCATCGTTATTGTGTAGTTACATCGAACCTCATAGTTGTTTGTGCCATTTACCCTAAAATTAATTTTAAGTATATAATAAAACATTTAATTTAATTTTATTTCAATCTAATCTCAATCTAAACAAAATATAATATGGTATAATTTTAATCCAATCTTAAATTCTATCGAAAATGATATAATAATTTTTTAATTCAATTAATTTCATTTCATTCCAATCAAATTCATTTTATTCTATTCCAATCTCGCGTGTTAAACGTGCTCTAAGCGTATCATAGAATATGTCTATATTATCTAATATACAACTTTATGATATATGTCTATATTATCTAATATACATCTCTTGTCCAAGAATTAAGTAAATTTGGAATCTATCCAGCACCGCAGATCTTACAGCGAGGAGCCCGCACTTTTCTCTGAGGAGCAAACATAGTCTCAAAATGCCAAAAAAAATAAAAAATAAAAGTGATGCAAATGCAAATCTTGCACCTATTCTGATGGTCATACAAATTTCTACCATCAACAGACTGCAATATTATCTTTAAAAGATGACGCATAGACGCCAACAGAACAAGGCAGGGAAAAGCAAACGTGAAGACAAGGAGCAAAAAATAATTGAGAGACACAACAAAATGCAGTTTGAGAAGCTAAAGTCCAAAGGAGTTTGGGCAACAAATCCAAAGCCTAATGAGGCTACTGCTGTTTGGGTTGAATCCGGCAACTGTGACAAGGCTTACTGGGTTAAATTTACACCACCGCCATGGGCATCTCTCCCTCCCACCTCAATCAAGCCTAGTGGTTGGGATCCTAATTAGTACATTTATCTCCCTATATTTGTAACAGTTTGTTTCATCTGCGGATTGAGGTAGCCAATTTTGTAACATTTCATATTACAAAATGTGCAGGTGATACAAATTATGTAATAATATATTCATATCACAATATGAATATGCTTATTGAAATTTTACTAAAGTTTCCCTTCTTGGTTGTATTTCGAGTTTGCGTTGCTCTTACTAACCAGCCGTTCCATGAACAAGTTTAAATCTGTAGGTATCAACATTTTATCAGTTACAAGAGCTCCTCGCTATAAGAGAAGGTTTTAGTGTTGTTACTAATGTTGGATTTTTGGTCTCAGAAGTTGAATTTGATGCACTGAATGCAATCCAGACTATCCAAAATTGTAATGAGTTCTTTTTTGATTTTTTAATTATTGATGATATAATGAATTTATTATCTTCTGTTGAAAATGGTTCTTGTCATCATATGTTTTGTTTAGAAAACAAACTAACCCATTCTTTGGCTTCTTCAGCTGTCACTCTCCTCATTGATTCAAATTATGTAATAGCTGATGTCTTGAAATAAGATTTCCATTTTCATTCTAAAAAGAAAGAATTATCTGTTTTCATTTTTTTAGGTTGCATGCTTCCGTGCCACACATTCAAGATGTTTGTGCAATAGTCATTGTTTCCCCTCATAAAAATAAATATTCAGAATTTTGTGTAGGTACTTTACTTCCCCTATTGTGAGCGTTATTATCTTCCATTAGGTAATATCTAATGATCGATCTCACAAGTATTCCCATTCCACAAATTCCAAAAAGAAAAGAAACATTAAAGCTAGTGCCTCGGTTGATTACAAAACAATTCCTGAAGATGTTACTGTATTGTAACAAGCCAATTCAACAAGCATTCATGACATGTGTCTTGCTCTGGTTAACATCACAAACGCTGTGTCTTGTCTCTTGCTTGAGGCTGCAAGCGCAATCAAACCTTTGTAGGCATAAATGAACATGGTGAAAGAATTCTTCTCAAAGTTGGAATGATATTTGTTTAACAAATTACAACTTCACTAAAAGCATAAACCCATTTGTTACAGCTCGGTAAGTTGGTTACCACAACAACTTATTAACGAGAGAAGGGAGTTACAAAAAGATTAGTAGCCTACATATACTGCAGCATTCACAATGTAACAGTCATCATTTTTATCTCCCATTTCTTCCACATGCACGCCGCTTGAGCAGATCAGTCCTCCATCCACAACCTCAACGTCCAAAATTTTTCCGCTGGAAGCAGTAAATCACACTTATAAAGTTAGCAATGACTGAAAGGATTCCACAGATTGTTGTGTTATTATATAGCATGAAATTGACAAATTCTGCACAGAAACACTGAGAAGTATCTTGAAGATTAGTTAGTTTGGAGTTTAACCAACAAATTAGATCATGCCAAAAACAGTGATGAAAGATCTCTTTTGTTTATACAGGTTCGGTGACAGTTCTGAGTTTTGCCAAGTACATATAAACATTCGAAGCTACAATGTTGGGCAAGCCTTCAAAATTAAATTTCATTTCCAGATTTTAGTGATTGATTATGCATAGCCTGCAAAGGTGATGGAGTAACATAATTAAGTCCACCAAAAAAAAAAACAGCCTAACTTTACTATGATTAAAGCCTTTGAGTACCTATTAATAAATCTAATGCTAATTATATGATGTATTATTGGATTGGTACAGATAAATGCAGTACACTTGTTTAAACTTTAAAAAAATTATATAAAAAAGAATGGCAATGCCTACAAGCAATGCAAAGATGCTACTTAGGAATTTTATTATCTTTAATTTCAAGCATTCACAAAGCAAAAAATTAACCTGGCATAAAATAAAGGATTGATAATTGACATAGCAGACATGGCATCCAATACAAAATAATGAACATTGATGCATCCAACTTTGAGATCTGTAGATACTTACTAAGGAAACACTGACTTGACTTTCTCTATATCCAACAATGGTTGGAGAGAATGAGGGACTCCCAACTTGATCAATAGTTTCATTTGTTCAAATGAGACACCAGGTATGGACCCTGCTCTTATGTCAGGATATAGAGGTTAAACATATAATTTTATAACAAACGCATTAATAAATGTATACTAAAAACACCACTGTTGTCACAACATTCTAAAATATGAAAAGACCAACATACTTAGGAAGTCTAATAAAAATTAGAAACCAGCAGACGGACTAACCCATAGTTTAGCAACAAAATAAGTTTCTACCATTTAAATACTCCAAAGTAATAAGTGTCTTACAGCAGAATGCTTCTATATCATCTGAAAACAGATGATCATAAGACTCAATCCACAATATACATGCTTTTTCGGAAAGTTTTAGCCACGTAGATACTAATTACCGCTTCCAAAAATGAAATTAACTTTTAAACAGAGTACCATATATTCAGTATACTTGCATTTCAGTTTTGAAAAACGAAACTCAAAGAAGTATATTCAACTTACAAACCCAAGCAAATAAATCTTAAGTTACTTTTTTGTCATATAAAACGGATTTTTCCTCAAAGGGTTCATTTTCAGAAAGCGGTCAGATCAACAGAAATTCAGGCACATGTCTTGCTTGACAAACTTAGAGGATTCTTTCTCCCTCTCTCTAATGAATGAAATTCTCATTCTCCACCTCTTTTCCATTATCTTCCTTTCTCCTTTTCTCTCTTTCTCTTGCAGTACACAGTGACCATACTTTTTCTCTCTTTCTCTCACAGGGTGACTTAGCCGCATCCTCTCTCACTTCTCCACTCTCCACAAAGGCCAACATTCCCTCTCCTACATCTTCTTCTCTGTTCCCTTTCTCTTTCATTCCGTTCCTCTCCTTCTCAGTCAACAGAGTCATCAAGAGGAGAAAATCATCTCTCTCAGGCCAGCAAGCTAAAGGGCCAGGGAAGCCTCTAAAATAACTTGCCTGCTTGGACTCCACCCCAACATATCTAGTTCTTTGTCGAAGATTAGACCTTTCCTAAATAGCAATGGAGCCTAGTTCACAAGTTATTTGTGCCAGGTTATAGGATTAGGGCTGTTTGGTCTTCTGTGAGTGTTTTACAACCTTGAGCTCTTCAGAATAAAAAAGATGAAAAAAGATATTTCCCATCCCAACAATATTCGAAAAGCACAATTTTTGGTGTCTTGATAGTCGAAAACCACTTGGATCCATTTTATATCTAACATTAAACAAATAACATATGAAGTGAGTCCTCCAGTCAAATACTAGAGATTATCTATACGCCATAAGGTGTCAGATGTTAAACTATAAATGAGATTCACACGCATCTACTTTCGGCCAGAGCTTATACATTTCAACTCAAACATCAAAACATTTCTAAAGATCACAAATTTGCCAGATGTGTCTCGTACTGTTATTGATATGAGTAAACATAGCTTAGAAATAAGTATTTGGAATTTAATACTATAACAAAACAACGTTGATCAATGAATCTTTCTCAAGCACTACACCATCTACAAAAACTCCATTAAGCCTTCTCAAAACATAAAAATATACGTTTTCTAGTTTCACAAAGAAATTTCACTGAAGTGAATCTCATTTCCTTCTTAACCTACCAAAAGCAAAATTCCAGAGAATCACAAAACATCACATTTTTCCAATACCATATAAACTCAATACTACAGCACACACTAGCACACATAACAGCAATCCCAAAATTAAGAGAAATTCAATCGAAACAAAAACCTCGTCTAAACGCCGGAATAGAATTGGAAGAGATGGCATCTCTGCAAGCCCTCATCGCTGCAGATGTAATATCTTGCCTGTTTCATGCACATTAATCAAGAATTTTATGTATCTACAAGAATACACAAACACAGAGAAACAGTACAACGAAATCATCGAATCAAGTTATTGAGTATTAACAACAGACCCATGTTGATCGTAGCCAACACCCATCTCCACAAACAAGAGATTCATGGGAGAGTTCGAGCTGCTGCTGCTGCTGCTTATAGTTGTTTGTCCAGTCTGCTCGGTTTCCATGGCTGCTGCTACTGTTGTGGGTTTAACTGGGCGACAAAAACGAGGTGGTTGAATTGAGGGGCGTTTCTTTCTCAAAGAAACTAGTGGGTTTGTTGAATACAGAGAGTAGTTTTTGAAATTTGAGTGAGTGAAAGCTCGAAACTCGTTTGAAGAGAGAAATGGCGAATTTATGCTCAAGCTGCCACTCATTTCCTTCGTCAAAAAAGCACAGTTTGTGGCCATCTATGACTGGCTCGATTGTTGAGTTTGAATTTGATCGGACTCGGGCTCGGGCTCAGAACCATGTGGATTGGTTTGTCATTTGCGGGTTTAACTCTTTTATTTTTTATTTTTTATTTTTTTATTTGGCTGATTATAAAACTTATTAGTTGTTGATTTTGGTATTGTTAAAAACTTCTTTTAAAAAAAAAAAAAATGGCGTGTGAAAGCTTCAAAGGTGGAATAGGTATTACATTTTTATTTTACTCTCGACAACAAACCAGATGACTACTAGAATTTATAAATATAATTCTTTTAGGATGTATACCGAAATACTGTTTCTAGAATTAGGAGAGGTCAACCCACAATTTAATGAGAAAATTTTACCACATTTTGTGGTAATAATGAGATCAACCCACATTTTAATGGAAAAATTTGTCACATTTTGTGACCGTAATGAAATTAGGGCATTACCCTTAACTAGTAAGGTAAAGTTGCTACAACTTACCAAACTCATGAGTAAATATTACGTTAAAATGATTAAAAATAAGAGATGAGTAAAGTTACAAATTTCATTTTGATATTTTCTCATAGATAAATATAGAACTTCAAAATTTATAGTGCAATCAAAAGTTGAGTTTTGGGCATTAATGAAAGTTGATTCATCAAGGCATCTTTAAGTTTAGCCAATCCCATATTAAAGGGCACTTTGATATGTATCTCAGTTCTTGAAACTCGAATTTTTGACACTAATATCTTAATAAAAGTAATAATTTATTTATTTTCTTTTTGCGATAAAGCGGGTGGTGTAGATGGTGCATATTGGAGAGTATCCCGGAACCAATGTGCATTAAGTCTCACACAACCGATATCATTATGCAGATTGCATCGCAGCTTGCAGACTTCACAACGTCTCAACAACATGGCGTAATATTAAGATGCTCATCATGGTTAAAACAGTCAGGGCACCCAAAAGCTGTTAGATCAGCAGCAAATTTGCTGTCCAGAATTAGTGGTTTGTTAGTTGAGGTAACAAATCACAGAAACAAGCATTGATAGGGAATTGATATGCAGACACGGTGGATGGTAAGATGCAGTAGTCATGAATAACAATAGCTGTATTTAACAATAGTTGTATTAAAACTTGGATAGGGATTTAATTTTGGTAGGTGGGGGGCAAGGCTGTATTAACAACAAATCGGGAGGAAATTGCGAACCTCATAGAGTTAGAAGCTTTTATATTTAGTTCTATGATGACATATGCAACAAAAGAAAATTTTAATAGATATACAGTCATTCCACTTAAATGATAAATGAATCTAAATGCAAGCAAGGTTGTTGCTTGCATTGTATTCACAAACACGTTGTTGTTTGTCTTTACAACAAAATCTGGCCGCGGTAATTCTGAAGCTGAGTTTGCTACAGATTAGCAAGTTGTGGACCTACATACAATTTTCTGGTGATGCTGGCTTTGGCATTGTACATGGCACGATCTAGCTTTATCTCTCAGCTCCTGAAATGCCCTCATTGTTTCCACATCAAATCCTCCAGCAAACTGTCAAACTTAACTTGTTACAATCTCATCCACATAAGAAAGTGAGGCTTGTATTGATTTGATACGGAGTTGCATCTTACCTGATGTACACGGAATGCAAATCTAACACCTTGTACGATTAGCTCCTCTTCTTCAGGACTACCGCCAACTGTTTCAAGCTCAGCAGATACTCTTTTCATATATTTCATCGCTAATTTCACCGACGCTAGTTTGATCTGCAAGTATGCAAAACCATTGTTTTAAACGAATGAACTTTAGGTTGAAGCATCAGGCAATGAAGAAGAAAACATTAAAAGTTAACCATACAAAGCTTTTAAACCGCGATCTCAATTATTTAATTGATGTATGTATAAACGATTGGTACGATATAAACCCAGAGTCACAAAACAAATGACATAAATTCAAGTATATAGATTGCAAACTTCGGTCAAACAAGGATGAATGTACTTAATATATATTTGTTTTGGATATTAGAAATGGGATATATTATACGCTAATAAACAATATCCGTCTTAGATCTTTCATGCCTGCCTTGACACCATAAAAGAAATAAAAAATTACATATTAGCATCCCCGCAACATAAAAGAATCAAAACATAATATATATGGACATGGACTAAAGGGTCAACATATAGAATTTGATCCTAGCTCCTTTATGCATAATTATCTTATGATAAAAAGGAAGCAGACAAGCAAATGGATACACATAGAAATCTGAAGTTCACATGCGCCCATCCCAGGCGTGCGCAGAGAAAATGGGGCACAAGTTAACCTACCTTTTGTCTTCTTGCAACCACTATTATTAAAATAATACACAACAGACAATGTCAAAACAAACAAAAAACAGTGATTCATAAAAAGGGGCCAACTTAAAAAACTGCACCACTTTTTCTTGACCAGTAATTCCTTCACCAGATTGTCCAATGTGGACCAACAGTTGCCATAGTTGTTGTAGATTAAACAAGAAGTTTGAAGAATAGTGCAACAAGCACAAGAGAAAAAAGATTACTTCACCTGGCTTACTATTCCAGTTTCAAGCATCCAATTCATGGGAATTTGAAAACCCTTATATCGTTTGGCCGCGGATTCTCTCATTCTAGAGAGATTATAAACACCATGCTCTAACCTATTGTAGTCATTACAAAAAAGAAATGTGACAAAATGTAACAAGTAACAACTAGTGTAAACTAAATTCCAACAAATGGAGACATAAACAATTGATACATACTTCTCAAAAAGAGCCTGCATTTTCTTGAGAGCTGGACCACATGGTTGGCGAGCATCATCCCGAAAAGAAGAAGCCTCAGATTCCAGTTTTTTGAGATCAGAATACCCAAAAGCCGCCTCGCGCAAAGCATCGGCCTTCTCCTCTGGCCAATTGAAGTGCTTGAGCACTGCTCTTTCGTCCACCTGAAAACAACATTAAAAACTCACAAATTCAATGCAAGAATTTGTGAAAATTATGTGGTAATTGATAGGGTAAAAACATGGAGATAATGACAATGTACCAAGTAAGAGAGCTCGTCATCAAGCCATTTGACAAAAGGCACCACATCTTCAATGTCTGAATATGCAGCATTTTCGACTTCTCTTATCAAGAATCTAATGAAATCTCCCTGTGTCTCCACATCTGTTTTTATCTGCAATGTCACATAATAATACAAACAACTCGGTATTATTTATTATTCACCATGAATTGTCAAAATCACCAATTAAGAAGTTTAATCTACCAAAATTACACTTTCTTTTTCTTTAATTAGTGTTAATTTTGAGTACCGACTTCGAATCTAGACACTGTCTTATCTGTGAAGAAAGAAAACAATGAAATTCAAAAGTAAATGTAGGGGACCATTAAAGCTTCTCTAAAAGACCAGTCAGTTGTTTCTTCCAAAAACAAAAAGACCTGTCAGTTGTCACTCACGTAACCAGAGTGGCAAAACGGTGAAAAACATAAAAACAAAAACCAAACCGGACACTTACCGCGAGTAAATGCGTCGACCGATTCTCAATCTCCCCTATCATGTCACGAGCATTGGCCATCGCCGGCGCCGGCACACTCTCCGCCCCGCCTGTGCCAGAGTCCCGCCGCGAGTCTCTCCGCATTAACGAATGATAAAACTCCACCACCTCTGGAACCCTCCTCACCTTCGCCGGCCCGGCTCTCACTCCCTTTGGCGGCGGAGGAGGCGGTGGAGGCGCTGACTTCGGTGGAGCCGGAGCCGGTGGAGGCGCAGACTTCGGTGGAGCCGGAGCCGGTGGAGGCGCAGACTTCAGTGGAGCCGGAGCCGCCTTCGCTAGAACTGGAGGAGGCGGCGGCGGCGGTGGTGGAATCTGTTTCTCCGTCAAACTCTTGTTATCGGAAGAAACAGAGGTTGTAGTTGAAGACGGTTTTGGAGGTGGATTGGGGACGCGAGGAACACGAGATCTGATAGACTGGGTTGACTCGAACGAGTAAGCGAGTTCTTCCGAGTTGCACCGCGAGTGAGAATATCTATGTCTCTCAGTCTCAGAGTCGTCTCTCTTGGAGTCTTGTCGTTCAAGCTTGTGATGACTATCGTTGTCCGTACACTTGACACCTCTTTTCAAACTCTTGATGAGACTCGACTTTACTGACACTTCCACCAACCCCTGAAACCTCTGCGAAGAAGAAAGCTCGTCACTATCTATCGAGGACTCCGTTTTACACCGATCCGACGCCGTTTTCCTCAGCTCTTCAATCTCCTCCTCCAATGCTTTTATCTTCTTCTCGCTTTCTCTCTTCTTCTCTTCGAACTCTTCTCTCAGTCTCTCGTTTTCACGTTGCAACGACTCGATCGTTTTCTGCGACCGTTCAAGCTCAGCTTTCTTCGAAGAGATCTCGTTCTCGAGAACAGGAACAATCGCCACCGTCTCTTTCAACAGCTTCTGCTCGAGAAGCTCCGTCTTCAACAGGTGCTCTCTCTCCCGGAGCTCTTCAACCAGACGGAGTAGCTCAGTGACGTCCGGTGGACGAGGCTGGACTTGTGCAGAAGACCGTGGGAAGTAAACACCAAATGACCGTGAGAAAACCGCCTTCTGAGAAGAAACCTTGCCGGAGCTGGGTGACGGAGACGGTGGCTTCGGTGGTGGAGTCTCATGCTTGGGGTTTGCAGGAGATTTCTGCAAACCCATTGCCATTCTCACCTTACCAGCCACCATTGAAAACACTATAAAAATATCAGTCTCTCTCTATTAACTATCTATCTATCCAATCAATGTATCTATCTGTAACAATAAAGGTCGTGTTTATTTGGGGGGTTCGTTTTGGTTTCGGTTTTACAGTCCTCTCGTTTGTGATCTAAAAAAGTGAAGGTCAGAACAAAGACATCGCTGTCCGTGTGCTTGGTCTGAAAACTTGGAGTTTGTAATTGTAAGATAAAAATGTTTTATTTTTTAAAGAGAGAGATAACGTTAAAGAGGGAACTCAGTCTCAACTAAAGAAGAGAGCACACACTTTACGAGGAACGGTCTTCTTCTTCTCTCGGATCCAATTTCAAAATATATTTCAAACAAGTCTTTTTATTTTTATTTTTTTTTAAGACATATATTCATTTTACGTTATTTCGTCGTCAATTCGCGAGAGTGGGTAAACCTTGTTACTCGCTCTAATGATGTTGGTTAAGGTATCATCTTCTTTTTTTACATTTAATATTTATTGATATTGAATTAAATTAATTAAATGATTTTTATTTTTATTTTTAAATAGTTAAATCACTTGAAATCATTCAAAAATTACTAAAAATAAAAATTTATATTTTTTTGATTTTCACTTAATACCAAATCACTTGATGATTTTATAAATTTATTATTTTAATTTTATTCTTTCTAAAATAATAAATTTCCACATTTATTGTAGTTTTACATTATAAATTTTTTTAATACTTTAATAAATATATTTTCAAATTTGACCTAATTTTACATTATATATATTCATTTTAATGATATTTCTTTCAATATTATTTTTATATAAATATATAACAATAGTAATTCAATTTAATACCATTTTATTTTTTTTTAATTTACTTTATTATAATAATTTATTTATGTATATATAATTTTTTTAAAAATATATTTTACTATAATAATTAATAATATTTTAATTATAAATTAAAATATTATTAATATATACATAAAAATGTTTTGGTATTTGCTAAAATAATTTATTATAATTGTTTGTATTATATTAAATAAACTTACATAATAACTAATAGTAAAAGGATACAAATATCAAATTACTAGTTTTCAAACAATTTTAACTTTAAAAAATAAATAAAATTACTATACATTCAGATGTAAGGGATAAAAAATATATATATATGTTGTTCAGATTTTAGGTTTTAATTACTATTTAGTCATCAGTCTTCAGTAGTACTATTCAATCTTCGGACAAAAAAATAAATGACCCCTAAATGTCAGTATTATATCAAAGGAAATGTTAATTTATGTTTAACCATCAGATATGATAATCTTTAAGGAAAGAAATGATTATATCTAATTTTTTGGAACCTAGAGTTGTCCAATATTTGCTGTTCAATGAATGTGTCCGTTTAAAATTTTAATAATGCTTTGTTATTTATTTTTCAGCATATAAATATGCAAATTTTTAATTTATAAAAAGATTAATATAATTTATTTTTAAATAATAAATATAAATTATTTATTTAAATTTTAAATTATTATTATATTCTCTTAAACACATTAACATAACTCTTTTTTTTTTTTTTTTTGATCTTATTAACATAACTCTTATGTTAATGTCAAAAGTTTAGAGAATCTACCTACAATCCAATGGATTAAAGAAAATTAGTAATGCATAAAAGTATCATATAAGTCCATTATATATGTTGTTCTCAAAAAAGAAAACAAAAAGTTCTTTATATATATATATATCACATTATTATTATAACATCTTTGTTTTCTATATATACAGTATATAATTCTGGTTAGTATGCATAGAATATTCATTTGTTTATTTTACCATCCTCTATTTTATATATTGTAAATATACAGTGAACACCATTGATCCATAATTGTCAAATCAGTGTAATAAAAGCCGAATTGCCGATTCCAACACCAAAAATAACCAAGTTATCATCAAAACTATTAAATCAAACAAAAAAAAAATCAATACATTAGAACCAAGTCTCTAGCAAACCATACGAGAGCAAGATATCAAACCAGAGAGTTTATGGAGCGATGCAATCCCTAGAACTGTAACAAAAACTCGTGCTGAGAGATAAGTAACTAACTCCACAAACTACCCATACCAGATCATGTATTTCACTGTGTTTACAGTGTACCAAATGGAGTTTATTTGTAAGCGAAAAAATAAATAAATAAAACAGACAAGTAAATATTTTATACAGGAAAACTATAATTATATATTGCATATGGAAAGGACTCGTATGGTTACAAAGTTTAAGTGATTGACACATTAATTCTAGTACAACTAATTATAAGCATGCACAAAAGTTATGTGAAAAGTTCCTCTTGAATGTTATAAACATTCAAACGATACAAATGATTATGGTACTTGGCCTAAACAAATTGAGACAAACCTTCTTACTAGCAGCGGCAGCCCACGTGACCTTCGAGAGGGGCCCGTGTCCCGCCTCAAATATTAAAATATAAAATATTATTCTATTTTTATTTTTAGAAATTACAAGTTTGATTATTTTTTCCTTTTTTTAATATTTTTAATTTATATATTAAACTTTTATTATTCACTTTTTTCATATAATAATGTATTTATATTCTTATTAGTATAAATGAGTTCATTCTTAATTTTTTAATAAATCATTGTACTCTATTATTATATTTTTCGAATTTTTTATTTTTATAAATTGTAATATATATTTTTTATTTAATCAACTTCTAATTTGTAATCTTTTTTTATCTAATAGATTCGGATGTTTTAATTACTTTCACCTTTCATTTATGTTTTGTGCAACAATGTTGATAATTTTTATTGATTTATTTTTAAAAATATTTTAATTATAATATAAGTGTAATATTATCTAAGTTAATTGATCATGTGTATTATTACGATTTGATAAAAGCTTTTTCATTCAATAATATATATATATATATGTATTTTTTATAAAATCATATACATTATGCTATGATAATATTATGAAACTCAATAGTAAGCTAACTAATTAATTCAATTGAAATACATATTCACTCATAACTCATGTAATTAATGTACTTTTCATTCAAGCAAATTTACTAGTGTGTGTGGACAGTTTTTTTTTTTTTTTTTCATTTGTTATGAATGTCTCATAGTATTATAGAAGTTTATTTCAAACAGGCAATATTCAAATCCGATAAATTTTAATATTTCATTGGTGAAATTAACTTATATATATAAGTTTAATATGTATTTATATATCAATTAATAGTAATCACATTATAATTGAATCTTAGATTGTTATATTATGTTTTGTTAAAGCACTATCACTCCTACAAATCTTTAGCTCACTGCAGCTTATTTATGACCTAAAACCTATATCCCTTGACGATGGAAAAGGAAAACCTTATTGGTGACCAGAGTGCGTGTCAGTAAGCAAGTGTTTCTGGGTTTGTAGGTTTTTCCTTTTATGAAATTGGGGTTTTTTTTATTTTTTTAATGATTGAGATCAACCTAAGGTATGAATCAACCTCCAAAATCAAGAGGAAACAACCTCCACTTAAGTGGGGGTAACCCATAATATGTGAAAAAGGTGTCCAACCACACACCTCATCAGTGCGATGGTGGAGGGGCAGCATTTAAACCACTGCACCGCTGCCCCTTTTGACTAAATTGGGCTTGTAGTTAAGTGAATATGAGAATTGTAATCAAAATTGTAAACGAAGTTTGCAAATTTTGGAAACTAGAAAAGCCCCTCCAACGGTCAGATTGGTGAATTCTTCATCTCGTTTATCGCCAATTTCTCGCGCGATTTCGTTGTGGAAATGATTACCGTGTGAAGTCAAAATCTGGTCATAGAAAATTCAGAAGTAGAACTAGAATAAGTCTACTTCCAGTAGGCAGTTCTTTATGGTCAAATTCAGCTTAATATTATAATCCATAACGTTGGCTTTTCCCTTTTTATTTTTTTTTATTTTTTTTATTTTTTATTTTTACATTTGACATTAAGCCTGATAATCATCGAGATCCGTTAATATAGTTTTCTTAACGTATCGCCTTCAATGCTGCTCTCAAAATTATGAAAGATCGACCTATATTTAAATGTAAAAACTTTCATATTTGTTTTGGCCCTTTTGAACTTGAACCTTATCTTTACTTATTAAGAAATAAGGCAAGTAGAATTCCACCATTCCGAGAACACACAAAACTCCATAATATTGACTTCAATTTTTTGTAACCAGTATTATATCAAAAAAATAATAGACAAAATAAATAAAAATATATATGTGTGTGTTTGCTTTTAGCTATCAGCCTAGCAAAGGATAAGTTGGCATAGGTTTTTATCGAATTTTATTTACATGTATAGGAAACTACATGCATAGGGAAAATTCCAACATCCTGTCTATATTTCATAAATTTTTTTTTTCATCATTTACAAAATGACTAAAATGATACCTAACTACCTAACATGCTAAGTTTATGCTAATTTAATCACTAAATTTCAAAATATAATTGAAAATTTTATGTATTTATAGTTTGAATTATTTTGAAACTAACGTTGAACAAGTCAAAAGTTCTGTTGTAATTTATTGAGATTTAATTAGTATTTACGTGATCTGATCTGAATATGTACTTCTATAATAAAGTAAAAAAACTATCAACACAAATTATACTCTATATTTAGTGAGAATAAAACTTATGCTAGTTTGATGACTCTTGAAATGATAAAACTGCTCATCAAATCAAATAAAGCAAAGTAAATAAATATTTAATTAAATATATTTAAAAAAAAAAAAAAAAGTGCGGAGACTTTGTGCTTTGATTTAAGTTTTATATTGTTAGTTGGATGTAAAAGATCATTCTTTTCAGAAAGTAAAAGGGAGAATGTAAAGGATTATTGTGCTGTTTGACTGTTGATAATTGACAGAAAGAAAATTGAATGAAAGAGAAAAATGATATATTTTCAAATATAAGGGATTATTCTGGTCAAAATTTAAAAACGGTGAAAAAGGGGCTATTTGTAGCTCAAAAAAAAAGTGGTATTTAGGAAATTATAACTATTTCCCTTAAATATGACATTTATTTTAAAAAAATGACAACGATTAAATATATATATATATGTGTGTCATTTTTTTTAATCTATGACATTTTTAAATTTATTAAAGTTCTAACAGTAATTTCAGAAGTGGTTTTATAATGGGAAAAAGTAAATTCAAATTCCACCTAGATTAGATTGGAGGATTTAGTACTTGCATTTCGAAAAAGGGATGAGATGGAATGCAATTATGCAAGCAAAATTAAAAACTAAAAACTAAAATC
Organism: Nephelium lappaceum; assembly: GCA_021234005.1. NCBI lineage: Eukaryota > Viridiplantae > Streptophyta > Magnoliopsida > Sapindales > Sapindaceae > Nephelium > Nephelium lappaceum. Next base: position 14,026,135 of record CM038010.1, read on the forward strand.
GAGAAATTGATGTAAACCAAACGGGTAACAAATATGTCTTTTACGAACTGGTACTTTAATGATGGAGCCATATTGTATAACCATTAATTAATTCGTCAATGTGAAATTGAATCCTAACTCCTAAGGGTCTCTATTCTTAAATACTAAAAAACAAAAAAAATAACAATGCAGCTGATAATGTGTTTGGAGGGGACCATTTGCATTGATTAAATTTTCTATGTTATATCCAGAAAATTAAGTCAGTTTCAATATGTCAATTAACGTAATGTTGTTTTTCAAAAAATGGCTGAAACGTACATTGAAAGCAATCACATTTTGGAAGCATTATAACATGTTGAATTCAGAATCGATTGATATGATGGTTTTTAAATTTAGATTTATAATTTAATTTCGCCTCTTAAAACTTTTGAACATTTATAGTTGCTTTGTTGAATGAAATCAGCAGAATGCAAAAGTTAATTTAGAGTTATTCTACTAAAAAAAAGAGTGGAAAACACACAAGGGTATTTGAAGCTGTTGCCAACTACTACTTTAAAGGTGGGTAGCTCACAGCTGCATAAATTTGTCCTTCACTAAATGGAGAGGGTGATTGCATTTGCATTGGAATTACATGGGGTTGATACATCACTTTCACTTTTTTTTTTGAGAATAATACATCACTTTCACTTTGAAATCCTGAAGATATAGCTATAACAGTGACCATTAACAGACCTCTGACTCTAAGAGACCCTTTTTCGATTTGGTTTTTGGTCTCATCTCCTCTTTAACACATTGCCTGTCGGGTTATTCTGTTAAAATAGATGTGGCATTGAAAAGGGGTATAGAGAGCGAAAGCTCTTGTAGAGCTTCCTTGACAATTGCGTATTGAGAATTGCTCATCTGAACCTGTCTTTGCTTGGTATATATATCTGACCAAGAAACCAACATCATGACTAATTGTCCATCTCTTTCTCTTAAGGGGTACAAACACACATTTTCAACAGTTGTACAGCTTCACAGTTCACATAATTAATACTACTTGGAAAAAAATCATAGAAAGCTGTATATCAGCTATATATTAGAAAGCACCTGCCATTAAGTTCAATAACAAAGAGTTGTGATAGAATACTGATTGATAAAAGGGTGTTTAGTACAGATGATTCCATGATCTATTAATGCAGTAAAGGAGTTGACAATGATCGGATTTTCTGGTTAATTAGGTACAAAGAAGAATCGATCAAAGTCAGCTGATGGTGATATATTATGTTAATAAGTAAAATTTATGTTGAAATTCCATAAATTCATAGATATAGCACCAATAAAATATATATACACTACACTGATTAGTGAACTAAGTCTTAGATATTATGTTAATAAATTTTTATTACTTTAGACTCTGATATCATGTTAAATTTTCTACACTTATCATTTTAATGTTTTGATACCATATTAAATTTTTTTATATTTATTACTTTTGATGTATTTTTAAAAGGTGGCATATATATTCCTTAAAAAAATAGTGGCATATACATACATATATATGTGGCCTTATAACCTAAAAATTAAGTTATGGCGTCATTGGCACATATGTGAATTTATTTCATCTTTTCTTCCCTCACATGTGAGATTTACTAACATACATGCAGCTAAAATTCAAAATAAAACAGAATGAGATATACTGACTACTGCAACAATCATAGCATGGTAGAGACAAGTTCAACATGCTATCAATGCAAAGCCTGACTGAAAGGTGAAAGATACTGTTCATTCAAGAAAGAAAAATTTATATTCACAGTATCCAGCTAATAGCTCATTGTAGCTAGCTACTCGCATAGTGGACTTCATCTATTGAAATTCATTGATTCTAGGGTCACATGCATCTGCACCTTTGACATAAACCGACATATGTAATATACAAAGCTCATTGTTTTATTCAAGCAGGAGATCAAGTAAAAATAGAGAAAGTCTGTGAGAGGAATAAATGCTGAGACGGTGGATAAGAAATTAAGCATGAAAGGAATGTAACAGCGAAGAAGAGGAAATGAATGAGTAAATGAAAAGTGGTCCTTAAAACTCCAATCTGTCTCAAATCATCCGATAAATGTTGTTTTCGTGTAGGCACCGTTACATATATATATATATCCCAACAAAGCATGAGTTAATGTGCATGCCTTCATGGGGCTCCCATATAATGAATTAACACAGACAATCACGTTCTTATTTGTATTAGGGTTTGGGGTTTCCGTTACTGGTATAGGAACGGGGTGAGGGAGCCAAGTGGTCACATGCTACAACTCAGACATTAAAAGTGCTAGATGATTATAATGTGCAACAAGATATAATTTAAAGTAACAAAAAATAATATTCTAATAAGTTGTTTTATGTAATTTTAAAATCGATATCTAATATTATCTTTTTACGAAAGTAATATAAGAATGACAGTCCCAAATACATATATTAATCCTATAGCACATCGGCCACTAAAATCAGGAATTAGTGTTATAATGAAAAATCGAATTCAACGAATGTCAAGAAAATTTGGGTGGGTTTATAGCTCAAACTTGAGGCTCCCATTTAGCCATCGAACTCATGCCCAGATGCCCTACAAATATATGTACACGTATATAATATCAGCGACTGTATAACTTTCATTTCAAATTTGAAAGTCCCCTCTGCAAGTACATAAGAATTGTCCAGTACTAGGGCCACTCTTGCCTGAAACTTGCAATCATGGAGTTCAAATTTCCCCATTATGTCCATGAAGACCTATAATAAAGAGAAGCAGAACAGCCATTTTGAGTCATATACACAGTTTGACGCTTATACATATGCCTGAATAATAGCTACTACTAGACGATAAAAAATGTTTAGAATCTAGCAAGGTCTGTCTGTACATTGATGTGCCTAGAGCTTGAGCCACATCATGTACATTGGTCCCTGAAGATCTCTAGACCAAGGACATGCAATCTCAACACCATTAACGAGAATCTATGAAAAATTATTCTCAATCTTTGGGAGGTGTTGATCGTGGACTCGTGCTAAACTTATATTGTGATTTATTTATGACTTAAAAAAGAATTTAAAGGCATAGCTTTGGCCTTATAGAAAGCGAGACACAGAGACGGTCTAGCTTCTTCCCTGATTTATGCGCTTGACCCAGGCCAGCTTCCAATCTGCTAGGTGACTACAAATTAATGGTAGGCAAAACTAGCTATCTAGAACCTGGACCACTTAATTGCTTTTTAATAGAACTTTAATTTATTTTTTATTTTTTGGAAAATTAATAGAACTTTTGTTTATTGCCAACGTATTCAACATTTACGGAGACGATTTTGTCCAATTGTGTATATATATATAATTACAAGAGTAGACTTTGGTGTAAACTATTATCTAGTAATATACACATGCAAATTAATAATTTTTTTCTTTTTTTTTTTGTTATAATTTAGCTTTAAACTTATTATCTTCCAATTACATACGTGCATTTTATCCGAAAATGAATGATAATAAGGTGGTGTTTGAATGCATTTTTTAAAATGGTTTTTTATTTTCAAAAGCAAAAGATAAGATAGAGATGTTCGATTATATGTTTGTTAAAATGGAAAACATTATTTTAAAAATGATAATTATAAGGTGAAAATTAAATTTTTCTTTTTTATGTTTTTCACCATTTTCAAAACATGTTTTTAAAACAAATCATTATTTTTGTTTCCCAAACAATTATTTTAGTTATTTTCAAAAATAATACGAAATACATGTACATCATTTTCTATTTTTTAAAATAACATTTAAGAAATTCTATCAAATACATTATATTATAAAAAATATCATCAAATTACAAACTTTGCTTTCAATTAATTGCTGTACTTATTAGTAAGATCATTAATAGTTGGAATATAGATATTAGGAACAGCCATACACGGATTAACAGGGAATATTATCTAGAAATATGACTGGGAACTGTATGTGATGGAAATTTATATGGCTGCAATGGATGGTTACAAAGGAGAGGCTTACACAGCTCAGCTAATGTAACGTAAGATATGATTTTCCTCTCTTCAAAATGTGATATATAGTCAATTAAAGCAATCTGCAATCTTCAGAGAATTGACGCAAGGATCAGAAACCCTGCCACCTTCTCGCGGGATCATGACTCAATAATCACCATACAAATTGCTATTGACAATGTCTACACGCCATCATAATATCCCAAAGAAATTAATCTTTTTTTTTTTTTTTGGAAAAACAGAACGACCAATCTTATTTGTTCATTGGGTTTCAAAGGTTAACCCACAATGTTGATTTAAAAATAATAAATATTATAATAAAAACATCGCTTGAATATGGTCCTGTTTTAATATTAAAGAGTTTAATATTTATATTACCATTTATTTCATTATTATTATTTTTTTTTTCCATGGAGTTGGTCTAAGTCTTTTAAGATGCATCCTATGCTAGCACATGATGAGATGGGGCTTATCTGATATATTTTTGAAGGGTAGAGTGAGAAAAAAGTTATTTATTTATTTATTACATATATTATAAGTATATTATATATCATATAGTATTGTTGGACACTCTTGATCATAAATTTTTAATATGTGGTCTGGAATTAGAGTTTTAAAAAACGGGAGAAAAGACCCACATCACATAAAAAAATTACCCTTTAACATAAAGACCTCATGTACAAATCGAATCATAGACATATTGGCCCATATGGGCCAAAGTCTTCTTAGGCTGGCTATGCTAACGGGTGACTTGTGAGAAAAAACGTTAAAGTTTGTGTTTTGGAAATTTTAACCAACTTTGATATTGTTTCATATTTTAAATTGCTAGGCCTCAAGGTTACCGATTACCATCTCTAATCATATTTTGAGACATGGTTACGACCAATTAAGTTTCAAAAACAATTTGAAGCTCTTTTATTCATTTGAACTTTTCTTTAAATTCGACAAATGGTGGTCATTTAAATTTTTCTTTAATCTCTTGTGGAGATGTTTATTGAATTTCAAAATGACTTCCAAGTCTCTTCAATGATTAGATAATGCCTCATGCAAAATTGTGTGCACGTAGGTTTCGGAGACAAGAGGAGTAAATAGAGTTGGTAGGCGGTGGTGGGGAGGCGGGTGGAGCCGCACTGGGGTATCACCACGGTTTGTCGCTGAAGGGCCATGACTGGAGTCCAGTTTGTTCCCGTGAGCCTTGATCTGTTTTTGTTAGGACCACGGGATGGCTACGCCGGTTCCCACCACTAACTTATTCTTATTATTATATGTTAATATAATTATAACATAAAAGAAAATCGAATAATATTAATAGTAACTTGTTTGTTGTAATTTAACTAGATTAAACATCAATATTATTATATCATTAATTCTTAAAAAATAAGATTTTATGAACAATGATATGATTTGAACTTATAATTAATATTATCAATGTGGATGTTGGGTTATTCTACTTGACGGATATAAACAAAATAACAAACATACATTTAAAATTCTATAGATTTTTCATTAAAGAAATTTCTATAAAAATGAGATTCATTGCCAAGTTATATTTACCTTGCATAAATGAAGAGAATTTTCCAAATATTAGAGGAATCAATCGTTAAAATGTGTATGTAATGTTTAATCTATAGAGGTATAAAACTATTTATGTCAATTTTTTTATAAAAAAAAGGAGACATTTCTAAATTAAATACCAACAAGCATATAGTCTCTCTCTCTCTTTTTTTTTTTTGGGTTTTCCTTATTTATTTAATAATGAAACATACCCTTAAGATTAGAGGTAGCTAGAAATAGAAATCAGACGGGAACAAACAGGACAGGCCATGTGACCACATACACACTTCTTTTTGGACTTGAGTTAGAACTCAAGTTGTCTTTTTTTCAGGGCCCATTGACCATAGCTACTTTCTTAATATGTTTCAACATATTTTTGTGTTAGAAAATGATGTGGCATCATTTGTCTCCCTCTGCTTTGAACTTCATTAAACGAGTCATTTGTACTCTTACCAAGAATGCGCTGTTGATCACCTGACTATCGAATCAATCAATTTATGAATTCTGATGTTCCATACTAAAAATGTAGGCCTGTTGTTATCAAAATAATAATAATAATAACAATAATAACAACAAAAATGTAGGCCTGTTTAAAGGAGATAGTCAGTACTTGCACTCTAATTTATTACAAGTTAAATACATTGGCCCCATCTTTCATTGTGCAAAAGTCACAAAACAATATTTTGCGAGAAGATTAATTTCCAACAGATTGCATTTAGTTATGGAATTATTCTACTCATGTGGTATTAGAGCCTTCTTCATGAACATGCTTTGTTACATTATTTACTGAATTGTAATAAACACACTTTCTTTTGCGTCTTTGTCCAATTCAAATACTAAATAGTTCTAAAATTTTTATACTGTGTTTACAATTCTTCTATTGTTTTATAAATATGAAATTAGAGTCTTTTTATCTATCAATGTAAACTAAGCATTGAAATATTTAAAAAAATTTTAACTTAGTAAAGCTAGAAGAAATATTGCACTTGTATGTTAGAAACTTTTTCAAAATATATTGTATGTTTAACTCATGATCTGACAAACACTTTTCTTTTTTTTTTAAATCATTAATGTGTTCAGAACTGCTTTAATGTTTTCAATAAACTTATATATATATATATATTTTAAAACATGCTTGGTGCTTTTGTTTAAGATTTCTAAATATCGTAATTAAGTTTGATTTTAATGAACAGAATGCTTTCAGTCACGTGTGGGCCTGAAGAGGCTTACTCACAAACCAAGTCTTACTTTTGATACTAATTGGGCTAACCTGCGCAGGTAGATGGACAGGTCTGAAAAGTGCTTAAATTCAAGTAAATTGTCCATTGTGAATTAAATTATTCGTTTTGAACGGATGAACTGTGGGCTTTGTATAGATGGTTCGGACCAATCACATAGTCCACCTGCTTTTATTCATTAAATTAAATGAAATTTTCGAAAAAAATCTATTTCATGTTTAACCAAAGTAAAAAAACATAAAACATAACCTCGTAAATTTGAAGTTGAAAAAACTCCTTAAGTGATTTTTCGCTTTAACGAGTTACGATAGAGGTCAAAAGAGAACTTACATTTAATTGCCAAACCACATAGTTGTCTTTTGAATTTAGTAAAATCTCAAGAGATATTTTGAAATCGGTATTTTTAAAGAGAGTAATGCTATACCGTCAAAAATTTTATTCAAATATATTATTTAAATGATGTGGTAAGCTTATGTATAACTATCACGTTATTAATATATTATTCTATAATTAAGGTGATTAATATAAATTATTTCGTCATATCATTCGGATAAAATATTTGAAAATTTTTTTAGAATTGTAGCATTATTCATTTAAAAAACAAGTGGGAAGTATTAGTTATCAAGGCTCATACACGAATCATTCGTGATGTCTCACTGTCACATTCATCCATGCCCGTTGTACTATATACCAGTTACAAGCTTTATGCTATACATTATAGACATTAAACAATTAAAAATGGTGAAATATAGAATCAAACAATAAAATAACAATGCTTTAGATATATTTTCAAGTTATATATCACATGTATCTGGAATAAGAGCACATGACTACCGTCAAATTCAAGGTTGCACCTCGACAACTTTCGGACATGGACAATTAAAGCCTCAGCAAAGTATCTGTTGTAGTCACAATACTTGCCTTCTTCAACTTCAAAATTACTGGAAGCATTTTCATGCTTCGTATATTCTCGAAGATAACTTCAAAGCAAAGACTTGTTTTTTATGGTGTTTTTGACAAATCCAAATCGGAACTTGTACGCAGTGTTTGTTGTCCACGACAAATATTGATGCCTTACATCAAGAATAAAGTAAAGATGTGGGCACTTTATTTTACCAAGTTTTGCTGCAAAATACTCATTTTTGACCTGTTTTCACCACGTTTATTGGAAATTTAAATTAGTTGGTATAAATTAATGTTATGTGTTAAATATAATCTCTTTTTAGATTTGACCAAAATTTAAAAAACAACTTTATATAGTTTTCATAGAAATAAAAATCAAAAGGTCTAGTTTAATTTGGGTAATATTTGAGGTGGGGTTCTAGCATCCCTATTGTGTTCCATTGTTGACCAAACTTTTGAAAAGTACTAGAAATGAAAATAAAACATTTTTTGAAGGGAAATTAATATGTTCTCAACCAACTTTAAAGAGTAAGCCGATTTGGCTTACTTAAAAAGTGTTTTGAGTCCTTCTAAGCCAAGTATATGAACAAAGGCAAGCTAACATAGTCGGACCCCAACCGTCCCAATTGTACCATATTATCGATCCATAGCATGCCAATTATCTCCAGGAAAAATGAAATTTAACAAAGCATTCTATCTAATTTGGGAAAGTTTGCACACGTACTTCAGGTTAAAAATAACATTTTGTTGCTTGCAGGGTCAACTAAATTGACAAAAAAGGACTACAATGACATGTTTGCGTTGACTTGTAACATGAGCCGTGTAAGTTTTTGACAAGATCTATGGGATGGGATGGGAAGAGAGGTTGTATGCATTGACAAGCTATCTTCAATAATATTGGAGTATAAACCTAGCTGTACTAAAGGAGACAAATAAAAAATTATAATAATGTAATATAAAACTAGCCGTTCATGTTAACGAAGTTGACAACGTTAATGTTCCATCATCAACTCATGAAGTTTTCTTTGGCTGTTGGGACAAGAAGAATATAAAAGATTTAACGTTCTTGTTTCTTCTGAGAGTAATATTAGATCTGATCAAGTCATTGAAATCTTATTAATATGACCAATCCCTCGTGGAATAGATCAATCAGAACACATGCCATTTTTTTCAAAGTGCTGTTGTGAGGTTGACACCAATATATATGTATTGAATATAATGCTTAGTAGGATACTTGAGAAATAAAATAAGTTTTTAATATTCTCATTGTCCAATCTTACATTTTGTAAAATGAAACTAAGGACAAGAAACAATGTTAGAGCAATCCAAAATATTATTTTCTATATATTGAGACCAATCTCTAACAATTGTTTCAAGCGTGGAATCCGAAGTATGGAGAAAAACTCCATCCTGAGAAGGTGGTTCGGTAAGAAAAAAACGGAAATGATGGATAGCATGGGCAAAAAATGGAGGCAGTTAAGCGGCCAAACTAACTGGGAGGTCCTATTGGACCCTCTTGACATCGATCTTCGGCGGTATATCATTCACTATGGCGAAATGGCTCAGGCCACATATGATGCATTCAATACAGAGAAAGCTTCCAAGTATGCTGGAGACAGCTTGTATGCAAGGAAGGGTTTTTTCGCCAAAGTGGGATTAGAGAAGGGCAATCCATACAAGTACTCCGTGACCAAGTTTTTTTATGCAACATCTCAAATCCAAGTTCCTGAAGCCTTTATCATAAAGCCATTGTCCAGGGAGGCTTGGAGCAAGGAATCGAATTGGATTGGGTACATTGCGGTGGCCACGGATGAAGGAAAGGCTGTGCTGGGGAGGAGAGATATTGTGATTGCTTGGAGAGGAACAGTGCGTACCTTGGAGTGGGTTAATGATTTTGAATTCAATTTCGTCTCTGCTGAAAAGATTTTTGGTGATGATAGTAATGCTAAGGTGCACCAAGGTTGGTACTCTATCTACACCTCTCATGATCCACGGTCACCATTCAATAAGACCAGTGCAAGAGACCAGGTATGTTTGATGTATGCATCGTTTATCATGAATAATTTGACAAGCCAGTAAAATTTATTTTCAGGTATATGTTTGTTGCCAGTTATTGGTTTAAATTTATCGTATTCTATCATGAACGGTTGAATACAGCTACACAATTTGTGATGAGGCATCATTCTTTTTATTTTCATGTTTAAAACCATTTTTCAAAAAAAAAAAAAAAAACGTTGATTAATACAATATTTAGATATTTTCTGTATGAAGAAAATTGAAAGAAAGATCTAATGTCTATTCTTTGCTTCATAATTCTTAACTTTCGCTGTAAGATGTTTTGTACGTTTATTATTTCGTACCTTGATGTAATAATAATTTGGAGATAAATTATTTATAAAATAATTCAAATGTTTCGTTTGCTAAGGCCTTGGTAAAACAACGTGAAATCTGTATATTTGTAAGTATGAAATTCCATTCATAAATTGATTTAAATTTTTATTTTTAAATTGATTAAAAATAAATTAAATCAAGTTCTAACATTATAAAAACCTTTACATTTAGAGATCATTATTAATTTAAATAAGGTGAGGAGTCATCTATCTCTCATCGTAAACACAGAATCTGTAAATCCGTGGTCACAGTCACAGTATAATAACAAATCTACAATCACAATAACATTAATCATGCTACTGTGAATTAAGTAAGGATCTGTAGATTTTGTAAATTTATAGATTCATTATTTCAGCGAAGAGAAGAAAGATCTAGCATCGTTGTACGTGTTCAAATGAAGTCCGGTCAAAAATCCAATGAATAGAAGAGGGGAGAGAAATAAAAGAGAAGTTAAGGTTTCCTTTTTTTTTTTTTTTAAAAGGCCCTTGGGACACAAATGTATTCATGCCTTCTTTTCTTTTTTTGCCCATTTCTAACACTTCCCAATTTAAATTGTTTCAGTAGATCTGATAAAGTTATTCAACCGACCTCTTAATATTAATATGTGTAAGATGATTTGCTTATACATATTATAAAGATTTGAAGTCCCGCTTACATTATTTAATTATAGCAGATTCATCAAGAAGACATGTAAATAAAATTACTCATATATTGAAATCAAAAAATAATATTATTTAATTAACAAAGACATGTATAACTCTTGTTTTTTTGAGGGCAGTCATATTCCTACCTACTATATTAGTATTCACTAATATAGTGTTTTTGTGTAGCTAATTTTATTGTACAAGAAATGTATACCAAAAATACTTTTTATTTATACATTGCCCATTGATATTCAGTTTTCACTATTTCAAAAAATGATATTCAGTTTTCACAACTTCAGGTTTTGCACGAGGTTAAGAAACTGGTGGAACAATTCAGGAATGAGGAAATTAGCATAACCGTAACAGGCCACAGCTTAGGCGCAGCAGTAGCAACACTAAACGCAGTTGACATAGTTGCCAATGGATTTAACCGCCCAAAAAGCCAGCCAAACAAAGCCTTTCCCGTCACAGCCGTTGTATTCGCTAGCCCCCGCGTTGGCGACTCAAACTTTAAGAAGATTTTCTCTGGTTATCAAGATCTTAAAGCATTACGTGTTGTCAATGACTTAGATGTAGTCCCCAAATATCCATTGATAGGCTATTCTGAGGTGGGAAAAGAGTTGGGAATCGACACAACCAAATCTAAGTATTTGAAGACTCCTGGAAATGTGTCAAGTTGGCACAATTTGGAAGGTTACTTGCATGGAGTGGCGGGAACGCAGGGAAGCAAAGGAGGCTTTAAATTGGAGGTTAATCGTGATATTGCATTGGTAAATAAATCATCGGATGCTTTAAAGGATGAATATCTTGTGCCTGGATCGTGGCGGATTCAGAAGAATAAGGGTATGGTTCAACAATCAGATGGTTCCTGGAAATTGATGGATCATGAGGAGGATGACCATGACGATGATATTGATCCTTGAATGTTTCACATCATAATATGGCTTGAAGGTTTGGTTTTTTTCATTTCTTTTTTAAATATTTTTCGTACCTGTTTGGTAGCGGGACATGACACGTTTTAATGCAATAGATGACTAAAGGGTGCGAGTGCATGTATGTGAACTTATGTCATGTTCAAAGGCATTTTATAAATTTAATTCTAACTATTTTGGCAACAATTCATCAAAGTTATATATATATTGTGATATTTGGTATATAGGTTCTTCTGCAGTATAAATGTATATGCATTCTCATAATCTGAGGTTTCTAACGTGTTTTTCACGATTATTATTTTATCATCTACGTGAAACTTACCCTTTGTGATTCGAATTATTAACTAAAATCGTATATGATCAATTTTCAAGAACGATACAACTCTGAGAATTGGATTCTAAGCAAAGCAAAATAAAAGAAGATTTCAAAGGTAATCGCATATTTAATATTGATCACTGATTATTGTCAGGTATAGCTATTATTTTGGAACATAAGATGCTTAGTTGCTTCCGACTCCTATATCTGCAGTGGTTAATTTTTTAATTGTTTTTTTTTTCTTTTTCCAATGAATCTCAGAGTATGAGGAAATTATTAAAAAAAAAAAAAGGTGAAAACGAAAAAAAAAAAGTCAATCTCACCCTTCTTCATCAACCTTACCCAATCCATCATCTTCTTCATCAAACTCACCATTCTTCATCATCAATCAACTTTACCCAATCCATCACAAAAACAAATCTATCGAAAATTAAAAAAGCCATTAACAAAAATACTAGGTGGTCTCCCAATGGTGGAGACCCGAAACTAGGTGATCTCCACGATGAAGACCTGTTCTGTACACTCAAATAGGTTTAGGTCTTTTCAATGGAGACCACCTTGGTCTCCACAGCAGGTCTCCATCGTGGAGCTACGAAACCATGGTCGTTAATGTGCGTATGGCAGTTTATGTGCGACAACCATTGTGGAGCTACGACAACCATGACCATTCTGAAACAAGATGAAGAAGAACAAGAGCCATCGCCGATGCACAGAGAGAGAGGGGATGGGTGTGTGTATGACCTTAAAGGTGTGTTTGTGTTGAGAGGTTAAGATGATGTTGTTTGGGTTTTAGGTTTGTGATGAAGAAAAAGAAGACAATGAAGAAGAAGAAGAACGAGAGTCAGTCTATTGATCTAGGTTTGCGATGTTCGTAATTTTTTTCATTTTTTTTTTTTGTTTTTATTTGTTTTTATTTTTTTTTAATTCTTTTAATCTTTATTGTCCATTTTAGAGATGGACAGCGGAGATCCATTGTTTTTATTTTTAAGAAAATGTTAAAATTTATTTTTTTTATATTTAAAATTATGTTTCTTTTTTAATTTCAAATCATTTAATTTTTAATTTATTTTATAACATTTAATATTTTAAATTATTTTAAATGGATCTCCATCGTCTCCACCATCTAGATGGACGGTGGAGATCCAAACAACCTATTAATCAATATAATTTAAAAATAAAAATAAAAATAAGAGAAAATGACCATTTTACCTTTTTTTCAATTATCTTAAACGGTCAATTATGATCAAACTATTAGTGTAGAAGAGGTTGCTGTTATAAAAAGTAAAAGTGGTTTCCGTTTATAATAAGTTATATTTTCAGAGGTTTTTCAATAATTAATTCTTTCCTCTCTAATTATTAGGACTTTGTAATTGGTTTGCTGTTTGCTTGCTTGGGAATAACTAGGTCTTGGTGCAGTCCATGCATGTATCTTTGACCTAGCTAGCTAGGTTCAGTTTGCGTTGTGTACTCGATTAATTATTGTATGGTTTTTCTACTATGGTAATACATCATGTGTGTGTTCAATATGTTTGCTATTAATTGCTTTATGGTCACTATAATAAAAACAGTTAAAAACAAATTTAGAAACCTAAATGTGGCATGTATTGAATGTAGATACCGACAACCCCATGGCTATGAAAAGATAGTTTTATTGAGCAGGTTGAGAATGCACTGATCTGGTGGATGCTAATATTCAAACTTCACTATATTACTGTCTGCTCGAGCATAGGTTTTGTCCGTAGCCCAATTATCTAGCCCTAGTACCCAGCCTTTCTTGATTTTGTTATGAAAAGAAAATACAAAAATAATAACACCGCATTACAAACGTATATGGAATATTTAATTTATCTGACTTTAACGTATACATATTATGTTTCTTCGTACATTTATCAATATACAACAAGAAGAAAAGAATACTAAAACTCATTAATTTTAGTATAAAGTAACCCATATCAAATTGAGACATTAGATATTTTATCAGAATTTAAGATATCAAAACTATTATATCATATAAGTTAATATATAATACGATTAATATGTCAATTAATGTATTTTTATAGTTTGTCATCAGTTATTAGGTTTAAATAAAATAACGGATAAAAAAATAATGGATCAAGTGGTGTATGCATTAATGTTTCATGTTCTTTATTAATTTTATAATATAACAAATATGGTTGCCCATACGGCTAGATTTTCTATCTCTTTATTAAGGACAAACTTCGGTTTGATGTTTGTCTAAGCTTGCTCCATAGTTTTATTTCTAGATATGTTGCATTAATCATATATATATTTGAAAAAATAGTATGTATTAACTTAATCATCCAGGTGGTCTCATTGTAGATTGAATTGGGTTCAGTCATGATTACTTTACTAATGACTCGAGGATGGGACCCTTTGAAGAGAGAAATAAGAGCTTTTTACTCTTTTATTCCTTGTCTTTTTAAGCTTTTGACTTAAAATACATATTATACCTCTGTTTCAAGTTCCAAAATGTGCGATGCGGCAGCATGTAACTAGACTCCATTTTCTGGTGGGTAATAAAATGCAGTCAAAGCTTTTATTACCATATGAAGCATGCTTTCCAGGGTCTCAAATGTATTGATTCGCATGTCTTCAACTGTAGACGTGATGTTGCCGCAAGCGATGCGGGGACCTGTTGCTAGCTGTGCCTTTTTATAATTAATGCTCGGCATGTGAAATTTATATTGCTTGGATGCATATATGCGCGGTAATGTACTAATGTTATACACTGACTGTGGTGCGGTCGCAAAAGCAGTACAACAACGGTGGGATCTTATATATCATAAAAAAAGGCAAATATAGCAGAGTCTATGCAAGATGAAACGTGGCTTTGGTATCCATTCTAAAGTGGAATGCGGAGACCAAATAATTATTCTTCACATCATAATAATGGAAAAAAGAGAAGTTACTTGCGAGTAGGTTCTGAATTTAGTTGTTCTATAAGGTCATTTAACATTTAAATCTGTTACTTCCATTTAGGTCAGTTTCAGTAATTGCTTTTGTTCGATTCCGTTTATTTCCATGAAAGGAATTGACAACATTGGATTTACATATATTAAAAGAACCAAAAAATTTGTTTGATAATATATTGGAATTGAATAATTATGATGTCTAGGTTGGATCACGTAATTAGTAGTGTCAAAAGGGTTGGACGGATCCGATCTAATCTAAGCCATTTTTGTACAATCATAATCTGATTTTACTTGAAATCCGAATGATTCGATTCCAGGTTTGAACAAATCCGATATTGGGCTTTTCAATGAAATATAAATTTTAGACACGAATCCGATCCAAATCCAAATAGATTTGAATGCAATCCGATCCAGTCAATGTGTATTTTTCTCCTTAAAAATGGTTAAAATGTAATTTTGTTCATAAAAGAGTTCGAAAAAATCCTATTTGAAAAAGTCCGATTCAACCCCATCCAATTGAGATAAAAATCCGGTCTGAAATTTGGATTAATCTTTCCTATTTTTAACCGACCCAACCTTAATATTTTTCAGGCTCAAGCCCAATCTGATCTGAATACTGACCGAGCTTAACATTTCCAGTGATCGGGCCCGATCGACAACTCTACACAGTATTGATATAAAACCGACCTATTTGTTGTAGTACATATGCTTTGGTGAGCGTATATTGCACAAATTTATTTTCAGTTCTTGTTCTGACCTATTTATGGTCACACCTTCCGTTGTAAAAAGGATTCTCAGTTTTATTTGACAATAATGGCAGGAAAGGTCAAACAATTTTGTGTTTTTTTTTTTTTTTTTTTTTTTCAGAAACAAAATTTTGATATCTTAATGTTCAATAATGATGTGCTCAGGCAGTTTGTAAGGTGCTTCAAGCCATTGTTTTTTTTGTTCACAGAGAAGTAAAGCGTTCAAATACTATTTTGTTGCAGGACAACGGAATGGACTTTCAATTATTTCCCCAAAAAAATGGAAATGTCAAAGTTCGAAATTGTTGGTACATTTCAGAAGTTCATTATTATTATTATTTATTTATTTATTTATTTTTTAAATTTAACCTTAAGATATTCTTCCTCTATTCAAGATTAGTCCATGTCGCTTTAATTTTAGGGTTCTCAGTCTTATTTGACAATAATGGCGGGAAATGTCAAACAATTCTAAGATATTATGTTTATTTAGACTTTAATATTTGTTTTTTTTTTTAATTAGTTGGATATTATTTGTCTTAGTAATTTGATATTATTTCATTTTAGAGTTTTGTTCTTAATGGAAGTTTTATTTTCTAAAGAAATTAAGAGGTTAGTTTAGTTATAAATAGGAGTTTCAACTCGAGATTTATATAAACTATTAAATTAAAGAATATTAATAAAATCTTCTAGTAAGAGTTTCAATTTAGGGTTTGTATTCTAGAACTATCATATTAGAGAATATTAATAAAATCTTACAGTTTGTAAGACAAGATTCTTGACAATTTCTTTCGTTTTTCTGGGCATTCTTGTTTGCAATTGCTTAGGCTAAAATTAGATCAGTTCTGTGATCTAATTCTAAAATATCAATTTACCCATTCTATAGATTAATTCATCTGTTTCTAACCTAACGTATAGCATAAATCAAGACGGCTAGGACTTGTTGTTGGATCTCTAATTGGGTTCTCAACATAATATCAAGTATTAATTATTAAAAAAAATCAATATATCCAATGACTCACGATATTAAAACTGATATCATTAAAATTAATTCATTTTTATTAGGGGTGGGCAACACCGTGTTCGGATCAGTTTCGACTGGAACCAACCAGAATATGATAAGTGTGCGGATCGCCGATTTTGGATCTGAACATGATCCACTAAAGGGGAGGAACCGAACATGATTGAACACCTAAAGTGCGGATCGGATCGGATCGGTTTCCATGTTTTAAACTCAATTTTGGGCCTTTGTTTGGGCCAAAAATTTAAAAAAATTTTAAACTTTATTTGAGTCTATTACTATTGGACTTTTAAGTTTAATTGTTTTGGACTATTTTGGGCTGAATTGTCTTGTGCATGGAATCAAAACAAATAGGTGGATGAAGGAAAAAATTAACAAACTTCTATTGAAATTTGAAAGCAAATTTTGTCCAACAGTAATTTAATTTGACCCTGCTTTCAATATAAAGAAAAAAAAATCAACCTAGCTTCAATTATCAAGAGTCCATCACTAAACAAATTAAACACTAAACAAGTTCAACAATCCAAAAAGAATAATCTTCATCAGTCCACAACACAAATTAAACAAAATAGTCCACATGAAAATACAACAAGACAATAAACAAAAAAATACAACAAAACAGGATGTAAAATTACGTGAAAGTGAAAGTATTTATTGTTAGGGTTGGTTTAAGTGAAAGTATTTATATGACTATATAAAATTACGTATATATCCCTGTTCACGGATCGGATCGGTTCTGAAAACCCAGACTTGATCCGATCCGTGAAACATGGTGTTTTCAAAAATGAGGATCCGAACATGTGCCACTTGAACATGTGAACCGGACCGAACACCCACGGATCGATTCGGATTGGGTGGTTCGGTTCGGTTCCATGTTTTTGTGCCCACCCCTAGTTTTTATAGTTGAAAAATTATATATATATATATATAGTCTTTTTTATAATATTAAGTTTAGTCATGTCATTTGTTTCAACACAATCTGTAGCATACCATACACATAGGACGGGTCTTACAATTGGAGTAGAATTCATGATAGGCTAAAGCTTCCATTAAATTGCAATGTGGGCTGCTCCATAATTTGTGAGTCTTTCCTCCACCCATGGTGGACTATACTCCTATTTGATGTGGGTTGTTCTCTCCTATTTTTTAGGAGCTGTTCCTCGAGTCGTATAATTAAAGTCTTATCTTGTTTAATTTTGATTATTTCCTGAGCTAGTACTGGTATTAAAAAAAAAAAAAAAAAAAAAAAAAAAACTTCCATTAAATATCTTACTTACAGTACTCCTGCTCCTTCAAATTGCAATTTATGGAAGTCTCATATTGTTTTTTTTTTATTTAATTTTTATAAACTAGAAATTCTCATATTGTTGATACGTAGCTTTTCTATCAGCAATAAGTATAGCGTTATAAAAATTTGAAAATGACGAACTTCTCTCACCAATAATGTGCATAATTAAATAATCACAGCTATATTCAGCTCTATTTGTTTAATAACCACTGTTGATATATAATTGAATTTAACATCAATTAAAAATGTATATGTATATGACTGGTATTTAAATAACATGTTATTTGGATAACGGGTGCATTCAGGCGTCTTTTTTTTTTCTTTTTTCTCTCTCTCTCTCTTCTGAAAGCATGGTGAGCACGGTGCATTCAGGCTCACCAATATCGCAGCCTCTTAAATGGTCTTTCCTACAAAATATTGAATGATAGGTATATATCATATCATACTAGAAAATAAATTTGGAATTTCATTTAAGATGCCATTTAATTAATGATTTTAGGGTAATTGGTGATGGCAATCGAGCTGCCATTATTCCTGCTATAACATGATTTGTCGAAACTCAACCTTGAACATAGAGCCCTGTTAGTTCGTGAAAATAATTTGCAGCAATGATATAAAAACTCAATTCAGTTTTTTATTGTTGCTTTCCAAACTCACACACTCTTATTTTTTTAATCCTAATCAAACTTTACCCCTCCTCTGATGCCCTGTCTTTTAGTAACACAAGCTTTTGAAAGATATATGTTATAGAAGCTTAGTTTGACAAATCATTGAGGCCCTAGAGAGTTCCAAGCTAACATCACATGATCATATAAAGCAACTTTTGATAAAGTCACTTTAGTAAGAGTGACTGAGTACATATCTTGATATCTTAAAGTTAAGGATTTAAGTCTCAATCTTATCTTTTAAAATACAAGATGTAGATTGCGAGTTTACCTTTGATAGGAGTTGTTCTTTTCTAAATTGTGAGAATAGTTATTAGGACTGCGTTATCAGTGATCTACCTCAACAAGTCCTACTAGTTATCTAACCATAAGGTATTAGTATTAAAAAAAAAAAAAGAATTTATTTACAGAGTGACATCACCCGATAATACTGTAGTATGTACATTAACTAAATGCAATTACACATATAAATTGTATTCTATAATATTTGTGTATTTTTTATTTCAAGAACGAGCTGACCAATTAAACAAGATTGTAACAAATTTATGACGCTTGGCTTATCAAAATAATAATAATAATTCCTCTGAATTTCTTGAGTTTTTCGAACTCGGGCAGATTTAATTCGGAAAAAAAAAAAAAAAGTAATTGTTAAACTTTGAGAATATAGCTAAGATCTAATGTATGAAGATTGATTTGAGATCATTTTTAATCTGCCATTTACCATGCGAATACCATCAGTATCTCGTGAGAATTTGTATTTACATGTCACTAAGAGTACCTCAAATTTGATATCTTATATCACAGCTTATTCATAATTGACATATATATATATATATAGCTCTTAGATGATGCATGCAGGTGATCATTTTTGGGTTCGTAAATTTTTATCTTTTGTTTCAATTTGTACTGTTGTAAGCTAGTTTAGATGCGCAAAAGTGTATGTAGGAGCTGTTAGCTTAGATAAGCTGAAGTACTTCAATAATTCTATTCTTCAATGTAGGGTACTTCTATGCTACATTTGAATTAAATACACCAAGGAAGAAAAAAAGTTTACCGAAGATGAAGCAGTTCAGCGCATATTTTGTAGAGAGAATGAAATTACTTACTGTCTAATTGAGGAAAAAGAGATTTAAACTCAAAATTTGAAGTTGATCAATAGGTGTGATTACTATTAGATTATGGTTTATCAGTAAGACAAAAACTAAAAACAACATTATTTGAATGAAAAAAATTTCAATCGGTCAAGTCATGCATTCTCATACTTCATAGTCCTCTGGACTGGGTCCTTTAATTTATTTAACTGTCAGTTCGTAACAAGTTTGCATATGCTAATGTATCTTTAAAAATGACATGCAATTAATGTAAAAGCCGAAAAACAGTCACCAGTATGTATCTTCAACTCTCTTATAAAAATTAATCTTAAAAAATTGCCAATTGACAAAGTCTAATTATCAAAAACAAGGCCAAGTCAAACTCAAAAATTCTAGACTTGGCGTATGAAAGGCCAGCTTTGGTGACATGAAGATCACACCTCAAAGCACTTTTTTATGAAGTAAAATCACTAGTATTATTGTGCTTAGAGTAAAAAACCATGCAAAGTCCAGTGAGGTTTTCAAGCTGCAGAGGTGTGGCCTCTGAGGTTAAACCTCATGTAGACCCATTTGCCATCTCAAATAATGCAACCGAAGATGAGGCTCGCAGCAGCATGAGGCAATATTGGCCTTTTTGGAACCAAGGAAACACTTCCAAAGTGCTTCCTTCCACCATGACCAAATCAATCAGCCGTGCCAGTAGCCATTTCTGTGATCTTAACAACGATGAAGACGATGACTTTGATGATGAAGATGACGTTATTTTACGGAGATTGGAAGAGGGTCATGAGAATGAAGAGAAAGGCCACAAACCAATAATTCCTTGTGCTAGTAAACGCGAGCAACTACCAAAGGCAGCTCGTAAACAAGAGTCGAGGTTGTCTGTTATTTTGCTAGACCAAGGATTGTTCACAGTGTACAAGCGACTCTTTGCGGTTTGCTTGACCCTGAACATCACTGGCCTAGTCCTTGCAGCAACCGGTCATTTCCCATATGCAAGAAACAGGGCTGCCTTGTTTTCCATTGCCAACATTCTCGCTTTGACACTCTGCAGAAGCGAGGCCTTCTTGCGGGTTGTCTTTTGGGTCGCTGTCAAAGTACTTGGGAGATTCTGGGTGCTTCTCTTTATCAAGACAGCAACTACTTCACTTCTTCAGAGTCTTGGTGGTATACATAGCAGTTGTGGAGTTTCTTCAGTTGCTTGGCTTGTATATGCATTGGTCCTCACTCTCAAAGACAGACAAAATACTTCTTGAGAGATCATAGTTGTGGCTTCTGCTATTCTTTCTCTTCTTTGCTTCTCCTGTTTAGCTGCATACCCTCTTGTCCGCCACCTCCACCACAACGTATTCGAAAGGATTCATAGGTTCGCTGGATGGACCGCACTTGTTCTCCTTTGGGCCTTTATTACACTCACAATCTCTTATGACCATAAAACCAAATCCTACTCATACGAACTTGGTTAAAGATTGATCAAACAACAGGAATTCTGGTTCACACTAGCCATTACTATACTAATTATCATCCCATGGTTGACAGTGAGTCGTGTACCGGTTAACAGCAC
The DNA here is from genome assembly GCA_021234005.1 of Nephelium lappaceum. Lineage (NCBI taxonomy): Eukaryota > Viridiplantae > Streptophyta > Magnoliopsida > Sapindales > Sapindaceae > Nephelium > Nephelium lappaceum. The sequence continues at coordinate 14,047,404 of CM038010.1, forward strand.
GGCTCCTTCAGGTCATGCCTCGATTATAAAATTCGAAGGTGGAGTAAAAGCCGGTATATTGGGTAGGATCAGTCCGTCCCCATTATCAGAATGGCATGCTTTTGGCATTATTTCTGATGGGGAAACAGGCCACTTGATGCTAGCCGGTGCAGTCGGTGACGTCACAAAGTCATTGGTTTCAAACCCTCCAAGCCACTTGTGGGTTTGACAGCTTCACTTAGCTGGTCTGCCTTATCTAACAAATATGTACGAGAGGGTTCTGTTGGTTGCAACTGGATCCGGCATTTTCGTGTTCTTGTCATTCTTATTGCAGCCGTGTAGAGCGAGTGTGTGCGTGCTGTGGGTGGCTAAAGGGACTGAACAAAATTTTCGGGAAAGAAATAAAGGAGATGGTGAGCATGCATCTGTAAGATAAGCGATAGTGCATGACACAGCTGTGCTTGGTAGGCCTAACGTGTCTCAGAAGAGTGTAGATGCTGCAAAGAGATGGGGGGTTCAAGTTGTCATTGTTACCAGCAATCCTGAAAGGAAGCAGAGATGTAGTGAACGCGTGCAAGGCTTCAGGAATTGCGGCCTTCGGTCCCATCTGTGATTCTTAACTTCTCTTTTTTTGCCCCTTTCGTCATTAATTTTATTTTACATACTTCTTCTTTGTCTCTTTTTGTCCAAAGTAAGTTCTATATAGATTAATTTTCTATGTTCTATGTATCGATGGTGCTTCAGGTCGGTCAATTGTACTGGAGAAGCCACATTGTTGTTATGAATATAATCACTCATGGCAAACTATAAATAAATTAGTTCACCAATAATCTCAAGCAAAATTATGTTTTATCATTGTTGTAATGGATTGTTAATGTGCATTTGAAATTACTTCTACTTATGAAATAATCACTTATTTATTTCATAACGTTTTGAACAATAAAATAGTGTTTGGCAAACCTTCCAAAAACCATTTATTTCATAATTTGCTTGTCCTATAATCAATTTTAAGAAATTGGTTGGAGATTACTTTTGAAAGCTAATCATTGGAGAAGTTATGCCTTAACCTTTGAAATGTCTGCATTGCCCTTTCTATTTTAATAAAATGACAATAATATCCCCATTTTAATTATAATATACTATAAACTGAAACTCAAAATTCAAATAAATATTATTATTTATTAAATAATTTTATTTTAATTAAATAATTAACATAAAATAAAAAAAGTTATGGCCACCATTGTTGATGATGGAGCCATCGTCGGGTCTTCCTTCGGTGACTGTCAAAGTCACTGGAGGATGCCGATCCTCCTTCGGCAATGGTGGAGGCGTGATCCAATTTTGGAGGATTAGACCGCTTCCGGCGTTTGAGGGGTTGATCATCTCCTTCAGTTGATTAATTAAGAAGTTAATTTCCCAAACATCTACCTACTTATATGTTTTAAGCAGATTATTTTATAAGTTAAAGTTACAAGTGATTATTTTATGAGTAGAAGCAATCACAGACATAGCTTTGATTTATTTCTCTTGGGAGGTATATTTTGTATTAAAAGTTCATCATTGTTCTATTTAACTAATCCAAAGTGGTTTCAAATAGTTACTTTACATTTTTAATTAAGTTTTGTGTTAGACTTTTTTCAAATTTCTTTTTGTTCGTTGATGCAAAGAAACTTAATTATACATATTAGGGTTCGTTGATGCAAAGAAAATTAATTATACATATTAGAGGGTAAATACAGTGAGCCTTATCCCTCAAAGAAAAGTAAAAAATTGCATGAGAATTAAATTCATCAAGAAAAAGTAAAAGACAAGGTTGATGTTTGATTTTGCAAGAATATAAGTGCCAATAGATATATATGAAATAAGTGACATGATACAGAAAATTAGATCCGAAGATAGAGAAATAAAAGAGGAAAAAATAATTCATATCTTTAATCTCTTCATTTTTTAATCTCTATCTTCAATATTAATCTCTTAAATTTTTTTCACATCATTACACATTATTTTCTTTGTGATGCATATTAGGTAGGATTTCCAATGAACTTTCCCAATGAGTGATATCACAGCTTTGGCAGTACAACAATATTTTCACTTCAGTAGCCAAACTTTTTATTTAATCTTTTGGCTTCTTGTCTGTTCTTTACGGATAAGCTCTGGTGTATTTTTAATGAAAGAAAGCTTCAGTGACTGAAAAAAAAAATATGGAAGAGGTTCTATAAATGACGAATCCGGTTAACACAGAAGAGGTTTTCTTCTTAGGGTTAATTAAATGCTAACATGTATGTACAATAATTTTTCAAAATCTGAGAGTTTGAGTAATTTTATTAATAATTGATGTGTAATGTTACACATTTATTATTATTGTTGTTGTTTGAGATATGTGATACATTATTTGTTAATATGTGGTATAAAACACTTCGCATTCTAAAGCTAATCTCACATTGAGCTTACATGAGATCAGTCAAGTCTTTAAGGCAGTAGCGAAGAATCTGGCTCGTGAAATTAAGTTGCTATAATAGCAGACCAATCCTATCTCTATGAGCCCAGGCCCACTTCTTCTATGAACTTCAAAACCTTTTTTCAGAAAGGCTTTCTTCTATTAACTTGTTGGAAGCTTTGTCGATGACTTGAATCACTTTAAAGGACATTGCACCATGTGACTACTAAGAGATTGTGGGGTTAAAATTTTGTTTAGTTATTCTTCGTTCCAGGTAAAATGACAACAAAAAATCATCTGTACTTTTTTATTTCATGAGGGAAGTTTGCATTTCACACAGAGACTTTCGTTTTTCCTTACATAAAGAAATTGACACTATAAGAAATAAGAAATACATTGTCGTAGCTTTTTGCAATATGCAGGTGCATGTTATTGATGTGCATGTTACCGTAATGCTAAAGGGTTTTGACAATGTGCAGTGCATGTTATCTTAGGACTTATGACAATGTACACTACACGTTGCGGTAAGTTATAATAACATGTATTTGTACACTCTCTTGATTCATGTATTCACATATTCTCTTATCTATAGTTTTGATAATATTTATCCCTAAAAAACTTCAAAACTAAACAAGTTTGGTCTTTCTCATTTTTCAATAGATGTAGTTTGTACATCACTTGATTTTGGCATGGTTATGATCACTATATTATTGATCATATTTATAGTCTTGATTCAAAATAACAAATAATGTGCAAGACTACAACATGTGTTATCGTGCACACAGGTAATCGCATCCTTGACATAAACCTCTTCCACGATATATATACATTATTTGCATGTTACTATAGGTGACCCATGACAATATAGAACCTATGCACATTGTCTTTTGTATGTTGTCATAGGTCCGATTTCTTGTAGTGAAAAAATGCAATTACCAACACTTGAAAATTGTTAAAAATAAAATACATTTATATGTATATGTTCTCATAAGTAAATTTTATTCTGAAATTTGTTATCTCACATTACATTAAATTGGAAATTATGAAATGGATTTAAGTCTAATTACACATAATTTCAAAGAAATTCATAGGCGATGATGAACAGAGCTCCCTAATCATGTGAGGGATGTAGTGGTAAAACTGGCTTTGATCAAATACTGGGCAATGTAGCGATAAGCAGCCTCTGTCAAGTGGATACCATCCCAATTTGCATGAGTCTTTGGATCTTCGCATGCTTTTGATCCAATGTGACCACATCTGGCTGAGTTATTAAAATTATATGGGCCACCGCCTCCACAACAGGCTGTTAGGGTCCCGCTGCTAAATCCTACATTATTAAACACAAGCCCTCGTTAATATATTGGTCAGATTCATAAATCTTCCGTATATCTAGCATGTTTTTACCCCACAACTCATAATTATATCTTTCCATAACTCAACGTGGTTTGATGACGAAAAGCAATGTCTCAGATTCGCATTGCCCTTAATATTAATGGTATATCAGGAAAAAAAAATCCATTCATTGTACTTTAATGTATCAAAACCAAACAAAAAAATTAAAAACGAAACTAAAAAAATGTGTGAATACGTTATTCTAATAATACAAATCTTCCATAGCAGCGAAAATATAATCTGAAAACTAATTATCGCCTATAGTTCGAGTGTCAGCCACTTAACTAGTACAGCCCTTAAAAAGGTTATATTATATATTTAAGAGGTCATTGTCTTATTGTAATGGACAAATTAATGCAGCCCAAATATAGGTGAGAAAATAAATATTTACACAATCAAGTGCTAGTTTCAACGTACATGTGACAAGTAAAGTCAATTAATTATAATAATATTATATGTTCACATATGACTCCTATGAAGTCATCATTCTTATCTATTTCAATAAATTTCGACTTTATGTCTAAAATTATATGTGTAATCAATCGAAAAACAAAGTAGGTAACTAATATCAATTAAACAGAAGCATTAGATTTGTTACCATAATGTCGAGGTGCATGATAGAAGCGCCTGGCAGCTGCATAGTAGTCTGCGTAAATAATGTTAGCATGAGGGATACTTTTCTCTCAAAGTTTGCAAGGCCTTCTTGAGCTGATTGTTATGGTACTTGGCAAATCCATTGAATGCCTTTAAACACCCATTTCTTGGGTCGTAGTCAGTTCTGTTTGGGCTCCGGAACAATGTTAAGTACACTGCCGAGCACCCGACCGGCAAATTTCCCGGTACCACCAGCTCCACCGCTCCTTCCTCTATTAACAACTATAACAATAATTTCCAAAAACGAATATAATAAGGGAAAAAAGTAAAAATAAGATTTTTTTTTTATGGTGGTTAGAAGCCCCCTCTCATTTGTCAAAAAAAAAATCTTGATATTCTACTTTAATTAATATTCACAGTAATGATCTCCCTTAACAAACAAAAAATAGAAGAGTAAGACAAATTATAGGAAATTCTAGTACTGTTTTAAACAATTATTAGAGATATGGTTTTTCAAATATAAGGCTATGGTTCTAGATTTTATTTAGAAGTAAATTAAATGATTCCTTTAAACATAGATTTCACATTTATATAAAGAGTATGTTAGGTTTCTCAATTTTTTATCCAAATTTATTCTCAAATGATGTAATTTATAAGTTATCAACATCATATTAATTGTCATATCATTTCATATTTTACAGACAACTCATATATTATATCATTTGGACGTGAATTTGAATAAAAAATTTGGAATATTTAACATTACTCTTATATAAAAGGTCCCTGCAATCATAAAAGAAACGATTTTAGTTTGATAAACAGTGTGTGATTTAACATACACCGGTGGCCTTAGTAATTGCTTCAACAACGAAAGGTACTGATGCCCGAAGCTGTTTAATGTTTCCACCAACAAAAGCTGCATAATTATAGTCATTCCCACCTATCTCCCCAACGAAAAACAATGCTTTCTTCAAGTAGTTGTCACACTCTGTAAATTAAAATAAATCATAAAATTTAATCAAACACTTGTGAGTACGTGAGAGCAATAACTAAATGATGTAGGGTCCGTTTCAGTCACGGTCACCTTGTTTACTGGTGCAAAGAGAAGACTTAAGCTTCTTGAACCAATCAAGTTGAACATTCAATGAAGCATTTGTCCACAAAATAGATCCAATTTTTTGCTCATAGTAAAATTCTGCATCAAGAGCGGTAGCTCCAGCAACAGCAAAGTTCACACCATGCTTGAAATCTTGGCCTTCCCTTTTTGCTAGATATGGTGGCACGTATGGCAACCCAAATGCCTCGGCTGTGATTTGAATAATAAAATTCAATTTTATAAATTAAATGAAAAATGAATAGATAATGTAAGTATCTCATGTAGTAGATATTAGTAAATGCAGACTCATTCAATGACCTAGACAACTGGTTACACGATTTAATACATAAATCAACTAAAGGAGAATGAAAAAACAATCAAGTACCAACAAAATCAATGACAAGCCGTCCATCTGAGCAGCGGCCTGTTGGGCGCCGAAAAAAGGTTTCGCCGTAAGGAAGCTTTCCGATAACTGGAAAAGCGAGGGCACCGGAGAGAAGGAAATTGCCGGTGTCACTAAGAGAGTCACCGAAGTTGAATATTGCCTCATACCGTTGAGGACTTGTTGAGACCTTACCGGCCAGGAAACACAAAGCAAAGAAGAGAAAAATTTTCATGATGAATGATAATTAATGCAAGAGACTACTGATATTGCTTTTGGAGCTATGGACCAGTTGCACGGATTTATAGATGGTTGAGTAGAACCTTAATTGCTGGCAACCTGCTACCAGAATTTGCGTCCCATTAATGGGAAATGCTTCGATTATTTTCTCTCATTATATTGCATGGCATGTTGATTATTGTTTATTATATTATATATTATTGGATAATATTGTGAGTTGACTTATTGATTAAAGTGGTCGTATGTCCTGTCGGAAGAAACTACCTTCCCGAAACTGATAATTAAATGGATTAAGAAAAATTCCAATTAAAAGTCTAACAAGCCTGTATCTGATTATTTTTGTTTAAGCACTTCTACTTTATTTAATTTTAAAAAGTGATACTTCGAAAAAAAATATTCATATTGAAAAGTAAAAATTCGTTTTTAATCCAAAAAATTTTAAAAATTGTTTTTGACCTATCAAAACAATTAATTACATAATATTTCCCTCAATTACTTAAATATCATTTCCATGAGATGTGAATACTTCTTATATAAAGACATTTAAGTAATTGAGGACATAGTTTACAATTATTTTTGTTGGTAGGTCAAAATCAAATTCCGTTTTGAAATGGGTTGAAACCATATTTTTTGTACAAAATGGGCCTTTTTAAAGTGCATGCTCTTTGATAAAAACCAAAAAAAAAAAAAAAAATCTGCAAGAATATTTTTATTTTTTAGTACTTATGATATACAACTAAAAACTCACTTTTTTTATTAACACTAAAATAAATACAAAGCATTTTTAAAACCAGTTTAGCCATACCGAAAAAGCACCAAACGTTAGCTTTCTTCCATTCACATTGGTTTTTTTTTTTTCTCCTTTAAAGATTAAGAGGATGTTTAAGTTAATAAGCAGTTTTACGGGTTAATTAATGTTCAAGGTTATTAATTATCACTGGACCACAAATAAGTAAGTGTTTGATTTATGAGTTTAACTATCTTATCCAACCACTAATCTTATTCTTCAATGGAAGTTTTTGAATTGGTTGTAACGGTAGTTATTGAAATCAATCTAATTCCTATTAAAGGTAAGGTTAGTGATTAGGTAAGTTAATCAAACTTTTGATTTATTTCTCTTTTTATTTCTCTTTGTTATTGATCCTTATATAATTGAAGAACCAATCGTTCTTGTAGTAAGTGGCAACTTTATAAACTGTTTATTAATAATCTTGTTCAAATCATTACAATACTAAATGGCTTTCATTTGTTGACTGAATTTCGTTATTTTCAATAACCATTAGCCACTCTCAAAATAAATAGTTTTGCAAATCTCTGGGTGGTAAGTTGAAAATGGCCTTCTAAAAGGAATACGTGACAAATTGATTAGTTTGTTGTGGTGATACATGTAAGCAACCACACAAATTTTGCCAAATCAAAATTGTGTCTTTTGTTTTGCATTCTTTCTAATAAGGAAAAGTCCACATAAATACGCTAGCACTAGATAATATTCATGTTCTTTAACTTGGGCAGTTGATGAAGTGTTGAACTGCAATTAGTGAAAAAAACAGAAATAGTCAGTTGAAACTTAAAAGTTAAACATTAAAGAAGTAAACAGACTTTCAAATTAGTTAAAGCTTTGATGATGGTGATCCTAGTGAGAAGACCGAGTAAGTCGATGAAGTTACCACACAACAAAACATATTTTAAATTGGCATTTCCAAATTTGGTTTAACTTGATTGGTTGCACTGCTTTGTTGCTGTGATATGAGATATCATTTCAGAATAATTTAATGACATATTAATACAAAAAATAGTGTGATGGTTAAGATTGTTATATATATTTGTTTATATATCTTATTTAAATTTAAATTCCTCTTATAAAAAATTAACAAAAAAATGATGATAGATAATCATTGCTGATAATCTCATGTCAAAAGTTGTAAAGTTTCTGTATAAAGACCTTCAACAACATTCTCATCAATATTTCTAATGTTAGACTGCCAAGATACAGAATAAAAACAAAAATTGCAGGCTATTTAATATAGAAAATCATATAAGATAAGTATGAGCCAAAAAAATTGATTCGTTGATGTTGACTTCAGAATTTAGACATGGTGCCAACTGCCAACAAGTAGCTAGGCAGTGTTAAGGGTCCCGGCATAAAGTTGCTTCTTATAGGAGGTCAAAGATATAGGATCGTTAAACATCAGGTGCCAAAAACTCTTATGACTAGATCCAGCATACATCCGCATGAAGAACCTAACATGTTCCATCTACACATTACGGTAGCTAGACTTCGAAATAACGTAGCGTACCTCCAGGATGAAGAAGATGGTGTTTCAAATACTTGCCTACAGTTAGTTGCTTTCAGTGACATTTGTTCGTCGGTCTATTTGAATTAGATATCAAAATCATCTCGTATTTTTATGATTTAGTTAACAGCTTCTCTAATTGTGAGTCAAAAATCCCAATAAAAGATTTTAAACTGTATTAACATCAAGAGAGTTGTTTTTGAAAAACGAATAGAACCTTACCGAATTTTTTGCATATCTCCCTATGTCTGATCATCTTAAATACGATTGAACGGAAGAAGAAATGTAAGAGAAAGTAAAGGAATTGTCTGTTAAAGAGAAATCCAAGAACAGGTTTTTACGACACAAGCTGTATATGATTGTCAAAATTGTAAATATTCCATGATTTATTGTTATCAGCTTTTCTTCGATCCTTAAGGTAGTTGGTGTGTGTTGGTGGATTAAAACAAGCCGAAAAGGCCGCTAAAGAAAGCAACATAAAATCTCTTCTTTTTATGACTTGTAAACACCTACCACAAACAGTTTTGATGTTAATGAATGTTGACATTATTCCAGTAAATCATAAATGCACGATGTGCCTAGTGAAAATACTAACCAAGAAAATCCAATCATCGAAAGGAAGATATTTGGCTTTTTTATGGCAACATGTGGACTACCTGAAATAACCAAACCATGTGACAAACAAATTTGAATAGCAAGCAATGAGCCTTCAAAAGATTATTAATGGGGATCTCTCATCAGTCCAAAACATTGTCCCCATCAAATAAGCTGGTTCTGCAACTCCAGCAGCAAGGAAACATCATGAATCACATAAGAGTATACTTTATGGTACTGTCGTAAAAAACCAAAATTTGTGAGTTGTATCAGAAGGGTCCTAAAATTATTGTAATTTATCCCTCTAATTTTGGTTGGCAAACTTAATACCCTTCTCTATAGATGCCTTGAGCTCTGGTTTGAGACTCTCGAGGCCTTCCTTTTCATAGTCAGAAAGAGGCCCCAACCCGAGGACTTCATCCACACCGTTCTTTCCTAGCCTTACCTGCACCATCAATAAGCAACACATAAGTATAACAAAATATCTGTCATCTGAATGTAATGCAAGACCAGCATATTGTCCAATCAGGTATTAGTAATAGCACTCAACACTAGACAGGTCAAAACCGGAGTTAAAACTATCCTCAGCAATTCAAGGCAATGAATAAATAACATAAATTAGTAGGCATTTAAGGTCTAAACAAAAAATTGAATTCATTTATTACCTTGGAAGCAAAGAAAGGTAATTCGGTGACGGTTGATTGTACAAAAGAGCATTCAACAATATCTGGAACTCCATTAAGACCCTTCAAGCAAGCATCAGCAAAAACAGCTCCAGCATACCTGCAACATGCATGACCAGTCAACTTCCAGTGGCACAAACAAACCACTTCAAATTCTTTGGACTTTCTTTGCAATATATTTCTGTTTGTTGATTGTGCAAGGAGGTAAACAGAGAATGTTAAAACTCATGCATGGTTTTTGACTGAAAAAGTCATGTGGCAGTTCTAACTCTTGACTTGATAATTGAGAAGGGTTATCACTTATAGCTTGATTTAAAATGTTAAAATGATGAATAAAAAGTTGACTCTTTTGAAAGACAAGAAAAACAACTGCATCGCCTTCTATTCACGTAAGCACAATGTAGTTTCTAAATGTAGTAATCATGATGTTTTTAAGATTTTCATTCAAAGTTGTATAATTTTCCCATGATTCGCCTTGATTGCCTCAAAAGTATGATTTAAAGTGTAAAAACTCTCTGCGCATACCTCAAAATCTGACCCTGAAAATTAAATTAAGTCGAAAACATATTTCCAATTCTAAGAAAAATTACTGTAGAAGAAGAGATGCAAGAACCACTGAAGTTATAAGAGAGAAAGCTACTGGTTTCCACAAAACAAAACAGAGGTGAATATACACTCACGCCATCGACAATGTTGCAGATCCCTTGCCAGCCTTTGCTTCCACAACTTCTGTCCCTCCATCCTGCGTCCTCTTGGTGAGAGCCTTGATATCTTCATCCCCCAAACTGTTGGATTTAGGGGTGGCCTATTGGTATTCCAAAAACGTAAGAACATGTCATTAAAGCCAACAAAGGAACCCCAACCCAAATATATCTCATCACTTTCAGGAAGGAAGATGGAGAGGACAGAGAGGTACCTGAGAGAAGAGAGGGAGAATAGTAATACCAGCATGACCTCCAACAACTGGTACATCAACCTCTGCAATTGTAGAGACAGGATAACATATCAAAGTCAAGGACAAGCATATCCACGGAAAATCTCATCACTTTCTCTTAAGAAAAACGTTCTCAACCGACTCATGTAATGTTGATTTCAATTCTTTCGAAGTAAAATATCAAATCCTGATTCCCAAACAATTAAAGCAATATATTTTCAAATTGAAAATTTAAATCGTTTTAACAAAAATTTGAACCAGGAAACCATTAAGCAAGCACATAACATTTGTTGAACATACCATATGAAAGTGAATGTGGCATTGATACTACAAGATGACTGTGGTTTGGCATCTAGAAATAAAAGATAGAGCCAACATATCCTCAAGCAAAACAAATTGAGCACAACACCTCTTAGTAAGAATTGTTGAACACTTCCCTTAATCTTATGAGGTCAAGGGTTCAAATCTCACACTTATCGACAATATTTTAAAAAGCGAAAGGCAAGGCGAGACGGTAGACCCTCAACAAGGCAAGGCGAGGCGGTCGCCTTGAGGCGATTGAGACGACTGCCTCGATTCAAAATGAAAAAAAAAAAAAAAAAAAAAAAAAAAACCTCTCTAACTTACAAAATCATTCATAACATTAAAAAAATCTCAAACTATTATAAAATCATAAAGAGTCTTCAAGCCTAAGGTGCAAGGTCCGCCTTTTGGATGCGAGGTGCAGAATTTTGTAAAAAATCTCAAACTATTATGAAATCATAAAGTTAGGGATTTTTATATCTTTTTAAAATAGTAGAAATGTTTTTACATATTTTTCAAACCAAATGGTTTGACTGAGAATTTTATCCAAAATGGGGGGCTTATTCATAATTTTGTCTATATGTGTGTGTGTGTGTGTGTGTGTATAAAACTTGATAGGGCAACCCTAATTCCTCCTAGCCGCCACCTCTCACCTCCCTATCATCTTCCCCTCCTCCCACTCCTCCCTTTTCTGCTGCCTCTAAGTTCTTGCCAACGACTCACCAAAAAGCATGTTTTCATGCCAGCAAACCACCGAAAAGCATCTCCTCTTGCCGACTACCCACTGGCAGGCATCTTCTCTTGCCGACAACATGTTTTCTCCATTGGAACTTGTCAAAAACCTTCAAATCAAGGTGATATCGTCGGACTAAGCTCCAATTTGCCTTCAAAGGTCATTGGCAACATGTTTCCTCTGTCGGAGCTCCTTGAAAACAGGCTTCCTCCCCTCCTCTCTCTCAATCGCCTCATTGTTGCCTCAGTTGGCCTCGCCTCAAGATGGCCCTGAGGCGACCGCCTCAAGCTCCCAAGATGGGATTTTGCACCCCTACCGCCTAAAGTGACCGCCTTGAGGCACCTAGGATCCCAAGTCGGCAAGGTGACACCACCTCGCCTCGCCTTTTAAAACAATGTTTGTCAAAGATATGAGTGGTTTTCTATAAATTCAATCCCCCCTTCCCCACCATAATAATAATAAATAGATAAATAGAACTGACTAAATCATCCTACAAAGTCCAGAGAAGGGAAACGATTTTTAACGGTTCCATTGCATCACGAAAACTGAACTATTCCTAAACACCAATTCCCTCCCCAATTCTAGTATATACCCCACAAATAAATGGAAAGCAAACATATTACAAAACAAATAACCTCTAAAATCAAGGGAAGAAAAAAACACATACCAGCTACTGGTACTTTAGCCTTGCCAGCATAAAAGGTTTTAGCTCTAACAACATCAAGTGTAGTCACTCCAAATAGCCTCTTCTCATCATAGGTCCCAGCCTTCTTGAAAACCTCTGCAGCAATTGGCACCGTGGAGTTCACTGGATTGCTGATCATATTAACCAGTGCCTAAACCCATCCAAAACAAAAGGTTCAAATCATCACTCATCAGATAAACGACACATACGATACCAATTTACCAAAAGCCACAAAAACACAAAACAGAAAAGAAAAGGTGAGAGTGGCTCACACTGGGGCAGTACTTAGCAATGGCTGTGCATAAGGATTTAACAATACCAGCATTGATGTTGAAGAGATCATCGCGAGTCATTCCAGGCTTTCTTGGAACACCAGCTGGAATAATCACAACATCCGATCCCTCCAATGCTTGCCCTAGTTGCTCTTCGCCTGAATACCCCGCAACCTAACAACAGATCCAAGAATTACAGGCAATTAAAAGGTGAAACCAACATACCACTCACCAAAGCTAAATCATTTAACAAAATTGATACAACTAACCAAATCAAATACTCATATCAAGCCAAGTAAACACAATAAAACGGCGAGTTTTGATTTCAAAATCCCAACAAATACAAATTGAGACTTGAAATGTGATCTGAAAATGTTAAAAATTCTTGATTTATCAAAAATAAGAAAATGTCTCAAACAAATATCTGAACTTTAAATCCAGACCTTCAATTCTATAATTCAACCAATTAGATCCGGATGAAACTGACTACAAATGTACTTAAAACCTCAACAATTTCTACTTCTCAGTCACTTAAAAAAATCAATATGATAAAGATCTAACAGCATACCACAGACAAATTTCAAAATTAAAAAATAAATAAACTTTTTGTTTGATATAAAGATGGAGAGAAAAGAAGGAACCTGAGCTGGGGAATTGATGTGGCTGACATCGGCGGCGACACCGGGAGTATTGGCGATATCGTAGAGAGAAAGAGAGGAGACGAGAGGATTGAGCTTCATAAGCAGAGCCAGAGGCTGACCAATCCCTCCCGCCGCACCCAATATCGCAACCTTCCGCTCCGGCTGAGACTCGGACGCGTACGATCTGCTCATCAGACGCGATGAACCCGCGCTTCTTCTCAGAGCAGCTCCTGCAGATCTCAACATCGCTGCTTTCATGTTTTTTTTTTTCGTTTTTTTAAAAGAGTTGAAGAGTAGAGAAATGAGAGAACAAATGAAGTGAATGAGTGAAATATAAAGGCTGCGACAACAAAAGTAGTGGTTTTCGAGGAGTAGCCTACTTTGACGTGGCAGCACGAGTGCGCCTCGCTTCCTTGTCTCCACTCTTTTCACCTACCAAGTTTACTGCTTTTTCAAAATTGATTCCAGTAACTTACTAGTCACCACCGTCTTTCTAATTTCCAAATATGAATTTCTTGTTTTTCTTTTCATAATTAATTTTTATAATTCTTTTAAATGTTATGTTAATATGTGGGTCAATATTGATAAAGTTGAATAAAAATTTCTTTTTTTTTTTTTTGACATGAAAAATTTCTTTTTTACTAGCCCAAAAATGAAAGGTTAAACAAATAAATTATAGAATTCAGTTAACTCACTATAAAATATTGGTGGCTTGACGAGATAACTTCCATAAAGAAAAGGTGAAAGATTTAATTGAAGGTTCATCAAAAATCCAAAGCGGAAAATACAATCACTAAATTGAGAATAGTCATGTTGGTTATATTGTATACGTCAGGACTGCAACAACATAATTAAGAGCTAGGTTAACAGAAAAGTACTTTGAATTGCGGTTGGATCCACCTCCAACATAAAAAGTAGCTTCCAAGTGCTGCACAATTATGTGTCTATAGCAATAACATGACATTTAATACCATATGTTATTGTCACTACTCATTATAACACTTGGAGCATCTACTTGTCAGAACATCAACAACAACATTGACAACTTCAATGCAAGTTTCTCAAGTTCTTTCTAAATAGAACATCTGAAAATCAAGTTCCAACATGTACAAAATGGACCAAACTTGCCCAAACACTCCATCAAAATCGAAGTAGCAGTAAGCAAAAGATGTTAAAAGAAGTCAACTTTATTCGGTAACTTGATCAACAACCATGTTTCCATCAAGGTACACCATCAAAATGACCCCACAACATAAGGGTTCAAAATATCAACATGACACAGTTAAATACATCAGTTCAAGCAACAAGAAGAACCAGATTGGTAGGAAAATCCATCTGCACTAAGCGATTCTCTTCCCTCTCTTATTTATATTTACGATACATGGGATTGAGTTTCGTAGTACAGTTTGAATACTCAAAATTTCATGATGCTATTGAGGATTTGGAGGGCGGCTGTTGGCAGCAGCAACACGGGATCCCCACTCCAGGAGCTCTTTGCTGGTGTCGTCCTTGTGCACCAAAACTTCAATGAAACACAGAGAATCTTTTTCTGCCCCAGTTGCTGTCTCAATTGCTTTTGTTAGTTCATCCTCAGTTCGTACCTGTATTTCAAGACTGAATAATCATGCACATGACTTAAAAAACTAAAACAAAGCATTCCCATATACTGGATTTGGACAGTAATTTTCTTTTGTAACATGAGAAAACATATAATGTACCTTCAAATGAATAAACAAGGTGTTGAAAATATTCACAAATTCAGAATATAATCTTGCTGTGAGACAAATAAGATAAAGTGGCAGGTGCAAGAAGCGTGTAGTTAAATCAATAAAGTTATGAATCAATTAACCAATTGTGATATCCATGTGCTCTCACTACAATATAAGATAAAGAAAATTGATTCTGTATATTCAAACCTTGGTAGTCCAGCATTTGCCTTCTCCGTTGTGGATGGCATTAACTAGGCCAGTATAGTCCCAGTTCTTAATCACATTGTAAGGACCATCATGAATCTCTACTTCAATTGTGTAACCGGCATTGTTGATGAGAAATATGATGCTCCTTTGTCCACATCGGATCATTGTTGAAATATCCTGAGCTGTTACCTGAACAGAAGAAAGGGAACACTATTTACTCACCCGACCCTAAACTGAATAACAAAACACAAATATAAAATTTATCAATCGTACGAAAAAACTTCATTAGACTTGTCACTCAAAGTCCCCAAGTTAAGTCATACAGACAGCAGTCTTAGACTGTACTGTACTCACTGTTTCTCTGTAACAATTATGACACCATTATAGAACTTTACACCTTCACTAGTTATTGTTTAAAGACAGAACCATAACATTTAAGCAGGAACAATTTCATTTCATTGTTTCAAAATCTTATGAACAGGATAAAATAGAAAAATCAGACAATTTGAGTAAAAAAGAGTTGTGTTGACAAAAACTACTACATGCCTACGTAAATCTCTATGTATTGCTTTTGTTGTTACACAAAGTGCTGAGGTGCTCCCAGTTTTGCATGTCTTAAATACTTTATACCATAATTAATCGACTCACCTGGAAACTCCCATCGCCAATGCAAGCAATTACACGTTTATCTCTGGTAGCCTGAGCATATCCTAGAGTGGCACCAACTGACCAACCAATAGATCCATACTGCATCTGAAATTCATATCTGCAAGCAATCGATAATGAAAATTGTCGGTCTGCTCTCCATAAAATAAAAGTTACAGAGATACGTTAGTAATTGAAGATTTTGGCTTACCCACAATTCTCAGGGAGGCGGAGCTTCTGACAGTTAAACCAGGAGTCACCAGTTTCAGCAATTACAGCAGTGTCACCACTCAGCAAGGCCTGTTAAACAAGTTCAGCTAATGATTTTTAGCTTGAATTACTTAATAGTTTCACACGAAATACACTAACCCTAACTTAGACGAGTTATTCAACATGAGCATCAGAGAGGTTGTAATTCGTAACCCTTATATCACAATGATGATTTGATATAAAAGGGCAACGAGTAAGATTGCCAACCTAGAAGGACCTAGGACTCAAATATACACAGCAGCAACCTCTCCTACAGGATAATCTTTTCATTTGGATGGTCATGCCCTCTAAAACCTCTATTACAATTTAAAAGACTTAATATACGCACACACCTAGCCTCTTATATCATGAGATTAATGCATTACCTGAATGTGTTTGAAAAGAATATTGACTCTAAGAGGCTCATTTTGCTCGCACTTCAGTGGGACGCCTGGAGGGACATAGATCCGACGGTAATTCTCTAGAGCTGTGCTGTTTTTCTTTAGCTTCTTGGCCAATGCACTCAAAAAGTCAGCCATAAAAACCCAACCAAGGGAAGGACCATTGCCTATTGTCACACGATTAGGCTGAACTATGATAGCTTTTTCCTTTTTGATCAGCAATGAGTATCCAACAGAGCTGTAGTCATTGAAGATAGGGCCAACAAAAACATAAGCATCAGCAGACTCCACTATCTCCCCGCAGAAGCTGGAGCTGACAGCACCCCAGTATGTGCCAATGAAGTGCGGATGGTGCTCCGGCACCAGCCCTTTACCAGACGGCATAATGGCTATAGGAAATCCACTGGCATCTGCCAACTCCATAAAAGCCTGTTGCGCCTTTGCCACCCTTAGCTTGGGCCCTCCCACGATGACAGGTTTCACAGCTTTATTCAAAAAAGCAGCAGTAGCTTCCACAGCTGCTTCCAGCCCTAACTCATTACTTACCCTGCATCAAAAGTAAAGGGTGGCCACTATGAATTCTCTGCTTGTCTACTGAAATATGATGTTTTAAAGAGAACATGTAGTCTTCAAAGTCTATATCTTATAACACATATAAATGCACTCATGAGCAAAATCTATGAAGATAAGAAGATTGACACAAAATGCAGCATACTCTCAATTGCTAACTGAGAATTATTTCAACAATCAAACAAGTATTGAGCTCTACTAGGAATAACCGCAAATAAAATCGCTCAAGTGCTTGGAAAACAATCAGCCCAACTAGCAAAGTCAAAAATTTCACAGAACAAAATATTAACTTGACACTCACTCAATTGTCATTACAAAAAGCATCTTTCACACAAAATTCAACAACCTGTATTTGTCCTCTGTTACGTAATCACCCATCGACAAACTCCAAGAAAGTTATCTGAACCAATTAATAGTATTGTGTGTGTGTGTCTAAATCAAAATAACTCATGTATTAGATGCCTTTTGCACATAACAATGGAGCATATAAGTTCAACTAAATCCCTCCATCATTTTCCACCTCTTCACTTCTATAAAACTTTAACTCAACACACCGTCTATAAATCAACATAAACTGTGAATTTCAAATTCTTACTCTGCTAATGAGTTTATCATAACTTTCTACAGCTGACTTCAAGTACAAAAACACATAAAAACACCATATTACCAGTTGTATCTTGAAATAGTCTCCTAAAGAATATTATACATTCATGAAACAGACTCCAAATTCATATAAATTCAAAACAAATAAAGAAAGAGTGTCCATACTTTGGAGCTATAAAGAAGGGCACAGGCTCCCTACAAAAAGTAGGATGAGGAATTCCAGGCAAATTACAGCTTATACTAATATAAACCGGTTTGCTTTCCTTCAAAGCAGTAGAAATCGCCGTGTCAATAAGCTCATGTGCATCATCCAAGTTATTCACCACAGCCTGTCACAATATATAACACATCAAAAACATTACATTTCATAATTCACAGCAACCACTGACTAGTGACTATAAATCACAAACAATTATTACCTGAGTACAAGTGATGGCTTGAAAGCAGCGAAGCTCCTGTGTAAAATCAGGCAACCCGATAGTGTGATGCAAGATCCTATTAGTGCCATAATCATTAGAGTTTGGTCCACCAACTATGCATATGACAGGCAAGTTCTCACTATAAGCACCAGCAATGGCGTTGAGCACACTGAGACCACCCACAGTGAAGGTGACCACGCAGGCCCCCACGCCCCTTGCACGTGCGTACCCGTCAGCCGCATAGCCAGCGTTGAGCTCGTTGCAGCACCCCACCAAATTCAGCTCCGGCTCTGCTATCAGGTGATCCAAAAGCGTCAAGTTGAAGTCACCAGGGACTGAGAACACATCTTTCGCACCGATCTCCACCAGCCGCCGAGCCAAGTGCCGCCCCAACGTGCCACCACTTGAAGCGGCGCCGCGGACCGGAGCTGGAGCCGAGCTGGGGTGAGCCGTTGAACCGACCGTGTTGGCAGTTTCCATGTTGAATTATATTGAAGGAAACAGTCAGGTGCAAGTGACTATCTTTTATGTTTATTCGTGTGGGGTTGATGACAAACGCTATAGTGGATTATATAGACAGGTGGGTTTTTGATGCTTTAATTAAAAAAAGACATGTATACTAGGTTCTATCTTCTGGCTTTGCGAACTATGGGCTGGTTTGGTTTTTAAGTGAAACAGGAGACCAGGAAAAAGGTTGTGTGAGATTAGAGTACAGCAAGCGTCAATGCCACTTGGACACTGAAACGACGTGGTTTTTGGTAAAACTACAAGGGGATGGTTGAGTTTAGATCTAGTGGTGCGGTGCAAACGTGGTTTTGCTGTTGGTTTAGCGATTTAATGAATATTTAAACTAGATTGGATGCGAATAATTGGACTCTCTTTCCGTTTGAATTGGCGTAAAAGAATATGTGGACCATTGGTTGGAAAACAGAGGTGGGTTGGTTGTCTGGTTTTCAAGTATGACGGTCTTTCATTCGTTGGGGGCTTAATGGTCAATCTCGTGGCAATGACCACATCGACGTAATCTTATATTCCAAGTATCTTATCTGTATGTAAAACTTGACAATTGCATACCGAGGCTACAGTGATAAATAAAGAGAAGAAAAACCCGATTTTGACCATGTGAATTGAGGATTTTTCTGCATTCAAAGATTGAGTCGGTTTTTTGTTTTCGCAAAAAGACAGCTACCGTCAATATGTATGAAATTGGAAAATTTCTTGGATATCAGACGCCCAATGCTGCAATGCACCCAATGATTAATTTGTTACACGAGATTAAACTGAAATTATATAAATTTCAATCTAATTCCTTATTTATTGGCTATTTATTCCATTTGGATGGGATAAATTTAAGTGTTTAACTCATCAATTTTATCGGTTAAATTTATCCTGCTAGGATGGGATTTTTTTTTTAACTTTTTTTCTTTCTTGATGTTGTTAATATACAGCACTGAATTTAATTTTAAAATTATTTTTATATATTTCACTAAAATAACAAAAATAACGTATTTCAATAGTTGTTATAAAATGAATATTATCTTAAAAATTAATTTTAAATAGATTTGCCTTTTAAAAAAATATAACTCAAATATTATTTTATTTTATTTTATTAAAGTGATATAATACACAATTACTTTTTATTCATTTTTATAATACACCAAATAATAGATCATGTTAATCCAATTTCATATTGTACCAAACATATCATAGAATTTATTTATTCAATCTAATTCTAATTTGTCCAATCCAATCCGATATCATCAAAATAATCCAATAAATCTCGCATGTCAAACAGAACTTTTAAACGTATAGCGCATGACCTTGCAAAAACTATATAATACCCTCATATAGTGCCAATATAACCACTCATAGTCCTATATATGATTTATACACTTATATTTTATTAACAATTTTTTTAACAAAATGGTTTATTAACAATTTTAATCATAACAAAAAAAAAAATCTATGTAAAATGACTAGTAAGGATAAATTATTGTACATACTAATACTATGTACATAGTACACCCATTTTATTAAATAGGGAAACAAAAATCTATCATAAATTCATATTAAGCCATTTAACTATTTCAAGTCTAAATTTCTCAATAAATACACAATCATCAATTAAGAATTAGTACGTTAGTTAGTTGGTTTTACCAAAAAAAGAAAAAAAAATTATTAATTATTTTGTCTACCAATTAATGAAGATAAGGTAGAACAGCAACATTGTTTGCCACTTGGGAGTTCATGTTAGTTGAAAAGTGCAGGAGCAATCACTATAAAATTGCAAAACCAATTTGGCTTTACTTAGTATAATGATGTGAGTTTTAACTTATAATTCAGCAATTTTGTTAGATCTTTAGCTGATTAAAGAACATAACTCTTATAGTCAGCGACATAACTAGAATTATACATAAGAGAACTAGAATAAATAATCAATTCCAACCATACGAGAAAATTTTATAAATTAAAAGGTAAATATATACCTAATTAGAGGAGACATAATGAATATTACCTCTTAAAACTTCCATTATAAATAAACATATTACCTAAAAAAGAGTAAAAAAATAAATAAATAAATAACAATGTATGAAAGAACATGAAATTCAAGTACAACTAAACCGAATTGATTGATAATTAAAATGATCGAGCATATATAATAATGAAATATAACATAATAGCATCATAGATTCAACAATACCTCTCTCAATAAAGGTAAACTATATTTTGACAATCATACATTACTACAATACTTTTAATTAAAGAGTACATTAGAAAAAATCGCTATAAAATATTAAATTTAAATAATATAATATTCATCTAACAACGTGATGAGGACAAAGTAAAATGTGAAAAATTAAGTGAAATGTATTTTTTACATATCAATCAAAGTTTCTAAATACAATATTTTAATAAAAATGTAAATACCAACAAACGGAAACAAGAAAATGGAATGAAATTGCTTCAGAATAGATATATTTATTTTGGTCCGAAAAGAATTCATCACAACCTCATTGTCGGTCCTGTAAGTAGAAAAGGCTTTGGCCTAATTAGACATAGTTGTATCACACTGCCAATGCCCATTCAATGGAGACTTTGTAAACATTCAATGGAGGTGATGAGCGGCGGCACATCATTAGACAATTCTTCCAAGCCATGAAGAGGTAATGACATACATGGTCTGATTGCCATCCAACCACATAGTTAAAAATTATGTTACCTCTCAAATATTTAAACCTATGCATAATGAAGAGGTAATGTTATATATATATATATATATATGGTACTATTAGCATTAAAGTATTTCCAATGTGTTCATGAATTGTATTTTTTAAAAAAAGTGTCGTGTCTCCAATATTAACAGGTTTATTTTATATTTGATATAAATATCACTAAATAGACAATCAAATTAAAAATTGTGTTCCAATGTTTCAATGTATTTTCATTTAATGTTTTAATATTTTTCCATTTAATGCTTCGATGTTTTTTTTTTTTTTATAATTTTTAATTAGATTTGAAAAGTTAGAATTAAATAGTTATTGATTTATTTAGATGATTGTCTAACAGATCTTCTGAAAATAAATGGTCATGTTGATAATGTCTTTTTTTTTTTTCTCTTACTATGTCAGCTTGACATATATGAGTAATGATTGTATTGAACAAGTTTATTTTAACTCAATGTCTATTTATTCTATATGATATGTAATTTTTTATAATTTATGAGAATATTAGAGCATTGAATAAATATAATAGAAATGATTTAATTTTTATATGTATCGGTGTTCTTATAAAATAGTTATATAAGTCATATATATAAATGGTAATATGAATACTCTACCAAGTGCAATGCATTAAGCCATTAAAATTGTATCATTGGTGTATAAAATTCATTTAATTAATTATTCATGCATGATATAGTCGGATAAAATATATTACACCAAATGTGTGAAAGATTTTCTACGCGTAAAACTATACAATTAGTAAGAGTCCCTTGATTGAATGCTCATTTCGCAGTTTTAATGGTGCAACCCTCTTTATGGGGACATTACCGTTGACCTTGACTCGTAGCTTCTAACGCGCCAGTCTACACGTAATGGTTTTGCTGTCGGTGCCAGATTTCAAGTGCCGGTCTTCGTTATTTATAGGATTTCGATTGTGTGCAGTTTCATCCCGTGTGGGGCTGCAAGCGGGATATTTATAGGAAATTTCAAGTCTAAATTGTAGAATTAGATTTGAACATTCAATTCAAGGTTGTTCACATTCATGGGCAACTCATGAGACGTTGATTAGAGCTGTAGAATAGGCATCGCTTGTAAAGATTCGCCTCTTAGGTCCTCAAATTCCAACCAAATCGGGAAAAAAGTTGCAAATATTTATATTGGGTTAACTTAGCATTCACATGCACCACCAGGCTGTCCATCCTAATGTGCACCAACACTGTGTTTACGGTGGCTTCTTGTCACACGACTCACACCATTGTTTGATAATATATAATGGCCAAATGAAGCACTTGCCATTTCTCTCTTTTTTTTTTTAAAAAAAAAAAAAAAAAACTAATTTAACTTTCATTTATAAGAATGGAAGTGGAACAATACAATGAGCCATGAAGGAAAAGGCAAGGGAAACAAGAGGGTGTGCCCATTTTAGACTCCGACCACGTACTTGCCTTTTCACGAAAGACCTTCCATTTAATGATCATTTATTGTTAAAGATTTTGTTATAGATAACTAATTTCAAATTCATTCGACTAGTTAATAAAACCCCATCAAGAAATTATTTTTATTTTTTTAATATCGTTTACAACATAAATTATTCGAATGTAAATTATTATTAAAATAAATAAACATTTTTCAAGTGCCAAATCACTTTTTGACCCTGATAAAAACACTTTCATTTCGAGCATGAGCATAAAAGGCAAATCTTTTTTTTTTTTTTGAAATACAATTTTTCTTTGCTATTAATTTTGACTTGCAGTTGTGGACCCCCGTTTCAGTATATAATAATCAAATTTTAATACCATTAAACACGCTTGGAAATTCTCACCCAAAATACCTACCACGTTTCTCTTTCTCATCTTTCTAGGCTTGGACATGCCGATTAGTTAATTTGATCGCACAAAATCACAAAAAGGTTGATTTGAATACATATATACAATAATGAAACTTGTAAAAAAGAATAAAATGAACTCTTTCAATAGATCAGAAGATCAAATTTACAGGCCAGAAAAATAATGAAGGAGAAAATAATAGACAAAGGTAACCAAAGTTCTAAAGTCAAATACATACAATAAGTGAAGCAACAACTGTAAACAGAACCCAAACCAATGAATAATATTGATGAAAAAATCTTAAAACCAGAACTAACAAGGGATCTGTTCAGTGAACCACTTCAAGACGGAAATGGGAGCCTTGATCAAACCAAGTGCAAACTCCACCAAAACAGTCACGCAAAAGCAGCATGGACATATACAGCTCAATATCAACCTGCATCACACAAAACAAAACAACCCCATTTCAATCACTGCTTCACAAACACTTGATTCAAAACCGAAAAAACATTAAAAAGAGAGGAGAAGTTGAAACTGACCCGACGATCCAAACGACGACTCCGACAAGAGATATGAGGAGAGCAAGTAAGGCAAAGGGCAGGCCCAAGAGGAAGCCAAGAGGCCTGCATCTACAGTCATCGTCACAACACATTTTCTTCTTCTGGGGTTTGTTGGTTTCTTTGCTGATCTCTCTTTGCCTCTCTTTTAATGTGTTTTAGGACGGTTGACGGAGAATACAAAAATAAATTAGGACACGGATTTGAAGACAGGTGTGCGGATATATGTAATAATGTCTGCCGTTTACATGAAACTCAAAGCCACCATCCTTGAAGACAACCAACGACAGATGACCAACCAATGCCATTTTTCCACGTAGTTTTCCCAATCTGGCTTCATCGTCGAACCTTCCTTTCAATCACAGTTTTGCTTGCTTTTTTGAAATGCTTACAAATTTTTTATTGCTAATACTATGCATTGCCAATACTATAATGCCAGCTGCTACGTGTCCGTTTATATTACTTTTTTTGTCTTCTAATGGAGCAATAGCGATGTTCGATTAGGAATGTCATGATTTGGTGTATCAAGGAAAAATCTTGTATATGTTATAACGTGCATTTTATTTATTATTTACGTGATTAAATGCAACTCGTATTGTAACTCATGACCATTCATTTGAGAGGATCGCAACTTGTGTTGCTAGAAGCAATACGCAAAACAAGCTGCGATCTATGGGTGTGGTGTATACTAAAGCGAAATCTTAAGACTTTTAATATATTATTTTTATTTAGATTTTGATATTTGTTTCCTTCTATTAATTTGATATTATTTCTTTAGTTATTTGATATTATCCATAAATATTCGATATTATTTCTGTTTAGAGTTGTATTCCAAAAAAAATCTTGTTTCCTAAACGATGTAGGACCTAGCTAGTTATAAATAAAAGCTTAAACTTAGGATTTGTAATCTATTATTATTTTTTAAAGAATATTAATAAAATTTTGCAGTTTGTGAGGTTAAATCTTTTACAGTTTATTTCAAATTTTCTGGGTATTAATACTTGGATTTGTTTGGGTTAGATTTATGTCAGTTTATAATTTAATTTTAGAGAATCAATCTACCTATTCTATGGATGATTGATTAGTTTTTAATCCTAATGTCTAGTGCGAGTTAGGATGGTTAGAACTTATTAGATCTCTAGCCAAGTCCTCAACAGATTGAACAACAAATTAAATAATTTTTTTTTACCAAATGATATAAATTCATTGGATAAGATGTATACATCATGACGTATATTTTATGATGCATGTAAGATTTTCTTCTATATTAGTACTTTTTGTATTGATTTTATGTTTGATCAATCTGTGTATATTATTAGTCCTATCAATTAAATTAAAGTGAATGTTTATTATGCCTTGAAGTTGAAGGAGATAAAAAAGCTTTTAGTAATAAAATTTCAAACTGTTAGTTAGAAAAGTCTCAAACTATTTATATGCACATAGTAATCCAAAATTCTTCCCTAAGCACAAAAAATAAATAAATAAAGGGTTTCGAGTTTGTCAGATTCAGTTTGGTTTTGCGAATCAAACGCAGTAGGCTACATTTTATAACATATGAATGTAATTTAGTGATTAAACTAATTCAGAGCAATAAATGTAATTGATCAAGTTAACATTAAAAACTCTACTTGTAACTAAAGACAAAGAAAATATAAGCATTTGAAAACGAGTACCTATTCTTGGAATGAGTAGTTAATCACCTCCCTTATACGGAAGATTCGAGTCTCACTTTGCTTACAAAATTTCAAATATTAAAATAACATCTACCTATTGTTGGAGTTTCTACTAAGTTGCAGTTGTAGTGTTTCATATAGAAAAGTTCCAACAGAGTTGACCTGGTCACGGTGTCAGTTTGAAGACAAAAAAAAAAAAAAATCGAAAGTACTGGTACATATGGGGTGTGTCCAGCTTAAAAAACTGAGGCACCTATCGCTTCCACTAATAGGCCTGCATCATATGATTGAACAAGTGAAGACATTAACAACTCTATCAACGAATTATCATAGCATATAATATTTTCAGGGAAATTGGTAAGCAGAAACTACAAGATTACATGATTATCGATATATCTAGATGACTTGGCCTCGGTGTACCGTATTACTAGCAATTTTCGCCTGTATCACTTGCATTTCATCAAGGAAACATCAGGATCCAAAGTGATTGCACTCCTTCAGCTTTCTCAGATTAATCAAAACTTTTCTTCTCACTGTTTAGAGCAGACCATGGATTTCAAGTAGTGGCACTTCGCATTGTGTGAACTTGACCTTGAGGGAAATTTACTTATCAAGAATAAATCTGATGGAACACCAGCACTTTTATAAACTCTTGAACTTCCATCTCCATCAGTGCCGGCACTCTGGATAAAGGTTCAGAACCATGCTTGAAGCGCCAGTGAACAATAGAAAGCATTTTCGTTCACTGTTGATTGAAAGAAAATTATAAGGGATTGTTCAGGTGTCTAAACACACCAGAGAAAGCACAGTAAAACTGAGAAAGTTTTCAATAAAGATGCTCTCTCACATGAGGAATGCCTAGAACTTATCTCCCTAACTGCTAAAAAACTGTCCCTCTCAGTCCTAACAGGAGAAAACTTCGTCCCTTCTTCAGTCTCCATCTCATTCTCTTTTCCGTTTCCTCTCTTCCTCTGCTTCAGTTTTCACCAGTTAAACAGATAAAATAAATTTGAATAATGACTGTGTAAAGCAGTTTGGGCCTAGGTGCCTACTCATTTAATGACATTGAGAATACTTCTTTTCCTCCCAACATGATAGTTTACATTTTTTTTCCATCTAAAAACTTCATAAATTACTCTCACTCCCGATCCAACTGTAGCCAGTATCTTTGAGTATTCCTCTCAACTTCATGCCCTCCCTAAGTTCACTTACATTGTCCCATTTCCCTGCGGCTGCCAAAGTATTGGATAGTGCAACATATGCACCAGGCCGATCATTAAGGTTTAGTTTAAAGATTTCATTTGCAGCTATATTGGCCATGTCAACGTCATCGTGTAGCCTAGATGAACTAAGCAGGGCAGCCCAAACATCGGAATTAGGTTTCTCAGGCATATGCAGTATGAACTTCAATGCCTGTTCTAGACTTCCAGCACGTCCCAAGAGATCAACCATGCAAGCATAATGCTCCATCTTTGGTTTCATTGAATAATCTCTCTCCATGCTTTCAAAAATTTCTCGACCTTTAGCAACTAACCCAGCATGTCCACAAGCCGATAAAGCACCAAGGAAAGTAACATAATTTGGTTGAACACAACATTCTTGCATCCAGTGAAAGAGCTCGAGTGCTTCATCAGGGTCCCCATTTTTCCCATATCCATCGATCATCGAAGTCCAAGTAAACACATTCCTTTCCATCATGTGATCAAAAACTCTTCGTGCATCCTCAACCCTACCACATTTCGCATACATGTCCACAAGAGCACTTCCCATTTTCACATTCTTAAACAGTTCAGTCTTCATTAGTTGACCTTGAACCTGCTGACCAAATTTGAAGTCAGCCAAAACAGAGCAAGCACCAATCACACTAGCAAAAGTCGAAATATTAGGCTGAAAATCAAACCGTTGCATATCAACATAAACCTCAAGAGCCTTCTTAGCCATCTCAACAGACTTGCTATAACCTTCAATCATTGCATTATACACCACAACATCTTTTTCCACAGTTTTACTAAAAATATGTTCAGCATCTTCAACAAAACCTTGAATCATATACCCCGAAATCATCGACGTAGAACAAACCACATTCTTCTCCAACATTAAATCAAACACAACCCTCGCGTAACCAACCATCCCATTCTTCACATACGAGTCAACAAGAGCCGTATAAAGCACATCATCAGCCTCAACACCAGATTTAACTATCTGGGCATGAACCATCCTCCCTAAACTACCAAACAAAAGCACATTACTTGTGCAACAAGTAGACGCCTTTAGAATCATAGAAAACGTATACCCATCTGGCCTTTCACCAGACAAAACCAATCTCCTGGCCAAACCAAGCGATTCTTGAACCAGGCCATGTTTAAGGTACCCACCAATCATGTAATTATAAGCCGATAAAGTTCGTTGAGGCAATTCATCAAACATCTGCCTTGCATAGTTTAAAGCGCCACATTTTAGATACATAATCACGAGTTTGATGGAGATATTGGTGTTGGGTATAAACCCGGATTTGATGATACGGGTATGGATCGTTTGGCCACAGAATGGGGTGTTTGAATTGATGTAGTGTTGGAGAGTTGAAGACAGTGAGGTGGACCAGGTGGCAGTTGGTGGGTATTTTGGAGGGAAATTTTGGGTTGGTGGGACCAGGAGGTTGTTGGTTGATGAGAAAATGGGCGGTCTGATTCTGGGTAGTCTGCCATTTTTCATCTTTTTCGCATTTGATCTTGATGTGATACAAATTCTTGGTTCAGTTTCTCCAACAAAGAAATCTCACACACTATAGCAAGGCACTGAAACAGTGTCACTACAAAGTCAGTCTCAAGCACTTCTCTTTTTATCTGTTTTTTTGAAATGTTCAGTCTCGAGCACTTTGATAAATCATGATAAATCAAGATTTTTGTTTTTCTTTTTACCTTAGGTTTTTTTCTTTTCTTTTATTTATTTTTTGATATTACAGTCTTTTAATCTTAAATCAAATATCTATTCAAACCTACTAATAACTATTTAATAAACAGTCCGAAAATCTGCTCCTAAAATTAGAATAAAGCTAACCACAAATAAATGAAAAAATTACCATATATTATAATCGATGAGAGGATCGAACCTACTATTAAAAAGCAGGTGGGATAAGTCTTATCTATTGGGCCACCCACCTTCCTCTCTTTTTACTTTAATTGGATATGAGAAATCTTATAAATTTTAATGAGATAAAACTCCCACCGTATGTAGTGGTTACCTCATAGTTTATGATTAGATGGATAAGTGTAAGATTCAATAATTTTAGTTGAAATTGTAATTTGACTTGCTTCACATACTCAACTAGAATTAGATTTTAAGGATTCGAGAAAAAAATAGGACAACATATCTGGGACACTAAGCTGAAGCCCATTATAAGATTGGGAAATCCAGTTAGCTGTGGGATTGTTTTTTTCAGCTAACTGGATTTCCCCATATATAATGGGCTTCAGCTTAGTGTCCCAGATATGCTGACCTATTTTTTGTGGCCCAGAAATGTTAGCTGTGGGGTTCTATTAGCGTTATCCAATGACCAAATCACAGTTGTGTGATATTTTTTGGGCTCTTAACTTTGTTTTTAGCGCGATAGTATTCTCAAATTTTAAAAGAATGGTGATATTTTGCACCCTATCAATTAAATCATTTTTAATTATTCTAATTTATAATTATAATTTAATTTAATACAAAAATATTATTTATTTAATTGAATTGTATTATATTTCTGTGAATAAATCTTACTTAAATTATTTCAAAAAAATTATAACTTTTCAAACAAGATTTAATATGTAATAATAGAAAAAGTGAACATACAATTTTGGAGGAGTACAAAGATTCTGACTCATTTGAAAACTAAAAGAAATTATTATGATTCAAATCCATAGTTTCATTGATATAGCTGGAAAATAGTTTACACCAGTTCATTCCAACTCACCACTTCTCAACTTTTGTAGAGGTCTGTTTGCCAAAAGATTCATCGAAAATACTTATTTAGAAGGATCATGGAGAGCTCACAAGTCTTTCAGATACATCTCATTTTCTAATCTGTAAAATTTTATTTCCTTAAGCTCTCTCATAACAGTGAAGACCAAATTCTCAGTGTCTATATTAAATAATAAGAAATAAAATATCGAAATGATATCTTATGTATATTTTGATGTTTTTTTTAGAAAATTGATATTAAAAATATTATCGAATATTTTCGATAAATTAAGAATGTTTTCGATATTTATGTTATTTTCATAGATATTTTTATTAATTTAGAATCTTTATATTTTTATCGAAATTGATATTTAATTTTTCATTTGAGAGTTAGATATGGATCGAGAGTTAGATATGGATCACTCCTTTTCAAAAAAAAAAAAAACAATTAAAAACAAAAGAAAAACCCAACAGAGTGAATTAAAAGAGTGATGTATGCTTGTTATGATTAACTTTTGTTTGATCATGTTAAAAAAAAAAAAAATTGTTAGATGAATAGTTTTTTTTAAGCTTTAATACTTGTTGTGGAATGAGGGTTGCCCACTTGCTGCCATCGTTTTCCAATAAACCAAGCAACGCATGAGAGACTTTCTTTCTCTCTTTTTGGAGATTGGAAAACAACTTCCATTTCCCCCAACACTCTTTTTAATTAGTAGAGACTAGTCTAGTGGGATCTTAAGAACAAAGTCCCTTTCACTTTTCTTCTCCATCAAGTGCTCTCTCTATATTTTAATTATCAACCTTGAAGTATGATTTCATGTGAGGGTTTGCTTTGCAGGTTGATTTTTAGAGGTTTATGGCAATCTCATCAAGGTTTGTGATAGTCTTATTTATTTATTTATTTATTAAGTCAAGTGGGGCAAACGGTATCTTTTTTTATATATAAAGATCTTTCTTTTGGTCTTACAAGTTTTATATAAATCTTCAAAGATCTTATGATACACTGATGATAGTAATTATTATTTTATTTTATTCTATTTAAATTTAATTTTAAATGATGAAATTTTAGAAAAGAAATATTTTTGTCATTCACAAATTTTTGGCAATGTTTATACATTATTCATTAGCATGGAATATTTCATAATGCACATTTTTCAAGGGGATAATTAACACAATTAAATTTTCACCTTGGAAATAGAAAGACAACTCTTACAAATTAATAAAATGGCAAATGGCTAATGGTGCTAGTGGCACCCAACCCATGAGAGTTTGGTTTGTTTGGTCCATTTGGGTCGGATATCCAAGGTTTGATACGCATCTAGGGCCTTTAAGTTAACGATAATTTTCTCATACAATGTGGTCCTTTACTCCCATTTCTGAAAACTCTAATTTTAGATCACGCCTCAGAGATCTTAAGCAAAAATGTCCAACAAGCTACATGGTGGGTAATATATTCGTGATATGTATAATAAACGAAAAAAAAAAAGACCTAGAATGATCCAAGTGGGGTGCTTGAGTGGTAGCTACTCACACCCCTACCTTCAATGCTAAGATCACATATTCAAATGTAAAAATTTCTACTTTGTGTGGGTAACTTTTTCATTACTGTGTGAGTAGATCTCTTCCATTCTCTAAGAGTAGATTTTTTAACTGTATTTCAAAGTGATATTTCAACTAAATTTCAAGTAGATGTAATGTTAAAAAAAAAAATAGACCTAATGATATGATATAGTGAATTATAAAAAAATTATAAATTATAATCCAATTGTCATGTTGTTTACTAAAAGCATTAGTACATTATTTTTTTTATTTAAAAAAAAGAAGTACATTATTTTTTTTTATATAATATTAGTGTATTTACTTATGTTTATATATATATATATATATATATTTTAATGATTGGAACAAGTTCAAGGATCAATTAGGACTTGAGATCAAATGAGATTTGACTCTATGGCGAGTTAGGGAGCGATTCTTATATGGGATGAAACAACTCATACGTAGGTGGGGAAGAAAGTCTATATAAGATATGGGGATAACCCACATACTTCTAAATTATGGAAAAGATATTACATTGGATAAGAGTCAAACTTGGGCCTTATGGGACACAAAGTTGATGGTTATGACTTATGAACCATGCCGCGCCCGACCCACGTGTATCTACTTATCTTTACGAGAGAGCAAAACGTAGAGAAAATCCCACATGTGCAATGTTAAGAAGCTTTTTCTTCTTTACGACCTTCCATGTAAAATTTAAACAAATCTAATTATTTAATAAAAGGAAATCTTGAAAAGGGTGTGCAAATTCCTAAGCAAAGACCAATCATTGCTTTAATGCATCTTTTGGGGCCTTTAAGAAACTGATTTAAAATTAAAATTAAACTCGTTTGGATTTTGTAAGGATTATAGGACACAAGAACCAACAATTAATTATTAAATTCAGTCAAAGTTAGAGCTTTTCTCTAACATGATTTCTTAAAGCATTAAGTGTTCCATGTCACTCTTGGAATCTATTTGTATGATTTAGGCACATGCCCCATCGGCTGCTATTTCATATCATATAAATAATCCCAAATGAAATAATATAATGTGTTTCTCAATCTTGTTTTATGAGACATATTAGTACATTTTTTTTAAAGACATATTATTACATTACATGAATTCATAATAATATAATAATGTTAAATATATAATTAATTTCGTTTCAAAATATATATCAGGATAACATATTTAGAAGATTACATTACATATAAAAACAAAGATTTTATATTGTATTTATAGGATAAATACGGTTAAATTAGCAGTAGTGTTTTTTTCTAAAAAAAAAAAAATTGTAGGTAGACTACTAATTATGATAGAAACTCTCTTGTGCCAGGAAGACTTAAGAGAAAATTATAAAATTACAAAGTATTTAATACGGTCTAGAAGAGATCAATGCATGTGTAACGAACTTCTAAATTTTCATAGAGAATTCTAGCAGATTTCAAATCTCGTTTACGTGTAATTTACTTAACGCTAAATTAAACATGATGCTTGTATTTATGCCTATTATATTAATGACTGGTACGACTTGTATCATACTTTTATTTGTTTAGATCGTTGAGGAGTAATGTTTTACCAGTAATGTCAAGTATCCCATTTTATATTCAATATTAGATATTACAATTTAATTTATATGACATATGATGAATGATTAAATAATATCATCATTAGTACATGTTAATTTATCGATTCTCATTTTATCAATTTGAGATATAAGTTGAAATATGAATATAGATGTCTGGCTCAGTTTATAATTGACACTTCAATTCTTTATTTTAATAATTTGAAAGTAAACTTCAAACATGTTAGAGATCTATTTGAATCATACCATGATCATTCACTGTTACATGACTCTTATATTTACTCACGAAAAAAAAGAAAACTTTTTATAAATCCTTATAAAATATATATGATAGGAATTGAACCTTATCATGAAGATGGATAAAAATATACACAAACATCTGAATTATAAGAGAATATATAACTTTTAAATAGTATACCGATATTTCCATTGTAATTGATTTAATAATCTAAGTTAATATTGTTATCACTTGCTACAATATTTAATTTATAAACTAGTTTTTTTTTTTTTCCATATTAGAATAGTTGTAAAGAATTGAAATATGTAATTTTTTTTTTTTTTTTATCTCTTGACACTAGAATAATTATCGAAACTTAGTTGAAATAAAATTTTAATACACGGTCAAAAATAGTATTTTTGAAATTAAGAGAGATCTATTTATATTAAATAAAAAAATTATCAATATTTGCGTGAGTTGGTGTTTGAACGTTACCATTTACTTGTTTAAAAAACGGAACAGATGAATTGGTATCGCGGCACCAACGTGCCAAAATTTGCTTTGGTGGACAATCAGCCCTAAGAATTCGACAATTTGTAAGGAAATAAAATTAAACGAATAAAAAGAAGTTCGGTAGTCAACAATCCCCACGCTTAAGTAACCAAACCAAGCAATTGCCAACAAATATATATTTTTTTAAACGAAAAATCAAGAAAAATATTCGATCAACCTCGATCCATGGAGGCGACCCCATCAGAGATTTTGCCCGGTGACATCATATTGGCTTAATGGCTTTACAATAAAATATTACGTGAGAAAGTGATGGCCTTGATTTCTATTAAGATATTATTAATACAGGCAAATAGCAATGTAGCCTCTGATAAATTAAATACTATTAAATGTCCACAACTTTCTCAAAGTTGGTAGGTCGTTAATAAAATAAATTAACTAAAGCTTGAAACTGTTAATTTATATTGGGAACCTTTAATTTTTGTATAACGAGGTTCCTCGATTTTTCGTACATCCCTTACCCTTGGTTTATGAATAAAAACTTGCCCTTTGTAATTACAAATCGACCACGACCTATGTTTAATAGTTAAAATAATTAACGTTTGGACGCAACTTAACCAAATTTATAAGATCAAGTATACCGGTGAACGGTGATCAATTGCGCAGTTCCTCTTATTATAAATAGTGTGCATGTCCTATTCACATTTGTGGACGGTTTAAATCATTTCAAGTTCAACAATGTGTGCTTAATGTGCTATACAAGTATGTATGGAAACCATATATATAGTTTTTTATTTCCACATATCATAGTAGATTTTTTATACATTTAATGTCAAAGTTTGAAAAAACAAAGTATATTGACAAATCATTAAATCTTTTATCAACATCATTTAAATTAAATATTATTATATTTGTGACAAATGCGACATTATTTGCATGGCTTATATATATTTTCTATAACTGGAAAATTACTTCACTAATTAAAAAAACAAGGAAAAAATCTAAAAAGAAATTGTCTACTCATTCTTGTAAAGTATGTAATGGTATAACTTGAGCCTCCACCACTAGTTAGACTAAATGAAAATCTACATGATTATTTGAGTTATGGAGATACGTACATTTAAAACAAACTTTTATTTCTTAAATAAGTAACATTTTTAATTTAATCAAATTATTAGCACTAAAAATAATTCTCTATATGTACATGTCGTAAATGGACATATTAAGATAATTGTAATAATATTATTGTCGAATGTGATTTGATGGTAATAAACACTCATTCAACTTACCAATGACCCATGTTTGAGTCGCAGATTGACAAATGATGTCTAAGAAAAAAGATTATCCAAATAATAAAATTACTATCCATCTCTTTCACTTTTTTCTTATACATGTATAATTTCCGTATCTTGTTTCTTGAATCTTGATCATGGGGAGATAAAGCAAATGATTTTATTCTCTTATAAATATTGAAGCACATAAAGAAAATATTCCATAGCCAAGCTAACGAGTAAATGTATATGTTTACCAACCCTAAACCTAACCAACTAATCAGGTTTAATCCCACCCAATTGGTAAGTTAATGTTCCATTTAATTATGATGCCAGACCTTGTTTGATTTAGAACAATTTATTTGGCTAAGATTCTCATAATCTCATCAAATGAAAACTAGTTAAATAATACTTAACAATAAATCAAACATCTTTTGAAATCCACGTTGAATGGTAGGATTTACTATTCAATTTGATTGGAAACCACTACAATTAATGCATTAGACAACTTGTTGCATGAGGTCTTTATTTTAATGAACAGAACGACCCATTTTGACAGAAAGGATAAAAAATATCACAAATTTCTACTAAATATTTCTCATAAAAAATGTTAGTTACAGAAATAAATTCTAAAAGTTTGAGAAAAATTTTCATCAAAATTTTTGGGAGCATCACATCAATAATTCGAATACTTCAGAAAATGCCAATAACAAGGAATGCTTTATATTATAATTATAATTTATCAAAATATAATAATATTAAAATTTTATTCGGTTAAAATTAATAATATTAGCAAATTAGGACTTACAAGTGGATTGACGAGTTAATCAATCCTACCCAGCTGCTTACACAAAGCAATATCGGATTTGGGCTCGAGTAACAATATTCACAAAATAGACAATTACATCTTAGCTCACTTATGAGTTGATAAATTACGTATAAGTCTTTCTAATTGGAAGATAGTTTTTCACTTAAGTGTGGATTCCTTTCTTATTTGAAGTAAAGTATAATTAATGTTGAGTTTCAAATCATATTTTAAAGCGCTTATTAGGAGATCGGATAATTATAAATATAAATGTAATAGGAAAAAAAATATTGGCAAATCCAGGAAATGTCTCTCACGGTTGAACTTTCGAAGTAGAAAACGGTACCATCAAACATTGAGTTCAAAGGTGGACGGGCATCCTATTTGTGTTTGAGAGTGTATAAAAATCACTAAAAAAGGTAGTAGAAATTATTGTTTAATTGTACATTAAGGCCATTGAACAAGTTTTTTCCATCTAAATAGGTTTATTATTCCAACTGAAATTTATTAAGATTGATCTTTAATAATTACTGAACGTATTAATTTTTTTTAAAATATAAAAAGTTGTTGCTAAAAAGACAATAAAATAATTGCGTAATTGACCAAATTACCCTCTGTACATGCTAACCCAACAACGAAGCACGATAGGCCCACCACCAATAATGAATAGGGGAGGGTCCTTGCTAGTTAGCAGTTACTCCTTCGAGAGATAAAAGGGCGGCGACTGAATCGATGTCAATATGTCATCTACTTCTGTCTGCGGCGGAGAGCGATTAGAGAGAGAGAGAGAGAGAGAGAGAGAGAGAGGGAGGCAGAGTCACTTCTTATTCCACAGAGAAGAGAATTTAATGTAAAGTCCATCGTCGAGTCATGTCATGTCACCTACCCCAAGTGTCTGCCACCAGTGGCACTTCCGTAATTCTAACAAACTCTAGGCCCTACTCTCGTCACAGCCCCTGTCTAACAGTTTTTTTTTGGGGAGCTAGCATTTATTAAAGAGCCTTCTGTACTTCGTTTTAAAGGAGACCGCTATGTATTAACATGTTGTAGTTCCTTTGTTACTCTCTTGTAGTCTTTGTTTGTCGCAGTTTGCATGTGTAATACACAAGTACTAGATTTTACATTCAAGAAACACTTCAGCTTTTGAAGCTCAAACACAACATAGGATTTCTTCCAAAATGAGACCAAAGATTTATCTTTTTGGAGACTCAATCACTGAAGAGTCCTTTTGTGATGGTGGCTGGGGTTCCTCTCTTGCCCACCATTTCTCTCGCACGGTATCAACTCTCGCTTCTTTTTTTTTTTTTTAAAGAATTTGGAGACTATTAAAGTGTTTCACTGTTTCTAGTTTTTAATGATTTTTGTTGGTGGATGATTTGAATATACATGTTTCAGATGGATGTGGTGTTGAGAGGGTACAGTGGTTACAACACTAGGTGGGCTCTGAAGGTGGTGGAGAGGGTTTTACCGGCGGAGAGCGGTGGCGAAGATGCACCGGTAGCAGTGACGGTGTTCTTTGGAGCAAATGACGCTTGTCTTCCAGATAGATGCTCTGGCTTCCAACATGTGCCTCTCCATGAATACAAGCAAAATCTTCGCTCTATTGTCTCCTATCTCAAGGTGCGCTTCTACCTCTGCATGTATTACGTGTATATGGAAGAATATTATTAAGTATGTAATATTCTATTTACATATTCACAAAACAAACACACACACACACACACACACGGTCGTGAAAAGTTACAGGTTTAGGAACAAGAAAAGTCACTGTTTCTTCTCAGTGGTTCTCACGTAGACACGGTTCACAAAAAGGGATTAGGTGGTGGTGGTTGCACGAATCACAGTTATAATATTTTATATTTGTGTGTACATGACTGTGTTTTGCATGTATCAATCTAAAAATTTTAATTTTTTTTTATTGATGCTCCTTGAAATCCTCAAAGTACCTCAAAAGGGTATCAAAATTCTAAACCGAGTGATCCATGTTAGTTATGGTCAATTATTAAGTGAATTTTATTGAAATTTTGCACTAAGTCATATTGAGTTGATCATAAGCGTCAGCTGGGTTGACAAAAGTGAGAATGGTCGGTCAGAAATGGTTGTGGGGAGTGTGTAGAATGGAAGTGGGGAAGAGGGGCTAGTGCTATACCCCATTAAAGGTCGTGATGGTGCCAAATGAAGAGTGGTGGTGGGTGAGACCCAGTTGTCGTTTGGCTATTTCCCGTAGCATGACTTACCGGCATTAACTATATTATATATGTATCATTTGAATAAATGTCATCTTAATAGCCTTACTTTAATTTGGTTAAAGAGGAACCTAAGTGGCTGAATAGCAGTGACCTCTCTTTCAAGTCTCTCTCTCTCTCTCTCTCTCTCTATATATATATATATAAAATTGGTGCTGGTGGTGGTCCAAGGTGTGTGTGACTTTAATTACACAACGCAAAAATTAGTTATGTTATTTTCAGTGTGTTGTTGGAGATGGGAGTGGGACCCTTTTGTATTTGTGTTTGTGTGTGTGTGTGATCCGTGGTCATTGATTGGGGTCCGTCGTGGTTTCACCATGAGATCACCGAGAGTTACGTTAGCTAGGGAGGAGGTGTTCATGCTATGTGGTTGACTGGATTTGTTATTTTTTTTAGCTTTGTTTATCATGTGAACAGAATCTTTAGCCTCTCTTGACTATTATTATGATTCTCTTCGGTGGCTTTAGGAAAACAAGTCTTGCATTGTTGACGTCACACTGTTGATCGTAATGCAATGCCTCCAGGGAATGTATTTTGTGATGTGTAAATCTTTTTCTTGGATAGCTTAGTGTTAGACTTGGATGCAACTGAAATTGATATTTAGTATTTTTAAATTTATATCCATAATCAAAAGCATTTTATTTATATATGTGAGAAAGTTTAGCTAAAATTAAATTAAAATTTAAAGAGTTTATAGAAAATTAAATTTAGTCTCTAAAATTCTTTGTTGAAGACGTTTTACAATGAGGTGTTTTTTACAAAAATACTCACAAGGAAACCCATCCTTAGTCATTACAGTTAATTAGAACCTCATATTTCTGAATTATTAGAAGGTTGTTTTCACTTTGGATGTGAGAGTCTGGTAGCCTCTTTTGTGAATCTAATTGAATAATAATAATGTATACTTTGAAACATGTGGTATAGAATATATTTGATCTATTCCTTATCTTTTCTACTTTTCACTGGGCCAAAGGCTTCACGCTTCAATGATTTTGAGTATTCTTTTTCTTTTTTGACTTTTCTTTTATTATCTAGTACTGAACTCTGAGCATCTCAAGAATAGAATCTTAGAAGCCTTGCACTGAACCTCTTATTGTATTGTGTTGGTCATGGTGATCCAATTTTCAGTTGTATCATTGCCTGTTGGCTCTTGTGTGTGTTTGTTGGCATCCTGACCCTTCGCACTATAAATAGTTACCATTGGTATATGTAAGTTTCTGTAAGGTCAAGGTCCTATATGACTTCCTATCAAGCTGCAAACAATGCTTTGGTAATATATTTCTCAATAAGATTCATTTTCTACAAATTATTTCATTGTTGTAGTCTACGTACGTCTATTATGGGAGGCCATTTAATAGACTTGTATTAGTTTAAAAAACATTCATTTTGTTGAGTAAACTTTCAATACATTAATGTTGGTTTAGTGAAAAGTTTTATAGTGCCCATCAATCGATTTGCATGGTGCCTGAAAACTAATTTTCAACCAAGGGTTTCGAGTGAAGAAATAAAGATGTTGTTTTCCAAATTC
The DNA here is from genome assembly GCA_021234005.1 of Nephelium lappaceum. Taxonomy (NCBI): domain Eukaryota; kingdom Viridiplantae; phylum Streptophyta; class Magnoliopsida; order Sapindales; family Sapindaceae; genus Nephelium; species Nephelium lappaceum. The sequence continues at coordinate 14,086,383 of CM038010.1, forward strand.
ACACTAGGTTTCTAGTGTCATGATGGTCATTAAATATATATATATATATGCAAATAAGCTACACCTATATATGTCGGTTAATTTAGTTGATTAGTTATGAAGAGAAGTTATTTTAGTCTGTATAACTTGTAGATTTTAGGAATCAGCAATGTGCTGCAAGACAAATGATTTTATGACCATAACAATGGCTGTGGTCCCTCAGTTAGCACTTAGCATATCCTATCCAGTAGAAAGTAATTCTTTGGGATTGTAACCTGCATTTATCATATGTCTTACATTATCTTTGGTTCCTGGAAGGATACATAATTTTTTGCTTCTCAATATTCCTGGGAGATTACGTTTTAGTTTAGCATTACAACATTCAGGTTTTTATCTCCCAGAAAAAAAAAAAAAAAAAAAAAAAACAGGTTTTGTTCAATCAGTAACACAGAATAATTGACCACTGATTTGATATCTATTGATCTTATAAATTAATTTGCTTTTTGCTAGGGTTCCTGAATTGTGCTACTTTATTTTTGCTTTGTGTTCAGAATCAGTGGCCAACAACCCTCATTCTCCTCGTGACTCCTCCACCAATTGATGAAGATGGGCGCCTTAAGTATGCTTCTACTACTTATAATATTATCTTCATATTCTGTGGTGTTTATGTTCTACGTGTCCAGTGGCAAAGCCTGAATATGATCATGGGGCCTAAACTACAACTAAGAGTACTAAATCATTTATCTCACAATTAATTTTCACAAGTTTTAAACTCATATCAATAGTAAATGCGTGAAACTTTGATGAATTAATGTAAAAAGATAGCATAGAAAACAAAATACATTGTAAAAACTATATTTTGTTTCTTTATTGGTTTTCAGCTTAAGGTATTTAAATCAGAAGTGTTTGAAATCACGAATTTTATTTTCCATGTAGAGTGCTCAAATACTAGTCTAATTTACATTGACATGCATGATTCCTATGTATATATGGCATTTAAACATCATCACGTTTGTCAACAAAATATGCCAAAATTTAAATACATAACCAATATCAGATTCTAAATATTAAATAAGGATCATAAAAAGTTGGATGGAAAATCAACTTTAGTCTATTGAGAATTAGGAGAACTGGAACCCCGACATTAGATGATGAATTTGTCCCATTTGATGAGTGATCATCATCTCTTTCATTAAAAAATCGGAGAGGTTTTTGTTGGCTGAAATATGATTGTTTGATGTTATAATCTATATAGCCTTACAATAACATATAATTTAAAAATTAATCAATTAATAACCTAATAAACATTCAATAACCAAGGATTAAGAAAGGAGATGACAATTTGATTTTAACTTTGCAAAAAGATAGAGCATAGATTCTTAAGCAAATAATTTAATGATAATGGTGTTTCGCTAGTGATGAAGTCCTTGAGGCATATAATTATCATATATGAAAATAATGACTTACTTTACCGTATTTTAGAATACTGTTAGCATGCAATGGTGAGGCATGCTCTTTGGTCATTTGACATGATGATGCAAAGTATAGTGTAAAAGATCTTTTAAAATGTTGAAACAGACATCCTTATGTTGAGAACCCAATGGGTTTGCCTGAGAGGACAAATGAGGCTGCTGGTGCTTATGCCAAGGCATGCATCGAGGTTGCTGGAGAACGTGGGATCCCTGTGATAGATCTCTGGACCAAAATGCAGCAGTTTCCTGATTGGCAAAAAGTTTATTTAAGGTATTTTCGGGTGATTATTGTGTATGTAAATGTATAGGTTTCTACAGGCCTGCCTCTTAATGAGTCTCAGGATATATAGACTGCCTTGAAATTCAGTTCTGAGACAACTGAAATTTTATTAATGTTTTTTGACACATCTTCATTTCTTGGAAATTCGTTTCTCAATGGAGAATTCACTAATGAATGATTTAATATATATGCATATATATATGAACATGCAATAAGAAACTTTGAAATATAGGTACTTTTATTTTAAGAGTACTGCATGTAGTCTGTTCAAATACTTAGAACAATAGCTACCATTCTTGAGGTAACATGTAGTTCAAGTTGGCATGAATTAGTGCGTTAGCCTGGATTATTTCTTCACTGTTCTTAATTGGGAAATAAATGACTAGTTATGTTTTGTTGACACATCTTTGGTTGGTAAAACATTTTGTTATTCAATTTTCTAGTTATTAACTTCTGCCATTGTATTATGTATAAAGATGCCTTAATCGTTGCTCGTAGAAAGCACAATATGGGATCATGATGATTTTTTATAATTGGTGTTGCAGTGATGGTTTGCACCTAAATCAAACAGGAAACAGGGTTGTTTTCGAGGAAGTGGTGATGAAGCTGAAGGAAAATGGCTTGAGTTTAGAAAAGTTGCCGGTTGATCTCCCACTTATATCCGAGATTGACCCTAAAGAACCACTTAAGGCCTTTGACAAGTAATGTCGCTATGTATTATGGGTGGGGTGGACTTTTGTCTTCTTGAAGGTCATTTGCTAGTACTACAGAACAATATTATTCATTTGCTAGTACTGCAGAACAATATTATAAACACCAGAATTCTAGATATATAAGCCGGTAATCTGGCTTATAATGCAGTTCTTTTGATAAAAAACATGGTTTCTTTTTTGGTTTCTAACATGTAACTATGAACCATACTAGCTCCAGGCCCTAGTAGGGACTTATATGCAGAAGAATTGTACTTGCAGCCAATGTTAGAACTTGCAATAAGCTACAAGTTTTAATCTTTTATTTATTAAGTTTTTGTTGAATTGCCATACGTTTACTTTATGTTATCACTGTAAATGACAGATTGAATTGGCAAATCTATTACCTTTTCCGTCTTTAATCAGAGAGATGATTGCTTTATATGCTGTCTATGAGTACATGCTTTTGGTATTGTTAAGTGATCTGTGATTTGTTATCTAAACATAAGGTGAACTCTCTACATCTCTTGTGCTCATAACAAGTTCATCGAATTTTATGGCTGCCGATGGATATACAAAATTGTTACTTGGAATCTATATAGATCCATGCAGACAACAGGAGATTCCTGATTCTACTAACAGCCTTTTCGTTAAATTCCTGTTATTTCGTTCTCTTGATGCTTTTGTTGCACATTTGAACAGAACCTCTCGTTTCAGACTGTTTTACTTGTCAAGTTGTCATAATATGATACCAGTGTTTGGACTTTTACCTGCAAATTAAAGTTTTCAGGCCTGCAATACAATTTTTGTGAGATAATGTATTGCCTCCGTTGCCTGTTTTCTGTCACCTTCCTTGCAGGATTTGGATCCTTAACCTCATATAAACTAATCAAAATACTTTTCCCATTTACTCACTATCTTTTAGAAGCCAATGCAGTTCAGGCTAAGAGGTGTGACGTTTTATTCTAATCAATTACAATGTGCTTTCCAATCCATGTTATTGTTTACTTCATATATTTAAAGTTACACAAATGATGCAATAATTTATTAACACTGGATAATACATTTTACAAGACTCTGCCTTCTTAACAAAACAAATATGCTACATATATGATATATATATATATATATATATATATCCAATTCTGACAAACTGGCTTGGCTGATACTTAAACTCTTACTTTAAACGTAATAGAAGTTGACAGAAAAGAAAATAGTTAAACTCGTGTATGTCACACAAGTCAAATCGAGCAGGCAACTTGGTTCCCAGTTGCAGCACCTGGATCACGAGCCATATTGTAGAGGCACTTTTTTAAAGCATCAGTGTTTTATTATGTTTTCCAAGAAGAGCGATGGCAGGAAGCAGAGAAAGACTATCTGCAATGCCGTTGGTTAAAAATGATGTCCAGGATCAGGCCCTCCTGGTGCAACTCTCGTTACCCCTGTATCTGCCAAGGTTTGTCCCGTGTTAGGCTTTGACTTAGACAAATCGTACCCTAATTCAAGTAAAATGGAATTGCTATCAACTCTTTTCTCCCTGGTTTTACGCTGTTGATAGACACGCGCTTGTGAGTTTATCAGAAGCAAAGATAAAATGATTAGGACTAGAACAGAAATTTTGATAGAAGTTGAGTTGGCCATATTTTGACAAAAACGATATTGGTTCTAAGAGAGATGAGTAGTTGCTCACTAGCAGGATTTAAGTAGTATGCAAAGTAACAAAAGCTCTACTATATAACACAAATGGAAAGGAGTAACTCCAATAAAATTTCAACAATAATGGAATTGGCGGCTAGAAATCGACAAGTTCATCGTGGATTGTAGTCCTGTACATCTTCCATGGTTTTTCCTTTTTGCCTTAAATCATGCAAACCACCTGTCTTCGGTCCCCACTAGAGCATTCATGGTTTTAGCTCTAGCTAATATCTCAATTAACAACAAAATTGTCTAGTCATCTTTTGTTCATCATCTGTAAATGTTTTATATAGTCTTAAACCTATACAATTTAATCCATTTAGAGCAAAAGAATGCACATGCCAATTGCCAAATTTCATGTGTCACTGTTTCATATGATACTAGCTAGCTTCTGTGCACGTGTGATGTGAATCTCCATTATCCAAACAAATGCTTTTGCCAACTTGGGACTGATGCAGGAACGTACTCTTTCCACATGTTTCTGTATGTACAAAGTGCTAGCTGCTTTTGATTCCTAATTTGGTTGTCAACTGTTGTTTGTTTCTATTTGATCACCTCCATCCAACTTGTACTATTTTGTTTGTTTGTCCACCACGCCGAACGCTAACCATCTCTTTTCAACTTCGCACAGTGATATAGTACATTATATAATATAGTTACATTAAGGTGCTAATACATTATAGCTTATAAGTGTTTTTTGTTTTCATTTTTTTTAAGATAAGGATTGGCAACTTTATAAACAAAAGACAGTCAACTAACTCAAAAGATTTTTCAACGATTTTCTCCATCTCTTGAGCATCCACTTTGCTTCTACGAAGTTGTCACAGTTGCAATTAAATAGAGATATTCCTGTACAAATAATATAGAAGATGATAGATGCACATGCTACTGATCTGGCAGCGGCCAATTTTGCATACCATGTGCAGTTAACATTCTCATAATTGAAGTGTCCCACGACTTTTGAAAAATTAAAATTCATTTGAAGTACATGAACCTTGAAGGTGCTTTAAAACCAAACACTACTTTAGTCTGCATGGTGTGCTCTTAGAGTTGGAGAGTGTTGTGTTTGTGTTCATGCGCGTGCATGTCTAGTCAGTATTCACAAAACTTGGCCTTATGCGTCCCTTTGTGATGTTGAAAGCATAGACTATGAATGGACATTGTTCTTCTTAGGTTCTGTCACTTTTGTCAATCAAACTTTTTGACATATTGCTAGTAAAATCCACAGCCCACTAGTCCTAACATCGCGGCTATGGACAAAATTACAAAATCTGCTTTTTGTCCCAGTTGTAAATCCTTGTAAAATAGCTGAGATGTCAAGTGGGGTTGTGTAACATCTACGTGTGGTTGCATTACATCCACTGCATGCTCTGACCTATAGTCCTGCATGAATCAAAGCTATTCGAATAAGCTTTTTACGATTTTCATATCTTTTTTTTTTAAATGATCATATACTTAACAAATCTATCAAGCTAGTTAAGCAGAAGCATAGGATCTATATGCTGTTAAGAAATTGCAAAACTAACTTTTATGAGTTATTACTGACTCTGTTTACACTCTGGAGGTACGATTAGATATGCTTCAATTTCCCTAGGATACTAACACTGCCTGATCTAAGTTATTCTACAGAATATATAGTACAACTCTAGAGGTTGAACTGTTTGCTGCTTATCTGGGTTATACTGATTGTGAATGAAACTGTTCTGTAATTGGATAAGTAGAGTTTTCCTCTCATCGCGGATCAGTACAGCACTCGTGAGCCATTGACTAAACAAAAGTAAATGGTGACCAAATAGAAGGAGATGAATCTAAGTGTTGATAGCTAAGAAATTGATTTTATTTAAGTCAGTGCTTATTGAGGAGAATATGATTGGCTGGATGAGTGTACCGAAATTCAATTATGATCTTCTTTTATTGCTTGCAACAAATGGTATCAGAACTAAAGGTTCCAATCTTGAAGTATGATAATACTCCTCGGTAATAATGAAATAACATAGATTCATTTGATCCATGTAACTCAAGTCTATATGACTCAACTTGCAAAACATTAACAAGTCAATGTGTATGAAAATAATTGAAGACTAAAAAATATTAATGAGTATAATTATGATGACATTATCTGCAAAAGTTTTATACTGAACTTGACAATGTCAATGGAATTGCACAATAACCTGAGGTGACAACAACAGACAGCATTTATTTAAAATAACAGTATGCTTGTTTACATATGAAAAATACTTCAAGTACAATAGTATCGCAAGTTCGCAACTCTAGCTAATTAGTGATGTTGTGGGTCAGGTCCTCCGGGACTTGATCTCTTAGGCCACACGTCCTGGTTTCTCATTTCTCTACCAACCTGTTTCGTCCTCTCAATTGACAAGCTTAGGTTCTTCCTCCTCTCCAGAAATGGAACAAATGGGCGTGTTTCGGCTCTTGCTGATAATAACAGCAAGACAAAGGCCAGGCAAATCAAGCGTCTTAATGAGCAGGACATTTTCATAACTGGGTTATCGTAACTAATCTTTTTTCTGACTTACAAGTTGGTAAGTCTGTTTTTAAGTATTTATAGGCCTTGGTTTTTACACTTCACTTTATTAAAAGTTACTTAAGGATGGAGATATTCAATCAGCACAAACTTAAGTTAAAATCATACGTAAAAAAGTCATATTTCTCGTTGGAATATTAAATTTAACAGCCCAGGTTCTTTATCTCCTACGCTGGAAGAGTTGTCTTTTAATATGATGTGTCCATTATACACTGCTTTTCATGCAATCTGAGGACTTATCGATTCAGACAATGTCTTCAAAGAAGAATGCTACTGGTTTGTCTTGTAATTGGTCCCAAAAAAGATCTGCTAATAAATTATAAACTAATTAGGAACAAACATTTTAGCTTATTTGGAGTTTCTGATACATTATTAATTATTGATCTTAATCCATTTCTGATGGCAACACATAAGTGAATGTCTGCACATAACCGCCTGAAAGTGACAATTGATAATACAAATGTGAACAACTTTTTAAGGTTACCATAGGTATACCAAAGTAATAAAGTAGGGAAAACCATGGATTAGAAACCTTTGTTTAATACAAATTGGATAGTTTCTGACTTATCCGTTAACTGGATTCCACTTGAGACAAGTGAGCTCATCAGGGATAAGCCAAGCCATACTTGATGTGTCAAAAAACAGTGTGACCCCTTTTTGCATAATAGACATTATAGAGTATTACACTTGTTTATACTGTTTGAGGCCGTGGATAAGCACAGCTGTCATCACCAGGCTGTATGCTGACTACCAGTTGAGGACCTAACTATTAATCCTACAACAAACTCTAATCACCCTAAGTCACACCTTACAGTAGGATAAATAACCAATCAATTATTCCACAAAATGAGTAAATTGATCATCTAAAATCATATTTCAAATTGACTCAACCCTAGTCCAAACAATTTTAAGTAAAAATATAAAAAAAAAACCAAACGTAAACATAAGTGACTTATCTCGCAAAGCTGTAAGGTTTTATTAATAATTCGAAAGTAAAAAACATAGTCAAACCCTAATTTTGAAGTTCTATTATACTAACACAATTATAGTTTTTCTAGAAAATAAGTCTTTGTTAGAAAATATAATTCTAAAAGAAAATATCTCTAATTAATAAAAGAAAATACATCAGATAGATTAAGAAACAAATAATAGAATTCTAATTTGGATTAAAGTTCTTAAATCCCAGAATCATTCAGCCCACACCAAATGCATTCCTTGCGACTTGCATCGCGTGGTATAAATCGCAACATAAGTCGTGAGAGCTCTTTGGAATTACCATACAGGATACGCTACTGGTTGCATGTTGCGGCGTAACTCGCAAATGCCCTTTGAAGTAATTCCGCAGCTTGCATCTGGTTGCATCTAGTCGTGTAACTCACACGCTCTTTCTTTTTACCCTTTTAGACCTTCGAATATTCTCATCATTCTTCGGTTCTTCAAGAATGCTCTTGTCCTCAAGCGTAAAGTTTGGACATCTCTCCATCATGTCATCGTAATTTTTCCAAGAAGCTTTCTCTATAGACACTCCTTTCCACTGAACCAGAACCTGCCAAAACTTGAGTTTCCCACATTCTTTCCTCCAGCTTCTACATCGAAGAGCCTCCTTTGGCTTCAACAACACTCTTCTTTCCTCATCAAATGATGGAAGCTCGCTCACAACTAAGCTAGAATTCCCCACTCTCTTCTTCAACATAGAAACATGGAACAACGGATGTAATCTGGAAGTTGGTGGAAGATCCAGCCCCTTGGCCACCTCTCCTAACCGCTAGCTCCAACACCTTAAATGGCCCATAGTACATTTGAAACAACTTTACATTGAACTTTTTCTTCAAAGATTTATGTCAATATGGCTGAGACTTGAAATCCACGTACTTCACAGGTTCAAAAGTTATGTTCCATTTTCCTTGGTCACAGTACTTTTTCATTCTCCCTTGAGCCTTCTCGAGCTCTTTCTTGACTTTCCCTAACACTTCATCCCTGGCCAACAACTGATTCTCAAACTCATTCCGCGTTGTGTCTCTCATAGATGCTCAACTTTGGCGGTCGTCTTCCATACACTACCTCCAACGGACTCATGTTGATAGCAGCATGATGAGTGGTATTGCACCTGCAAAAGTAAAAGGTTACCAAACCGAAGAAGATGAATCTAAGTGTTGATAGCTAAGAAATTGATTTTATTTAAGTCAGTGTTTAATGAGGAGAATATGATTGTCCGGATGAGTATCATACCGGAATTCAATTCTGATATTCTTTCATTGCTTGCAACAAATGGTATCGGAACTAAAGGTTCCAATCTTCAAGTCTGATAATACTCCCGAGTAATAATGAAATAACATAGATTAATTTGATCCATGTAACTGAAGTCCATATGACTCAACTTGCAAAACATTAACAAGTCAGTGTGTATGAAAGTAATTGAAGACTAAAAAATCTTAGAGTATAATTATGATGACATTATCTGCAAAAGTTTTATGCTGAACTTGACAATGTCAATGGAATTGCACAATAACCTTAGGTGACAACAGCAGACAGCATTTATTTAAAATAACAGTATGCTTGTTTACATATGAAAAATACTTCAAGTACAATAGTAGAAAAGAAATATACATCCTAACTCTAGCAAATTAGTGGTGGTGTTGGTCAGGTCCTCCAGGACTTTGTCTCTTAGGCCACGCGCACTGGTTTCTCATGTCTCTACCAACCAGTTTCGTCCTCTCAATCGACAAGCTTACGTTCTCCTTCCTCTTCATAAATGGAGTAAGAGGGCGCGTTTCGGCTCTTGCTGATAATAACAGCAAGACAAAGGCAAGGCAAATCAAGCATCTTAATGAGCAAGACATTTTCATAACTGGGTTGCAGTAACTAATCTTTGTTCTGACTTACAAGTTGTTAAGTCTGTTTTAAGTATTTATAGGCCTTGGTTTTTACACTTCATCTTTATTAAAAGTTATTAAAAGATGGAGATATTCAATCAGCGCAAACTTAAGTTAAAATCATACGTGAAAAAGTCATATTTCTCTTTGGAATATCCAATTTACAACCAAGGTTTTGTTATCTTCTACGCTGCACCAATTGTTTTCTAATATGATGTCTCCATTATGCACTACTTTTTCATGCAGTCTGAGGACTTATAGGCAATGTTTTCAAAGAAGAATGCTAACGGTTTCTCTTGCAATTGGTCCCCAAAAAGATTTGCTACAACAAATTATGAACTAAATAGGAACAAACATTTGAGCTTATTTGGAGTTTCTGATACATTATTAATTATTGATCTTAATCCATTTCTGATGCTAACAGATAAGTGAATGTCCAGATAACCGCCTGAAAGTCTGAAAGTGACAACTGATAATACAAATGTGAACAACTTTTAAGCTTACTATAGATATACCAAAGTAATAAAGTAGGGAAAACCATGGATTAGAAACCTTCTTTTAATACAAACTGGATAGTTTCTCACTTATCCGTTAACTGGATTCTACTTGAGACAAGTGAGCTCATCAGGGATAAGCCAAGCCATGCTTCTTGTGTCAAAAAACAGTGTGACCCCTTTTTGTGTAATAGACATGATAGAGTATTACACCTTGTTTATACTGTTTGAGGCTGTAGATAAGCACAGCTGTCATCACCCGGCTGTATGCTGGCTACCACCAATAACAGTTCTAGCTACAACTTCTTGATGTATAGACCAAGGGACATGAAAAGGTGAGATGTTTTTGTCCACATACAGCAATAAACAACCTCTGAAGAGCTATATGAGGCATATAATAAAAAAACAATGCTGTTCAAGAAAAAAGATAACTTAGATGTTGTGGTACATGTCTAAAATTTGCTTAGTGTTTGCAGTTCTGCATTTAGTTCAAGTGTTCAACACAAGGGCCTTGGTGATTATTCTTAGGCTGGGGATTGGTCAAGGCAAATTCTGTTCTTTTTTGGTCATCAAATTTGCTATGAATTAATGTTTGCGTTTCCTTGATTGATGTCTAGTGTTTATTGTCTCACTATGATAAGTCACAGATTTTTGGGTTCAAGAACTTACTGTTCCATTATATGATTTTTTAGCATCATGAGGATTAAAGATTTTGCTGCCATTCGTGTCAATAGCTGCCGTTCCTGTGATGGTCCAAGTTGAAAATATTTGGAGGCAAATATGTATGAGTTGAAGGAAATTGATCATGTAAATGGGCCACTTAGATTTAATATGAACTTGGATGAACTTTTAAGGCTTCACTTGCTAAGTCTATTATTTTCTATCAGGTACTCCAACAATTGTGTTTACTAAATCTAAGACTTCTCAATGCCTTTGTTTGAAATGCACATCACCTCTTATTAGAAGTAGTTGAGTATTTGTTTTTAATTCTCAAAGATCAATGATTTAAGTTTCATACACTCTTATCCTAAAACACAAGATGTGGATAGTGCTTTTCTTTGAATTTAATTCTCCCTCTTTTACCATAAAAAAATACATCCTGATTTGAAATGTACAAATGTTATAGAAGAGAATAACCGGATAAAATTTTGAGTAAATAAAATGAACAACAAAGTAAATATAACCATAATAAAGAAGGGAAAAAAAAGTGCCCTTTTTTGAAATGTACAAATATTAAAGAAGAGAATAACTAGAGAAAATTACTAGTAAATTAAAAAAAAAAAGTAAATATAACCATAATAAAGAAAAAAACTAATTTTTAACTTGATTCACCAATCTGACTATGTTCTCAAAAGTTATAGATGACATTAATAATAATAATAATAATAATAATAATAATCTTAACTCATTCCTTGACATTCTATCTTTGATTTTAATCTCTTCTACTTCATCTATCTTAAAACCTTTAAGATAACTCTTAAAAGTATCACAATCTCCCACGATTTTTGGTGGTTACCGAACTCTTGTTTGGGTTAGGAGCCCAAAGGGTACCTTTGGATCCAAAGGTACAAAAAAGAGAGTTTCAAAAAAGTTTAGATGGCAAGAAATGGTTGGTGAACCTTTCTTGATATGTTTAAGCAAAATATTCCTAATTCCCTTAAGATATTTTGATCCTGACCATATTTTACTTTCCTCTATTTTATCGACATGACAGTTGACCTAAGACAACTGCCACCTCAGCCATATAGACACCAAGTGAGAATGACCGGGGTAGACAATGATCTCCTATTGGTCATTTTGGGACTAGCACACATGGTGTTTAAAAAGAGGGCAGAGGTACAAGACGCAAATGGTTGGAAATAGGTTTGGGCATTTGAACACGGAACTCGATTCAAATAGCCTAACCCAAACCGAATTTTGGGTGTTTGGGTCGGTTCATGTAATAAGAAGAAGGGGATTCAGTTCTAGGTATGGAAAACCGATCCTGTTTGGTTTTTGTTGGGTCCTACTTTCTCAAACTAGAGAACTGAACCGAACCAAATACCTTATACATACATACATGTGTGTATGTGTGTGTGTACTGTATGTACAACCAAACTCTAATTTGTTTGCATAGCCGACACCCCACATCTTTTCATTTTCATTTTTCTTCCTCGTCGGCACACCCCACCCTATCTTGAGCTCTTGTCATTGGTCCCTTCGCTGATCCTTGCCGTTGAACCTTGCCATTTTCCTTTTGACATTTTTCTTTTTCATTGACACTCGTCTCTCAATTTCTTGTTTTTTTCTTCTAACATTTTGATTTACTTGAATTTTTTGATCTGGGTTTGGTTTTTATTTTTTGTTTTTTGATTGGCTCTTCTGATATGGGTTTTTTGGTTTTCTGGTGTTGGCTTTTATTGTTGGTTCTGTTTATTCAAGATTTTGGTTTGTTGACTTTCTTGTTAGGGGAATATATATTTTTGATCTAGGTTTTTGAATTTGTTTCTTCTTATTAGGGTAATTTGTTTGCTTTTCTTATCTAGGTTTAATGTTTGCCATTTATTGTTTTGCGTATTTCTTCTTCTTTATGATATTTGCTGCAAATCATGTGAGAGAGACAAAACCAAGAAACCAAACTGAACCATTCGATTGTGCTAGGTTTATCTGATTTTTACCCTAGAAAATAGGGTTGTTTGATTCTGGATTTCAAGAAGCAAGAGTTTCTCGGTTCTTATTCGATTCCCTTCGAAATTGAATCAAACACTCAAGTGCCTAGCTGTAGTTGGAAATACCTTCACCAAGACATGAACTTGGTCCCTAAAAAAGCCAATGTAGACCAATTAGATGAAAAAGTTTGCAATAATTTAAATCATCATCTCCTTCAAAGAAAAAGTAAATCATTTTTTTGTTTGAAAACCCTAATGTGTATAGGGATTTCTCTATAGAAAACTTCTAAAAATGTCATAGACTTATTTTCATTAATAATCGTCAACTTAATATTAGGTTGTTATATATTTTAAATACAATCCAAAAGTCAAGCTCAAAATTCAATTTAAATAATTTAACATTATTCTATTAATTATGAAATAATGTGATAAATGATAAGATAATGACACATCACTCGACACATCATTTAGATTAGCTTTTGGGTTATTTTATATATATATATATGTATTTTGAAAAAGCTTTTCGATTATTATTATGGGTTAAGTAGCATTACTTATTTTTTAAAGCCTTTCCTTATCAAACCCGCAGCATTGATCTTTCCTTGGTCTAACAAGAAACCCTAACGTGTGAAGGGATTTCTCCATGGAAAACCTTCTAAAAATGTCAGAGGCCTATTTTCATTAAACATCCTCAACTTAGCATCACATTGCTATCTTTTCTAAGGGCTGTCAAACCCGTTGGCAAAAGCCCTAACCCTTTCTCTGTTTTGCAAGCAAAGGGTGAGCCTGACCTATTCATGGGGCTTCTCGACATTCGGTGTCCCAGGTCCCAACGTCTCCAGTATCCTAAGGAGCATCTCGATACCATCATCGGAGAAACTTTGGGACACTTCTTCTACTTGTTGAGAGAATGTTGAAATTTTTGTATCAACAATAAAGATTGAATTTTCTTTTCTTGTAGGAGAAGATTTCTCTTATCTTAAAGGACTTCCTAAGCTAAATCCTAAACAATTAAAAATCTCTAAACCGAAAGAGAATTTTTTATTTTTTATTTTTCCGACAAAGATAACTTTACTTAAGATATAAATGTCCAACCGTGCCATCTGTCATTAATTGAAAGTGGAATATACACATTAATTAATCATCATGCAGTTGCAGCAATGAAAGTCAAAAACTAGTTTGTTGGACTTTGTTTTTTCTCCTTGACAATGGTCAAAAGTCTAAGGTCAGTTTACTTGTTTATTTTAAGCAGTTTATGATGGTTTTCTTACTTTTGCACTATCATGTATTTTACTTGTATAATATGAGTCGGTGCATGTAGCAAAAGTCAACAGAAAATGCTCGTATAGCTTAGAAAATTGATCTAATTTGAGTACAAAGAATGAATATTGTGGCAACACTTCTATGATTATAATGTAATTTGCTTAATATTTTATATTATCCGAGTACACCAGAAGAGAAGATAAAGATTTAAATTTTAATGACTTCCATCATCAAGAGCATTTTTTTGGTCTAGTTTAAAGTGCTATATTCAATAATATATAGCATGTGAAGATATATATATATATATATATAAATATTGTCATCATGTTTTGATAAAGAGATCTGTATCTTTAGTTGAAATTTCTGTGGATTCTTTAATTAGTACTGAAATTCAGAATGTCACAGGGGCTAGTCCACTGAGCACTTCCAGGAGAGATTTGATTGGATAGCCATCTCAATCATTATTGATACCGCAGAATCAGGTCTTACGAAGAAGGACAAAATCTCAAATAGACCACCTAGCTTTGTTGGCAAAAGAGCAAATAAGTTGATCGATACTAAAGATTCAGGCTGTACCACATTAAAATTAATTGATCAGTGTATCAAAATTAATAAACATAGAGGCTCTATTTTAAATGTTCCACACTCCAATAGGTTTGTTGAAGTCTTGAGTGGTAGCTGCTGTGAAAGGTCACTAGCTGTATCTCAGTAGCATGCATATTATAAGTCTCAAGGGAGGCTGAGGTGTTTTTAACATTAGAGGATTGTGCTCCTCTCCAGGCATTTTCTATTAGGCCTTGGCTTGGAGCATGAAAGAGACATTATTGTTTTGGCTTCTTCTTCTAAACTGCTTTACCATGTCTTATTAGTCCCATATGCTAAAATTTACAAAAAAGGATCTTAAATTTGTCTGCTTAAGATTTTCTAATTGATACAAAACATTGAGGCAACTAGACAGATTTGGTGGGTCTGTGACACAAAGAAGCATGAAGCATGAGTTCTATTTGATTTGAACATTCCAAGGAAAGGGGATTTGCATTTGCACAATCTCATAATTTTCAACGGAAGCCGGTAGATGATGACAAGATGGTTATGTCATTAAAACAGATTATCAGTTAGAAAAATGTGATGACATAATAAGACAAATAGTTTGACTTAGTGACTGCTCCTTGAAAATATAGATTTACTAATTATTTCACATAGCTTGTAAAGTGCACATTAAACGCGGCTAACTGGAGTATATATCCACCTTAATGATCTTGAAAAGACAGCCACTTTTATTCTATAGAGTCAGTTTTCTCTTGATTATAACAATAAGCCACAAAACTGTTCAAATAACTAAATTATCTCTGCCCTGTACAATAATGTAGCTTATAATCTCCAGCTCACACTTAGGCTTGAATTCTCTCTGATCCAGTCATACTTCAATTTGTCACTAAAACATCTGGGATACTAAAGTTTTTTGTCAAATTCTTGCAACCCTGACGACTCATACTTAATTAGAGAGTTTCAATGACGTACAATAGTGACACCTTATTTAACATGGACCATGCAAGTTGTAGTATAAATATGAGAAGGGACACATGTTGAAAGTTTTAAATGTGTAAGTGTTCAATAAAAATAAATAAAGAAAAGAATAACAAACCCATTATGAATATGATCATTCTACATATTCCACCAGCCACAAAAGGATAAATAAGCGCGTAAGTTTTGGATAATTAATGTGTTACTAGTACGAAAAGCGGAAAAGCAGAAACAGAGAATTGGACTTAAAATTATTGAAGGATCATGGTTTGCATTTCCATATTTTCATTCACTTTGAAAAAACAACTTAGCTTTGTATTGTTATATCATATATGGTGGTCCAAGGATAAAATTATCAATAAAAGAAAGTGCTCCACTCATTCGGGTCTGTGTTGTAATTCTAATTTTATTCATACAATCGAGTTTTACAGGCTTTGAATATAAAACCTCCTAATTAAATTTATTCCGATACAATGTTATAACCATTTAAATCAAAAGTTATAACAGACGGTTCATCTATAGTTTTTATAGAAATTTCTTTTTCTACAAACAACAGACTCATATCAAGGGTATAGTTTTGCACTGTGACAAGGGACAAACTATGGTATTAGATTTTCCTCGATTAATTAAGCTCTGATCTAGGCACCTAGCTATAGTTCCCTGGCCGGTAAATTAATAGTACTATATTTTTTTTTTCTTTTTTGATAAATAATGACAGTACTAATTATAATCAACGTTTTCTCAAATATATATATATATATATATATATTATCAACATTTCAAGGATTCTATTTTAGCAGTGAAAAGAGGAATCTCTCTAAGACCAAAAAGGATAACATTCTTTATACTTGTTTATCTTTTCCATAGTCACCAATTCTAAGGAAGATCATCCACTTTACCGTATGTTATATTCAGTTACCCATCGTAGCTAGTTTTCCTTCAATTTGGTAAGAGTATATTATGAGCTAGTCAAATCTATTTTCCTGCACTTAACCTTGTATTGAAAGTGACACCATATATCCTTTTTTATCCAATTAAACAACTTCATATGTATATATTTTATAGTTCTTTGTCCATCCCGTGGATCACGCCCCATTAGAAAAAAAAACATTAACTAGCTAGCTATTCAAAGCAGATACTTATTTATTAATTGAACCATATTTATTACATGATGGGGAAGAGAGTAACTACAAAAATGATGCACAGCATTGAAGTAATTCTACCACAGGATGACAATTATTAAGCACTAGAAGGTACTTCACCATGCCAGAACATCAAAATTTAAACTACTTCTACCCTTCATACAAGTCCTTTAAGTCATTTTTAGAGTGATGTTGTGCATCTGGACCTCCAGGGCTAGCTCTTTTGGACTCATAAATGGCCTTGTTTTTCTCCTCATTTTCGCGACCACTGTTCAATATTTCCTGAGCATCTTCTCCTAGAGCTCTAATCAGCCTGGTCAGGTCCCCACCTTGGATGTGTGGAACTGGTGGTGGATTAAGAGGGCGATTTTCGGACAATGAAATTGAATGCAATATCAAAATCAAGCAGAGATAGAATCTCAAACTAGCAGCCATTTTGTAAATAAGAGTAACTAGAGAATACAATGCTTATCTGGTTGAGATTCAAGCTTAGAGTGGTGTTGTATATATAGAGATTTGAGTGGCAATGTTTTTATATTTTATCATGATAGTGGGTAAAAAAGGGACCTCCTAGGCCACTCTAGCAAATGTTTGTTTGTTTTGTTTTGTGTTTGTATACTTGTACTCTAATGAATTTTATTCATTCATCAGAAAAAAACTATTACCGACCAGACAATGAATTCAATTTAGAGCCTATTATACTCATTTGTCTGCAAAAGAACCCGGGACCTTTTATGTGATTAAAAGTTTAAAAACTGTGTGGTTATTAACCCGCGAATCTCTTCATCTAAGTACTGCTTGGAAGCTATAGTTTCAATCTGAGAATTTGTCCTTGAATTGTAGAAGAAACATAACACAGTTTTCTGTGAGTCATACATTTTTGGCTTATTCAGAAGCCAACAAAGTGCTTGTCGCTGCTTAACGTGCTTCAAAGTCCAAATGTTTGTCAGTATTAGCTTTTATTCATGAATTAGAAAAAAGTACAAGCATGTTCAGGTAATTAATTTTATTGCGTCCTCTTAGAATATATTCTATTGTGATTATAGGATTAAATCCACGTCGTCCCACATGGCCGGCGGACACTGTCATTTTTCATTGGTCAGGCGTGCTTCTATTATATTTGCGAAAACTCTAAAGTTAGATGGAAAATAATTGATAGTCACCTAAATATATTAAGGATTTGACTACTTTACTGATTGAATAACCTTATCTAACAATTATAACAATTTGATCGGTTTCAATAATCACGCTTACAATTAATCCAATAAATGTAATTGATGAATAAGGTTACTCAATCAATAAAGTAGTCAAACCCATGTATTAATATTGAAAAAGTGAGTAAAATTCTCTTCTATTTTTTTTTTAAGGTATATAATTAGATAAAAATGTAATTATGAATCATTTGTTGAGACTTAGAATTATGATACTTTCTTAGATTTTATAGTCCCCAAAAATTACTTATTGTGATCAGTGATTGATCATTCAAGTTTCGGAGTTGTTATGTCTAAAATTAGGTTGAGCTAAGTTAATGTGACCAAGTTTACACAACTCTTGTTGTGCAAATATGCGATACATATCATGTATTGCGCTTAGTTAGCTTAATCAAAGAAATTTTTTTCACTATAAAAAAGTTCTAAGTACCTCCTTATCACATGGAATTGTGGATTTTGATTTGCGTTCGAGGAATCATTTAATAAATTTTGTTATCTGATTTGGATAGGATACTAGGATGAGTCATTGATACTATAGAATAAAGACATGCCATGCAATTCTCTTTAGATGATATACTTGTATAACAAGATGCTTGTTGAAAGTATATAAACCTCCTTCATTTGTCGGCAGCAAGAGGCCATTGGCCTCCTGCAGATGAATGTAGGCTATTGACAACCTCCTGCAATAGTTTGGAGCTGCTGGTGGTCTCCATACGCAGCCTCCTCCCAATGACTCAGGGAGAGGGCCGATTGGCCTCCTCCAGTAGTCGATTAGTGACCAACGATTGCCTAAGGTGGTTAATTTTAGGGTTAGGTTTAGGGTTTGAATTTGATTAGAATTGAGGATTTTTTTATTAGGGACATTTTAAGAATAATATAATAATAAGAGGTTAATTTAGGATAATAATTTACATTTATTGATAAAAGTCTTTTTCAAAGATATAAGTTAGAATATATATATACACACACATATAAGTTGGAAAAAACAAACATCATTATATATCTTAATTTTAATGATTTGCTTATATAGGACTTATTTTATTAAAGAAAAAAAGAAAAAAAAGAGCACCTTAGCTAAGTTAATGCGATCAGGGTTACATATTCTTGTCGTGCAAATATGTGATATGCATCATGTATTGTGCTTAGTTAGTTTAGTTAAAGAAATTTTTTCACTTTACAAAAGTTCCTAGTACCTACTTATTCACATGGAATTGTGGATTTTGATTTGCCTCCAAGGAATCATCTAATAAATTTTTTTATTTGATTTGGATAGGATACTAGGATGAGTCATTGATACTATAGAGTGTAGACATGCCATGCAATTCTTTTTAGATGATATATTTGTTTAACAAGAAGCTTGTTGAAAGTATAATTTTGAAAGTCTAGAAGTTGTTCACATTCATCATGAATATTCAAATGTATCATAATTTATATTAGAAGACACATGAATGTAGGAGTGGATATACATGTGCTTGGTAATAAGTGCATTCCATTCTACCAAATAAGTACTATTTGAATTCATACTTAACACATAGATTTGAAATCACTATTTATCTAATTTTTTTCTAATTATCCAACTTTTATTTAATATTTCAAATAATAGTTATCATGTATTATTTACTTTATTAAAAATTTTCTTTTTAAAAATATCATTAGCAGTATAATAAATGGGATCTTAAATAAGTGTTATTTATCATCAAATTATATAGAGTGATGGTTATTGATTTTTTTTTTTTTTTGAAACTGCAAATACAATCACTTCATTTAATCATTTACGTAAAGTAAAAACCTTATTGTGTATTATGAATATGAATAGATTATATTGATCAAATTAGGAACCCTCATTCATCTAATAAAGATTGATTAGTCGTGGGATCTTGTTCATTTCCTTTTTTTTTTTTTTTTTGCCGAAATAAAATCTACTATATGACATTATATAGTTGACTGTATAACGTTATACAATCAGGGATGGTAAAAATCCCTAACCTGTTCTAAACTGGTGGGACCTCAAGCTTTTTAGGGTAGGTTTGAAGTATTAAAATTAGGTATCGGGTTGGGTTTAGATCAAAGTTTTTGACTTAATTCACAATCAACATGGGATTGGGTCAATTACTTTTGACCTAGTTTGCATGCTAGCTAGGTTTGAGTCAAACATTTTTAATTTGTCTCGACTCGATTACCAGCTTTATTACCTTTTTATTACATAATATTATTTTTATTAGCATTATTTTTATTATTGTAAATTTTTAAGTGTTGTGTATTACTATTTTATTTATTTAATTTATTTTTATAAGTGTGTGTCTAAATTAAACTATATTTGTGGGTAAATGAGATACTTAAATGAACTTGTGAATGATTTTTTTTTAATAGATAGCATTATTGTGCAACATTTAATGATTTTGATGTTCTCAAAGTTATTTTAGTGTTCGAACTTTATATTTAAATTTAAGAATAAATAATTTTAGATTATGTTCAATTGAATTCAAGTTTTTGTGTGAATTTAGATATATAGTAGATTTTAAGCATATATTTGAATTTAAGTATATGTTTAAATATAAAAATATTTTTTAATTTAAATATATATTTACATTAAGTAAACGTTAAAATTTAAATGTACTCCTAAATATAATTGTATGTTAAATTATGCTTTTTTTTTTTTCCCTTTCAACAAACAGGGTCGAAACAAGAGGAGTATGAGGTCCTCCACCTTAAACATGTTCAAGTTTGGGATGAAATTCGAGTCATAGGTCAAATACTAGACACCTTGCTTAAAACAAATTTTGGGCTTCGAGTGGACCGATCTAGCCCCAATACAACCTGTTGCCATCCTTATACACAATCACTCAAAATCGCTATGTAAAGTTACAAATCAATATTCTATAAAAATATTTATAGAATCTCATCTTTGTTAATTAGTATTCATTTAATAGTACAAAACTCATATAAAAAAAGGAAAAAAAAAAAAGAAGAAAAGCATGTGATATAGTAATAATTTACGTGTGATTCTACTACTAGAAATTTACTCAAATACACTACTACACAATTTTTTCTTTTCTTTTCTTTTCTTTTTTCACAAACAACTAAAATTATATCTTTTTAAGATGAGCAATGTCATACTTCTACATTTTGAATTCCAGTTTGATCTCGATCATGATGTGATAATAAATAAATAAATAAATATATTAATCCTTAACAACTAAAGAGTTTAACGATAACTTAGAGAAATTATTTGATTTTCCTTTCATTAGTTATATATGGTAGTAGATTAAAAAATTTAATTTTATGGTGAAATTAATATGACTCTCGATAAAATGAGGATATCACAGTGGTCATATCCTATCCCTTACATTTGCACTTTAAAATAAAAAGTTTGAGTTGTATCTTCCTTGCTTAAATTCTAAATTAGTTGTACTAGTTCAAAATTCAAAAATAAAAAATTAATAGTCTTACACTTTTCTTTAACAACAATGTGTACATTCTTAACAACAATGTTTACACTTTACATTCTAACTTTTTGAAGCATCATTTTGATTTAACTAACATGTGGCAGTTAAATTAATATGCAACCAAAAATATATATTGTATTAAAGTAAGAAAGTAAGAACTCAGGAAGTTTTCAAACCTAATTTAGAAAAATCAAAGTTTAGAAATTTTATAAAACATAATTTGATAAAAATGATCCAATTGCCAAGCAGCAGAAGTTGATCAGTGCAAGTCCAATGGGCTCCAGCCCACAACTAGAGGGCTAACCACCCCCCACACCACCCCACCCCCCACCCCCCCCCCCCCCCCCCCCCCCCCCCCTGTGCTGGGGTTCATGATCGTGAAATGATCTGAGACTTCTCAGCTGTAAGTAGGATTTGGCCCTCTCAAAATTCTTGATTATCCAGTACCAACTAAGCTAAGCTGCCCGAATCTCATCTCAACCTTTTAAATGCACATTTTACTGTCTTTTTTTTTTTGTTTTTTTGAATTAAAATAATTGATTATTTTAAAATAAGAAAGTCTTTTGGTGTAGTTCTATTAGAAGCAAAAACCAAAAACCCTAGAGATATTATAGATCAAATGTGTCTTTACCTTTTTGCAAGCACACAAAAACTTCCATTATAATATTTAAAATAAAATATACAAAACCCCTTTACTGTTAATCTTTTATTAACATCATTACTATATATATTGAGGTAACAAATTATAAATTAGATACCTATTTTATTTTTTATTTATATTCATTGATGAAAACGAGTTTTTAATCACATTTTACCCTTTTTCCCGGGGGGAGGGGTAGGGGTGGCAATATGGGTCACAACACGACGGGTCGACACGAATTCGCGAAAAATAAATGGGTATAGGTTGAAGTTAAACGAATTCGTGTCGTAATCTTGTCGACCCGCTTAACCCGTTTATTAAACGAATCGAATTGGGTTTGATTAAACGAATCGCGGGTTGACACGATTAAATTAGGGGTAAAATTATAATATTAAACAATTTTAGGGATTAAAATGTAATTATATACATATATATAAACACTAACCAAAAACTAAACCTAATCCATTCTATCATTTCTATTTCTATTTCAGCAGACGCTGGCCCGCCAGTCTTCACTCCTCCACAGCCGCAACACACACCACACCTGCCAGTCTTCCACAGCCACAACACACCTGCAGCTCCTCCCCTCCTCCCACCACACCCGACGGCAGCGGCAACTCCTCCACACCGCACCCACACGACAACTCATTCTTCCCACTGTCGCAGCCGCTCGTCCTCTTCTCCACGGCCGCACCACACCCACACGCAGCTCATTCTTCCCACTTAATGGTAAACTCTCATAATTATATTTCTAAATTTTAAAATTGTAAAATGTAGATATCTAATATTTTTTTTTTCTGATTTTTGTGTAGGTTGGAGAATTGGAGGTCCCCTTGGAATCAAAGGGGGAAGAATTGAAATTATAATGTTTTGTTTTTGGAGAATGATAATGTTAAATAATTTTAATTTCTATGGATTTGTATTGAGTTGGAGCATGATTTTATTTTGTTATGGTTTTTAATTATGGATGATATGGAATGTTATGTAGTTGATTTAATGTGTTGGTTTTTATGTGTTGAATTAGGTGGTTAGTTGTGAATTATTATTATTATTATTATTGTTTAAAATATTATTTAAGTTAAATGAATTAAACGAATTAAACGGGTTAAACGAATTAAACAGGTTAAACGAGTTAAATGGGTTAAACGAATTAACGGATTGACGGGTTAACGGGTTTGGATCCTTTATGATTTCTTTAATAAACGAATTAATCGTGTCATGTCGTGTCATTCGTTTATAAACGAATTCGTGTCGAATCCAAAAATATCGACCCGCTTTATAAACGAATTCGTGTCGAATTGGTCGAATTCATAAACGAATCGAATCGAATCGAGTTCAACCCGACACGCCAACCCGTTTTGTCACCTCTAGGGAGGGAGGGGAGGGGAGGGGAGGGGAGGAAGGGACCGGGGGAACAAATATTCTATTAGAGATTTCTTTTTTTTTTTTTTAATGAAAAAATTTATTTGTAAATCGTACTCTTTTTTTTTTTTTATCTGAAAACAAGAAATTTTGTTACCACTCATCTTTCTTGGAACCAGTATCGTTTTGTCAAAATATGCCGACTCAACTTCTATCAAAATATCATTTGCTTGTGATGAACTCAGAAGCATGTCTCTGTCAATGGCGTAAAACTATGCAGAAAAGAGTTGATACTTGATAGCAGTTCCATTTTATTTGAATTAGGGTACGAGTTGTCTAAGTTGAAGCCTAACAGGAGAGAAACCTTGGCAGATACAGGGGTAACGAGACTTCCACCGGGAGGGCCTGATCCTGAACATCACTTTTAACCAACAGCACCGCAAATATTCATTCTCTGCTTCCCGCCATTTCTCTGCTTGGAAAACATTGTCAAACACTGATGCATTGAAAATGTGCCTCTACTCTATGGCTCGCGATCCAGTTGCTGCAACTGGGAATCAAGTTCCCTGCTCGATTTGGCATGTACACATACACGAGTTTAACGATTTTCTTTTCTGTCAACTCATATTATGTTTATAGTTAAGAGTTTTAAGTATCAGCCAAGTCAGTCTGTCAGAATTGGATATTTCATATATGTAATGTAACATATTTCTTTTGCTAAGAAGGATCCCAAACCTGCAAGTGACAGAAAGCAGGCAACGGAGGCCTTACATTATCTCACAGACATCCAAATTTAACTTTCTTTTCTAGTCATTTACAGCAGTGATCGAAATTACAATTTACAAGTATTCATGGAGCATGCACTAGAAGATATGCTTCACCAATGCAACCCTTTCTCTCACAACCTATTTCTACAATGACAGAGGATAAGTGCTTACTCATTTTTAGAGTGATGTTGTGCATTGGGACCTCCAGGACTGGCTCTTTTGGACTCATAAATGGCTTCGTTTTTCTTCTCGTTTTCGTGGCCAAAGTTCAATACTTGCTGAGCATCTTCTTCTAGAGCTCTGATCAGCCTGGTGATCAGGTTCCTACCTTGTATGTGTGGAACTGGTGGTGGAGGACTAAGAGGCGGAGTGTCGGCCAATGAAAATGAAAGAAATACAACCATCAAGAAGACACAAAATTTGAGAGCAGCCGATACCATTTTCCTATCAAGAATTCAGAGAATATTGCTATGTTTATCTTGTAGAGATTGAAGTTAATAGTGGTGGCATATCTATAGATATACAAGATCTCAAGTGGCAGTGTCGTCAGTGTCACTTGTCAAAGTTTATCATGCTACGACACTTTGGCTCATGTTTGCTTGTTTTATTTTGCGGTTATATATTTATTAATTAATTTTTTAGCTATTTCTTTTTTAATATAATGTGTCCATTATTGACTAGCGACTACTTGGAATCCGCTGGTGGCTTGTCTTGCGGTTGATCCGACTGGAAGCTTCACTTATAAGATCGGCATATGTAGGAACCACTTTTTAGCTTTGTATGTCAGAGTCACACACCCACCAAATATTTCTGGTTGTCTTACTGCTGAATGCTAGAAGGACGGTGACTAATTGAAACAAGAAGACGATAAATGAATTGGATTTGTTTTGTACTGAATCTACTGATTAAGGACTTCTTATGCAAGCAAATTTAAGACTCACAACAGTATGTGATGGGATTTACTAAAAATGAATGGTTGTGACTGATGGATGGTTCTGAACAAAAAATGTTGGGATGTTTTTATCTAAAAATTATCATATATATATATATATATATATATCTAAGACTAATAATTAGAAATTATGAAGAGGTTTAGGAGAAGGAGACAAAAACATGAATGTCCTTATCATGTCTGAGGGGCCAAAAAGCCTAAAAGATATGCCTAGACAGAAGCTCCTCCACTTACAAACGTTGTCATATATATGTATATACACAAGATTTTCGGTGGCTGTGTTGTCAAAGTGGGTAAAAAAGGGACCTTCTAGGCCACATTAGCTAATGTCTGCTTGTTTTGCTGTGGTCTTTTACTTGTACTGTATTGGACTGATCAGAAAAACTAATGCCGACCCGATCTTGGATTCAATATCAGCGCCCATATCTCAGGAAAAGAGACTTGGGGTCTTCTAATTGTTTAGAACTCTCTTTAAAAACCCCTTATCTCCCCATTTAAACATTGGCTAGTTCGAAGCTGTGAATTCTCTTCCAAGGAGATAAGTCCCCCTCTACAGTTTTGCGGGGTCATACATTTTTGGCTTAGGCTGAACCACTTTTAGATCCACTCAAATGATTGTCGTTTCTTACAAGCTTCAATGTCAGTATTAGCTTTGGCTTATGACTTGGGAAATTAAAAAAAAAAAATTGGACCAAGTTCTTTAACTTATTATATATATATCTTGTTAGATCCACATTGCCAATTTTACATCATCATTTTGTCTACAAGGTTTACTTTCGTCTCAACCAGTCTTCCAAGCTCTGTTGTTAGTTATATTTTAATTAGTCTTATGCCAAATATTTTAATTAGACCGAACCAAGCTCTTCTCTGTGGTTGCCTCTCCTGATCTGAATTTTAATACTTCATTGACACCTTCGCCCAACAATCGAATTAGCCTGGTTAAGTTTTTCACATCTCTTTCGTCTGGATTAAGCGCGGACAAGCTTCACTCCAGGAAATTGAAAGCAATATGAGAAGAACTAGACATGGATAAACTCTCACGCTTGACTAATAGGGTCTGCTGTATATGCAGTTTTCATGGAAGTGGGTTGTCCATTTACTAATCTTATCATTGTCTTTACAACACCAATAGTGAGAAGGCAAAAACCGACCATATTAGGTCAAAAACATAAAAAGGGCATTTATAATTGTGATTTGCAAATACTAAAAGAACACACAATCTTATCCGATTTTTGAGAATGCTAAGAATGCTAAATCACACTCCACCTGATATGCTCATCTGATTAGCCTATGTATCAACCGCTGGTGGTCGAAAAGTAGTGTCTTTTATTATATTGTTTTGGTCCAACGTTTGGAAATCCGCGATTAATTAGGGATCGTTTATTTTTTTATCTAAAAACTAAACAGTGCTGCTGAACATTGAAACTGAAACCTAAAATCTGAATAATATGTTTGTTTTTTTTTCCCTTAAATCTGAATGTATAGTAATTTTATTTGTTTTTTAAAGTTAAAATTGTCTGAAAACTATTAATTTGACATTTATATCATTTCACTATTAGTTATTATGTAACTTTATTTAATATAATACAAACAATTATAATAAATTATTTAGCAAATACTAAAACACTTTTATAGATATATTAATAATATTTTTATTCATAATTAAAATATGATTAATTATTATAATAAAGTATTTTTAAAAAAATTATATATACATAAATAAATTATTATAGTAAAGTAAATTAAACAAAAATAAATAAAATGGTATTTTATTCAATTTTAGACAATCTGAGAATTTTAGACATCAGAAAAAAACTATTACCGACCAGGCAATGAATTCAATTTTGGAGCCTATTATACTCATTTGTCTGCAAAAGAACCCGGGACCGTTTATGTGATTAAAAGTTTAAAAACTGTGTGGTTATTAACCCGCGAATCTCTTCATCTAAGTACTGCTTGGAAGCTATAGTTTCAATCTGAGAATTTGTCCTTGAATTGTAGAAGAAACATAACACAGTTTTCTGTGAGTCATATATTTTTGGCGTATTCAGAAGCCAATTAACAAAGTGCTTGTCTCTGCTTAACGTGCTTCAAAGTCCAAATGTTTGTCAGTATTAGCTTTTATTCATGAATTAGAAAAAAGTAGAAGCATGTTCAGGTAATTAATTTTATTGTGTCCTCTTAGAATATATTCTATTGTGATTATAGGATTAAATCCATGTCGGCCCACATGGCCGGCGGACACTGTCATTTTTCATTGGTCAGGCGTGCTTCTATTATATTTGTGAAAACTTTAAAGTTAGATGGAAAATAATTGATAGTCACCTCAATATATTAAGGATTTGATTACTTTACTAGTTGGATAATCTTATCTAACAATTATAACAATTTGATCAGTTTAAATAATCACGTTCACTACAAGAAAACAGATCATCCATACCGCGTGGATGAGTATCAATACCGGGCATCCGTCTGGTATGGATGCCGCCGGTATTAATACTGGCAATATCCATATCGGGCATATGCCTGGTATGGATAATAACTACCGATATGGATAGTTATTATCCATACCGGGCACATACCCGGTATGGATAATCTTATACCTAAGACTAATAATTAGAAATTATGAATAGGTTTAGGAGAAGGAGACAAAAACATGAATGTCCTTATCATGTCTGAGGGGCCAAAAAGCCTAAAAGATATGCCTAGACAGAAGCTCCTCCACTTACAAACGTTGTCATATATATGTATATACACAAGATTTTCGGTGGCTGTGTTGTCAAAGTGGGTAAAAAAGGGACCTTCTAGGCCACATTAGCTTATGTCTGCTTGTTTTGCTGTGGTCTTTTACTTGTACTGTATCGGACTGATCAGAAAAACTAATGCCGACCCGATCTTGGATTCAATATCAGCGCCCATATCTCAGGAAAAGAGACTTGGTGTCTTTTAATTGTTTAAAACTCTCTTTAAAAACCCCTTATCTCCCCATTTAAACATTGGCTAGTTCGAAGTTGTGAATTCTCTTCCAAGGGGATGAGTCCCCCTCTACAGTTTTGCGGAGGTGACATTCTTGGCTTAGGCTGAACCACTTTTAGATCCACTCAAATGATTGTCGTTTCTTACAAGCTTCAATGTCAGTATTAGCTTTTGCTTATGACTAGGGAAAAATAAAAATAAAAAAATACAAAGGACCAAGTTCTTTAACTTATTATACATATGTCTTGTTAGATCCACGTTGCCAATTTTACATCATCATTTTATCTACAAGGTTTACTTTCGTCTCAACCAGTCTTCCAAGCTCTGTTGTTAGTTATATTTTAATTAGTCTTATGCCAAATATTTTAATTAGACCGAACCAAGCTCTTCTCTGTGGTTGCCTCTCCTGATCTGAATTTTAATACTTCCTTGGCACCTTCGCCCAACAATCGAATCAGCCTGGTTAAGTTTTTCACATCTCTTTCGTCTGGATTAAGCGCGGACAAGCTTCACTCCAGGAAATTGAAAGCAATATGAGAAGAACTAGACATGGATAAACTCTCACGCTTGACTAATAGGGTCTGCTGTATATGCAGTTTTCATGGAAGTGGGTTGTCCATTTACTAATGTTTTCATTGTCTTTACAACACCAATGGTGAGAAGGCAAAAACCGATCATGTTAGGTCAAAAACATAAAAAGGGCATTTATAATTGTGATTTGCAAATACTAAAAGAACACACAATCTTATCTGATTTTTGAGAATGCTAAATCACACTCCACCTGATATGCTCATCTGATTAGCCTATGTATCAACCATTGGTGGTCGAAAAGTAGTGTCTTTTATTATATTGTTTTGGTCCAACGTTTGGAAATCCGCAATTAGTTAGTCCAACTCTTGTTATGATCATGATTCACGTTCTTTTAGAGTAGTAACAAAACTGATAGAAGGTCTCAGCAGAGAGGATCTTCTTCTAAAATTGTTGTGGCACTGCTCTTTTGTCCTTTTATCAGCACATATCAAAATGATTCATGTCACGAGACACACACCCTTTCGTCTGCTTACCAAAAGACACTGCTTTTTGTTGTTGCAATACTTACAAATTAGATTGTTGTCTACGTGTTAGCCTTAATTTTTGTCTGCATTAGCATTGCCTTTTATACTAAGCCTATGCATGTTCTCTTCATGTTAAGTGACCTTAGGATGATTCCACTTACTAAAATGGTGGATGGACTTTGTACCTGCCATCCTGTGAAAACCAAATTATTTATTATAAACGTGAATTCTCAATTTTTAGAAAAACTTCTAAAGGAAAGATATTCTGTTTCATTCTTTTTTTTTTTTTTTTATGTTGAAAAATAAAACAGGACAACTTCTAGTAGAATGAAACTGCATAGTCATGCTAATGAATTCAATAGAGAGTAAAGACAGCTTTTGGACAACGTTGGCTAATTAAGAAGTACCCATATATGAAATATGCATAGTTTTTTAAAATTGTATATCAAAAAATATGAGCATGGATATTAAATACTAGTACTAATCGGACCGTGGATATTGGTAAAGCATATTGGATTTTTCTTTTCTTTAAGTTTTATGTTTAGAATCAACTCACGTATAACGGTATAAACATTAAACTGGTGTTATTCAATTTTGGTTATAACTTATAACAATTTCCCACAACCACAAGCACCAATTTATTAACTACAATGACAAAAAAAAAAAGGTCAAAATCAAGAACTGTTGCTATTAAATGGTAGATATTAGCAATTCAATTACTCAACAACTTGTAAGAGTTTCTGTGAAAAAAAATAATAATAATAACTGTTTAGTATATAAATTGACTAATAGAGATTTCCTATCTATACTTGGATCAGAAAAACAAAGAATCCTCACTGGAATGGAACTGATTGAGAGGTATACAAACAATTCAGATTTGTAACTGCAGAGCTTTAGCAGTCTGAAACTTCGATTCGACTCGGAGAAACCAAATGAGTCTCCTTGGACGTTGACTCGAATATATGTTTTTGGCTTACTCTGAACCACTTTTAGATCCACTCAAAATGATTGTGGTTTTTTACATGTTTCAATGTCAGCATTGGCTTTTGCTTATGATTTGGGAAAAAAAAAATATTGAACCAGGTTCTTTAACTCATTATATATATATATATATATATATACATGTCTTGTTAGATCCACATTACCAATTTTATCATCATCATTTTGTCTACAAGGGTTAGTTTTCGTCTCAATCAGTCTTCCAAGCTCTGTTGTTTTAATTAGTCTTATGTCCAAATATGGTGCTCAGGGGTTGTTGAATTAATTTAAGTGGCCAAGTTAACAAAATTCTTGGGGTGCAAACAGCAAACATGTAACATAATTGTATGGTTTGATTGGAGGAATCTCTTATCATCAGATAAGAGTCAGTACTTAATTCATTCACATTAAACTTGGGAAATTTGGTCTGTGTTTGAGGGATTACTTAGTATGACTTGTGATCTAATTTCGATAGAGAATACTTAAGTAATAAATAATTAAAACTTAAAAGGAAATTCTCAAAGTAGACACTCCGCGTAACTTTTATTTGATAGATTGATATTTTTAAAAATTTTGAAATTGTTTAGATTGATTACGGAGTGTTCAAATGTATTACAACATTTTGATACAGTCATATGATATGTTTATAAGAATTAATAGTTATTAGCTTCATATATTTATTTATAACTCAAGTGATTAATGTATATTTATTTTACATTTGTAATAAAGATTCGAGTTATGTCATATATATATATATATATAAAGACATCCATGAGAAATTGTCTACTCTTATTGTGGGAATGTATCTCACAATATTTAAATAGTTGGTATATGACCTTTTTTTATTTATTTTATTTTTATTGTAAATTGACTTCAAACAGGTTAGAGATTTATTAAAACTTATTAGATTAATCACTATGTACGCAGTTTAAATATTTACTTCCATTTTCAGGAGGTATCTACTCTCATTAAGAAAAAACATATTTGTACAATATACATGTTGGGACCTTACCCTAACCTTTGATGTGTGTACAAAATCTATTATAATAACAAGATTATCTCTTATCATGCATTACCTTTATTTAAATTAATTTTTTTAAGCATGTGTTTAATACACGAAATTAGATTGGACCATTTTTAAAAATTGGGATTTGATTGGATTGAATATGATAAGATTGAATTTAATTAGTGTTGTGATTTGTTTAATGCAATTAGATTGGACTAAAAATAGTCCCATCTTTTATTTGGTGTAATATGGGATTGGGCAAAAGATAATTGTATTTTATGTTTGGTAAATGTGAGATTGGTTAGTATAAGATTACATTAAATTAAATTTTTGAATAAAATATATTATTTAAAATTAATTTTACAAATATAATTAATTTTATTTATTTAAAACTAGTTTTACTCAAATTTTTGTTAAATTTTTTTTGGTATAAAAACATTAAATTTATTTTTAAAAAATTAATAAATAGTTACAATTAACTTTAAATAAATATTTATTTATTTATTTTTTAATTACTATTAAAAATATAGGTTGTTAAAAAAGTTTTAAAAATATTTTTATTATATAGATTTATAAAAATGGATATATTTAATATATACATTATACATATAAATATATTGAATATTTTAAATACAAATAAATTAAGAAAAATTAGCACCACAACATGGGACTATTTAGTCCTTTGGTTGTCATAATAAAAGAGCGAGGGTGCTGGATTTTATTCAGTCCTATCACTCTGCCAAACATAGGACTCTCAAACTAATCCAATCCATCAAACTCCATTAATGGTTAAGTGTTTTCTACAGTACTAAATTTTACTTCACATTTTAAACAATACTGTCATGTATTTGTCTATTTCATCAAAAATATTTTTAGAAGAGAATGCAATCACTTTTCTTTTTTGAATCATAGGTAATGCATAGAACTTAATCATATATCATGCCTTCCAATTAGTTATATTGGCTTAGAGTTATAATTTTCTTTTTTAATCTAATTTTACCAAAAATAGAAGGTAAGCAACATTTTTTTTTAGTACAGAAGGGAAGGAACATTTCATGACAAACATTATTCGAATTATTTGTTCAATTGTGATCAAACTACAAAAATTGCCTACTCAAAATATACTAAACCAATTTTTCTTTGTTACAAAAAATTAAAATAATATCTTTCAAAAATTAAAGGCCGTTGGATGATCTCATATAGAGAATATATTTTATTTTCTGTTTATTGCTATTAGACACGGTGGATTATTGAGTGAAAAAAGAAAAGTTTGGTTTTTCTTTTATTCATGCCCAAGGCAGAGGAGTGAGAACAATTGAAATTTAATTAAAAAAAATACATTTTAATAATTTATAAAAGATATATTGATAATATGTGATAAATTATAATGCGTTAAAATTTTATTAGAGTGTACAAATAAAAATAAAAAGAGGTGCATATAAATGTTTAGGGATGCAAATATGGCCATGCTACTCTTTCAATAAAATTAATAAAAATAAATAAATTGATAATTCATTTAATAGTTAATTAGTAGGCTAATTGCCGAAAGGAAGTCAAATGGGCTCCAGTCAACAATTACAGATGTGAGCCCACTCGTGCTAGGTGTCACGGGCCAGCTTTTGGAGCTTGAACAGAGCCGCCTTATATGTTAATTTGACACCTAAGTAAGCCCAAAAGAGTAAGAAGCTTGCACAAGGGAATTTCGGAGAGAAAGAAGCTTTGCTATTACTTTGTTTTTTGAGGTGGGAGAGCAAATGAGGTCTCCCCTATTTGTAGAGGGCTCCTATAAAAATGAATGATTGAGGAAAAAATATTCTATAGGACTGTCTTACAACTAATATGATAAAACATATTAATTAAAAAGTTAAGAGAACGAAAAAAAAAAAAGATCAGTAGGGAATGTAATAGAAAAAAAAATGACAATATTTCATTGGTTCGTTTCATCGCACTAACTATGAAATAATTTTATAGAAAATTTTCTTAAGAATAAAATTTATTTGATCCAATGATTGATATACAGTCTTCCCAACTACCACGTACCCTAGTAATTACAACATCAAACTACTCTCATTAACGCACGAGAATCTCATGCATTCTGCAAGTCTCTAGAGTAGTGCAAGTATCTAGAGTAGTCTAGAAGCTTCCGGATCTGGCGAACCTCCATGACTATGATCTCGATGAAATGGCCGAATTGTGACATTGGGTAATGCCTAATCGAAGCCTTAATTGGGATTTGTCTTTTTTGGGTAAAAATTGGAAGAATTTTCATGCAGAACTGGTCCAAAAGCACCCAAAGATCATATAAATGTTTAGAGCAGGTCATTAATCTTGCACATAAGAGTCTGACAAGTTAATAGGGGATAAGAAACAGGAATACAAGGGATAAACAAAATCATAAGAGAAGGACACTTGATCACACAATATGATCGACAAGACAAAATGAGAAGAAGAAAATGATCGATTTTCATTATTTGTTATCACTGTGAAAAAAATATATTATTAATGAATACTTATAAGGTAATTATGAGAGCGATTTAATTTAATTTTTTTTAATTTTTTTTACTCATAAATTAGAATTCAGTAACTATCATTCATCATTGTAACTATACATGAGCTATATATTAACATTCCCTTATAAATTAGGGACTTTATTTAATAAACTAATAAATATAATTAGATCAATTTAGACTATATGTATTGATTTATTTTAATAAAAGTAATATTACACTATTTAAAAGTTTACTTAAATGATAAGATAAGTTTATGTATAATTACCGCATTATCAACATATTAGTTCAAAATTAATATATTAACTATAAATCAGTTTATCATATTATTTAAATAATTTTTTTTAATATAATTTTAGGAAGTGTAGAATTATTCTTTAAATAAAGTTAGTATGCAACAACACAGCCTCCATAATTGAGAATTTGAGACAAGATTTGCCGACCGAGGCCAGCTTTTAGGCCTCATATGGTTTTGGAAATGCCAATTATACTGACTAGCTGAAAAACCTCTCTAATTATTCGATTTTTTTTTTTTGAACATTAATTATTTGATTTTAATTACAAGTAAAATGGTCTGACCTCCGTGAATAGTCCTCGATTCTAAAAGAGCGTTATTAGATTTGCTTGATTGTCAAACTTTATAATTAAATTACTCATCATGGTTGGTTTTTACAAATATTGTCTCGATCACCGCAAATAATCAACCTTATAAACGTAATTTAAGTTGCTTTTAGCACTTCAGATATATATATATATATATATATATATTATATACACACACATATTTGATTATTAGCACCAATTAATATGATTTGATGGTACAAATTGCTCATTCACTTTGATAATGTTTCAAATTTGAGTTGTATTCACATCTAATGGTATGTAATAATAATTTTAAAAAAAAATTGATGACTTAAAAAAATTTCTTAATACCTGCAATTACATTATAAATTACATAATTAGAAATGGTCTCTAACTCTTATTGCATAATGCTCTTTGGCACAAAAAATATCTCATGCTTTTCTTTTGTGGTTGCCCGTGATTATATATGGATATACATGTCATGGTCTCTTATCTAATTAGTTACCCATTCATTAGACATGAGGTTAATCAATAGTACTTCCATTATTTGACATCACCAGTCTAGTTAACAGAGTGTACGTAAACAAACCCTAAGCACATACACATGTGGACAATTTTATTCATGTGTCAAATCTTAATTATTGAAATTTATTATAAATTAATTTTTAATGTAAAGAATTTATCAAAAGCACAGATACATATTCTAATTGGGGTTTGACCATTGGTGATTATATATATATATATGTATTTCAATGCTACGGAAATAGAGATATTAGGATCTTAACTATTAGAGCAAGATTTGTATTATCGGAATAGAGATATCAGGAGTCAGGACCTTAACCATTGGAGTAAGATTTTGTTTTTGAAAAGACAAAGGGAAGATCAGTGAAGATCTAGGAGTTGAGACCATCCCTCAAGAAATTCATTGGAAAATGGAGCCCAAACCCCTAAGTCCAAAATGTAGAAAATTGGCGCCAAAAGAAAAAAAAGGTGGTGAACAATTTTGTCCCATCTTAACAATTTGAACATTTGTATCTCCATTTAATTTATTTTTAATTTTTATTTTTTTTAGGAAAGAATATAAGTAAAAGAAGAAGAAAATGGTGCTCTGGCAAGTCGTAGATCCAGCGAGGCAAGGTTGCAGTTAGTGAATGTATTATTTTAGTTTATATTCTATATATATTTCAATTGATACAAACTAACACTTCAAAAAATTGATACGAACTAATGAAAATACATCCAAATAGAGTCAAAATATAGTGAATGGGATACCATTGAAAAACTTAACTCCAAAGGAATTCAACACCACAAATAGTGGAGGAAATGAAGGTCGGACACATTGGCACACATCCAAAAAAAGCGAATATGTCATGTTTGAGCGAAAAAGGCTTACTACAGGATTTTTCTTTATTATTTTGATGGGTTCTTGATTGTTTTGGGAGCAAAAAAAGAGTTTCGGATTACCTTATGACAAAGTAAACTCATATATATTATAAATCAGAGGCTTATTCTTTATTTAAACAATACACCCAAATGTAGTTAAACATCTATAAAGTGTGAGCGGTGGGCTTGATTGTGAGATCTAGACTCGGTACTTGATAGTAAGTTGTAATTAAGGGTTTGGGGTTTGTTAGAGAGAGTATTAAATATATAGTTGTAGCAATTTTCTATATAGTGCATGTTATTTTTCTCTTATCATTCTAAGAGCTGTGGTTTTTCCCTAATTTGATATTTTCATATAAATCTGTATGTTGTATGATTGAATTCATCTTATTTTTCTATATTAGATATAATTTGTTTTGTGATAGATATTTGACACGTTTTCGCAATGAGTTTCCTCCACAAATGGTATCAAGACTTGGTAGGGGAGTGTACAACAAATTGTTGGTGAATTGCGGGAATGAGGTGATTTTTGAATAATAGAAGGCAATTTTGTCTAAAAAATATTGTCCCGGGATAGAAATGTTAAAAACATTATAAGCCCTAGAATTTTTAGGTCACTTCCGTCTTGCTGCCAACCGGATAAGATGTGATATATATATATATATATATATATACATACGCACTTTAAAAGAAAAATGTATAAGATGTAATAGTTAAAGATTCAGCATGATTGTTTGTGCATCAATGGAGGAATAATACTCTAAAACGAAAGGAAGATAAGATTCTTTTGAGCATCGATGGAGCAATGATATTCTAATTAAAAAGAAAGGAGGATAAGATTCTTTTAATTAAACTCATTTGTCTGGTGCAGCCACTACATGATGGTCAAGATCTGTTATTTTCATTTACCTACATTAGGTTATTAGGTATGTCTTCATTTTGCAAATCCGTTGTTTCTCTCTAGCTAATCAAACTACCTTCTCTACACTATCAGTACCTGTATGTGCTTCATATTTTTTAAACATATAAAAATAAACCTAAAGTTTAAATATATACAATTCATTAAGTACTCATTTAGACTTGCATATACTAATTTAACCAAGATACATTATGTATATATATATTAAAGGTATTCTAACACTAAAAATTAAGTATTTATCAGAACTTATAAAGATTAAATACTAAGTGGAGCTAAAAACTTACCTCCTCAAATGATATCGAAAAATATACTCTTATAATAAATGAGAGAAAACTTCTCACAAATACTGCTAGTAAATATGTATGTTATGATTTTAACTGTTATCATAAATATGAAGAGAAAAAAATACTAATCATTACTTGAATCATGAAGGGATGTATAATCAAGCAAGATATTGCATGCATTAGGAATGCAGTAATTAATTCTACCGTAAGGTCCATAACAATGATGAACCATCTCAACCTCAAACTATTCCTCAGTGTATCTGACACCATTCCCTCACCCCATCTTCACGTAAAGGTAATGGAAACATAAATGCAGAAACCATTAGCCTCCTAAAACTGTGTTTTAGCATTATTTTTTCCTCGATGGGATTCTTTATTTTGCGTTGATTTTTTATAACAAAGTGAAACATCAATATATGAAATACTTGATAGTCAAAATTACTAATTATTTTTTCTCTTCCGTGCATGCAAGTAGTTTATTCAAACTTAAATTCTCCTTGTGAAAAATAAGCTAGAAAAAAAAGGTTAGGAAGAAATCTCATCTTGTTTTTGCTATGTTAAATAGGTATTGGAATAACTATAATTGTCTTTTTTTTTTTTTTTTTTTTCCTTTGAACTCCTTTGTATTATTTGCTTGAATTAGGAGATCATATATAATGATTCAAAAAGCACATTAAGTGTTACTTGAACACGCAATTATCATTTTGAAAGACACCGCTACCAAATCAATATACTTATATGTAGACATGTAAATTCTAAGGTGTAGACAATTAAATTTTGTTATAAGGTTATTTTTTTCCTGTGTTTTAGCTAAATGTTTATGTTGAGAATGAACACTTAACATAAGAATAAGGAATTCACAAAAAGATTATAGCTTGTTTCACTAATAATTATTGAATTGCATCTAACATACTGATTAGATGACCCAAAGGAAAGATAAAAGTAGAACATTTGCATTAGAGAAGAGTTGCTTGCAGAAACACATACCAAAAAAAAAAAAAAACCTACTTCTAATTAAGTTTCTAAATATTGTATACATTGGATTGTACTAGTAGCTTTAAACTTGTAAGTTGAATAATATTTCAATGTTATATAATGTATTATTCCAAAATAAAGGCTAGGGCATGTAGAAAAATCAAATTAATTATATTAATCAATCATTGTTAATTAAAACATATATCAAAATGGATTTATATGTGTAAACATTGCTCAATTTTTTTTTTTAATTTGTTTTATTAAACGATAGTGCATGCATGTAAGGTGTAGAGTTGTTGGATTTAGTGGTAACTTAATTAAATTAAACAAACATCATCAAGCTAGAATTAATATTCTGAAAGTGATTTCTGCATTAAGCATACTCCTCCTTGCTGGGATCTAATCATCGATAGTCATTATCAAAATTTTAACAACAATAAATTCTAATTATCTTAATCAGTTACTTATTTTAGGTCATGTATTTTCATGATTTATATCAAATTTTGACAGTTATTCGCTTAATCATGACTTTCAAAATTATCATTATTTCTCCTTTTTTTAATTATATTGTACATGTCATTAGAAAAATATATAAGAATAACAGTACTTAGACCTTCATCTATAATATTAATCAACTTGTATGACCAAAAGATCTTACATATGCATTCCATTACAAAGTCATAGATTCAACAACAACAATGCTGCACTTCCCCTGATAATAAATGCTTAAGATCATGGGCTGCAAAATCTTATTACTCGCATTCATGCTAAGTTATTGATGCTCATTTTTACTACTTGTCATAAAGATGTTCATTTATTGATAGTATCTTGTATGACATCTTCATTAGTGATGTATAGAATGATGTTTGGGGTCAGGACCTCCAGGGCTCACCCGTTTGGACTGAAGCAAGCTCTTCCCTGTGGTTGCCTCTCCTGGTCTGATTTTTAATACTTCCTTGGCACCTTCGCCCAACAATCGAATTAGCCTGGTTAAGTTTTTCACATCCCTTTCGTCTGGGTTAAGAGGACGAGCTTCACTCCAGGAAATTGAAAGCAATATGAGAAGAACTAGACATGCATAAACTCTCGCGCTTGCCATTTTCTTCTTGAGATTTAAATGATGCAATAAGCTTGTGTTGTGATGGTTTGGACTAATAGGGTCTGCTATTTATACAGTTTTCATTGAAGTGGGTTGTCCATTTACTAATGTTTTCATTGTCTTTACACCAATAGTGAGAAGGCGAAAACCGACCATGCCTGGTTCAAAAACATAAAAAGGACACTTCTAATTGTGATTTGCAAATACTAAAAGAGCACACAATCTTAGCTGATTTTTGAGAATGCTAAATCACACTCCTCCTGATATGCTCATCTGATTAGCCTATGTATCAACCATTGGCGGTGGAAAAGTAGTGCCTGTTATTATATAGTTTTGGTCAATGTTAGGAAATCCACAATTATTAGTTAGTCCAACTCTTGTTATGATCTTGATTCACGCTGTTTTAGAGTAGTAACAAAACTGATAGCAGGCCTCAGAAGACAGGATCTTCTACTAAAATTGTCGTGGCACTGCCATTGGCCTTCGAAGAGTCAATAGCCACACCCTCTTGTCTTCTTATCAAAAAGACTGCTTTTTGTTGTTACAATACTTGCAAATTAGATTGTTGTCTACATTAGCCTTATTTTTGTCCGCATTCGCATTACTTTTTCTACTAAGGCTATGCAAGTCCTCTTCATGTTAAGTGACCTTAGGATGATTCCACTTACCAAAATGGTGCGCTAACTTTGTACCTGCCATCCTGTGAAAACCAAATTTTTTATTATGAGCGTGAATTCTCAATTCTTAAAAAAACTTTTAGATGAAAGATATTCTGTTTTACTTTATTTTATTTGATGTTAAAAAATAAAATAGGGCAACTCCTATTAAAATGAGACTATATATATAGTCCATGACCTTTGTTTCAAATCACTCCAGTTAAATACACTTTAAGCATTGTTTTTTATTCTATTTAAATTTCTTTCTTGTTCTTATTATTTTAGAGTATAAAAAAGTGTGAGTTGAAGTATGCTTTAAAGAGTGTGGGTATATTGAGGTCGTGAGATATGAAAGAATAGTCTGTGTGATTGTAATAATTTTTCGCATAGAAAATTTCTTTTTGAGAGCCGTGGTTTCTTCTTCTGTTTTGGAGTTTTTTATGTAAATTCTTGTGTTTTTCACATAAATTCTTGTAGTTTAGTGATTGTTATTTTTTTTTATTGTATTTCTCTGTTATTTCTGATATTCTTATAGAAGACAAGTTTTTAGAGGAGGTTTTGAGAGATAATTTTCCCAACAAGTGGTATTAAAACTCGACTGCTTTGTTAGTAAGGTGTCAAATGTTTTAATATATTCTTAGTATGCTCAGCGATTGCAGCATTGTCTGATCTTTTACATCAGAAAAGAATTATTCATGGTTGCTGGGAATAAGTGTGGTGGAATGGAAGTGCATGTTTACAAAAGGTTTTGGCTAGAAAAACTTGGTATTTAAATGTGTTTATTGTGATCGACCTCTCTTTCGTATGAATTTACTTGGTATACTGTCCACATATTACAAGCACTATTCCAGTATACAGTTATGACAAAGTTTTTAAGCTCTGTGAGGTTTGATGTGGAAAAATTTGATGAAAAGATTAATTTCGACTTATGGGAAGTGCAAGTCAAAGATGTGCTAATATAATTTGGGTTACACAAGGCATTGAAAAAGAAACTAAACTCTGTTCTCAACTAAGATCCCAGCAAAGAGAAAGATTCTGGCAAATCTAGTATGAACGATGAAGATTGGAAAGATTTGGATTTAAGAGTTGCAAGTGTGATTCGTCTATGTTTGGCCAAGATTGTTCTTGCAAATGTACATAGAATATTGACAGTCAGTGAACTCTAGAAGAAGCTTGAAAGGTTGTATCAAGTAAAAGGCATTTTAAATCAGTTATACCTGAAGGAATAATTTCATACTTTGTATATGGATAAAAGTACGGAAATCTTGGATCATCTGAGTGTTCTCAATGGTATCGTTTCTGAATTGGAGGTTATTAGAGTTAAAATTGAAGATGAAGATGAAACATTGAGGCTCATTTTGTCTTTTCCATCTTTTTATGAACATATGAAACCTAATGGTGTATGCGAAAGAAACTCTAAATTTTATAAAAGTTACTAGTAAACTCCATTATAAGGAGAAAAGACTGAAGAGTGGAGATCACATTTCATCAAAAAACATAATGTTGGTAACTAAAAATGGAAGCAACTGGCAGAAGAAGAACTTCAAGAAGAACATAATTTGCTGAGGGTGTGGACAATCTAGGCACGTAAAGAAAAATTGTCAAGATGGAGTGGCTTCAGCAAAAGATTCGAGTCAGAAGCTAACAGTCTCTCTCCTCATGAAAGACGTGGTTTCCTTTGAAAAGCGAAAAGTATATTCTCATGGTATGTTTGCTTTACCATGAAAGATGATGTGTTATTGTTAGCAAATCCATAATTGCATATGAGTATTGGTTTGACATTGATGCAAGGTGTGTGGAGGAATGTATATCGATGGCTAATGAACTTTTGGTAAAGCCAAACTTGAAAGTTATCCCATAAATTTTCAGCAATTTGTTTTCGACATATATTAAACTGAAATTCTTGGAATTTGTTGATTCTAAGGGAGTGTACTCTTTTATGATGGAGTATGATAGTTCTCTAGGTTAACAATTATGATTATCTATATAGATAATGATTGCACCATAATTGCAGTAGGTGTTTCTTTTATTTAGTAAAGGTAGAGATTGTTAGGAAATTGGCAAAAAAAAAAAAGATGATGCTAATCCTACATCGAAAATAAAATAAGGGAGGATGGATTTTAAAGACCATAAAAGGAGTCCAAGGCCTCTGTTTCAAATCGCCCTAATTAAAAACACTTTAAACATTGTTTTTTACTCTATTTAAACTTATTTCTTGTTATTATTATTTTAGAGTGTAGAAATGTATGAATTAATATATGCTTTGAAGAGTGTGGGAGTATTGAGGTCGTGGAATGTGAGAGAATAATCTGTGTGATTGTAATAATTTTTTACATAGTGAATATCTTTTTGAGAGTCGTGATTTTTTCTCATGTTTTGGAGTTTTTCACGAAAATTTTATATTTTGGTAATTATTATTATTTTCTATTTTATTTATCTGTTATTTATGATATTCCTACAGAAGATAGATTGTAAAAAATTAAAAATGAAAGTATTCTCAATTTGTTGCTATAACTTTGATAAAGTTTTATGGTGAAAACACCATGGATGAATCTTGAAGTCTTGCTTCGAGAAAACACATTTTATTGCTTCACCAACTTATCAACAAAATACACAATACACTGGTTTAATTATAGCCAGATCACGACACACTAACTGACTAGATGGAATGGGCGGGAAAATTAATCAAAGTACTCTCCGCCAGCTCAGCTTAATTGATGATCATCATAAGTTGCAACTCTATCAGCCTTTGCTGGATACATGAGCATAGTAGTGTGCTTCCCATAACTTGTTCTTTATCCAGCATTGTCAATGACACCTACTGAAGCTGAAGTAACTGAAGAATATATATTAACATCCCCCCTTAAGCTGACCAGGGCTGGATCAGACATGGTTAGTTTGGATCGCAAATAGAGAAATTGAGAGGTTAGTAATGCCTTAGTCAGAATATCAACCTTTTGGTTTGAGGTAGGAACATACTGGACTGATAGAAGGTTGGCTGCAATCTTTTCTCCAATGAAGTGGACGTCAACTTCAATATGTTTGGTTCTAGCATGGAAAACTGGATTTTGAGCAAGGGTAGCCACACTGGTGTTGTCACACCAAACAATAGCACAATGATGGAGTGATAAACCAAGTTCTTGAAAGAGTGATTGGAGCCAAAGAACCTCGGTAGCTACTTATGCCAAGGCCTTATACTCAACCTCTGCATTAGACCTTGCCACAACAGTTTGTTTCTTAAAGCTTCAACTCATTAAATTATCTTCTAAGAATACATAAATATCAATAGTTGAGCGTCTATCATCTATGCATGATACCTAATCAGCATCACTAAACACCTTTACTGTCAGTTCTGAAGAAGGAGTGAAATGTAAACCAAGAGAAATTGTCCCTTTTTGATATCTTAGAACCCTCTTGCAAGCCTTTCAATGATCTTCTAAGGGATTAGCAAGGAATTGGCTGAGTTTGTTAACAGAAAATGAGATGCCAGGTCTTGTATTGATTAGATATTGTAGAGCACCAATAGTACTTCAATAAAGAACAGGATCTGAGAAAGGTGGATTGTCATGTTTAGAGAACTTGGAACTTGTACACAGAGGTGTAGGACATGGCTTGCAATGCGGCATGTTGGTTTTGGTAAGAAGATTTGCAACATATTTAGATTGACAGAGAGATATTCCTGTTGCAGTTTTGGAAGCAGCCTAAGAAATAGTTAACTGGTCCAAGAATTTTCCAAAGCAAATCTAGCTTCCAAAGTTTTGATTATGTGATGCACTATATGAGGATTGCTACCTATTATAAGGATGTCATCTATATAAACCAATAGATAAAATGTGTTAGATTGCTCATGCTTGAGAAACAATGAGACATCTGCTCTGCTATTTGAGAAACCAAGAGCTAAAAGGGCTATTTTGAGCTTGAAGAACCAAGTTCTTGGAGCCTGCTTGAGGCCATAAAGGGCCTTGTTTAACCTGCAGATGTGAGTAGGAAAACTAGAATACACAAATCCAGGTGGTTGTTCCATAGACACCACTTCCTTGAGATCCCCATTTAAAAAAGTATTATTAATATCTACTTGTTGTATTGCCCAACCCTTTGTGACAGCAATGGTGAAGATGATTCTAATTGTTGAAACCTTAACTACTGGACTAAAAGTGTCAAAATAATCAAGGCCAGCTATTTGGTGGAATCTTTCTGCCACCAACTTTGCTT
This sequence comes from Nephelium lappaceum, assembly GCA_021234005.1. Taxonomy (NCBI): domain Eukaryota; kingdom Viridiplantae; phylum Streptophyta; class Magnoliopsida; order Sapindales; family Sapindaceae; genus Nephelium; species Nephelium lappaceum. The sequence goes on from CM038010.1 coordinate 14,129,997, forward strand.
TATATTTGAGAACTGTCCCATCAGATTTGTATTTGGTCCTAAAGATGCATTTGCACCCTAAAACATTCAAGGTTGCATTGTTTGGAACTAAAGTCCAAGTGTTGTTCTTAATCAAGGCCTAAAACTCTTCTTGCATAGCACTAAACCAGTAGGGAGTGCTTAAGGCTTCCTTAATAGTTCTTGACTCTTGAGTACTAACCACACTAGTCTTATCAGAACTTGTTGCCAAAGAATACACCTTTGGTTTGAAAATGCCAGCCTTTCACCTGGTATTCATTGGGTGACAAGGGACAATATTAGGCTGAGGATGTTGCTCACTCAAGCTTGGACTATGAACAATAGGAATGGAAGATGTGTTTGAATGATTTTGTAATGGTGATTGATGAGGAAGTGTTTGATTATTAGAAGTTGAAGTAAAAATTGGATTATTTTGAACCAACCTGAGAGTAGAAATAGGCATGCTAGGCTAAATGTGTGTCTTAGTTACTGAATTGTGACAAGATAATGGAAAAAATGAAGTAAAAGGGTACTTTACCTCATTGAATATAACATCTCTTGAGGTATAGATTTTACCTGAAAGATGCAAACATCTATACCCTTTTTGACTTAAGCTGTACCAATAAAAAGACACTTGGTTGAGTGAAAACTAAGTTTTTGCTTGGCATAGGGTCTTAAATTTGGGAAGCATGAACAACCAAATCCCTTAAAAAAACTATAGTTTGGAACTCTTTTAAACAAGGCTTCATAAGTAGACTTCATTCTTAACACAGGAGTTGGAAGATTGTTGACTAAGATGACTGTTGTCTGAAATGCATCAACCCAAAATTTCAAGGGCATAGATGCATGAGCTAGCAAGGTTAAACTGGTATGAACAACATGTCTATGCTTTCTCTCAACAACTCCATTTTGTTGATGAGGGTAAGCACAAGAAGTTCTAAAACGAATGCCAAAATCATGAAGGTAGGGAAGACAACGTTTGAACTCGGTTCCTAAATCAGCTTGGAGACACTTAAGTTTGCACTCCAACTGAAGTTCAACTTGCTTTTTAAACAAAAGAAATATTATAGTTACATCAGATTTCAGTTTTAAATGAAAAAACCAAGTGTATCTAGAATAAGAATCAACAAAGACTAAGTAATATTTGTATCCTTCAACAGATGTAATAGGGGCAGGCCGCCACACATCTGTGTACACCAACTTTAGAGGTTTTAAAGCTTGAAAGTTAGAAGAATGATAAGGTAGCTGATGCATTTTTCCTTTGTTACAAGAATAACAAAAAACAAGATATTTGGGGGCACATTTCAGATGTAACTTCTGCAAAACAGTTTTGAGGATTAAAGGTGCTGTGTGACCCAATTTAATATGTCAAATGTTAGCATTCACATAAGAGTTTGACAAGATATTCTCTTATTGATTACAACTTAGGTCACTAGTAGCAGAGTTGACAAAAGAAAAACAATTCTTTACTGAGGTTTTATTCTGAGTATTCACATTTGTACTAGAATGATTATACACAATGTTTGGAGTTGAAAGTAAGTAGGTTTTTGACACACACCAGATCAAGCTTGTAATGGCCATTCTTAAGCAGCCCTGTAAGCAGCACCCTCTTGGTATTCTTGTCCTTTAACACACAACAATTATTAGTGAATTCAGCATATGCATTATTCTCACGTGTAAACTTTGAAATGCCAAGCAAGTGTTTTGCAATTCAGGGAACTACTAGAACATTATTTAAGACTAGATGACCAGTACTATTATTCTTAGGAATGATAGAGATTTTACCAATATGTGAGATGCTGAGTTGCTATCCATTCCAAACAGCCAACCTCCCGTTGCCCTTGTAATCAAAATGGAGTGACAAATTCCCAAGACCAGAGGTCACATGGTTGGTGGCACCGCTGTCTACATACCAAGCAGGGTCACAAACTGTCTTAGGAGTGGCAAAATATGTTGTGGACAAATTTATGTTAGCTTGATGTTGCATTGAACTGTTTGCTACTTGATTCTGAACTAGATTACTTGAAGAACCAGTAGAATAGCTCTGATTCCATGTAAAAGATTGAAAATGAAAGTATTCTCAATCTGTTGCTATCACTTTGATGAAGTTTTATAGTGAAAACACCATGGATGAATCTTGAAATCTTGCTTTGAGAAAACAAATTTTATTGTTTCACTAACTTATCAACAAAATACACAATACACTAGTCTAATTACAGCCAGATCACAACACACTAACTGACTACATGGAATGGGCAGGAAAATTAATCAGTCTCTAACTACTTTGTGCCAGCTCAACTTAATTGATGATCATCATAAGTTGCAACTCTATCAGCCTCTGCTGGATACACGAGCATAATAGTGTGCTTTCCATAGCTTGTTCTTTTTCCAACATTGTCAATGACACCTACTGAAGCCAAAATAACTAGAGAATATATATTAACACAGGCTTTTAAAGGAAGTTTTGGGAGACAATCTTCCCAACATTTAATAGAGAATACATATATACAACTTTTGGTACAATGTAGGCAAAGAAGTACCCGTATATGAAATATGTATTGTTTGTAAATATCGTATATCAAAATTTAGTGAGTATGGATATTAAGCACAAGTATTAATGTGACTGTGGACATTGGTAAAACATATTGAGTTTTTCTTTTCTTTGAGATCTACATTTAGAATCAACTCATCACATAAAAACATTAAACCGGTCTAAATCAATTTTGGTTCTTACAATTTCCCACAACCACAAACACAAATTTATAATGAAACAAAAAATAAATGTCAAAATCAAGAAATGTTGCTATTACATGGTAGACATTAACAATTCAATTACTAGTACTCAACAACTTGTACGAGTTTTTGTAGGAAAAGAAAATTAATGTTTAGGATAAAAATTGACTTATAGAGATTTCCTATCTATACTTGGATCAGAAAAACAAAAAAAACCCTCAATGGAACTGAGTGAGAGGTAGACAAACAATTCAGATTTGCAACTGCGGATCTTTAGCTATCTGAAACTTCGACTCGAATAAACCAAATGAGTCTCTTTGGATGTTAACTCGAAACCAGCCTCAGCTCTCCTTTTCCTTGAATTGGGTTGGAAAGAAACAAGAGATGCTGCATCAATGAGTGAAACTGGATATGAATGTACTTGTGTATTGAAGAGATTGGTGATATCCTGAAGAGGGTATCTGACTCTTCTTCTGTTCTTGGTGGTGTTAGACTTCTTTGAAGGGAAAGAAGGGATGTTTTCTTTGTTGTTATTTTCACAGCGAGAGAGGACAGCCATTGTTGTTTGTGAGAGATGGTGAAATGGTGGAGGGATGATGAACAAGTATTTGTAATGGGGGGTTTTGGAGGGGAGATGTGTCATATGAGAGGTAAAATTCAAGTGGTTCATTTTCATGGAGATGGAGGGAGAAATTGAGATTTCTCTTTTTTAAGATTTATTTGGTTTGTTTTAAGTTTCAAGTTTGATACCAAAACCTCGAAAATTGTAGGGAAGGTGCAAATACAAAGGCCCAAAGGCGCGCTTTTTCGCGCCGCCGAAGGCAACTGAATGCATGTGTAAATTCGGAAAATAATAATAATAATAATAATAATAATGAATGCAAGTTTGGTGGACTGAGCCGACCCTTGATTGGGTCACCCTTGTGAAACAAAACGGATCGTAAGTGAGATCCGGCCCTTTCAATATTCATGATTTTCAAGTATTAACCAAGTTGTTGTCAAAAAAAAAAAAAAAGAATCAACCAAGTTAATAATGAAATCAAAAGGTTTAGTTAAAAACTTAACTAAATGATGATACGTGAATAAATCATTAACTATATTATTTGAGTGATTTTTGGGCAGACTTTCTTCACATATATATAGAGAACATACACCTTGGTGACCAGGGCATGATTTCCAAAGCTGGTAAGTTGTTTGAACCGATTTTGGTAAAATATAAACACTTTGTTTCTTCTTCCATTGAAATAATTTTATTAATTGATGGATTTTTTCAATTCTCATACCATGTAAAATAGGAAAAGTAGTTTAATGTGTGATAAGCAAAGTATTTGCCTCCTAAGCAAAACTGAGAGACACCAATTGCAGATACATATCACAACTGAAAGTTAATACTTTTAATGCTTCATAATGAGTATCTTCCTTGTTTAGATTATTAACTATAAAGTTCCTTCAGGAGTGAATGATATTTAATGGTGACACTCTATCATATGTTATATAAGGCATCTTATGAAAGTGTCTTGTACATTGTAAAAGTTCTGTTTCAAGGGAATGATTAGATTGTGACACCCAATTATAAGGTATAATAGCACATTTTAAGAAAATATTTTAAAATTTCAATTTGAAGGAAATGATCCAGCGGTGATCATAATTTTTCACATCTTTATCATAATGATCACAATGATCTAGTTCATAAAAAACGCGTATGATTGTAAGCAATCACATCTTCATAATCAAGGGTGGGCATTGGGTGGACCAGTTCAATTTTGGATCGAACATGTCCAAAAATCGAATTGAATCGGTTTCTTAAAAGATGAATCCATCTAGTAAATCGATACCAAGAGAACCAATTCAAAACCAACTGAATTGAACCAACTTGATTCAATTTAGCCCGTTAGTTCTCTATACCATAATGAGATCCTAAATCTCTTTATCACCTCTACTACCATTGAGAAAATAGACAGTATGAAAAGGAAAAAAAATAAAGACACAACAAAAATAGACATGATGTGACGCTTATCAAAGCACAAACCATACCAAATTGAACAAATTAAAATTATAAAAACGAAATAGAGAAATCTAAGAAACTAAAACAGACAGAGTTAAGGAATGAAATAGAAGGACAAATACAATTAGATTTAATAAGATATCTAAAAACAAATGTAGGTGGCTGTGGCGGCATTTGGGCTTTGCAATGGTGAATTACGGGGTCGAGAGTGAGTGAAACGATCGGTGAACAACTCAAAATTACCTAACAAGATGAAATTATAAAATAAGAACTAAGATTAATCAAATGTGAATCAATCGATATAAGAAATCTACGGCTCATCGATGCTACCCGTAGATGGATGAAGGAAAAGTGGTAGGTTGGGGGTTGACGGATGAGAGAAAAAAAGAGTTAGGGGTTGAGTGAGAGGCAAAGAAGAGAAAATAGAGTTCTAGCCCACTAAAGATAAATCAAGGTTTTGATTAATGATTATATAAAAAATTATATTGTAATATTATAAAGATATTTTGATATAAGGTTCATTGTTAGAATTTTTAAAATTTTAGAATAAATTTATTTTTCTCCAAATTGTCACTTATTTTTTTTTTAAATCTTTTTTATATTATTATTCCAGTATTTAATCCAAATGGTCTGCTTACTAGCATTTATTTTTAGGTGTTTTTGTTCATTTTATGCATGGTCTTACTAACACAACGTCAAACTAGAGTAAATCATTAAAAATTGATACAAATTAATATAACACAACGTTATTATTATCATTAAAAGCTGTTATAGCTGTTCAGGTTTTCGATGCTTGATTTGATTAGAATTATTTAATTTTTTGTTCATCTGTTTATATGATCAAATAGTTTAGAATAATAATTTTTATGGTAGGTTGCAATACAAACACGAGTTTATTGTAACTAAAATTTAGTGTACATTTTACTTTATTGCAACGTTTTGCTAGTAGATAGAAAATTGAATTGGACTGTTTATTTCATTTCTAATCATTTAATGTTTGTAGTACAAAATAATTAGATTTTTTTTTTTGATTGAAAATTGGGACTAGCCCAGGGGATTACCAGGACCAACCAAGATACGAACATTGGTGATGCAGCCAGGGGTACTACCTCATATGCGAGGAATCCGCCTACACGGAGATAGGAGAGAGGCTCACACGAGGGTGGAGAGATAACCCACACATAAAGGTGGGGGAGCTTGTTATTTTTGGCTTCTTCAGGTGTCGAACCATGCTAAAAGCATAGAGCAGCTGGTGCTTAAATCAACAACGCCAACTACCATTGACAAAATAATTAAAATTTAATGAATATATTGTATTAAATTGCATGGTTATTTACATTAATACTTAAATGAAACACTATGATGTTTTAATACTTTTGTTGATGATTTTGAGAAAAAAAAAACATAACCTAAAGAAGAAAATTAAAAAGGAAAGTGAAAAATCTAAAGATGGTTAAGTTGGTTGGGTCGGATTTTTAACATTTTACTTGAAAAAAGGATAATATTGATTCTTGAATGAAAAGCTATAATATTTCAAAACTTAACGCTAATGATACGAACTTAGATTAATGGCTATTTGAGAAAAAAACATTTCAGCACATCTCACCTTTTAAATTGTTAAGACCACTAATCTCAGTCATTCATTATATTCTCTTTTTTAAATATATTTTTATCTTTTATTTAATTTAAATGCATATATATATAGGGAATCGAAAGCCAGTTGGGCTGAATTTTGAATAATTTTAACTAAAAAGCTTATGAAACACTAATAGTTGAATGAAAATTTATGATATTTTAATGTTGTAGGAGTAATTTCATCTTTAGATATCTATACATCACGTGTCAACACCAAAAAAAATAAGAAATTAAAAATATATAATTTATTTATTTTTAATTAGGATTAAGATATCTAATTATAAAAATTTAATCATAATAATAAATAAATACTTAAAAATATAAAAAATAAAAATGAAAGAAAAAAATTTATAGATTATTATTCAAAAATTAATTAAAAATATTCAATTATATTAAATCATTTGAAAAATTAAATATAAACAAAATATAAAAAATAAAAATGAATTAATAGAAAAAAAAAAAAAAAAACAAGAAACACAAATTGGAGCAGCAAAAGAGAAACAAAAAATAAAATAAAATAAAAATAACTAAATTGGAGCAATAGATGCTCCATCAATGATGGAGCCTGATGGTTACAATCGTTGATGGAGCATCAAGCTCCATTGTTGATCTTTGATAGATGTGATGGAATAGATGCTCTATCGTTGATGAGTTTGGCCTTTCGTTTGGATCAGAAGCTCCAAGTTGATGCTCCAAGCTTTAATGATGACTCAATCTACTCCTTTCAAGCTTCTCTTCGTGATGCAGTTTGTCAATGCGTCAATCACTGACAACTTCCTCGAGTTGTTGGCATCGAGCACAACCAAGATCTCGTCATTGTGAACCTCACCTAAGATGTCATTGAGAAGTGTTTTTATCTTGGAGAGCAGCCTCTCTCCAGTGACCAGTTCAGACCACGATATATGGGTTTCAAGACCCTATAACCAGATGAAAGATTTTTTTTTTTAAGTATATATATTATTTGTTTCATGCTTTTTAAATGAATTATTTTCAATATTTTCTAAATAAATATTATTTATTTTGTAGTAATTAAATATTTTAATTGTAAAATGGTGATATATGTTGGATCCTAATTGGTTGTAAATTTTCTAATTTTAAAATTTTAAAATTTATGTGACATGTGTCAAATTTTTATTGGATTTGGGTGAATGATAGCTTAATACATTTTAAAAGATTTGAGGTTGAAATGGTAATTTAGAATTTTAAATAGGAAAAACTTTATTTTAGTCTATGAAATTTCGAAAAATATCATGTTTTTAAAGTTTTTTTCAGAAACAATTTTTTCTATCCCTAATTTTTTCAAAATTATTCAAAAAAAGTCAAAACCATCAGTCAACTAACTATTAACATTAATAGAATACGTTAAAAAATATTTTTATCTTTAATGGTTGTTAGTGACATATAAATTATTAGATTACCGTCATAAAATAATGAATTTATTAGTTAAATTGTATAAAATGTCTTTAAATTTAAATTGTTAAATTACAATTTAAATTGTTTAAACCCACCGTTGACCAATAGTGGACCTATAGTTTAGATTTTTTTGAAGAGTTTTGAAAAAATTAGGGATGAAAAGAGTTATTTTCAAAAGAGTTTTAAAAATATGATATTTTTCAAAACCTTAAGGATTAAAATAAAATTTTTCCTTTTAAATAATAGCAAGCGTAAAACAACAATGAGGCAAAATTATAGATCTTTCTTTTTAATAAGGGTAAAATTATTCTTTTAACATATGAAGAAACTGTCAAGGATAATAACATCTTTTTGCCCTTTCCATCATGGTCAACTAACAAAAATTTGATGTTAAGGATTAAAATGAAGGGTTTTCTAATAATTTAAGGACCACATGAGGTATTTAAGTAAACAAGTTTTAAAAGTAGAGATAACGTCAAAACTCAGGGATTAAATTGAAGTTTTTCCTTGTTTGGCACGTGGTGTATAGATGTTTAAAGGCGAAATTACCCTTACAACATCAAGTTTGACTAATACGTCATTAACGTTAGAGACTAAAATGAAAAGTTTTCTAATAATTTAGGGACGACATGAAAACATTTAAGCAACCAGTTTTAAAAAGTAGAGGTAACATCAAAACTTATGAGCTAAATTTAAGTTTTTTCTTTCACTAATAATTATTGAATTGCATCTAACATACTGATTAGATGATCCAATCGAAAGATAAAGTTAAAACATTTGCATTAGAGAAGACTTTCTTGCAGAAACATATACCATAAACAAACTCTTAAAAAACACCTACTTGCATGGCTACTTCTAATTAATTAAGTTTCTAAATATTGTATACATCGGATTGTACTTGTAGCTTAAACTTTTAAGTTGGATGATATTTTAATATTATATAACTTATTATTCGAAAAAAAAGGCTAGGTCTTATGTAGAAAAATTAAATTAATCATATTAATCGATTATTGCTAATTACAACACATATTTAAATGGATTTATATGCGAGGTCGAGATGGTTTGAGGTTTTAATCGTGACTTTCAAAATTATCATTTCCCTTTTTTTTCAATTATATTATATACTTGTAATTAGAAATATATATAAGAATAACAGTACTTAAACCTCCATATATAATATTAAACAACCTGTATGACCAAAAGATCTTACATCTGCATTCCATTACAAAGTCATAGATTCAACAACAACAGTGCTGCACTTCCCTGCTCGCTTCTAATAAATGCTTAAGATCATGAGCTGCAAAATCTTATTATTCGCATCCATGCTAAGTTATTGATGCTCATTGTTACTACATATCATGAAGGTTGTTCATTTATTGATAGTATCTTATATGAAAAATCTTCACTACTGTTGTATAGAATGATGTCCGGGGTCAGGACCTCCAGGGCTCACCCGTTTGGACTGAAGCAAGCTCTTCCCTGCGGTTGCCTCTGCTGGTCTGATTTTTAATACTTCCTTGGCACCTTCGCCCAACAATCGAATTAGCCTGGTTAAGTTTTTCACATCTCTTTCGTCTGGATTAAGCGGACGAGCTTCACTCCAGGAAATTGAAAGCAATATGAGAAGAACTACACATGCATAAACTCTCACGCTTGCCATTTTCCTTCTTGAGGTTTAAATGATGCAATAAGCTTGTGTTGTGATGGTTTGGACTACAAGGGTCTGCTATTTATACAGTTTTCATGGAAGTGGGTTGTCCATTTATTAATGTTTTCATTGTCTTTACACGAATAGCGAGAAGGCAAAAACCGACAATATTAACATAAAAAGAGCATTTATAATGGTGATTTGCAGATACTAAAAGAACACACAATCTTAGCTGATTTTTGAGAATGCTAAATCACACTCCACCTGATGCTCATCTGATTAGGCCTATGTATCAACCATTGGTGGTCGGAAAGTAGTGTCTTTTATTATATTGTTTTGGTCAAACGTTAGGAAATCCACAATTAGTTAGTCCAACTCTTGTGATGATCATGATTCACGTTCTTTTAGAGTAGTAACAAAACTGATAGAAGGCCTCAGAAGAGAAGATCTTCTTCTAAAATTGTTGTGGACACTGCCATTGGCCTTGGAAGAGTCAGGAGACACACCCTTTTGTCTTCTTATCAAAAAAGACTGCTTTTTGTTGTTGCAATACTTGCAAATTAGATTGTCGTTTACATTAGCCTTATTTTTGTCTGCATTATATTACTTTTTCTACTAAGGCTATGCATGTCCTCTTCATGTTAAGTGACCTTAGGATGATTCCACTTACTAAAACGGTGGGCTGACTTTGTACCTGCCATCCTATGAAAACCAAATTTTTAATTTTAAACGTGAATTTTCAATTCTCAAAAAAAAATTAGATAAAAATAGTTCTATTTCATTATATTTCATTTGATGTCGAAAAATAAAATATGACAACTCCTGCTCAAATGATCGTATAACCATGCTAATGAATTCAATCAAGAGTAGAGACTACTTTTGGTATAATGTAGGCTAAGAAGTACCCATATAAGAAATATGCATTGTTTTTGAAAATCTTTTATGAAAATTTATTAATGTGGATATTAAGTACTAGTACTAATGGGACTGTGGATATTATTAGAGTATATTGAGTTTTTCTTTTCTTTGAGATTTAAATTTAGAACTTAACTCACATATGAACATTAAACTGGTCTTATTCAATTTTGGTTCTTACAACTTTCCCACAACCACAAACACAAATTTATTAAATATTATGACAAAAATAAAAAAAAAAAAGGGCAAAATCAAGAACTGTTGCTTTTAAATGGTAGACATTAACAATTCTATTACTCAACAACTTGTACGAGTTTTTGTGGAAAATAAAAAAAATAAATCAATGTTTAGTGTATAAATTGACTTATAGAGATTTCCTATTTATACTTGGACCAGAAAAAGGAAGAATTTTCAGTGGAACTGATTGAGAGGTAGACAAACAATTCAGATATGTAACTACAGATCTTTAGCTATCTGAAACTTCGACTCGAATAAACCAAATGAGTCTCCTTGGACATTGACTCAAAACCCGCCTCTGCTCTTCTTTTCCATGAATTGGGCTGCAAACAAACAAGAGATGCTGCATTAATGAGTGATACTGGACATGAATCTACTTGCGAATTGAAGATATTGGTGATGTCCTGAAGAGGGTATCTGACTCTTCTTCTTTTCTTGGTGGTGGCGCTCTTCTCTGAAGGGAAAGAAGGGATGTTTTCTTTGTTGTTATTTTCACAAAGAGAGAGAACAGCCATTGTTGTTTGTGAGAGACCGGTGAAATGGTGGAGGGATGAGCAAGTATTTGTAATGGGGGGTTTTGGAGGGGAGATATGTCATTTGCGAGGTAAAATTCAAGTGGTTCATTTTCATGGATATGGAGGGAGAAATTGAGATTTCTCTTTTTTTTGGGGGGAGGATTTATTTGGTTTGTTTTAAGCGTCGAGTTTGATACCAAAACATATAAAAATGTAGAGATGGCACAAATACAAAGATTGAAAGGCGCGGGCTTTTTCGCGCCGCCGATGGCAACTGAATGCAACTGTGCAAGTTTGGTGGGCTGAATCCACCCATAATGGTTATATGCTTGTGAAACAATACGGGTTGTAAGTGGGATCCAGCCCTCTCAATGTTCATGATTCTCAAGCATCATACCAAGTTGTCAGAAACAAAAAAGAAAAAGTATCAACCAAGTTCAGCTACCTGTAGAACTGATTAAATATAAAATAAAATTAGCCACATATAGAAGAGTATAAACGTAAATTTACAACATATGAAAGTATGCACCAATATGTTAAAAGTAAAAAGGAGAAAAGAAACTAATATTAATCATATATAAAAGTGCTTCTGTATAAAAACTTAAGTAAATCGTGTATTATATACGTACATACATACATACATATATATACGAAAATTGAAAGCCAGTTGGGTTAATTTTGAATATCTTAGCTAAAAGTTTATAAAACACTAATAGTTGAATGAAAATGTATAATATTTTAGTACTTAATATTTTTAATATGAATTAGATTAAATGTGATTTGATAAAAGTAAAAAACATTAAATAAGAAAAGATTAAAATAATTTATTCATTACACTCAACAACCCAACTTGAGAATTGATATTTAATTACACCTGCATACTGAATTATGAAGAATTATAATATAATTACTACGAAATTTATAAAAAATCTATTTATTTATGTTTCTCTTAATATTATGGTAGGGATACTTAAACTTAAGTTATTATCGAACTGAATAAAATCTTTTTGCTACCAAGTCACATTGAGTAGTATTTGTCCATTTATTTGTCTAAGTGTATATGAAATTTAATTGACCAAAGGTGGGCTGTATGAAATGTAATTGACCAAAGGTGGGCTGTAAAAGATAAAACGAATGAGATAGGGCAAGAAAGATTACAACACTGCTATGAAAATATGTCAAACCAGGTGCTGCCAGGACCAAAGTCAACTTAGGTTAAAGTAGCACGGGTAAGTCGCATACTTGTCGCAGAAAGGAGCAAATTTCTGCCTAAACTAAACCAGTCTTTCATTGCATTCCTAGTGTTAAACAGAAGTGCTATGACATTGAATGTTTGAGCTCTTCAGGATTTCCATAAGGCAGTTACTGTATCCACATATTTTGATCCACTAGAAGTGGAAAAATTCAACTTGTCCATTCATGTAGTCACGGAAAAACCATACTATAAGAAATCAGAATCAAGCTATGATTGAAGAATATGTAAGAGCAGAAGATACAAATATTAAAGAAATTCAACCTATGAGATTATTATTTCGAGCTCTTTAACATTTCGGCATAATCCCAGAGACTTGTTGCCATCGTCCAAATTGTAGCAGCAAAGAGAACAAATATTCTGGACCTGAAATTTGCATGGCACAAGACGTTACTATTGAAGACAAACAAAATTTGAAATGAATCTGCAAGAGACTAAGGTAGCTTTACAAGGCAACTCTTAATCCTAACGATCAACCAGGAATTTCCTTGAGCGTCAACTGTGTGGCAAAGTCCTGAACCATACTGAATGTTTTCCAACGTGAAGGAAGTTCAAATTTATTTTCATGCTAATATGAATTCAAAAAGGAAAACAATACAGCAGGTAATATAATTAGAAGGATATCTTCTCTTCATAGATTGGATGGTTAAGCATGAGCAGATTGTTGTTATTCACAATAGCTCGAACCAGTACTTCTTTTGCTTCCTCATGTTTCTTCTTCAGTATGTTGCATATCTGCAAAAAATATATATATATATATATAATAGTTATAACATCTAGGTCAATAACAAGCCCATATCTAGAACTGCAACTCAGTTTAAACAGACTGCAGGTTTGATCAAAGTACGTGCTTCACTATTATGTAGACAATAGTTAGAAACAAGGAAGATTCAGAGAAGTGATAATATTTGACACAATATTCTAACTGCATGTATTGTGATTCTTCAGCTAGTATAGTTATTGGTTCTATTGTTTAAGATTTTTTCAACTAGTACCATGGTTTGATAAGCTTTATCAAAATGGAAAAAAAAAAAAAAGAAAGGAAGAAGAAATTTGTTAAGTAGAAATCAGAGTCATGGAAAACTTACATCATCAAGCCCTTTCATGTATGCTTCTGCCTTTTCTACATTTCCATCATTTTCCATGATTAATGGAATTTCTAGTTCAGTCATGTTAACCTCCTCAGAAACTTCAAGTCTAGAGGTTGGTTGGTCATGAAGAACATTCTTGGTCCTACTCTGTGCTTGATTCTCATTATTGCAAGTCTAGCCAACAGATAAAGGTATCTGAAGTTAGAAATTTACCGAGTACCAGATTTCAACCTAATTTCAGTTCCATACAAATTTCAGTAGTCTCCATAGTCATCAAGCCCCAAGGTTTTAATTAGTTTGGTACCTCTTCATCAACAACTATTCCCGAAGATTCTTTAAAACTTCTGCAGGTTTCAGGAAAAAGATTATGATATTCCAGCACATAATTGAGTACTTTGAATTTAAAGATGGATATAGTCACAATTGCTATGGTACCTGCTTTCTTTTGGTGACTCAGAGAGACGTTTAAGAGGCTTCAACGACACTAAATCTGCCATTTGACTCCTGCCAGATAGATCCATAGTAGTTATTAGTCGAATATCACAAGAGATTCTGCAACAGAATGTCTGCAGCTTCAAACTAAAACAGAACTTTTATATCATTTATGAATTATTAGTGAAACTGAAACTTGAATGACCTCAGATATTTTCCGCTTCAAGGATGGGGTTAGAGGCTTTTGTTTATCTATGCCATCAACAGGATGGGCAATTTTGGATGTTGTACTGCTTGCAAGTTTTGTGTTCTGCTCCAAGTTTCTTAAGGAATTATTTTGCCTCAGAACAGTAGAATTAGGGATATCTCTGTTTACTCCTGCCGTCCTGTGATGAAAGAGGTCCAGTTGTTAGGAGGTTTTATAACCTTGCTTTATAACTATAGACATTGAAGAACATGAAGTGCCTTGTTTGCATCATACCTCAAATTTTTCAAGCTAGAAAGTTCAGATGTCCTCTTGCCAATTTTATGCCCTTCAGCAGAATGGTTCCTCAGGGTTCCGGATAGACTCCAGGCTTGAAATCACAAATTTAGGATTTCCACTTGCCTGGATACTTGATCTAGCTATCTTTTCAGTTTGGCTGGGACTCGCTTGAAATCTGCTAGGTATTTGCACAGCATCACAAAAGCTTCCCTCAAAATAATTTTTCCCAATCAAAGGCACAGCTAACTTATCACAAAAAATTACAACATTCGTTACTTCATTATTTATTTATTTTACCTTTGGAAAGAAGGTTTTCATGTTTAACACATATAAGATAAACATTGAAAACCATAAGGCATTGATATCCTTTTTCTGAAGTCCAAAATCATAAAACGACAGCAGGAAGCAAATGATCATCAGATAAAACAGAAAAATGGCAGAAAATAACAGAACATCTCACAAAAATTATAATAAACCATTATAAAGAAAAAAACCAATGTATGCCTGATATAAAAGCTAACCCTCCAAAAAGTGAAAAGAAAACAGAAATCAATATGCTAAACCAACTAAAATATTTGGTGCATAAAGTAGGGTGGAAACTCGATTCAACACTTACTAATTGATAAATCTATGAGAACAATGGTACGAGAGGAAGATTTCAGTTTTGGTAAAAGGCATTGTATCAACAAGTAGAAGAAAACAATTCATAGATTTAGTGTAGAAATAATGAAAGAGAGTCTTTTCTTTTCTAGGTCTAACTATTGTATGTCACTTCACTTTTAATGTTATAGAAATTCTTGACTCTTAACACAAAAATGAATGCGGAGACTCTCACTTACTACTATTCTAGATAAAAGAATAAACTCTCATTTTTAGTATTTTGGATGAAAGAAACTCTCACTTTTAGTACTATCAGGATCATATGTTTTAGATCAACATACCAAAAGCACAAATGCCAAATTGCAGCATTGGAGTAGACATAATCCAAAGGTTTTGAACGTCATTATAAACATTACTTCTGGAGGGACTGAATCATAACTCAAATTCAGATGCAATACTTTCTATGTCAAACATTCAACACTCAACCTAAAACAAACCATTTTAACCCCTTAAAATCTAAATCATTAAAAACTCATATGTATCTTGAGCTATAGATGTCTTACGTTGAGCTCTTATCACTTCTTAACTGAACAAGTTTCGGGATAGTTGTTTCCTTTCTCTGAGACCTTGAATTACCGCCAAATTTGCTGCCAACTTGTACACCCTCAATATTCATACCCTTCCTGTTGCAAGTTGCATCAGACAGTGTCAGTTGAATATAAAAACCGATAATGTGTTGGTCTAAATTTAAAGGATCAAATCCATTTCTTAAGGGACAATATTTCAGCCCAATGTCACTAAATAAAAGCTTTTAATATAGAACAGTTCCAGAAATTGTAATGTCACCTGACATTGCTAAGACTTTTATCATTCTTTTTACTGTTCTCCAAAATAGGTTCAGTTTTTGTTAATTCTCTGCATGGTGACTTTAAAACAACCAATTTTTTTCCAACTTGTGTATCGTCAGTGTTGAAGCCCTCCCTTGAACAAGAACATATTGAGAATAATAAAAAGATATAATTAGCAAACCCAAGCTAAACAGTCAAAATAGACATAAGGTAATGGTATCTAAAATTCAATATGTGAACCAACATTACAACTGGACTGGCTGAAATACATATGAATATAAAATTATTCTGTGCCAATATTTGATATCTTGGTTTGCAATGTCATCCTCCAATATTATCCATAATAATGGACGAAAGTGAATTTGCAAAATCCTTGGAATGTTAACGAAGATATTAAACCATGTAACTCACAAAAATTATTCAGTTTTCATTCATAAAATGATAAATAGCAGATGAAAGTGATACTTAACTGGCTTTAGACTTGCACGATCTAGTCAGTTTGCAGATTAAAGAAGTTTAACGGCACTTCAAACACAAAAAGTTTACAGCTAAAGACAAAAAAAAAAAAAAAAAAGGGGAAAGATAAATCTAGATTGTCCTCACCCAATATTCTTTTCCCTTCCTGACATAACAGATTCCTCTTTTGCAGCCTGTTTATCTTGCAGCCTTACATTACCAACTAATTTGCTCCCATTTTGTTCACCATCAGATTCAAAGGCCTCCCTGTTGAGGATTGTATAAGAATCCATAATTTCAGCATTAACAATGGCTTGTATTGCAATGGTTCGAAACCTACAAGATCTAGTTTTATTTCCGGAGAAACGAAGTTTCACCACCATGTGAGAAATGTGAAACTTTTGGTGTGAAAATGGTTCTAGGAATGGATGCCTGACCTGATATTACTTGAATTCTTGACACTGTTGTCACTTCTCAACAAACCTAGTTCACCCTCTGTTAAATCACTGCTAACTGACTTTGAATTATCCACTAGTTGGTTTTGAATTTGCACATCATTAGTACGAAGGTCCTCCCTGTTGAAACCCAAGCATACCAACAACTATTTTACTCGTTCTAAATTTTGTAGAAGAAAACAATTATAGATTTAGTGCAGAAACAATGAAAGAGAGTCTTTTCTTTTCCAGGTCTGACTATTGCATCTCACTTCATTTTTAATGTTATGGAAATTCTTGACTCTTAACACAAAAATGAGTGCAACTCTTACTTCTACTGTTCTAGATAAAAGAATAAACTCTCACTTAAAGTATTTTGGATGAAGGAAACTCTCACTTCAAATATTATATATATAGTTGTTTCTAGTGTAGAAACAATATAAGAGAGTCTTTTCTTTTCCAAGTCTAACTATTGTATCTCACTTCTTTTTTAATGTTATGAAAATTCTCGACTCTTGACACAAATATGAATGGGGAAACTCTCACTTCAACTTTTCTAGATAAATGAATAAACTCACTTTCAGTAATTTGGATGAAAGAAACTCTTCACTTCAAATATTATCAGGATCACATGTTTTAGATCAACATACCAAAAGCACAAAAGCCAAATTGCAGCATTGGAGTAGACATAATCCATTGGTTTTGGACTTCGTTACAAACATTACTTCTGGAAGGACTGAATCATAACTCAAATTTAGATGCAATGCTTTCTATGTCAAACACTCAACACTCAACCTAAAAGGAACCATTTAACCCTTAAAATCTAAATCCTTAAAAACTCATATGTATCTTGAGCTATAGATGCCTTACATTAAGCTTTTATCACTTCTCAGCTGACCAGGTTTTCCAGTAATTGCTTCCTTTTCCTGACACCTTGAATTATCGCCAAATTTGCTGCCAACTTGTACACCATCATTATTAATACCCTTCCTGTTGCAAGGTCCATCAGACAATGTCAGTTGAAAATTAAAAACGATACAGTGTTAGTCTAAACTTAAAGGATCAAATCCATTTCTTAAGGGACAATATTTTAGCCCAATGTCCCTAAATAAAAGCTTTTAATGTAAAACAGATTCCAGAAATTGCTATGTTACCTGATATTGCTAAGATTCTTATCATTCTTTTTACTTTCCTCTAAAACAAGTTCAGTTTCTGTTAATTCTCTTGATAGTGACTCTAAAACAACCAATTTTTTTCCAACTTGTGCATCATTAGTGTTGAAGTCCTCCCTGCAAAGATTAAACAAAAAAACATTGAGATCAATGAAACCGATATAATTAGCAAAGCCAAACTAAACAGTCAGAATAGACATAAGGTGATGGTATCTAAAATTCAATATGTGAACCAAAATTACAACTGGACTGACTGAAATACAGATTAATATAAAATTATCCAGTGCCAATATTTGATACCTTGGTTTGCAATATGTCATCGTCTTGTATTAGCATTTATTACCCTTAGTAATGGACGAAAGTGAAATGTGCAAAACCCTTGGAATGAGAGGAAGATACTAAACCAAGTAACTCACAGAAAATTATTAAGTTTTCACTCATAAAATGATCAATAATAGATAAAAGTGATACTTAACTAGCTTTAGACTTGCACGAACCGGTCAGTTTGCAGATTAAAGAAGTTTACCATTAATTCAAACACAAAAAGTTTATAGCATAAGACCAAAAAAATAAAAGGAAAGATAAATCTAGATTTTCCTCACCCAGTATTATTTTCACTTCCTCGCATAACAGATTCCTCTTTTGCAACCTGTTTATCTTGCAGCCTTATGTTACCAACTAGTTTGCTCCCATTTTGTTCACCATTAGATTCAAAGGCCTCCCTGTTGAGGATTGTATAAGAATCTGTAATTTTAGCACTAATAATGGCTTGTATCGCAATGGTTCTATCCCTACATGGTCTAGTTTCATTTACAGAGGGACAAAGTTTTACAACCACGTGAGAATGGGAAACTTTTGGTATGAAAATGGTTCCAGGAATAGATGCCTGACCTCATAACACTTAAATTCTTGACACTATTGTCACTTCTCAACAAAACAGGTTCACCCGCTGTTAAATCACTGCTAACTGATTTTGAATTATCCCTTGATTGGTTTACAATTCGCACATCAGTGGCATGAAGGTCCTCCCTGTTGAAAACCGAGCATACCAACAATCATTTTGCTTTCTAAACTTCCACTATCAAAACCATTTCAGGATTAAAGAAGCTTAACACCAAGCCAACAAGGAAAAAAAATAGATGACTGAAAAAAGAATCCCATATATAGACAACTCACCCAGAATTCTTTTCACTTCTTAGCATAGCAGGTTCATCTTGTATTACTTGTTTCTTTAGAGATCTAAGATCACCATCCAACTGGCTACTATCAGAATCAAAACCCTCCCTATTGAAGATTATGAAAGACATGTCAATAGAGCACTCAAAGTAGCTTTTTCTGCATTGATTCTTAACTTGTATGATCTAATTCAGTTTCCAGAGGAACAAAATGTTAACATAACATCATAATCTAAAAACTTTGGTACGAAATGGATACCAGGAAAGAAGTCTCACCTGATATCATTAAAATTCTTGACATTGTTCTCACTTATTGGGGAACTAAGTTCCCAGTCTTTTATCTCTCTTGTAGGTGACTTAGAATTACCACCCAGTTGGCCTCCAATTGGCACATCATTATCATGAAGATCCTCCCTGTTAAAAGTCAAGAATCCCAACATAATTTTACTGACTTTAAACTTCTACTATCAAATCAGTTTCTGCATCAAAAAAGTTATACACAAATGATACCCAAAATGTAATTCACAAATAAAAAATACATATATAAACATAGAGACATCTCACCCAGCATTCTTTTCACTGCTTAGCAGATTAGGTTCTCCTTGTATCCCTTGTTCAACTAGTGGTCTGAAATCGCTAGCCACTTTGCTCCCATTTTGTACACCATCGGAATTGAAATCCTCCCTAAAGAAGATTAAATAAGACACCAAGATTTGAGCACCGACAATGGCTCTTAATGTTATAGTTTCTTAATCCATATGATCTAATTCAGTTTCCAGAGGGACAAAATTTTTACACAACATCATAAAATAGATGCTTTTGGTTGAAATGACTTCAATTGACTGATGCCTTACCTGATATTACTGAGTTCTTTTACATTCTTCTCACTTTTTGAAAAAATAGGTTCGTCATTTGCTAGTTCTCTGGTAAGTGACTCTGAACTACCAAACAAATTGCTCCCAAATTGAACATCATTAGCAAAGTCCTCACTGTTGAAGATTTTATGAAAAAGGTTAATCAATTCCCTACTATAGAATTCTATACGGTACACGTCTACTATAGAATTCAATATAACACACAGGAAGGTTAAAATATGGCTTAAGAAGGGTTTGGTTCACTTACTCGTTGAAATCGAAAGAGAAGCTAAAATGGTCTTTTTTTCCTTTACAATTTCCTGTGGAAGAGTCTTCAGTTCTTTCCTTGGGTTTTGCAGTCTTCTTTGATGGGCATGGGAAATCAAGGTCTGGCATGTCCACTTTAAAAGATGATAACTTGTTAAAATCAGCATCCAGATTAAAGTCCATATCCCTGGAATAAACAAGGCTTCATAATTATTATTTGCCAACTATAAATTCATGCATGTATCTATCATCTATCTACAGAATTGGTCACTAAAAAGTTTGTCTCAAAATCTATTCCTTCTGTGAAAAGCATTTATTAAGCATGCAAAACATGGTGGTCAGAAAATCTACTGAGGATGGAGATGAGGTGCATGATATAAGCAAGTAAGCAACACCTCCGATCCGAGTTGATGAAAAGAAAATTGCAATCCGATTTAAGAGTTCCATTAAACAGAATGAGACTAAAGCAACAAAGCTGGTGTTTAGCCAGAAATCATTTTACCAATTGACATCATCCTTGGAATCAACACTTACAATTTATCAAAGTTGAACGTCTTTTCCTTTCCACTTAAAACAGTGCCAAAGTTAAAATCCATGGCATCATCTTGTGTCACTGACATTGATTTCCAGGAGCTGAGAAAGTCTTGTCCAATTTCATCATCTGTTTGAACAAGAAAATACAATCTTAACACATAAATGATATCTACAAAGAATGAACTAATGCTTGATAAGTTTTACTACAGCATTAATGCGATATCTTGGGATTTCAAGCAATTTGAGACTCAGAGCTTCCGAATAACCCGTTGTTGAAGCAATTGGTTAAGCAATCCCCAGAGTAAGAAAATCAGACAAAGAGCATATAGTTCCACTTTAAATTTAAAGTTGATTCCTCATTCTCTATTAGCCCTAACACTTCAACCCGATGTCTAGATCACATATCAGAGCTGTCACCTGCTAATTTTAGTCCATGGCCACTTATATCACCAAACTGAAATTTAACAATTCATATCAAAAGAAGTACAAACATCATCTACCACTTCATTTTCTGTTTTCTACAACATCCAAAATAGACAATACAATTATTTAATGCTCCCAAAAAGAAAAGTACCTAGAAGTGATTTTTTCTCTTTCATATTTACAGAGGCAGAAGTTGCTTCCCTTGACTTTACCATTTTAACTAAATCTTACACTCAAACTCTGCATAAAACAAAAGGACGATCAGATGCTCAATCTCAAAAGGACAACACTTCAGCTACATAAGCATATAATATAATTGAATAATCCAGTCAGTGGTCTCAAAAGAGTAATCAAACGAAACACTAACAATGAAAATGAATGTCTGGACTATCTTTCAACCTCCTACAGGGAATTAAATACATATACAAATGCATATTAACCTATACATGCATATTCGCACATATAACCAAACCAAAACTAGCCCCAAATTACTAAGAATCCATCATATAGAGAAACCCTAACCTCTACAAAACAATGAAACAGCATAAATTTTTTGAAAAGAACAACAAACAAGCTGTAGAGCTTCGAACAACTACAATGATAAACAATGCCTGAGTTGAAAATAGAAACACTACAATGATAAACAACTACAACTACAATGTATATCAATTACACATTTCTACATCAAATGGATGATCAAATTTATGGTTCCACAAGACTCAATATATTTTAAATCAAATTTCCATATAGGTCACTCCAAAACACTATTTAGTACTCTAATTGAACTATAAAAAGCATGAAATATAGCTCAATTTGTCAAAACAAACAAACAGCGGAAGTTGATGCTACTCGAATTGACACAATGTAGATATAGATCGAAACCCTAGATTTTTAAAAATGCGACTGTGCAGGTAATCAAACCGAGAATGCTGAATCGATCAAATGCGTGTGTGAGAGAGTTGCCTGGATTTGTTTGTGAGAGAAAAGCGTGTGTGTGTCTGGTTACGAAGAAAATTGCGGTGGTGGAGATGGAAAATTAATGGAGTGTGTTTTGTGTTTTCAAGGCATGTGGATTTTGAATTTTATTCTTTTATAGTTTGCAAATGCATAGAGGCGGGAGTGAGCTGTCAAGTGTAAACGGTTCCTTGGCATCGGCGACGATGCATCTCATCCACTCAACTATTGACACGTGTCAAAATCATGAAGTATTATAATTTAGCAAATTTTTTAAAAATTAAGAGAATAAAGCCGTCTCATCATACATAGCTTCCACTAAATTAGAAATTTGTCGGATCCGAAATTTATCGACATTAATCGTTAAACTGATTTTTAGTAGAGGAGAAGAGTCCTCCATTGCTGAGCCACTCATATTAATCTGTTGAAATCCTCCATTGCTAAGCCACTCATATTAATTTGTCGAAATCAATTGTTAAGCCATTCTTAGAGTCTTGGCACTGAGGAGAGGTCTTTTAACATCATTATATAGATTTGTAAACAAAAAGGTAATTTAAATCTCTAATACATATATAAAGGAAAAATGTGAAAAGAGTTATAAGTGAGCATATGTATATACCTGAGGAATAATACTCATATTTTCAGCTATCAAAGTTTATGAATGATATCTCATAGGCGGCTAAGAATAAAAGTAAACAAGTGAAAAGTGTAATAGGATGTGTAAAAGGATTGTAACATATAAATCAAACTACATGAATATACAAATTAATAATTGTTTAAAGAAATTGTAATGTAAGGAGTAAAACACATCATTCATTAGTATGAGTGGTTTAATATTTTACTTTTCATAGTTATTTTTTTAAAGATGCAAAACCAATGTTAATTTTTTAGTAGAAGTTATTATCTTTCGATTGTGGGAGTAATTATCCAAACTGGATTATCAAGCTCGGCTAGGGAAGATAAATATTTAGCATGCAGCATGAGATTCATGTATACAATGTATTTAGTATTAGCTCCATTATGGCATGCACTAATTTCTTTAAGGATTTGCTTTGGTAAAGTTGAGCATTAAAAAGTGGAAAGCTTCAAAATAAGGCATATATATATATATATATATTCGTATATTACAAGTATCTATTACAATAGTCGAGACCTTTAAAATCAGGACTATACGGAACGGCTCAAATTAAAATTTTAAAGTTACAATCATTCTAAATTTTATAGTTTCTATGTCATTTGAAGTAATGTTCTTTAATTTAAAATGTTATTTTTAATTATATCACTATGTTATTATAGACATCTAATGACAAGATTCATATATAATCAACAATTATGTCATTATTATTAAAGGTTTAACTATTTTCTAACAATTATATTATTATTCTATATTCATCAAATGATGATGGTTGTCAATTGCTGAAAAAGTTATAAAATACAAAGCAATCAAGTAAGTTTCAATAATTCTTTTATTCATAAGGTGTTATTGTCGAAGAGAGAGAGAAAAAAAAAAAGAAAAAGAAAAAAGAGAAAAAAGAAGGTAGTGTACCCTAGTTAGGCCAGTGAAGGAGTGATTGGAAAATGAGTATTATTTAAATATTAGCATGCATGTCTTTATAATCTAAAAGCCATTAAGATGTACAGTTGTCAACCTCTAAGATTGTTTTTTCTTTTTTTTTTTTTTTTTTTTTTTTTTTTTTTTTTTTTTTTTTTTTTTTTTTTTTTTTCAGAAGGAGGATTGAATTAATAAAAAACTATATATATTCGCTAAGGGTGAGATTTGAACATTTAACTTATTAGGATTAAAAAATATATTTAACTATTTTTATTAAAAGATGGTGTGCAGGATATTTGGTTAGTAAGTTGTCACCCTCAAAGATTGTTATGATAGAAACTTCAAAAAAAGAAAAAAAATATTGTTATAATAGACACTAATTAGTTTTTTTTTTTTACTTGGTATAGTTTATGTTGATTGTAAATCGATGAATTGATTCACAAGTTGCTATTGAATGGGGGATTCCCCTTTGTACAAATATTTTAAATGAAATTTTTTTACTTGTACTATGAATTGGTGATTTTCATTTCGATTTTAGTAAACAAATCCTTAACGCAAATTATAATTAAAATGTAAATTAAACCACCAAGAAAGAATCTTTAGCTGAAACTCACGTGAGGACAGACCTCAGTGGGTAGTTGAAACTTTGAAAGCAACTCTCCGAAAATTAAGGATTATAAGTCAAAATTGCCGCATTTTTCTTGCTTTCTTATTCCTAGCAGTCGACATGACAATTGATAAATACAATAATCAACCCATCCACACCACCAACAAACACCCAAAGCTATCAAAATAAGTTTAGCAAGAATATATTTCTGCTTCAATTTCAATCATGCCTGCGTTGGTGATAGTTTTTTGGTCAAACAAATCATATCAAAATCAACCGGAAATAGTTAATATAAAAAAAAGCCGCCACTGTGGCAAGTTGTGACTTTGACAGCCAGTTACGACGCACAAGCGGCGACTGTAAGTAGATGATCATGGACCAAACATCTCACCAACCCCCCCTGCAATTTCCAAGCATCTTCATTAACTTCACTACACCATAAGAATGCACTTCTCAATCTCAAGCCACTTAAACCGACACTGATAACACATTACACGAACCAATCAACATGGAAGTTAAAATCTTGGAAACAAAGCTGGTTGCTCCATCTACCCCACCTTTCAATGAAGACCATGTGCTCACTCTCTCCCACCTTGACAACGACCTCAATCTCCGCATCACCTTCCGCTACCTCCGCGTATACGCCAACGCCGTCACCGAGAACCGCCCTTTTGACGTCATCGCCGCCGCTCTCTCCTCCGCCTTGGTCTCTTACTACCCACTAGCGGGTAGCCTCTGCCCCGGCGCCGATAAACGCTTCACGCTGTCGTGCAAGGAGGGACAAGGCGTTCCCCTCGTCCACGCCGCCGTTGACTCTACTCTTGACTCGTTGAATTACCCTTGATGACCCGGATTATGAGTTTGTGGAGCGGCTGGTGCCCGATCCGGATCCGGAGGAGGTGCTGGTCAACCCGTGTGTTTTGCAGGTGACGGTGTTCAAGTGCGGTGGGTACACTCTGGGGGCTGCATTGCACAACGCCTTGTGTGATGGGATAGGCGCGACTCAGTTTTTCAACGTGATGGCGGAGGTGGCGCGTGGGGCCACGCAGGTGTCGGTTAAACCGGTGTGGAACCGGGCGGAGTTGTTGGGACCCAGAGACCCGCCCCGAGTTGAAGGGGCAGTTAAGGAATTTTTGAGGTTGGAAAAGGGGTACGAACCGTATGTTGAGGGGGTGGGACCGGTTGAGAGGGAGTCTTTTGATGTGAAGGACGAGTGTTTGGACCGGTTGAAGAGTGTGTTGTTGGAAAAATGTGGGTTGAATTTTACCACTTTCGAGGCTTTGGGTGCTTTTTTATGGCGAGCCAAGTAAGTCCATTTTGTTGCTTCACGTACGTATTGGGTTATAATACTATAGAGGATCAGTAACAATACATAACTCATTTATTTCTATTAGATTTCAATCCAATAGTTCATATAAATAAGGAGTTTTAAAAATAGAAAGCAAGAAAATTAAAAGCGGAATGGTAACTGCATACTAACAATAATAATATACAGTTCGCATATGGCACATATTTGCAAGTTTATGATCTAGGAAAATTGGAAAAATTCACACTCAATTTGACTTTGCATGCAATGTTAAAAGAGGTACTTCCCATCATGCACATTTACTAATATATGTAAGAGAATCAGGTTCGACAGACTGTTGATCGGTTGGATATCAAATAAAACAAAAAGTTTTGATGCTGATGCATCAACAGAATCTTTGCAATCTAGGACATTAATCTTCTAGTTGAGCTGCCAAGGCTTCAAGCTTGAATTAGCATGAGTATGCTTAGACATTATACTGTTAATCATGACTATTTACTACACTAGAGGAAAATCAACTTATTTAATGTTGGTTTTGTTAGGCATATATTTTTGTGATATTATTGTATTCTTGGCGAATTGTGTCATTTATATAGTTTATGATTGGTGCAACAGGGTGAGGAGCTCTGGGGTCGCTGGTGATGAGAATGTGAAGTTTGCGTATTTAACCAATGTTCGGAAATTAATTAAGCCACCATTGCCCTTTGGCTACTGGGGGAATGGCTGTGTGCCGCTGTATGCCCAGATTAGTGCCAAAGAACTTGTGGAGCAACCTCTGTGGAAAATTGCAGAGCTGATTAAAAAGAGCAAAGTCAATGCCAATGATGAGTACGTGCGCTCATACATCGACTTTCAGGAACTGCATCATGGGGATGGCATTACAGCAGGGAAAGAAGTGAGTGGATTCACAGATTGGAGGCACTTAGGACATTCAAGTGTGGACTTCGGTTGGGGAGGTCCTGTAACTGTTTTCCCTGTTACAAGGCATATTCTGGGGAGTTTTGAACCTTGCTTTTTCTTGCCTTACTCTGCTGCAAGCGGTGGAAAGAAAGATGGGTTCAAGGTTCAAATGACTTTGCGCAAGACGGCCATGCCTTCTTTCAAAGAAGAGATGAAGAAGTTTAGTAACAAAGAATTTGAGTTGGTGCTGTGATTCTGTGTTCTGCTGTCAGGGGAATCAAAACCTGAAACTTGTCTCCACTTATGGCAATAAATCTGTCTAGAGAAGAAAGGGTCAGGTCACTGCAATGGCCGCCTTCAGGAAGAAGATGGAGTTAAAGAGCAAAGAATTCGGGTTGTCTGGCTAATCTTCTTCTTGCTGTATCGTTTGTGTTTTTTGTTTATATGAGAATAAAATTGTCTGGAGAAGGAAGAGAAAAAATATACTTATTAATAAACATTATTGATGAGCATTTACGATTTTTGTATTTCCAGGTCTCATCTATCTAATGGCATAATCAATTCTATAGAGCCAAGTATGCATGCATGAATATTACTGATATCCAGAATGTGAACAACACATACAGCACTCCACCAAAGAAAGAGACGAACCAAATATAAAAAATAAAAATAAAAAATCACGGAGGAAATGCATATCCTGCATTTATGCATCTACACTTGTGTTGTAAGAAAACGGATGAAGCTAAATAAACAGTAGCATGTAATCCCTGACAAAATTTTTGTGTCACCTGATACTCGATACATCCAATTCTCTTACAACATCCAGAGCTATCTGAATCCTCAAGTCCCAATCCAGTTGCCCACTTATTGTCTGCACTGCCACAAAGTGTACAAGTTGTGCATTTGGATGGAATAGTATTTAATTAAAAACAGACTACAACAAAAAATGTTTAGTTATTGTATTCCTAGAAGAAGCTTGGAGTTATTTTTTTATGAAAATTGGATCTTGTTAAAAAATTTTCTCGTCCTATCGGACCACATAAACTTGAAGAAAGACTGCCTTTTTTCATGTAAAAACATGAAACAAACATGGGCTGATTTAACTGTTTTTTGTATATTAAAATCCACAAAATAGTCGCCCAGAAAATGTTAGAAACAATGAAACTAAAATGTTAAGTTTCGAGTTAAAAAAAATTGTTATCATCACAATCACAAAGAACCAGTTTACACATTGATATATATATATATATATATATATATATATCTATCAAAAAGAGAAATGGTCACATGAAACTCCTTCAGGGCAAAGAATTGGAGTTTCTCCGTCCCAAAATGTATCATCATCACATATATTTAGGCAAGAGAACACTAGTTACATATATAGCTGATTTAGCTTTAACACCATCAAATTAACACACAATTATGATAGATACTGACTAAATTTTTACTATATTGAAATATAAATAAATAAATAAGCAATAAAATCTCTGCCAGAAGGTGATTAGCATAATATAATATATACATGGCAAATGAGAAACTAGCATATAATATAATGAAAAACTTATATATAGACCCGAAAAAAAGAATCAAAGTAAGCAATAAAATCTCTTATACAAGAAAACTAGCATAATATAATAATAATTAAAAAATGAAAATAATGTAATATGACATCAATACTTATATGAATATCACGGGTGTGGTAGAACAATAAAAACATAATTAAGACTTTAAAACTTGAAAAAAAAAACAAAAATAAATAAAATAAAAAAATAAATAAAAAAACAACAAAAAACTTTAAAAGTGTGTTTATTTGCTGGATTGAGGAATATGAATGAGAATGAGAATGACTGATAGTATTTACTTGTTCTAAAATCACTTTTGTAATGACAATGAAATGATGAATCTCATATGAATTTGTGGTTATGAAATGGGAATTCCATTCCCTTCGCCCCATTTAAGAATCTCATTTTCATTTCCCTTTCGAAATTAAAAAGACTTTTATACCCCTTATTAAATGGGGTTGTGGAACTTTTTTGGAAGTTATTTTTTTCATTTTTGTTTTCTTTTTTGTTCTATAGATTATATAATATGTATATTTATTAAACAAAATTGTTTATTTTTACAATATTGTTGGATTATAAGAGAGTTTAGAAACAATCACACAATCAATAATATAATAGTTGTAATGATCGAGTCTAGCATAACTCTTACGAGGAAGGTTTATGTATATATATATATATATGAAAAACAAAAATGACCAATATATTCTTATTCGAGAAAAAATATAATATTATGAAATTTTTGTTTAAAAATAATTAAAAAAAATTATAATGTGATTTCATATATTATAGATGGTTTGAAATTCTTTAACATTAACAAAAATAAAAAGTAAAATATAGATAATTAATATACTTACAATAATATTATTAAGAAAGTTTATTTTTTTTCATGGAGTATAAAATATTGTTAATCAAGAATATTTTTATAACTTATAATTGATCTATTTCGATTCTAAAGTAAAGTAAACTACTTTCATGAGAATATTGCTGATTCCGATTCTTGTAATTGAAGTAAACAATTTATTTTGAGTTCAATATATCACTCTGATTCCAAATCATTTCGATTTAAGACATTTTTATTGCTCTAATTAAAGCAAACGCACCATAAGTATCAAACGAACTGGTCCAAATTGATTTAACTGATTTTACTAGTCTAAGTGACTTTATCAATCTAACTGATTAAACTGGCTTTCTGGACATGAATCGATTTTACCAACCTAACCGATTTAACTAACTTTACTTATTAAATCAATTTAATCAACCTAACCGATTTTACGGATGTAAACGACTTTACCAAACCGCATGAAGCTGGCGGAGGCATGAAGAGTTTGTGGGCCAAATTTTCGGTTTCGGATCGTACCCGAACCGAAATTAGGGCACTAAAATATGACAAAAGCAAGGGTGTAGAATAATACCAAGCGTAGGGAAAATGAGATCCGACGACTGAAATCTATCCTCTTATCCACAACCTTACAAACCTAATAAGAAACCAACCATGTCAAGTTGTGATGGTGGTCACCCAAACCTCGAAACCCAAACAAACACTCACACATACACCACTCCAGCCCCTGCACATGGCGTCCCTACTAGGAACCTCTTCCACTGCAATCTTGGCTTCTCGCTCTCTCTCTTCTCCATCTTCAAGGCCTAACATTTCCTCTTTCTCCTTCATTCCAGGTTCATTTCTGTACACCCCACTTCACTTTTCATCCTCTTAACCACAATTTAAGCTCACATTCTTCTCTTTTTGTGAATTTGGTACTGTCCCAGTTGAGCTTTAGGGCTTGTCTTTGCTCTGATTTCGTGTTTTTTATTATGCTAAAGAAGATAGTTGGTGGGTTTAGGTTGTCGTTGGCTTGTTATTATCAATGTAACTTTTTTTAAAAATTTTTTTTTTGTGGTTGTTGATGTCTGCAGGGCAGAGTTATGTTAAGAGGTTTTGTGGAGGAATTGGGAATGAGAGTAAAAAAGGGAGGTCTCAGTTTGCAGTCACCAATGTGGCCACCGAAATTAACTCTGTTGAACAGGTTGGGTTTTTTGTTTTGTTTTCTGTTATTATGATCAATCATTCTATTTTTAGATTTATATGTAGTTAGCTGTACATGTTAGGGTTCATGTGATTGCTCATTTGACTGTAGCCTGAAAAGTTAGTAATTTTTAGTTGGGATTTGAGGATTCAATGCACTCTGTGTTCTTGTTAAAAGCGTAATTTGGTCATAATTTTGTAATTTGAACATATAGATAGGTTATGTTGATGGAGTAAAGCGATTCTCGCAAGAGAGTGTACATGGGAAAATTGACAAGAACTTGTTTTGAAACTTGTGTGAGCGAGTAGAGTGTGAGAACTTTTTTTGGTATTTTCAGGCTCAGAAGCTGTCAAAGGAAAGCCAGAGACCTGTGTATCCATTTACTGCGATAGTAGGACAAGAAGAGATGAAATTGTGCCTTTTGTTGAATGTGATTGATCCCAAGATTGGTGGCGTCATGATTATGGGTGATAGAGGAACAGGGAAGTCCACCACTGTCAGGTCATTGGTGGACTTGCTTCCGGAAATTAAGGTGGTTTCTGGTGATCCATACAACTCGGATCCAGAAGATCTGGAGTCCATGGGGATTGAAGTGAGAGAAAGTATTGTGAGAGGAGAGGAGCTTTTGATTACAATGATGAAGATCAACATGGTTGATTTGCCTTTGGGTGCTACTGAAGATAGGGTATGTGGGACAATTGACATCGAAAAAGCTCTAACTGAAGGTGTCAAGGCATTTGAGCCTGGCCTTCTTGCTAAAGCTAACAGAGGAATTCTTTACGTTGATGAAGTCAATCTTTTGGATGACCATTTAGTGGATGTTCTTTTGGATTCTGCTGCTTCAGGATGGAACACAGTCGAGAGAGAGGGTATTTCAATTTCACATCCTGCTCGGTTTATCCTGATTGGCTCTGGCAATCCTGAAGAAGGGGAGCTTAGGCCGCAGCTGCTTGATCGGTTTGGAATGCATGCTCAAGTGGGAACTGTAAGGGATGCTGAACTCAGAGTGAAAATTGTGGAGGAGAGAGCCCGGTTTGACAAGAATCCGAAGGAATTTCGTGACTCTTACAAGGTGGAGCAAGAGAAGCTTCAGCAACAAATTGCCTCAGCTAGGAGTTCTCTTTCTTCTGTTCAGATTGACCATGAGTTAAGGGTGAAAATCTCCAAGGTTTGTGCAGAGCTGAATGTAGATGGCTTGAGAGGAGACATAGTAACTAATAGAGCTGCGAAAGCTCTTGCAGCTCTAAAGGGAAGAGATAGTGTCACTGGCTGAGGATATTGCCACCGTCATCCCCAACTGTTTGAGACATCGACTTCGAAAGGATCCCCTAGAGTCAATTGACTCTGGCTTACTAGTCATTGAGAAATTCTATGAGGTTTTTAGCTGAGGGAGGTATTTGAAAGTCCCCTTTTTCCATGTAATTTTGTTACTCGAGACTTCTTTATGACATTTTTGTTGATTTTCTCATACCTTCTTCTTGTGGTCATTATGTAAAATTTGCAATGCAAGATGGATTATTCTTGTGATCATCAAAGTACAAAAAGATTCCATTTTCTTCTATAATATTATGTTGTAGTAAATTGAAGGAAGAATCATTATGCATGCAGATTGCCCTCTTTACACTTACATTTCTGGAGTATAAACACCAGAATGATATCACAGACTAGTGTATAACAATTCTTTTACAGATATGCGTGCCATTTCAATACATCCTGGCATCAACTGGTAACCTCCATTGCAAACATCAAGGTTTTCGTTGTGGAAGGTTATCATGGAACAACCAGATTTAACAAAACCCTTTTTAATTAGCTTTGGAATAACAGTATAAGATAATTTCAACCAAAGACAATCACATGGGATGACTTGGCACCTACTGGAAGCATAATGACATACAGACAGGAATTCCAAGTTATGTTACTAGCATACACCAGAGATGCAAGTGTCATCTGATGGTCATATGTTATCTGGCTCTAAGAGGGAACTAAGCCTCAGAAAATATGAACTAGACAGCTCAACCTAACAATGTCATGATCACTCTTTATCTGAATCTTCAGTCTATTGCCCTGCAGGGACTAACATTGATGAAATTTAGTCTCTGCTGGAACAAAAATCTATACTGCGTAATGGCTTTTGAAATCATACAACTGATACTGTATTCAGTATTCTGTTTGTACATCATATTATTAATCTTGAGTCATATGTTTAAAAATCAATGTAGCTATAAATTTGTTGTTGCAGTCTTGCAGAATAACAATATGATGCAAAACTCATCAATAAAATGTATAACTCTACAACTTGTTCTCTGTAGCTTTACACCAGAATTTGGGCCTCCTCTCTAAAAATGCAGGCGGCCGTTGGTAAACAATGGATGCAAGCCGGATCAATATACCAGCAGTCAATGCCCATATCACATACTTCTTGCCCTTCGCTTCATAGTCAAAGAAATGGAGCAGATACTTATCTCCCATCCATTCCCTCTCCTCTGCTCTCCTGTTCTCATCCTGCATCCACAACGAAGAGATACAGAGCACTGATCAACACATTATGGAATTACTTATTCAGTTTTATCAAAAGCTACTGAGGCCAATGACAGAAACTGAAGATAGAATATAACCTTGAGAAACATTTCCAAAGGAGCATCAAATATTGCTTCTACTTCAACCTCATTCAGAGCTGGAATGAAAGCTTTCTTTTCAGAAAGTATACCAATCACCGGAACTACTGCTGATTCCATTCTGCACATAAACCAGTTTTTCACAGAAAATAAAGTTCACATTGATATATAGCTAAAACAAAGTTCATATATGCAAGTTTCCTTGTCAACTTCACAGAACAGAATGCCATAAAGATATCAAAGTAAACAAAGGCAAGAGTTCACATAAAGAAACTCTTGTAGAACCAACCATTCACTCCAAACATAATCTAGCATTATGATATAACACAAACAACTATGGATTCAACACTAAAGTTCCTCATCAAGAAGTATACACATTTAATGAAGATGATAAAAGCTGAAGCTTAAAATATTCAAGAAGATGAGATACCTTGGTAACAATAGACTCAAGAACGGTAAGAACATGAACAAGAGAAGGGTCCAAACCGATCTCCTCTTTAGCCTCCCTCAAAGCAGTCTCTACATCATCAACATCACATTCATCTCTTTTCCCACCTGGCAATGCAACTTCACCTGAGAGACCAACCTCACCAAATTCATCTTTAAGTCAAATTTCAACACCCAAATCATCATAAACATATAAAAAGAAGAATGCTGATATGTTACCAGAGTGAGAAGAAAGCGTGGAGGAGCGTTTGGTGAGGATGACACGTAGATCGCCAGCGTCTCCTAGGAAAATGCATACAAGAACTGCTGCTCTCTTGCTTGGAGAAGAAGAAGAAGGAGGAGAAGAATTCTTTTTGAGGATGTCATGGTTTTGGTTATGTTTGTAGAGGGCAAGTTGTTGGACTAAAATTTCAAGTGTTGGAGTCAGAGACCCATCTATGGAGTTGTTGGAATCCATGTGGATCACTCTTTCTATCTCTGTTCTTCTTTTAACTCCAACTACTTGCTGCATTTATATATGTCCCATTTTTCGGTTTTCGCTTGGTGGGTTTTGACAATTTGACTCACCTAATAGCGGATAACCAACCAGTATTATTATTATTTTTTTATGACAGAGAGGAGTATTAAATTTACATAAAATTATCTATACTTTATATTTTAAAATATGAATAAGACTCGAATTCTTAACCTCTTAGGATTAAGGAAAGTGTTCAACCATTCCTATTAAGAGGTGATGTGCGTTTTTGTTTCTGTATAGAAAATCAGGAGTAGATTTTGGATTAAATTAAAGTTTTAAATATCGATGTTAGGAACTTTATTGATGGATTCGAAGGTTTTACCATAAAGTATAAATTAATAAAAATATAACTGTAAATATCTAAGACAATGATATTAAAATATTAAAAACATTCATTTCCTTGACTATGATGTCAAAATTTTCTAAGTTGCTGCAAGTTACCATATTTTCGGTTGTCCGATTTTGTCCTCTGAAACTAGCAACGGATTTACATGGAGAAGAACTTGAAATCAACAGAAGACAAGAAGCTAAGAGTATGGGACCTACATCTTTTCCATTGTCACAGGGCAAGAGGCAAATTCTTCATTAAAGAGTCAAGTGAGGATGAACATCATTTCAACCGAGATGAAATTCCTCTCACTCTCTCTCATGCTGTCTGACCGGAAAAAGAAAGTCATACTCTCAGGTTTTTGGCTGAGGGGGGTATTTAAAAATCCCTTCTTTTGTGTAGTTTTAGTTGATTTTCTCATATCCTCTTTATGTGACATATTTGAAAAAGCAAATGAACTACTCATGTGATCATCTAAGTAGAATTAAACTATATATGTTTTACTCTTACATTTCTTGACCATTAACAATTGGTTAATTGGTCAAAGAATGCAAGCTTAAACTTGGATTCATCAATACAAGGGAAAAGAAGATAATTGGTGATATGTATTTAATTTTAGGAATATATGATATTATAAGTCCAATAATTCCTTATCTCCCTGGTTGGTCCTGATTTTAGCAAAAATACACCTAGCTAGCAGAAAGCTCCTCGGTAGAAAAGGTTCAAGAACTGTAAGAATATTAAACAAGAGAAGGGCATAAACCAATCTCTTTGTTAGCACTCCTCATAGCAGTCTTTCCATCATCGACATCATTTTCATCACATTTCCCACTAAGCATTGCAACTTCATCTGAAAACCAGACTCACCCATTTTGTCTTTTAGTCAGTTTTCAATATCAAAATCATCATAAATCATTAAAATAGTTTGGTGTATCATATAAGGTATCTTTGTGTATGTCTATGTTGTTGCATCTATATATGTTTCCATTTGTTTATAGGTTTTACTTGCAACAATACACATATTGAACCTGTTAATTCCATATTTGTATGGTAGCCACTATGGCCCCCGGGTCCAAACTTGTCATTAATTAGCCGCGTCTATATTGCATTCTTACTTACTCTCACAATGTCATTTACATTAGACAAATTGAAGTTTGATTTCTTTTATAATGAGATTTAGTGGAAGATCATGTAACCAATTAAGGCTTTTCTGTTATTAGACACTCTGTCACATATTTTACAATAAATATTATTAGTTTTGGTGGCCAAGTTAATTTCCTTTTGTCTCTTAATTTTATCTTAATTGAACATTATATAATACTAAATAGAGCAGTCCATCCCAAACATATCCACCTTTCTGCCATTTGGTCATCTACAGTATGGGCGCTCACTAACTTACCAGCCCTAGAAGGAAGGCTTCGAGTAGAATTCTAAATTTTACCACCTTGCCAACCCTAGACTAAAAGCCTTTGATCGAATTCTAGTTTTTAGGTGGGCCAGTAGTGTAAATAGGGCATGATCTAGTTAGGGTCAAAAATATCTATTCAGTTCCTGTGGGCAAGGATATAGGGTTAACGTTGTCAAAGTGTGTGTGTGTGTGCGTATATATATATATATATATATATAACTTCAGGCAACTAGATTAAAGAAGAGTTGAAAATTCCGTACCATTATTCATGTATGTTTGTGTAGCTGTTGTGTAAGTAGAGAATTGACCATTATTCTATCATACAAACTACAACATTACGGAAAAACACAATCCAAGACTTAGTTCATCTTGAAAGTTAGACTACATTTTGAATTTTAATTTCAACAATCCTACTCTTCTTCTTAACCAGACAATTAGCACAGAAGTTTGGATTGGTGCAACATGCAATTCTCATTCTAGTTTTCCTCATAAATGAGTGGAAGAATATCAAAACAAAGATAAAAGTGAAGGCAAACAAACTAGATAAAACAAGGAAACATGGGATGTCAACATCTTTGCCATCTTCACTGGGCAAGAGGCAAGTTACTCTTTGTACTATTAAGTGGGATTGAACATCATAACACCCCAGATCAATTTATAAACAATTACAGAGAAAGAATCACTTATTATAATGGATAGCTACTACAGCTACTCACAATACTCTAGCCCTGAACCTCCTTTGACTGTCTCTGTGTAAAAGCAACTTGAACACAAACAAGATAGTAGCTTGGAGTCAATGAGGGACAGTTCTTCACAGCAGAAATTTATCATTGTTCGTTGATGAAAAACTGTGGAAGCTCTTCCATAATAGATTCAGATCCTGCAACAGTATTTTTAACAAATGAGACTTCCATAAACACAATGAATTTTGAAGTCATCATCGAAGAACTAACCTGAGAAAAGGACAAGGCAACAAATCCAACAATTTTGTTGCAATCATCTAATTATAGTGAAGAAGTCTCTGACACTTGACGTCAATTGCCTTCTTGATTTTGAATCTATTTGGACTCCTCAGTTAGGGACATCAAAGCATGCATATGCTTATAGTTGTTACTACTTTTAGTACATACAACAAAATAAATATTGGACACATTATACTAGTCCGACAACAGGTGTGCAGTTGGTAAATTTATTTTGGAAGTTTATTTAGAATATAATTAATCTACATAATTTCTGACTTCTTCTATCGCATAACAGTGTCTTTGTTTACAACTCTTGGAAACTTGAACTTGGGGTTCTGCTCCACAAAATCCGCTGGCCTCTGGTACACCACCGATGCAGCCCTAATCAAAATCCCAGCAGTTAAACCCCATATTAAATACTTCTTGTTGTCAGCTTCATAGTCAAATAAGTGAAGCAGATACTTCTCTCCCATCCATTCTCTCTCCTCGGATCTCCGATTTTCATCCTAAATCAAACATTTCAATCATAATTCTTAAAATAACAACAGTTACAATCATAGCAGTAAGATTTGATAATGTTAGAGAGGAAAACCTTTATAAACATTTCCAAGGGAGCATCAAATACTTCTTCCACTTCAGCAGGATTTGGAGCAGGCTGGAATGCTCTCTTATTGTTAAGTATGCCTATAACAGGTACTACTCTGAGGAGGTGCTGCACAAAATTGTAACAATTTCTAAACCCAAGAAGTAAAGCTAAGTGCAGCTCGACTGAAAACCATGCTAAAATACACAAATATACATCATACATACTGCTCATAATTGTCCAACAAGGAAATTAGATTGATGTTGATTCTTCAAACAATAATACCCCACCTTTTAATCAAACTACATAAAGGAAATTAAGTTTTCTGCCTTCTAACTATAGGTAGGATTAGATGTCTCTCATTATAAAGTTTCACTGAACTAACAGTAATAATAAACTGTGACAATGCGGTATTATGACGATTTTTTTTTTTTTTTCGCTGATATGTTAATACGTCTTAAGCCATTTGTTAACTGTATGTGTTTGCCACATTTCTAGTATTGTAAGGAGACTTTTCCATAGTTTTAAGTAATTGTCAATCACATTTTCTTCTGCTCACCTCAAACAAAGATAAAAAGTATTACACTGTAACTCTAATAATGAGATTTCTTTCTCTATATATTTTATTTGAAAATGAAAGCTAAAAGATGTAGCGATACATGTGCACAAGGAAATTACTAAAGATTTCAGTCAACTGGAATATAAAAAATGATTGAGACGAAAGTGGATATATATGCAACCCAAATCATGAAAAAGAAGCAAGTATGAAATTGTCAGTCGCTAAACAGTACCCACGAAGAACCTCATGTGACATCAAATATGTCCATTAAAGCTTACAAATTAGAAAGGTTATTGTTCAAAGAAAAAAATTTACTGAGCTTGGAAGATCTAATGGTTCATGCAGGCAAAGGAATGGCAACTTCAAAATTTTGGAAGTGAAGTGCCTGGTAGTCTTTTTATCTACAAACTCTATGTGAACGCTGTTGTTAATTTGTCACATATTTTAGACTCAACTAAACTTCCAAGATCCCGTCCTTTTTTCTCATTTCAAAAAACCATGAGAGCATACCCATGGCAAAATTTTAAGGTACACACCAACAAGTACATCAAAAGATCTTAGAAATGCTCATGCTTGGCCACTGACTTTTATGGATACACATTTAACATATAGAATCCAACACCTGCAATTCTTACAGTTTCTACATTAAGGAAAATTTTGAACATAAAACAAAATTGGAGCAAACCCAGTTCTATATTCTCCAAATTTGTAACATATTCAGGTTAAGAAAACACATATCAAAGTCAAAAGATTTTATCTGAGGGAAGAAAAATAATTCTGCACAGAAAGATTGTTTCACGCAATCTCTTTATTGCTAACAAAAAACTGTGTAACATCTCCCCTCCCCGTACAAACCCCTAACCAGAGTACTTGAAAATTACCAATTAAAGAAGCAAAAAAGTAAAAATCGAGAGCACTTTTCAAGATTTTATAATCTACTTTCACATAATATGTAGTCATATTCACTTCTATGCTTAGGTAAATAGATGCCCAAAATTCCACAGCATGATTCATTTGAACCCAATTTTATCGCATAAGTCATCTAAACCTGAATGTGCAATCACCCAAGTTATATATATCTCAAATCGATGTCAGATCGTGAATTCTCTTTTTGTAAGACAACCTAAACTGATGTTAAAAAACAAATAATAGTCATATCAAGATCAAAGAAGAAACATTCTTCAATACCTTAGACAAGAATGGCTCAAGGACGGTAACAACATCCACAAGTGAAGGATCCAACCCAATCTCCTCCTTAGCCTCCCTCGTTGCAGTCTCTCCATCATCCTTATCTCCCTCCTCTGCCTTCCCACCTGGCAATGAAACTTCTCCTGCAACCAAACACACCCCTTAATCCAATAACCAATTACCAACACTTCATTAGTACATTTATCGTATCATTCACTAAAACACCAATGCACACCAAAACACAGAAACGAAAAAGGAAATTAATACATCAAATATTGTTCAACAACAAATCCAGTTAATAATAGCAAACCTCAAATTCTCCAACTAAATGAAGGTAAAATTATTGCTTATTTATCATGAGACTAGAACACAACAATCAAAAGCTTCACCTTTTCCTCCCCAATTTTCTTAAATCTTCGACCTAAACACTGTCTCCATTTCATTCTCAATGCAGGATAAATAAAAAACAATTACACTCCAAATCTTTTTCGACACACTCGGAAGAGAGTAGATAACAAAACCTCATATAAGCACATCATTCAAACCAATACATCATACATACCATGCCCCCTAGAACATCCATTTAATGACTCAAATTCTAAACCTTTTCTTATCCCAAACGTCTCAAAAACAAAAGAAAACACATCCACATCTCCAAATCAAGGTAAAAAATCCAACTTAACCTATAAAAAAGCAATCTTGCATAAGCTCCTAAACTATCCGTCCAACTCAGAACAAGCAGCCAATAAACCAAAAGACATGTTCTTTCCTACACAATATCCTAAAATCCTCATAGCAACCAAAAGGGATAGACAAAACAACAACTGACCCGAATGAGTAGACAGCCTAGAGGACCTCTTGGTAAGTATAACCCTCAAATCACCAGCATCCCCTTCGAAGAGACAGATCAAAACAGCAGCTCTCTTGGGTCGAAACCTATCAGGGTCATGAACAATTGGCGTGACAGATTCCTGAAACCCCACTTGGGAAACAACCTTGCCAGCAGCTTCCTGGATTTGACCCTCCTCAAACTCATCAAAAGAAGAAGGTGGTGGCCTGTAGAGACGCAGCTGCTGTGCCAACGTAACAAGTCTGTGTGTGTTTGATGAATCCATCATCACTCTGCTGATTGGTGATAATATTGTTGTTATTGGAAACCTTCTTAGTATTGAGATCATGAGGTGAAGATTATTTGCACGCTCACATCAAAGCTCCCCATTGTGTTCTACCATTATAACATACACAATTATACAAAAACAAGTTTTCTTGTTGAAAACATTTTGACATTTGTTTGTTTGTTGGTGCCAAATTGACTATGATATTGTTACTACATGTAGACTTAGAAAGAGGAGGTGGTCTAATTGCAATAATGTCTACACATGTTGAGAACAAAATAAATGGTTATCATCCAATTTTCGTTGACAAAGATGAATAGATAATTACATCAAATAATGATCTAGTGTGGACCTATCCCTGTATTTTTCTGGCAGGTCTAGCTTTTGCAACCAATAATTTAACCTCCTAGATCTTAAAATTATAAACATAAATGGATTTATCAGCGATTCATAATTTAAATATTTTATAATTGTTATATTTATTTTGATTTATGATGCTGTCAGTCGTCACGAGGCCTATTATGCTGATTTATATGTTGTTTCTGTAGTCATGAGGCCCACAAAAAACTCACAGTTTGATAAGTTGGTGGATCATGAAAGATACCATTATTTCTTTTTCTTTTTCTTCTTATTGAAAGATACCATTATTTCATGATATATATATATATATATACATATATGTGTGTGTGAGAAAATTGATATGACAAATCAAATGACTATCGTGATCTATTATGATCAAATATTATTTACATAGTCCATATATACCTAATATGTAGTTTTATAAAGAATAAACAATTACTTCCAACAATACTTGCGCAGTTCGAATATATATAATATATATTCTTATAAACGTGAGACATTTACAAACCATCTTTTAGTATAAGTGGTCTAGTACTTCTCTTGATTCTGAATGGTCAACTGTTCAAGTTCCATTATTATTTTATTAAAACATAAAGTATGAGTCCGAGTCTGAGTTTTCTCTTGCAAGAATAGTCATAACCCAATTATGAAAGTAGTCATCTGGATTGCGCTATTTGTAATCGATCTTGGCATGGGTGTGAATCTTTTCTCATAGAAGTAGTCATCTGCTAATTGTGAGAAGTAATCATTCGGATCGCGCTATTAGTGATGAATCTTAACATGTCTCAACAATCCTTTATATTAAAAAAAAACAGTGATCGATCTTATTAAGTCTTAACAACCCTTTATATTAAAAAAATAAAAATGATCAATCTTGACAGGTTTCAGAACTACTCATACAAGCTATAGCACAACTATAATTCGTGTTTGGTGGGTGTTGAACCAAATTATTATATTTAAAAACAGAGAAATTCAACCTTTTGTTTTAATCATCAATCACCTTTTGTGTTGTAATTTCTAACAAAGTGCAAAGTTGAAAACAGAAAAATTTCTGACCAGTTATTCATAAAGAGAGATTTCAGCAATTATATGATATTATTTCAATCCTTGTTTGATTATGTTGAAACAAATCGGAAAATAAAGAGATAAGGAGAATTATCCTATAAAGGAGGCAAAGCCAATTGCTTTCGAGTCAACTGAAGGCTGGAGAAGATATAGTTCAGGGACACATCACACATGCATGCACTGATGCACACACAAAACATGGGCCAGAAAAAGGGATATCATGGGCCAGAAAAAGGGATGTCATTTTCAATTATATCTAATTTTGCTGTGCCTCAATAATGACTAACGAGGCAAGATAAGTTTAACAACCAGAAAGAAGAGAAGCTGATGATCAAGCAATTACAGATTTTTTCGTTTGGTTGGGTGACACTCATGTGCGTTATTTGATACTAACATATGGATATAATTATATTGCCTATCATGTTATAGGCATCTTAGCTGTCACTGAGTTTGCATCTTTAAGATGATTTATAGCTCTCTAATTGGATGTTCCAATTGTCACTTAGGTGGGTATACTATGTCGTTCAAAAGGGTGTTTAATGTTTTGATGCAACTAAA
Source organism: Nephelium lappaceum (assembly GCA_021234005.1). Taxonomy (NCBI): domain Eukaryota; kingdom Viridiplantae; phylum Streptophyta; class Magnoliopsida; order Sapindales; family Sapindaceae; genus Nephelium; species Nephelium lappaceum. The sequence continues at coordinate 14,171,727 of CM038010.1, forward strand.
AAATATATATATGCAGTTATTGAGCTCCTGATAGTTAGTTACTGTAATAGAGCACTGTTTAAATGAACTGCTAACTAATTGTGGTTCTGTCTTCTTTACACAATTATAACAGCAAGTTATGACTATCAATTTCTCTACCCTCTTCTGAAATGTCACTCAAAGTTCAAGATACATAAATTTGGTTCTGCTAAGATACAAGTCCCTGATTGCTAGATGACCATGACTTCCATCACATGGGAAAAATTTTGTGTGTCTGAGTCAGCTAGAGTTGGCATTGCTTTTTCATTCTTGATTTGAATGAAAAGCCAAAGGAAACACAGTTTTGAATTGCATGCTAATATTCTAACCTTTAAAGCCTCTGACATTTTTAAGGCTTCTCTTTTAAATAAAAGTTGTTTACTGGTAATAAGAATTCAGTGCTCTTGTATGATAAAGCCATTCCAGCAGATCAAAGACATCTAAAGAAGATTACTATAGAGAGTGCTGTCTTGTAAAACAATTGAAATCACAAAATTCTTTATATATACAATATAAAAATGTTTCTAATATACAGAACAAGAGAAAACAAAAGAAATTAACAAAAACACGTACAAAGAGGTCAATCCCAAATCTTAATTCGTTCTAGTATCTTGTATTGCATGCCAAAGCATTTCACTTGCACACCACTTGATATACGAAATAAAACAAAAAAAATGACCATCTGAATGAGAAAGGAAAAAGATTTTTCCTTACTTTTCTGTGATGAAATAGATTGAAAATCAACTACATGCTATTAAATCAATCAGTTGGCTGTGTCCAAAGAAACTGATGGGTCTTTCTTAGTAACTTGCTTCTTCAGTTTTAGTTTGCCCTCCATGGGAAGATGGTTTCTCAGCACCTGGATAAGACAATCTCCTAGGCTTCACAGTTCCCTTCCCACTAGACGTAGAGGCTTTAGAGGCTTTAGCAGAAGTCGACGTTTTTGGACTTTTTGGTGAATTTCTGTTTTTACCAACCTTGGTTGCTTGCTTTGGCTGCTCCTTTTTTGGGCTAATGAACTTGGGAGGGACACGGCTTTCCCATGGTCGAGCTGCAATCCAACGTTCCTTCCAACTCCAACCCCATTCAGCTTTCCTGAGTTCATAATTACTGAGCCCAAGAGGGTTAGAGTTGGCCCTCCACTGCAAGTCAAGAGTTTAAGCGGTCATTGTCAATTTGATTCATTCATTGAGTTGCAGGAAATGAGAAGAACACTTCAGAGGTTAACATACCTGATGAGAGAAGGCATAAGCCATAGTTCTCTCTCGCTTGACTGCTGCTTCTTCTCTCTGATGTATCCTCGAGAGAATTGCCTCCATTGTTTCAGAGCCACCAGTGCCATTCAACCTGTCAGCATGAGAATTAATAAAGAATGCATCATATTTACAAATTTGATCAACTCTGGTGATTCATCATCCTCCAATGATTTCTAATCCCTCGACTTGTCCAACCTGATCTCTAAGAATAACATGTGCACTGGCCTACCCACTTGGCATTTGCAAGATCTTCAACAAGATTCTCAATGGCATTGTCATTAACATTCAAAGAGACGCATCAAAGGATCCAAGGATAGTTTTGTAATTTGCAATTCTCTTTTCTTCTCGAGTCTGATTTTAATTTGGGTTTGGCTCACAATTTTTTTATTCTTTTTTTTTTTGGAGGTTTTATATTCTAATTATTTAGTTATGTGAGAATGGTAAGATTGTCATGGTGCTACCTTGGTGGCCTAGTAAGAAAGAAGAGTGGTATGATAATGGTAGTGTAGGATGTCTGATGAAAAGCAAGGTATAGAGTGCATGTAAGACGTTATGTTTCTCTTTCAAGTAGAAGGGTTTTAATACAAAATACTTTAATTTTGATGAATAAAATATTCCATTTATATAGGTTGACTTTTCACTAAGAAAACCATGGAAAGTGTTCAAAATATAAGAGGTAAAGAGTATATTCAACCTAAACTTAGAAGTTTATATAGGTTACCCAAGACGTTCCATCATTCTAGTATAGACCATTTTAATCCTGCTAACTATCACTAGTGGGAGTAGTCGATTAACATTCTGACCTCTAGATCATGAAGCTTGGCCTCAAGTTTTTGCTTATTCTCTAATTTCTTCTGTCTAAGCCGACCTTCTTTCACCATACACAGTCGCCGATCTCTTATTTCAGCATGCAGTTTGTTCCATGTATGGAGATAGCTTAATGTGGATGTAGCTTGGTCTTTAACAGAAGGACGTCGGGTCACTGCCTGTAATTTTATTGCCCCTTTCAAACGACGTAAGTTTTTTCTAGCCTGCAAAAAGAACAAAGAAATCAGTGAACTGATATTTAATGTGAATCGATAAGAAAATAAAGCATTTGATTTACAAAAAGAAGCATGAAGAAAAATTCAGGGGATCTGAAGCACCAGTTATATCTCAAATTTACCACAAAACCAGGAAGCAGCAGTGATGTCATGTGAAGACATTAATAAATTATGAATGGGCAATTGATTCCTCTCCTGAAAAGTATACAACTCATAAATTTAAGGAGTAAAAGACAAAAGCTGCATGGATTCTGTTCTGGAAAGGTTTATGAGGCTCACTTCCCTACTCAGCACACAGTGGCCACAGGCTAATCACTGACCCCAACAAATTGGGATTAAGATTTCGTTGATCAGAGTAAAGCAGTTAAGCTATTCTAAAGTGACATCATTAGAGAAATCAATCACTAGTAATCAAGCTAATCCTTCATGTGTCTGATTTTCAATCAATAAGTGCAGTTGGCAGGGCAAAGAAGACATGGTAGCTTTTGGCCTTTTATAACAAAAACTTGTCCACAGAGCCCTGTGGAGTGCAGACAGCACCTCATCAAGCATCCATTTCTTTATTTCTTTTATAGGTGCAACTGATAGCTTATATCTACACATGCCTGTAACAAGGAAAGAAAAATTACCTCTTATAATCTATGATTTTCAGAATGCACTGAAGTAAGGAAAAGACTTGCATTTTTATTCTATACCCTTATACCATGGTAAGCTATGCCAATTTCTTATAAACTAGAACAAAAATTCAGAGTAATGATATGAAAACATCTCTAATGGTATTCATTGAATCCCACAGATGAAAATCTCCGACACAATTTCTTGCTTAAACAATCCCACACAAAAATTAAAAGGGTCTCTATCTTCAAACTAACCACCAAGCAACACCCTTATTTATTTTATTTTTTATTTTTATTTTTTTCAGAAAGAAGATTTATACCGCAAGGAATGAAGTACCATGGATGTATACTGATTACTTTATGATCTCAACAGGACTGAAATCAACATGTTGCAAATATTTCTACCAATTGACCATAGGTCAAATCTAGCAATCCAGCTCAAGCGTATTCCTGGGAGTATCATATCTAGATATATCATACCATCCAGGCATGGAAACCTCTAGAATCAGAAGATCGCTCCTACAGAACATGCACCTAAGACTCTTGGCACAGCAACAACAAGATATTGATTGGAACAAAATTTCTAACTAAGGCAGAAACAATTAAACCTTCTTCCTCTTTAAGGGCCCATCTTCAACTAAACCATTCACGTTTACAACACCAAAAAACATACCAGGTCAGTTAAGACGTAACACTTGACCACTAGTTTAATTTAAGTTCGACCAACAAAAGCTTAAGACCTCACGCAAACGCTTTTTCTTCCCTTTTTTAACATAGGAGACAGAGAACTTAGAAACAAGATGTACATGGGGTGAACAAGGTGCCATAGAAGCAAAACAACCAAAAAGACAAAAAGGGGAACACATAGAGAATATCCCTACAAAGATCAAAAGATACAAAAAGAACCCCCAAACTAAAAAGTCTACAACACTATAGCTTTCCACTTGTGTTTAGTTGGATCTCCCATGTAAGCATTCACACCATTGACCAAACCAGAATTTATGCACATCAATACAATATGATGAGGGATTGTGTGTCGCTTGGCAATCCACATGGATTAAAACTCCTGTTTGCACCATATGAAGCAAAACTACTCTCTCTGCAAGTTATACCTGTAATTTTTTTAAGATGGACATGGTTCTCTCACAATTAAATTTAAAAATAAATGTCTTTGCGAAAACGCACATGTGCAGGGCATGTCACAATTTTATGGTCAACTCTTCCTTGAAAGTAAAAAAATGAACAATTTAACTTTAATAGATAGATCAAAAATAGTAGAAGAAAAATTTAACATACAGGAGATCTATTGCAAGAGCATATTCCAGAACAACTTTTAGGGGACCAGTGTATATAACTCAACATACCCTGTATGCTCGAAATGCAGTTTGAATCCGTATTGCAGCTACATCCTCAACTGGCATGCCAAGAGAATTCTTAGCAAAAATACTAGATTCCTTGCCTGTACGTTTCTTCCATTTGAAGCCATTGGATTTGGCAGAACCTGTAGATCCCTGTCTTAAATTATGGAGACAAATGAGAAAGGTTGTCTAGTAACATTCATGAAGAGATATCAAGCAATAGAAACTTTTTAACCTATTATCCTAAATAGCTACAATATCACTAAAAAAACCACTTCACACACATCATATAAAAGTTAGTCAACTAGGTGGTCAATGAGTCATAATATGAACCAATATCCCTTCAGAGACCAATTATAATATCCAAAGCTTAGCCTATAAATGGACTCAAGTCTCATTACAAAAAAAATAAATACACAAATAAGCAATGCTTGGTTAAAAATATAATTTGAGCAAGGTAAAACCACCCAGAGAGCTATATACCTTCACTTGTTTCGAACTGCCAATCTTCACTTTCTTCGGGTTAATAATTGTCTTAAACCAATCTCCGGAACCCATTCACAATACTAAATGTCTGTATTCAATATTTCATAAGCCTGCCATCAATTATAGTGCAACAACCAGAATCAGAATTACAGCTGCATTCAATATTCATTTTCTCATCAACCAAACAGATAGTCATGAATAAATTGCACTTGCTACCACATGTAATTCCAAATTAATCAACGCAACAACAATCCTAACAGCAGCACTACACTACACCAATCAAACAGTGTGCTCCAAAACATTATAACAAGATAAAAACCACCCTTATACCAATCAATTATGGTGTCTCTCACAAATCTAAATGAATTCATTCCATTCTCTAACAATCAAGGCTCAATCACCCTCAGCCACTAACCAAATGTTAAATCCAAAACACAATCATTAACCCAGTAATCTATAAAAATAGAATAGAAAGAAACAAAAATTGCATCATGCACATAAACACCACCACAATCATATCGTAACACATATAATGTAATGTAACATTAGAATAACTGCTCACAACGTAAACAGAACCTGACAAAGAACTGGTTTATCAAGTCAACGTACGAAAGTCATAAAATTGAATGCATTTTTTACTTACTATGAACACCAAGATGCAACAATCAAAACCAAAAAATAAAACATGTTGTTAAAGTTAAAGAAGAGATACCAGGAAAAGAGGGTGTTTTGAAGAGATGGGCAGTTTTGATTTTGGAAATTGGAGGAGAAAAACGTGCAAAGATTGTATAATAGTTGTGCAGTGAAGCAGAAGCCAAGTCTACTGGTTTTATATTTTTTAAGACAGGGAGAGAGAGAGAGAGAGAGAGAGAATAAAAGGTGGTTGTGAAATGTGGTGTTTTATGGGGCCATGGCCAACCTTATTTTCCAAAAAGAAGTTAAACTAAATCTGTCTCTCTCTGTGTCCCTCATCTATTAGATAACTCAACGACTGGGTCGTGTCTTGTGTTTTGTGTTTTTTTTTTTTTTCCTTTAACCTTATACGTATACATCCACGTATATAATCAAACACTTTTACTTAGAGTCTTTGAGACATGATTCGAAATTAGAACACTCAAAAATAGAAGAACGGACCCGTAACATGGGAGAAAATTACTACATATTATATATGTGGCTGCAGCTTGAAACCTATCCCCTATATGAGGAGCATACTGGACGATCTGATGGTCACTTCACTAAGACACTTAGAGCATATTTCTATTTCTATGCTTTATGTAAAGGACTCTTTTTTTTTTTTTTAATTTAAAAAAATAGGATCTTTTGAGACTGTTCGAATCTGAACTACTATCAAATGAATGAACACTTTTAAACCATAATAGGATAGTAGAATGTAATGATTTTATTTTATTTTTCTAAAACCTGAATATGATAATGATAACTATATATATACATTCTAGATATTTATTATCATAAATGTAAATATAAATAGATAACTCTACCCATATATTACTGACAAACTCACATAATTTTCATATAAAGATTTTATGAGACTTTTCGAAACTGAACTATTACCATATGAATAAGTGCTTTTATGCCATATTAGGACGATGGAATTTAATGATTTTTTTTTTTCTAAAATCTGAATATGATAATAATGTATATATATATATATATACATTCCAAGTATTTATTATCATAAACGAAAATATAAATAGAAAACCCTATATATATGATAACAAATTCATATAATTTTCATATAAAATTTACATAATTTCATATATATATATATATAATGGATATAGTGGGACTTCACTCAGTTATGAACAGCAGGGTGGAGTTTAGAGTTGGTTGGAAAATAAAAATTCAACTAAGGATGCTAACAGTGACAGGAGAACGAACCATAGACAAATTCTGATTAGAGAGACGGAGCTGCTTTGCTTATCTCAATATCCAATCATGTTTTGCACCTTTTCTTTTATTTATTTTTAATTTAGAAGAAGATTTGATTGTGATTATTTTTGATTCTGGGGTCAAGTGGTTGGTACTTTTTTTTTTTTTTTTTTTGAATGAAGGGGTTGGTACGTGGTACTACTATTTCCTGGGTTGCCGATAATTGCCGATAATCACGCTGTTTATTTATCTGGGTCGGGTGACTAGTCTGAAGATCATCAACGACCGTTGAATTATTTGATCTGAGACCGCTAAAAAACTTATTAAAAGAAATAGTGTTGGTCCCGGCGGGGCTCGAACCCGCGACCTTCGGCTCATAAGACCAACGCTCTAACCAACTGAGCTACGGGACCTTGTCGAGTTCCAGTAGCAAATAACTATATAAAACTATTAGCAAACTAAAATTAATTTGGTCGATCACTAATTAAATTTAGTTCAAATTTCAAAGTTGAGGGTTACACTTTCCTCTAAATGAATTGATAAAGACTTGAAAATAAAACAAAAAAGTAAAATAACATCTTTCTGAAAAATATATGAAGATAATTCTTCCTCAATTATCATTTGGTTAAAAGTCTAAAAACTTATTAACCAATAATTGTGCTTGGTGACAGAACACATACATTATTATGTTTACTGTAAAAGAAAAAAAAAAAGTAAATACTAGTTTTGAATGTTGACCATGTTTGCTGTATTTTGACTGTAAAAATTAGGTTAAATGAATTTTTTGTACATGTAATATTATCTATTTAAAGATTCAACACGTTAATTTGAGTGATTGGGTCAATTTTTTGACTTTTTTTTTTTTTTTTTAAAAAAAAAAAATCAATTCTCTTATCTTATGTTTGAAAAATATTAAAATATTTTATTTAAGTGGAAATTATAAAAAATGGTTCAAGATGAAGTAAACCTTCATTTTTTATCCGAAATATATACATATATATATATATTTAACCCAAAACATAACTTCAATAGTTTACTTATTATTCCATGTACAACATGTAAAATGTTTTAAGGGACGAAGAAGACAAAAAAACAATTAAAATCTCATTCCATACTAAGATAATTAATTATTATTTTTTATAAACAAAATTTTCTTTTTTCATTTGAGCTAAAAATGAATTTGCCCGCTTATTTTCAACAATACTAATGAATATTTTGTAAACTACTGTTTTTTTTTTTTTTTTAAGAAAAAAAAGCTAATACCAAATAAATTAATGATCTATCGACATAAACAAAAGATAATCATTCACACAAACTGTAATATTTATTTGATGGGAATTGAACCCTCAATTTTTATGTAAATTTCCTATGATTATTGATTCATTATTTCTGTTAAATTAATTAATTGAGATTTTATTAGTTCAATTGAATCAACAAATTAATGATTTATTCTTATCATGGAAGTTTTTATATTCCCCCTCCCCAAGACCATCTCAGTCTCCATTCTCATCTTTTATCTATCATTTTCATCAAAACATGGACCTTCCAACAAACATTTGCATCGCAATTAAACCTTAATAACTCCCCGATTGAACCGCAATTACCCCCATCACTATCTAGAAAGACTGAATTTTCAAAAACAAACTCACATACATAAAGAGAGATAAATTGTGATTTTAAAACTCTAGTTTGAACATAGAATTGCAAATATTCAACCCGCTATCTATCAAAATAATAAACATCAAATCTTATAATTTTTATCAACTAACTTAGAAAATCGCCCAAAACAAAATCAGTAAAACCGCTTGCAAAAGAGTGAAATTGTTAAGTTTGTGTAACATTAAAAATAATTAAACAAGCTTTTTATCTTAACATAAATATTTTTGTAGAGTATTCTTAAGTTTCCCATAATCATCAAATGTTCCTATTTAATTAGTTATTTAAGATATTATCAGTTAAATTTATTCAAATAGTTACCTATAAGTGATATTAGATGGTGATAATTAATTAAACAATCTAAAAATTAATAAAATTACAAATCTGCCTTGCTGTAAAAATGATAGAAATATCACAACTTCCATCCTGTAATTATATATTAGCTGCCTAGAAGCTCTAGGATGCAATGTATTTTTGGTTAGTTGTGGGCCATGGCCATAAATATGAATTGTGATGATTTTGTGGCCTATACATGGTGTGCAATATTTATCAAAGCCTTGTAGATGCATGTCTAATGAAACACTAACTTCTTTTTTTTTAAGTCTGCAAAACACTCATGACTATGTTTATTTTAAAATCATTCCAACAAGATTATTCATTCTTTTATAGATATGATTGATAATGGGAAGGAATTGCACAAAATCCCCCGAGGTTTGCCAAAAAACAGACAAAAACATATTTATCAGTTTATTACACCAAATCCCCACACCGTTAGTCAATTTCCGTCAACTTTAACAGTTGACTAAGACTTTTAATCAAATGACCATTTTACCCATTTTGATCATCATCGTCACCATCAGATCATCTCATCATCATCTTCGAACATCATTACCATCAGATCATTCTCATCATCATCATCACCATCAGATCATCTTCATCATCATCTTCGAACATCATCATCATCATCACCATCACCATCAAACACCGATCATCAACATCACCATCAGATCATCCTTATCATCATCTTCGAACATCATCACACCATCAGATCATCTTCATCATCAAACATCGATCATCTCACCAACAAAATCAACCACAAAACCAGATCGACAGGAGAGGGTGAGAGAGAAGAAGAAGAAGAAAAAGAAGAAAAAGAGCTGCTTCCGGTCACCTGAACCCGTCGCCGACCAGCTCATCTAGCCACAAACTCACCAAGAAGAGCGAGCTCCAGTCTGGTTTGGCTTACGCGAGACGTCGAGCTGGACTGGTTCAGCTTCGATCTGTCTTGGTTAGCTTCGGTTCGTGCGCGGGTCGGCGCGAGCTCCTCGGTCGGCCGGCTGAGCTGATGGTCGGCGTCGTCGTCTGGTTCTGCTTGGCTTGGTGTCTTCGGTTCCGCGTGACCTCTACTCGGCGATGATCTGATCTGTAGCTGGTTAGGCGAGCTTCACGACGTCGGGCTAAGCTGGTCGGCGAGCTTGCACGGCTGGATCGGCGACAGCTTCCTCTTCAGACAGAGGATGAAGGAGAAGAAAGCGGCGGTGAAGAGAGGGGTGAAGAAGAAGAAGATGATGAATGAGAGAGACGCACAGGGATGAAGAAGAAGAATGAGAAATGGACCAAAATACCCTTCACTCAGTTAACATTGACAAAAGTTAATGTTAGGTGTGGGGGTTTGGTGTAATAAAGTGATAAATATGTTTCCCTCTGTTTTTAGGCAAACCTAAGGGGAGTTTTGTGCAATTCCCTCTTGATAATGGAGAAAGTTTTTAATGGACTATGGTGTATCATATCATTATATGTAAATGCCTAAATGCTGCGTTTCTTAATAAAATTCCTGACCTACAATTGCAAAGTAATATGTTGATTTGATGAGGCTAAGGCCCCTCCAGTCCACCCTTTTTATTCTCTTTGAAATTTATAAAATTAGGTCCAATCATAATTTAAAACCCTCAAGTACTCCTACCATGATTTTAGAATTAATAAAAATGTCTAACTTGTCACTCACGCAAATTTTCTCATTGTCATATGTTGATTATTGAAGCAAAAGACTTCCATGATCACATCCCAAATTTAGAAAAGAGACTCTTCAATACGTTTGTTTAAATTAATAGATTTGACCACTAAAATTGTATAATATAACTGTGAAAATTATATATAATTAGATTTAAACGTTACATGACATGATATAGTTAAATTGTATGTATATAAGTCAGTATATTAAAACATTTTTCCAGTTTTAATAGTATACCGAGTTTATTAAGGTCATACAGATCATGAAAATGCCACACTACTTTTTAAAAAGTTGAAGTATGAAATTTTCTAGACAAAAGTTTAACTTATATAACTACAGTTGATAGTTTCATTTCACTAAATTTAACCAACACTTGAACAAATTAAAAATCCATATAGTTTCTAATCTCCAGTGGCTTTACATGCATACTTCCAAGGAAATATTTTGGATGGATGTCTGTGTATGTATTAGGTCCTTTTGCTAGTAAAACATCAACAAGTGGACAGATCACAGATATTATCCTGGCAAATGAAATAAACAATCAAATAAAAAATACCCCCTAATTGCAATATTTTTAGACCATGATAATGACACTCTCTCTGGCTTCTAATAAACCTAGAAAAGAATTCTAGTTCCAGCACATATAATTTCCACTAGAAAAAGAATCCCAGTCTCTTAATGTAGCTTATGTTATATTTAGTAGTCACAACCATATTGGTCTCTCTGTATGTTACTCTGGTGGGAGGGTCTTCATGATGATTCTATCTTTGTTGCATGCCAGTTGCCACAGCACCATAAATTTAGGAATTTTTTTTTTTAAAAATTTAAATAAAGAAAGAAAAGACACAATAGAGGTTGATGAAAGATTTTTATTTAATTTGAATTTAAAGTGTAGTCTTTTATCTCATTTCCATATCTATTACAGGTTTAACAATGTAGATTATTTACCTTAAACAACTCAGTAAATGAGATTTTCCAAAGATGCATTTGCAATAATATTGCCAGCCTGGAGATTGCTTTTTTATTATATTTATGACCACAATTTACCTTATGGTGTCATTTATCACCCCATTTAGTAAATTATATTGTCAATTGATTGACTACCAAGTATAATTAACAAAATCATTTAGATAGTACAAAAACAATAATAGATCTGATATATATATATATTTTACTATTTAAAATTATGATATATAGACATAAATTATTAATTATATGAGAAACTTATACAACACGTTGTAATCTTAAATGGTAAAGGCCAATAAGCAAGGCAAATAGAAGCCCTTTTTTCGCTTGGGACATTTCTGAATTCTTGGTATATTCTCAAATTAATTATTAATAAAAATCATATTTGTAATTGATTATCAACAATAAAAACAAAACAACGAGATATCTTAACTATATATCATTAATAATATTCACTTGTAAACTTCTTTAAATATATTTTATAAATTGAGTTAAAAACAGAGTAATGCTTGTTCAAAGATCTTAGGTAAATTAATATTCAAATAATAAGATATGTGAGTTGTTAAATTTTAAATAAATTCACATTCAAATAATATGATATGTGAGTTATCAAATTTTAGATAAATTCAGATCCAAATAATATGGTATCTAAGTTATCAAATTTTAAGTAAATTCATATCTAAATAATATGGTATCTAAATTATCAAATTTTAAGTAAATTCATATCCAAATAATATGATATAAGTTATCAAAATTATATAAACTATATGACGATGTAATAATAAATATACTATTGATAACTCATACAACATTTATACTTCACGAATGGCATTGGCAGTCCATTAGAATCTTATTAACTAGACAAACATACCAACCATGTGATAAAGCTAGTGCTATTCATGTAACGTTGAAGCGTCTCACCAATCCAAATCTCTTGAATTACATGATAAATCATGACTGAAGGTATGTGCATACATGATTTTTGCATTGCATTAGAGTAATTACATACAGGTCTGAAAATATCAGGTGTGTACACATTGAAAGGAGTAGGCAAGATACAACCAAAGTCATTTTCCCAAGTGGGGTCCATAACCAAGTCCAAAAACTACATGCAGTGGGATGCAGAAGGGACTCGTTAAAAATGGCAAAGATTTTCTGAGATTGTTTTATGAGACAACACGTTACATGTTACATAGTCTGAGCATTGCTTGGTTTTCCGGGGTTTGAGTAGTTATTTTATGTGTGTGTGTTTTGGTTTTAGTTTGTCTCTCGGACAAAACAAAATTTTCTGAGAAAATCCCGGAAATTGTAGATACTCTGGTTGATATACATATGTCTTTGTGATATCTTAATGAGCCTGAAAAGAAGGGAGGCCTTTCCATGTATTTTTTTTAAATTTTTTTATTTATCACAACACAACATTACGATTGAGTAGCCGGTTTCACATCCACATCATATGAGATTTCCTTTCCTTATATCTCGCTTTTTTGAATCGATTCTTGTTACTTGTTTTAGATTTTCTTAATCTTGAAATTTGGGATTCTTGTGTTAGTTTCTGAATTCTCTCACTTGAGTTGGGTTTGGTTTTTCTTATATTTATATTTAGATTTATTGGCTTTTTTGTATGTGTATGTGTTATGTGTGGGGTTTTTCATTTAAAACAGAAACCAGAAAAACAACCAATCACAGGAACCAAGTCATGTGTAGCAATACAAGCAGTAGTGGTGGTGGTGATGGTGATTATGGAAGCCATATTCTGAAGAAGCATAAGAGACAAAGAGTCCCCAAAAGAGGCCCTGGAGTGGCAGAACTAGAGAAGATTTTGAGAGAACAAGAGAGCATGAATAGTCTAGCCAAAGACAACAACAACATTGAAGGCTTCTCTTCCTCCAGGATTTCACCATTTTCCAATTCCTACCACCCTCAAAACAAGTCTGATCATAATCATCACTTTAGTCCACCTGCTGCACACATGACCATGCTTTATGGTAATGGTGGCAAAAGTGCAGTCTTGGGAGGTGGAAATGGAGGCCGCACTGGTGGATCAAGCATGGTCTTGCCTGAACAAGGCTTGTTTCCAGCAATGTGGAGTTCTTGTTGTGATCAGTCAAGCATGTATGGTGAAAGTCCTAGAGTCTCAGCTGCATATCCTTTATCAGCAAATGGATCAGATCATATGCACCATTTCCCTGTCACGTTTCAAAAGAAACCTTGCCAATATTCTAGTCCTTCCGCGGTACTTTTCGTGCCTTACTTTTTTTTTTTTTTTTTTTATAATTGATTACAATGTTCTTTTCGTGTAATTTTCAACTTGGGGTCTAATTAAATTGTGAAACAGATAAATCTTTTCCCGCTGTCTGGACCATTGTCTTCATCAGACAACACATCAGCAGGATTTTATCTCCCTTTAGAGCGCCCTTCAAACCAAAGATCACATCAGAATCATACATCTGTGTTGCCTGCAGAGGAAGAAAAGGCATGCCAAATAGTATACTTGTTTTTTAGTTATAAGCCCCTTCAATTGCTTGTGTGTGGTCTTTTGATTTCGTTCTATTAATTGAGACTGTAGACTGCTTAGAGGAACCATGAATATGAAGTCATTTTCTGATATCGAATGTGGTTCAATGAAATCAGATATTTGGCACGAAGCGGTCCAGGACTTTCTCTGTGGACAACACCTCAGATCCTCCATTCCAGTTCCAAGTTTCTCCACATTTCCCACAGTTGAACATGCCAGACAAGTCCCCTTCCCACTATAATCTCGCTGCATTCAACCTCAAACAGAATGAAACAGTTTTCTGGTTTGTTTGATTGTCAATTCTCCCTCACTTTCCTGGAATTTCGGGTCATTTTTTCATTGACATTGGTTAATTAACGTTACTTATGCTGCATCTGTCAGGGATCATTCAAAGCCTGGTGGCCATTTTCGTATATTTGAGTCAATACCAATCTCTCCACATGCTCAAACTTCCCCTTTTCAAGTAAGATATTAGAACCATTGATTTTCTTTTGCAGATTGTAAATTGTTGGTTGGAGTGTGTGTATATATATATATATATATAAATATGCATATGTGATGTTCATTATATGGTTTTTCCATTGCATTGCGACATGAAGGAAACATCGGAAAGATCAAATCAACTGTCATTAGGACAGGGTGAAACAGTCCCGAAGAAGCCTTTTTTCAGCGCCTTAATACCTGAGGAACGTACTGGAGAGGCAGAAACAGCCCTGACCTTAAACAATGAGAGAGGCCAAACGAGAGGGGAAGCTATTGATCTCAGCCTGAAGCTCTAATTCTGTTGCTTATAACCCAACATTATATAATTTTAGGCAGGTTTTGTAAAAAAAATGTTGACGTTGATGACTGTAGTTATGTGACTCTAAGAGGCAGAAAGATAGGTTGTAATATGGGGTGGTGATGAGAGACTGCTTCTGTCTGTGTTTAGTTGTGGATTTGATGTGTTCTGAGATACATACATGAATATGTTTAAAGTATAGTATAGTTGGATCCAGATATGAGTATTACATCAAACAGGTTTTCCATTAAACAAGTTCAATAGATTTTTCATTCTGATAGTGTCTTTTTTAAGTTATGCAATTGAAGTACTGCTCAATTACATACAAACCACAACTGTATATCATACTTGTATGGTAATGACTTCAGACAAGGCAATGCACTGCTAGCTTAAGACCAACCGAGAACGTCAGTGGAAACATACAAAAGCAGCATGAAATATGGGGTACAGAAGATATGCAACAGTGCTTGTCCAAAATGGGAACTTGGTGCTGAAGCTGGCAAAGAGTACAATGGCTGTTCAAATTATCAAAACAATCAGAACTTCAGCCGAGACATCCCATGACAAATCTAGAAGGTAAGACAAGCATCAAGAAGATGGCTAACCCCATCATGTTGCTCATGAACACTCCACCATATATCTGCATAAAACTAAACCACTAATCAGGAATCAAACAAGCAACAAAAACTTAAATGGACCTGAGTTGCATCATACAATGAGAATATATCTTAATTGAAGTATGAGAGAAATAAAGTACTTCTGAAAATGTTAAAGAGGCACCCTCTTCTGTCTAGAAGTAACTATTCTGAGTGCTTGTGTGAAGCCTAAAGCCAAGGGTATCACCACTTATGAGACCAAGAATGAGGGAATCTTAGCAGCAGTGGAGAAACCTTGCAGAGATTGCATGAGGGGTTGTGCAAGCAGTACTGTAACAGCTGTTCCTAGACTCACTAGAAAAGCAGCTTTAAGGTAATTCCACCATGGTCTATCAGCTTTCCTGCTCAGCTTTTTCTTATCTACTAGACTCTGATGCTCTTCAGTCATATTCTGCAATTGCAACTATAATTGTAATATTAGTACTACTTAGCATTTAAGAAGATGCTACCATCATGAGTGCATTTATACCTCTAAACAGCGGTGAAAAAACTTTGGCTGGTCAGGACCTTGCCTTTTGGCAGAGTTATTAGCCTTGTTGAGCCACTTTGAGAGGCCATTAATGAACTCTCTCTCATTTATATGAGAATCACCTGAGATATTAAACTCTTCCATCACCTTTGCCTAAAAATCATCCTTATCCAAGCCCTACCTCTTCTATTTGCATTCCCAGTATCAAAGCTCTCATTTGATCATTGGATACATAGAATCATTGTCTTTGTCAATCTTGTGAAATAGCCTGCAAATGCCATTGAGGAGAGACTAGTTGATGAGAGAGTGCAGGATATCAAAATTTATGTCCAATTCTATCTACAAATGTATATAGTTTGAAAAACTTAACTTTTCTATGAGGGAAATATTAGGCCTGCCATCAGCTGTAAGAAGGCTTTGCAGTAGTTTCTTTGTACATATTTGTTCAACAGATATTCTAGTCTTCTGTTCTGAATCCATGGCTCAAATATCTGCAACATTTTCCAACATGTTCAATTAAGCTAGTTAGAGAGTCTCATATGCTTTTTCTTTCAACTATAGTTTATATATCTCCATGTTCTTAGATGTCATTTCACCTGATAAGTCCAGTACATGATGAGGAAAACTATTGCAATAATAAGAGCAACTAGGACTAGCACTCTAGTCCCTGTGGACGAATTTACAACTTTTGCCAGTTGAAGACTAACAAATGTGATCATTGATACAATCATGATTCCTGCAGAATACTTGGTTTCGTCATCAGTTTTCACCCCATAACCTGCATGTATGCACATGAACATTATCATTAGTTTGTTCATTATAGCAAATGTTGTTTATTGTGGTAGTGAATGTGATCAGAAGTGAAGCAGAACCAGTTAAAGTGAATGGTTTCTTGTTAGTATCTGATGAAGTTGTTGAAGTGTCTGAAAGAGAAAGATCATAGTTGCCATAAGCAACAACAGAACCCCAAATTATTGTGAGAGAAAAAGTTGTTGATCCTGCAAGTAAGGCCTTTCCCATTGTTGCAACAGTTTCGGAGTCTCCTGACACTCCAGGGACTGAAAATTACAAATGACATTTTAAATGTTTTAATCAACATTGTTTTGATATGCTACTGATAAAAGAGTAGATGATTTATGACTCAACACGTTAGAAATAGATAGTAAACATATGAATAAAAGTTGAAGGACCAAATTTTAAATTCCATGGTACAATATCACAACCTTCAAATTTTTATCTACGTATTATTTTTTCTTAAATGTCATTTGTATTGCAATAGTTTCAACTTAGGATCTACGTATTATTTTTTCTTAAATACCATCTGTATTGCGATAGTTTCAACTTAGGACATTATCGGAGACCGAGAGTCACATTACGCAGTCTTAAGATTGCACTATTATTTTGGACTTCTATTATAATAAATATAACTAGATGGTCCATAGTTAACTATTTGCTATCCTCGTTCATGTTATATCAAATTGGATATAAGTTAATGTATAACTATATAAAATACAGTAAACAAATCTATATAACTTATATAATAAAGTAATAGTAGTAAAGTTAAAGTCAAGAGGGGATTTTTTTTTAAGTCTTAGTCCTAAGGAGTAAATTCTTTTACGAAAAGAAATATAATAACTAATAACAAGTAATAAATGACCTAGGTAGTGTATCAATGACCAATATTTGTAGAAGAGAAGGATCTCTCGAAAAACTTCTTTGTTCAGTACAATATCAAATTGATCGAATTCGTTTCGCAATACATTCTAATATTATTTTATTTTATATTATTATTAATTATATTACAATATAATAATTAATTTAAGCATACAATAATAATTGCATTATACATTTTTTTTTTTGGAGAAGTTATACATTTTATTCTTGCAAAAGTCAGAGACAGAAAATATTATGAAACTGATCTAAATCCAGTTTTAAGCAAAGTATCAAACCATGCCAGAATGTATTTTACTTTTTTTTTTTTATACGTGAGTTAATTTTATATCCGTAGTGTTATAAAAAAAATTATATATTTATAGTCTAATTGATATGATAAAGTGATTTATAGTTATAATATAAATTACAAGATAATATAATAACCAAAAATCATCATAGCTAATTAATGCAGATTTCGTGCTCATAATCGGCTGGATGATTCCACTTCTTCACAAATTGTGTTAGAAATTTGGTTTTTGTTAATTGGGTTGATAGAACATTGCAAATTCCAAACCTTGTCACCTTGCATGTGTATCATCTTCCTAAAATAATCACATAAAATTTGCTCTACCTAATCTAGGACTGATTTTAAAGTATTAAAATGATCAACAACTTTTACTAGCGATAAATATGTTATGACTGAATAATATAATCTTATCATGACCACCATTAATATCAAAGATTTCTGTAATTCTTAAAAAAATAATTATAAGATTTAAAAAAATATTATAAAAAAACACGTTAATAAATAATGTATAATGTTATATATTAACTAAAACTAAAATTATATGTATCTCAAAATCGAAATATTTGTTAATATAACGCTACATATATGATTAACGTGTGCTTTAAAGACATATATTAAAAAACCTTATAGAGCATATGGATGATATTATATAACTGAGAAAGAAGTAAGAAAAGAGCTTACCAAGAACCAGTATGACCTGAGGGAAAATGCTAGGGACAGGGAACAAACTTACACCAAAAACAGCAGTTTCAACCATTTCAAAGAAGAGATTAGACCGACTGGAAATGCATTGCTCAGAGAGCGACAGCAAGTACTCATAAACCAACAGGAGGAAGAGCTGCCCCCACAGCTTTGTTGTGCAAGGCAAGAAGCTGTAAGTCGGCTCACAGGTCACCATGGTTGCTTCAAGATCAAGTTCCAGGATTGGAGATTGGATAGCTTGAATAATATTGGAATTTTCTTTTCTAGAATGACTACTTCCATTTTGTATCAAAAAAAAAAAATGAATGACTACTTCTATGATAAGTCATCAGAAGAACTAAAAGAAAGAACAATGCTGCTCTAGACATAGTCCTGGAATCACTTCTTGTTTGAGAAATGATCGGCATGAGACACTAAAGAAGGAAGAAATCCCAACTCAGCAGAGTTTCTCAGGACTATTGATATTTGAGTTCAACTTGCAGAAGCTGAAGGAATCCTGGTTTCCAGCCCTTGTTTTGAACATCAAAAACTAAACCAGAAGTAGGTTCAATAGACCCTGTCCACACATTTGAGGGAGCTTTTCAGTATATTTTCTCTAGGTATAGCTTGATTTAGCTTGATTTGAATCAACTGATCTTTCGATCTTGCTTGTTTGACATTAATCTGTACTTTATATATGCTCTCAATACACTGCCAATGATTTAATAGAATTGACTGATTCTGATTTGTCATCATATGAGAAAACCATGTCATACTGTAACCTTTCACTGCTAGACTACTAGCATAGTATTGCTAGTGGAATATTTTTCAACTTTTGACATTAAAAATTGAAATGCATTAAACGAACAGTCCTACGTTGGTCAGGTAATTAGATTAAATTTTCTGAAATAAGTTGTGCAATAATTTTCCTGGCTTTCAGTTAGTCATTGGCTGATTGCAGGTTTATAGGTTATGTGACTTGTAACCTGACGTGCCTTACACGATGATGAACATGTTTCAGGAGAATAAACAGGCCAAAACTAAAGTTATATGGTTTAGTACCCGTACAATCACAATCACATAAGCACCATGAGTTATTTTCTATGAACAATGTTTATTATTTAAAATGTTCCAAAAAAACCAAAATGTTTATCATTTGAAAACGAAAGGCAATCCACATTGTCCGATGTAATTTGATGGTAAAAAACATTTATTTAATTTGACAATATTTCCTAATACCAAGTTCCAATTGCTATATCACGTGGTATTTCAAAGAAATAAAAAAAGAAATGTAATCTCATTGTTAATGAACTAACTCTAGATAAAACAACTTCCATCTTCAAAAGAAAAAGGATAATAAAGCCACTTAGCAGTCACCTGAAAACGTTAAAATGAAGAAGAAACTAATTAAGAGCAATACTGGTTTCTCATTAGATGACAACTATATGTACAAGAAAATTTCCAAAAATACAGGAGCACAGCTCAGCTGCTAATCATAATCTTGATTTAACTTGATAAGCAATTCAGATGCCCCAGTTAGTGAACAATAGGATTGAGTCGTTGGTGCTGGTAAAAATGTGGAGCAGCCTCTAATAGCCAAGAAGGATCAATAGAGATGACATTGCGCATGTAGTGTCGGTCAGTTGAAACAAGGGAATGGTATATAACCCACTTTGGATTAACTCTGCAAGCAGACAGTTTGGAGGGCATAATACCACAGATTTAGCAGGTGTAATATAATTAAGATAAATGAAACATGACATTAAGGGCAAACAGACAAGAAAAAATAAGGAACCTAAATCAGTGAAGATAACTTACAAAGTACAAACTACATGCATATGGTGTTAATAGATGAGATTGCATGGATATAAATATGACTAGCTTTAGCACATAAAGCATAGATATAAATATGATTAGCTTTGGCACACAAACTTCAGGACCACTGGTCCTTTACCCACATCCAGTAATTAAATCCACCTCTTGCAAGAGCACTAAAAAGATAAGGAGCATATTTTGCATTTGAATAATCTTATCTATGTTAAACTATCTAAAAGAGTTCTTATTTGGTCTCGAGATTCTTGCATATAAACTGTTCTCCACTCAAATCCAAACAGTTTCTCAATCACATTTCAAACCCATGGTGAAATATAAATCCACTTTCTTTACTGACCTGAATAACACAGATGAAGGATGAATGTAAACTTCTTGAGAACCTCGGACAGTCTTGTACAACCCACTCTGACCGAATGCCTTTTAACAGTATAAACAACAAAGATTCATCATAACAGCAACACAGAAATTTTCTCTTAAGGCATTTGGATTAAATGACTTATTGTCAGGAAGAGGGAGGAAAATGAGAATATATTTCTAGTTCTAAAAGAAATCAAGCGACCATACAAACTGATATGACAAAATTACTCACTTCTAAACGGCATGCATTAGCAAAGAATCCAGCTGTAACTGCCTTTCTTACGGCCTGCAAGATATCAAAAGCAGTAGAACAATGGTCATAACAAGCATCATTGTTTTATCCAGCGGCAATTAACATTTGAGACTTTTAACCGAAGCAACAGGAAATGAGGAAATGCAAAAAGAGAATGAATGCCCTCTTGCTTCAATGATCCTCAGACCTCATCCATATATATATATATATATTTATAGGAAACAAATACTTTATTGATAGAAAGAAAAAAAGTTATAACTGTGAATCCAGTAGTCCACCAAAAACAAAAAAAAAAACCAAAGACTGAAAAAAGAAAACAAGATTAGGGAAAAACAATCACCGAACTGCACGTCTTCCAATCTAGCATAATAAGAAATCATGGTAAATCTTTGAATTCTTCACTAGAAGATGCTCAAAGGGAAGATAAATAATATACTTTATCCCCTAAAAAATTGTCTTCCTCTTCAACATCATCAAAGATTCTTCTATTTCTTTCCTCCCGAATGACCCAAAAAATGGCGAAGACTCCACAATACCAAAGTATACTAGCCTTCTTTCCTCCTCCTAAGACTTTAAAATCTTCCATTAAAAAAGAATATAATGATTATAGAAGTAGCATATATAATGAATATAAGACCTCATCCATATTAAACGTTGGTTTAATTATAGAAGTAGCATATATAGCCCCTTCATTGAATTTTAACAAAAAATCTAAACTCAAACATTTCACATTAGATTAATGCATCTGCTAGTACACAATGCTTAGGAACAGGCTACATGCTAGAAAAAATGATTAGCATGACACCCCATTCAGATAAAAAAATCATGTTCTTCTTTAATTTCCCCTTAGTAATCAGCATCAACAGACTTACTTCCATATCGCTCTCACAAGATTTCAAGACAACGCCTATTCTCTGTGCAATCCTTCTGAGCTGTTCTCTAATTTCAATAACCTTTTTCTGCAACAGATCCAATTGATAGCAACATCAATCAGTGATGTATTAAGTAAGACAGCAGATAATAGTATCTTAAAGAAAGTAAACTTATATATAACAGATACGGAGCATGGAAACAAAGAAAGGATAAAGTGAAAAGGAAACCAATTCTTAAATTGTTTAAAGCAGTGTATTACAGTTACGCACCATGGATTGGTAGTTTATAAAGTTTTTATGACACCACCGTGAAGATTTACCAGACTGAAGAAAACCTTTGTAAACATTTAGGAATGTCACATGATCACCCTGCAAGAAATGAAGACACAATTGTTGAACTAGGCATATCATCGATGATACATAAAGACAAAATGAAGAAATTCAATCTACAAATCAAATGAGTTGTTGAACTTATATCTATGGTCCTGTTGAAACATTCAATGCACTAAAATACAATTGTACCCAGAGATTAAATTTTCATATCAGAATTATGTATTTTAGCAAATTTTAACAGGTTAAAAGTCACTCAATTAAGATCCATTTCCCATTGCAAGAAAGCAAACAGTTATAAGTTTAAGGTAGAAAAAACCACAATAAGAAGTCTAGTACTGGTAACAATTTAAGAGTCAAAAGAAGAACTCCCATGTGCTAAACAATAACTCATTATTGGTTTATAGTACGACAACATCAAAAGTAAAAGTCATGTGAAAAGATGAAAAACAGTGGTCTAAAACTCAGAAGTTACACAAATCAACTTGAAGTTTGAATCAGATACCTCAGCAGCAGCAAATCTCAACTTGGCTTCATCCAGTTCCTTTTGTGCTCCCCTACTAGAAACCCAAATTGACTGCAATATAATATTTTAAATGCAAATGAGAAAAATATGCTAGAGAACTCCCTTCTGCAGTTAAATTGTGTTATTGTGTAGACTTAAACTCACTATTGGTTGTTTTTCTTTATCTTTTTTTTTTTTTAATGATAGGTATTTTCAATATACTTACATTATGGCACCAGTTTGTTTCCCACTTTTGTTCCTTCAAAATTTTAGATTTACTACTTTGTTTTCATTTTCTTGAATCCATTACTCCATGTAAACAATTGACCGTTATACAGGGTGGTCAAACAAAAGAAAGGTTTACTTGAATGGAGAGAATTGCAGCTATTGTAATAATCTCTTCTGAACATCCAAGTTCGCTTGAAGACAAGATCATTTTTGAGATCATTGGATCCTACAAAATATTCAAATTCAACAAAAACATTCAAAATTCCAAATTATAGAAGGAATCATCATGAGATCAAAAGCAAAAAACATATCAGCAAATTCATACAACAATTAATGTCCTAGAATAGCAGTCAATAGTCAACCAAAATCCAGATCAGCAGACAGAATTAAAATAAAAGGTGTTATGAGAGGAGAACCATTTAGCGAGCCAATGGATTAAGATAATAGATTTCAAGGATTCCATCCATTGAGTTTTACCTCTTATGTTTACTGACACAGATCTCAGCTCGCAGAGAAACACCATTGTTAATAGAGAGATGGAAATACAAAAGTAGTGTATCCAAACATAAGTTTATATATGCTAAATTCAATGCCTTAAGCCAAAAATATACATTCCAGCATGTTTAGATTCTTAAATCTCATTGTGATTAATTCTTTTCATTCACCATCACAAAATAATAAGGTTGGGAGAAAGAAAATAAATCATAAGCATACATTTATGGAATTGAGGTGTTGTTCAAATTAATCCTCAAAAAGATAATTGGAGCATAAACTGAAGAAGTCCTATACAATCATATAACATAATTGACACGCAAGCAAACTACATAAAGAAAATAGGTCCCTTTAAGCTATTCATTACAAGACTCCATAGACCACCTCCATCCAACATCAACAAATAACCAGCTTAACTTTCATGTTGCACTGGCACCCATTATGAAAAAGAACCTCATGACAGGACGGAAGTTCTAATCACTGCTGTGTGTGTGTGTGAATGAGTTGGGTTGGATAAAGTAGTATACGCTACATTGAAACCCAATAAAGTTGAGTTAAACAAAAAAATAAGGTTACCATGTGTTAACGGAAGTTCAATCACTGGTGTGTGTGTGTGTGTGTGTGTGTGTGTGAGTTGGGTTGGATAAAGCAGTATAAGCTACATTGAAACCCAGTAAAGTTAGTTAACCAAAAAAATAAGGTTACCATGTTTTAATGAGAACTCTCTAACAGAACAAGACATTAGTACACGTCAACATAAAATGTATAATTTTTAGTACAACTGAAATGGCAACATACCAAAGGAATCTCTGCTACTTGAAATCCAGTTGGTGAAGTGAGTTTGGCATCATCATCGAGGACTCCGAGTGAATACAGTACTTCAAGTGCTCTTATCATTGCTTCAGGTGGTGGAGATGCTGGCCAATCAAAGCCCAAGATATTATCTATGCCTAAGGCTTTTAACTGATAAATCAGGACACAATAATTAGCACTTGAAATACTATAAAGTGTACTCATCTAATTGGAGAGCTCAAAATTGCCTAGACAACAAAAGGAAATTCACACACCATAATTTTTGCTTTGAACCACTATTAACAGTAAACAGACCTGGCATAAGCAATATTAACCTAGGATGCTCTAGTAAGCACATTAAAGTGAGCAACAGTTTAGGCAAGTATAAAAACTACAGTAAGATAGATGATAACTACAATAGGCATGCTTTGAGCTGCCACTGATGCTTGTCAATGGCAAAAAGATAATAGTCAAACTGAAGTATTTTTTGTGTACGTTGTTCATTTTTTCTTTCTGTTTTGGTGTAGGTTGTTCCTGACTAGACCTTTTTCATCACAATAAAAAAGGCATTTTTATGTAATCTAAACAGAAGATATACAGGAAGTGGACTCCCAGTACTGTAAGAATAGTTTCAGGAGCAATACAAGGAAACTTGACAACTGGGCCAATATGGTATATTCAAGCTCAGTTTGAGAAGTTTATTGCAGCTTCTTTTGGATACTGAACTAGATATAAGCAGATAACAGTATATAACAACTCTCTTCCCAGATGTAGATATACTCGTATGATTTACACTCCCATAAAACTAATTTCGGAAGCAAATGATATTTTATACTCATTGGAGCAAACATTTACACCACGATATAACAAGACTCTCCTCATAGATAGAGGTCATAGGCTACCCATGGAAATCATTGCAATAAATGAGCACACCTGAATTACGCAGGAAACCAAGTTTGATCTCTGCATCTCTGGGATTCCCTCAGCAGACATCTCATTAGCAAAATACTCTTCTGTGTATAACCTGCTTGCAGACACCGAAGAGATAGAAAGAATAATTCGTCAAAAAATGATGGAGACAAATAGCATGTACATACACCATTCATTTCAGATTAGATTAAATGGCAATAAAAACAAAATTCAACCATACCATGACAACCTTAAATAGCCACTCTTGGTCATTGCCCAAAATACATGACAAATACCAAGTTCAAGATCATGAAAAAGAACGACTGATGACTAACATGATGTAGCAGAAGGCTAAATATAAATCACTGAACCAACAAACCGCAACAGAGCTGGCTTCAGACAAATGTTAAAAAGTATATAGCCCTTGCAAGTAAATCCTAGCCATAATTACAAGTAGACATACACTAGAGAGCTTAAAAAGAACAGTAGTACCACCGTTCCTCATCAGCAAAGAAAAGTTATGTGGCAATTAGAGAGACGAACCAAAAATAACTAGAAAATATAAAGGAAAGAATGAAGCTCAGTACCAACTAAGACATATTGTCTTGGCATTGCCTTTATATATATATATATATATATATATAGTGTTTTTATAATCAGTACCTCTTAACTTTAAAAAATTAAAACGAACCAATCAAATTCATCTATTGCATTTGAATTAAATAGGAGAGAGAATTTGTTTTAAAAGAGAGAATGTAATGGATGAATTTAATTAATTCATCCTAACATTTTAAAGTTAGGAGATATTGATTATAAAAACATTCCATGCACACACACACACACGTGTGTGTCTCGTCTCTGTGTAGACACATATAATGGTCCCGAAATTAACATTGAATTGACACCAAAAGAATACTCATCCAAAACTCCAAAATGACCATATTTCCAAAATCAACAATCAAAGTTTAATTTAAATATTCTAAATCCAAGCAAAAAGTTAGGCATCTTGCCGGTCAAAACTGTATAGAATAGGTAGTAAGGTCATCTTATTGAAGGCCTATTAATTTGAAAGATCGATTTGAAACAAAAGACCATCCTTCATAACAATGCTAATGATAAGGTTCAAGCACTAAAACAAAATAATGAGTCAATAATAACAAAGAAACTACCACTCATTCCATTCGCCCAACTAAAGGAAATATAACCACATAAGGTTAAAGCCACCTGTAACACTTCCCTGGTCGAACTCTTCCAGCCCTACCAGCTCTTTGTCTAGCAGATGCCTTTGATATTGGAGCCACTACCAGATTTTCAATGTCTGAGATCTGTAAAGAAAGAAATGTATAAGACATCTAAAAACAAACATGGGCACAAGATGAAGTTATCACCTCAAAATAAAATTAAAAAAAAAAAAAAAAACTAACGAAGTGTAATATGACATAAGAAAACAGAAAATTATATTATAGATATAATTGAGGGTAGCATTTTTCTTTTTATTTCAAAAAATGACATCCCAATCTAAAGCAATCATCAACTATTCAAAGACAATTTTATGACTGATCAAAAGCTTTTATGATAGTAAACATAAGAATAAATTATCACCAGTAAAAATATCCAAATAGACAGCTAATCAATTAGGTATATGTAACTTCCCATACTTGCGTAAATATTAAGGATATATTTCCAAGTTCTGAGTAACTGTAGTCAAAATCAAGATTGCACAAACACAAAATATAATTTTGTATGACAAAATCTAACTCCTATACCAATACTACAATTAAGCATAAATGTACAAAATTATACGATCAGAAAGTGGCAACAGAAATACCGGATTGTAGAAACGTTGTTTTGAGAAACCACTATCAACAACATAGACAATTCCCTGCACAGATCAGGGTGGCTCAGTACACTGCCTGATTACTTTAACCAATCACAACCAATGAATATCCTCAAATTAGCAGAGATGTTACCTCCAAAGTCAATGATGTCTCTGCTATATTTGTTGATATCACCACTTTTCTCTTTGCTCTAGGAGTGGGAGAAAACACAAGATCCTGATAATATATTATAAAAATATAGTCAAAATTATAAATTAGATTAACAAAACTCCAGAGATAGCAGTTTATCACACCTAGTGACAACTAACCTGTTCCACACGTGGTAGACCCGAGTATAGAGGCAGAATAATCAATCCTGAAATTGAAGTTTCAATTATATAAAGATTTAATGAATTCATAGACTGAAAATTGTGCATTATAACAAGTTAGTCAATAAATCATTACTTAAAATCAAATTAATTCCATGGAAAAACCTTGCACAGTTGTTGCTCCTCACTAATAAGACAAAAATTAGGTTTTCTTAAACATAGGAATCTTGTACTGTAACTTTATAACAAATTATAAAATTTTTAAAAGAGTTGATTACTGGGGCCAAAAAATCAATATGGCACACAGGATGATGTCCGTATTGAATATTACAAAATCATCCTCGAGTCGTGGAACACTTGGTACCTCAGACACCCCCCAAATGTGTTTGCACATATTTGCATCAATATTCATATTTTATTTGTATCTAGTAATATATACAGACACAAACATGTGAAAATACAGTAAGTATAAGAATACATAAATAGTGCACACCTCATTGCTGGTCACAACTATTTTGACATGAGCATGAGATAACAGCTTAGTTTTACACAAAATTGTCATTTCCTTCGTACCTGAAGAGTTCCTTTTATTGGTTTGGGCTTCTTCAGTGAGCAACTGAACGGCAGCATCAATGTCATCTTGACCAGTAAGAAAAACCAGAATATCACCCGGCGGTTCCTAAGCAGCAAATATAATGAAGAAAACAACTGTCAATGAATTACTAATTTACTATGCATCAGCTATGCATCTGTTTCAATAAATGATTTCCTATGTGGAAAACATCCATAATCATCAGTTGTCAAAAAACAAAAGAGTGAAACCTATCAATATCAGGCAGCAAAAAGGTACAAATCATAGGTGTAAAAAGCTTACATCAAATTCACCAAAGGTAAACAATGCCATAAAACACTGGAAAAACTTTATAACTTCGAGTTGTACTGATTTGACAATCATGCAATGTCTCAAAAAACAATACAAAAGGTTGCAAATTGTTTACATCTGCTACTAGGGACTGGTCGGTAATCTCCTTATAAAGGAAAAATAAGTGAAGAAATGTCATATAAACAACAGTGAGGGTACCTGATCATGAATTAACATTACTGTTGAAACAACAGCCTGAACATAGTCAGATACAGGCTCCTCAACATAGTGAATCTGTACGTTGAATCCTCTACCCTGAAATACAAGCATATATGAACCCACAAATTTCTCATTCGCGTTAGACATCATAATATAACAAAGATTACTTCTGTTCAAGAACAACTGAAGCTGACTTCTAAAATACAAGATTGAACACAAACAACATACAAAGGGAGTAAGGAGGGAGGGAGGGAGTATCGTATTGCGGGAGTATCATATTGCCATTACATCATACCTCTACTGATAAGATTGCAGGGTCCATCCTAGGTAACTCCTCACCTTCCATCTGGTGGCGGCTTTTCCTAGATTAGTACAAATATCAGATATTTAAACTATTAGTTCGATTGACAAAGCATATTGTGCATGGAAATCAACTTGTTAACCAATCTAAACTCAAAGTAATGCTAGAACAAAAAATATCGGATATTATGGAATAATCAAAAATTTATTAGCAATTCTAAAAGCAGATAGCATAATGTCAATACGATTTTTTTTTTTTTAATTTTTTCTGATATGTACAAATAGAAGTTATAAAAAATAAAGTAAAATAAAATAAAAACTACAATAGTTACCATGGCTATAAGAGTAGTTCAAATTAGGGTTTTGTAATTTATTAAAACATTTTGAAATGCCAAGGCTGAATCATTGTGATTGTGTTTCAAAGACAGACACGATATCACACATTTGTACACAAACAGACTTCTTATACTTATGATAAACAGACTGCTGAGTTTCTTAGAGAAACACAGCAACCACAGAATGGCAATTCAGATAAAGTATCTTGGTTATTTTTATGGCGGAAAGCTCGTTGATTCCATGTCAACAGAACATTTAATATCTCTTTCTGATCATAAACAGACCTTTAAGCTAAAGCAACATAAATCATATGCTAATCATATTCCTAAAGGATGACTATAAATATAACTTTGCTTTTTGAACAAAAAGACATTGACTTGTTTTCAAGCTATAAAGTGGTTCTACTCAATGTGAATGGATTTTTCACGCCTGGAATGGACCTTTTAGAACTAAGAGGTTTTATAATAATATTAGAGCATGGCAACAGCAACCAAAATCAAAAGAAAATATTGCAATTCAGATGCTTAGTAGACAACCTGGCCTGAAAGAAAGCGGACATTGATTTTGCTTCAATTGTAGCAGATGAAATGATAAGCCGCAGATCAGGTCGACGCCGTTGGATCTGAATTCTCAATAATTAACAAACATAAATAAGACAAACCAAAACAACACAAAAATACGAACTTTAATTCTTAGACAGATGCACATATATCCTGACCACCATTATTGATACCTTTTTCAGGAGACCCAGTAAAATGTCAGTTGAAATAGACCTTTCATGAGCCTCATCCACCATTATGACACTAAGATAATCACATAAAAAAGTATAAACAAGTAGTAGAAGTCATGGCAATAGTACATAAGAGTAACAAGTACAGATATGAATAATTCTTAAAAGCAAAATATGCCGCCAAAAATAAAAGGAAAAATATACACTATGGTGCACACAAGAATTTTGTTACTCATGGACCAACAGGTACAGTAGAGGTCAATCAAAGTGCCTTTCTAGCATTTCAATTTCTTATTAATTTTGCACGAAGAATGATCAATGCATCATCTCATCTATCGCCTTTAGACAATAGAGTAATTTGGGTAAACTGAAAGAAGTAAATGGAAGAGGATGCCATGGTTCAAAAAATGGGTATCAAAGATAAATAAATATATACACACAGACACACTCTACAATCCCAACTAGTACCTGTATTTAGTCAAAAGAGGATCATCCATCATTTCTCTGAGTAGGACCCCATCCGTGAGAAATTTTATCATAGTTACACCCTGCACTGTCAAAAGAGGAGAAGTCCCAGCATTCATAACATAGCCAATCAGAAGAGAAAGTCACATGGAAGTTATATTATTAAAAAGCAGAATTTTTCAAATAATGATAATGTATACTAGGATGCTACATCGACACTAGATACAAGCTTACATAAGGAAATATATTAGTCTAAAAAGATAAAATTTAAGAGCTTCAAAGGAAATATGTCTCACTTTATTGGTAAGATCTTCGAATCGAATTGTATAACCAACTTCTTCTCCGACCTTGACTCCCATCTCCTCAGCTACTCGTGAAGCAACTGCCTGCAGATCAGTACCATCTCATATTATTATAAATTAAATTACATCAAACAACCTATTAACTATTGAAGAACAAATTAAATCTAATTAAAACTTAACTTAAGGCATTTGAAATCAACAAAAGAATCAGCAGATCCATAGGAAGCTTAATCCATTTCAAGTATGAAAGTAATACCATGGTTGTAAAATGACCAAGCACATATCAGCTTCCTAGATATAAAATCACATCCCAAAATATTTACCGGAAGTTATAACTGCATGGGATGGTCCCCACATGGTAAAATCAATAAATCTGAATTATTTCAGGAAATTTCTAAGAAATAAACTGATTTTGCAAACTAGAATTTAAAACACTTTCAATGGCTGATCCATGGTCATACTTGAGACTTTCGCTTCAATTTACAAAGATAACCGAAGTTGTCAGTTTAAATACTAGTTTGAGACACAACAAGCATCACCTATCATATTCAGCCCATGAATACTAGTTTGTAATCTCCAAGCAAAGAATCAAAATGGCACTTCAAACATTTTCAACATGTCTTCTCACCTCTAAGAAAAGCGCTACAAATATCCTATAACATATGAAGCACTATCAGCTTATTATTTTCTCTTAAAAACCTAAAACAACTTATTTAGCTAAATATGTCCACAGAACTCAGATTGACCATCATCCCAGCACATATGTATGACAACTGTTTGATCATTTACATTGACAACCAGAAAATTTCAGCAATGTTCAATCACAACAACACATCGTAAATCCAATCAATCACTCAAACGAAAAGAGAAAATAAACGAAGAGTAGAAGGAAAACAGATCAAACAACCAAAAACATGACCTGGACAGCTAGTCTCCTAGGTTGGGTGCAAGCAATAACCCGGCCACCATCAGCCCAACCAGCTTCTTTAAGGTACTGCAATATATCAATCACACAACCATTATCATCATCCAATTTCCAAAACAATCTGAAACAGTCCACATAACAACAAAGACAAATCTTCAAGTACCTACATACAATGACCAAAACCAAATTTTTAAACAAACAAACAAAATGGTACACTTGACTACTATCTACAAAAACATAAGTAAAGTAACCACCTGAGGAATCTGAGTGGTTTTGCCACTACCAGTCTCACCAACAATGATAGTAGTAGCATGAGTCTCAACCAAGTAGAGAATTGCAGTACGGTACTTGTAAACAGGTAATCTCTGCCTCTGCTTCTCAATGCTACCATACCCATATCTACAAAACCACACCTACATACACGTATTATATATATACACATGCATTTCCAAGGATGTGATAGAGTGAGAGAATCATACCCAGAAGAAGAGGAAGCGAGAGACGGTGAGAACAAAACTACACCCCCTTCTTCGTCTTCCAGGAGGCGGGGTTTCTCGCTGCCTGGTTTCCAAAACTGAGACGACATTTTTGCTTCTTCTTCCTCTTCTTCTTCTCAATTATTTGCTTCTGTGTTTCTCCGTTTTTCAAGTGAAACTCTCCTCTTCTCTGTTGGGTCCATGGGTGGTAACCGGGTCGGTTGTTTAGTGGGCTGGGCTTTTATATGGACTAGAAGATATACGGTCCAATACATAAACCAATCCACGTTATATGTCACATCAAATACTATTAGACATTTTATTCGTTTCAAATAAATTCAACATTTAATTTAAATTTTAAATTGTTTTCATGAAACTCAAATTAAATCCATATTTATTAGATCAAAGCAATTTAATTGGGTTTGATGTAGTGAAAAAAAAAAAAAAAGAATTAGTTCAGATTGATCCTATATTTTTTCCAGGATTAAAATTTTTTGATTGGTTTGGTTCGAATTTCTTTTAATAAAGTGCGAATTGCAATAATACATCTTGATGTATTACAATACAACTTTATTGAATATTAGTTCGAATTTATGGGTAAATTTAATAGTGGAAAACATGGTCAAGAAATTATACCCAAACGAATGGAAAGCGAATTAACAATTTTTTATCTTTTTTTAATTTTTAATACCGTTTACAATATACCCACTAGAATATTAGTTGACGTAAAAGTGGGATGATTAGCATGTTATAAACAGTATTTGTTTTTTCTTTAAAAAAATCAAATTTTTATTAAAATTACATTTGAAAATATATTAATGTGTTTTTGATTTCTTATTTTCAAATATTAAAGTATTTTAGACTATAGGAGCAATGGAGTTATGGAGATAACATAAGAAAAATGTTTTAAATGAAAGTTTTAGTGCCTATTGCCAATTTATCTCATCATCCACGATTTCACGTTAGATTTTGGCTTCAATCTAAGAAATTTCTTAAGCATATGTTTATGGTGTACATATAATTTTCAAAAATTAAAACATACTTTTGAAATATAATAAACGTAAAATATAATTTCACATAGAATAATAAAAATAAACTTTAATTATTTTTTTTGAACTAGAGACTTCATTATTTTTTTTTACTGTTTGCTATATGTTAATTGTGTTATAATGGTCTAAAATAATCATTTTATATCAACTCCAATGAGATATATTTTTAAAATACTACATGTAATACCAGGGCTCAGCATGATAATTCTCTCATTTAAATTGGTAATAACCTTAGTTTAAGTGGAAACACCATGATGGTGTATATATATATATATATATATGTATATTCGCTGCAATCACTAATTAGCATCCTTTTCTAGTAGAGGGATTACAAGAAGAAATGAAGTCAATTATTAATATCCTTTGACACTTCTTAAAATATATAGTATATATATATATATATGTGGATTTCTAATCAGCCTTGAGGTTGGTTTAGTGTTATCATAGCCCTTCACATTTATGGTGTGTTTACTTGATAGATTAGAAAATGAAAATGATTGATAGTGTTTACTTTGCTCTAAAATCAATCCGTAATGATAATGAATTATGAATCTCACATGAATTTAGAGTTATGGAATGAAAATTCTATTCCCCTTACCCCACTTGGAATTCCATTCTCATTCCCTTTTGCAAAGTAAAAAATCTTTTATACATTTCTTAAAAAAGAAAAAAATAATGAAAAACACCTAGCTTAATATACAATACAAATACATTTACAAAAGCAAAGCAAATTTAGATAACATTTTACATAAAAAAAAAAATTCACGTCCTTGATATTCAATATAAATACACAATATGCTTACAATAATATTGTTAAAGAAGTTTATTTTTTTAGCCTATTATAACGAGTTATATGACAAAAAAAATAGCACTACATTTTAAACACAATTTTACAAATTGTTATTAAACCATAATTTTAATCAAAGATATTTTTGTAACTTATAATTAATTCATTCCGATTCCAAAGCAAAGTAACAGTTCAATGAGAATATTGTTAATTCTGATTTCGATTCTTATAATTGAAATAAATAACTTATTTTAATTCTCGATATATCATTTTAATTTCAAATCATTCCAATTGTAAATTGTTCATATTTTCATTCCGATACTTGCAAATGAAATAAACGCACTACTATATCTTAAATGTTATGAGTCTTAGTCATATATTGCTCTGTAAAATCCTAAAGTTAGTGTAGCATTTTAAAAATAATATATTTCGAATTCAAAGGTGAATAACCGTTCACTATAGTATTTTAAAAATAATATATTTGGAATTCAAACACACACACCCCTGATTATCCATTAACAGTTTTCCTATCATTTCCATGAAGTTTCTTTCACATGTCAACTGAGCAATTTCTTTCAACTAGCTACATAGCAAGAATCCTTCAATAAGAATATCTTCAATCAATAATTTCCATCCATACACAGCATTTTGAAAGAACGACATATACTAAAGAATCTTCAAATAATAGAGATTTGGACCACATAATTTTCTTCTTTTCTTACGCGTTTTTCCTTCCTTTTAACTTGGAAAGAAAATTTGAATTTAGGCTCCGATATGGACTGAAAGATATAATTACAACGCGGTTATACAAGCAACCACAAAAACCTATACAAGTTTTATTTAAGATTTTTATTGAATGTTATCAATTCATAAAAGTCTTTAATGAACTTCAAAACTTATAATATTGTAAGGTTGATACAAACCCCGAAGAGATAAATGAATGTACGTTTTTTTAACAACATGATGTTATGATAATATTCCAATTTAGTTAGTAATTTGTGGAATAACTTGACCATTACTCATTCCTCTTCAAGCATGTTGACATTTCCCTGAGTCAAGCAATAATTAGAGGAAAAGTCACAAGTTGGGAAGAGTATATCCCTATATATTTCATTTTGAATTTTATTGATTCTCAATCATGAAAGTTGTATAATCTAAACTCTGATAAACTGTTAACACCATACAATCCTTAGAGCATATATACAAGAAATGACAAGAAAATATACCAAAATTTGACCATCCTTCAATAGACCAAGTCAGATACACATTTTGTCATATTAACGTTCCAGGCAATTGCCTCCTATTGCATTCTCTTTATCTGTCTGTCCAAGTAATTGTAACTGACTAGTTCAAATCTCATGCAATATATATATAATATGATATTCAGCTTTACATTTTCTCATAAAAACTACTAGTTTGCATATATATAGCATAACTGGATGAATAGGATTTTCTGCTGTAGAAAAGATTCCCACCTGATAAATATGCCTCAGGATTCTGTTAACAAAATTGCAAGACCTTGGTTTGTATTTTTTGTAGTACTCATCATTTCCCTTCTCTTCCTCTTCAATGAAGCTGAAGCAGGCAGCATGAATGATAGCCAAGTTACAGACGTTGGTGTGATCGTTGATGTTAGTTCCCGTAAAGGAAAAGAAGTGATAACAGCCATGGAGATTGCATTACAAAACTTCAACACAAGTTCCAGAAAATACAAGCTCAATCTTCACATCAGTGACCCTGGAAAACACCCCCTCCAAGCAGCTATGGCAGGTTTTTTCTTTTGACCTTCTCAGCTTTGTTGATCTGTACTTATAAATGATTGTTAAGAGTTTTATGGAGGTCTATATTTTGGTTTTGTAGCGGAGGAGCTTATCAAGAAGAAGAATGTGAAGCTGATTATTGGCATGGACACATGGGAGGAAGCAGGCCTAGTTGCTGATATTGGAAGTCAAGCTCAGGTTCCTGTTCTATCATTTGCAGGACCAGCCATATCACCACCATCAATGTCTGATCGCTGGCCTTTCTTGATAAGAATGGCTAGCAATGATTCTGAGCAAATGAATTGCATTGCAGCTCTTGTTCAGTCCTACAACTGGAGAAGGGTATCAGCCATATATGAAGACAGTGCATATGGAGGTGATCCAGGGAAGTTAGTTCTTCTATCTGAGGCTCTTAAAAACATTGGTTCAGAGATTGAGTACCGCTTGGCTCTTCCTCCAATTACTTCAATTTCTGATCCTGTAGAGACTGTTCGAGGAGAGCTAAGCAAGGTACAAGACAAGCAGTCCAGGGTGTTCATTCTACTTCAATCATCATTACCTATGGCTATTCATTTGTTTAGAGAAGCCAATAAGAAAGGACTTGTGGGCGGAGATTCAGTTTGGATAGTTACAGATACCGTTGCAGATTTCCTGGACTCTTTTAACAACTCTGTCATTTCCTCCATGGAGGGTACTCTAGGAATCAAAAAGTACTATTCTGAAAACGGAAATAATCCTTATGGAGCGTTTGCAAACCAGTTTCGTAGAAATTTCATGCTTAACTATCCTGAGGAAGATCACTTTCTGCCAGGAATTCATGCGTTAAGAGCATATGACAGCATCAGAATCCTGACACATGGCCAGTTGAGGGAATGTCTAGGAACATTAGTAGTCCAAAAATGTTGCTTAGAAAATATTCTGAAAAGTAATTTCACAGCACTAAGTGGCAGCATTCATTTCGAAGAAGGTGAGTTGTTGGACACTGGCACGTTCAGGATTGTGAATGTTGTTGGAAGAAAGTACAAGGAGTTAGACTTTTGGTTACCAAATTATGGATTTTCAAAAACCCTCATAGCAAATAAAGTTAGAAACACGACAGAAGATTTTTCTGGTAAGGTGATTTGGCCTGGAAACCTGAATCGAGTCCTCAAAGGATGGGCAATGCCTACCAATGCAAAGCCAATGAGAATTGGAGTTCCAGAGAGAACCTTTTTTGAGAAGTTTGTCAAGCTTGAGTGTGTTGGGAACTCAACGGAATACAAGGGTTTCTCCATTGAAGTTTTTGAAAAGGTACGGGGAATTCTCGATTATGATCTACCATATAAATTTGTATCACATGTTGGCAGCTATGATGACCTCGTTAAAGGCGTGCATAACAAGGTAACAGCTCTTCACTAGCTATTGATTTTAGGAATCTGTTTCATTGATGCTTGACAATGTGTATGTAGCAATAGCCTTCACTTACTTCATTTTGTGCATGGACAAAAACTAATTGATTGTCTTTGTGTTTGCAATTTCAACTGAAGACCTATGATGCTGCTATTGGTGATGTGACCATACTAGAAAATAGAACAGAATACGTGGAATTCACTCAACCATATTTGGAGTCAGGGTTGTCGATGATAGTTCCAGTAAAGCTCGAAGATTCAACATGGTTGTTCATGAAGCCCTTCACCACTGATATGTGGGTGGCAACTGCAGCCACCTTCATCTACACTATGTTCATTGTATGGTTCCTGGAGCACCAATCCAACCCCGACTCCGAGTTCAAAGGCCCTTGGAAGGATCAAATCAGCACTGTACTTTGGTTCACGTTTTCATCTCTCTTCTATGCTCACAGTAAGTTTATTTATTTATTTTTTTTACAAAAATGTGCACTGAAAACAAGTAAATATTTAATTGCCTTTGGCCGCAGGGGCGGACCCACGTAATGAACAGCAAGGGCACCTGCCCCTGTTAAGATTTTGAATAAAATTAGAAAGGTGTCCGTAGAGTGCAATAGGAATAAAGTGTAATATGTAATATATTTTTTATTTTGATTTAACAATGAATTTGAATTTTTTTATTTTTATTTTTTAAATAAAGCTACTGTTAACGGTAGTGCTGTTTTTTTTTTCCGGTACATGTGTCTATTTTTTTTAAAAAAAAATTATCATTTTCTTTTTTTAACATTATTATCTATTCTTTTTGTTTTTATTATAATTAATTTAATTTTTTATTACTTTTCTTATACATACCTCTTTGCTGTTAATTAATGTTTTTCCTTTTACAATTTTTTTTTTCTTTTAATCATTACATATTCTCTCCTAAATAGGTACTATTTACTTTATTTTTGGTGTACCACACAAATTCCATTGACAATATACAATTTTACCAAACAATTTTTTTTTGTTTATCTTAACTTGGCATATTTTTATTTTCACTTGATATCTTATCACTTATTAGGTTAGCCTACTAAATTTATTTACTTTTAATAATTTAAATTTAATATACATCTATCAATAAATCCTAAAATCTCAATATTTAAGATATTGCATTAAAATTCTCCATATATTGTCATGATTCGGCTTTTTTATATATTTATTTACTTTTTTACTTTATAGTTTTATTATATTTAGAATTAATAAAAATTTTAAATTTTAAAAAATTCAGAACATGGCTAATAATATATATCAATCAATTTTCAGTTTTATAAATTTATTGTTGTTCATTATAAATACAAATATATATATATATATATTTTGGTTGTAAACTTAGATTTAAATTATGTTTTTTAATAAATATATATGGTTTGTGTCTTATTCAAACTAATAATTTTTAAAATATTTTTATTACTTTGTTCATGTGACTTCTAAATAAATTTTCCGGATCCATCACTCTTTGGCCGTAATGACATCTATATGAACTATTGAACTTCATGCAAGCGTCCTTCACAATTCACCCATGAAGACGAAATAAATCCATCTAGTTACATTTAGACCAATATTTCCAAGACATATATGTTTCCTGGCTGATGACCAATTCAACTCTCAATAGAAGGGTGGTGGCCTAGTATGTGGTCCTACTCCTTATCTTCCTACAGAGATCCTGTTGTTTCTTGTTTACCTCCAGAATGTGGCCTGTATTTGTCTTGTATAATCATGATCATGATCAACCTTGCTAGCAACTAATATGGCATAGTCTATACAATTAAATCATTTAGAACTTCATAGCAGTTGAAAGAACCAGGTCATTATGGAGTGTGAAAGGAATTTAGTAAGAATCTGTAATAAATTCCTTACTAGTAGTTACATTTGACAGATGATAATATTAACCTTTTTTATTGTTTGTTAGAACATAGCAAGGTCACTAGCCTACGCATTAGAAGCTTAAAACAAATGCTTAATTAGCTAATCTAGTCAAAAGCTCATGGTTACGTTCATTTGACAGGAGAAAAAGTTTACAGCAACTTCAGTCGAGCAGTGGTGGTACTATGGCTCTTTGTTGTGTTCGTCTTAACGTCAAGCTACACAGCTAGTCTCTCTTCAATGCTCACTGTCCAAAGACTTCAACCCAGCATTGCAGATATCGATTTTCTGAAGCGTAACAACTTAAGTGTTGGTTGTGACAATGATTCTTTTGTCCGGAATTACCTGACTCAAGTGCTTCACTTCAACAAGGGCAATGTTATCTCATTTGAAAACAATGAAACCACCTATCTAAAAAAATTTGAAACTAAGGAGATAGCTGCCCTTTTTCTTGAACTTCCGTATGAGAAAGTTTTCCTTGACAAGTACTGCGGCAAGTACACCGCCACCAGCACCACCTACAGACTTGGAGGCTTTGGCTTTGTAAGTAGCATTACAATAACTGTTCTTGTGTCGCAAATCAATTGCTTCATAATCCAACAAATTGTCTTTTGCTCCACATGCAGGCATTTCGAAAAGGGTCTCCTATAGGTCATGATGTTTCAAGAGCCATTTTAAGCATATCAGAGAATGGAGAGCTGAAAAAATTAGAAGAGAAGTGGTTTAAGCCCTCATCTGAGTGTTCAACGAAAGAAACTTCACCAGAAAGCTTGACTCTTCACAGCTTCTGGGGTCTTTACATTGGTATATGGATCAACTTCTGCTATTTGTTTTCTGATATTCCTTTTTCGCTTGTTAAAAAACTCCCAGGGTCATGAAGAAGCATACCAAGACAATACAACTCAAAGCTACACGAGTGTATGGAACAAAATCATTAGACCTGCAAGATTTTTTCACAAAGGAACAGGAAGCAGTAGCATTCTAGGGAGAGCTTCAGGTTCTTGCTTCAGCACGGCAAGTTTCAGGATGGATGGGATTCTTCAAAGTGGGTATATGTGAGCCCTTCCGATATACAAGAGAATCCTCAGGTTATTTCCTTGCAGGATGAAATTGAAATGGGACAAACTCACACACAACTCACAACAAGTAATCAGAGTTCAGGTTAATGTACATGTCAATTTATTGCTAATTTCAATCATTCAAATCATTCATTGAGTGTCGATAGGTGTGTACAATGGAAACAAGTCCATGTAAATATTATTGGTGAATTTATGAATAGTACAAAGAATGCATTTTATTAACATTTTCTAAAAGAAAAAGGATCCTTTGCTGATGTTGTAGTTGTTTGTTCCAACAATATTGCAGAAACTGCTTCCTAGCAGGACAGTGCACCCTTCAAAATTTTTTACTATATCAAAATATAATGTAACATTCAATCTAAATTTTTGCTGCAAACTTAATTTTTACGTAATTACCAAGGAATAATGACAATTGAAATGTAGTAAACATTTTCTGCCATGAACTTGCAGTTCATTTTCCTACTCTGGTCTTAAGTCAAGCGATCAAAGTATCCTATCTTCAAGCTTTGATTATTCAGAATTACTAGTTTCAGCTTCTTAGTCTATGCTCTCAGAATTTCAAATTAGGCCGGCGTATAATTCTATGGTCTTAGTAGGTTCAAACACTGCATGACGGAAAACTACAAAACGATTGTCAATCATGAAAAGACTTTTTACCAACCATTTTTCTTGCCTTGACCCCATGAGAAAACATATGAAATTAGTGCATAATTTGAAAAAACACAAACAATTAAGGTTGAAGTTAAAGATAAGATCTTATCAGCCATGTCCTAGTATGGTTGTGCTCACCCTACCAAGATGGTTTTTGGAGTGTTTTTGTAGAAAAACACACTTCCAAAAAAGGTTATTCGATACTTTCTTTTTTGGTTTTTTTTTTTTTAAATTTTATTTCAAACAATCCTTTTCTTATCATACACTACCAATAGACAAATATGTTTTCAACCATGTACAAGTGTGTTTTCTGATTTTAAAAAATGCTGTCATGCACCATCAGGTAACGTAACTATAAGTAAAAGAACAATCACAACTATGGATGCACTTTGCCTGTAATCAATTAGTAGTTGCTAGGAAAGTTGCTAGGAACGTGTCTACTAGTATTGTCGGCAAGGCACATCTTAGAAGGTTGTGTTCCAATCAAGTCATCTTGAATAAAAGATCAAAATCCAAGGCCAATCAGAAGTCCAGTTTTATTTTCTCTCTTCTATTTTTACTTTGGTCAACTACTAGACCGTGGCTTGCTTAAGGATTAAGATCCAGTATTCTTGGAAAACCAAGTTCCAGTTACAAATTATGGTGACATTTTCCAACCATGTTCATTTTCATAAAATTTTGTGGTTAATTATAAACCAATATAAATACACTTCTTCAATCAATGTGGGACAATATTTCAATACATTTTCATTTGAGATATTTATAAGAGGATGACCAAGTCAAATTGATCACATTTTCATTTACTATATTTCAATACATAATGTTTAAGGCATTACGAGGCTAACATGTCAAAATACTGCAGCATGTCTTGTTCTTTCGCTTATGCTATTGCAGGTTCAAGACCTTGGTTCATTGTACTCGCATTCATTTCCTGTTTTTTAGTTTTCTCCTATGGAGATGATTCTCCTCACAATTACAAGCTTATAAACATTGGTGCAATCATTGATGTCAATTCACGTATTGGGAAAGAAGAAAAAGTGGCCATAGAAATAGCAGTTCAAGATTTTAACAACACCTCACAAAATCACAAGCTATCCCTTCATTTCCAGGATCCTGAAAGAGGTCACCCCCAGGTTGCTTCTGCAGGTAAATATTAGAGATGAACTCTACTGCATTTTCTGCTTCTAATATTACCTATAGCTTGAATATGTTAGTTTAAATAGAATCTGTACTAATGGAAGTTTATGACACTTGGTTGCAGCTGAAAAGTTTATAAAAGAAAAACAACTTGAAGTCATTATCGGTATGGAGAGATGGGGAGAGGCAACCCTAGTTGCTGATATTGGTAATCAAGTAAAGGTTCCTGTCTTGACCTTAGCAGAACCTGCCATAACACCACCATTAATGCCAAGCCGTTGGCCTTTCTTGGTAAGAATGAGTAACCATAGAGCTGAACAGATAAAATGCATTGCAGCTCTTGTTGGTTTGTATAACTGGAAAAGGGTTGTTGTGATTTATGAAGATGATGAAAATGGTGGAGATACTGGGGATATGACTCTTTTGTTAGAGGCTCTTCAAGAGATTGGTTCCGAGATTGAGTATAGATTGGTTCTCCCACCATTTTCTTATTTGACTAATCCAAAAGAAGTTATCCAAGAGGAGCTGGAAAAGCTCTTAAAAATACAGACTCGAGTTTTTATCGTTCTTCAGTCATCACCATCTATGGTGACTCATCTGTTTAGAGAAGCAAAAGACATTGGATTTGTCGGAATGGACTCAGTTTGGATAATTTCAGAGACCATCACTAGTTTCCTTGACTCATTCAACTCTTCTGTTATGTCCTCCATGGAAGGTGCTCTAGGAATCAAGCCTTATTTTTCAGAAGATAGTAGTTCTTGCATTGATTTCAAAGCTCGATTTAAAAAGGCTTTTAGAGCTGAGTATCCAGATGAAGACAGCTCTGACCCTGGAATTTATGCCTTGAAAGCTTATGATAGCATCAAAACAGCTGCACAAGGTATAAATAAAATGACTAGTGATGACAGCAATGCAATAGTCATGATAGAAAACATATTATCAAGCAATTTCACTGGCTTGAGTGGAGAAATAAGTTTCAAAGAAGGTAGGTTGTTGCAGAGTCCTGTTTTAAGGATCATAAACTTGCTTGGGAAGCAAGGCAGAGAACTAGACTTTTGGCTGCCTGAGTTTGGATTCTCAAAGAGCCTTGAAATAGAAAATGTTACAAGTGAAAATTATAGAAGAAAAGGTTTGGCTAAAACAGTGATTTGGCCAGGGGACTGTACGCGAGATCCAAAAGGCTGGGCAATGCCTACTGATTCAAAAAGATTGAAGATTGCAGTTCCAGGCCGAACCTCATTTCAGAAGTTTGTGAAGGTCGATCAGCATGAAAAGACATTGATATATGATGGTTTTTGCATCCAGCTTTTTTGGGAGGTGCTAAAAGTCTTGGACTATGCTCTACCTTTTGATTTTTTTCCTGTCTATGGCACCTATGATGATCTGATACAAAGTGTCTATAACAAGGTAATACCTTTATCTCTTCTAGATTTAAAGTCCTTGACCATGATTATGAAGTTTAAAAACCATTATATTTTACATGAAAACCCCATAATAAGATAATATTAAATAATCTGTTTTACCATCTAAATAAGACTTTACTTCGTAGATTAGTAACTATTTCGTTTTCCTTGTTTCATAATATCTATTTAGTTTAACTATTGCCCCTACCTCATTTAATTAATAAGAGTACTAA
Source organism: Nephelium lappaceum (assembly GCA_021234005.1). NCBI lineage: Eukaryota > Viridiplantae > Streptophyta > Magnoliopsida > Sapindales > Sapindaceae > Nephelium > Nephelium lappaceum. The sequence goes on from CM038010.1 coordinate 14,214,811, forward strand.
CTTGAAAGAAAGCTTAGCTAAAAACGAAATGTCTAACACAAGTAAATCTATAACATGGATAATTATGATGTATCTATGACTTTGTCCTCTTTAAAAAGTATGTTTCTGATACAAATTACTTGCTTATTGATGTAGTACAACATTAGGATTCCTTATTCTATATATTGTTAGCTCTTTATTATCAAATCTTTTAGTTTAGGATTAGCTTTTAAATTAGGATTCCTAATTCCTATTAAGTTTATGATTAGAAACGTTATTTAAAGACTTGATTTGTTTGTGTTAAGTAGTTTTATTATTTTTCTTTCTCTAATAGCAAACTGGAGGTTTGTGTTCTATCGTTTCTTTCTCGAGTTTTTCTGTTTCGATTTCGAAACACAATTCTGCTGCGCTACTTATCTTCTTATATACATTACAATGGAAAACTCTATAAATGATTCTATTATTCATGTTACATCACATGGATGAAAAAATATACGCACTTATATCTGTGCACCAAGTTCAATATGTCATTTTGATCACAACCAACTAAATGAAACAAACCAGTCAACCTCATTCCTGTTGATTCATTTTTCCACAAATGTGAAATACAACAATGTATAGAAGTAATTTATAGAAGATTCTTACAGACTTATGATGCTGCTGTTGGAGATGTAACCATACTGGTCAACCGATCAAAAATGGTGGAATTTACTCAACCGTATGCCGAATCAGGATTGACTATGGTAGTTCCAGCTAAGTCTGAAGAGTCACCATGGATGTTCATGAGACCTTTCACCTGGAAAATGTGGGTTGCTACTGGTGCCATCTTGATATACACAATGTTAATAGTTTGGCTGTTGGAGAACAAACAGAATCCGGAATTCAATGGCCCTTGGCATAATCAGATTGGCACTGCTCTTTGGTTCACTTTTTCTTCCCTTTTCTTTGCCCACAGTAAGTAGCTTTCTCCTTTTCACTATTTTGGCTAGTGTCAGTTTGATGGAAAATATTGCTTTATTTGAAAAAACACACCACTAATGCCATATTGTTCTATCCAGGGGAGAGAATTTATAGCAATCTCACTAGAGTGGTGGTTTTAGTGTGGCTATTTGTGGTGTTGATCTTGAACTCAAGCTACACTGCTAGCCTTTCTTCAATGCTCACCGTGCAACGACTGAAACCAAACGTGACAGACATTGAGTGGCTAAGAAGTAACAATTTGAAAGTTGGTTGTGACGGTGATTCATTTGTGAGGAAGTACCTGGAAAATGTGCTCAATTTCAGCTCCAAGAACATCTTGAATGTCGGAAATGAATACTCATATCAAGGAGAATTCAAAAACAACAGCATAGCTGCTGCCTTCCTTGAACTCCCATATGAGAAAGTATTTATTTCCCATTACTGCAAAGGATACGCTGCCGTGACACCCACCTACAGATTTGGAGGACTAGGCTTTGTAAGTACTTAAAACTTCAGACGTCTAAATCCTGAGAAACTTCATATGTCCACAGGAACCAATTGTAAAACACTTTTGCTATCCGTACAGGTATTCCAGAAAGGCTCTCCAATAGCAGCAGATTTTTCTGAAGCCATCCTGAAGCTATCAGAAAATGGGGTGTTGAAGTCACTGGAAGAAAGCTGGTTCGCACCCTCGCCAGAGTGCTCAGCCAATGCAACAGACAAAGACACTGAAAGCTTAACCCTCTCCAGTTTTTGGGGTCTCTACCTGATATCTGGTGCAACTTCTACCATCTGTTTTATACTCTTTCTTCTTAACTTGGTAAGGAATTATAGACAATATCAACAAGATGCAAACCAAAGCTACATAGCTCCAAGCATGAGGAGCATTTGGTGGGAAGCAGTCTGGTTTACAAAATACATTTGTAAGAGAGAAATAATGCAAAATCCAGGGAGGGTATAACTACTGCTCGAGCACAGGATGCGAATGAATGGAGCTCTTCAAGTTGAGAATATTCAAGTACATCCAACATTACAGATGATCTTCAGGAATTCCCAGAAGCTGAAACTGAAATGCAATACATTCCAGGTTGTAGCTGAGACCAGAATTTCTAAGCACACATGATTACTGTAGCTGTTCATAAATTCCAACATTTTGAATTCAGCTGTAAATAACACAAGTCTGCAGCTATGGGTTATTGTCAGAGGATCAACTTGTGGTTGACTGTCATGAAAAATATTCAATTCAATGTATCCATAATCACTGAAAGGTTAACAGATAATGTGTTGTATTATATATTGAATTATGAATTGATTTGTCGTTTTAATTATTACAATTCAGGAGTTGAGGAAAATCACATGAGTCCTAAATACAATATCAACCTTAACTTGCATTACAAGTCATATATTTTTAGTGGTAAAAAAAAAAAATCAATTTCTTTAGCAAAATTGCACAATAAAGAGACATTTCCATTTTCCATTAAGAGGGTTCTGTTTTGTTGAGTTGAATAAGCAACTTGGAAGCTCAAGTTAAAAATAATAATAATAAAAAGTTTAAACTACTAGAGACATTAATATCATATGTATTCAAGAAAATGAAAACAAATTGAAGACTTTTTTTTTTAAAGGTAGATATATTAATCAAGAATAAGACAAAATACAGTCTTCGGTGACTCCTTGCCACCTACAATCCTCTTGCGAGGACAAGGCCATTGAGGCAAGCTTATGCGCTAAACGGTTACCTAGTCTAGGAACAACTTGGGACACTACAACACCCACCACAACACACAGGGCCACAAAACAAATTGAAGACTTGGATTTCAACACCTGCACCTAACATATTTCCATACACTGCTATATGTGCAGTATATGTAATGTAGCAGTGTATATATAATTCCACAGCACATCACCAAGTGCATTGTGGAATAGTTGCAGTCTAAATCAAAGTGGATATTGACTTGACATATGATAACACATGACAATTGACATTAAAAATTTCCTGGAAGGTGCTCACTTTCTAGTCCCTATGATACGTTAATAGAAGTCAAGATCTTGGTTACGACTTCATGTAACAAGCAATTAACACCCATTCGCTCTTCACTTCAAAGCAGTGTTTACCAGATGGACCCACGACTACGACTCTTAACGATTGAGTGGTTTTCCTAATCCTTGGTGTTTTATGGCTATTATTACTGTAAAGCACAGTTCAAAGAAAATATATTAGTTTGACTTCCAGAAGTAGTATGGAATATTAATGCAAGAATATAATTGTACTAAGTACTAACTCGCCAGCTACAACGTAGAGACTCTTGGGTGCAACGGGATGCATGGTTGTGATCCAAGCACATTATAGTTTTCGCCACTAACAATCGAGCACCAATTTTTGTTTGATTACCTTACTGATTAGATAATCTTATCTATCAATAATAGCCCTTAAATCTATTGTAAAGATTACTATAAAATTAACAGTATTTTTAATAGTTTTACTAGCTGATCTAACTCGCATTTAAATAGTATATCAATAGTAATAATAAAATAATAGCAGTGTTAGAGTAAACTCATTAATGTAATACATGACTCACAATAGTATAAATACGGCATTAAAATACATGGTAAAGAAGACTTGACTTTCGCTTAAAAATTACACCACAGTGCGAAGACCGACTTTTGTCTAAACATTACACCGCAGTTTATCATAAAAAATTTTAAACCAGGCATGACTAGAGTATCCGAAGAAGAAATGAAATTTCAAAACAAAAACGTCTGCTTGTGCATTCCACTTTCAAACTTTTTATACATGCTTTTAAAGACCGACCACTTCATATTGTTTCTTAAATTAATAAATTTTCTTCTTTTGAGATCCTTAAATTAATAAATTTAGAAGATATTAAACAGACAATCGAAGATCTAAAAGTATTTGTTCTGTTAAAACTTGAAATCGGGTTTTAGCTGGTGCGTTTCTTGTCATGAATCAATCTTCATATAATCCTACTATCCTACTAAGCAGGCTTAGTCAAAAAGATAGTCCCTAAGTATTTCCTGTACTTGCATATGCCCAGTGGGAGTAACAAGTATACCACAGTAAAATCCATTATAAACTGTAACTGCTTCATCAAATTGTTTCCGACGAAAATGATTATCAAAGTAAGTGTTGTACAACCAACGAAACAAACTAGATAAACATTTTACATATGGTCAGACGAATGATCATGCCTGCAAATGAATGCCGCATACACACACTAACGAGCATGCTCAGTTTCCTGAATTGTACTAAAATTGCTGGTTTCATCAGCTAAATTGGTGAGATTTGTGACATAGAAAGCCTTAATTCTCATCCAATCTAGTGGACAAGCACCAGCAGATCCAGTCGCAGTTGTTAGTCCCTGATTAATCTAGCAACTCATCTGTTTTCTCTTGACAATCAAAACTTGTTCCAATCGAGAAGAATTACGTTACATCAAATGACACCTATTTGGTATTCAAGTACACATTAATGCTACCAAGATTCTGATTTGTTCTTACACTCAGGGAGCATAAAAGAAGTTACCTATAGCCTCTTCCCCTTCCACTTCCACGTCCACCCCAACCCCTACCACCCCTGCCCCTTCCCCTCCCTCTCATACCACCACCTCTCCCAACATGAGATATTCCTTCTAATGCTCTATTAACAAGCTGATTTTGTAAACCTCCAGATCCACAGCCCTTTTTCGATGCCGTATTGCCAGATCCATTAGTAGCAGCAGGTCGTTTCCCTCTGCACAAAAAATAAGAATGAGAAGCCCATCAGTCTGTGCTTGTCATTTCTACATGTAACAATGATCATTTTATTCAGATCTCTCCTGTTGCATCCAAGGTGAATTATTTTTTATCATCACTAAGCACAAACCCTCATAATACACCACTTTCAGCAAGAAAATTATATAAAAGGCTATATTTGAGTAATCAGAGACAAAAACAGAAAGATAAGTTGCATGGTGAAAGTCACAGCATCACAGAGATTCCCTACCCGGTGGCTGCTGCGGTGGAGGCCACAGCAGGTTTTACTGCTTCTTTCCATGATAGGTTGACACTCTTATCTCCAATAAATGCAGGTGTTTTTGAATGTAATGGCTGAATTGTTACGGAAATTGTAAAATCAGTTCCAACAGTTCAAGTATACATTTCATCAAATTATAAATTACAAAAAAGATATTCAATTTCACCTTTGACATGGCCAGAATGTTATTGCAGGTGCGCAACCCAGTTGTAGTATTCTGCTTTTGAGTTTTCTGCACATAAACCAGCTAACTTATTCAGGACAAACATGCAAAAAAAATTGTTCAATTGGACTGCAGAATCTTCCACAAATGAACTTACAATGTTATCCTTTGCTTCATCAGATTTAGCAGCTGCCATTGCTTTGTTGTGCTCAGCCATTCCTTGAGTTAATTTCTTCATTGTTGCCCTAGTTAGGTCTTCAACATTAGTCAACCTATATCAACCAAATTATAATGTCACTGACAATATCAATAACAAACCCACTCTTATTTGCAAAAACAGCAGTTTATTATGCACTTCAATCGATGTCATATTGTATACTTGTCATATCAAAGGTAACTACATATAAACTGCACCATCAGCTTACACGGCAAAGACACATTCTTCAAAATACAAGTATCTATTGATTAGGTTTTCTATTGTGAAATATTGTGTCACTGCCGACCAATTAAACTCTATAAAACAGAGAAAATTGTCAAGTTCTTTCCATGATAGTGATGCCATTTTTCACAACTCTTCGAATTTTTATGCTGCTCTGCTTTTAAAAGCAGTACTTTTCAATGAATCTGACTTGTGTCTAATTAAATGCTTCTGATAATTGATATACATAGATGACGATGACGATGTGTGCTTTTGAACTCTCAGACTTTAGAAAGAAACAACAAAATAGATATGCACACAACAAGAATAACATAAAGGGTATCAATCTTTAGGTTACTGCTCTCATATAGCAAAACGTAAATTCTAACAATCAAGACGGTTTGGTTTTTCCTGTTAGGTAGCTGAGTATCTGGAGCAATCAACATGATCTGATGGCATAACAATACAACACAATTAAACAGTAACGAAATTATAGGATTCACCAAATTATGAAAGCATTTTGTACTATGAACCAAAGGACCTACGAGAGTTCAAATATTAATGGAAGTTTGATTCACAGATTCTCTTATATAATTTAGAAGAAATCATTTTTAGACATGCAGTTAGTCATCTTCATTTTAGCAAATTATTTTGATAATTTCTCTTTCATCTGCGACAGCTTCACAATAATCCCAACTTTCCTACCCAAGTGATAAATCCTCTCAAAACCAAGTACATGGGTTTGAACAAAGGATTGGCACTTTAGCTCTAAGTTTCAGAACATCTACCTACCCATTTTAATTTACAATCTCAAAAATTAAGCCCAATAAAGAAAAATACATTATCATTGTCAAACAAACACAGAAAATAGATAATCTGCAGCTAGCAAGCAAGTAGTGATTGTCGAAAGAAGATTTATCTCATATAATAAAGATAGTGGTTTAAAAAGAAAGAAATGAAAGAGAAAGAAAGAGAGAACAAATGACCTCTCAGTGAAGTCCTTGTAACACTCTGAGAAGTCCTCCCCCAGCCTATCTGATGGTTGGCCAGTCACTATCTTGTAGCCACAGAGACTGTTTGTGGCATTGGGAGCCTATATTAGAACAAAGATAAAATAAGCATTGCATGCTAAAACTTCTAACAAGAGTGTGTTGTCCAAACTAACTTAGCAAGAACTGACCTTGTATGCCATGTGATGAAAAGCATACAACAAACACTCAACATATGTAAAGTTCATTTCTTCTCCTCCAGTCTTCCTCAGAGGCATATACTTCTGAGAAGAAAGAATAAAGAATGTTAAGACAAATACTCCAAGTAAACAAACCAATTTGCAGACATAATAGTTTTGTATTTCATCAAACTTAACAATGTCAACATAAGATTGGTTAACAAAGGCAAAACGTTTGATTTGAATAGACAAATAAAAGTCGAAATGATTTGTTTTCTCAGGTTAATATAGTAAATTATTGATCTTGCACATTATTTGAGTACCTTTAACAGCAGAACAACAGAAGGAAGAATCTGCCGTGACTCCTGTGGTGTTGTGTAAGGAGAAATTTCTGCAACAGCTTTAAGTAGATCAAGCTTTCGTTCCTCAGGAAGCTGACAAGGATCAACATTATTATTTCTTCATTAGAACAAAAAAACACAGAAGGGTTTTTCCCGGGCGGAAACCCTGACCACTGAAATTGCATGTCTATAACAACAGAACTTGATATTATGTGGGAAACCACCACTAATTGTTCCAAGCAAATGTGATAGTACTTTATGCAGAAAGAATCTAGAAATAAAGAATCATCATTCGGCCATGTTTATAGACCGTTGTTAGAGTGCTTTTCAATACTATTGTTAAAAAAAATTTCCCTAACATAAACTTTTGGGTACAGTGTCTTAACATGGTATGAGCGTTAGTACCACTAGAAAGTCCAAAGTTCAAGTCCCCCACATACATCTATTTCTATGTTAATTAGCATCTGGTATTTGAATTTACATTTGTAATTGAACTTGGTCTCCGTGCCAAGCCCATTGGCTTTGCACATGAGAGCTTGTGTTAGAATGCTTTTAAATACTATATTTGAACAATTTCCTAATAGTTTAAACTTTTGGGTCTAGCAAGCATTAGCAATCTTTAAAAAATATAAAATTCCAAATTATTTTCCAACAGCATTGAGTTTATTAAGGTTTCTATTCTAAACGTCTATCACTGGCTAGCAACCATTCCTCATTAGATTTCCTTTCCAGTTTTTCCCATTGTCCCCAAATCATTGGCAACAATTAACTGCAATCATTTTCTATACTGTTTTGTATTTATATCAAACAACAACCATGCCTTAAAATTATCACAAATCATAGGATAACTACACTCTATACGGAAAACTTAGTTGTAAACTAATGAAAACATATGTTATAATTAATTCAAGAACATTTGGGCAGAGGAATAAAACAAGGGCAGAGTTCAAGCTCTGGAGAGCTGTTCCAAAGTCTGGACACACATCCAACAACCTTTAAAATTAATCTTCACGTGAGATTACAATTTTATATTTCAAATTACAATTCCGGCATATATGACAACAAACCAATGTTTTAATAGGCGAAAGGCAAGGGCAGGTGAGGCGAGGCGAGACGGTCGTCTTGAGGCGACTGCCTCGACTCAAAATGAAAAATAAATAAATAAATAAATAATCTCTAACTTACAAAATCATCCATAACATTGAAAAAAAAAAAAAAATCTGAAAATATTATGAAATCATAAAGGGCCTTGGAGCCCGAGGCACAAGGTGCGCCTTTTGGATGCAGGGTGCACCTTTTTGTAAAAAAATCTCAAAATATTATGAAATCATAAAGTGGAGGATTTTTATATTTTTTTAAATTGTAGGGATTTTCTTACATATTTTTTAAACCAAATGATTTGACTGAGAATTTTATCAAAAACTGGGGCCTTATTCATAATTTTTCCTATATGTGTATATATATAAAACTTGCTTTGGAAAACCCTAATCCCAGTCGCTACCCTCACTGTCATCTACCCCCTCCCACTCCTCCGTTTTCTACTGCATCTAACCCACCAGAAAGCATGTTCTTGCTGGCAATCCACCGAAAAGCATCTTTTCACGCCGACGACCCATCGAAAAGCATCTTCTCTTGCCAACGATGCACTAAAAAGGCATCTTCTCTTGTCAGCAACGTGCTTTCTCCACCGGAGCTCGTCAAAAACCTTGAAATCAAGGTGATGTCGCCGAATTAAGCTCTAATTTGCCTTCAAATTTCATCGGCAACTTATTTTCTTTGTCGGAGCTCCTTCAAAGTCGGCTCCTACTGCACCCCACACCACACCACCCCCCCCCCCCCCCCCCCCCCCCCTCTCTCTCAATCATCTCACCATCGCCTCAGTCAGGCCTGCCTCAGGCTCCCAAGGTGGGATTTTGCACCCCTACCACCTAAGGTGACCACCTTGAGGTGCCTAGGACCCCAAGGTGGCAAGGCGGCACCTCCTCGCCTTTTAAAACAATGCAATAAAACATAAGAAATAATCACCATTTACACATGCATATTTGTAGATTTTTTTTTTTTTTTCGGAGAGCAGGTAGGGAAAGAAGAATAACATCATTTGGACTAAAACAATACAAAGTGTCAAAATATTATCTGTTTAATCGCAATGCAAAGTATTAGAAGTTTGATCTCAAGCATTGAAGTACTTGGGCACACATAAAGTGGTATTACCTTGTCAAATACGGGAATAATGTGTTTGTTCAAATAGTTGAGAAACTTGCTGCCTGATGCACCTCTCTATAGAAAAAGTTAGAAGGTAAAATACACTCAGTAAAGAGAAAAGAAATATGAATGTTGAAAATACATTGAATAATATCACACACAACCATACCAGAAAGAAAGGAAGAGCCATGTACAGGCATGATATCAATCTGTCAATATGGTCTGCATCTGAAACCTACATTAAGAACAGTAAATTATTAAGTTATAACGGAAAGAAAGTAACATACCGTTGCTGGACTTGTGTCAATTATAGAGAACAATCTAGTGAACAGCATACAGAAAGTAGTCAAATTAAGTAATGACAACTTAATTTTACAGATGCTAAGTTGTCAGAAGAAAATTTAGTTCACACTGTAATGCTGTGTGCTCGTCCATGGTCCACATTTTTAAGTACCAAAACATGCCCACAGAACATCTTAGAAGTTTAAACATAATTGACCTATATCCAAACTTCCCTTTCTTTAAATTTTACTGCAAGCCTTCTCCAACTTATACCTCTTTTAAGAAAGTTTACAAACTTCAGATTATAAGATGATTCAAATTTGAGTTTGTCATTCTTTGTGATCATAGCAACTCTAAGATTCAAGGAATCTGTCATCCTTTACGGGATATGCAACCAACTCATAAAAAATAAAAAGCATATTGCATTGCAATACATGACCCCACCCCATTACTATCCAATCAGACAAATAAACAGACTCCAAAAACATTCTCCGTACAAAGTATTACAAAGAGGGAAACATATAAAACACAAAACTTCCACTCTCAATATAATAGTCGATGTGGTAGTAACATGAAGAAGAAAAACACATAAATCCGAAGAAATAATTGTCAATTATCACCAAAGGCTTGATATCAACAAATGCAACATGCAGCTTGTTGCAATAACTTTCATGTACATACAGATAGGATAATGAACTTGTTACAACATCTAATATACTTCAATTAATTAACCAAATAAACTAAATTCAAACTCACATTGAATTGTGCATCTAAATCAGCCTGTCCTTCAATGATACCAATAAGTTCTTTCATGCGTTCTTGAGGAGCTTTCTCCCCAAATATGCTCAAACTCTTTAAGAAGTCCATAAACATTCTAAATTCTGCTCCAGTTACATCTTCTAAACTCTGATATGGGCCTCATTCAAATTAGTCTAGGTACAATTTAAAAGGGACAAGAAGAAAAATATAAAAACGTAACTGGAAGCACAAAGCATCAATTTTTCCAAGAAAAAGAACTTAATATATGTATTAAGGTTTCAATAAGACCATGACATACCTTTTTAATCAAATCAGTAATATGCCTTTCCATTTCCTCCTGAGGTTTCAAGAGTTCTGCTTTAAGGGGAAAAACCTGCAAATGTCATTACTCATCAAATATCAATCTTACGACAAACAGACAAACAGTAGCAATCACTGTTATATGATTGGGCTTATGACCTTATCTCTTATAAAGCTTAGAACCTTCTCACGAATAAATTCGTCAGTGGTAGGTTCATCAACACTCCCAATGTGCTTAAACAAGGCTGTCAAAGAAGCTGCATTGACAAAACCATCAGGGTTAATGAGGAACAAGATCACAAAATTGAATGCTATGAACATGCAGTTCTATTGATGCACCACACTATTCATACAAGACTTCTAAAACTTAAGGGCACATTTACTAATCGGGAATGAAAATGAAATGGAATGAATTTCCACTAGAAAATTAATAACAAGGAATCAGAATCAAGTTACATTAATTCCCTTTTTCAATTAGGAAAGGGAACTTGATTCATTAGGTGAGATAAGAGAATTGAGTTCCCTTTCTTGGAGGAACTTGACTCCTTACATGTGTATGGAGTCTACGAAACTTAATTCCCTAAAGTTTTAGAAACACTAAAAATTCACAAATCAGGAATTCAATTCCCTTTCTTTCAGGGGGATTCCCAATTTTAGTAAATGAGCCATAAGTATAAATGAGTATTAAGTCTATGAGTGTTGTTTGTAATGCATTCAGTGATACCAACATTGAGATATTGTCATGTATTTCTCCGATTTTTTTTAGTAGAAGACTGCTATCAATTCACTCTAACCACCTCAAAGAAACAATTTTCTATTAGCAGGCCTCCTGCCCCGATTCTACATGTGCCAAGCATCTCACTCAAGATCCATATGTTATAAACTTTTTTATCTTATTTCATGTAGCACCCAGACCTTGTAAAGAAACACACATCACATGAGTTGCTTGAAAATAACAGAAAGGCTCTACATATAAGAGATTCAAGAGCCAACAAATGACCATCAACGTACATAATAGAGGATTTGAATCACTTGTGACAAGTTATATCCTCCTTTTCTTTTTTCTGGATACCCAAAACTGCCAAACCTTTGCTTGTCTCCTGAGTTCTAAACAGAGACTACTGCAAAACCCTACAAGCCCGGAAGCCATAAAACTTATAAGATTTTAATATCCTAGGTAGGCGCCCCCAAAGCATTATATACCCTTGACCTCTTGGTTGAAAACACCATCCCTCAACCACTAGGCCTACCCCAAGGTTAAATCAACCATAATTACGCTATATATACTATGTTAGAAAGATATTAACCCTAATTTCATCATAATCCACAGTTGAACTCTTAACCTTCGAAAACACTTCCACATTATTTTAATTACTGAATCAACCACTTTACAACCTAGAAAAGATAAAGTCCAGATAATGATTCATGGCAAAATTCATGGACCATTATTATGCCAGATTGCAGTTACGAACATGTTCCTTTTATAACGAAGTACTAAAAATTGCTCAACGCAATCTCTAACTAAGCAGGCATGAGTTTCCAAAACCTTAAAGAAAATTTAAAATCTGAATGCCACTCCCGTGCACCTCATGAGAAAATCACAAAATAAAAAATGTTTTTCCCGCTCACTATGAAAGTTTGATACAAAACACGGAAGACGTTTCAGCTTTACATCAATCAATAATGTTGGCATCAATCAGATAATTATCTTAAAACCTCATTACAATCTACTCAAATCATATATTACCATAACGAGAAATGGCAAATTTTATAAATCATTTCTGGATTACCGTATCGTATAACATTTTTAGATTCTTTCAATTAATGACAACGCAGATTACCTTTAACATCTTGTCTCAACAGTGACATAAGAGCTTTATGCACAGCATCACGCTCCACAATTTCCTCTAAAGGCATCAATAAAGCCCACGTCAGGCAATAAATAATAAGAGATAAGCAATAAATTATTAAATTATTAACAACTGTAATTTACCTGCTGCAAGGAGTTGCACAAGAATGTCAACAATTTTCGAAAGATACTCTGGTGTATCCTTGCAGAATAGAGGAAGTCCCCGAATTGCTTGCACCCGAACCTGCATATCGATCACATTTAAAACTGACTTCCAAAGGCAAAATTCATAAGCAGCATGCTGTTTCTAGCTAATAAAGTTCAACAATCAAACTAAACATAAAAGCAACCAATTAATTACATAATTCCTAACACTACATAGATGATCCGTATCACCATCTTGCACCCTAATAAAACATTCAATTATAATAAAATATAAGTTATATATATATATAAACAAACACACACACACACACACACACACCCAACAAACTGACCTTCAATTTCCAGATAATCTCAGCTAACAAATATATCTGACTGATTATATAACCAATTCAAAAACTCTTTCAACTACTATGCTACATTGAATCATCCACAAAAATCAACCACAATCAAAATTCATCACAAAAATTTAACCTTCGCATTTAAACGGCAAAACTAACAACGAACCAATCAACAGAATTCTCGAATAAAACAGCAATCAAGTCAATAAGTCAAAACAATAAATTCGATTATAAACTAAATTCGAAACAGGAAAAGAAAAAAACACAGACTCCGAGCTCTTCTTCCTCGATCAAATCGAGATGTGCATCGACAGCACGGCTAGATAGGTCAGGAAAGAACTTGAAAAACCTAGGAATCAACTGAGCCGCCAATTGCTTAGCCTTTATACTCGTCTTGGCTGCTTCAATTATTCCTTCATAGTCCGTCACATTCTACACAACGAAAAACATCATTTCTGTATAGCATTGTAAAGCAGAAAAGCGAATAATAATAAACCCTAGCATATATATATATATAGAGCGAGAGAGAGAGAGACCTGAGACTTGTCCTTGGCGTCGTTGAGGCGCTCGCCGAACTCGTAGAGCTTTTCGATTTGCTTGGCTTCGTCGGAGGGGTCAGTCATTGGTTGCTAATTTTGTGGTGTTTGGTGTTGTGGTTTCTGAGAGAGCTGAGTGAGGAATCCAGCAACAATAAGAGAGAAAAAGTAAAATGAGTGCGTACGATTATCGTTATTAGTTGAGAAGAACAACAATTGAAGTAAAAGCATGGTAGAGATGAGCCAGTAAATGTAGAGACCGTACAGGAATTCACAGGAGGAAGAGAGTGACGAGACCAAACGACAACCAACTCGACAGAGCTTTTCACAATTCACACCCGAGGGTTTGTTTCATGTTATTCGATAAGAGACCCAGAAGACGCCAACACGGCATTTCGGTTTATGGATCCTGGAGTTAGGATCCGGATCCCCGCAAGCAATAATACGCCGTCGTTTTCAATTCAACGCGCCGTTAATGTGTTGGTTTCTTCTGATTTTTAATTTTATAGATCTTTAATCAAAATCAAGGAGCCTCTCTACCTCTATAGTCTATACCACATTGAGCAGTACAAAAACTATGTAATTAATAGATAATTATGATCAGACCTTTAATCAAAATCAAGAGAACTCTCTACCACTAGATCACATAGACTATGTAATTAATAGATAATTATGAGATATAATTATAAGGATTTAACTATCTTATAAATTGAGTAAAACTATTCATCAATAACATCTCTTGGATTGATGATAAGAATGATTATCAATGACAATCAATAACAACCCTTGGATTGGTTAACAACCGTTAGATTGGCTGTAAAGATGGTTATCAATAGATAACTTTACCCAACCAGTAAGGTGGTCAAATTTTAATCATAATATTTTAATTTTTAACTATTTTTTATTTTTATACATCTTTAAATCGTGATCTAATGACTTATAATCACCTATGTATTTATATTGAATCAGTGCATTCAGAAATTTTAACCTCTTAAAGCTTTTTCTCAATGAATTTGGTGACCCAAAGCACCAAAAATGAAGAAAAGGAAGACTACCAGAAAAAATCAACGATCTTATTAAATGGAGATTAATACATCATCTTATAATTTAGGAGAACTGTGACTGAGAAGTATAGGGAAGATTGAAAAAACATAAGGAAGAAAATAACAAACTCAAGAGAACATGAACAAAGTATAACTCTCCCCATCTTTTATGGAAACAACATTTCTCTGGCAGTCTCATTGGCTGCTGCTTGAAATCTTCTCCTTGACAGTTGTACAGTTACTAGGGAAAACTTCATTTCGACGATGGAATTATAAGATGGGCATGTCCAAGGCTCGTAAGACATCCTTGAATTCGAAATTGCGTGTTTCTTTATTGAACTGTTCTACCAGCTTGTACCTTACATCGTTCAAATAAAATGATTGAGCGGTCTCCATGAGCCATTGTGCCTCTGAGTCGGTCAGTTTACTAGTGAACACCACATCTCCTCGGACAAGTACCAAGTCCTTGCTTTCTGCAAAGTCAGTGTAAAATGTTACAGTCAAGTATGGAGCTGCTTGAGTTCCTCTCGCCTTGTAATCTTCCAGTCCGGTAAAAAGTATGTGTGGCAATTGCACTGCAAGAAAAGCAGAATTGATGTTTCAGTTTAACTCGCAACTCACTTAGGACAGAAAGCAGGTTTTTTAAGTAGTGGAGGGGGACTATTGTTCACCGTTGTTAAGAGGATGGTGTGATGGTGTTAAATAATAAAAAGGCTCAGACCAGCACCATTAAGGTGGGTAGTCGTATACTCATATCTATGGAACAACCACAATAAACACATCAATAATACTTGCTTCAACAAACAATTTCTACTTCAATATGGAAACAAAAGTCCCATATTAGATTCTATGAAGACAAATGCCATAGAGAAGCTAACTTTAAGATGGCAAGTGGAGACAATTAGTATAATAACAACATTTCTATACTTCCATTTAATCATTTTTCCTCTGCTCTTAAGGTTCTTATCAACAACTTAAAACATACAAAAAGCATACAAGAAAAGATGGAATCTATTGATCTAAGTTGTTAGCTGTGATTACCTTGTTCTATAATCTATTCCCAATCCTAGTCTTCATTATAAAACCAGCTCCGCATGCATAATAAATACAGGCAACAGAATTTTCTAGTCCATTAGTTAAGAAGGCAATGCAAAACTGTTCCAAACCCTGGGAGCTTAATCAGTCAGCTTTTTTCTTTATGTCATGCTAACTCTCTGGTTTGTTTACACATTGGTTACATCCTCTTTTAAAGATTGCAAACTTCATCTCTTTTATGAGGATATTCTAAGTTTATATGGTTCGTGAGCGGATGTAGTGTAACCTATAATTCTAAAATACACCGACATGCTAACTGATAACAGTATCTTAATACTAGTTTCAAAAAAAAGAAATAAAAAACATAACAAAACAGCATCCGGATACACAATCTAGTGATTAATTTCTTCCCATTCAATTCGTAAGATCGACAGACCAACCAATGCAAATACATTTTAAATATCAACTCTCACAAGAGACAACCATTAAACACATACCGTACAGCATGTAAAACATAAGCTATTAATTAGAGACTTAACCTTGAGCAAACATTGTAGTAAAACCACTTCCTTTCCACAAAGGAAGAACAAAGTACCGGCTGCAAAGATTGAGCAAAAAAACGAAATTATAAACCAAATCTAAGAGAATAAAGAGACATACGTATATACAACACAGACATTGAGT
Organism: Nephelium lappaceum; assembly: GCA_021234005.1. NCBI lineage: Eukaryota > Viridiplantae > Streptophyta > Magnoliopsida > Sapindales > Sapindaceae > Nephelium > Nephelium lappaceum. The sequence continues at coordinate 14,231,066 of CM038010.1, forward strand.
CCATAGCTTACCAATCTGTTGCTCTTTGCTCCAAGAAGCGATAAAGTTGAGCTTTCATTGATGCACCAATGTGACCCCTTCCTAAGTGATACTAATATGGCACAACCCACGAAAACATAACACGAAAATCAACAAAAAGACAAACATAATCCATTATACTATAGTAAGATGCTTTAATTAACATGTCATTATAACTGTGATCATGGAGACATGAAACTGCAGAGACCAGAGCCATCTAAAGGGGCCATATCAAGCAATTGACAATTGTACATGACAAGTAGAAGTGTACAACAAACATTATGTTTAGTTTCTGTGTGATCTATCAAATCACTACCACTTAAATGTATACACTACAGCTACAACTGAATTGAAAATGATAAAAGGAACAAAAAATGATAGGTTACCCACATCATCCCAAATGGAAGCAAGGACGTCGGGTGACTTATCCTTGGCTCTCTCAATATCCATGATCGAATCTAATGGCTTTGGCTGCAGAGGCGCGAACCCAGTTGCGAACCTTGAGGTTCTGTAGAAACCAAGCGAACCCCATTTCAGGAAATCGCATGGGATCGTTTGCTGGGGCTGGTTGGCTGCAAAGGTAGTGAGAGTGTGTCTTCTGGCGAAGAGAGTTGTCAGTGATGAGACTTTGGTTCTTGCAATTCTGGATGATATACGTTGCATTTTGTGATGCGAAAAGCTGAAAATGAAGGAGATTGAAGTTAAGAAGTTTTTTCCAGGAATTTTATCGAGCAGTTGGCGTGCAATGTAAATAGTTGGCGTGCAATGTAGAGCATGTTACTGTTGGAATTCAAACGTATTACTGGCCAAAATGGTAGTCAAAGGTTTCATGGTTGGAAGATAGTGATTAAGCTCGTCACACTTTGATAGAAGTAAAACATCGACTTTACGAGAAAAATTATAAATTGTATATCTTTTTTTTTTTTTTTGAGTAAATTATATCCTTTATTTATATTATTTATATTATATATAATGATGTTATATAATATAAATTAAACCAAAAAATGCATGACATATGTGATGTATTCATAAATGTGAACATGGGCAAACGGGGGAGAGTGGGTTACTTCGTTCCTCCATTCGTCCTCTGTCCCCGCCTAAATCTCCATTGACAACTTCGTTCTCGTCCTGATCATCAAAATCTAGCTCCCTCCAAATGGATATGAGAATTGGAGATGAGGATTTGGGGTCCTATCAACAACTCTGACTGAGATCCTATTTGTACAGATAGAGCTCAAATATTTACGTAAATTTGGAGTGTTAAAAACTTCATTTAAACCCTTAACCAATCCTGAAGAGAGATTAGCTTACATTAACCAATACTGATTGAGAACATGTGGAAACGAGTAACTTTCGAACTTTATACTTTATTTATATTGTCAGTTTTCATAATACAACTAAGATCCTATTTATAATGATAAAACTCTAACATTGATGTAAATTTCAAGTACTAAAAACTTTATCTGATCACTCAACTAACACCTAAAATATATTATGTTACACACAAAAATGCTAATTGAAAACGTATGAGAACTAGGAGTTTTCAAGTTTTATACCTGATTTATGTTATTTGTTTTCACAATGTAATTAATATTATATTTGTAAAAATAAAACTTCAATATATATATAAATATTTTTTATTTCATTTTGTCACTTAATTAACAGTAAAAATATATTAGCTTACGCAGCGTTGACTGAAAACATATGAGAACTGAAAATTTTCTAGTTTTATTCTTAATTTATGTTATCTATCTTATGAATGCAATTGAAATTCCATTTGCTTAAATAAAACTTCAGTATTCATATAGATTTCGAGTGTTAAAAACATCTTTGATCACTTAATTAACACTAAAAAAACATTAACTTACATACACCTGTGCTGACCGAAAACATGTTAAAAGTAGGAGTTTCCTAATTTTGTGTTTGATTTATATTATTTGTATTTATAATGCAACTAAAATCTCATTTGTAAAGATGAAACTCTAATATTCATGTAAGTTTCAAATTTTAAAAATATCATTTAACTCATCAACTAACACTAAGAAACATTAACTTATGCTCATTGAAGCTTACCAAAAACATGTGAAAATTGAAAATTTTATAGTTTTATGCTTAATTTTTATTGTTCTTTTTAAAACGCAACTAAAATCTTATTTGTAAAGAAAAGCTTCAATATTCATATAAGTTTCAAAAATTAAAAATTTCATTTAACCCCTCAACTAACAATAAAATGATATTAACTTACACTAATCAACACTGATAGAAGATGTGTGGGAACTATAGTGGTGTTTGACACCATTTTTAACTATTATTTTTCATTTTTAAAAACAAAAAACGTTCGAAAATGTGTTTGTCAATAATTTTCAAAAACATATTTTCGGAAATAAAAAATATATTTTCAAAAATATATAGTAAAACTTAAGGTAAAAGTAAAAAATGATTTTTTTTTTATTTTCTATCACTTTCATAAACCTTTTTTTTTTTTCTGTACAATAAAACTTAAAAAAATAAAAACACTCATATCTAATAGTCACATCGTCATTTTATAATTATAATTTTGATCCAAAAACATTTTCATTTTTTTTACCTATTTTTAAAAATGATACAAAACAATTTTTTATCATTTTTTTTTTTGTTTTCAAAATGTATTTTAAAAAATTCTACCAAACATATTATTGTTTTTGAAAACATCATTTTCAAAACATGTTTTTCGTTTTTTAAAACACTTTTCAAAATTTTCATTTTAAAAACGTATCTAAATGCACTCTAATAGCTTTCTAGCTTAATGTTTTTTTTATATTGTCTGTTTTTATAATACATCTGAAATCCTATTTATAAAGATTAAACTCCAATATCCACTTAAGTTTAGAGTGCTAGAAGCCTCATTTGGTCACTCAACTAACACAAAAATAATAATAATAATAACTTCCACACACTGACATTGACTAAAAATGTGTCAAAAATAGAGGTGTCCTAATTTTATACTTGATTTATATTGTCTATTATAAGAATGTAACTGAAATCCTATTTGTAAAGATAAAATCAATACTCATGCAAGTTTCGAGTATTAAAATCTCATTTGATCACTCAATTAATACTAAAAATGTGTAAAGTTTAAGTGTTAAAAATGCATTAAAATTAAATTCCTTTGTTCTTCACTTTTGTAGTTGGTGTCACTAAGGGTATCCAAGCTTTTGCTAAAAAGAGACTGAGAAGAGACTATTTGAGAGTGTTTTAGAATGGAAGAGAGGTAGAAAGTGTATTTCCTGTTTTTGTCAGTTTAAATATTTTAGGAATAATTGCATCTTGTCCAACCTCAAAAGGAAAATAGCGTCACCTTACTCTTTCCATTGTTAATTTCACATTATAAACGGATATATTTCATATAACGGTACGATAGTGTAGCCTTAAACTAATTTTGTAGTTCTACCAATCAAAAATTTCACGTGAATTCCCATTATCTAATGATGTCCAATTATTTTCAGTGTAAGGGAATGCTTCAAAATTTTATAAAGCCTAAACTAAATTCATCTAATGAAATCATATGATATTTTGGCTAATGATGATTTACATGCACCGTGGTTTGTAAGAAAATACATTATGGATTAAAAATTTTAACAAACCCATTGAATCGAATTGAATTCTGCAAAACTCATAATTTTGTAATTGAAAATCTGTAAATGGAATTTTGACAGTTTTAATCCAGAAGAATATATCACTACATGTGAGATGCATGAGAGAATTGCATGTGGACGACATATTCATATTTTTAATCCATGATGAAATGTCAAATGCTTCATGCAAGTACAAGCATGTCAACTGTCACATATGGAAGCAGGCGAGTCAGGCAAGTTGGATCCACGTACAGCTCTCGTGTGTCTCTGCCTAAAGTACTGATTAATTTATACATAACAACATGAGTAAAAATTGAAAAACAACAAACACATTATTTATCCAAAAAATTGAAAAGAAAAAACATCTACTCGCCTTGATATTGGTGAAAGCAAACAGTTTTATAATTTCCATGTTATCAGAACAACAAATCTTTTTTTTTTTTTTTTTTCAGTTGTAGGAAAATGTTAATAAATCTGAGAAAAGCTGTTTTGAATAAGTTGCCATTCTCATGTTCAATAAGTACACAAAAGCTTTCTAAATATTTGTTTTTTGATTTGAGTGAAGAGTTAAGTTCGTGGGCAATCTCTGCTTGCACAATGCACACTCACCATGGTTCTCTATTTCAGGTTCCCGAAGTATGCTACTGCTCTTCACTTTGACTTTGAGCCTCACTTGCCGGCCACCAACATCACTATGTTTAATTTGAACAACATTGATAATCTGGGTGGTTTAGAACTCAATCCGATTATATTTTAATTTTCTATTATTATATTTAATATCAGAATTTTAAAAATAAAATAAAATCATCGCGTTTTTCAACACGTTATTTTATAATTTATATAATTTATTTAAAGGAAGCTAGTATAAATCAAGCCAAACTAATGAAACAAACTAGAAGGTTGCTGGCGTTATCCTAATTGACAAGAACAATTAAATAAACCAACCTGCTGTTGGTCCCTCCAGCACTAGGTTAGGCCCTCTACACAACAATTGAAGAAGTTGTTTTAGGAATCTGTTTGGAGGTTTGATTATTAAATTAACTATTATATTAACTTTTTTAATGAATCTCAAAACAAGAATCAGCAACCAATTTTTATAACATTAGACTATGAAGTATAAGCAATGGTGGTCTCAGAACTTGATCATGTATGAATAATGAAAAATTGGAGCTTAAGTGACTGTTGGGAAATTAATCGTGAATCAGCAGAATCAAGACCATGAGGCAGCTTTGCACAAGTGCAAAAACCTCAAATGTCAAAAAGGAAATCATTTATGTTACTATACAGAACCATCATCAAAGTGGGTTCCCAGTGCTAACCACCACCTTTCTGGCCCGGTGGATATTTTCAAGTTCACAAAGCCACAGGTACCATTAAAAGCTAAGCTAGGAATAAGTGTGTGATGGTCCTCCTCACACTTTCACAGTACTTGTCGCTAACCACCACCTTTCTGGCCCTGTGGATATTTTCAAGTTCACAAATCCACAGGTACCATTAAAAGCTAAGCTAGGAATAAGTGTGTGATGGTCGTCCTCACACTTTCACAGTACTTGTCGCTGCTTTTACTGCACTCACAATAAAAAGCTTGCCTCCACTTTAACACATTCAACTGAAACCCCCCAAAAGATGAAACCAAATTGGCTATTGGTGTAAATTCTAGCCCCCATGAGTTGGGCCGCCCGGGGGGGGGGGGGGGGGGGGAGGTGGTGTGGGTGGTGGTGTGGTGTGTTGGGTATGGTTTCAGTAATCAATGGCTCATATTCATTCACATCAAAAGGCTACATTTATTATCATCTAAGTGCATGAGGTCTCTCATTGTTGCACATGCCCTGCATTTAATAACTCATTTTTGGTTGCCTAGTGGGGTTCACGCCTCCCCTCAACTTCTATCAACTTCTATTTTTGTATTCTTTGTCCTCCGCATGTCTGAATTGGCATGAACAAACTTGCCGACTACAATATTATGGACATTCAACATAAGTTAACAACAATTAATAAAGTAAAATAAGCAAGTTGGTTGGTTGGCGACTTGGTGTTGGCTAGGATATATGTATGCCTTATTGACAAAACTTGGGTCTTTAATCATCAATGATTAACTATTGTTCACATCCGTGAATGGATTCTTTTCAAGTTAATTATTGTAATGTAATGTAATTATTATTGACACAGATCCCAACTTTGTAAATTAAAATTTAGACACATCCATTTTACAGCATCCGATCTCTCTTTCGTTTTCCCTGGCTTACAACTTTATATTATATGTACATGGCTCTGGTCTTCACGGGTGTGGATTCTCTCACCTTTCTTTTTTTCTTTGGTTTTTTCATTTCTCTATTAATCTGTCTGTCCCACAACAAAGTTTCACAGCCTGGGGTCTTGACTCTTGATCACTTTTATATTCTCCTATCTACTATTAGTATTTTGTCCTGAGCTGCTGCCCTTGTGTCCTATACAGTCATGTGTGACCAATCTCCTTCTCCTCCTTTTGTTTTCACTTGCTTCCTCATTCTCTTGCTTACTCTAAACTCACCAACTTGTCTAGCCAAAACCACCACAACCACCAGCAACACCACTCGCCGCCAACCCCGCCTACTGTCCATCAACTACCATGCAAAATCATGCCCCCAACTTGAACAACTTGTAGGCTCAGTAACATCCCAACAGTTCAAAGAAGCACCAGTTTCTGCACCCGCCACCATCCGCCTCTTTTTCCATGATTGCTTTCTAGAAGTAATATTCCACACATCATGCATTTTGGTTTTGGTTTTACATGCATTTGTAATTTGAACTCATGCACGGGGCTTGTTATAATGTTGCAGGGCTGTGATGGGTCCATATTTATATCAACAAAGCCTGGAAGCAAAGTGTTAGCAGAGAAGGATGCACCAGATAACAAGAACTTGAGGCCAGAGGGGTTTGAGACTATAAGAAAAGCCAAGGCCTTGGTGGAGAGCAGGTGTCCTGGTGTTGTATCTTGTGCAGACATTCTTGCAATTGCAGCCAGAGATTTTGTCCACTTGGTCAGTTCTCATTCATCTTCTTTTTCTTTTTTACTTTTTCAGTTCTCATTCATCTTTTTTTTATTTTACTCTCAATTTTTGTTGATACTTCAAATTATATCCACTCACGCACCTCATGATTTAACATTCTGTCAAAAAAATTAAAGTCACATGTATTGTGAGATGATGACTTATATTTCGCTACAAAATTTCATCTATGTAATTGTGAAAAGAACAAGCAGAAAATGACCCTTTATAGTTTCCCAAAAGACAAGGCAGGCTGTACAACATGGTCCCTGCTATGCTGTGATTTCTCTAGCTTTAAACATTTTATTAGTGATATACTCCAATGTGGACTATAACATAGACAATTTAATTTGTCTCACCATTGTGTGAATTATCTCACACTTCTTTTCTGGCTTTGAAGATGCTTCCAGAGTAGAAAGATTAGGAGATAATTTTTAATACATTTTTTACTAAACAGCTAGCTAACTTAATTTAACACCACCTCGTTCTAAAAGACAACAAATCCATAGTTTCACGTGCTTAATTTGTCGTTATAATTAGTGAAATACTGAAATTGCTTTGAACACTGGAGTCTTTTCTGCATACTTGTCCTTGGCTGATCTTGTCTGTTTTGAAGTCAGATAAACGGCCTGTTAGTTTTCCAAGGATATTGAGATACTTATGTCACTCTAAACAGTTAGAGCCCGTTTAACTAGCTCCCATAGTACCCCCTCCATCAGTCCTGCTTTCTAGAAAGTAAACAGATAAAATTCGCGCATCAACATCGTCTACAACTGCAGATAATTTTTTCATTTAATGTGGATAGCCTTTTTTCGCCTTTTAGGAGTATCATTCCAGACTATACACTAAAATTTTATTTCAATTAATTCAAATAGTTGTCTAATTTAATATCAGGAGGAAAAAAATATAAAAGAACGCACAATTAATGCTGTCAAATTTTTCAACTTTAATCTACTTCACTAGTCTTATTAACCCAAGGAACACGAATTAATTACGTTAAAGTCCTCTACTTCAACTGCGGTGATCATTTCTCGTTTGCACCGTGGTAATAATTACCGGGGCAAATTACACTAAAGTACCTCGACCTATTGAATTATTACAGTCATGATGCGAGTTTAAGCTAAATTACACATAAGTACCTTTGACCTGGTTTGACTAACAATCAATTAACGGTAAAGTTAACATTTCAAGGGTAAATCGGTCTTTTTATATATCAAACAATATTTGGAATATTATTTAAACAAAATCTCTCTCTCTCTCTAAAAAAACAAAATCTCTCTCTCTCTCTATATTTCTCTCTTCTTCTTCTTCCTCCATTTTCTTCTTCTCTTCTTCTTTTTCTTTTCTTCTTCTTGTTCTTCTGGGTATCTGGGTTCGCGACGAACCCAGTCGAATCTGGGTTCGTCGCGAACCCAGTCGAATCTGGGTTCGTCGAACCCAGATTCGCGACGAACCCAGATTCGACTGGGTTCGTCGAACCCAGATTCGCGACGAACCCAGTCGAATCTGGGTTCGTCGCGAACCCAGATTCGACTGGGTTCGTCGTCGTGAACCCAGTCGAATCTGGGTTCGCGACGAACCCAGATTCGCGACGACGAACCCAGATTCGACTGGGTTCGTCGAATCTGAGTTCGCGACGAACCCAGTCGAATCTGGGTTCGTTCGAACCCAGATTCGCGACGAACCCAGTCGAATCTGGGTTCGTCGTCCCCAGATTCGACTGGGTTCGTCGAATCTGAGTTCGCGACGAACCCAGTCGACGCCGCGAACTCAGATTCGACGAACTCAGTCGAATCTGGGTTCGTCAGATGCTTTAATTTGTATTTTTTTTTTTTAATTTTTTCTTAAGATTTGTTTAGATGTTTATTAAGATGAGTTGATGATGATGGTTTGATGATGATAATTGTGGGTTGATGAATGTTTTTGGTGTTGATGTGAGTTAATGCTTTAATGAAGTTTTGTTGGTGTTTGTTAATGGTGATTTGTTAATAAAGTTTGTGTTGATGTTGATAATTGGGATGAATCTGAGTGTTAGAAACTTTTTCTTTTAATTTTTTATTTAAATAATAATAATATAAATTAATTAAATTGTTTTGTATAAAAAATAAATAATTAAATTATTTTAAAATTTAGTGTGACGTGGCAGTTTGTAAGTGTGAATTAATTATTTTTTATTTTTTTAATTTATTTAATATATAAAAAGACCAATTTACCCTTGAGATGTTAACTTTACCGTTAATTAACAGTTAGTCAAACCAGGTCAAAGGTATTTATGTGTAATTTAGTTTAAACTCGCATCATGACTGTAATAATTCAATAGGTCGAGGTACTTTAGTGTAATTTTCCCTAATTACCGTCTCTATTTTTGTAATGATTCTAATATTAAATTGTTGTGGAGTGAAGGCTGGGGGTCCTTATTACCAAGTCAAGAAAGGAAGGTATGATGGGAAGATATCAATGGCATCCAGGGTACCTCCCAACATCCCACGTGCAAATTCAACCATTGATCAAGTAATCAAACTCTTCAACTCAAAAGGGCTGTCCATAGAAGACCTAGTGGTTCTATCTGGTGCACACACAATTGGGTTTGCTCACTGTGAGCAATTTGTAAACAGGCTCTATGATTTTCATGGCACCAAGCAGCCTGACCCTTCCATTGACCCCAGGCTGCTCAAGGCTCTGAGAATGTCCTGCCCACGCTATGGTGGCAATGCCGACATCGTTGCACCCTTTGACGTCACCACACCCTTTTTGTTTGATCATGCCTATTATGCAAATTTGCAAGGCAAGTTGGGCCTGTTGGCCTCGGACCAGGCCCTGGTTCTGGACCCAAGAACCAAATCTTTGGTTCAAGAACTTGGCAAGGATAAGCAGAAATTCTTCCAAGCTTTTGCAGTGGCTATGGACAAAATGGGCTCTGTTGGCGTCAAAAGAGGAACAAAACATGGAGAGAGAAGAAAAGATTGTAGTATCCACATGTAAAGATTGATGATTTCCTATTCTCTTTTTTATTCTTTTTTTCTTTTTTTTGGGTGTTTGGGATATCTTATAGAAGAGGCATTTTCGTATGGTTGAATTGCTTGGTGAGTGGTGACTAACTTCTCAGATTTTGGTTCTAATTGCAAGCATATTAAATTTTTGACCAAAATTACACAACCCATTCGAAACATCACTCGTATTTGGGTCATTTTTGGTATTTTCTCTATTATTTATCTCAATAAATTCATCATCAATATATAAAAATCTTTTTTTCTTTTTTTCTTTTCTTATATTTACTTTAGACGCCTAAGAATCTTACCTATACTCCCAATTGAATCCTCTCTATATTTATGTTAAATATAAGAATGTTAATATTATAGTAGATTTTTTCATCTTAATTTATTAACCTATTTATGATATGATATAAATAGAACATATTATGTAAGGTAGAAATAACTTTCCACACGTATTTAGTAAATACATATAATAAAACTCCAACTTCAATCACAAATGCAAAAGAAAAGTGTACTAATCACTTTATACCCGTGCAATTGATTTATTTTTATTGTCTTAAATCAAACTTGAAATATTAACTTGTTTTATCTTTTCTATTTCCTATATTTGTTCAATTTTAATAAAAAATTGACAGTTTCATATTAATTAACTTTGTCAAGTAGATTTATCAAATTATTCAAAAAAGAATTGTAACCATTGAAAATGTATATAAAAATTTACTGTAATCAAGCACTATATATCAAATCTAAATATCAATTCTCGATCAAGAGATTATCATACCAAGAGTGGGGACCAAATATTCCTATTTTTAAATTTCTTTTAAAATATGATTTGGAGCGAAAGTAATTCGAATATGAAACATTACTAAATTGAATAAGCGGAACGTTACTCAAGTAAGTGAGCCACGTCTATCGTCAAGTCACCTTGACCGCGGTAAAAATGTTCCTAGCTGAATGGTTGATAAATGCATTCCCAAACCAAACATGATTTAAAAAAAAAAAAAAATTATAAAAGGCAAAGCCATGTACTGCATTGGTGGGCTGTCTTCAATTGCAATAAACACAGCAGGCGCCACCATTACCAAGCCCAAAAGAAGCAAACTTGACAACTGCAACAACAACAACAACAATCACCACGCAAGACTAGTTCAAGTCAAAGCCATGCGGGCCGTCGTCCAGCGAGTCACCTCCGCCAGCGTCGAGGTCGACGGCGCTATTGTCTCACAAATCGGGCCGGGCCTCCTCGTCCTCGTCGGCCTCCACGAAACCGACACCGAATCCGACGCCGATTACATGTATAGTAAAACACCTACTTCCCGTAGCTTCATTTCTCAGCCTAAATAACTAACGCATGGAAGGTGACTGATAAAATGCCTCAATCAAAAATTGAATCTTGCAGTTGCCGAAAAGTACTCAACATGAGATTGTTCCCAAATCAAAATACTGGCAAAGGATGGGACCTTAATGTAATTTTCCTTCTGGCTTTCTCTATATGTCTGGGGAAATTTTGATACTTTTGTTGTAAATTTTAATTCAATTGGTATTTTTTTGCAGGTTATGCAGAAAAATTATGGAGTTTTACTAGGTATAGTTCATATATATATATACATGTATATGTATATATATATTGAGCGTTTACGCAACTACGTTCTAACTTTTAAATCGTTAAAACCAATCATCTCAACTATTTACTATATATAGATAGTACCGAATTTAATAGTATGTAGTTTGCTACAGATCAAATGAGATGCTTTTAAGTGGCTATGTTAATCACTGTATTTGAAGTGGGAATTGGATGGTTGTTTTTGGTGGTACAGTGAGTCAGTTTACATTGTATGGAATTCTGAAGGGTAACAAGCCGGATTTTCACGTGGCAATGCCTCCTCAGAAAGCTAGACCGTTCTATGAGTCTTTAGTTGATAAATTCCGGAAATCTTACAACCCAGATGCAATTAAAGGTAAATTCGTTTTTTGTTGCTTGCTAATCACATTGTTTAATTGTGCTTAAATAGGTAATGTTTGCATTAGATAATGTCAAGTAGAAAGTTTTCCTTGTAGAAAAATGGCTAAGGAGATTGTTTAGAACATTTTACTTAATTCTGTGGCGTATGTTTATTATAACGATTCTGATGGAACCGATTTTTTGTTAAAACTATCAGGTCTTTCTCAATTTAGTATATGTTTTATTCAGTCTTGTGGAAGACACATTAAGATTAATATATATGGGGCAAAAAGAGAATAAGACAAAATCACTTATAATTTTCTACTTGAAAATCCTTTTTTCTTCATGGCCTTAGTTGAAAATAGAATCCATATGTTCCCAAGTGCCTTATCTGAACACTAGGCAAGAGACTTGATTGGTAGTGTTCTTTCAAGACGGTACTTCCAATGAATTTGTGGAACACTGGAACTAATTATTTTGTGCAGAGACTCAATTAAAGTTCCTGTACCCTTCACAAATCCGGGCTTAGATAAAATATATTCCCTCAAGACTGCTTGGGATCAAAATGAGTCACATTGCGATATCATAAATAGTAACAAACAAATGCGAAAAATGTTCTTATCTCCTTTGAACACCTCTTATATCCTAGTGCCAATTGGTCTTTGAATATGTGGTTTCATTTGTTTTCTCGATTACCTGTTGAATCACAGGTTTTCTTTTAAAGTTTTCATGGTATTCTTTTTTGGAATGAAGTTTTAAGCTACATGACTGAACATACAGGGAAACATGGCTCGTTTTGAATTGTATCATGGCATTTCCACTTGTATGATCACAAAATATTTTAGTGATATTAGTAGTCAATTTATGAAATCAAGGGTATTCTGGTTAGCATCATACAATTTAACCTCATGATACGTAATTTAGAAACCGCTTGCAGCCTATTATTGACATGGACATGGGAAAAAGGTAATTTAATGTTGTATCAAATAAATGAATTGTTAAGAGCCGGACTCATGCTTAACATCATTAACATTATATACTCGTGGATTTAAAATATTTAACTTTTGGTTTTTTGTAATGTAATTAAAGAATTTTAAGTGCATATTGTGTTTTTTTTTTTTTTTTCAATTATTCTGACTTCGTTTTCTTAATCAATTTGCGTAGATGGTGTGTTCGGAGCAATGATGAATGTAAGTTTACTCACCAACTTTTTTTTTCTTTCATCTCTCCGCTCAAAATCATCGTCTCCAACTTGGTATCTTTCCAATTTATGAAGGTTAATCTAGTTAATGATGGGCCAGTCACAATGCAGCTTGATTCATCACAATCGTCCAAGTTAGTATCACCAGCCTCATTCTATGTTATTTCAAATTTCATGGTTAGCTTTCATAGTTGCTAAAGAGTAGTTTCAACAGCTCTAACTGAGCTGATCCATTTCAGGAATACAAACAGCACAGTAGAAGAATCATAATTTTGTTGGTCTGCATGAACATATTGGCATGCCTGTTCTCCTTTTATGACTATAAAGGACTTCTCAAGTTGGCTGGGAGTCTAAAAACATTATCCTCATTATTTAGTTTATGATCTCATCAATTAATTAGATGCGCTTTCCACAATGGATTACAAGAAACATTTCTCAATACATGAAACCTCTTGTATTTCAACAATTTTGCATAACTACTACGTAGTTGCCATATTATTGATTTAAATAATTGGTATAACATAAGCATTTCTTTTATCCTCCTGTGGGCAGTTGTTAATGTACTAGTTAATTGTCGTTCCTGCTCTTTTATTCTCCCTTTAATACTTCATACCAGTATTTGTTTGATACACAATTGCTACGCTGCAACAGGTTGATATGCTAAATCTGTTAGACAACCCTTTATAAATCAGGGAAGTTCAGGGAAGAAAATAAACCCCTACATTGGTTGGTGAATGGCATGTAAAACTTAATTCACAAGTTTTATCATCCTATCTGAAAAAATAAGACTTGAAGATATTAGCACATTATGAATTAAAATTACATTGGTAATATTAATTAGAGAACACAAAACCACCATCTTGGTATATGAGCAGTTGATCAAGCGGGTCCACGCACACAACGTAATTCGTATCCAACTGTGTTGGTGCTCTCAACATTTCATGGTCATAAGCCTTTTGCGGTAGAAGTAAAATAAGCAATTTACAAGCAGAGTCGCTACTTAACATAGGGCAAGTAATGATTTGGTCGTACCGTGCATAAAAAGAAAAATCATTTCTATATAAACGCTCACAAAATCTTCCGCCTAAGTGCTGCACCAGGATGCAACTTCAGTTGGGCATCAATATTGTTACCAAAGCCAACAAAGGACTGCACCTTCACACATATTCAGACACTATTAAGTGCACACAACAACAAAAGAAAAGGTTCACCTGCAGAACGATGCCTCTACCGTTAAGCACCCATGAGGTCTTGCGGTTGTAATCTACCTGCAAAGATCAGGATCTTGTGAGCCATAATCTACATGACAAATTTCATATAGTTTCAGCCCATGTTAGACAAATATAAAGGTGAAACTACAATAGATTGGACTTGGATCTAAGATGAAGAGATCATTTTACATGGTGTAAAAAAAAAAATCACGAATTGATATACAATATATATATGTAATATGTTTATAATAATACTGTTCAGAAAATTTAATTTTTTAGCCTATTATAACTAATTATATAGCAGAACATCGCAAAACGATGACACTGCATCTTAAACACAAACCAATTAGCAACTCATCTTGCACAGTTTCCTTTTCTGTCTTTAGAAATCTATCCACCTCTTAGCTCTTAACTCAATCATATGCACTGACTTAACATATACAATTAAGGAATAAATATAAATACATAAGTGAACAAAAAGACAATAAAGAACAAAATGTGAAAAAGAAAAAAGCTTTCTATTTCAAAAACCTATAAAATTAATTATGCAATGTAAGCACTATATATCATCTCTTCGACAGAAAATACGGTCTAGAAATCATTTTGACAAGGCCCTCTTACAAACAAATATAGAGTTTTAGTTGATCAGGTTACCAGTGACATGAAATGCTAGGAAATGAAAACTGTAATGATTTTTATGAACTCCTATGCATTCATTGCGACAATAGTTGCTGCTGTAAACAATGCTTCTTTTGCAATTGACAAAATCTCAACGGTTCTGCAACATGACACAAACTATTAACTTAGCTTAAACAGAGAAGGAGCACTGAAAATAATAATAATTGAAAACAAATTTGAATGACATCCATTGTTTCAAAGTCCTCGTTATTATGTTACTAATAATAGAAACGATAAAGGTTGTTCTAGTATTGTCACTAATGCTCCTTTTTAGGGATTTTAATTGTAATCTTCTTATGAACCTTGCTCATAAAACTCGAAATTATCATGAGATTCCTGACACATCATTTTACATACACAGCTGACTTCTCATCCCACAGGCAAAATGAAATTCAATCAAGGGATGGTCAATCCTTATTATGAGTTCCTAGCCCTTCCTAACTTCTAGAAATATATTGAATGTAACCGCAGGACCTAAAAGCTTAAACAACAAAGAAATGGTCCAACAATACAACCCACCATATGGCTAGTCCAACCAGGTGGCTCAAGCCCAAGCACATAATATATTCAAATAAAATATATTAATAATCACGTGAGGAAACTCGAATCCAAGCATTCTCATAAAACAAGCTTTTGATACCATATAAGTAATTGCTTAAGCTAAAAACTTAAGCTATTAAAGAAAAAGTCCATAAATAATATTTAAGCATTTTAACATTGACGCTTCGTGCGATAATGTGGAAAAATATATACAAAACAGGTCAGTTACAACTTACAATAACTGTTGTATATTACAGTATAACAATATGATATGCAAAAAGTATATATTTAAAATGTGACTTGTTTCAAAATGACAAGTTGAAATTAATAAAAATTTAAGGTTAATTTGCACGAATAGAGGACGTAACAAAGTCTATTTGATTGTATTAGGAGAAAAGGATAATGTACTGTGAATGATGGTTATTTTGATAAATTTGATTTGAGACAACCAATTTCAACTACTTCTGTAAAGTTACTGATGCATTACCATATATGCAAGAAAAGAAGCCACGTAGCTACATAAATTTTATTTTAATGGACTACCATAGAAATTCCACTTCAAGCTCAGAAATGATGTCAAGGTTTCAATGTCATAATTTCACAAGCATTGTGTTTGGGTTGAGACAGTCAACATCCTCTAACAATAACAATCACTACAGAATCTACATTCTTAAATCATAATAACTCATTACAAAGAAAGAGATGGTATATCTTACTCATCTATTGCACTCAAATTTTTGAAAGCACAGATTATATCTTTGCATATTTGCACATGAGAGCTGCTTCCCACATTTTCCTTGGAATCAACTTTGCCCTCGATATATTGGGAGGATATCAACAAATGGGCCTGAAAATAAAAAAGAAGCTAAAAGAATCTAATATTAAATCGATACAAAAAAACAAAAATAGAATGCCCATTTTGCCATCAGCTACAAAAGCAATTGTTGCAACATCAGAAGTCTAAAAGAATAATTGAATGGAGATCATTGATAGAAATTAACACTTATGTATGTAAAATTAAGGCTCTAAGAGTATGACCACTAGTATAGTCTAAGCAGCTGTCTTCAAAACAATTTGAAGGCGAAGGACAACCACGACAATGGTGAGGAAGAAACCAATATTATCACTCTATTTTGAACAAAACCTACTCTGACTGCAAGAGATAACAAAACAAAGAAATCACCTGAAAAGCATGCGCTAGAAGCAACTGAACAATTTCTGTACTGATCTTTTTTACAAAGTTCTTTAAGTTGATGCTATTTGAAAGGTACTTCAAAGTTGCATCAAAAGATGCATCATCTGTGGGACCATTTGACCTCCGAGTTCGAACAGGAGGCTGCAATATATAGTGCAATTTAGTATATGTGCTGCCAATTTGTCTAAATTACAAAGCCCTTGGACTATATGATTAATTGCACTAGTGCCAACTGACTGACTTGCCTTGGTAATGTATTTTGAGAAATACTGCACAATTACCTCCAGCTTCCATTTAGGTTCACTAAAGACCTGCAAGATATTATCATTAAAAACAAATCCCAACTACCTTAATGGAAAAGCTTCCAGGTTACTTACTTCTAGACAGCTTAAAATTTGAATAACAACAAACTAAAAGATTATCAAATTTATTAGAAACTGACAATTCATACAAATTATGTTATACATTTGTGAAACACTAAAAAGATTCTGCTAACTGGCTCCAAATATATGCTAAAAGCATAATTTACTAATAACTCCTGTCAATGAGAGAGAACAAATAATAATAATAATAATAATCAGCTGACTACCTGAAGAAATGGAGAAATTATCTCTCTGTCATAATTCAGTTCATCTACAATTATCTCCAATAATGGGGTCCTGCATCAAATACTAAATGTATGTAAATTTCAACAACTAAAATTACATACGTCCTAAAAAATATCATCAAATAAATTATATACCTCGCACCATCAGCTCTGGTGGTGTGACCTAGCATGTCTGCATTCTTCTTTGATGCGTCAAGATCCATAATCTGATAGATATTCCAAAATCAGAGTTTAAAATGAAATCAATAAAAATTATCAAATCAATGGGCTACTCAGTAACTTACCATTGTCAGAAATTTCTGAATAGCAACACAAGTACTCTTTTCTACATCAAGCAAAGCAAATGCCAAAGCTGAGTCAGAAGCTTCAGATGGCCTTGCAACAGAATTCTCTGAATATCCATGGTCATTATTGCTTCCAGCATGAACTTGACTCAGTCCAGATAAAATAGATAAGAAATCCTTCATTAAAGCCTTGTAATTTATTCTTCTTGCTCCCTGAAAAATAATTTCAGCTTGAACAGTCATCATGATTGCAGCAAAGTAATGTAACAGAATGTCTCTTGGATGTGAGACTGCAAATTTCAAATTCAAGAAAGAGGACATATAACAGAACACTCATGAGGTAACCAATCAATTAATTAGATTACTAGCAATAGTGTGAGAAATATGAATTCTATCAAAATTCAAGATAAGAATGATGGGGGTATACCAGAAGCATGTTAAGCAAGGACTCTCTTAGAAGGTTCCAATTAGATGTTTCTGCATGGTGTAGTGCAATTTAACTCAACATTCAGCTATTCAAACTTTGGCAAAAGTTAAGGGGTACAGAATAGAATTGATATCCACTTGCCTTCATACACGATCTTACGAGGTAGAAAATCTCCTTCAAGAACATAGACAAGATATTGCAGCAGTAACATATTCCTTAGGTACTGCACATCACATGTAAGAAAAAAAAAACACACCAAGATTTTCAAATTAAGCACCAAACATTCAGATTAGGAAGTGACCCCATACTAAAAGTCCCATGTCAACATGATAACTGGTCCAATAACAGGTATTTAACATACTAGTAAAAAGACAACAGAACTTCTTCTGGGTGTCTCTCCATGGGTTTCAACCCGATCATGAATCATAACATAAAAGCTAAAAAGATGACTTCTTGTAATGTGTATATATAAATAGCTCATAAATGTATATTTAACCAGTTGATGCAGGGCAGTATCTTGGTTTCCTCACTTTAATTCTTCACATTCCCTTGCAAGTTTATCTTTCTTACTTTCAATATTTCTTCTTAATCAAGGGTTAATAAACCATGGGTCCTAAATCAAATTTTCCACTTCACCTCCACAGAAGACAGAAAGTCAACTTGTGGAACAGGCCTCACATTATGATCTGTAATCCGTTATGCTGTGCCCTTACACGATTCCATGCTGATGCATAAATTTAGCTCATTTAATAAACTGTGATATACAAGGTCTACAAAGCAACCTCTGTGCCTATTGCTTGAAAGTTTGTTCCACTAACAACCTCATCCAGCTCTTGTATCAGCAGAGTAAAACCCTGAAATCCAGAAAAACATTAATGAAAGATGAAATCATTGCCCTTGAGAGACTAACATAGAGTTTCATATCGCAAAAACTAGATAACATGTGAAAAATAAGGAAAAAAATCATTAGTCATGAAATAATATTAAGTAAATAAAATATTAAAGTAAAGCAAATATATAGAATAATAAGATTAAGCTAAGCACAAGAATGCCAACTCACTGTAAAATCAAGTGGCCCAGTAGAGTTTCCTCCAACTGCTTGCCTTTCACTACAAACAGCATCTGAATTAAGAGCAAATGGCAACCAATCCTAGCACGCAACAAATTCAATACAATATAACTTATCATAATGGAGTCTAATCTGTGATTGAGAGCTCTACATTATGTTCCATACTGGCATGCTCAACATGACTTATATTGAGATATAACATTAATACCTCATTGAACACGATGAGTTCGTTGGAATCACTGGAAGATGATTTCGATATATAAACCCGAGGAAAACGCTAAATGAAAAATATAAACAAATTAATAGGTAACAAAAATACAGTTAAAAGATGGTAAAATTGATAAAATGAACATATTGAATTAATTAATTTAAATAAATAAAAAAATTATTAAATTACCTTATTTAACTCGATAAGAAGCTGATAACTTGACATTATCAATTCCAGAGATTCCCCAACCCTTAAAATATGAAACAACGCCTCATGCATTTTGCTGAATAAATCAAATTCCTTAATTATATAATCATTTAGGTGTATAACTAAACAAACAAATAATTTCGGTTGCCCTTCTTTCAATAAGAGAAAGGGGAAAAACAATTACTAGGTTGGAGCGGTTCCAGTTTCAGGTATAAACGAAGCAGCACGAACAGCCTCCATAAAAGCTATCCCTGTATTATAACTCACAAAAGAGACTGAATAAGTAGTTGAAGTATTTTCAAAGACAAAGTTACATTGATTCTCAAAAATAAAATCCAAATAAAAACTCTCATGGAAACCAACCATAAAAAGTCGGGGAGACAAAGACAAAATGACTTACTATCATCATTGGTGTCGCATGTGTCTTTAGCTCCAGCGGATTCAAGGATTGCTAAAGTGTTCTCCTCAATGCCCGTTATGCAGCCTCGTTTATGATTTGTTATCTCCATACTGCTTCATTTTTCAAAAAGTTAAACCATCCTCAATCTCTGCCTCACTAATATAACTTATACACAAACACCAAAAAGAAATTCCCACATAAAATGAAAATTCCACCCATTGGTAGTAAACAAACACACATCTGCAGCAACTATACAAGACGTATATATACATAGTCACAACTCCATAACATGTAACCCCAGATCTTTTGCCATGAACACACAATATCACTCTACAATAACCAATTAAATACAGCATAAACCAACAACACACATCACATACACAATGTCCAACACAAAAAGATCAAAACTTTACATTGTCAAACATTCTAACACAGAAAAAAAAGGCACACGGGTTTGTCTAACGACCCGTTTCAGACTCAGAAAATTACAAGACAGAAACTTCCTCCACTAAATGAAAAGCCCTAAACTTTCCAACATACCCATTTGCCAAATACACGATCACACACAAAAGCAAGTTTCTTTGAAGCCAAACACGCACCCAAGTAGACAACTGAAATTTTGTTCAAATAAGGTAAAACATGAACCAAAAATACATACCTTGAGAATCAAAGTTGTCACCTTTTTCGTTTTCACTTTCAGTGGGTCAGATGGCAACAACTAGAATTCTGAGTTTGTGGGGATTTTTTTTTTTTTTTCTTTTAAAAGTTGGATTTTTTTTTTTGTTTTTTAATGTAAAAGACCTAGCAAGTTTTCGCGCCACTCTAGTGGAGAAGAAAAGGGTGCGTCAGCTTCGCTCTTCATTGGGTTGGTCCTGGGCCTGGGCCTTGAAGGTTATTTTATCACTTTGATTGGGGTTTGGTGAATTTAGTTACTAATCGAACACATTCATTAACCCAAACACCGCAAGCCCAGGCCCATTTCTGAATCCAGTGAAACGGTGCGTTTAGTGGCATGGTGGAAAAGACACATGTGTACTCCGGTGATAGTTAGTGTTTATTCAGTACAACAATATTATTATTATTATTATTATTATTACAGTCAGAAAAATGAAAGTCATGCCTCTGCTTTAAAAACGTCTCTTAATATTGTAACTTTTTACATGAGGTAGGCGTTGAGAGAATTATAAATAATCTCGACAAGTCAAGAAATGTTAAATCAAATTATTTTATTTCGACAAGTAAAAAATCTTTACAAATAGTTGATCGTTAGTCATTTCTTAATTATTTTTTAAGTAAATTAATTAACTTTTGTTAAGTATAATAATGTCATTTTGTTATGTAATAATATAGTAAAGAGAATAAGTGAATTTTTTTATTATATTTAATAAAAGCCAACCAATTATAGAAATTTATAGCTTATTATTCAAACAAAGAGAGATTTTTTTTTTTCGTTTTTAGCAATGCAAACAAAGGAAGTTAGATCTGTCATTTATAGACAATGAAAGGGTTATCAAGTATCAACAATTTTCCCCAATGGCTTTCGCTCAGAATTTCTTGGAGAAAGACAGTATTGTGGACTGTTTTGCTTTCTTAAAGGCGTAATCACTCCTGTACACTTCAAATTATATGTGAATATTACTCCTTATTTAGAGAAGTTTTTGGTTGGGTTAGGGGCTTCAATTATTTGCTTTCATTTTCGGATGAAGTTTTGTGCCAATTTATCCCAAGAAAAAGGAATAAAGTGGTGCAATCCCTTGCAAATTTTGCTTTGTTATCATCCAAGGAGAAAAATATTCGGATATATGAAACTTTTTCCTTGATTCCCACTTCAATTTGTGGCAATGTACTTGATAAATCATCTTTTTAAGTGTTTAAATAATTTTTTTTTTGAATTACACGTATATATTATAAGTATATATAAAATTGTTGGATTTTCTTGATCAACAATATAAGATATAGCCCAAAACTAAGATTTCCAAAAACAAAAGAAAAACTCTTAAAAGTGAGAAGAGCAGCCCGCTCAGAAGAGGAGGGAAAATTGTCTTAGTTTATGGTCACATGAATCGAATCTTGATTTTACATGATAAACAATAATAAAACGGAATGTCGCCACTGCAGTAACTTACCAAACTTTTTAAATTTTTATTTAAGTGAAACGCTAAAACAACTAGTTGCATGAGACATATAACTTTCATCTCATTAATATACAATCAACCATATATGAATGGCCAAAATTGAATATTTCAATGTGGGGTGGGTGAGGCTCATTAATACATAGAACCCTAATTGTAAAAATTTAATGCCTCAACCCCCATCAGTGGCCCCATTGTCCTCTGCCGCATCTTCCTGAGTTTTTTTTTTTTCTTTCTTTTGAAACTTCCTTCATCATGCATTTTGCGGCAAACCTTCTCTCACCAATCAACCTGATCAAAAGTTGTTGCGCAAAACGTTTGCCATAAAAGGCAATATATCGAAAACAAAAATTAAAAAAACAATAAAAAATAACTACTTTAAAGAGATTGCACAAGGCCTCTTCGCGGATTGAATTTGCCACGAATCTATGCCGACTGTATCGAATAAATTTTTGAAGATTCAATGAACTTGTTGGCTCAACAATTGCTGGTGCAATCAATGTGTGACGGGTAGAGTAGGAGATCAGTGTGTAAAATTGTGTGTGTTATAAATAGTATGTTATCAATTTTCCAACTTCTATATACGAGGTCCACTTTTTGGTATTAATGGCGTTATAACTTCGACTTTTCTGAAAAGAATTAAAAAAAAAAAATGATACCTAATTGAACAAAAGTCTAATGGAACATATATGAATTATATATACAAAAATCAACCACTACTTATATGACTAAGATATTTATATCAAAACCGAAAAATATCAACTCTATAATAAGAAATAAATACTTCTTAATTATATATGTGTTTATAAAATATAAATAGTGAGACTCAAACCCTTCACTAGTTAGTAGACGAGTAATTACACAACCATTTAAGTTTAAAAGACGACGTGCATTACAAAATAAATATGTGTTTGATTTATATTCATTTTTTATTTTATTGATTATATATTCAAATTAGGTGGGATTGATCAAATAATATATATATATATATATGATAACCACATGTTGCATCATCAAAGTCTGGGATACTAGTCATATTCACTTCCTGAAGTTTTAAATGGTAACAATATAATATAGTTGGGTTACCAATTCTCTAGTTTTGAAAATTTTAGCACCAAGTCCTGAAGAAAGAGAATCCATAATTGAATATTTATGTATTTCAGATAAATTAGTTTCATTTTGTTTACTAAATTCAACACATATATGATATATGCATATAGACATATATAGTCCTTTTCTTCTTAGGAGTTATAGTGATAGTATATGTTGGCCGTCTTCAATATGCTAGAGCGCATGCACTATGTTCAGTTATATTATGATATGTAGTATTAATAATTCACATCAATATATTATTCATATCAAACAATATAATGTACCCTAATTTTGAAGATTAATTTTCCTTATCTATACATCTAATCAATTCAAATCATATTATATGACATGAAAAAATAAGTATGGGAGAGATTCATACCGCATAGTATGGTCTCAGTTCATTGAAGCATTTCTGTGAAGAATTTATTGTTGGTCTTTGCCGTTTGATCAATCAACAACAGGACAGTTGGATACTTGGGTTTGTCTGTTATGGACCCACTAGAAATCGCTTCAGGATCTGATGGGCTGGATAGAAAACGAGATGTACCAAGTTTTTCTTTTTTTTTAACTATTACTGGGACGGGTACCGGTACCAAGTTTTGAATTCTAAATGTCCAATTAAGAAAGAAACTCATTGAAGGGAGTAGGAGGGAGATCTTGTTTGATATGCCGTATTTGAAATGGACTGAATTTTAATTGAATACTGTACAATCTTATATTTGATGCATCATTAAATGAGATCGAACTATGCTGAATATAATTAGATATAATTTGAATAACAAGTTTTTTCATTAAACAAAATAATTTTAAAATAAAAATAATTTGAATAATCTATTGATAAAATATAAAAAAATATAATAATAAAATCAAAACTAAATATAAAAAGTAAGTTAACAAATATAATTATTTCAAATTAATTTAATCCTTTATAAATAAAATATTTAGTTTTAGTAGCCACCCATTAAAAAAAATATACAGGTAAATACCTAAAAACAGAAGAAAAATATTATTAAAGAAATTTTATATTTAATAGAGATCAAAAGACTAAGGGGTCGTTTGTTTTTACCATATTTCACTTAATGGATCTGAATTACACAATTTAAATGATTTTTGTTTTTTTTAAGTAATCAAATCACTTAAAACTACCCAAAAATCACTGAATATAAAAAACTATAATTTTTAACTTTTCACTTAATGGCAAATCATTTAATGATTTTTTATATATATTTTTCTAAATCTATCATTTCCAAAATAACATATTTCCAAATTAGTTCTAATTTTACATTATACAGATTTATTTTAAATGTAATCAATGAAATATTGCAATGACTAAAATATATATTACTTTACAATTTCAACTTTTGTTGCAATAGTTCTTTAACTTAATGACATTTTGTTTATTTTTATTTAAATATATAAATTTAATTTACTTTACTATAATAATTTATTTTTGTATATATAATTTTAAAAAATTACTTTACTATAATAATTAATTATATTTTAATTATGAATAAAAAATGTTATTAATATATACATAATAGTGTTTTAGTATTTTTTAAATAATTTATTATAATTGTTTATATTATATTAAATGAAGTTTCAAAACAACTAATAGTAAAAGGATATAAATGTCAAATTACTAGTTTTCAGATAATTTTAATTTTAAAAAACAAACGAGATTACTGTATATTCAGAGGTAAAAGAAAAAAATATAAATATATATATGTCATTCAGATTTCAAGTTTCAGTTACTATTCAGTCTTCAGTTTTTAGCAACACTATTCAGTCTTCAGACAAAAAAACAAACGATCCCTAAGAAACTCATCCAAAATAACAATTGAAACCGTCTTATCAAAACAACAACAACAACAAAAAACAATTTAAAACACATTGACGGGATAAAATGAAACCCACCTTCCTAATGTTTTCATTCTACTTGTTTTTTTTTTGGATTGCACCGTAGCGGACTTTTTGAATTCAATACAATGACTAACCAAACAGTTCTTTAAAATTCTTGTCCTCCATTATATTCAGTACAGCCATTTGTACTGTCATTTACTAAGCACACCTAAGTGGTTCCCTTTCTCATTAATCTAATCACAAATTTATTTACCATAATTACATAATGTAACATTAATTGTAAAGTCAAACAGGCTGTTTACCTACCCCTGTAAGCAATCTATGCAATAGGTGAGGTTGGACAATATTATACCTAGACATGGCACAACTTTGCCCTCTTTGACAAATACGAAGGTGATACTGATGCGACTTTTTTCCCCTTTTTTTTTTGTTGTCAGTGTTTGGGGGGGGTGGGGGAGGCTCTATATGTCACTGTATACGTACAATAATTTTTACAATATAATTCCTGTTTAATAATTTTTAAAATATGAAGACGTTCAAAGTAAAAACAAAATTGATGATATCTTCAATGGTACCATACAAATTAAAATTGTAGACAACAATATATCATCATATATGGAATCATTATTAGTGTGTAAAGAAGGAAATTTAACACTCTATAAATATTGAAACGAAAGTGCTGTTGATTAAGACATGTACACTATCTTCAAATTGACGTGTACACTCCATCTGTGCCATGACTCATGAGGGCCAAACGGGCCACCAAAGTGGTCTTTTAATCAATGGTTGTCCACGTTTATCAAGCATTTCTACCAGTACTTGATTTTTATGACCTTGGAAGCTGTAAATAGTGATGTCAAGTTAATAAAAAAAGAATTGGAGATAATGATCTATACCATTAATCTTTGTGTAATTAAACAAGCAGGGACAATTCAATCCTTAGGTTGGTATGAAGTACTATTTATTACCCACAAATTTTGTTTGTTATGGACACTACTTATCAATGTTGTAGTTGAACTACACATGGTCACTTTGAAAGTACAGTTAATTCATTGAAGCTAAAAAGCAGAATATAAGCTGGATGCCAACTTTGTGGTGGAAACTATACTGCAGATTTATTGACTTTAGAGCCTTGAGGCTCCAGACTCCAGATCGTCTGGAGAGAACACACTGTTCATCAGTCAATTAGCTGGCTGATCTACAAGACCACGTGCAATTTGCTGAAATTCGAAAAAAAAATTATCTTATTTTTGCTGAAACTGAAAAATTCATATATCTTTTCCTTCATTCACAAATTAAATCTCTAATTGTCAAACAAGTTACATTGAACTAATACTAATATTGGTAATTAACAATATTTAAAAATATCTTGATGTCACTATAAAAAAATATGGTTGTACTACAGTCATTGTGCATTATAAATATTGCTGCATTATTTGGGTGCAAAGCAACGTGAAGCTAGCTAGCTCTCCGTACACATAATTGTCATGCAAATTAATGGTTACGATTATTAACATCTACAATATTTTTATTGAATTGGGACCATATGAAGGTAGCCTGCATTGAAGACAACTGCCCTTTCTGTCCAGAATTTAATACATCTGTTTGAAATTATAGCCAACTTTCCTGCTGCACGATACAACACAAGAATTTCTTTCTCAAGCGTTTTTGGGAGACGTGTTAAATGTTCAATCAACACAACCAGGCACCAGCTATCCCTCAGTTTCAATCCTATTTAAGAACCCCAAGCTAGAGCTCATTTCAATCATCATCAACATCACCATCTGATCCACCAAGAAGCTCTTTCTTTTTTTTAAATTCTGTCCAAGTGTGTATCAACTTATAGCTTTTTCTCAGTTTCCATGGCGGTGATGATTATGATGATCATGAAGATACTTGTTCTGGCTCTGACCTTGAGCCATCTTCTGGTCTCACAAGCCATAGACATTCATCAACTTAAACGATTGGCTAGTAGAAACAATGTGACTTGTATATTGGTTTTTGGGGACTCCAGTGTTGATCCTGGCAACAACAACCGTCTTGACACCACCATAAAAGCAACTTCAAACCTTATGGAAAAGACTTCTTTAATGGCCTCCCCACTGGAAGGTTCAGTGATGGAAGACTTGCCACTGACTTCATTGGTAATTTTTTATTCGATATATATAACTTTCCAGTCATTTTATTTCACAGCTTTTCAAGTGCCATTACTATTTTTGAGGTGGGGTGCTTTCATGATGTGAATTGATTTCTCCTTGTTTCATGATCAAGTGCCATTATTATCTCGTTATGTTGCAATGAATTGCTGGGCACTGACCCATCAGTAATGGTAAAGTTTGTATATATAGTTACTTCTTTGTGGGAGAAATATATTTCTTCCCTAGTAAAAGTAAATATGAAGGAGGTCATTTCTTAACATAACTTGTTCTTCACCTCTTTATTCAATAAAGTTTTGGGAGTTTAATTCTTATTAAATGCATTTACAATTTTGTATAAATAGTCTCTCAGATTATGAAAGTGGATATCTGAACTTAATGATTAATCATGACACACGGTGGTTTAACCGTTATTGTAACATTTTCTAGCTTCCCATCTGTATGTACAGTCAGTTTGTGCGTTTAGTGCTCTTGTTAATTTCTTCATTTTATTTTACAGCGGAGGCACTTGGGTTCACAAATGTAATTCCAGCTTTTCTTGATTCAAATATCAGGAAGGTAGACTTGTTACATGGAGTTAGTTTTGCCTCTGCTGGCTCTGGTTATGATGACCTTACCGCCAATCTCTCTGTAAGTGTTGTATTTTGTTCATCAGAACTCCTTGGTCAACAATAATCACCACTATGTTGCAGAATTGACCAATTTAAAATATTGCTGGTCTGTTTTACTATGTTATTTGGGAATAATGGGAAAAAGCTTCTTAAAACACAACAGTTCTTAACAGCTGCTTCGTGGAGAATTTTTTTTTTTTTTTTAATTTCCCAAAAGTGCTTGCACATGTGTTTAAAAAGAGAAAAAAGCAAAAAACAAAAATATTTCAACTTTACTTGAATGGACATTGGGACCATTTTATATAATGGTTTGGTCTGATGCGGAATGAATGACAAAACACTTATAAACAATTACTATGTTGTTTTGATCAATCAGAACGTGTTACCCCTATCAAAACAGCTGGAGTATTTTAGGCATTACAAGATCCACCTGATTAAGTTAGTGGGGTTGAAGAGGGCAAACCAAATTGTTAGCAATGCTATTTTTGTTGTAAGCATGGGCACAAATGACTTCGTCCAAAATTACTACTTGGAGCCCAGTCGTCCCAAGCAATACACTTTGGAACAATACCAGAACTACTTGATCTCTCGCTTGTATGATTACGCTAAGGTACTCTCTCGCTTGTTCCAGATCTCTTTTGTTTGAAGTTCTAACTTAAGCGTATGAGATATCTGAAATTTCTTAGAAAATTAAGGTTAATTTAGTAGAAATGTTTTGTTTTTGAACTTATATATATATATATATTTCAAATTTGGAATTTTGACAAGCTGAATAAGTACTATTTATCATTAAAAGGTATTTGACAGTAGTTATAAACATGTTTTCATATGTTTATCTAACATTTATTATTGTAGGGACACACTATAGTATTACCTTTAAGAAGTTAGGTTTGTTTTATAGTCACATTTATATTCAATGTCTGCGCTTATAGGTAGTCAAAACTCCAAGTACTTTTTGTGGTTTGTTATCATCTCTTAAATGTTCAAAATTTTCCCACTTATAGGTTTGACAATAATTTTCTCATTTTATGCTTGTAATTAATATTCGATTGAACTATACTGTATACAACATATAAGTGTAATATTTATCTATGGTTGGTTGCAGACAATGAATAAATTAGGAACCAGAAGATTGGTGATGGTCGGGGTCCCACCGTTCGGATGCATGCCACTAGTCAAGACTCTGATGAACCAGAAAACATGTGTAGAAAGTTACAACAAGCTCGCATTTTCATTCAACTCCCAGCTCAAAGAGAAATTGATAATCATGAGAAAAACAATTGGCCTTAAAACCGCCTACATTGATTGTTATAATACCATTTTAGATGCTGTGAGCCACCCCATAAAATACGGTAATAATTAATGCTTGTCATTTCACCTCTAGAGTGTTTCACAAATTAAAATACTAACAAAATAATTCGGAATTCTCTTCTAATCTTATTCTAAACTTTTTATAATCAAATGATATATCGACATTAAATGATTGTGTCAATACTAGCTTTTTATATCATATTAACAACTATTTTGGCCCTTAAATTGAATACATGTTAATAATTAGATGTCAAAATCAAATTTTAAAACAAAAATTTTAAATTATTGTGGCCTGACCTAAAAATAATAGACGGTAGTTTTGTTTTTCTCTGTCATGCATGTAAGTATTTCACTTAAAATCAAAATTTTCTTATAAAAATCAAGGTAAAAATAAGATTAGGATTTAAGAGAAAATCCGACTATGTGACAAACACCTTGCCTAGTGTAGATATAAGTCCAAATCCTCCGGTTTTGTGTTCGGGTTTTGCATGAGAAACATGAGACTCATATCGTGATATATGTTTTAAAATGGCAGGTTTGACAGAGACTACAAAGGGGTGTTGTGCGACAGGAATCATAGAATATGGAGACACATGCAAAGACATGAGCACTTGTGATGATGCCTCCAAATACGTGTTCTGGGATGCTGTCCACCCAACTCAAAGAATGTACCAAATAATTGCTCAGCAGGGTTTGCAATCCCTGGACGAAAGTCTCTTGCTCTAAGCACAATATGTTTTCCCCAATAATGAGTGTCGTCTGTGAGTAATTGATATAATGTATTACCTGGTGATTGTCTGGTTTCTATCCAGTGTATGTCATTGTAATTATAACATAATTATGGTGTAAGTATGAGCAAGCAAAGAGATGGTGATCATATTCATACTTGTTTTTTCATGTATCTTTTCTCAAATAGTGTACTATGTCAAATTGTACACTTAGAAGGCATTTTACCCTCCCTGATCTAGATGTTTTCTTCAAGTATAATTTGGGATTTGGATACGAATATGATTTGAATTCGTAGTCTTATTATGTGGAATAGATGTGAGGAACTTATCTTGAGCCACCTCAACTTTTGTTAGACATTTTACTTTTTTTTTTTAAATTTATACTTCATCTAGAAATTGAATAAGATTTAGCACAATCGAAATTAAATTATAATGCACTTAACTGGTTTAATTAGAATATGCAACTTACAGTTTTTATTGAATTCGATTAATAGCGTATATATCAATTCAATATTAAAGAGGATAAAATCTGAAAGAAAAACATTGGTTCCAATCTGATATATATATATGTATATACATATATACATATATATAGTCCTAAATTATGTTGAAAGAGAAATGTCCAACCTCAGTTTAAGGTATAAGTACTACAAGGATTGTGATGAAGAGATATATATTTATATATATATAAATAGAGAGAGAGTAAATGATTTTACCTCCTAACTTTTTAACCAATCAAATTCATTCATTGCATTTGAATTAAATAGTAGAAAGAATGTGATTGATGAATTTGATTGATTCGTCCTAATTTTTTAAAGTTAGGAGATATTGATAGTAAAATCACTATATATATATATATATATATATGGACAAGATGAGGTTCTCACCCTTATGCTTACATGATTACACCCTTAAAATTGAAGGTTTCGTATTTCTTCTCCCTCAAACTCTAAATTAATTTTACTAATTTCTAAAAGAATATGTGTATGAAAACATACCAATTAATTGATAGAGAACATGTGAAATTAATGTAGACATATTTTTTCTTAACAAATAAATTACTGCTGATATTATTGATATTATTATACTTAACTTTTGCATAGTGTATGAAAAGACGCATTATTTGATAGAGACATGTGAGATTAATAGATATTATTACTTACTTTTGACTTGCTGATAATGTACAGTAAATCTTCTACCTATATTACACCTAATTTTGTATAATCCTTTCGTTGGTAAAATTGCACCAATTTAAATGAAATAAGCAAAATGAATTCCCTTAAAATCAATCCTTTAACCATCTTTCAATGTGATTTGATGATAAAAAAACATTCATTCAACCTACTGATAACCTAGATTTTGAGTTGCACACCATCTCTTGGTAGGAATGATTGAACATTTTATTTGATCCTAAGAGGTCAATGGTTCAAATTCCACTTTTATCAAATGTGTGAATAGTATTCTATTAGTTTAATTCTCCTCCCTCACGAGGCAAAAAAAAAAAAAAAAAAAAAAAACACCAAACCTAGATTTTGAGTTATCATCACTGATGGTATCTCCAAACAAAAACATCAATTTTGTACTCCTCAAAATATTAAGATTTTAAAATATGATTTTATCCCCAATAATGATAATGAAAATGTGACTTAGGAGTTGAATATAACTATTAATTAAAACATGATTTTATCATGAATGATAATGGCTATGTGATTTATGAATTATTCTATGAATAGCAAGGATTGATTGTTAATGTTGTTATGATACTAACATTTTTTATGAGAGAAGTTTAAGTTCGAGTGATGTAAAATTGAAAAAAAATATAACAATCTTGATTATCCATTATTTTTTATGCTGATGAGTTAATAAATTATCAAAAAATTAACAAAAACAATGATTGTAGAGAATTCTTACTCACGAATAAGACTAATTAATTAATATGAGAATTCTCGAATTAATTATAAGATTAATTTAAGCAATTATAATTAATCTATGAAACACCCATTTAAGGACCAGCCCCACCAATTTGGGCTACTGAGTTACAAATTCAGCGAATATATGTAACAAAAACAACATTAAGCTGCCCTAAAGCCATTCTAACGTCAAGTATTACATTGTCAACCTCACTTCTAGTTTCAACACTGACATTGCAAAGATAGACTTGAAAATTAAAACCTCTTCTCGCTGCTATCACAATTCCCTCAAGAATCGGTCTAGCATCATTATTAACGTTGTAAACGACAATGGTAATTTATGTTGGATTTGGATTCATCAACTCATCCTACATCCGTAGGCACAAGATTAGTTATTGGTAAAATTTTGTTTTCAATTCACTATATAGTGTTTCACTATTAGAAGAAACTGTCATCCTATCCATATATACTTATCCTGTGCCTTAGTAAAAAATCATTTTTATAAAATTAAGGTGAATAGCTCAAATTGGTAAAGGATCTTTATCTTTCTTTCAGATAAAAAGTTTTCAGTGAAATAGAGTTTTGATAGAAAGGACAAACACTTCAATTATAAATCATATAGAATACAAGAACAGTTAACAATACTTTTTCCTTAATTTAAGAAAAGAAATAAACAAAAAGCCGCCATGATTGTCCATATGTACATAACGGCACAGAAAACCTTTGAGGGATGGCATTAATAATTAAATTTAATTAAATTATAAAACCTCAGTCCTTGATGATGGTATCAATGACATGAAGAAAATCCTTGAAAATGTTGTAGTATGTCTTCTCAGTTGGGTGAATTGAATCCCAAAACACATACTTAGATGCATCTGGACACACGTATGAATCTGCGTTGCATAAAAATCCTGCTTCCAAATACCCACTTCCACAGCATCCACTGTTTACTTCATCGAATCCTGCAAAACAAATTCCAGAACCTGTGTTTGTGGTGATCTCTATAAAATTCAAGAAAACTAGGGGAAAAAAAATTGCTATGGCATTGATCTCTTGACTTTTGGGTTGAATATTGGTGGATTGATCTAGATAATTTTTCAATTTGTTATAAACCTCTTTTACATGAAAATGTTTTTAATAATATTTGATAGCATTAATGAGATTTTAAAATTATAAATAAAATTGACACAATAATATATCTCACAGCTAGAGGTTGTGGTGGGTTTGAATCATGTTTTAATTTAAACTCCAACTTGTAATTATTTAAAAATAATGATAAATAAAACATCATAAAAAAACAGGCGTAAGTAGTTTTTTTTTTTAAATTTAATCTCGTCCCCCACCAATAAAAAAAGACAGAAAAATTTTTGATCAGTTTCAAAAATTAGAGAGCAATTTTTTATGAATTCTGAAATTATGTAGCTATATATCGATGCAAAATACAAGGGAAATTAATGGTTTTTTTTTTAGTCACTCTCTCTCTCTCTCTCTCTCTCTCTCTCTCTCTTTGTGAGTTTGTGGAGAGAGTGAGGTGGAAATTAATGGTATTAATACCAAAAAAGATGTACTACAAAGTTTGCGTACCTAGTTTGCCATGGCCCTGGATCATGTCAATTAATGGCCCATATATGTCAATAAAATAAATTTTGACACCCAAATTGGCCAAGCCTAAATGCATGACCTCATTTTGTATCATTAAGTTGTATTCTCGTGCCACAGTGGAGTACTTTTCTATACAGCCACGTTGTAGAATGGCATCCTCAGAATTAAGGGTGATAACAGCCGGCAAACACCCCATTGGAGGCAGCCCTGCGACTACGATCTTTCTAGCTCCTTCTTCCCTTAGACCCTGTAACATTTTACAACACAATCAATTCTACCATTGAAGTGCCGTTTGCTTCGTGTAAATATATCATGTACTTTGACTGGTAAAATTTTCTATAACAATATATAATTCAGTTCTATACAATGCACAACAATCTTGGAGCTACAATTTTAGAGGTGGGAATGTGACCGATTACCACATGGCGATTTAATGTTGGCGATACATCAATATGGCTGCGTCAACGATTGTGATATTAATATTTAAACGAAAAAGCGAATTTTGTAGGCCCCCACCTATCTTAATTATTTTCGTTTTCTTTAGTTTCACTGTCTTGGACTTAAATCTTCTTAACTACTCTTACCTGCGCATATGTACTGCATCTTTATTAGCACTATAAAGACAGTTTGATTCAGACTCAACCACCATCCAATTAATCTAACTGTACTATTATACTGTGCATGTGTATAATGAGTGGAGATTTTCTACTATTTTTTTTTTTTTAGTTTTTGATAATCCGTTGACCCATCAACATAAAAAATAATAGACGATCAAAATTTTTGTATTTGTTCTCTATTTTACATCACGCAATCTCAAACTTCTCTCATAAAAATATTAACATTATGTCAATATTAACATAAAATCATTACTCTTGTATAATATAGCAAAAGCCTCAAAACACTCCATACACAATTGCATAGGATCAAATTGTTCATAGTATTCATGAAGATTAATTAGTGAAGTGTGTGCCCATATATGGACCGGTTAATTCAAGAATTAACTTTCATTTATGTGGTCATTAATGAATTAAAAACTACCAGTAGTTTAAGGTAGAGACAAAACCTGTATAAGATTTTTCGCATTTTGCAACACAAATTGCTGATAAGCTGAGATGGTGTAGGTCTTTCTCCGAATTGGTGGTAGAGCAAAATAATTGACTATGTAGTCATTTGTTCCAGCACTTACTATAAAGACAGATTTATCGGTATGTTTTTCGACTGTTTGCTTCCCAATTGCCAACTCCAATCTCTTTTTGTACTCCTTGAAATATTCTAGTTGCTTTGTTATGTCTATAACATTCTGAAATATATATTGAAACGAAGATATATGTACTTATACCATCAATAAAATTCCCAAAACTATCATATAACAAGCAATTTTTTTTTAGTAAAAAAGGAGCAAAAATCAACCTAATGCTATTATTTGAATATATTTCGATATAAACAGATCATGCACTCCTGCTGACTGTTTTATTCGACATTGACTGACATACTTGTCGACCAACTCATGCATCTAATAATTAGAAACTTAAAAGTCTTTCAAAAGTTTGAATTCAGTTCACGAAATGTCGGCAGTAATATTAAAACTGATGACTATATATATAAATATATACAACACGTACATAATAAAAAGCTAATCGTGTATAATATACGTGATGATCATCAATTATATATATAAGCTAGTTTATAATTAGTGATTCCCTTGGCCACGCTAGCTACCTATACGTGTGATTAGTTTACCCTTTAAAATTATTGCAAAATTGAATGTAATATAATTATATAGCATGCTATATGAACAACACTTTCTTCTCATAATATATATATATATATATAATGATGACGATGCATTAATCAAAGATAATTAAAGTTGGCAATGATAGATTATAGAGAGAAACACAGACACCAAGAGAAGCTGTGAGAGGGTCAAATCCGGATCCGGCGGAGGCAAAGCTAACACCAGTCAAAAGCTCCTCAATGCTTAGAGTTGGGTCCAAATAAGGAGGAATGTAATCTTTGACACCCACGTACGAAGCTGCATGCATTCATGATCACCATATCAAACAACCAAATTGTATATACTCTGATGAGCAATGACAATTATCAACTTCAAATTACTACAAATATATATTAGTATGCAATGCACTGACCTATAAAATCAGTGGTAAGCCGCCCATTAGTGAACCTTCCTGTCGGCGTTTGGTTCACAAAATCTCTTCCATAGGGAGAAAAATCGCTCTTAAAAGCTGTATTTATGAAGTTATTGTTTCCGGGGTCTACCGTGGAGTCCCCGAACACGTATATAGCTGAAATTGTGTTGTTCCATGCCCTTTGCTTTTCGAGAGCTTGAGCTCCAGAAATAATGAAGATAAAGAGAAGAAGAAGATGAAGAGGCACGAAACGATTTTGACAAAGCTCCATAGTAGGATTGACTAGCTATTAGATACAAGTGTGAGATAGTACTCGTTTTAAATAGTTACAAATTAATTATAAAAGTTGTGACTTGTGAGGTGGGTTGACTGACTGACACGTATTGAATTCTCGTGCACGACATCTTTGTTTATTCTTTCTTTTTTCAACTAACGTGATTGCTAATTATAGTCGGTACTGCTACTTTAGTGTGGGAGTCGCTGTGGTTTGGAAACCAAACCTTCCCTGATTAGTCTTTGGGCCTTCAGCTACCTTTGCTGATGTGTGTATAAATTAGCTAGTTTAATCAGAAATAGTGATGTGAAAGCATACGTTGGATTAAGGTTTTCATGTTTCATGCACATGATTTGTATTTCAATTGAAGGATATGAGCCGTTAGATTGCAATATATATATATGATTAACTGCATCTACATTTTATTTCCCAAAAAAAGAAAAAAAAACTACATTTAAATTTACTAAACAATAGATATGTAGAAAACATCAAAATGGCAGGCTGGCATAGTTTCAAGTACGATAGAGTTGGAAGAAACCTTACTAGGTGGGACATGTACGCGTCTGTGAAATTTAAGATGTGACAAGCATTAGTGCAAATATGTATTGTGATAATATCTAATTAGCTTGGATGGCTATTTTCTGCTATCCCCACGCAAAAATATTCTCACATGCGAATCCCTTTAGTGTTTGATATTATATTTTTAGAAAGAACATTCTAGATATCAATTCGAATATACAATAATATTTTAGTGGGGCAAACATTCACATATAGCCCTTGGATAGTGGAAAATACAATTTCAGACATCTCTAGCATGTTTCTTTTTTTTTTTCTTTTTATTTTTTTCCAAAAATTGTTTTCCAAGCAGTTTGGCATGTGGTAGAGTCAAAAGAGAGTGATAAGGAGAGAACAAAAGATACCATCATACTACTGTCGAATGTTGTCCGATGGTAAAGAGTTTCATTTAGCCTAATAATAATTCAAGTTCGAATGGTTATATCGTAAAACAAATTTATTTGAAGGAAAAACAAAAAAAAAAAAAAGAGAAACAATGAAAAATATAAACAAATCAAATGGGAATGAAGAGTTTAGAGAGAAAATCAAAGGAAATATATTTTCACCATTTTCGCGTATGGTATGCCATTTCACCAATAAACTTGTATTATGTTTGCTTACATGATTTTGAGTTTGTTATGATGTTACATCTGTTTAAGGTTATTGAGATTTTAACCATTTCCATTTCATACTCGTATTTTATGTAGCAAGCAATTTATGCCAAGTTGTCCACATATAAAAAGTCCAATTATATTCGCGTGTATCAGGATCAGCTTACACGGATTGGCATGTAACTTCTGTACTTATATCTGCATATCCCATATCAGCTTATACATGGCATGTTGCACCAATTTTTTTGGCGTATGTAACATACCAGCTGTTTCTATCATGGGGTAATGTGTAATGATGCTGAAAATTGATTTCTATTGTTAAGAATTTTCTCAGTTTTCAGATGACCAGCGCATGATTCCTAACACAACTACTATATATTAATTTTATGTTTAATAATTTTTCATTTTGGCTTTTTTACATTATATTTTATTTAATTTCACAATTAAACAAAGAAATACATAATTTTTTGTCTCTTAAACCAAAAAAGCTCCACAAATATCATTTATTGCTATAACCAGAAAAGAAATTGTTGCCATAAAACGAACTATAGATTCTTGATAATTAAGTAGAGTATGTTTTTTACCTAAAAATATCATGATCATTTTATAAGTGACGTCACTTATAAATGGAGGGGGAGCCAACCACTAAGCTAGCTAGAACCAATTGGGATATAAAAATTCACCTGAAAAGGAGGCATTTATGAGGGACAAGTTCACAACGAGTGCTCCGATCCTTTTCAAAAATTCCCAACCAAACAATTTTTTTTTTTTTTTATTGCAATTGCTTCAATATTGACATACTCATTGAAATCAAACCGTGTTCTCCTTGTTCTTTAATGAAGAAGTATAGAAACCGGACTTCGATACTATATATTTTGGAGTGCTTTGTTTGCTAATTTATAAGGTTTTAATTATCATATAAGACCCAAACTCCCCGCTAATTAGCAACATTAAATTGTCTGAATCTAGTTTTCATCAAGATGGATCTTACTTGGAGTAGATGCGGGAATCCACTAAGCTCATGACAGTTTGAGCCTACTCTAGCATCCCTTATCAGTTAACAGTTGTCATGAGATAATTGATCAGCCAATTGAAAAGACTAACATGTTAGGTGGTGTTCTATAGCCTCTATAATAAATTTATAATTATGATCCAACATTTCTATGTATGCAAAATGGTACTGTGACAATTTGGTCATGCACGTTCACTAGCTGGCTACAATTATTCTGGTTGGTGACACTCGTCGAATTGTCAAAATCGTGGTAAGAAGCGGAAAGTAGAGACATAAGTGACCTAGAACTTGATGTAATGCGAGGCCTGAATTAGTAATATAATAAATACTATGCAGACGTATCAGGGGTCGAGCCACGAGTATAAGTACTGCAACTTGGCTCCACGAGTTAGAAGTCACGCTGGAGCAGCAGCAAAGAGTAGGGCGACTTGCACCGTGACATGAATGTCATGCCACAACTCGAACGTATGCGACTAGAGTGCGGTGCGACTTGGTACCATGACTGGGATGTTGTGCCGCATGTCACACGCATCTCCGACCCTGATTAAAACTATGAATTTCGTCTGAATTTGAACTCCTTTAACCCTAGAACAATAAACAGGGTAAGAGTTTCAAATTGTATTAGAGATATCTGAGAGTGGCAGGGAGTTAATTGAAAGAGTTTTAAGAATAATTATTTGTAAGAGTCGCTTGAGAGACACAAACTTCTATAAACATTATTAAAGAGTGGAAAAGAGTACATATGCACTCCATGGAGATAGGGCATTTCCCAAATCCGGTAAAAATCTTATATATTTTATTTATTGCTTTTTATATTCACTTGATTTGTGCTTTGCGATCACCCTATTATTTTTCAATAACACTCGGGGTGTATTAATTATATTACATTTAAATGGAACCGTGACTCTGTGATCTATATCATCCCAGATCTGTTGACTTGTTTGTATACATATATGGTACAGAGTCCCCAGACATGCCAGAAATAGTTGGGAAAAGAAGACCTGGGACCGGGACCAGGCGGTTTCGTGCTTTAATTATTGCATATAAATTGGTGGATTTTAGAGATTGCCAATATATCGGAGTTGTTGAGAATTATCTATCAATTATTATGATTGCAATTTGGA
Organism: Nephelium lappaceum; assembly: GCA_021234005.1. Lineage (NCBI taxonomy): Eukaryota > Viridiplantae > Streptophyta > Magnoliopsida > Sapindales > Sapindaceae > Nephelium > Nephelium lappaceum. The sequence continues at coordinate 14,269,811 of CM038010.1, forward strand.
GGAATAGTAGAAATGCAGTAGAAAATCATGTGGACTAGACGTGCTAGCTAGTTGAAGAACTGGAAGCTTCTTCTTGCTTTAATTAAGGCAAGCTGGTTGTGTTGTGTGGACAGAGAGACTGTGTGTGTGACAGAATAACTAATTCTTTTAGAAATATCAATATTTTAGAAGCCCATTAGAGTGAACAATCTATATATCTATATATTTGATTGAAACTTGAAAGTTGCAACTGTTGATCCTGGTTAATTCTGTAACTTGGATAAATAAAACTATTGAATATTTCCACAACTATAAGGCTACCTTCAAACTATACATGGTGGAGGCATTTCTAAGTATATACGACGACATCATAAATTTCGCAACAAAAGCAATTTTTGTAAAAACATATTTACAAGTTGTTTTGTTTTTGTATGTAAAGTATTTATTAAGTATTTATTCATGAAGTGCTATGTATAAATAAATTTATTCATTGAAGAGTCATTTATCTAATTTTTTTCATGATATAAATTAAATAACATCAAATCAAAATCACGAACAAAATCCGACTTTGAGTGAATAGGTGTGTCACTGACATCAATATGAGATGATTTTTACTATGTTGAACTGAATTAACAGACATTAGGTTTTTAAAATAAAATCTATACTGATAAGTCTCTATTTCTAAAATTCAATGGGTACACTGCATGGTGCTAGTTATGCACAAAAAGAAGAAAAGAAAAAATCTTCAGCAGTGGCAGTTGACAAAAATTAAACAACTTTTTCCTCTTTAATTCCACCTAACAACCTAATTGAAGTGCATGGTCGTTTTAATATTAGAAGTACAATTCACAGAAAAATTAAAAATAGCAAGAAAATTAAGATTGGGTATATAGCGCCTTGTACCTAGCTGGAAAAGTTGCAATAATTTTCCTTTATTAACTCATGATAACTCTGGTATTACAAATTCACAGTATTGAGTTCACTTTGGTAGCATTATATGATACCTAAATCGACAATAACCTCCCCTGTAAAAAAAAAATAATAATCTTGACATATAATGACCCATGAACCAACGCATCTCACCCTGTTATAGGTTCCTCCATACTTGAAAATTACATTGTAACTTCAAATCCTTACCAACCATACATAAAAAATTATCCACTAATTAAGGTGATAGCATTAAGAGATTAATTTAATAACAAGATTATTACTAGTATTCATAATTGTTGACTTTTAAGCAATGCTATGGCGCTATAGCTGCCATGGATCCAAACTTCATCTATGCATTCTTGCAGTGTGACAATTCTTTAAACACAGTTCTCTTTGGGAGTCTAGAATTGCCATTCTCTTGTTTGTTCAATTAACTTAAATTATCAACAGAAGATTTATATTTGATGAAATAATCGCATCGAGTTCAAGCCTCATAGGGCTATATATTTGAAGAAATGCTTTCCATGGGCACTGAAGCATATAAATGTCATTATGATCAACTTCTCAGTTTGCTAATGTATGAGTTGAGCTCATTTTGCTCACAATGGAAGCATAAGATTAAGGAAGTCAACCCTTTTGGCAATAAAGACATTCTTGATTACTGCTAAATCAAGCGTGTTCACTATTGAAAATTTCTTGCAAAATAGTTAATTTGATGGGTTTTTGATCTCCAGTGCGTTGAATCCAGATCACATTATTTGCTTAATACTCTACCGTGCTTTGATTTCTATCATGGTGGATTTTATTGTTTATGAAGAAGCGTGACACCTTATCTATGATATCCCCATGTTAATCAATTTATTCCACAATCAAGGTGGCAATTCTTGGGTGCCACGAAATGGCTCGAGGATTTGTTCACACTTTCAAAGGACAAATCTCATTTATCAGGTTTCCAAAATGTTGGATTTAACTGTTCAGTACATACATGCTGTACTGTACATATAGCGACATAAATTAGATGCCTTCCATGTTTTTCTTTTACAAACATAAAAATAGACAAAGGAAAACATATTTGAGATATTGTGAAAATCTCAAGAAATAATTTTAGTTAATATTTTACGAAAGGACCAAATGAATTTTGTGCTGGATGGCTACAAAACTCTCGCTAACTTAATTATTGTTATTAAAAAAAAGAAACAACTTGAGATATTTTATTGGAAAAAGATACATATATATATGATTTGAAAAACGTGTGAAAACGTTGTAAAATTGAGGCTAATCTAATAGTAAATCTCTAACATTTACAGTGATATTAATATTATGAGTTCTGGTAGTTTCTCTCCTCCAACTCCCTAATTTATAATAATTGAAAAAAAAATGAAGATATAAATTTAAAATTGAAGTGTATTTTCCAATTTTGTTTTGAAAATGTCAGATGTAGTTTTTTATTTTTCATAATATAAATTATTGGGGATAAAAAAAAAAAAAAAACCCTTGTTTTCATCCCCATCTTTCAATATTGGAACATGGTATATTTTATATAAATTGCATCAAGAAAAATAGATAGGAGTGCCCTAACTTGTAAGATGTAATCCAGGGAAATTAATGATGGGTCAAAATGCGCAGCTGTATGAATTGCATACATTATGATATTATATACCCACAGTAAGAGGTCATTATTAAATAAAAATAGCTGGGAGGACAGGAATGGCGTCAGCTTTGAACTTTTAAATCAGGAATATCTCCACACGAACAAGGATTTCATCAAAAGTGATTTTTATATCCAAAGAAACATTTTTAAGGCTCTCGAGTCTTGACCCTCCATCTCTCTTTTTTTAATAGTACACAAACTTCATCCTTGAATATTCAGTAACTCGATAAAATATGTGGTATTGTTGCGTATTCAATATTTAATTACCTAAATTTATCCGGATTCTCCAACTTGACCAGGAAACTAGCAAACGCTTGCTTCCATATATTAATCCTAGACGGTTGAAATTCGGGTTAATGCAAAAGAATCACTTTTTCTCTTAAATTCCTAGATTTTTTTTTTCTTGAATTTGTCCAACCAGATAAATGTTCAAGAAAACAAATAGATTGTCATTAAAGGGCAAACCTAAAAGGTGAAGCGGTAAAACTTTCTCATTTGGTCATTTTTATGTGTTTTTGAAAAAAGGTAGATATATGGTGGGCAATCTTACATCTAGCTTAAACTTTCATACTTATTTACTTTTATGTGTTACAACTCAAAGGACCAGTAATTTGAGTTGTGGCATCCATAGGGATATATAGTCTTCAATTGGTTTTTACATTATTCTTGTGAGATCTATTGGTAAATATATCATTCCATTGATTTTTATATTTTTAATATAAGATTAATCTCTTAATTATTGCTTTACATGTGAGATTCTCTAATATAAGCTAACAAAAAAAAAAAAAGATTTAACTAATGTTGTAAGGTTTTGTAACACATCCCTAACCCAAAAGCTTGTATCTCTCTTATCATTGTTCTTTACCTTGACTTTTTATAAGCGAATTTAGAGCTTAAGTGATACATAATAGAAAAAAAAAACATGTAACAAGTCTAACCATTCAATATCTTTTAAACTGATGTATCATTGGATTATAAAAAGTCCATAAAAACAAAAAAAGCCCGGAAGAGGATCCTAACTCTTTTAGGAAATAACGCTATCCAACACATTTCCTCACATGCCAAACAAGACTCTTAGAACAAATCAAGTTTTGATATCTAAGGTTCAAATAAATAAAAAAGGACCTCAACTAATAATATAAGGCTTTCTAACGTAAAAAAATATTTATGGATTGTATATATAATCAGAATTTCTAGTAAGACACATAGTTGTATTAATGAAATTAAAAAGATAGGAGAATCTCTCTTTTGGAATGGAAGATTTATAAGCATACAGTTGGGCCAAATCCATTTAAACAAATAGGAAGTGTTCAAGCATACTAATATGTGTTCAAATTCAAGGACGATTGCGCAAAAACAACATTGAACTCTGACTAATCATTCTCTAGCCAGCTATACATTCTTCTTCAGAGTTGCTTAGCATGCAATTTATTATGAATTATAGGAAGGATTTCCAATGTTTATGCAAAGTACATGGCATCTATATTCAATTAAGGCGCACCAAATGATTAGAACAACCACACAAGTCAACAAAAGAGCCTTAATATATAAAACCCACCTCTTGTTTAATGTTGAAATCCTGTTATTCTCCATTATTTAGCTGATAATATTTGATTAAAACACAAGCTTCCAACTGGGTTCCATTTGGAGTGGGATAAAACATAGCTGACGTTGCGTAAAATACGCGTTTAAACAAATTATGTATATATATACACATCTCCAATTCAAGACTTCCCTCTACTTTCTAAATTCTATATTCATGAGATTGAATAATTGAGATGTGTGTAAGGGTAACGACATGGCTATACAAAATGAACATCATCATCATCAGCATCATCATGCAACATCCGAAGCAATCCTAGAGAACGTGTGGGCGAGCTTCATTGGTGAAGATGGAATTCAAAGAGGAAGGAGCGACGCAGAAGAAGTGTCGAAACCGTGGGAGGAATTGCCAAGTCTTGATGGGAGAGATGGTTCAATGGAAGTTCTACAAAGGCTACCAAGTCTAGGGAGGTGGATTTCAATGGGAGCTGAGGCTTGGGAGGAACTTCTTGGTGGAATCAACCCTACAACCAATGTAGAACACTCTTGTGGTGGTGATAACTCAAAGAGCAATAATAATATTAATACTAGGTCAATGGGGCCTAAAATGAATGTTGTGAGAGCCGAAAAGGTGCCTACACGACACTACCGGGGTGTGAGGAGGCGACCATAGGGCAAGTACGCGGCAGAGATAAGAGATTCAACGCGGAAAGGGGCTCGAGTTTGGCTTGGAACTTTTGAGACAGCTGAGGAAGCGGCATTGGCTTATGACAAGGCTGCTTTAAGGATTAGAGGTGCCAAGGCACACCTTAATTTCCCAATTGAGACGGTTGCTAAGGCCATGGGGGGCAATGATTGTTGGCGAAATGACCGACTAATCAATGATTTTTCGAGTCTTTCTAATGGGAATAATAAGTACCCTCAGAAGAAGAGAGCATCAAGAGAGTGGGAACAAGACGTTGAACTTGATCATCAACAGCCTGCTATGAAGAGATCAGAGACTAGCATGGAAGATTATTCATTTGGTAATGAATTATTTGATGTGCTTGAATTTCAGGACTTGGGGAGTGAATATTTGGACAGTTTGCTATCTTCTTTATGAAAAACAAAAAATAAAAAAGAATAAGGTAGCAGCTGACTATAAATAAATATTACTTTTGAGATATATATATCTAGAATAGGTTATGCATTATAGTTCTAGCCATATATATGTATGTATATATTATGAATATAAAATCTTGGTGGTCTTGATCGGTAAGGATCTATCTGTGTAGTTGGGGCATTTGTCTTAAGGATTTTGTTGAAGCATTATTAGAAGGATTAGTTAGCTGTGAATCATATTTAGTTTCGTTCGTGTGTATTTTTTTCTACATCTATAAGCATTTTACATAACAGAGATCAGATCATTTTTACTCATTTATTAACCATTAATTGTCTAATGAACTAATCCACAAAATTTCAAAGTTCATTTGAAACTTAATTCTTGTGTCGAAGAATTTTCAGATAACACCTTGAAGTTGCTAGAGCTTGAATAGATGCAGGCCTTGTTGCAGGTGAAAAATTTTAAAAGGAAACAAACATGCGAAGTAGAAGACATATATATGTAAAGCAACTGAATGGTAGTACTTTATAATTATCCTCACGCAACAATTGAAGACTTATGACATTTCAACCGTACGTTGTTTCAAGAGATTTCAACGGCAAGTTGTGTTCAGTCTCACATGATAGCTTCATGATTCTTAAAACCATGATTAATAATAGAAAATCATGATGGCTTTGAAACTTTTCATATATTATGATGATTCTTAAAACCCTGACTTCATGATCTTAATAAGTACCTGTACTCATAAATTTAGAAATCTAACGTGTGTGTACAATTTACCATTATTTAGTATCACAAATTGATGACAATTTTCAAAATTATCACGATAAGTTTATAATACACCATAAATACAATTAGAAACTTCATAAATGCACATATATAATATATTCATTTTGTAGATCCTTGCATCAAAAGGTTGTATGTGCTTAAATTTATCTTGACTACAAGATAATATTTGTGAGGGCAAAATTTCTGCCCTTGGTTGCAATTGTATGCGTATCTCAAACGTACTGTGAACTTACATGATGACCGCCGCCGGGCAAAACAAGTAATTCCAAACTTGACGACTTATCTAGATTTTTCCCAGTTTGCTAAACATGCAGATCAAACTGTCCAAGTACATGCGCAAGAAAACCGGATCTGATTTTCATCTAGTGTTTATATTGAATTATTGATAAGAGTATAAGACAAAATCGAGTCTAAACTTGTCTATGGTGTGAACATAGAATATTAGAGAGTTAGTCAATGTTAATTGATTAACCTTCTTCTAGAGCGACCAAAACGACTTTGGAGCAAATAAGAAACCAATCTTTCACAGCATGAACAAAACCCCTGTTTAAACTAGTTGATTGGTTCAAATTAGGCAATCAAAATCAAATGAGAAGATATTTGTCACCCAAATAATGGATGTTCAAATTAGAATTTGATTTACGTTATAATTATTAATAGTCATTAATTTGTATTAAAATATTAAAAGAAAATTACAAAACTACTTATGATATTTAAAACTTTTTAAAAAACCATGTTTTACATTATCTTAAAGGCCTCTATTAGGGGCTTTTGCTACACAATCTTGAATACTTTCACTAAATTTTGAAGAGTTCTTTTTTTATAAAGCATCAAAGAACTATGATTTATTTGATTAGCATTAAAGAACTGAAATGGATTCTGGTAGCATAGTATCACTGTTCACATATTTTAAGGATAAAATAACCCTTGTTTCAAAAGAGCAACTTTGAAGGAAAAAATAAACAGAGGAAAGAACCGGCAGTCGTGACCTCAGGGAGGAGCAAAGCAATGAAAACAGAGAAACAAATAAAATTACATAGCCTCTTCAGTAAGTTTCTCTAGAAACTCATCGAGCGCTCTAGCAACTTTGTCCAGGTGGGCACTCAAACCATTGAAATAATTTCCCATGCAAGCCAATATGGAATGTAGTCACTCACATTGGAAACACCCAGAAGTTCTATGGTCTTTCCTAGAAGCTTTAATAATTTATTATTCTCTCCATCCACTAATTCATCACTACACTTCCTTCTCTTCTGCTCTTCTGTTAGAAAAGGATCGAACCCTTTTGTTATTCAAGAGATGTAACGCATAAACTTTTCATTTGTCTCAAGCACTCACCTAAGATGTCATGAATATGTCTTTGCTAACATATAAAATTTTCTCAGGTGCCATTGATTTGGGTCGAGTTGCAAAGACGAGATCATGAGTTGAAAAGAAAAAACCGGCAGTTCGCGAAGTTGAGTTGGCGAACACAACTCCCCTTCTTTCTCTTGTCTTCATCCTCTTTTTTAATTTGTCTGTTGTTTGCGAACTGAAACAGAGCAGCTATTTGTTCTGGTTGTAGAAGAATTGGTTCCAACAAAGAATGCTGTCACTGCTACTATTTGTTCCTCTGTTTCAGAACTGGTTGCAGCGAATAATGGTAACGGAAACAAAGGAATGAGTTCAAACCACAAATGAGTTCCATGTTTTCATTACAGTTTTTGATGGGGTATTATTATTTCGTAACCTTTAATTAATATAGCCCTCATTTGGTTGTTTCTACCACCATATATATATATATATATTTGTGTAATCGCTCAAGTCCAATGTCCATTTCGGATGGAAATTTTCAAATTTTTTCGTTAGCTGCATGACGACAGACTAATAAAATTCTTTTATGTATATAAGACAGAAGAGAAAGGTGTTATTGTTGCTGTTTGTTCCTCTGTTTTATAACTGGTTGCAACGTAGAATGGTTGCAGAAACAGAGGAATGAGTTCAAGCCACAAATGAGTTCCATGATTGAGTCTCTTCATTAAATGAAGGTCAGCAATAACTTTTCATTTGAGTAGGTGATAGTAAAACTCGGTTGTCAAACAAAAAATCCATTTTTAGATGATGTTGTATGGATTTACACAAATTTGAAATTGTTTTGGTATAAACATGGTCAAATCAGTAATATAGCAAAGTCTCCTTGCAAATATTACGACACATCATGTTATAAAGAGATTGATTTCGTGGAAAGCGCACTGTCTTGCTACATTGAAATCGACAACTCTCTACTATATCCGCGCACAAACATGTTTAACTTGAATCGACAGTGTCACCTTGGGCCCAATACTCATGTGCATGTCACGTGAACAATGTGCAACGTGACATTGTCACATTCTTCCCCTCCACGGATTCTCTTTTCCACATCAGCTTCCATTGAAATTCTATCTGCAACTTGCTGGTTTGTCTTGAACCTTCCAGAAAAACTTGTGTGTCCATGCGGTAAAGATGACAAAGATAGATGCGTAAAATCCTTCAATTTTAGATAACAAAACTTATTCTTTTAACCATGTGTACATCACCTATCATTAATTGAATTTGACCATTATTAGACTCAATCGTGGACTTAAAAATTAGAGGATGAAATTATATTATTTTACATATCAAGTGAAATAATAAAATTCTATAACGCTTGCACAAATTTATATATTTACAATTCTATTTTAAAAAATGAAATAGCCCATATTTTTCAATAATAAAATATAAATTTCAAATAAATAAATTGATTTTCTTTATTAGTGGAGTAACTCTTCCGGTTCATGGAGATGAGAAGAACTCCAATAGTTGAGAAGATATTTGACAATCTACTTCTATTGTTGAGGAGATGGAATCTCCACCAACGGCGTAGTGGCTCTATTGTTGATGCTTGGAGTGTCTTTTGGAATTATGCTAAGTAAATATTTATTGTAATGATTCTGATGCAGTAATTTCATCTTCTTCCAAATCAATAATTAAATTAAACAGTGATTAATTAATGGTATAAATATATATATGTAATTGAGAACAAAAGTTTGAATATTACAGCATCAAACGCAAGCTATTTTAGCCCAATTTATTTACCTGTATTTTCACTTGGGTCATAAAATCAGTGATCTGATTTCTTTTGGGTTTGACCACGTGAAATTATAATAATAGTAGTGGGTGGACGACCGGCGGACAGATCAGAATCGAATCAGATAGCATTCTGTTTGATTTGATAGCGATCCATTTTGGTCAAATTTGACAACATGGAATTTGGGTCAGACTTGATGGCAAAAAGGAGAAGTTAACCTATACAAGGTTTATAGATATTGATGCACCAACCAAATCCTTGGACCATTATTTGACATTTGACTAGTAAAGGAGACAAATTTGACATAGAAGAATAATTGGGTTTGGTTTTGTTGAGCAGGACATATCTAATACTATATCCTGTTTTACTTTTCATGAATTGAACAAGTGGGTTTATTTTAATTGGCGTTATTCAAAGCATGATAGATAAAGCATATCAATTATGTATTATGTATGATATGGTATTCTTATCAAATTTTATAATGGAAGAATCATTTTATAGTGAAATTGATATGTAATGTAAAATAGTTTCAAACGAGATTTCTGAATTCTAATATTCAATTTTAATTAGCTGTAAATTGGGTGTATGCTTTTTTATTTATCTAATCCTATAGTAACTTTATTCACTTTTCATCACACGTGTTGCTAACTAACAATTTTTTTTTTTTTTTTATATAAAAAAAAACATTTAGGAATTGAATCTATTCCATCATATGCTAAAATGATTTATAAATTAAAAAATTTATGTCCCATTTTATGTAAGACAAAATAGCTAGTGATCGAATATAATAGTTGAGTTGAGATATTATATCATTTAGTGTAAAAGATATTGCTAATCACATCCGCTATTGTTAACATCTATTGGATTATTGCAAATAATACAAAAAAGAATGAAATGTCCAATGAAAATTATAAGGCACCTTAAAGCATCGATGGAAGACGCTGTTGGAGGATGAACCATTACAATGAGGAATTTTTTTTTTTTTTTCTAAAAAATTCATTAAAATGAACTAAAATACAAACATAAATATGATAATTTTAATGCTAAGATTCTCATCTGGGTGAATGACAAAGCACCAAATCATCTCACTCTTTTATCACACATTCGTGCTTGTTGTTTTCTTATATTTGGCAAATAATTGCTAAATATACAAACTACCATTCCAATTTCACTAAAAAAAGACAAAGAAAGGCTATAATTAAGTAAAAGTTTCACATATGCCAACCTTGAACAACATGGAATTTAATTTCTGTCCCTCTCCATGTCAATGAAAGCACAATATATGCTCAAATCAATCACAACCTAACAGTTGTTTCTCTCTTTCATCAATTTGTCCAAGTAATCTTGCTCCATATACTTAGATTCCACAGTACTTGTGCTGGGACTCTCCGCTTCCGATAGTGGAGTACTCCCAATTGAGATTGAGCTAGAACAAGTACTCCCACTCAAATCCGAATTATTATTCAAAACCAAGCTAGATGAGCTCAACTTGGTGGTGGTGGTGGTGGGCTTATCTTTTTGGGCCAATGAAGAGGAAGATGCAGCCACCACTTCAGCTGGAAAGTTAAGCAGAGCCTTGGCGCCACGCATCTTAAAAGCCGCTCTATCATAAGCCAAAGCTGCCTCCTCTGCCGTTTCGAACGTGCCAAGCCATACACGTTGGCCTTGTCTTGCCGAGTCACGAATCTCCGCCGCGAACTTCCCCCATGGCCGCCTCCTTACCCCCCTGTAGTGCTTCTTGGTTATGGTCCGCGATGGCTCGAGCATGTTTGAATTTAGTGGTGTGTTGGTTTGGCTTCTTTGAGGCATATTGTGTGACATGTTCTGCGGCATGCCTTCGTTTATGAATTGGTATATGACCATGTCTTGTGAATCGTTTTCATTGAATGGAAGCTCAATTTGGGAGCCTGGAAACATTGTGTCTTGGGGGGTTTGTTGGCTGAAATTTTGTATGAGGCGGCTCCAGTCTTCTTTTTAAGGTTGGAAAATTGAAAGGTAAACGTGGGGTCTTTGGAATTTATTATTAGGCAGATTGAAAGTGATGGGAAGCGAGAAAAATTCGTGGACAGGTTCTTTTTTTCTAACTTGCAAAGCAGGTTGGTAGGTGGGTAGTATTGATCAACTTTTGTCACTTTTTTCTCTTATTATATATTTATATGTACATGCAGCAAAATCAAACTCCACTACTATATTTTTCTTTCTTTTTAATAATACAAAAATTATAATTTTGAAAAAAATAATATAAAAATTCATATATTATTTTTACTATCTACATGTCTAACGTAGCAATCACATTCAACCTCTTATTTTATACATTAAAGGGTTATTATCACTGCATCATCTATTATTTTTATCTAATTACGATACATTTTCTACATCACATGTTTAAGAACATGTTGTTATTATTATTTTTTTTAAAAAAAGGGATATTCTAATTAATGATACTCTTTGCTGTTATACTTATTTTTATTTGTTATTTTTTGAAACTCTCTGTCGTTAAATTAAAATTGTTATTGACACAGTAGGGAGTAACTATATAATTAAGAATAAAAATTTAACAAAAAATCAACATTATGCAGGTGGTAATAATACTGAATAAATTTGGATAAGCTTTGAGTCTACTTCTCATTTCCCCAAAATTTTGGTAAGATTTTGGTGGGCAAAAGGTTTCATATCATATTCGTACTTTTTTCTTTTGAAAATAAAAAAAAATTTACTCAAAACGCAATAAAATATAATCAATAACATGTTTATTTCAATAAAAGTCAACAACAACATATTTTCATACTAGTAATAATGAATAACATATTTATTTCAACAAAAATAAAGAGAAACAAAAAAATGAAAGTGACAAGATAAGGGTGAATAAGTGGTATGTTTTTACTTTTACGCATTTGAGATTGTGAAATATATTCTCAGTCTTAAATTTTAAAAGTTGAAAAAGCAATAACATGTTGGTGTTGGCGAGTCAATGAAAAAATGTCAGGTCATTGAGCAATATTCTATTTATAGTTTATGTGGAAACATACAGGATCATGTACAAATACATTGTAACGCAAAAAGTGAAAGCAGTGAATTTCTTTAAGGCTAAGATTTCAACAGACGTCACATAGACCGAGTACCATTCTCTGTAGAAGAAGACTTGACTTTTGAGTGTGGATACATAAGAATAAATTAAAGAATTTTTTGGAATTTCATTTTTGTTCGCAAGAATGAATGAAAATTAGGATTACTAGAGCCTAAGAAACAAGATCTTTATATATGTATATTAGATTATGTAACACATAAATTAGCTAGACTCTACGTTGATATGATTCTATAAAATTTGTACAATAAATGTTATGGTATCTTAATAATTTAAATTTAAAATTTTTAATAGCATATTAATTAATTATAACTTGTCAATTGTCATCGTATCTAAGAAAAATATTGTGTCAACCATCGATCATATAAATTTCAGTAATATCGTTGATTATATAACTTCACAATACGTCATTAGTTCAGAATTAATTTATAGAATAAATAGAACAATTATCTCAAAGGCCCCATTAACTTTAGGGATATTTTGAAAAAACCCCTGAAAAGCAAAATAATTAAAAATTACACTCGACTTTCATTTTATTAGGTGAACCTACCCCTGTTGTAAAAAAAAAAGGCCGGTGTTAATATTTAAGGGTAAAATGGTAATTTAATAAAATAATTAAAATTTTTAAATGGAAAAAATTATAAAAAACTTTAAAAAAAATTAAAATTAAAAAAAAAAAAATCTTATCATCATCCTCAATTTACCAAATCAACACATCAATTCAAAATCCTAAACATAAAAACACATTACCAACATCACCTAAAACTGATGGAACCAACATCACAAACAGCAATTCCAAAATACCAAAACAATTTAAAACATCAAAATCCAATCAACCAAAAACAACTCAAAAAAAAAAAAAAAAATTACAATCAACCCAATCAAACCGAACCTAGAACTGGGCTCCAATGAACCTTTCAAACCCAAAATTGAACCCTAGAGAAAAGAAGAGCAAAAGAAGAAGAAGAAGAAGACTAGCAGCAGAAGAAGAAGAGCAAAAGAAGAAGAATCGAACCTTAAGAAGAACAAAAGCAGAATAAGAAGAAGAGTTCTAGATGAAAAAGAAGAAGACGAGCAAAAGAAGAAGAAGATGATGATGAGCAAAAGAAGAAGAAGAGCAGAAGCAGAAGAAGAAGAAGAGAGAGTGGAGAAAGAGACAGAAGACTTTTGTGTGAAGAGGATTTTTTTCTAAATATGTTATTTTTTATTTAATATTTTAATTAATTAATAATTTAAATTATATTTTAGTCAGTTCATAAGTTTGAAGGGTATAAGAGGAATTTTATAGGATATGGTAAGGGTATTTTGGTTATTTTACTATTTCGGATGGAAAATGTTAATATTTTGGATGGAAAATTAACAGGCAGTGGGACAGTTTACTTAATAAAATGAAAATCGAGTGTAATTTTCGATTATTTTACTTTTTAGGGGGTTTTTCATAATATCCCTTAACTTGAACAACTAAAAGTTTTAAATTATATGAAGATTAGGCACGATTAAATTATAGAAAAATAAGAAGGAACATTTTAATGAAAGGTTTTAAAAATCAACATCAGGATTATAAAAATGTAGAATTGAGTGCGGGCAGTAATGTAATTTTAAACAATACATCGGCAAATTGCACGAGCCTCACCTCCCGCATCTTCTAACTGGTTTCGTCTGTGCGACAATTGGATTTGGTGGTAGGTTGGTGACGTCATCTGGATGACCCATCATTGGACCTTTTCCGGTTATCTGACGTGGAGAGAGATGCACGTGAGCTCATCAGAGTCGTCAGAGTTTTTTGAACTGGTGGGCCCGGACCAATCCAAATCTTGACTTTTCCACAAGTTCGCGATTACTTGCGAATGAAAAAGAGGACCAGAGAAACGAAAAAGGGTCTAGAAGAAGAGTGTGAAAGAGGCAGCGGGCCCAATTATTTGTAGAGAGAAACAAGATTCTAATTGAAGACTGATTAAACCCACATGTTGTTTGAATTTGAATGAAACAATAAATAAAAGAGAGAGGACTTGTGTAACCATTGAAATTGAGTAATCACATTTTTTTTTTATTTGAATCTAGGGAAAAAAAAGAGAGAGAGAGACGATAAGCTATGCTCAACATTAATTTATGCGAAAATTAAGTTACTCTTGAGATATCCATGACTGAGTTACTATTAAATTTTTCTTAATTTTATCACATTTAATCCATTATATATATAATTTTGTTTATTGTTAGAATAATTTTATTTGGATCCATTGAAATTTCGTAAATTTGATATATGTGGAGTATGACTATGTTAATAATGTGGATTTTAATGATTAATTTTATGAACAAAGTACCACACAATAAAGTATTTAACGTGCTTGTGGAAAAGTTGTAAGTTCATGCATCAATTAATCAATTTTATGGTGAAATAACTTATTCTGGATGGATAAACATTGTGGAATACCAAGATTAATATTTTTCTCCCATTTGAGATGTGTAGAAAAAATTTATGCCAGTCTCTTAAAAAAAAGAAAAAAAAAAGAAAGCAATGAAATAAACGTTCATATTTTCTGCAATTTGAAAGTTAATTACACCATCGTGATAAGAATATAATTGTCCATCTAATTATATAGTAATTTCACTCCATGTGGAATTGCTTTAAGTAACTCATATATTAAAATCTCACGTTGTGGCACTCTAAGTGAACGGGTGTACAATATATACATGTGTGTTCCGTTTCATTCAAGTTCTAATTTATTCAAAGTTCTAATTTATTCACATAGTCACAATGGAGTAAGAGCCAAGAGGTCTAAGAGGCGATTCAATTGAATTTACATTTGTACAAGAGGGTGAGGGGTGAGGTTTATGGTGAAAAGAGTATCATATATTTATAAACTTATAATAATCATAATATTTGTTAAATATCATAGTATATCGCATGCCAGTGGCGGTACTTGTCATTTGCCATTCTAATTGAAAATCAAGTTGTGATACTAAATGACTCTTGGTATCATTTGAGCTCAAAACATAAACAAAATGACCTAACTCTAGTCCGAACAAGATTATTGGTCAAAAAAGCCGAAAGAAATCACATGGTACCTGACCATATAAATTGCAAGATTTTATTAAAATTTCATTAGCCAAAAAACATAAGAACATTCCTAATTAATCTCCTATTTATAGTTAACTAATTCTAACTTTACTAGAAAACAAATCTTCCCTAGAAATAGAATTATAAAAAAAATAAATTAAATAAGGAATAAAAACCTAAAACAATTCTAACTTTACTAGAAAATAAATCTTCCTTAGAAAATAGTATCCTAAATGAAAATAAATTAAATAACTTAAAGGAAATACAAACCCAAAAAGAAATAAATCTAAAACCTAAAATGAAAACAATTCAAATAATTTAAAAAAATAAAAACCTAAAAGGAAATAAATCCAATTAATAAAAGGAGATAACATTAATTAAATTAAGAAACAACACTGAAATTCTTAATTGCCACCCAAGTGTAAGTCACACTTCTCATTCTTTTCCTTTCAGATCTTCTAAGGTTCTCATCACAAGGATAGAAGATGAATCTTATATTAAAAACATAAAAACTATAAGAATGATATATGTTTGATTGGATATAACAATCCGACAAAATGGTTTTTTGGGTTACAAGGCTATGCACCGCTTCCTAAAAATTCTTAAATATAGAAATTTAATAAAGCTAAACTTAAACTTTAAGTTTACAAAAATGAATAAATTGTAATAAGTAATGTTATTTTCAATGTAAATCATATGAAATAACACTCAAAAACTAAGTATTTATTTAACTAGCACTAAAAAATTGAGTCGAGGTTTACTAGCATTTACGTGAGTAAAAAGACAATAATATTCTTCTTTAAAAAATAATAAAAGAACTGATTTGTAATTTTGTTCTTCTTCGTTAAAGAGCTGCTGCAACTCAGATTTCTAGTTGGACTTGAAATCACCACAATCTCCATGGCCAACCAGACCAGTAACTCTTCTTGTAAATCGTTGCTACTCAAACCTCCGTTGCTGCAACATTCATGGCTGCTCAAAACTCTGACCAGACCAACAACTCTTCTTTTTCATCTACCATGGCTGCTGCAACTCGTTTTATCTTCAAGCTTCACCAAGTACTGCCGCGCACCACCATCTATCCTTCTCTTTCACAGTAACTCGAATTCAACGCCTTCGCGCACTAATATTGGTTCCCTCTTCCTCAATCGGAAACAATTATGGTGCATGCGTAACTCATGCTTTGTTTGGTGTATGTGTAAATCATGCTCTGTTTTTGTGCAAAGGAACAAAGCTCATACATGTAACTCATGCCCTGTTTTTGTTTCAGAAATGTCAAATTGTACTAGTTTATATCAGGTTGTAACTCATGACGGATGTATAACTCATGCTCTGTTTTTGTGTGAAGGAACAAAGTGAGAAATGGTTTGGTGTATGTGTTTTTGGTATATGTGTAATATTTTAAATTCTTCAGTTTATATTCGTAACTCATGCTCAATTTATAATCATAACTCAAATTCTCTGTTTTCTATATGAGCGAGAAATGACGCCTATCGATATTTGTAATACGTGAAATATCCCGTTGGCAACTTTTTTTTCTAAAATCCCATTCTAAAGGTTGAAGGTGAAAGAAAAATCACAAACTGATGAAATCAGATGAATAAAAAATAAAGGCAAATTTTTCATTAAAATATATAAATAATGAAATGATACTATTAAAATTTAATTCAATTTTTTGGTGCAAGTTAAACTAAGTCTCTAATTCTTTAGTGCTATGTAAATAAGAAACTCCTATACTATCTTTCCTCTATAAATACTACGTGTAAGATGATAAATACAGGGAAGTCAACCATCATGACACAACTACCATAGATTACAATCTTGTTGATATGTGCCCCCTAATGTTGAGGCCGAAAAAAAATTAAATTAATAATTTATATTTATTCTTTCAATATATTGATACAATTTTATGTATGGAAGGAATAAATATAAATTTTTTATTCATTTTTCAATCCTTTACATGTGCCAAAGAACACATGTTAACATTTTCTAATAAATAACTATACATACACAAAGTTTATATGGTGTAACAATAAAACCCTCACATATCCTTCTCACACTTACCCTATGGGCTTGTGAGTTCAAGTTATTTCTCCTCTTTAGTTTCCAAACTGAATGTAGTAGTAAAAAGAAGAAAAAAAGAAAAAAAGAAAAGGGTAAACCCCCCTAAACTATAGTTGAAAAAAAAAATTGTGTATACGAAACAATTATCAACTTCGTCATGGTACTTGATATGAAATAGATTCCTCATGTTTCCAGTCCTCCTTGGTCATGGCACTTGATATTTCTGATCTACAACGCCCACAAGAAGAAAAAATTATAATAAAATTAATGTAATCTTTAAATGTGCCAATTAAACGTGCACACAAAGCATGAATCTGGTAATTTACTTACGCTTAAGGTAAATCCAGAAAGAACTAACATGTATGTTTTGAAATAGCTGCAACGATATTTTATATAAAACAGTTTAATTAAGTGAAAAACATAACATTATTGTGATGTTGAAAGTAAGAAAAAACTAGCAAGAGATATTCTATCTTGCAATAAGTATTTTGTAGGACATAAATTTGCATTGACATTAGAATGAATATAGGGGTTTTTTTTCTAGCACTAAAGGAGTATAGTTTGAAACAAAACACAATTTTTTTTTTTTCTTTTGCACCATAATACTCACAAACTATAATTAACGAATAAATCAGCAAAAATCATGAATTATTGTCTTTATAGGCTGTGAACACTAATTGTATAATGAAAAAAAAAATCACTTCAACTTTTTTAAACTAGTTCGAAATTTATGTTTTTTAGTATTATTTTATGTACGTAATTTTCACAGTATGCTGATTATTAGTCTAATCCCTCCCTCTTTTTTATCCTAAAATGTCAATTCCCATGTACTCATATTCGGACATTCAAAAAGGAAAATTTCACCGCATATTGATACACTCACAATTGCAAGCTCAAAACTAATCACAAGATTGCAAATTAAAGTATAACAAAAAATGTTAGATTTATACAAATTAACCTGATCTACATGAGTTCAATTGACTGCAAGATACAATACAATCTATGCGTATATACATCAATAATTGCTTTTGTTTTTTGATGAATTGCACAGTTAATTAAGAGATAAACTGAAGAATTTATCAAATATTACCTTGAACAGATTGTCTGCGATGGTGAATGTTAGACAAGTGTTGTCGTGGTTGTTGCAGTTGTTGTTGAAGAAGAAGTTGCTGATAATAATCATAATTTTCTTGACGACTCTCCGGTTCTTTCTGTGCACGACTACGATAAGGAGTGTTTCTAGTTCCAGTACCACTTCTTTTTTGGCTAAATCCCCTGTAACGATGATACAGGATAATGATGATTACCGTATTGATCATTACCTTGTGCAACAAAACCTCCACTTTGGTTTACAACTGCTCTTTGATCTTCTCCTTCCAAAACCCTACTACTACTACCACCTTGTTCTTTCCCTTGATATTGCAACGCTATATTTCTATAATACTGAGAAGCTGCAACACTTGGTTCACCAATTGCACTTCCTCTTCCTTGTTGGTTTAACAAATCATTGTTATTATATTGAGGAACCCCATTATAATCCACTATTTCCTGTCCAAAATTATAATTACTCATCATCTGTGATCCTTGTCCCCAGTTTTGGTTAAACATAACTTGATCTCCATCACTAGGTACAGTCGAGGTCACTGTGCCCTGACCTATCAATTCCGGATCCGACGACCCATCTAATAAGACTTGATTTTGCTGTTGCAATTGTTTCAACATATTTTTCAACTCCTCATTCTCTTGTTGTAGTTTTGTGTAAAGACCTAGAGGACCATGAACATTGTCTTGCTTCCACGCCTCTGCTTCCCATTGAAAGGATCTAGCGGCTTGTTTGCGATCTCTTTCATTGAGTTTGCGTAACAACTTTGTCAATTTGCATACGTTAAATATATCGAGGATTGATTGGAAATTTAAAAAGCGTGCTAGATGGAAAGCATGGTGCAAGTATACAGGTCGGCTCGCACTTTCTCCTTCGATGCTTGCATGCAGCACATGCGTGGCGATTGCTTGACTCTTCAACATTAACGATGCTGCTTGCGGTCGACATTAATTTTTATTTATAAAAACACAATATGTGGATAATTTTTTCTGAATTTAATCTCCTTCTCTACCAGTTAAAAAATTAAAAAAAAAAAAATTTAACAGAGAGAAAAAAAAATTAAAAGGAAACAGAAGAGAAGAAAATCAGCACAGTAACATACCTATGGAATGATATATAGCAAAATTTAAGGGCCTGTGTTTTAGGGTTTTATAAAGGTGTCTTTATGTGCTTTATAAGAGATTTAGGGGGTCTATTCATGTAGAGTTTAATGGTGTTTGATGATTTTATTATTGTTATTATTTTTTATATTGTAGATTTGGTCAGAATTTACAGATTCTAGAAACTCTATATTAATTTTATTAGAATTCTTAGAAATCCAACAAAATCTTGAGGAGAATAAAAAAATTTGTTATTAATTTTTTTCTTTATAAAATCATTTTAAAATCCATCTAAATATTCATTAATTAAATAAGAGTAATACTAAACTTTCCAAATATTTTGTCTAAATTTATTCTCAAATGATATAACAGGTAAGTTATCAAAATTCTATTGACTATTATATCACTTCATAATTTACAAAATCAATCCTATTAATTATCACATCATCTTATGAGATGATATGATAATCAATAGGATCTTGACAACTCACATGTCACATAATTAAGGTATAGATTTGAATAAAATATGTAGGAAATTTAACATTACTCTTGATAATATTTGTAAAGTCAATGACTTTTTAATATACATAGATTTTATTGGATTTCATATAAATGTAAATTGGATATACCAAGATTTTAATAGATTTCATATAAAATTGAATTGAATACATTTAAACTTTTAAAATATTATAACTTCTAATAAATTTTAGATTGAATACACTCAAACTTTTCCTTTTCATGTATACTTACTTCCTTTGGTTTTCCTAATTTCATCATAGTCTTTACTTTGTATTGCTTCATTAATCAATCAAATCAAATTTCCTTTATTATTATTATTTAAAAAAAAAAGGTTGCATCAATTATTCCTCTCCATTGTCAAACACTTAAACTAACACACACCAGCACCAAACCTACTTTTAATTTGTTTGCCATCTCTATGCTATGTGGCCTTGCACTTAAAGAAAAGAAAAGATATAGGGCAATCATTCTAAATTGGATGAGCTCTAGCTCAAGTGGGTGCTACCTACTCCTATGCTTTTGGCCACCTTGTAGCTTGCAAGTTGTTAAAAGGCCAGCTTCTCCTTTCTTTTCATTTCAAGCTTCAAAACTATTTTCATTGGAGTTGCTAGGAAGACGAATATTAAGTGTTAGAAAATATGAGTACAGCTGGATTTATCACTAGTGTGTGACTGTTGGGCATGAAGCAGTTGGGAAGACTTGTACGTTGTAAGCCCATTTCCTACGCCAGCAACATCCTTCCAACGGTACGATTTTTACCTGTTTTTATGTTAAATCTTGATGAAAATGAAAAGTTCAGTAATATATTGGAGAAAATCAATGTACACGAAGTTAGGGGGATGTAACTTTTTATTTTTTGTAGTGATTATAAAGTAATTATAAGAATGTGAAGTAATATATATATATATATTTTTTTTTTTTCTCATGATTTAATTTTTCTTTCTGGGTTCAGGATTATGTGCCAACAGTGTTTGACAATTTTAATTTCAATGTGGTGGTACGTAAATGGTAGTACAGTGAATGTTGGTCTATGGGACACCGCAGGTAAGTTCAGAGGATGCTATCATTTTATAAATTAAAATCGATAATTTAAGTTTGTATTTTAAGGACTAAAATAGCAAAATATTTTTTTGGTAATAGTCTTTGGGAGTGGAAAAGAGGTTCCCGTATGTTATATAAACTCTATTTGCTAAACATATTTAGAGAAACAAATTTTTAGGGTGTGTTTGTTGCATGGAATTGGGTAATTTTCAATCCAATCATTTGTTTGTTGGTTGCATAGGATTGGATTTCTCCTACCCATGCAACCATTTTATCCTACTTTGGTGAGATAAATTTAACCCTCCCATCAACACCGGACACTTTTTTTCTTTTTTTTTTTTAAAATTTTTCCTTTTTGTTTCTTTCTTTCCTTTCTTACATTTATTATATTAAACATATTAATATTATTTTTATATATTTATTAAAATATTACAAAATAATGTATATCACTAATAATTATAAAATAAATATTATTTTTAAAATTAATTTTAAATAGTTAGGTTTTACTTTTTAAATAATATTAAAATATTTTTAGTTTTATTTTATAAAAAATATAATACATAATTATTATTTGTCCAATCCCATAATATATCAAAAAATGGATAGTAGTATTTTTGATTCAATCTCAGCACCAAACGCATCACATAATTAATTTATTCAATCCAATCTAATTTAATTTCATCAAAATAATCTAATCTAATTCAGTTTCATCAAAATAATTCAATCTAATTCCGCATACTTTTAGTTGCTTTTGAATTCTACACTAATTTTTAGCAATGAATTTGATTAGGTTAATGAAACTACAAACATGTTTTAGAAATAATATCGAACACTTTATTATGTTTTTTTTACAAGTAATTTAAGTTGTTTAGTACCACGCATACATTAATTATATTGCAAATTCGCAGCTCAGATTAGGCCCTCTAAGACATAGAGGAGCCGATGGCTTTTTGCTAGCCTTCTCTCTTATTAGGAAGGCCAGTTATATATGAGGACGTCCACAAAAATGTTATTTCTTTATTTTTCCACTCAAGCTCAGATATTCTTTTGATAGAAAATTTAATTCATCTGAAAGTCCTAGAGGTTTTTCTTTTATTTTTTTTTATTTTATTGTTATTATTATTTGTTTTTTACAGATTCAAATTATTTGTAAATATACAGAATGAAAATTTTTCAAGATGTTTTAAAAATTTTCAAGATGCTCTAACTAAAGAATTATTATTATTATTACAATTATATTGTTGTATGTTTTGACTCTATTGAAAACATGGCCGACAATGGATCCCTGAGCTACGACACTATATTCCCAACGTCCCAGTTGTGCTTGTTGGAACCAATCTAGGTAAGACGTACGAAAAAGTTATAAACAATATGACATATTGCAACTACAACAAAATAATTATTACCACAAACTTTTCCCATTGTTCTCTGTAAAGTAGACTACCAACAAATATCAATATATGTAGTACAATGTATAGTAACATGACCCCGATTTCTTTTCATTGGCAAAATCATATATTGTAGCTTGAAGTTTTCTAAATGATCATGTTAATTTAGTCCTTTCTTTGTGTTGTCATGTATATAACACCGACCATGTTGTCGTGCAGATTTACGTGAGGGCAAGCAGTTCTTTAGCGATCATCCAGGAACAACGCCAATAACAACTACACAGGCATGTTAGATATACAAATTTAGCAATTAATTTATGTATGTTAATATATAGTTACACACATGCTTGTGGTTATCGTTCTGATATACATTTATATGCGAGACTGTGAGCAGGGAGAGGAGTTGAAGAAAATGATTGGAGCAGTCACTTACATAGAATGCAGCTCCAAAGCTCAGCAGGTATCAAAATGTTTTCAGTTTTCTGATAATGGATTTAAGTACTTACAATTATATTTTTCTAAAAACACAAAATTAAACACTTTTGTTTGTAAATTAGTTCTAGATTTATAAAACATAAAACTATGTGCTTAAATAGGTCAATCCAGTGCTCTAGATTCGAGTCTTGTTCCCTCCTCCAAAATCCCAAATTTTATTGAAATAACAATTTCAAAAGAAATTCAAAAGCCAAAATCCATAATCATTTTAGAATTTGAAGCTGACTTTGTTGCTGTTTTGGATTTTCAGAAGAATAAATTACAATTTAACTATCCAATTAAAAGCTATTTACAGACGGAGTAAAGTTTTGAATTTTATTACAATAAACCCTCTGCAGTCAGTCTATCTCCTATTAAAGTTAACAGATCGAGGGATAAAATTATCTTTTGATCTTATTTTTTTATTTTTATTTTTTAAAAACATTGAAAAGTATTCTTTTCAAAAGAAATAAAAAAAATAATATAAAAAGTAAAAAAGTAAAAAGACAAAAACCTTCCCCAAGTCTTCAATTCTTCTTCTTCACAAAGTATTCTTCTTCTTTCACAAAGTCTTCTTCTTCTTCTTCCCAATATCTCGGCCCCGGCGACGGCTTTCACCTCCGGCTGCTTCACCTTCTCTAAGGAATCGGCCTCGAACAAGAGAGGTTTGCCTCATTTTTCACTGCAATATTCATTATAAGGAGGATCGTCTCCCCTCGACGAACGTTGTCACAAATAGGGGAGGCGAGCCTCTCTTGTTCATACCCATCCTACAGCTGTGGTGGATCTCGATCTAGATGTAATAAGTGTTCTAGCTCATGGGGTTTCGCAACCTAGGTACGGAAAGGGTTTGTGTTTGATATGATTTTGTGCATCTTCGAAACCTAGTGATTGATTTTGATTTTGTTCATCTTCGAAACCTGTTTCTTCTTCTTTAACATCTTTCTTCATCTTTAACATTTTTGAGATGGTTTGATGTAGGTGATGATGGTTTGATGCAGGTTTCAATGGTGATGAATCGGTGATGGTGATGAAGACGGATGGTGGGTATGGGTGATGAATGTTGGCTTTCATTCTGGGTTTTAATGATAGTTTGATTCTGGTTTCAATGGTGATGAATCAGTGATGGTTTGACGATTGATGATGTTGCCTAGAAACTCAGTTTTTTGGGTTTCTAGTCGCCTAGAATTTCTAGGTTTTTTTTTTTTGATTTTTTTGTTGATTTTTTCAGGGTTATTATTTTTATGAAGATGATTTGAGTTGTGCAAAGCTTTGGTTGAATCTTTTTATGTTAATTTTTAATGTTTTTTTCGAATTAATGGAGATCTGATGAAAAATTATGATTTTTTTATTTTATTTTTTATTTAATTATTTAATTATTTTTATTTTATTTTATTTATTCATTTTTTAGTGAGGTCAATTGGATCAACTAAGATATCCAAAGGCATTTTAGTCCTTTTGTCATATTTATACTGATTATGATTAATTCTAACAAAATTTGTTAACGATAGAGAGGGGTTTATTATAATAAAATTCAAAATTTTATTTTATTATAAATAATTTTTAATTTGATAGTTAAATTGTAATTTACTCTTTTCACGACTGAAACCGTATTTGATGGAGCAATAAAGGTTGCTCTGCGGGCCCCGAAACCAATAAAAAAAAAGCCACGCAAGTCATGGACGTGTACTATCCTCTAAGTATATAAATAAAAATATATATGTATGTATAGATTGCTACCTGTTAATATCAAGTTGTCCTCTCTGTGTATGTATGTATACATTGCTACCTGTTAATGTCAAATTGTCCTCCCTATAATTTATTGTTTCACTGTAGCAATTCAATTTTTTTGTAAATTGCAATTCAAGTTGTACTCCCTATAATTAATTGTTTCACTTATTGGAATGGAATGTTCAGGAGTTTATTAATTTTCATTTTTGTCATAAATTGTACCAGAGGTGTGAAAGATCTACCTGGGGATTATACTTATGTCCTGTCAAGAGGGCATGCTGCTAAATGAATTTTAGTATGTACAGTATATATATTTTTTCATTCCATTATGTTCTTCTTGCTGTATTTTTAATCAGAAATTATCAGTTTTGGCATCTGTTGTATTATAAACCGACAGGTTGAGATGGATGAGTTTAGTGTAGTCGTGTGTTCCTTACATCAATAACAATAAGGTTGGGCGCTCCAGTTCTTTTTTCTCAAATTTTAGGTTAATGGTAATAATTAAGAAAACAAAAATAAAATAGTTGGGCCTTAAAGAGGCTCCCATTTTAGTTTCCCTGTTCATGGACGGGAAGCAAAAAGCCCAAACGCAACATTTCAAATTTGAAGTTTTAAAATTTTCAAAATTGTCAGCACGTCAATTTATAATTAAAACTCATGATCTAGATTTGATACGATTTGGTTAGTCTATGTGTAATGGAAGCTGCTGTTGCCAGATTATGAAATTAAGTGTTTCAATAAACGAAAACCCCCATGATTAACCATATACAAATGATAAACATGAAGATCTTCCAATGCAAACCGTCCATGTCGTAACTAATAAAATCCTACTATTTTACTTACAATAGTCGTACATTTGATCAATATCAAATAATTTATTATCAAATTAACAAAATTTAATTTATTGTTTTCTACATGGAGTATGGTACAAGGTTCTAAAGTTCACTACTCGTTATTCGACCGGCAAAACAGTAAGTAACGAGTTCTTGATTTCTCGTCAATCATGATCAAAGATTAGTGTTTTTGCGTTCCAAGAATCACAAAACCAACAACATATTAAAAAGTAACAACTACATCATTTTCAATTCCAATTAACAAAATTTCTCCAATACACCTACTAAAGTAAATATAGACATGCAATAATAATAATAATAATAATAAATTAAATTAAATGAACTTATAGATCTTATTGGCGAAGTGAGAATAGCAAGTTTAGTGAGAGAAGCGAGCAGAAGAAGCAAGGAGCAGGAGAGAGAGGAGTAGGAAAACCAAACAAAAGCAAGAGAACCCCAAAAAAATTGTGTTAAAAGCAACAAATAAAAATAAAAATAATGTAACAACAAACTCACGATGAAGGCGATGGCAACAAATGGAGGTAGATCTATGAGCAGGACAACAAGAAAGTTGAGAGGAAGATTAAGAAGGGTTTGAAGAAAGAAGAAGAATTGAGAAGTTGATTAAAGACAACCCTCTCTATTCTTTGTTTTATTTGACCTTTGAACATCAAAATAGAGTCGTTTTGGTGTCTCAATTTTTTCTTTTTTTTTTTTTTTTTTAAAAAAAAAATGTCCACGCGAGTAGGCCAAGTAGGGCGAATTGGGCCGATTCTACCTGAGTACTCGCCTTACCCGATTTCAACCTCTGATCTAGGGCTAATCAAACTAGCACAATACTGATCATCAATTAGTAGGTGATAACTTGGTCAAGTTTTGGAACAATGATATTGTAACATGATCAGTTAAAGCCATAATTAAGGGACAAATTCAATTTTATCAAAAAACAAAAAGAAAAAGTTAATTTTTACCCATTTTTTATGAAAATTTGTTTATAACCCCTTAAACAAATTACTTTTATTCTATACTTAAGTTTACCAAACTACTCTTATGTCAAATTTAAAAAACACAAAATTTAAGCAATAAAATCTGATATCGAGCTTCATTGCCTATTAAAACCTGACATCGGATTTTAATGAACAATAAAACTTGTTATCGAATTTTATTACACATTAAAATCCGGTTGTCATCTTCGACACTCAGTCCACCACAAATTTTCATTTTTAAGTCAAATTTAATCAATTCTAACTCTAAACATCAATACCTAACTTTCAAAACACAAAAATACTCTAAAAATCATAAATAACCTCAGAAAATCCAACAAAATGGAGGTATGTTTGTGAAGACCGGATTTTAATACTAGGTTTTATAACCCAATAAAACTCGATCATTGTTTTCAACGTTGCATTTCATCAAAAACCTCTATTTTCGGGCCAAATCCAATCAAACACAACCAAATCTAACTCAAACATCAATACTTAACATCCAAAATACAAAATAAAAAAAAATAAAAAAATAAAAACCCTTGAAAAATCACCAAAAAAAAAAAAATCTCAACAAAACTCAAATAATCAACAAAAGAAGCCAAAGATCACATATTATGAGTAATGGAGGAGAAGAACAAAACAGGTAGGGACAATTTGGGTAAAATGGATATATAATTTAATTAATTTGTTTGAGGAAGTGAAAACTAAAGTGGTGTTTGGCATCGTTTGTGAAAATAATTTTTTATTTTTAAAAACGAAAAACGCTTAAAAATATGTTTGACAATCATTTTCAAAAATATTAAGATAAAAGTAAAAAATGATTTTTTTTTTCATTTTCTATCATTTTAAAAAATCATTTTCATTTGTATAGTAAAACTAAAAAAAATAAAAAATATTCATCTTTATCAATCACAACATCATTTTTAAAAATAGTTTTCATCAAATCACATTTTCAGTTTTTATCTATTTTTAAAAATGGTACGAAATAATTTTTATTATTTTTCGTTTTCGAAATGTATTTTCAAAAATGCTACCAAATATATTATTGTTTTTAAAAACATCATTTTCAAAATATGTTTTTTATTTTTTAAAATACCTTTTAAAAACATCATTTTAAAAACGTATCTAAACGTATCCTAATATTCTTAACAATATGGCTGTAAATGAATTTTGACGTCCTTATACTGATATTTTTTTGTATTTTTCACCACATTTAATTTGAACTGCTTCTGTGCGTTCTCGTTGGGCTAAAGTTGGTCATAAAAGACCAATTACGGCCTCTTAACAAGGTTGAAACCGACCCAATCCTGATAATCTAACAAATGCTAACCTTTGACAATTAATAAAAGAGTAATAAAAAGCGAGGCTTTCTATGCTTTCTTGACTTTTCTGATCGAAGTCTAATCCCTGTTTCATTGTTTTGCAAAGTTCAAAAAATTTTGACCCAATTTTCTTTTTTTAAAAAAAAAGATTGACCCACTTGTAATTTTTTCAAGTTCAATTGATTCCCTTGATCAACCGTCACAGGACTTTCTTTTCATCCCAAAAATCACTAATTTGTCAGAGAGAGAGAGATCAAGCAATACATCACACATGGGATTTTCCCACAATTTTCTTCAACAAATGCATGCACATGTATCTATCTACATTCACTTCTAATAAAGGCCGTGACTTTTACTTTTTGTCTTTTTGTTTTTTTTTTTCAAATGAAGAACATCTTTCAATTTGTTTTTACCAAGGAGTTGCCTCTTCAAAGTTCATACCATTGAACAGGTTCCATTTCCTTGAGCAGAGTTTGTTTGAAGATTAGTAAAGCTATTATGCATCCAATTGCATATGTTTTTGCAATTTATTTTTGACAAACATTCAAGATATGGTGCTTCTACTGATTACGTCCACAATGTAATTTTTTACCTCATATAAACTTTATGAGTACATAAATAACTATTTCAGTTGCTTAAAAAGTCTTCAATATTAATAAGTTGATAAACAATCTTTTTTTTTTTAATTTATTAAAAGGATCTTATGATTTGTTTGCCTTTTAAGGCACACGACAAGATTTTTAATCCTTTTTGAATATCGGTAAAGCTTCCTCAATATATTAGATATTAATAATTTGAGATTCCCATTTGCTGTAGTATCCCAATAAAATATGTGGTCATCCGAGTTTTAATTAAGATTTATTTTAACAATATGTTATAAATTAATATATATCCAGTAATCAAATGGTGATCAATGCAAAACTATTCCAATTTGAAGGAACAAGGAATTTTAATACTTTTTTTCAACTTATGTGCTCTACAAATTTCCAAGAGGATGTGTCCATGATTCCCGGGATTAAACTTTTTTTTTTTTTTGAAAAGGTATTAAACTAAATTAAGTTTAGTTATTCTAATTCTTTCATTGATATACAACAAATTTGGAAGGTTGCAATCAAAATCATACACAGTCAATGCATTTTTAGTCTGCTTAACCAAGTGATGTGTAATCAATCACGGTAACTCACTTCTACAATTTCAAGAAAGAATGTCCGTTCGATCACCATCAAATAATTAGCTCTATCAACCGGAAGAGAATTTGACAGAGACTTCTTAACTTTCCCCCCCATTTGCTGCGACGATAATGGCTCTATATTGAATTAAAATATAATTCCTAGTTAATATATATACATATATATAACGTCTCTATATTGAATCAATATATAATTCCTAGTTTTTATATATATATATATATATACATATGCGCAAATAATGCTACACTATACGTGCCCTTACTATGAACTTGTTAATATATATGTGCCTTTAGTGTTCAGGATGAAACAAATTAAATTAATTTTTATTCTTCCAACATATTGATATAAAACTTTATGTATTGAAAGGATAAATATAAATTTTGTATTCACTTTTTGAATCCTTAACATATGCCATAAAGACACATGTTAACATTTTCCAATAAATAACTACACATACACAAAGTTGAGATGATATAACGATAAAACCTCACATCCTCATATTTACTCTCGATGTTCATGAGTTCAAGTTATTTCTCTTATTTAGTTTCCAAGTTAAACGTAATAGTACAAAAAAAATAAAAAATAAAAAAGGTACACTCCTAACCTATAGTTAAAAAAAAAAAAACTTGTATATGAAATAATTATCAACTTAATTTCTTTGCATATTACCCCTTAATAGAAGCAATTGAACATTTTAATTAATCTTAAAAGGTCAAATATTCAAATTTTATCATTGTCCTAAAATAGAAGGTATGAATAATTTTATTTAAATTTAATCCCCTCGCCCCTCATTAGAGAAAAAAAAAATTAAACTCAATTTCATCATGTTTCCAGTCCTCCTTGGTCATGGTACGTGATATTTTTGATCTACAGCGCCCACAAGAAGAACAAATTATAATAAAATCAACGTAATTTCCTCATGTTTCCAGTCCTCCGTGGTCATGGTACTTGATATTTCTGATCTACAACGCCCACAAGAAGAACAAATTATAATTAAATTAATGTAATCTTTGAATGTGCCAATTAAACATGTGCACAAAGCAAGAATCTCGTAATTTGCATATGCTCAATGTAAGTCCAAAATGAACCTAACATTTCTGTTTTTAAATAGCCGCAACGATATTCTGTGATGCAAAACAATCTAATTGAGTGAAAAACATAACGTCACTGTGATGATACAGAAAAAGAAAAAACTAGCTACTGATACTTTGTCTTGCAATAAGTATTTTGTAAAACATAAATTTGTATTGACATTAGAATGAATATGAGGCTTTTTTTTTTTTTTCTTTTTTTTTGCGCACTGATAGAGTCACAAATTTTTTTCAGCACCATAATACTCACGAACTATAATTGATCGAATATTGATACACTCACAATTGCCAAACTCAAAAATAATCACAAGATTACAAATTAAAGAATAACAATAAATGTTAGATTTATACAAATTAACCTGACCTATATGAGTTCAATTGATTGCAAAATACACTATAGGAGTGTATTTAGTACCAGTACTACTTCTTCCTTGGCTAAATCCCTGTAAAGATGATACCGGATATTGATGATTACCATATTGATTACCAGTACTACTATGCATAAATCATTTATTGCTTTTGTTTTTAGATGAATTGCATAGTTAATTAAGATAAACTGCAGAATTAATGAAATATTACCTTGAACATATTATCTGCGATGGTGAATGTTGGACAAGTGTTGTCGTGGTTGTTGCAGCTGTTGTTGAAGAAGAAGTTGCTGATAATAATCATAATTTTCTGGACGAATCTCCGGTACTGTCGGTGCACAATTAGGATAAGGAGTGTATTTAGTACCAGTACTACTTCTTCCTTGGCTAAATCCCTGTAAAGATGATACCGGATATTGATGATTACCATATTGATTACCAGTACTACTACCACCTTGTTCTTCCCCTTGATATTGCAATGCTATATTTCTACAATACTGAAAAGCTGCAACACTTGGTTCGCCAATTGCACTACCTCTTCCTTGTTGGTTTAACAAATCAATGTTATTATATTGAGGAGCTACATTACAATCCACTATTTCCTGTTTAAAACTAGTATAATTACTCATCATCTGTGATCCTTGTCCCCAGTTTTGGTTCAACATAACTTGATCTCCATCACTAGGTACAGTCACTGTGCCCTGACCTATCAATTCCGGATCCGACAACATCCCATATAATAAGACTTGATTTTGCTGTTGCAATTGTTTCAACATATTTTTCAACTCTTCATTCTCTTGTTCTAGTTTTGTGTAAAGACCTAGAGGACCATGAACGTTATCTTGCTTCCACGCCTCTGCTTCCCATTGAAAGGATCTAGCTGCTTGTTTGCGATCTCTTTCATTGAGTTTGTGTAACAACTTTGTCAATTTGCATACGTTAAATATATCGAGGATTGATTGGAAATTTGAAAACGTGCTAGAGGGAAAGCATGGTGCAAGTATACAGGTCGGCTTGCACTTCCTCCTTTGATGCTTGCACGCAGCACATGCATGGCGGTTGCTTGACTCTTCAACATTATCGATGCCGCTTCCCGTCAACATTAACGAATATGCTGCTTCAACACGCACATAAAAGAAAGATTTGAAAACCCTAGATTTTCAATTCTTCCTTAATATATACTTTTTCACAAGTTAATTCAAGTAATTTAATCAACAAAAATAATTCATTAACAAACAGAGAAAAAAATTAAAAGGAGAGAGAAAAGAAGAAAATCAGTACCGTAATATATCAGTGGTTTGATATATAGCAATATATATATATATATTTGACAAAATATATGGCAAGATTTAAGGGCCTGTGTTTTAGGGTTTTATATAGGGGTCTTTATGTGTAATTTGAAGTAATTTGTAATACTGAAGAAGTTAAAACTTAAAGTCATTTGTGTTGTTTCCATTCGCGTGATTTCCTAATTTGTGTCCATGTGTACTCTTTAAGCCATTAAGAATATCACAACTATTGTATTTACTTATTGGAATTCGGGTTGAATATAATTACCTAGAATCAGTGTCATGCTCGACCAGTTTGAAAGAGTTAATATCCTTTCATTAATATTTTTTTTTTCTAAAATTTTATTATTTCATAATATATTAGTATAAAAAATAATGGATGATTAAAATTATTTTAATTTTTTCTCCTATATATACATCATAATCCAAACCCCTCTTACAAAAAGTCAAGGTAAAAAAGTAAGACTAGGAGAAGATCTCTACACCTATCAAAAATATCAAGTTTAGAATTTCAAAGATTTCTTGGTTAAAAAGTTCTCTTTTCAATTTTTTTTTTAAAAAAAGATTCATTGTACCTTTTTTAATGTTTTATGTATAGCAATAATAGGAAAAATATATACCTCACCAAAATAAATGACTATGTTTAAGAATATATATCCATCTTAGTACCCATTTTCAATTTTTCTAATTTTTATTTTAAAAACTATTTATATATTTAAATTAATAACTTAAATATAATAATTGGGTATATAGTAGTATGATTCTTATAAAATTAAATAAATTATATAGCAATAATAAGTAAATACAACCAGCCAAATACAGTTTAATACAAATTGAATGGTATGAAGTTCGAGGTTTGGGTTAGAAAATTTTAAATCAAAAGTTATCATAAAAGTTGCTATTCAATAAAAAAATGTATGATCTAGTGATGCAATTTAATTAGAATATTACAATTGTTGATCATAATGACCATGATCATCGCAATAATAATAACAAAAACAACGTTTTATTTATTTACAAAATTTTCTATTCAATTGATTAATTTTAATTTTAATCAAATGTTATTTAATAATTAAAAAATGTTTTTTAAAAAAAACTATGTTTAAAAAGTGTTACTAGTTTATTTTTTGAAAACCAAGTCACTGGTTTGGGCTTTTTATCCGAAAAAGACAAAAAGCCACGAATTGCAACAAACCACAACACGTCCACTTCTTAAGAGCCCGCAGATTGTTTACAATCTTTTAAAGTCAAAGTTTCAATGCATATGGTGGGTGTCACTAAACAAAAGTGGAGTCTCATCACCATTTCTAGCAGTCGTAAGTAAAACCCAAAATCCATCTCTAGCTGCGGTGAATTTGATCCAATAAAAACTGGCCTTTTTCAATGAAATTTGCACTGTTTATTCCTCTTTATAAGAGACTGCAAGTATATATCTGTCGACGAGAGTTGCTTCGGCAAGCCTCAAAGTGGATCCATAGAGCAAGCTAATCCGAGCTCAGATTAGCCTTGAAAGCAGGACGAGAAATTAAAAACCAACCATATAAGGATAATGGTCACACGCTGACACCCACCTAACACCGTTTAAACTTCCCAACTCGACGCTTTTTCTCTGTCACGTGCAATGAAGTGTAGTTTATTTATTTATCTAAAATTTAGGCAGTTACCATAACTATACCTTGGATTGTATATAGCAAAATACTTTAATGAATGAAATATGTAGCAAAATTTAAGGGGATTTATTTTATATGTAATTTGAAGTAATTCGTAATACTAAAGAAGTTAAAATTTAACAGTCAATTAATTGTGTCCTTTCCATTCTCATTTTTCTTAATTTATATTCACATGTACTTTTATATATCATTAAAAATATCCCAGCTGTTATGTTATCAAAAAAATATATATATATATATGTATATATATATATCTCACAACTGTTAGATTTTTTGGTAGAAAATCTTAAGTTTAGAAGAACGCTTCTTGGTTAAAATGTTCAACTTGTTTTTTAGAAAAACAATTATTGGTTAAACATTCTCCTCGTTTTTTCCCTTTTTTTCTCTTAAAAAAAAAAAAAAATCCTTTTATTATTGTTATACTGTTTTGTGTAGCAATCAATAGGAACAAAATATATATCTGACCAAAATAAATGGATATGATTTAAGGAAACATATGTATTAGATTTTCCAAATTTTTATTTTTAAAACTATTAACTTATTTAAATTCATGAATTGAATTTTTATTTTAAAACGCTTTGTTTATTTTAATTAATAAATTGAAATCTAATAGTGGGTCTCCAACCTCGAGCAATTTGAAATTTATATAGTATCATGGTCTATGTAAAATTAAATAAATTATATGGTAATTACAAGTAAATCCAATCAGTCAACTAGTCAAATACAATTCAACATAAATTGATTTGATATTAAAATTAAATAGATTATATAGCAATCACTAGTAAATACAATCATTTAAATGTGATTCAATATAAAATTGATTTGAATCTAGATGTTCTAGTTAGAAAGTTTTAAATAAAAAAATCATTATAAGAGATACATACACTTCAATTAAAAAAACTTATGATCAAAGAAGACAGTCAAATAGAAGTTTAGAACATTACATTAGTTGATGATAATGACCATGATGATGATGACGATGATGATAATAATAGAATTTTATTTTTTTTCAAAAATAAAATCTTATTTATTTATAAATTTTATTTAATTAATTTAATTTAAATTAAATGTTATTTAGTGATTAAAAAATGTGTTTTTTTTTTTAATTTTAATTATGATATTAAAATTTGTTACTACTGTAGTTTATTTTTCGAAAAAAGGAAAGAAAGAAAGTTATTGGTTTGGGCTTTTATCCAAAAAGGCCACGAATTGGTACTAAACACAGTACATGAATTTCTTAAGATCCTAAACATTTTGTACAACCCTTCAAAGCTCAAGTTTCTATGGAACATAGTGGGTGTTCCTAAGCAAAAGTGGAGTGTTATCAGTAAAACTTAAAGTTCATTTCTAGCTGTGAAAAAACATCCAATAAAGATTGGCCTTTTCCCATGAAATTTGCACTGCTTGTTTAGACAAAATCATGCTTTATAAGAGATTTAAGGGGTGTATACACAATAGAGTTTAGCGGTGTTTGATCGATTTTTTTTTTTTTTTTAATGGTAGATTTAATGGAATTCACAAATTCTGAAAACTTCATATTGGTTTTATTAAAATTCTTTAAAAATTTTAATAAAATCTTAAAAAGAATAATGAGATATGTTATAAACTTTTTTTTTTATAAAAATCACCTTAAAATTCATCTGAATTCATTATTTAAATGAAATATGTAAAGTTAATGATTTTTTTAATATATCTAGATTTTATTAGATTTAATATAAATATGAATTAAATACGATTTAATCTTAATAGATTTCAAATAAATTTGAGTTGAATAGCTTAAACTTTTAAATTATTATAAATTTTAAATTGAATACATTTCTCTTAACTATTTACACGTGGATACGAATTGACGTGCCAACCATCAAAGTGGATCCAGAAAGCAATCTAATCTGAGCTCAGCCCAGATAAGCAACAAAAAACAAAATTAAATAACAACCAAATAACAATAATGGTGACACCCATCAAGTACTTTAGCTTGCCAACTCTATGACTTTTCTCTTTCATATATGTCTACTTCCTTTGGTTTTCCTAATTTCAATCATAGTTTTTACTTTTTATTGCTTAATTAATCAATCAAATCAAGTTCCCTTTTTTTTAATTAAAAAAAAATTGCATCAATTATTCTTCTCCCTTGTCAAACACTTAAACCAACTAACACCAGCACCAAACCCACCTTTAATTTGTTTGCCATCCCTGTGCTACGTGGCCTTGCACTTAAAGAAAAGAAAAGACATGGAGCAATCATTCTAAATTGGATTAGCTCTAGCTCAAGTGGGTGCTACCTTTGCCTATGCTTTTGTCCACCCTGTGGCTTGCAAGTTGTTAAAAGGCCAGCTTCTCCTTTCTTTTCATTTCAAGCTTCAAAACTATTTTCATTGGAGTCGCTAGGAAGAAGATTATTAAGGGCCTGAAAATATGAGTACAGCTAGATTTATCAAGTGTGTGACTGTTGGGGATGGAGCAGTTGGGAAGACTTGTATGCTCATTTCCTACACCAGCAACACTTTTCCAACGGTATGATTTTTACTGGTTTTTATGGTAAATGTTGATGAAATGAAAAAGTTTCAAAACAAATTGGAGAAAATTAAAATGTACACTATGTTAGGGGGTGTAACCTTTTTATTTTTTGTAGTGATTATAAAGTAATTACAAGAATGTGGAGTAGTGATTATGATTATATATTTTATTTTTTTTCTCATGATTTTTCTTTCTGGGTTCAGGATTATGTGCCAACAGTGTTTGACAATTTCAGTGCCAATGTGGTGGTAGATGGTAGTACAGTGAATGTTGGTCTATGGGACACTGCAGGTAAGTTCAGAGGATGCTATTTGATCACTTTATAAATTAAATTCAACAATTTAAGTCATTTTTCAAAGACAAATATATCAAAATATGTTTTTGGCAATAGTCCTTGGGAGTGTAAAAATGGCTCTAGTATGTTATATAAACTCTATTTGCTAAACATATAGAGAACCAAACTTTTAGGGTGTGTTTGTTGCAAGGATTCTTTGTTTGTTGGTTGCAGGATCGGATTTTTTTCAACCTGTGCAACCATTTTATCTCACTTTAGTGGGATAAATTTAACCCTCCCACCAACATAGGACTAAAAATTCCTTTTTTTTTTATTTCTTTTCTTTCTTACATTAATTATATAAATTATTAAATTTATTATAAATATTATTTTTATATACTTTATTAAAATATTAAAAAATATATATCTCAATAATAATTATAAAATAAATATCATTTTAAAAATTAATTTTGAAGAGTTAGGTTTTTATTTTCAAAATAATATTAAAATATTTTTAGTTTTATTTTATAAAATAATATAATACAAAATTATTTTTTATCTAATTTCATAAAATATTAAACAGTGGACAATGTTATTTTTAATTTAATCTCATACAATACTAAATACATAACAGGATTAATCTATCCAATCTAATCTCATCTAAATAATCAAATCCAATCACACATTTGTTTTTGAATTCTACACTAATTTTAGCAATGAATTCGATTAGGTTAATGAAACTATAAACATGTTTTTGAAACAAAATAGAGTTTAATTACCTTACCTAACCACCAACCTTACCTCTTAATTAGAGTCTTTGGATTAATTTCAATAATCATCCTTAAAAACAATCAAAGATCTCCAATTGAAGGGTAATATTAGTTGTTAGGTAAGGTAACTAAATTCATAAGTAGAAATAATACCAAACGCTTTATTATGTTTTTTCACAAGTAATTCAAGTTGCTTAGTACTATGCGACATGGGTACATTAATTATATTGCAAATTCGCAGGTCAAGAAGATTACAACAGACTGAGGCCTCTGAGTTATAGAGGAGCCGACATCTTTTTGCTTGCCTTCTCTCTTATTAGCAAGGCCAGTTATGAGAACGTCCATAAAAAGGTTATTTCTTTATTATTCCACTCGAGTTCAAATATTCTTTTTATAGAAAATTTATTTAATCTGAAAGTTCTAAAGTTTTTTCATAGAACCAAACAATTCGTAATTATTTCTAACTAAAGAATTATTATTACTACTATTATTTTGTATGTTTTGACTCAATTATTGAAACCATGATCGACAGTGGATCCCTGAGCTAAGGCACTATGCTCCCAACGTCCCGATTGTGCTTGTTGGAACCAAACTAGGTAAGCTATACGAAAAAGTTACAAACAATACGACATTGCAATTGTAACAAAACAATTGTATACAGGAAGCAACTATGGCTGTTTTTTTATATCTATTTATAGGACTCCATTATTATTGTCACAGACTTGTCCCATTGTTGTTTGCACATTAGGCTACCAACAAATATCAATATTGTACAATGTATAGTAACATGACCATATGTTGTAGCTTCAAATTTTCTAAATGATCATGTTCATTTAGTCCTTTATTTGTGTTGTCATGTATATAACAGTGACCATGTTGTGGTGTAGATTTACGTGAGGACAAGCAGTTCTTCAGCGATCATCCAGGAACAACGCCAATAACAACTGCACAGGCATGTTAGATATAGAAATTCACCAATTAATTTATATACGCTCATATATAGTTCCACACATTCTTGTGGTTATCGTTCTAATATATATTTAAATGCGAGACTGGTGAGCAGGGAGAGGAGTTGAAGAAAATGATTGGAGCAATCGCTTACATAGAATGCAGCTCCAAAACTCAGCAGGTATTAAAACGTTTTCAGTTTTCTGATAATCGATTTAAATACTTACAATTACATTTTTCTAAAAATACAAAATTAAACACTTTTGTTTCCAAATCAATTTTAGATTTGTAAAAACATAAATAAACATTGTGCTTAAATAGGTCGGTCAAATGCTTTAGATTTGAATCTTATCCCCTTTGAAACCCCGAATTTTATTAAAATAACCATTTAAAAACAAATACAAAACCCAAAGTCCATAACCATTTTGGAATTTGAAGCTGATTTTGTTGCTGTTCTGAATTTTCAGAACGTGAAGACTGTATTTGATGCAGCAATAAAGGTTGCTCTGCGGCCCCCAAAACCAAAGAAAAAGCCGCGCAAGTCAAGGACATGTACTTTCCTCTAAATATATATCTACATACATTGCTACCTGTTAATATCAAATTGTCCGCCCTATAATTAATTGTTTCACTGTTGCAATTCAATTTTTTGTTTATTAATTTTCATTTTTGTCATAAATTGTACCTGAGGTATGAAAGATCTACCTAAAGATCATACTGTATGTCTTGTCAAGAGGGCATGCTGCTAAGTGCAGTATGTATATTTTCTCTCCATTGGTTTCTTCTTGCTGTATTTTTAATCAGAAATGATATCAGTTTTGGCATCTGTTGTATTATAAATTGACAAATTGGGATGGATGAGTTTAGTGTAGTCATATGTTCTTTACATCTATAACAATAAGGTACTGTGCTCGAGTTCTTTTTTCTCGAATTCTAAAAATTGTAATAATCAGGAAAACGAAAATATAATAGTTGGGCCTTAAAGAGGCTCCCATTTGAGTGTCTCTGTTCATGGACCGGAAGCAAAAAGCCCAAACGCAAATTTTCAAGATTGTCAGCATTTTAATTTATATTAAAACTCATTATCTAAATTTGATACGATTTGGTTGGTCTATGTGTAATGTAAATTGCTGTTACCAAATTGTGAAATTAACTGTTTCAATAAACGCAAAGCCCCATGATAAACCATATACAAATGACAAACATGAAGATCTTCCTATGCAAACCGTCCATGTTATAACTAATAAAATCCTATTATTTTACTTACAATAGTCGTACATGTGATCAATATCAAATTAACAAAATTTAATTTATTGTTTTCTGCATGGAGTATGGTAACACGATTAGTTGAAGCCAGATTTAATTTGAACAGTTTCTATTCGTTCTCGTTGGGCTAAAGTTGGCCATAGAAGACCAATTACGGCCTTTAACTAGATTGAAATCGACCCAATCCCGATAATCTAACAAACGCTGCCCTTCGACAATTAATAAAAGAGTAATAAAAAGCGAGGCTTTCTATGCTTTCTTGACTTTTCTGATAAAAAGTCTAATCCCAGTTGCATTGTTTTGCAGAGTTCAAAAAATTTTGACCCCATTGTAATTTTTGCAAGTTCAATTGATTCCCCTGATCAACGATCACAAGACTTTCTTTTCATCCCAAAAATCACCAATTTGTCAATGAGATAGATCAAGCAATACATGGGATTTTCCACCAATGCATGCACATATCTATATTCACTTCTAATAAAGGCTGTTACTACTGACTTTTCTTTTTTCAGGAAAAAAAAAAAAACTTGTTTTGATTTATTTTTATCAAGGAGTTGCCTCTTCAAAGTCCATACTATTGAACAGGTTCCATTTCCTTGAGCAGAGTTTGTTTGAAGATTAGTAAGCTATTATTATGCATCCAACTGCGTGTGTTTTTGCAATTTATAATATGAGAAACGTTCAAGATATGATGCTTCTACTAATTACGTCCACGATATGTAATTATCTATCTCATATAAACTTTATGAGTACATTCATAACCTTTTGAGTTGCTTAGAAAGTCTAACATATTAATAAGTTGACAAACAAGGTTTTTTAAATTATTAAAAGGATCTTATGTTTTGTTTGCCTTTTTAAGGCACACAACAAGATTTTTAATTCTTTATGAATATATGTAAAGCTTCTTCAATATAGTATATATTAATAGTTTGACATTCCCATTTGCTTTAGTTCCCAATAAAATATGTGGTCTTATTTAGATTTATTTTAATAATAGGAACGATGAATTTTATTACTTTTTTTTAAACTTATGTACTCTACAAATTTCCAAGAGGATGCGTCCATCATTCCCGGATTAAACTAAATTAAGTTTAGTTATTCTAATTCTTTTATTGATATACAACAAATTTGGAGGGTTGAAATTAAAATTATGAACAGTCAATGCATTTTTAGTCTACTTATAGCATTTTTAATGTTCCCATGAATTGTGAAAAAATTAGATATCACATAAGATAAATAGTTATTAAGTTAAAATCAATATTTTCAATGTAATAATTACTCATTAATATCGAGCTAAGGTGATAAAATATATATATATATATATATAGACATTGTCAATATGACTATTTATTTTCAAAGGGTATATTAGACAGCTATGTCAGCAAATCAATAATTATTTAATTCTAATTTTTAAATTTAATTAAAAGTAAAAATAATAATAATAAATAGAAAATACGGAAGTATTATATGAAAATACATAGAGACATTAAATAAAAATACATGAAAATATCATAGAACATTTTTTCAATTTGATTATCTATCAAATGATATCTATGCGATGTAGAAAATAAATTTCTTGACAATGATGATATGATAGTTTTTTTTTTTTTTTTTAAACACAATCTATTAGAGTATCGGAGACATTCTTAAAGAAATGATTTGTAGTCCATTATGATAAGTTACTCCTACAATTTCAAGAAAGAATGTCCATTCAATCACTATCAAATAATTAACTCTATCAACCGGAAGAAAATTTGATAGACTTTTTAACTTTCTTCCCCATTTGCTGCGAAGTTAATGGCTCTATATTGAATCAATATATAATTCCTAGTGTTATATATATATATATATATATATATATATAATGTTAGGTTATCAAAAAATTATGTTTAAATTCACTGTTTTAATTATATGACAAACTTATGTATATTTCCACATCATCGATATGTAATTCTAAAATTAATGTAGTAACTATAAATCGGTTTCTCATATTATTTTAATAAAATTTTTTGACAAAATTTTGAGAAATATAACACTATTCTATGTATATATACTATGTATGTTTTGTCTAATACAATATTATGGGGTCCGAGACAATATAATTGAGAGAGATTAATTTAAAAATTGAATATATTTGCGCTTTAATTGCACTAATCGATTTGCCAAATACAAAGATATATTTATACTTTCCATTTCATCAACTAATTTTCGTCGTGAATATTTTTTCATGTAATAGTGAGACCACTGAATGCCTTTCTCTTTGTTTGTAACAGTCAGATTTTGGACATGTTCTTTAATTTTACTTTTATCTCAACACATGTGCTACGTCTCTGGGTCTCATACAAATACCTCTAATTTTTATGATAAGAAATTTAACCAATTAAGATATGTCCTTTTAAGACTAGTTCTTGGTTTGTAAAATATTTATATGCATCGATACGTTGAAAGACAAAATATATAACTCCATAAATCCAAGTTCTATCTCTGCTGCATGCCGATTGACTAAATAGTTCTTGTTGGTCATAACTTGATTCTTAATTTTCAATACTCAAAGCTAAAATTAATCTCCAATAATTAATGAAGACAAATTCGTTAACAAAAGAGAACTTTTGAAAATAACTAAAATGGTGAAGTACGTTATCAACATACTCCCTTTCTAATTAAATGAACTTTTTCACTCAATTGATGACTACAGCATCTAATTAATATTTCCATTTTATAAATATTTAGAACTGCTGAATTCCATCATATCTAGATTATGAGAAAGTAGAACACCAAATCACCAATAGAAACCATATATTTCTCAACAGCATTCAATCATATATAGGACCCAGTTATTGAAATCAATTGATGTGTAGGTTTCTTGTAAGTGTTTAATATTATTCATACCACCAGTAGATCCCACAAAGAACCCGAATAACATTCAAAATATTCAAAGGGTTTCTATCCTCTCTCTCACTCTCTCTCACGCTCTCACACATACACACAATTTTCTGTGCCAAAAGAAATAATATAAGTACGTTTTGGTCTTCAAAATTTCAATAAATTTTTGGAATATAAAATTGGGTTGGCATGTGCACCCAAATTTATGCATTTAAGCTTCGCATGTTGCGTAATTACTGCAAGCACGTTTGCATTAAGTGACTGCTGTTTAGCGCATTTCTAGCTAACCCACATACATGCCCGATATTCATGTTTCGTTAGGTAATTACCTTCATTTATTGATATCATGTGCAAGCTTCTTTTCCTTATAGAAACTACTTTTTTAGTGTTTTGCTTTCATAAGATGAACAATGTCTATATGTTGTTGGTAGACTCTTCAGAACTGTTATTTAATGATGCTAAGATTAATCTACACACGAAGTTTCTGCAACGCTACCAGAGGCTGCGGCCATAAATTTTCCCCAATAATTAGTGATGAGATGGGGTTATCTAATTATGTGAAAATATAATGTTAAGATATAATATACAAAAACAAAAATTATATGATATGATATACAATTCTACGCTATGATTTTTTTTTTTTATATTATAAGTACCTATTACAATAGTCAGAACTTTTGAAATAAAAACTCTAAGTAACAGTCAGAAATGCAACAATATTTAACTTTACTCCTAGCTAAACAGAAGAGAATGACTCATACTGAAGTGGGAAGACGGTTCTCCAACTGAAAAAACTTACACATAATTTATTCATAAATAAGTGGGTCAGACTGAAGTTGTCCACATTGTGGACATTGCTACTCGAACCGTGACTTTACTTTGTGAGAAAACGTCGGGTGTGCTTGACCATCCGACAAGCAAACAACTTGCAAGTGATTCTATGCTGTGACTTATAATTATATTCAAGGGGAGAAATTGTTGTATGTGCATCGTACATCCCTGACTGTTATGGATGTCTCGCCACCCAATTAAATATATTTTGTATGTATAATAGAATAGTTGAGCATTAAAGCCTACTACATAGATATTTCTATGGTTTTAGCAATATAATACTGCTACCAATTTAGTATCCACCTTAAGTGTATAAGATTAAATATTAATGGATGATGTCGATTCGTAACATCTGCTGAATGTTTCAAATTCTGTGGACTTAAAGTTAATAATTATATAACTACCTCTACAATATTTGTGAAATTAGCTGTAGTAATTTTCACAATTTAATGTGATCAGTTTAGTGAATCTAGTTCCAATAAGAATATGATAATCTTGAAATATCCTCCTCTAAATATGTAATCAAATTACTAGATGTATTAAGTACACTTTTACACTATTTCATATATAATCTAAGTACCTTAAGAATCTTGCTTTCGAGTCTTGACAGTCTAATTGAAATAAATACATAGCGAAAGAAAAAGCTGAATGGATAGAAGGTAGAGAGTAGTGGAGTAAGTATAGATTGCAAAATTGTTCCAGACAAATGGGTAGGAGCAGAAAAGAAAAGACGATTAAGAGAGGGAAAATGACACAAAAAGAGTAAAAAGGCAATAAATATTACGTGTAGCACACAAGAGTAGTGACAGAAGATCCCTCAGACTCAGTAGTAGTAGTAGTGCAGAGTGAGAGAGGGTAAGGGGGTATGGTTTCACTGTGCCACCATAATTAACAAGCGTACGCACGTTTGACAGAAGCCAAAAACTACACCTCACAAGTACACACACAAGTCCACTTCAGATCACTTAAGACCTTTGATGGATGAGATCGTACTCCGCACTTTCTGCACCCTTCCTGTCTATTGAGACATTCAAATATATATATACACACACACTTAGAGAGAGAAAGAGGTCATGGCTTACGAAGAGGCCATGGATGGTCACATGTTTCTTGTGTCAGAGTAGGCTAAAACAGTGAAATACTTATCGTCAGCAATGTGGTTTTCTTCATTCAGCAAATTGAAATTCATTCACGAGATTTTTCTAGCAAAACTTAAAAGATTAAGGGTTGCTACTGTCTTGTTAAGGAAACAATATCCAATCTTAAATTGACTTAAATGAATATTAAATTTATGATGCTATTCATACAATGTGTAGATTAAAAAGAATATGTTCGAGATTCTTGCTGCACTAATCTCTGTATTAGTCTATGTAGATCTAATATCCACCTTCAAGTCTATTTAAAGGAATGCTAAGTTTATGATGCAATTCATAAAATGTGTATGTGAATAGGAATTGAGATCCTTTGTTGAGCTAAAAATTCATGGAACATTTTAAGTATGTGTATACACGCAATATAAGGTTTGTTTAATAGTAAACTCCAACACTTATTCTCTAAAAGTCATAAGTTCAAATCATTATTCCTTCCCAAACCTCGATTTATTTGTAATATTAGAAAAAAAACATTATAAACATCCTTATTTTTATCATATGATCATATCTTAGCAAATATATGTATAATTTAAGGACAAAATATTTGATTTTTTTTTTAATATGATTGTAATATCATATATACAATCTCTTGAATATAAATGTAAAAAACCTACTATTGTACGGATCATATTTTGTCTGAAAATAGGAAGTAATTGTAGTTTATTGAAATATTTAAAAGAATATATTAAGAATTTTGAAGTACGGTTGCGGCGAAATTAAATATTGGATTTGAAAAATATAGTGAAGATGAGATGTCAAGCACTCAAATGAGAGGTGAGGTTTGCATGTCGGAATGGTACCGACACACACGTAGACC
This sequence comes from Nephelium lappaceum, assembly GCA_021234005.1. Taxonomy (NCBI): domain Eukaryota; kingdom Viridiplantae; phylum Streptophyta; class Magnoliopsida; order Sapindales; family Sapindaceae; genus Nephelium; species Nephelium lappaceum. The sequence continues at coordinate 14,314,657 of CM038010.1, forward strand.
AAACAATTACTCCTTTTCTTTTAACTCTCACTTACTCTTTTATTTTCTTTGCATGGGGAAAAGAGAGAGACCAGAGAGAGTTGTTTGTTGTTGGTGTTGCTGCCATGGTCTTTGTTGTTTGCTTTGATTATCTTCTCTCTTTTTTTCCCAACCCAAGTGAAACTCAACCATCCCTTTGTCAAACTAAACACCAAACAAACCTTCCATATGTCTCTGACTTTGTTGCCTTTCATATCTAAGTTTCCTTTATTTCCTTTTACTTTACCTGAATTTATTTGGACTACTACACATAGGAAGTAGAATAGTAACACATTTTGTAAATTTGGATTTCCTGGAGCAATGTTTTGTAATATTTGAGGGACCTTCAATACACATATGTTAACAAAGTTTTTGTGAGACTGGTTTAGTAATTTGACATTTAGCAAAAATAACGTTTTCCACTACAATACTCCTTTGAAGAGATTAAAAATATATATATACTGTTGTGTTTATCCAAAACTACAATCTTATATAACAGTTCCTCTTAACTTGTGACTCTCCAAATATTGTCAGTTATTCAAAAACCATTTTTTTAATGTTATACAAAAACAAATTTGTTAGTTTCAAAGCTCTCCCTAGTTAATTAACCTGTTTCTGACTCTGACAAGTGACACCCTCTCAATGCTCAGATGCCATCGTGAATTGCATGAGCTACTCTTTCATGGTTTCTATCTATGAGGAATTTTATGTAATTTACTAAAAACATAAATTAATGGTATTAAACTGTGCTTATCTTCTAGCCTCTTATTGCGAATTATAAATTTTTACAATAATATGAATTAATAGGAAAAACAAGTGTGGCATTTGTATAGATCTAGAATTTTTATTTTATTTTTAATAATAATAACATGTCAAAACTTGAAAACAAATATCATCCAATTGTATATGTTAGCACGTGTTAAGGGGATCTACATCTTATAAATTCAAATATAAAACTTTATATCAAATTACGAGAACTCATGTAGTTTTATTTTATCTCATAGGAGGACCCTAAATGATTAATTGTTAAGATCATATCTGAACTCTTAAATTGATTTCATAAAAGAAAATGTTTTAAAGTGTTAAAACTTCATATCTATATTAATGAGATTATAAATTTTAGTAATGTGTTTTCTCACTACTCACAAATTTATAATTGTTAAAAGTTATTTTTGTAAAGATGTTCCTTAAAAAACGTTTGCTATATACTTTTTAATATAATACTCTTTTATTTATCTAATTTAAGTAAACATTATATAATATATTCATATCGTGATGATATCAAAATTACCCTAGCTGTCTTGCGCACATTAGATAAAGAAATGCTAATATTAGAGAGTGGCGTTATGTGAACCTAAATTTACTTAAACATATTGATTACATTTAATAGGTTAAAAAAAAAAAAAAATTCCAATCACGATTTACTCTAGTCTAATGGTAGAGAATGAATGGTAATGCAAGCATAATTAATAATATAGTTGGATGTTGAAATTTTAAAAAAACTTAACTCGCAAATTCAAATTGCTGTAGTCTCAGTGTCTCACCTATACTAACATTTTATCATATATAACAAATGAAGCGTGATTAGGCTATAAACCAAAGTTATATCTACAAATCCCAGTAAAAAGGAACAGGTAAGTATAATTATTGTTTCGGAAACGACCTAAATGAAGATTCCAAAGGTTTTCTTTATACACGGGGCTACAAATAATTAACCCCACAATGAATCCACATATCTTACGATGACATAATCTAGGTATATGTCTTTCATACTTATACCATTGAGATCATAGATTAAAGTGGAATCTCCCTCCCCCAAAACGGCTTAACCTTGAATTATTTGTAGTGATTAAAAACAAAAACAAAAACTCACCCACCTTGCAAGCTCAAAGACTCTTGACTGCCAGGAGAAAAATGTCACCCCAAGTATATTGCATCTCTTGCCAATCAAAAACATTTCGAACAAAAAAAATTGCAAAAATAATCTGATTGTATCATACATGTTTCTTCTTTTTAACAATATGAAGATGACCTAAGTCTTTAAACTAAAAAAGCATACAGATCAGAGTAAATGGAATGAGAGTGAAATGGCAGCATGTTAACTAGCTAGTTTGAAACTGTTGTTGACCTTATATCATTATTTTTTAAACTAATATTACACTTTTGGATGAATATTCAAATAACAAATCTATGCGGTGGAAGTCTGAAAAGGGCTGGCCATTGCACTTATTGCATCTCGAGCTGGGCTTTTGGTTTTCCTTATTGTGTCAAATGCTACGTCTTATTCATTTTTGCTTCTTAGAGGTAATTGCCATGAAATGCATTTACGTGGAGTGATCATCATTATTACATTTTAGCATATCATTATCATGCAACCAATTAGACAATCAAATTTGTCCACAATTTTACACTCATACTATATTGGTATTATCGCATCAAGGATTCTACATCGTCATGGTGTCACTTGTGAGATACAGCGAATTGCCAGATCCAGATAAGCATATTTGACATTTAAAGCATGATAAGAACAAATGCAAAAATATTAATCTGGATGGACTAGTCATCAATTAGGATTTCTATATAGAGCTAACTAGGTTGTATACCTTAAAATAACAGCGTAGAAATAAGGTTGCATATTAGCTTCACAACATATATAGTACTCCTTATTTGGCTTTCAAACAAATTACATTAAATCTTGTAATTGTTTTAATTCAGTGTGCCCTATCACAACTATTAACAACTCATCATGACAATATATGGCTTGTGTTGCGTGCAAGCATCGTGAAAGGCTGAAAGCTATACATTTCACTTAATATATGGTGCAATCTCTAAATTTACACGTCTAATTCCCAGTATGAAAAATGTTACTACAGCAAAATTAAAATTTGTAACATTCTAAATTAATACTAAACAATTAATGTAGATAATAAATAAGGACCTCGAGTCAATTCAAGAAATGAGAACCCATCTTACTTTGCCCAAAATAACCCAGAAGCAGCAATTACTGTCCCACCACTGCTTTCCAATCAAACCCTACATGCCTCTTCTTGACTTTCAAACCCCCCACCATCCCCCCACCCCCTATTTATTTCTGCAACAACCTCTTCCATTAGAATAATCCCACCCATTTTATACCTCCATTTATCCGTCCATTAATAAACTGCACTACAATTGAAAAAAAAATTAAAAAATAAAAATAGCTAATACGAAATAGAAAGAGACAAACTTATCAGAACAACCCATCTCTCTCTCTCTCTCTCTCTCTCCACAGTGATCACTTTGGAGTTACAAAAACTAGTCACTCTCTCGTTTGCATTAAGAGCTTCTCTGTCAACTCTGATGAAGATTCTATTTAAGCACCAGCATCAATTTTTTTCCATATTTTCTTTGCTTCTCGTCCGGGGGAATTGGCTTGTACTTTGAGTACAGCAAAAGCGTTTCAATATTAATGCAAAACTGCAAGTGAAGGGTATGGGAGGAGTAGTACTCTCTATTTTCCTGCTTTTTTATTAATTTTCATTTCCTTTCTAGTTTCACCTTTCGACAGGCGATTCCTGTTGTGGGTTTTCTCTTTTTTAATATTTGTTTAATTTCTTCATTTTTTTTTTTAATAATTTTAAATTTTCATTGGGAGATGACAAAGTGTACTGTTTATTAATTGATTAAAACACAAATGACTACAGGGTAGGTGAGGAGGCTATAAGAAGAGAGGTTATGTTTGCTTAGAGATTATTCACTACCAAAATCTAGAGCAACAAAAGGGCTCTTTTTATATTTGTTGTTGTTTCTCTTTAGTTGGTCATTTGAATACCTGGCTTGAATTTTTGGCTTCTATCACTACCATCATCATCATCATGGCTTCATCAAACAGAAACTGGCCTAGCATGTTCAAGTCCAAGCCCTGCAACACCCACCACCACCAATGGCAACATGACATCAACCCATCTCTCATGTCAACTGGTTGCCACAGAGCACCTTACACTACAGGTAAACAACTCTCTGCAATTTCAGTCACTATAACAATCACCATCCACAACAATTTATCTTTTTGTGATTTATATATCCACATCTTTCTAGCTCTTTGGACCCTATTCAACTCTGAACCAAGGCTAGGTTCTCTAGCCCCCCCATTAGATTTTCACCAATAATAAATTTGTCATTATTCTCATCATAAATTATTATACGCATGATAATTTTAACTAATAAATTGCTTATAATTTATCATTCTTTTTAGACTCATGAACTTGTTTTTGAATCAGTTCCTGGAAGTGAAGAACGCAGTCCTGAGCCAAAGCCAAGATGGAACCCAAAACCTGAGCAAATTCGGATACTTGAAGCAATCTTCAACTCTGGCATGGTCAACCCACCAAGAGACGAGATACGAAGAATCAGAGCTCAATTACAAGAGTATGGCCAAGTAGGAGACGCCAATGTCTTTTACTGGTTTCAAAACCGAAAATCAAGAAGCAAACACAAGCTCCGCCACCAAAACGCCAAACAACAGTCTCAACAAACCAACCAAAACCCTCAAATTACCTCTGTTGCCACCACCATCACCGCTCCTTCATCGTCGTCATCCTCATCCGAAAGATCTTCTCCTAATAAGACTCTCTCTTTGACTTCCTCAAACGTTATCGACATGTCCAACAATTCTCCAACCGGTTCAGTGAACCAGACCTATTTTCAGACCCATAACGAGTTCCTGAATGAGCCATTTTTCTTCCCGATCCAACAACAGGCCGGAGGAGCCAACGGTTCAACACAAGGGTTTGGCTTCCCTGAGCTATCAAATATGGTTCAGGCTCATCAACAGCAAATTGGACCTTGCACTAGTCTTTTGTTGAGTGAGATAATGAACCATGGAGCAACAAAGAAGGAACAAGATGATAAGATAATAAAGATGCAGCCACAGCAGCTCAATTACACTGTGTCCACAGTCAATCCTAGTACTCTCACTATTGCTCCTCCACTTGCTACAACTCCTGTTGCAGTTCCATCTACTATCAACCAAATTCAAGGTATGGTAATTGTGTTCATTTTTTTTTTCTTCAGACTTTATAGTAACCGTCTAATATCTGTAATCAAATAATACAAAGTGTCAAACTAAGGAAGGGTATATATGATTGTCCTTGTTAATACATAGTCTAAGAATTCATGAGACTTGATTGATGTATCGAATTTTTGGCACAAGAGGACGGATAAGACTGTCGCATATGGAAAATCACGAGTGTGAACTTGTCTTTTAAGACCCGCAATTTGCGATCTGTGTCTAGATGGACGTGTGCATGGCTGGTCTTCCGATTGACTATTGCGTTACTTGTCTTGACTCTTTTATATATATATATGTAGAAGACCTAAAATGAAAAATAGTATTACTAACGTGAAACCACTTCTTTTGTGTTCAAAAATGGGTTTTAACAATATTATTTTTTATTTTAGAGGTTTTTTCTCATACATATATATCCATGCGTGTGTGAAATTTACACAACGAAAATTGAAGGAAATAATTCTCTGTGGGCAGGTTTAGAGGAATCATGCGGAGTTGATCAGGGTGGTCCGGCGAGATCAACGGTGTTCATCAATGATGTGGCGTTCGAAGTGGATGTGGGGCCTTTCAATGTGCGTGAGGCATTTGGTGAAGATGCTGTGTTGATCAACTCCTCTGGTCAGCCTGTTCTCACTAACGAGTGGGGCGTCACCCTCCAGTCCCTTCACCATGGCGCATTTTATTATCTGGTGCGCACTTTAAACTTTGATTTTCATGTGTAAACATAATTATTAGCTTACTAGAAACCGAAAATTTATCCAAAATTTAATATGACATTGGTTTAAATGGTTAACAAGTTTGTTTCATTGGTTGATTTAGAACCTCTAAGAAGTTAATTAATGCTCTTTTTTATTGTATATTATTGCAGATTTAAAGAGTGTGGAAGATGAGAAGTTTGCTGGGCCAAGGGTCTTGTGCTTGTAGTTGTGCTCTTCATTTCGTTCTTTCTATATTTTTAGCTCTTTTTCTGTATTAGGGTTTAAGCATATTAGGCTTAAGTTTACTTTTTATTATGAAAATGTGTTATGGGTTCTATAATAGTCTAAAAACTTGTGGACCATTGTATTATCTTTTATTGCTGAAGCGATATCTGGGGGCATTTGCTTTCTTTTACACTAGCTTTGCTAAAGCCGTGATTATATGGCAACAAAAGTAAGATAATAATTGCATGATTCACAAAAACAATGTATATTAATTAAATGCAGCACATGCATGATGAAATTGTCTGTGTATGATTGATGTGTGACCGTTTACGGATAATGTGAACTCAAATCCAAGTGAGATGATATCATTCTCATCATAAATTACTACAGTCCTTAAAATCTTGCTTATATTATATGAAAGCGATGCCTGTTTTTATTTATTCTTGTTCTCAGCTTTTACTTGGATTTAGCTGAAAAGCTGTAGCCTTGTCTATGAACCAACTTCAAGAAATTGAGTTTGGCCTTGCCCCTACGTAATGATAATTTTTTTTTTCCTCCTTAAATGTATTTGGTCATTTTGGATCTCTTCAATATTGTCTAAAACGCACAAACAGGTTTAATTGTTATCCAAGTGTGAAATACGCATGCATGCCCTGTTGAAGTTGAAGCAATAATATTGACATAAAATGCGAATAATTAAATAGAATTTCTAATTAACACACGCTCTAGGGTTCAAGGGCACGCATATTTATCCATCCATTATAATTTTTTTCCCCTTTCCATATCTCTCATATATATAGGGGATATATATGATGGGTGAATAACGACTTTTGTAAGGTCATGATCTAATGTCGAGGTTCAAAATTAACTTTCAACCCTCCCTCCCTCGAGTGAAAAAAGGTAACCTCTATCTTGATGCTTTTAATATTTAAAGCAGTTAGACGGGAGCTGGCCACTAGAATCATAACCGAGAAAATGAACCAATTCTCCAAGATGATTATCATTGGGTGAGGCCAATAAAGAACTATTGAATGTCCTTATCTACATAACCGTGTATTATTAAAATTATGCGAATTTTTCCAGTAGCATATAATCTAACACTAAACGATCTCGCAGCTTTTTTTTTTTTTCCCTCATCTAAGCTAAATAAAAAAATCAAACCGATGCAATATTAAAAGCTTCCAAGTAGGGTTTTCCCGTAGAATTTTATTTGCTAGGCCCCGTGACTGCAACACTGTTGCATAGGATTAAAAAAATCCAATGTATACAAATAATGTCCCTTTATATATTACACTGATCATCAGAAGATGGAAGCATCAAACTGCACCATTTTAAGGCTTTTACATTAATCAATCTCTAGCTCGAATCAGAAGAGCTGATTACCAGAAACGGAATGGTACTAAACAATGTTGTTTTTCTCGAACAATAATGAATATAGGGAGGGGGGGTGGGGTGGTATGGTGGGGTAATTGGGTTTTGATTTTCATGATCCCTTCTAGTCTCCTTAATTAGAGACGTAGGACAGAACGTAAAATCATGGTTTCTTTGAAGGTGAAGAGTGGTTGAGTGATGCAGATTTTTTACGTGCAAAATAGCGAAAACAGTGTTAGCGCTATACACTTGGATTTGACTTAGCGATTCAGATATATCAAATCTGCCCAAAATTCCCTCTCTACATCACAACATCATCACTGTGTTTTGCATGAACCATCACGTATGATAATCATGACAACGACGACCCCATACAAACCCATTAATTTTTTTTTTTTTTTTTTTAATTTATGTAATTTTTTTATAATGTCTCTCCTTTTCTGTCTCATTCATGGAGTACTTACAGGTGTATTCCATGTCCAAATTGAGTGGAGATGGGTTGATATGTTAATGTTGAAGAAGTGAAAAATCAAAGTGATAGAAAACGTAATAAACGTTGGCTGAGGGTTTTGTACGTGGTTGAGTAGACGTGGCATGTGTTGATTGGATGATTTTCATTATCAACAGTACCTCATGAGGGAGTGGGTATGTGAATATTGAATATGATGTGATTGTCTACCCCGTTTTGATTTGGCCTTTTATGAGCCAATTTTAGAGCTCAAGATTATTCAGGCAATATGAGAAGATTAAAATTTTATTAGTATCGGAGGTAAATAGTAGTTTATACATTCATATATATGCTCATATTTTATTGATTTGATTCATGTAAAAATTATTTGAATTAAATTAACAAATGTGATTGATGGATATTTGCACATAAGAAAACTTTATTCCAATAATTATTAAAGGTAAGTAAAATGTGATTAAAATTTGTTTGGTGATTTATCAAAAACATCTATCAAATATCAGCAAATAAAACATTTTATTTCATTTCTACTATTTTTGGGTTTATATGTATTTATATTGGAAAAACGGTTGATATTAGTTTGGACGGCTGCTATTCTTAAAATATTATCCAACTGCTAAGTTGAAGTTTTTCATTTCTTTTCCTTTTTTCTTTTTCCTGAACAAAAGGATACGTGAAACATAATTTCTAATTTGGTTGTTCAAAACAGTTTTTCAAAGGAATTTGTTAGTCTTGACAATGTGATGCTTGATTTTGATGATAATAAATATTAATAAAGTTATAATATTATTTAATTTACTTTTAATTTAAGTAAACTTTTAATTATTCTGAATAAAAATAGAAAAGATACCAAGCCAAATTTTAATACTTTGAGGATATCAATTTTACGTGCATGGAGGATCTAGCTCAAGTTTTTGTATAGAAAGGATTTTTTTTTTTCTTTTTTAATAAATTTGAAGCGAACTAAACTAGTTTTAGGATAATTATTCATTGTATTGTAAACTAGTTTATGTTTGAATGGCTTTGTCCTTGACTCAAATGAATTTGATTGGCCCTTAGGAATAATGTTTTCTTGATTTCATTAAGATTGGTTGGAAATTAGAAACTTGGAAGAGACGAAGAGTGGGGATAAGCAAGACTTGGCAAACGAAAACCTCTTTTATATTTGATTTTCACGATCCCTTAACTCTAATATGTGCAACTTATTTATATATTGTTTATTTGTATTGTTTAAATTCCATTAAGCCTCTTGGGTTACCTTTCCGTGTCATAATATCTAAAAAGTACATATAACATTAAAAATCCCCATCATTATTAAAAATAATTGAGGCTATGAGAACATATTTCTTGAAATGAAAGCATTTTCAAACCATTATGCTATGCAGGCGAAGAAAAAGAAAAGAAAAACAGACAATTGCTTGCGCTTTCAATAATTCTGAGTTTGCCGTGGGTCCATTCTTAGACTCCGTTTCAATAATTCTGTGTTTGGCCGTGGTTTCATTCTTAGACTCACATCAAATGGGCTTGGGTCAGGGTTTTGGAAAGCCGATAAAGGGGTGGCCTTTCAATAAACCCTAAACACTGAACTTTACTAATCTTGATTTATATATAGATTTGATTAGTTTACTGGTTAGATAAACTCCCAACTAATTATAATAATAATAATACAAAAATTATCTCATCAAATGGTTATATAAGTTTAACCTAATGGTATTCCTCTAATTTTTATCTCATCAAAACATAAATTGGGATCATATTCCACTTTTCTAAACTCCAAACCAATTATAATAATAAAAAAAAAATTTGATTCCAATAATTTCAACTTATATAATATAAATCTATAATAGAATGACACATCACCCTTTAATAGAAATAATTGAGTATTTGCTTTGATTTTAAAAGGTTAAAGGTTGAAGTCTCATCTTAATCTTTTAAAAGCTGAATGATCCATCTCAATATCCCAATAATATCCGGGCTATACTATTAATAATCCATCTCAGTAGGTTTGAGTAGTGTTCTAACTTATAAGTGTCAGCGTTAAAAATAAAAAATGTGTAACAGAAATTGTGTAATTCAATATTGTTATCAGAACAAAACTAATAGAGGTAAAAAAAATTATGTTAACATGCTCATTTTAATTGTCGAAACAGCCAAAAGAAACGAAACAAAAAAGTCATGCTTCCTTTATCGGACACTAGTTAACAACAAACCCACGCTTTTTTGTTGTTTTGCTGTCGAAACCAGCAGACCTCCTCTCGTATAAGTTATAACGAACCACCATCGTAATCACCAAAATGGGTGCGTTCAAAGCGGACGATGACTACGATTATCTCTTCAAGGTGGTCCTCATCGGTGATTCGGGCGTCGGCAAATCCAACCTCTTGTCCAGGTTCACGCGCAACGAGTTCAGTCTCGAATCCAAGTCCACGATTGGTGTCGAGTTTGCTACTCGTAGTATCTGCTGCGAGGATAAGATCGTCAAAGCTCAGATTTGGGACACTGCTGGCCAAGAAAGGTGTCTACTTTTTCCTTTTTAGACCTGGGGTTTTTCTCTTCTGTTCCATTGATCGCAATGTTAAATTTTATTTGTTGTGTGGAACAACAAGTTTTAGTTTAGTGACCATGTAATAGTTGCTCTTGGTTTATGATTATGATTTGTGTTGGTGACTAATTGGAATGAGCTTACTAAATCAAGTGTTGTGTTGTTTGTTTGACACCAAAGGTGTTATTGATTTGTTTTTAGTTGCTGATAGACTATGTTGTTGATTACCTTTTAAGTCTTGTGTTGTGTCCCCAGTTTGCTTAGTTGAAGATATTGTCTTTTGATTCAGTGGTCCATGAACCTATAAAGCTTTAAATATCAGGCTTGAGTATTTACGGTGCTATCCTTTTGTTTTCCTTTTTCTTGGTAATTCATGGTTCATTTTCACAATTTAAACACGCATAGACAACATGGATATTTGACCTCTATGTCTCATTTCATGCCCTTGAATTTCACTCTATCTCTGTCCTCCCTTGGAACTTTTGTTGCTATAGGTATCCTATAACAAAAGAAGTAGATGTGACAACATTTTGGGAAAAGTATATGAGAACATGGGTGGTTATGTTTTCTGATTTTAGCTATGTGGAAGTATGTTTGGGTTCATGATTGTCTGAAAATGTTTCTTTCGTATGAGCAGATACCGCGCCATCACAAGTGCGTACTATCGAGGGGCAGTTGGTGCTTTGCTAGTTTATGATGTCACGCGCCATGTTACATTTGAAAATGTAGCGAGATGGTTGAAGGAGCTTCGGGATCACACTGATTCCAACATTGTGGTCATGCTTGTTGGAAACAAGGCAGATTTGCGTCACCTACGAGCCGTTTCCGTAGAAGATGCTACGGGTTTTGCTGAACGAGAGAACACCTTTTTCATGGAGACGTCTGCGCTAGAGTCCACAAATGTTGAGAATGCCTTCAAAGAAGTGCTGGCCCAAATCTATCAAGTTGTAAGCAAGAAGGCTCTTGAAATTGGAGATGACCCTGCTGCTTTGCCCAAAGGACAGACAATCAATGTTGGTAGTAAAGATGATGTATCAGCCATGAAGAAAGCAGCTTGTTGTTCTGCTTAAGTATGGAGAAAATGTCCAGAAAAGTCATATCTTTTGACATTCTATGTCCATTGTTCATAATTTCATAGAGCTTGGCCTAACAGCATGAAAATAGTATGTCAGCAAACATTACAGTTGAACCTGCCCTTTAGAGAGTGGTGGGGATTATTTAGCTGTTCAGCCAACTATTTAGGATCTGAAAGAAATTCAGTAGCTTTATCTTATTTTCTCTGATTCAGTTTAAATTGCCTGTTTTTTCTTTCATCCTTTTGTGTATCAAGTCACTTAGCTGACTGCTATAGTTTAATCGACAAGTCTGGTTGTTTTCGCTTGTAAATGTATGAAAGACAAGCTTGAATGAGTGCAGAAATGGTAGATTTGCATACATAATGTAGATGATCAATGAAATGCTGCATCGTAATGTTCTCAGCCTTGGAGCTAAACTTCGATTACATATGAAAAAACAGGACTGTTCTCTGCTAGTTGGCAAAAACTTAAAATGCAGCATGCACTATGCATCAATGTAGCGCAATCTTGTCACGTGGCAAGATCACAGTGGAGGATATGCATATTCTCCTTCTAGTCATATACTCTGCTCTAGCGTTAGGTCCCATTGTTTATACGGATGATTAATCGAAGAATGGCCTGCCATTGCCATGGCAACTGTATTCTGCCCCACTCTAGAAACCCATGTCTTATAGCTCCACTTTGGTGGAGAAAGGCGATCTTGGTTGCTATATTGTCGATGACACCACTCTTAACAAGCACCCTTTAGGACTTCTAAAAGTTGCACCATTTCAAAAATGATTATGACAGACCTGGTTTTCAAGTGAAAAATGGTCTGCAATCAAATATACATCTGCCTACTTGTTTGATGAATGGCATTGGAATTCAAGTTGACTGCCTGCCTGTCTTAGACTTAAAATTCACAGGAAGAAGTCTCCTAGTTTCCAACTCCATCTGCTTCTCTCAATGGCAATTAGAGTTTGACCAAGACCACACTAAAGATAAACACGCCAATTCATGTCAATTTGTGAAGCTGCTTATTTAACTTGTACTCATCATTAGATTTTGCGTCTGCTTCTGTCTAAGTGACCTGCACCCAACTTCTATTGCATATTACTTCAACATGATATTTCTAACTTTTCAATCTCAAACACCTATTTAAACTATTTCTTCATTAGGATTGGAATTACCTCATTATTCCTTTAATCATGAACACCACAGCTTCCAAATGTTGAGTTTTGAGGTCTGACTAGAACAATCTCATCAACTAAATATAATACAGGCTATAATTTCACACTTCCAGCATCACAGAAGGTTTTTTTTTTTTTTTTTTTTTTTTTCTTTCTGGGAAACTTAAGGGGGTTGAAAATCAAGATTTCTATATCCATAATAATTTTGGTTATCAACAGCATAGGAGAATGAAAGACATCATTCATGCACAAAAGTTCAGCAACCTTTTCACGTTTTGTGTGGTAGATCCTGACCCCGACTTAGTATGATAAAATAATAAACATGTTAAACTCAAGAAAATCAGAGTCATGAAGATGGAAACCTGTCAATTAAATGTATTCACATGCGATAATACAAAACAAGATACAAGCATCATTTCTTGCAATTCACTTACTAAAAGGCTTACCAAAATATAGCAAAAGTCATTCAGAATACCGTACAACTCTAAGATAACCCCAATGTGGTTCAAAGGTAACCCTAACTTGTTCAAACAAGTAACGTGTCAGATAACTCATCTGTTTATTAATATTTTCATTATAAATCAAATGCAACTTATAAGCATCGATTGCCAAAATCTTTCCTCAAACGATGAAATTCTTAACACAGGAAAATGACATTACACCAGTCACCACTTGTATAATTACTCAGAGATTAACATCATTTATGTAAACAAGCTAAAAAAGCAGGCTAAGAGCCAATTTCTGTCAACAATATATCCAGCAATATCCACTCAACTGAAGAACATATGATATAACATTGTGGGAGCATTGTACACAGAAACCTGTTTGAAACATCAGTTGTCAAACTATGGGGCAGTGGACAGTGATGCATCTTCCTCACTGTTGCAGCATAATGCCATAAATCCACCATGAAAAACATAATCCAATGATAAGTAAATGTTTGCAGGAATTTTAGACAACAATTGTACAACACACGAAGCAATATGTTTAATGCTATTAGACCTTCCTACAAATGCTGAACTCATTTTTATGGAAGTCAAATCAAATCACAAGTATTTCTAAATGTCCATCTTCAAACAGAGGCCTAAGCTATCTTTCCATGATACAATCATTCAAAAGTAAATCTTAAGATAACAGGAAACTGAAATGCATAAGACAAGCATCAAATCCTCTGTCAAACAAAGTGGAAATCAAAAAACAATCACCCGGGCAAACTCGCAATTTCAAATTAAAAATTCAAAATGTGCTGAGGCAAGCAAATAAGTAATAATCACCCCTGCAATGACGCAATTTCACATTGACATAGGGACCAAAGGCCAACCCACTTCCACACAACGAAGGTCCCTCCAAGTTTGACGATATTCAAATTCTTTCCAACTAGATTAGCTAACACAGTCTACTCATCAACATAAACTAGTTGTCGCTCTCTCTCTCTCTCTCTCTCTCTCTCTTCTAAATTTCACAAACAAATCCATTAAAACATCAACCAAGTAATACAAATCCACTAGTCATACCAAACATCAAACTTATAATGAAAAATTAATAAATTAAGGGATAAAAAGGAAACCCAGAACGCAAAAATAAAACTTACAGAGATTGAGGGAACAGCAGCATCAATCAATCAGCAGGCTTGAGTTTAGCATGATCAGGGTCATTTGGAGGATGATCAGCCTTGAAGGAGGGGAGAGGATTGGAGCCCTTAATGACCCAACCAAGAGCGAAGAAAGAGAGACCAGCGAGAATGGCAGAGCCCCAGGCCTGAGAGTACCATCTGCTGTACTGCTTGATGGCGAACCTCCACTGATCTCGAAGTGTAGCAGGGTCGGGGATTGTTGTTTCTGGGGGGTTAGGATAGTGGGGCTTTTGGCCTGAATACTTGGTCTTTGTGTTGTTGCTTATTTCAGGACTCAGTTTGGATGATGATGATGATGATGATGATGAAGAGGAGGGGGGAAGGTTTTCAGAGGGCTGGCGGTGAGGGTCAGTCATGTTGATGTTGGTGGCAAAAGTTGTGTCCAAAACAAATAGAGGTTTTCTCCTTCTCCTTTATAGTTATAATCTTCTTAGTTTGCCATCTATCAAATTCTTGACGTCTGGCTCTCGTCATAATTATACTTCTTGTTTCTTTTGACATCCATACAAAATTATTAAATATTTCTTTTATAATATTAAAAATTATGTTTATCCAAACATAATTTTTTTTTTTATAGAATTTATCCAAACATAATTTGATACAGACAATTAGATTTTTGTATTATTATATGAGCAATGTTGATTGTAGGCATATGCGCTCGTTACCAAAGGCTCAGTACATTTGTCTTTCGTATTTATAATGGTGGTTTTAATTATATTATATCAATTTATTAATATATGTAGAAAGTTTTCAGTATTTATTATAAAAATATAAATCATCTAATTTTATTGAAATATATTTTTGAACGAAATTAAGGAGTAAATATCTCGATTTTATGGAAGTAAACTTTCAAAATTGTCTGAACAGGATTTTTCTTTAGTTTTTATAATCAAACTGTACATTATGTTTAATATCAGTTAAAATTCGACTATATTTATTGACATAAATACAAGGAAAATATATACACATTCTTATTCATTTTATAATTGGATAAAAATAAAATTTTAAAGCTCACATAAGTTTGAAATTCTCCATATTGTATTAATTTTTTATTTATAACAATTGTTATCATAACTAATCAATTAAGATCACAGTTAATATTGCCCAATTATAAATCTCAATGTATTAATATTACATTTTTTAGTTATTAAAAGTCAATTCAAATTTAATTACTTGTATATCATTC
This sequence comes from Nephelium lappaceum, assembly GCA_021234005.1. Taxonomy (NCBI): domain Eukaryota; kingdom Viridiplantae; phylum Streptophyta; class Magnoliopsida; order Sapindales; family Sapindaceae; genus Nephelium; species Nephelium lappaceum. The sequence continues at coordinate 14,330,088 of CM038010.1, forward strand.
ATAAATGTAAAACTAGTGCTACCAATCAATCTTTACTCTTTACAAAACAATTCTAAGAGAGGAAAAGACTAGTCTTTTTTTTTAAAAAAAAATGATTAATGGACACATGTATATTGCAATTCCTTGTTAAGGAAGTAGATATTAAAAGAAGGAATTTTATGCCAGAGTAATAATCGACATTCTAATTCACAATCCAACTAGTGAATTACCACCTTCTTTAAATACACTGAAGGAATTTTCTTTACCACTCAATCACCTTCAAGAGTGATACTAATATACTAACGATATAATAATAAATAAATTTACGTTAATAATTATTTAATTTTTTTCACCACATATGATATGAATTAAATCATTATATGACTCAATGGGATTATAGTTACTATCCTTCACTCACTCTTATACCCGAAAACGTATCAAAATAGCTGCATACCCAAAAACACGTCTAGTTAGTTGAGTAGATTCAAATCTTACAATCCTAAAATAAGTATAGTTTAGTTTTTCCTTTTTCTAACAGACATAAGAAATCTAGTTAGTTAGAGTAGACCCAAGTCATACAATCGTAGAGCACGTTAACACAATTCTGATAAAAACAAAAATCCTATCTTCTTCAAGACATATGTATCAAATTTAATTTTATAAGAACTATAGAGTCATTACTTAACCTGAGGCACCAGAGGAAAATTCCAAGGAGAAAAACTAAATTGCCCAAATTAATGAGTCAGTTAGAACTAAATATAGAACTTAAAATTTTAACTTCAACATTCGACCCACTATTTACATTTAACTTAAGATTAAAAATGAATTCCAACTCAACAATTATCTCAAACAATGATTGAATGTAGAAATTAAAAAAGTTCCCAGTCATGAATCAAACTTGATATAACCTAAACCCCTTTTTTCATAAATTTACATCGAAAGATATAGCATATGAGCTTCTCATACTTTTTAAATTATAAAATACTATGGCGAATTATGCAACTCATAGCCATATTGAATAAAAGAGAAATGGACAATCTAGCATTACTTTTATATAAAATGCTAATGATCTTATCAAATCTAGGTCAAAGCTTTGGTAAAACAGTATAAAAATTTGCTTCAACATCAAAAACCATAAAACTATCAGATTGTAAGCAAAATGATAACCATTAATTTGTTCCCACAATATAATCCTAGATTATAAATCAAACAAATAATGTAAATCCTTCTGGTCTTAATGACATCACAACTAATTTGTGATGATAGTTTCCAGGATCGGTCATTTGCGTGCATCAGCCTTCTTCTGTTCTTTGGCTGAAAGAAGTGTAAAATTTATTAGTACTGCCATGATTACATCAGGAAACAAATGAAAACCAATCAACTCCAGTTTCACAACACTTACCAGCCTTTTCCTCTTCTCGCTTTTTAGCAGCTTCTGCCCTTTGTTGACGTATAAGGGCTAATCGTTCTGGATTCACACCAAAAAGTCAATAAAGGCAGTTGAGTAAAACATAGTGGCACAAATGAAACATCATACGAAATCAATAAGCCATCTGATACCAACAACAAATGAAACCACTTGCAAATGAACTCAAAATAAGAGGTCAATTGCTACCCTCCAAGTAAATATTGATTGGAAATGTGCTTGAGGAAAGGAAGGGATCTCATTTGCAAGTAAGAATTGCGGAGGGCTGCGGTGTGAAGTGTCTTGTCAAAGTAATAGAGAGAGCAATCCAGCAAGTAGCAAATATATGAATTTATTTGGTATCACATAATTTTATAGCCTTATGGTTGCTCTTGCTCATTCTCTTCAAGGCCAAAACAACAACAATAGTCACTAAGGATAGGGCATACATCTAAAAGAAATATAAGAGCTTAATTTCAACCAAGAGAATTCAATCTTCATGACATGCAAGAGTGCCTTCGTCTAATTCTATTCAATTAAAGAAATTCCTTGAGACTTCAAGGACAGAAACAACCAGGAGACACATCCTTTACTTCGTAAAGTGAGAAGTTATGTCTCTTGATCTTTAGTTGCAACTGTCATTGATGTCAATCAATAGAACCCTTGTTAAAAATAATTTTTCCATATACAACTATACAAGTACACATCTGAGGCTGTATTAATTAAAAATTTTCATTTAAAAATATAACTTCAATATTTATCCATCAATTTTCACTCGATCCAAGGATTGTTACCCACCTTGAACTCATTCACTTTTTTCACTGTTGGATGAAGTGGAAATGAATGGATAGATATTGAAGTCATTTTTTTAAATCAAATTTTCAAATTTGTACAACCTGACCCTAAAAAACAAAAAACAGTTTGAAAAAATGCAACCAAGAGGCTCTTAACAAGTCACAAACAGCCTAATAGAATTGTTCATCCAGACAAATTCCTTCATAGATCATATAAGTCAAAATGGGAAGAGTTGATGTAAATGTAAACCGCATAAATTACTTCAATACATCACAAAATAACAAAATGAAATATTATAAGATAGGCAAAATCTTAACTAGTCAAACTTCAGAATCATTTATGAACCCAATTTGACCAACAACACTTAAACATGATAAAACTGAATAAAAACGAGAAGTTGCAATTCAATCACTCACCCAAATCTTGCCTAGCTTTTTCTGTTTTCCCTTGTTCCTGCAACTGCATGTAACGCTCGTGTGCTCTCTGCTTTTCTAATTCCTCTCTAAAAACACACAGATTATAAAGAAAAACACATCAAATAGACAATTCTACCAGCCAATGAAAACTTTACACCCAAGCATTTCTAATTCCATATCCAATTTTCTCACATTGCTCTTACTCTGTTCCCCATCATCCACAACTCACAACAAACTCAACAACGTATAAGAACATTCACAAACCTTTCACGCCTCGAAAGCTCAGTTGGTCGCCCAATCTGCATAACCAAAACAAAATTACATAACATCACTCAACAAAACATGAACTCGCAAATCCTACACAATTCACAACAACCAAAACCACCAATGAAACTAACTCTTACATCAACATCTTTAGCTTTCACATTCTTCGGCTTGACCAAATTCGGATTATTGATCTCAATCAAACCTTGAGTTCCTTTCCTCCTCTAATTACACAGAATGTAATAATCTAAATTCCCCAATTCGTCGCAATTTAAAAAATAAAATAAAATAATCATATAAAAAAAACGCAAAAACTAAATAAATGAGCACTAACTTCAGTCTTTTGGGATTCGTCATCAGAATCCTCCTCCGATTCCTCTCCAGACTCCTGTTCAGATACTTCTTCGTCTTCTTCTTTTTCCTTTTTATAGTCAGCTGCTTCCTGATATAACATCATCAACGAATTAGTACATAGTAATCAAACAAGCAAACAATCAAAGCCGGTTAAAGAAGAAGAGAGACATACTCGTCGAAAAGTGCGAGGGCGTGAAGAGGTTCCAGCAACTGCAATCAAAGAGGAATTGAAGTGAAGTCAGAGATTGTTTGAAAAAAGAGGGAGGAAGAAGAGGAGAGACGTACGGATGTCTTCTGGCTTGGAGAACTGGCGCTGACCGGTTGGCTTTCCCTTGAACTTGCCTCTTCCCATGCTGCTGACAATCAATCAAAAATCACACAACAATTGATTTGGTGAGCCAAACCAGAACCAGAATTCGAGAGAAGACGCTTGGCTGGGTTGGGCGAGCAGAAAATGAAAGTGTTCCAATTCGACTTCAATTTGGAATTGGAAACCCTATGTACCCCCTCTCTCTCTCCCTGTGTTTCGGTGTTGTTCATTGTACGGGATTTGATTGAAGGAACTTTAATCTCGATCCTACACGTGTCGACTGCATTGCATTATGCAGATTAACATTTTTTTTTTTGAGAGATTATGCAGATTAACGTTGAATTTTAAAACAGATGCCATGCAAGTAACTTTCATACTCAAATAATATATACAAATTTAAAAGAGAAAATTATTCGCGTGATTATTTCAATAATATATATATATATTTTTAATTGTTAACTGTATTAGAGTTTTGATCTTTACAGTATCTCATTATTATTAATTTGATGTAGCATGGGATTGAAAAAAATATATTTTTTTATTTGATTTTTTTTCCTTTCTTTTTAATTGAGTAAAAGCGGGAATTGAAATTCAAAGAAAACTACCTATATATTATGTTTTAAGACAAATGTGAGATTTGTATTCTTAACCTCTTAAACATTGTTTAGTGCTTGGGATAGAATTGAATTATTTATATAGGATTGAATTGGATGGGATATGATGAAATTGGATTGGATCAATTTAAATGTTAACTCATGTTCAGTGAAATGTAGGATAGAATTATAAATAGTGTTACAAACTTGGATTGTATTGAAAATTTTCATCGATTATTTAGAAATTTCCCCACTTCTCTCTCTCATCACCGGAAAGTTAGCAGATAACACCACCTTCCTCCCTCTCTCATCATCTTTTGTTTCCACCACCATCGTCTCTCCACCACTGACCTCCCTCCTTTAAAGAGTTTCAGCTCTGATGATGACGATCCGCCTATGTGAGTGGAGGTGCGAAGACAAAAAGGCGTCCTCCGCCGAAGACAAGACGCTGTGTTTTCATTCGATTGATTCTTCTCGAGGTAAGTCGAAAGTAGCAGAGCACCTACACTTGCGTTTCTCCATCGGAGCTTTTCCACTGCCTCTCTACCACAAACTTCCCGAAGTCAACTTCGCCCACAATCTTGACTCCATCTGTCCGTCCCATGATCTTCATCGTCAATGTCACCCTCTTCCGCCAGCCAACTACTCCGACAATCAACGAAGCTGAGAAAGGAGATGAATTGGGTGAGAGAAGATAGCTAGGTGAGAGAAGAGAGGTTTGGAAAGATTTAACCCATGTGTTGAGTGGGTTACATTTATCCCAAGCTAGTGGGATAAATTACTGATAAGATAATTTAGTGAAGGTTGGTTTGCCTGCAACAAACATGGGTTTATCCAAACCCAGTCTAAACCCGCAAAACAAATTAGGCCTTAAGATAAAGAAAGTGTTCAACCATAAATACTATTAATTTTTCAATTAATATTAAAAATATTAACTTTTAAATATATTTAATAAGAATTAAAATATACAAATAAATATAAGAATAAGCACTAGGTCTAATTAGTTCTATACGCTAGCATGGGACTAATTAGTCCTACTATTAGGAAATATTTGGTACGTGAGAATTAAGGTGAAATTGAGATTTATTTTTTCTCATTCTTCCAAATCTCACGTTTGAAGCTAGGAAAGAGAATGAATTTGGCCCACATCCATTCCCACTCAACATAGGAAATAGAAACTTAAGCTCAACCATGAGTTTCCATTTCCTGTCAACGTAAGAATCTTATTTTATTTTTTTTTTTAATTCTTCCTTTCTCATCAAACAAAATCTCTCTCCACACAACTCTTCATCTATCTCTCATCTCCATCACACCCACCCGCCACCACTACAAACCACTCCTTGTCTCTCTCACTTACTCCTCCATCAATGACGACGAACCAGCAACAGCAATCGAGGACCACTCTACCTTATTGGGTTGTTCTTTCTTTTTTTTTTTTTTTTTTTTTTTTTATGTGTGTGGTTACAATCATCTAAGTTCGATTGGAATCTAGATGAACATCATCTGGGTTCCAATCGAACCTAGATGAAAAGTCTTCATCTAGGTCGAAACCCAAATAAAGAGTTAATTTCTTCATCTGGGTTTGATGGAAACCCAAATGAGTTTCATCTGAGTTCCAATCAAACCCAAAAAAAGTTGTCCGCTTATGTTAATGTGTTTTTTTTTTTTTTTTTGGATAAATTGTTTTGATTTTTTTTTTTTTTTGATAAGTTGTTTTGTTGATATTGTTGTTGTTGTTGTAGGGATGATGATGTTGTGATGTTGTTCTGGGAGATGATAAAATTCTGATGTTGTTGATGATGTTGAAGACGGTGGGAGATGATGTTAATAAACTTGGGGTTGATGTTGATGATCTTGAATATTGAAGACGGTGAGAAACCTAGATGATCTTCGATTTCTTTTCTTTTCTTTTTTTTTTTTTTATAAAATAAATTAATTTTAAGTATATAATAAAATATTTAAATTACTTTTTTTCCAATATAATCCTAATCTACATCAAACACAATATTGTATAATTTTAATTCAATCCCAAGTTCTATCAAACATGAGACGTTACTTTTTCAATTCAACACACTTTAATGCATTCTATTTCAATCTCGCATGCCAGACATAGCCTTATGAGAATAGTTGAGACATAGGTAGGGGTACCAATTGTCCGCATAACCAAGCGATATGACACAACTACGATATGAAATTAGTGTTAGGGTTTGTGTCATAAGAGTTTGTAATTTATAAACGTTCAAATAAATAATAAATAAGATATGTTTTGTTATATTCAATCGATGTGCATTTATATAATGTTTGTTTCATATGAATATCATATAATATCCATGGTTATTTATGTAGTTTCAAACTAAGTATATAAGAGTTATGTACAAGAGAATTTAGTTTGAAATCGATAATATAAAGAGTCCATAGAAAGTAAATAAAGCTAGGTATTTTTTTTTGTAATAAATCTATAATTGGGTTCATTTCTTATTTAATACGATAACATTATCCGAGATTATTCATGTGGCGACAGTGAAATTGAGACACTATATAATAGAGATTATATAGGACTAGACCATGATAAAAATAAATGTTTTATTAATATCTGTTAAACAAAAAAATTCATATTTATCGATCTAATAATCATATATTGATTGATTTTAATCTTGTTTGTATTATGGACTTATTTTTATTAGGTCATATCTTTTGATTTCCATGAGTGAGATTATTATAGATCTACGGTCAATAAACTTCATACTTTGGAGATGTGATTTAGTAAGTGGTTGAGAACATGTTATACAATAGTAGAATCCACTCATTCTTACGAGAAATAGATGAGTAATTTCCTTAAGTATTGATTTAGGTCTTGAACACTAAGAGCGTTTGATTTTCTGTTTATGAGAAAACAAAAGATAAACTCATAAGTTGTTCTGGATATATTGTTCATTAGAGAATCAATGATGCTTCTAGGAATAAGATATAATTAGAGAGATATAATGAACTTTATGACCTAGTTTTAATTATAAATTGTTTGTGAAAGATCAAACCATATGCAATAATTAGATCGATGGACATTGAAGATTTCAAATTATGTAAAACATCTGCAATTTTGAAAGTGCAAACCTAAAGTTTTTAATGGAGTAATTATAGGTTTAATAATAGTAAATTATTTAATTTGTCGCGAACAGCTTACCCAAATCCCACATCGGTAGAGTTGAACAAAATGATGTGTCATATAAACTGTAGCAACCTCCCTAACCTTTAAAGGCGCCTTTTGAGGATAAAACCATTAGGTCGTTGCTAGGCCCAAGACTGGGACCAAAGCGGACAATACCTCTGGAGGCAGGAGGGGGACGTCGCTCCGGCCCAAGTTCAGGGGATGTCACATAATTAAAGAGTTTTAATTAATAATCTTATATTATTGAAACTCAAAATTATAGGTTCATTTAGTCCCCTTGCTAGCTCGTACTCACCACAAGAAACGAGAAAAGAAAAATATAATTAGAGCGTCCAACTGTATCTGTTATACGGGTAACACTATTACGTTCATATAATATTTAAATAAGGTTGATTATTTAAATTGATAATTATGAATTTTTTAATTATTTATCCAAAGAGTCTAAAGAGGTTGTGAGCTCAAATCCATGTGGTTACATAAAATAATTAGTTATGTTATTTTAATAGCCATGAGATTTAAAAAGTTTAAGCAAAATTAATGAAGTAAGTTGTTTCTTCATTAAATTAAGAAAATTTAAGTTTTACTATTTTGATTAATGAAGTAAGCTGTTTTTCCATTAAGGTGAGAAAACATAAAATTGAAAAATATAAAAAGGTGTTTTATATTGGGGATCAAAGTATGAACTTGAATGAGTTTTTCCTCGCTCTAGCCATTCAACACACAAAAGAAATGACCAAAACCCAAAAAGTTTAGGGTTGTCTGAAAACTATCAAGGAAATAAAAAGGTGAGTTGAATCTTCTCTTGATTGTTATTTTCACTATTTTCTTTTGTTGTAGGTATTCTTTTGAAAAAAAAAAATGATCGTAATTCTTCAAGATCGTGCCCACACACGGTTTCTTAGTAAAGAGTTATAGTAAGGAAGATCATATGATGAATAATTTACAAATCAAAAGGGATCAATTAATCTTCATGTCATAAAAGGTTCGATCTTATTAATTTAAGGAAAAACTTCATTTTAGTCCTCAATGTTTCGAAAAATATCAAGTTTTTAAAACTCTTTTGAAAACGGTTCTTTTCATTCCTAAGCTTTTCAAAACTCTTAAAAAAAATTCAAACTGTTAGTTAACTGATGGTCAATAGTGACTTTAAGCTATTTTTAACAACTTAAATTCAGATATATTTTAGATAATCTAACTTATAAATTCATTATTTTATTAGAATAATTCGATAATTTACGTGAAACTAACAACCATCAAGGGTAAAAATATTTTTCATGCATTCTATTAATGTTGACCATTAATTGACTGACGGTTTTGGACATTTTTAAAGAGTTTTTGAGAAGTTTTGGATGAAAAGAACTATTTTAAAAGAGCCTTAAAAATTTAATATTTTTCGAAATCTTAGGAACTAAAATGAAGTTTTTCTTTAATTTAATTATTAAATTATTATTACTAGCATCAATCGGCAAATTTTTTGCCTAGAAAAATTTTAAAATTCACATTGCCACATTAATCTAAAATCAATTTTTCCCTTTAATTAGTAGGTTTAAGTTTAAGTTTAAGGAATAACGATGTTATTGGGTCACCTAAATTCTATCCTCATTTCTCCACTCTTTCTTTAGTCCCCATGGGGGTTTAGGTATTTAGAGTTGGTTTCCATGTTATTCTCGATTACATTATAAAGATATACAACATAATTCAAACACAAAACTAGCAAATGCTCAGTTTTCACACATCTTCGTTAGTATTGGTGTGCGTAAGTTGATATCTTCTTAGTGCTAGTTGAGTGATCAAATAAGGTTTTTAACACTAAAAATTTATGTAAGTATTAGAACTTTATCTTTTCAAATAGGATCTTAATTGTATTATGATAATTGACAATATAAATCAAGTATAAAATTAAGAAACTCCTAGCTCTCTTGCATTTTCAGTCAGCAACGGTGTGTGTAAGGTAACTTTTTTTTTTTTTGTTAGTTGAGTGATTAAATGAAATTTTAATGCTTGAAACTCGTATGAATATTAGAGCCTTATTTTTACAAATATGACATTATTTATATTTTAAAAACAGACAATATAAATTGAGAATAAAAGTAGGAAATTCCTGGTTCGCACATGTTTTTGGTCATTGTCGATATATGTAAATTAATATATTTTTGGTGTTAGTTGAGTGACCAATGAGGTTTTTAATGTTCAAATTTGCGTGAATATTGAAATTTTTATCTTTACAGATAAGATCTCAATTGTATTCTAAATATAAATCAAATATAAAACTAAAAAACTGTTAGCTCCTACATGTTTTCCTGAACCTTGTCCACGCCCACCCTATTTGGGTTAGCCTACTCTGCTGATTATATGAAGTTGGGATGAGACATGTAAATGTGAACAAAATATTAATAAAATATGTTTATAATAGCAAATAATTAATAAATCTGTTAATTCACGACTGAAATGATAAACCAAATGACATTTATCTAAATCCTAGCTAAATTACTGGTTCAAACCTACATTTTCAAGCTTCCTTGACCAAACCATTAGAACTTACTCCCACAAGCAAAGGATTACTTAATCATAGCAGGAAGAAAAAAAGAACAAGAAACCAATCCAACAAGTTATACTCTCCAGCACCTATATAAGTTAATATTCTTACTGCTAAGGTAAATAACAAATCGGATTTCAATTTCCGGAGAAAACAGTGAGTGTGCTTTATATATACATATATATATATATATATATATATTATTAGATTAAGATTTGAATCGATTTTTTATTTCTTTTTCCTAATGTCTTCAGAATTCAAAATAAGAATTCAGCGATGTCTGACTCTGGCTGCATGTCCAAGAAAAGAACGAACTTCCCGCATACTAATGGGATAAGGTAAAGATTGAATAATATCAACTTTAGCTTTATCTACTTTAGTATGCGGGAAGTTCGTTCTTTTCTTGGACATGCAGGTTTTCCCAATATTCATGTAGGGATTCTCCATTGTATTGTCTTACCCCACAAATTTCTTTTCGAATGGTGGCCACCCTTGAAGCTGGGAAATATTTCTCCAAAAACAACCTCTTCATCTCATTCCATGAGGTAATACTTCCGGATGGTAGATAATAAAGCCAATCCTTTGCCGAATCCTTTAAAGAAAATGGAAAGGCTCTCAGTTTAATTTGTTCTTCAGTCACCCCTGTGGGTTTCATACTCGTACATACCACATGAAGCTCTTTTAGATGCTTGTGAGGATCTTCACCTGCAAGGCCATGAAAAGTGGGCAAAAGATGTATTAGTCCAGATTTCAACTCAAAAGTAGTAGCAGCATCTAAAGTAGGGAATGTTATGCATAAGGGCTGTTGATTCAAATCAGGGGCAGCAAGCTCTTTCAAGGTTTGATTTCCAGCCATGACTATTTCCTCTTCAAAATTTCTTCAAGCTTCTCTCCTTAACCTGTGTAAAGTTCTCTCTATTTCTGGATCGTACTGCAAATCACTTTGATTAGAAGAACGAGTTATAATCATAAACAATCAAGGTAACTCTAATAAACCACAAAAGGTAAACAAAAAATAAATAAATAAATAAATAAATAAAAAATCCTATGCTAAAGCACAAAATTCAACTAGAAAATCTCCCCGGCAACGGCGCCAAAATTTGGTGTGCTGTCGTGGGCAACCAAATTAAACCTATACTCCTAAAAATTTATATAGTGATGCGAGTAAGGATCGTTCCCACAGAGAGTATCCAGCTTAGTTTTATGCTACACGAACAATGATGGGGGATAGGGATTTGAGTATAAAAACAATTTTAAGAAAAACAACTAAAGAGCAATTCAAATTGAAATATTAAAATTAATCAGAAGAACAAACGTTGGTCTAAGTCAACATCCACCTTCGGAATTTATAACTGATCATCGATGCAAGTATATATCAATTCACACCTTAAATATTCATCGTTGGAACCATTTTTTTATTTTTCCTATCTCTCCTTAATTGCAATTAATTAGAAAACAGATGATCTAACCAATCCTAACTATTAAATAACCCAAGACAAGCACTAAAGGTTTAATTTAATAGTAGCCTTAAGAATAAAAGAAATCGATGAAGCTAAACAACACAAGCTCAAGCGGTTGCATTTAATTTAGTCGAACATTCTTCCTAAAATCTAATAATTTCTGATGCAGCAATTCATTAAATTTTAGTTGCTTCACAAGTTAGAGAGATCAAACAATTACGGGTTTGATATCTAACTTAGCAATAGATTGTAACGAATAATAAACTAGTAGGCCTCCTAGTAATTATACGAGACAATCATGAAAATAAGCATAGAAGAACATCCAATACCCAAGGCATAAATTGAACAATAAAAACAAATTAGATCTCACAATTTTATTGATTCCGAGGCTTCAGTTTCCTTCGACCAACTATAAAAATTAGCCAAGCATGGCCATCATAAAAACTTGAAGAAAATTATCAGAGATCCAGGAAGAAGAGATGCCAGACTAATGATTTCCCCTCTATTTTATACACAGCAATGCCCTTCTCAGAGACCAAAAATTTCTAATCAAATTAAACATTTTCCTAAAATAACAGAATTCAAATTTAACTAATTAAGGAAAATAATAAAAATAGCCTCAACACTAGAAGGAAAGTTGTGATTTCAGTTGGGATTTTCGTGCATCAGATTTGGAAGCTTCCAAAAATAAGTTGCTTCAAGTCAACCATCAAACTTGCAGGCTAAGTAACATTCCAGAACACCAATAGTGCAGGTGCGGCGACTTTAAGCCCGATTTTGACCTTGCTGCAGCTAGTATCTCTCAAAACTCAAAACATGAAAGTTGTAGAACTCTTTCTTGTCTTTCCATAGCATTTTGAATCATCTCGATCGGAGCTCAGATGAGAGAGTTATGTCCAGATTACGAACTGATGTCGAAACTGTCTAAAATCGCCCAAAAAGCTCTGTTTTTCTCTTAATGTCTCCATTTGAATTCTAAATCAAAATATAAGAATAGTGAGTTCATTTAGGCACCAAATAAGCATAAGAGACTAAACATTAAAAGAGAAAAATGTGACATTTTACATTCTCATCACTGGCCCAAACGGTATGTTTATTCTTCTTATTTATAGATTTTTTGCCCCTTGATTGTCTAGTTCAACAAAATGACTCCAGATTTTTTTTTTCTATATTCTTGTACGCCACAAGCCTCAAATAAAAATACCATTGAGTTCCAGTGTTTTTAATTATGTAATATACAAACAGAAATGCCCATTACTTTTTCCCTTTTTGGTTTTTTTTTTTTTTTTTTTTTTTAATATATGCACACACACTACCATATTATTTTCTTGTTTTTAGAAATTTTGCAAGAGGAAAAGAATGTCGAACTACCAGCTTATATCACATTGAAAATAGAGGCATACTCAGCACTATCTAATAAATCACAAAAGAAAAAATGTGTATCAGGTATGCTTTTGTTCGGTTGCTTTTTTTTCCATATCTTGTGTCATCACTCTAACTAATTCTTAAAATGATCATCCAATTAAATTAAATTTGATACGCAACATAACAAATGAACAAAATAAGCATTAAAGTTTGAACTGATCAATGTGCGCAAACTGAACATGTTATTCAGTCGTTAATTTTAACATGTTATTCAATCATTGGTTTAAATTGAACATTTCGTATGTGCTCATGCATTTTCATGCGCACTCACTGAGTTTTTTTCTCCTTTGTTTTTTTGTCTCTTAGTTATTCTCACCGTATTAAAACACAATGGCAAAAAATGTATGAATTTTTTTTCCTTATATCTTAAATATACAAAAATTTATACATCAAATCATAATATTACAAATATAAATTTACCGAACTTTTTTTTTTATTAAAAATTTATTCTGAGTTTGATAATGAACAAAAGTTTCCTTTCATTTTGAATAAATACAATAATATTTATCGCATAATTTGACATATTTTTAGTCGTTACATCTAGTATTTGCTCATGTGCATCTTTATATGCATTGGTTTATCTCTATTAAGATTTAATTTTCTTTTTATAATAAGATATTTTACGAGAAGAAAGAGATCTGCATCCAGCTCACTACACATTAAAAATTGAGTCATACTCATCACTACTGGAGGTGCTTGATGGACCAATGGGAAGATATGAATCCGATGCCTTTGATGCTGAAGGCTACAAATGGTACATAAGTTCAAATGATCATCTGCCTTCTTTTCAAATAATCTTCCTAATCCTCATTTATAGTTATTGTTGTTTTGGTTCTAGGAAACTGATTCTCTATCCACATGGAAACAAAACCTGCGAAGGGAAAGGTCACATTTCCCTTTACTTGGCAATAGACGACAGTAGTTCTTTTCCCAAAGACAAATATTGGACTGTCTGTGTCTACTTAAAATTGTTTGTGCTTAATCAGAACACAATGAAGTACTTGACCGTCCAGGGTAATATATTTCACCACATATTCACTATATCCTATTCATAATTGACATACACAGTTTTTCTACTAACTTTCGTTCTTTACAAGCACATGAGAATTGAGATGTATGTATGTGTGTGTGTGTGTATATATATATAAAATTTATCACGTATTTGCATGCAGATGCTAAAGGACCAATAATGTATTTTGATAAGCTGAGAACTGAACAAGGTTGTGCCCAGTTTCTTCCTCTTGACGAATTTAACGACCCATGTAACGGATACCTTGTTGATGACTGTTGTGCCTTTGGAGCTGAAGTTTTTGTTATTCAACCTTCTTCTGGCCGCGAAGAAACTTTAAAAATTATTAAGGCACCGATTGAAAGAACTTATACTTGGCCGATCAAAAATTTCTCCAAGTTAAATGACATTATTCAGTACTCCAATGAATTTACAGTTGAAGGACGAAAATGGTCAAATACATTAGGCACACTTCTCTTAGACAATAATGTTTTAAAGTTATTTCAAAATAAATGTTAAATTAAGTACTCGATCTTTTAACTATTTCTATTGATTACAGGAAATTACAGCTCTATCCCAAGGGTGATCGTGACCGTATAAAGGGAAAATTTTTATCTCTTTACTTACGGTTAACTGACTGGGAAACTGTCTCACCTAGAAGAAAGGTATATGTAAAAACGAAGATGCGGGTACTGGATCATTCTCGGATTGATCATGCCGAAAAATCACGTAAATCTCTCATGAACCTTCATAATTAACTATATTTTATTTTTGATATTTGATTACTTAAGCAAAAGCTAACGCCAATGTAATTTCTGTAGTTGCTAATTGGTTTGGCTCATCGAGCTCGACCACCGCATGGGGTTGGGATCAATTCATGTCACTAGAAGATATAAATCAACACCACAACAGATACCTTATGGATGATACGTTAATTGTTGAAGTTGAATTTGATGTAATATCTGTAGTCAAGGTCCAGCCATAGTCTCATTTGGGTGTGCAGGCAGAAAGTTCTGCGTTGAGCTTTCTCGATCTATTCTTTGCTTAGCTTGTGACATTAAGATACCTACGTTAAGAAAAGAGGTCTTTTTTTTTTTTTTTTTTTTTTTAAATAGAAAAGAGTTAATGTTGATGTCTTTGATAAAATAAAAATTTCTTCTCAGTGGTTCTCATTGCCTTCGAACTTGTAAATGATCCATTATGATTAATTGCAGAGATAAGCTTTGTTTCTTGTTGATAATAACTTCAATTGTTTTTGTCTCACGAAATGAATCAATAAGTTTCTGCTTTTTAATATAATTGCATGTTGATATTGAGTAGTTCTTTTATATTTGATTGAATAATAACATTGTCGGATATTAAATGCATTATAATACATATTATCCATGAAATTATTTATAGATCGACTAAATTAGTAAAAGATCCTCGTAAAATGCATCTGTGGTATATTACATATAACTGACAAGTATGTTTGAGCTGATGGAAATTGTAATAGTCCAATGAATACTTCATACTTTCATTAATGAGATTAAAAAAAAAAAAAAAAAACCTTAATTTAAGTGTGAGGAGTATTACTAAATCAAATTTATTTGGTCAAACCTATATATATATATTATTTTTACTACGAAAAGTTAAAGAACCTTTTTTTTTTTTTTGAAACTAAGTTAAAGAGAACTTGTAATTGAGCTTTTTGGTTGCACATGTAAGTAATAAGCCTCAAAGCTTCATTTAATCTTTTTTTCAAGCTTCATTTAAAATTTGGACTTAGGATTGATTGAACACATCAATTTAATGAATCAAAATATAAAATTCGATTTTAAAATATTTTTATTAGAAATTTTATAATTAACTCTATATGCTAAATGTTTAAAAATAAATAAAATTTTGGATATTTAAATAAGAAACACTTGTGACATCATTTAAAAAATTACAAGCCTCCATCTAATCAAGTTACTACTTTATTATTCTTTTACTTTTGTTGTTGTTATATTTTCTTTTTACATCTAAAATGGTTTAAAACTATAAGTTTTGGTTCACTTGAAATTCATTTACCTTGATATAATACTTTGTATTCCAATAATTGTTGTAATTTGTTATTACAAAATTGCTTGCCGTAAATGATCTCAACCTTTCTTTTTTCTTCAACATTATATTTGGTTCATTCAAACTGGAATTCTACCTTTAGAATTTCTTTTAACTTCCAAATGAATAAAAAAAAAAAAAATTCCTCTACTTTCTTATAGCTAGTTTGGACTGGGATGGGATTGATGTAAATTGTATTATTGAGGTAAGGATAAAATTTCAATCATCATTGTTTTAAAAAGAAAAATCTACACAAAAAAAAAAAAATCAATTGTAAAACCAATAAAGCTGAGATAAATCGCTCATTTTGAAAAGAAAAAGGAGAAGAATTATGTATATGAAGTGCTTCATTCACGTGAAGTCGAAGAGACAAAGGTAGAAAAAGATTAGGAAAAGACAACATGTGAGAAATTAATGTTTCTATTTTCGGGCAGACAAAAAGGACACAGAGAGATGACACTATCCTTGAGAAAGAAGTGATATCTGGCTTTTTTTTGACAATATTTTTTGTTAAGGCAGCATGGATTCAACTAAATATCCAGATCTTGACTTCATCAGTCAAATATATATATATATATATAGTCACAAATACTGAGAAAATTACCAGTGAAAAATCCAAAATTCTGATGTATCCAGTGATAGAATGAAGCAGAAAATAATGAAAATATGAATTGGACGCGTTATTTAACTAAAATGGCATTGAAACTAGTTTACAATTTGAATTATGTTACTAAAATGAATTTCACTGGAATAAGTTTGTAATAATTGAGTCCATGTTTTAAATCAAGTGTTTCGATTCGAAGTATTTTACTATTCCAACAAGGGGAGATTCCTTGCATTATGAGATTGCACTCCAAAAACGAAAGGATTTGTTATAAAAATCAACAAAAATGAAACTCTTGTTGAATAATCACCCCATTTTAATGTACACAATCTTCTTTCATTGCAAGGCTAGGATTCTTACACTGTAAAAATTTTATTCAAGGACAAACGAAAACACACAACCAAGGTGTGTGTTTGTAATTATAATTTGCCTCCAGCATTCAAATCGTAGACCAAAGGGGGTGTTCCATTTACTATTTTTTTGAACCTTACATGATACCTGAAAAGAAATCTTCGGAACTGAAATACTGATCTTTTCAAGTTTTCAACAAGTCATGCAGATCCTGAACAAAATCATCAATGTAACAACTCTCAAGCCCTTGAGTCAGCAAGAATTGTCTGTGTTTAGCATGGTTTGTCCACACTTGTTTGCTCACATCACTGTTTTGATCCATTACATCCATCACTGCTCTGCATACACCTGCTCTTGTAAACAACCCATCTTCTTCACCTTTTTCAACTTCCACTCCAACTTCGAGATCTCTAGCCATCACTTTTGCATTGATTATTTGATCTCCAACATTTAGTAGCAGCACTAGCTGGCAATCACTCATTATAGCCTCCGACAACGAAGACCATCCACAATCGTGAGACACAAAACACCTAACAGAAGGATGATTCAGGATCGACTGTTGTTGAACCCAACCACCAAGCACAAGTCCTCTGCCTTTCACTCTTTCTTCAAACCCTTCAGGCAGTGCTGACTCTATTGTATCATATCCCATTGGTGGTTTCAAGGCAGCCAAAAATGGCAAATCTGCAAGCTCAGAACCCAAAACCAATTCCTGAAATTGGTCCTTGTTCATGGTACATTCACTCCCAAATGCACAATATATCAAACTTTTAGCTTTAAAACCACCCAACAACTTTTCCCATTTTTCTTCTAAAACTGAACGAGGAGGCTCTGGTAATACTGGCCCTGCTAAAATCAGTGGCTTCCAGAAATTGTCTCCCAATATAATCGCAATAAGGCCCTTTCAATCTCCTTACATGTTTTGAAGCCAATTGCATCCCATCCAGTAAAGGAAAGTACTAATGGCTTCAGGAATGGAATGGCACCGAACTCTTGATCAATTACACCAACCAACCTTCGAGCTTCATGGGCACGAAGCTTGATCTTTGAAGAAGGAAATCCTGGTGGAGGCTTCAACAGATCAGCCTCTAGTCAAAGTTGTCTAACAATGTTTCTTTTCCGGGCGTACAAATAACTTAGATAAGCAATTGTGGCAGAACTTGAGGTGCAATAACGTATGGCCTTGATGCCTAGTTTATGTGCCAAAGGTGGCAACCAGTGAGCTAAAATCATACAAGACAAAGTTGGGTTTGAGGTGAGAGAGGAATGGCTTCAATGGCAGGCTCGGTTAGATCCATGGCTGTCATGAGAAGAGGATACAATGGGGAAGGAACATAAGCTGTTGTTTCGGTTCCTGAGGAAGACCATCAAGCAGAAGGAACCGTAACTGGAACCAAGTTGATAAGATGTTTGTGAAGATTGATGAAAGGCACGAACTTTGGTTGTGTTTTTGTTGGTAACAAAAAGGAGATTCTGTGGCCTCTCTCTGCTAGTTTGTTGGATAATTGGAGAAATGAATTGAGATGGCCCATGGCAAACCATGGATACATGGCTATGTGTAACGTTTTTTCAGCCATGGCTGATTTCCTGATTGTAGCAATGGATATATATGATCAAGTGCTTGATTTTTTTCTTGATGTGTACTCATTTGAATGAACAGTTATGGTTTTGAAAAGCAAGAATAATGCACGGTTGATGGTCTGGAAAGCAACTCTTCCTTTTCTACCAATTATACAAGAAAAGCACCTGACATTATCTCTAACTATGGATAAAGGTTAAAGATAAAACACAATATGTAAAAATAATAAAAATAAAGAAGACGAAATCTCAACTATTATTGACATATTAATGACACATGTTACTGGGATTTTTTTTTTTTTATATCTAACACAAAAATTAGTATAAGAGAAGATTCTAATTCCTCTACTATCAGTACAGATGGTTCACATATTAAGGATATGACTGAGACTAGACATCTTACAATCAATTTGTATTTATTTGTTAAAAAATTAAGTTTTTATAATTTTTTAAAAGATCATTTTAATGGATATTTTAGACTTATAAAATGTAAACATATGTTGTTTTTTAACTATTATTTTATATAAATTTGATATTGAAAATGTTTGAGTTTGAACAAAATCTACGTAATGAATGAAGCATTACGAAAATCTTTCCTATACATACTCATAATTATAAATGATGAATTGTCCATCATGTGTGAAAGTGGAGATGCACACTACTTGAAGAAAAAAGGGGATAGAGCTTTTCTTATTTAATTATTATAACTAATTCGAGATTTGAGAAGTGAAAACTTCTAATTTTAAGAGTGAAATGTAGAAGACATACCGATTGACCAAGAAGAGGAGGTATGTTTTTGAAATCGTTACTTCCTTTTTATACAATATACATATATTTTCATCTCATTCCTATTCTATTTTATTAAATATAGGATTATTACTTCTTTTCCTTTTGAGGAGTTTAATTATTACTATTAGATATGTTTTTACATTTAAATAATATAAAAATTAGGGTTAAATAATAAATAATTCAGGCAAGTTGAAATATTGGAGAACTAAATTAAACCAATATTCTTATAAAAAAAAAACCGATATTCAAATTGTTTTTTCCATTCCATACATCATTTGTTGAATGTCTGGACTATTTATATTGTTTAGCAAATCAGTATGTAATAGATTTACTATAGGTGTGTGGTGCAGGCATTATGTCAATGACACACCTAACAATAATAGTGTGAGTATTTATGTTCAAGCTTCTCCGTTCTTACACATGTCCAAAGTTTGTTTTCTAATTTCTATTAGCTGTCCATGTGACACCTACACCAAGTGAAATAACTTCACCTTGTGCCACTTACCACTTACACGCCAAACAATTATCGCTTCTGATTCATTGCCTCTTCCATGTTTGTAAAGTGGTCTCACTTGGTGCCACCTACGCCAAATTGCTTTCAAATCATTCAACCAAAAAAAAAAAAAGAACATGTCAATGACATAGAATGACATGTCTTGGTTTTTAAGATTGCCACAAGACAAAAACAACCCACTCCATTGGTTGGTCTCACATGGTCTCTCCACTTTTCTTTTGCTTGCTCTAGGGTCACATACAGGTTTCTACATGGTTCTCCTCCATGTGTTCGTTTTGCATGCTACCTACCATCTGCTTCTTTATTTCTTTTTGTTTTTGATTTCTACTTCAACCGTTTCAAATATTTGATGCCCTCAAAATTTCATAGTTTAATAAATTTATGCTTTTATTATAATTACCGGAACTAAAAAATATGTTTGATATAGGATAAAAATAGTACTGTCTCCTGTTTGATAGAGATTGACATTGAATTAAAAAATATGAATAAAATAAATATGTTTTATGTTTAAAATAATTAAATTAATTTTAAAATGATATTAAAATATTTTCTAAACATAGATATAACTGTATTTGTTTATAATTAATATAAAAAATAATTAATAAATTTATTAACTTAATCCTTATAATAGTTATATATATTTTTTGAAAACAAATTTATTTAATGTTATATCTAAAAGAAAAGGAAGAAAAGAATATACTAAAAATATATATATGATAAAGAAAGGGACAATAATGTGTTGTGGGGGCATGAAAAAAACCCCCCACCACGAGAGGTAAAACAAATAAGCGCAGCATTGGCTTTCCAATCTCAGGTTTCATGTCAAACATAACATTGGACTGAAAATTGTCTAAACACAGTCTAATCCCTTTACAACGTACTCTCAATGGATTAAAGAATTCATCGAACCAAAATGATAATCTCACTTAGATCTCAACAGATCATGAAACTTTCTAACAAAACCATCAATGTAAGAACTCTCAAGCCCTTGGCTGAGCAAGAATTCTTTCTGTATAGCATGGTTAGTCCTCACTTGTTTGCCCGCCTCACTGTTTTGATCCATTACATCCATCACAGCTCTGCACACACCTTCTCTTGTAAACAACCCATCTTCTTCACCTTTTTCAACTTCCACTCCAACTTTGAGATCTTCTGCCATCAATCTTGCATTAATTATTTGATCTCCAGCATTAGGTAGCAGCACTAGTTGGCAGTCACTCATCATAGCTTCTGACAACGAAGATGATCCACAATGAGTCACAAAACACCCAACAGAAGGATGATTCAGGATCAACTGTTGTTGAACCCAACCTCCATGTACAAATCCTCTGCCTTTCAGTCTTTCTTCAAACCCTTCAGGCAATGCTGACTCTATTGTATCACATCCCATTGGTGGTTTCAAGGCAGCCAAAAATGGCAAACCTGTAAGCTCAAAACCCAAAACCAGTTCCTGAAACTGGTCCTTGTTCATGTTACACTCACTCCCAAATGCACAATATATCAAACTTTTAGCTTTAAGGCCACCCAACAACTTTTCCCATTTTTCTTCTAGAACCGAACGGGGGGGCTTTGGCAATACTGGCCCTGCCAAAATCACTGGCTTCCCGAACTGGCTTCCGATATAATCACAATAAGGCCCTTCAATCTCCTTACATGTTTTGAAACCAATTGCATCGCACAAAGTGAAAGCAAGTAATTGTCTCTCTGTGAATGGAATGCCACCGAATTCTTTAACAGTTGCAGCAACCAGGCCTCTTGCCTTCATGGGCACGTAATTTAATCTTCGTAGAAGGGAAACTTGGTGGAGGCCTCAACAAATCAGCCTCAGTCAACATTTTCTCGCGCAGTTTTCTTTCAGGGCTTACAAGATAACCAATTGTAGCAGAACTAATGGTACAATATTGTATAGCCTTAATGCCTAGTTTATGAGCCAGTGGTGGCAACCAATGACTAAAATCATACAAAACGAAATCGGGTTTGAGATCATTGAGAATAGCTCCAATAGCAGGCTCAGTTAAATCCATGGCTGTCATTACAAGAGAATGCAAAGGGAAAGGAACATCAGCCGTAGTTTCAGTCCCCGAAGGCAGTCCATCAACAGAAGGAACAGTAACTGGAACAAAGTTGATAAGAAGTTTGTGAAGATTGAAAGGCTCAAGCTTTGCTTGGGTTTTTGTTGGTAACAAAAATGAGATTTTATGGCCTCTCTCTGCAAGCTTGTTGGACAATTGTAGAAATGCATTGAGATGGCTCATAGCCAACCATGGATACATGGCTATGTGCAATTTTTTGTCACTCATTGCTGCTTTGTTTTTTTTTTTTTTGTTTTTTGTCCTTGTATGATACCTCAACTGACTGTCACTTTCGTTTGTGTAGTCCATATCGGTGAACACTGGATGATTTTAATAGCGGTAGCATCACATTACTAGCTAATTTGTTACATCGGTTTATCAATTATGGATTTCTCCATATTTAGGCACTAACAACTGTTATGTGTTTATCTTTATATGTACTTTTTACCTGTTTTATGAGAACATACGCATCATTTATCGCTGGTGAAAGTTTTGTGTATAAGGAGAACAAACCACATTCATTGAGATTGTGCCCGTCATTGTAATTTGAAACACCCACATAAACTAGTTTCTGGTTCATGGATATTGCAGGTGCAGTTACAACATGGAACTTTTTTAACTAAAAATTTCTATTTCTATGCCTTTTTAAATATTGGAATAACATCTATCAATATATATATATATATATATATAGGGATAACAATTTCCAGAAGCCATATCCAAATATAAAGTTTATGTTACATATAATTATTATTATAAGTAGATAGACAACCAAATAACACGGTATGGGTAACCCATATCCAAGTAACTTCTATTTAATTATGGTGAGAGTGCCTCACCCATGATTTCTTTTGAAATTGATCTGTTGAGTTGGTATACTCACTTACGTTTTTGTGTTGAAGTTGGATTTGCATGATTGCAAAGCCAAGCAGAAGTCACGGTATTTGTATGAACTAGCTGTTTCCATTTTAAATTTTTTTGTTTCCATTTAAATATGATAAATTGATTTTCATATTTTTAGGATTCCAAAATAC
This sequence comes from Nephelium lappaceum, assembly GCA_021234005.1. NCBI lineage: Eukaryota > Viridiplantae > Streptophyta > Magnoliopsida > Sapindales > Sapindaceae > Nephelium > Nephelium lappaceum. Next base: position 14,352,824 of record CM038010.1, read on the forward strand.
TTCTTGTAGCAAACATTGAAAACGATATGTCCATAATGAAAACATAAAAATTCGTCTAACAAAATATTTGGAGATAAAAAATTGTAATCAAATCATATTATTAATAATTATATTTATATGATTTCAGAGGTAAAAAATTTATTTAAATACAAATAATTGAATTTTGATAATAACAATTAAACTAAAATATCATAACTAACTGTGTGGACAGCACCTTGAACCCTTCGGCCCTTCACTTCGTTCCCAAGAGTACTCAAGACTGTATAAGGTGTTTGAAAAAGCATAAATTGATATTGTTTTAGTATCAGAAAAGCAGTCATGGCTGCTGAGAAAGCCTTGCACATAGCCATGTACCCATGGTTTGCCATGAGCCATCTCAATGCATTTCTTCAATTGTCAAACAAACTAGCAGAGAGAGGCCACAAAGTCTCATTTTTGTTACCAACAAAAACACGACCAAAGTTTGAGCCTTTTAATCTTCACAAACATCTTATCAACTTGGTTCCAGTCGCAGTTCCTTTGGTCGATGGACTTCCTCCAGGAACCGAAACAACAGCTGATGTTCCTTATCCATTGCATCCTCTTCTCATGACAGCCATGGACCTAACCGAGCCTGTCATTGGAGCTATTCTCTCTCACCTCAAACCCCACTCTATCTTGTATGATTTCACTCACTGGTTGCCACCTTTGGCACATAAACTAGGCATTAAGGCCATGCAATATTGCTCCATCAGTCCTGCCGCTGTTGGTTATCTTGTAAGGCTGCCAGAGACTAAACTTGGTGATGACAACATTTTGACTGAGGCTGATGTGTACTTGAAGCCTCCACCAGGCTTTCCTTCTTCGATGATCAAGTTACGTGCCCATGAAGCCAGAGGCCTGGCTGCTCAAAATGTTAAACAATATGGTGGCATTCCATTCGAGAAGCGGCTAGTACTTTCTTTTACTAGATGTGATGCAATTTGTTTCAAAACCTGCAAGGAGATTGAAGGGCCTTATTGTGATTATGTTGAGAGCCAGTTCGGGAAGCCAGTGATTTTGGCAGGGCCAGTGTTGCCAGTGCCTCCTCGTTCGGTTTTAGAAGCAAAATGGGAAGAGTTGTTGAGTGGTTTTAAAGCTAAGAGTTTGATATATTGTGCATTTGGGAGCGAGTGTACCATGGAAAAGGACCAGTTTCAGGAACTGGTTTTGGGTTTTGAGCTTACTGGTTTCCCATTTTTGGCTGCCTTGAAACCACCAATGGGATGTGATACAATAGAGTCAGCATTGCCTGCAGGGTTTGAAGAAAGACTGAAAGGCAGAGGATTTGTACATGGAGGTTGGGTTCAACAACAGTTGATCCTGAATCATCCTTCTGTTGGGTGTTTTGTGACTCATTGTGGATCATCTTCGTTGTCAGAAGCTATGATGAGTGACTGCCAACTAGTGCTGCTACCTAATGCTGGAGATCAAATAATTAATGCAAGATTGATGGCAGGAGATCTCAAAGTTGGAGTGGAAGTTGAAAAAGGTGAAGAAGATGGGTTGTTTACAAGAGAAGGTGTGTGCAGAGCTGTGATGGATGTAATGGATCAAAACAGTGAGGTGGGCAAACAAGTGAGGACTAACCATGCTATACAGAAAGAATTCTTGCTCAGCCAAGGGCTTGAGAGTTCTTACATTGATGGTTTTGTCCAGAGGTTGCGTAGCCTACTGATGCAGTAAGTTCACTTCTGTTTGATGAAATCTTTTAAGCATTACATGTACAAAATAAGTTTGGTGATCTCACCATGTTTCGGACACCTACTGTCACCAAGTTTAACCAAAAGTTTATTTGAACGAATATTCTACAAGATTTACAAATCTGTCTTGCATATGATCGTTTGATAAATGATCATTGAAACGGCCTAGCCAATGCAAAACAGGAATCCGGATTTACTGACATCAACAACTCAATTAAAACTACCTCACGTGGAAGGTGGATATTGAGGCTAGGTTCAATGAAACCTGCTAGCAACAAGCCACGGACAAAAAATCATCAGCTTAATTAGTAGTATAACACAGAAGCATCCACAGATAACATAAGCCACCAACACTATCTTACCAGGTGAAAGCTTTCTCCCACCATACAGCTCCTTTGCTAAGGGATTGGCAGCCCAATGATTAACACCCACTCGGCTTGTTGGTTGAAACCCAACTATTTTTCCATCAGTTGAGTAAACCACCTAGTTCCAATCAAATGGAAACAACCAAAGGAAAAAAAAATTTAAGTTCTACAACAAACATAAGAACCAAACGAAGTGGTTGCAAGTACCAAAAAGATCTCTCAACAATCAACATAGGAATGAAAACATCACAGCACTACTGTCACCACCAAAACATCTCATCCTCAAGTATGGTTTCTCGCCCTGGCCTGGTGGAACCTTAATGAACTGAATTGCCGTTCAAACTATAGATTAAAAAGTGCACTCCAATCAAGCTCGAACTTTTAACTAAATTAAATTATTATAAATTACGAGCTTACGAATTTAAACTTAGAAGCCATAAGATGCATGGTAAAGGCTTGTCTAGATTACAATTTACAGTAGACATTGATTTTTTTTTTTTTTTTTTTGAGAAGATAAATGATACCATTGAACAAAGAAGGCACTTGTATATAACCCTTATGCATTGTGAGTACTTATGTCTCTACGAGGGCACTTTAGATGAAGAGGTAAGACTTAAATGGATGAGGCCGAGTACCTTTGAGGTTAAGCATAGAAGAAAGAAGATGTAGCATGTGGCTCAGGTTTAGATTGCCCCTGCGTTAACAATCAACTGCATGGGAAGGCTTGGAATTCAATTTCACTAAGACCAAGGAACAACACACCCATAACGAACCACTTATATCAAGAGTTACATGGCACATACATATATTGTATGCAAACGATAATTTCATTTTAGTGCTTCTTTTTGCCAGTTTTGTGATTCCAGCGATGTGGCATATGTGCGAGACAATGCAGAGACATTAATTAAATTTAACTGTACAAGTTAATTTACCTGATAACTAGCAATATCCTGCACAGATGTATTGATGTCTGCGTCATTTTTCTCTAAAACAGCAGAATCAATTGACTTGTCCTCATTACCTGCATCATCTTCATGTGTTACTTTCAAGTAATTTGGTATTTCCCCAATCCAGGCTCCTACACTTGTTTCAGTCATTACATCACCAGACCAGCCAACAGCATCCTTAATCTTTTTGACAGTTGAGATGCAAAATTCTTCCAGCTGTCCACATTAAAAGCAAGTTTCAATTTTCTTTCAAAAATGAATAAGATAGAAAATAAAGCAAAACATTAAACAAAGAGAGAATGTTAATAAGTATCCAAATTGTCGTTTCAGGAAATTAACAGTTTTATCGGACGGGTGAACAAAAGGTTCTTCTAAATTTAAGAGAAGGAATTTGCATATACTTTAGCAGCTAAAGATTGTAAATTTAATAACAAAAACCACTACAAATGAGTGCAATTCTCGAATGAGCTTGTGTTCCACCTTCCTTCTTCAATAGCGGCAGCCTCACATGCTAACATTCCACAAAGTGCAGATAGCATTTTACATGGTTAAACCAAATGAAAACTGCCATTAGATTACTATACAGCTAAAATGCTTTCAGTGCACACATACCTTGGCAGCATCAACAGGCTGATTTATTGTAGAATCAATTTCAGCTGAAGGCAGAGACGTATGTTCTCCGAGATACTTTTCTCCCTGGTGTAAATGAGGCAAATAAAGTTGACCAAGAGCACTGATGGCAAAGAGAAAAATTCCACTAGCAAGAGAGACAGACAGAATTTTCGAAAGAGAAGAGCCCCTCTGCAAGAAATTGAACAGAATTAGCCTGGAGTAAATGAACTCAGCTAAAAAGAGCACTTGTCCCAAACAAAATGCAATGATCAAAGGTCAATTACTCAATTATAAGTTTTTCCACTAGGTCGTCCAGAAACCATAAACCCCCAACCTGTAAATCAAGCATCATGTTTGACAGATAGTCCCACTATCCAAAGCTTACAACTTAGTCAAGATTTTTCTTGACCATATTGCAGATCATCTTGAGCAGCAGTTATTCCATAGATCAAAATTTCATTGGAAATTGCACGAAAGACGAATATATGCTATGTATTGGTCAATAAATATGATACAAAGGCTTCAATTTTAGAATAAATAACGAGATAGAATTGACACAATCAATATGGCTTTTTTAATACCTTCTTATTGGACAAGTTGGTGTAATTTGCAGCGACATCACATAATAATTGTTTGTTTGGTAGAGTGTAGACATCTTCATAGTACATGTCCAACACATCAGCTAATCCGACCTACAAATTCAGTGAACTGAGTCATAATAGAGGAAGAGTAGAATTTTGGAAAAAAAAAAAATGGTAATTGAAAAAAAGAAAAAAAAAATTGCATCAAAACCTAGCTTGGCCATTTCAAACAACCAAATAAGGCTTATCACATTCACCAATTATGACCAATGAAAGTAGTTGTTTTGTTTTGTTTTGTTTGTTTTAATACACCATCATGAAGGTAACCACCTATATGAAATGAACTTAGATTCTAACTGGAAATTTCATCAGCAGTAAAAAACATTAAACACTGCAAAGAGAGGTACCACTAAAATCCGAAAGACAAAAAGAAAGATATAATACCATTTGGGCGTGGGTCAGAAGAATTTCCCACCTATTCTCAGCAGATTTTCTCCAACCTTCAAGCTTCACATCCTCAAGTTTACTAGCATCAATTTGTAGCCTGTAAGCAGGAACATACTCACTTGTCCAAGCACAAAACTGAGGACCACCAATCTTTTCCAACTTGGAGTGAGCTGATGGGCTCCACCAATGGTACTCCGGCCTCAAATTTCGAGGCTTCATATTTCCCTTCATTGAAACAAAATATTCTAGCAGACTCTTCTGATTCTCAATTATCTCATCTTCAAACAATTTATACAGAACCACCGATGAATCATTTGATACAATCCTTTTAGGCTTCCGAAACCAAGAGAAGAAATTACTATAACTCCTCCTGGGTGATAAATCATCAAGGAAATGTCTTTCAGTACTTTGAAGGGCCCACATGCAAACAACTTGAGCAAGCATGGAGACAACCCACTCATCCGACGAGCTGACAGTTAAAGACGCTGGAACCTGCTGATAGATACCAAATGAATAAGAGAACCGAACCAATCAGTATCAAGTGGCACCTGCAGGACAAACATATTAATACAATATCACAACATAGTACCAGACTACAAAGCCACAAAGACGAAGAAGAAACAAACGCTTTTATCTAACCTCTCTCGCGTTCTCGAGATGTTCCATGTTTCTTTCTGTTCCAGGTTGGAAAAAAAACCAGTTCAAAGTTCCAAAGCTGTTGCATCACTACTTGTCTAAATGTCATGGCAAGTATGTTTGACGATGTAGTGCCAAACAGGACATCTTCCCTCAGTGATTTTTTAAGCTTATTCGCTTTTTGTATAACCTTTTTAGCTGGCAAAAACTTTATAAACAAACAAAAAACAAATTCGATTCAATTCTATAGCAAAACCATTGATATCACTTAAAGTTTCAATTTTTTAATGGAAAAAGAGAACTGACCAATCGAGTGGAGACGGTGGCACGCTCGTCATTGGCGCCAGGGAAGAAGGTTTCGACGACCATCGCAGGAGCGCCGGAATTGACGTGTTCGGTGGCGGTTCGACCACCGTCGGCGGCGGCCGCCGTAAGAGCCTGTTCGAAGGCGACGGCTCCGACGAGTCTGAGGCGGGACAAGTCATTCTCGTAGGCTCTGACACACGGGAGCGTGTTTTCGTCGGATTCAATCACCGCTTTTATAACCTCCTGCTCGGTGGACAGAGACGGCGGCGTTCTGCGAGAGACGCAGGAGAGGACAGTGACCGGCTTCTTGGAACTCGCGAGGGGCAATTTGGGAAAGTGAAAGGTAAGTGAAGGCTTGAGAGAAGGAGGAGGAGAGAGAAAGCTAGTGAGCTCCATTTCAATTCATGGAGGGAAGCAGTTAGGGTTTTGCAAAGGTTTTAATAAACGTTGAGCAAAACAACGGCGTCGTTTCAAAACCTGCGTCTTGAAACGCTGTCGTTTCGTATTAAGAACGCAAACTAAACAACATCGGTTAAGTTGATTATTTTAAAAAAAAAATGAAACGACGTCGTTGGCTCCGAGCCTGGAAGTTTCGAAACTGCTATAAATACGATTGACGAGTCCTCTTGTCCTTTGTCACTCGTTCACTGGTTTCTTTTTTCCACAGTCGGCATCATCAAGGCTAGGGTTTTTACTTTTGGCTTGCTAATTTGAAGCCAAGACTTAGCTTCTCGCAGGTTGGTTGATTTTCTCTTTCTTTAGTGGAATATCAGTTGGATTAATCGTTTCTTTGTTTTGATCAAGTATGTTTTTATTTTGAATATAGTTGCAGAATCATGGTTATAGAGTAATTGCGATGTTGTCAAGAATCTTTTTTTTTTTTCTTTTTTAAAAGATTCGGTTTCTTTTAGTTTACATACAAATTTGACGAAAAAGATTTGATCTTTTATATCTTTGTTTGTCTCTAAAGAACATAATTGAACGTAATTTGTGGAAAAACAATAATCGAAATCTTTTCTCTTGCTTATGAGATTTTTTTTAATGAAAAATAAAAAATCTGTAATATAGAGTGTTGGTGGTGAATGTGATTTGGTTGTTGTTAATTGTTAATTGAGGATTTTGATATTGAAGGACTTGAGAGATTATGGGAAAGAGGAAGTCAAGGGCGAAGCCGCCACCTAAGAAGCGGATGGACAAGCTTGACACTGTATTCAGCTGTCCTTTCTGCAACCATGGCACCGGTGTCGAATGTCGCATGTAAGATTGATGTGGTGTTTTATAAAATTTGGTTATATGTCTATTTGATTGATTGATTTGATAGTAAAATCTTTGAGTTTGTGACAATTAATTTCTTGTTGTGTTGTTCCACATCTTACTTTTGTAGTTTTCATGTAGGTTTTTTGTACTAACTTTGAGTGTGTGTTAATTTCAGAGATATGAAGAACTTAATTGGTGAAGCTATATGCAGGATATGCCAAGAGAGCTTTAGCACCACTGTCACAGGTATATTTTCATGAATCTCTACACACGTAAGAGCAGATGTTTGTTTGTTTATAATTGAGTGCTTAAGTGAAAATAGTGTATGTCGAGCGAATTTGAACTGAGAATTATCAATGCTGGATTGGGAACAAAAATGATGTCTTTTTAGTCCTTTTTGTTTTACAAATTAATGAATTTTTTATCCTATATTCATTAGGAGTCAGCTATCTTCTAACCTATGGCCAATCGTGATGGGTTTAGACTGGTTGCTGCTGATTATATTAGTATAATAAGATGATCTTGATTGTTTTGTTGTCTTTGTCTGTTTCATCGTGTTTAAATTCGTTTTCTGTTAATAATTGTTTTATTCTTTTCTATGTTCTGCAGCTTTAACAGAACCAATAGACATGTAAGTTCAGTCAATCTTGAGTAATTTCTTCAATATTATCTCTTATGGCATACCCTGTTTCTCAACTAGAGGGTTGTGACTGCAGATACAGTGAATGGATTGATGAGTGCGAACGGGTTAACAACCTTGAAGATGAAGCTGCTTAGGACGGGAACTTGATGTCAGAAAACCAATTTCAGGACAAGCCGATGAGCGCACTCTTAGTTTCTTGGTTCCCATTTATATATGTCATCAGTATCAGCTTGGTTAGTAAACTTAGTATATGTGTATAATTGTCGTTAGTGACAAAGTTTCAGCATTATGGAACGTGTTGTAAGTAATGAAGCAAATGTAAATTACATGTCCTGTGTTGCACGACATAAATAGCGCGTCTTTTATGCTATTACTGGCCAGTGAAACTTTTGTGGGTTGTAACGATTTTGTTAGACCCTGTTTTCAGAGTAAGACTGATGCAAGTTCCGTTCGATGTAGATGCACCAAGATTCATACCCTTGTGACCATATTTAAGCGTTGCGTTTTTTTTTATACCTTTTTCATCTTTAAACAAAAAAAAAAAAAAAAAAAAAGAAATCATTCTGTTTAAAAAAATAAAATAAAGAAAAAAATTCAATCGTGTCATTGTTTGTGATTGGAATAAAAGTTGTCGGTAAATGTACGGTATCAATTCAAGGGCGTGTAACATCGATATAGGGGGTCATCTATTAAGTGAGTGCACGGTAGCTCTTCTCCGAAAGAACAGATGCTTGATTGTCACTACATAAGATGATAAAGCATCAGCTAAAATTTTAGAAATTTAGCAATAAACCTGTCGAATATTCATTGAAATTCGATATTAATCACAGTCCAGAAAATTTTTGGAATTTTCACCATCACTCTCGGTCACCTGTCCAAACGAATTCTCTGAGAAAGAGGGAAAAACAGACCCACCCAACCAAATAAAGAGAAGAAACTGTCAACATCTGTCAACATAACACACATTTACAAGTTTCTGGGCAGAAATATTCAACTGGTTTCCGACCCTCAAAGATGATTCTATATACTCCAGAAGCAAAATGGTACATATATTGAGAATGCATTTAAGCATTAATTAGCATCAAAGTATGAAAATCAGAAAATTGTCAGTAAAATATGATAGCAACAGTCTGCGTCCATCCTATCCACTTCTGGTGACACTGATTTGTGTTTTTGGGAGTGTTCACCATGTCTTGATCAGTTGTAAAATAAAGGGCTGAATAAAAACAGCCATTTGTCTTGCTTGTAAACCAAGTTAGAATAATGCTCCAGCATCCAGGACAGTCTAATGCAGCGCTTTGATGTACTAATAAAACTATGCACAACTCCATCCAGCCAATGAGAGAAGTTGACCTCATGTTATTGATGACGATAAAACTGCAGAGCAAACTACTAAGAACATAACCCAGATCACTACTTTGACGAAATGCTTTAGCTGATGTAACTACACTAACAAAATGCAGGTTGTTCATGTCCATGGTGTAGCTTCTTCAATCACGTCACATAATAGTCGCTTATATTATCAACCAAATAATCGAACGGTGCAGTCATCCCATAATCAAACTTTTCATTTGTTGGTACCGCACCATTTGAAGCAGGATAAACATTACCACCAACACTGACCTTCGTATTGATTTTGGCCCTTCCTTTAACAGTGCGCTTGTTATCTGGAGGAAACTCAGCAGTGAGCCTTCCCATCTGCTTCTGTAGATCAGCCACAGAATCATTATTTATTTTCCCTTTGGCACTCTTTTTCCCATCAACAAGCTTCAATTCCAATCTATACAATGCACACGCATCACACTTATTGATCTCATATTCATAGAGGTGCCACTCAAAATTGTTAAGTGGTTGTGGATCCATGTAGTAAGATCTCTTCAGGCCTCCAAATTCATTCATCACTTGCTTCCTCGATTCATGCCAACCACGCCCACTGTAATCTGGCAACGACCTCTGCTTTCTGTTTCCACTCTCAAATGCTCTTCGAGGCTTATCAAAAAAGAGCCACTCCCTAATTGTTTCACCTTCTAGAACCGAAAGATCAAAGAGCTCTGCAATTATATAAAAAATGAACTGGTCATACCAAAGCCTTAAAAAGATATGGCAAACTATTAGATAGATACACCTTCCTAAGCTGGAAGAAATTGCCACTAAAAACCAAATAAATAAATCAGTGACTGTTCTTACCTGGAGCATTCCATGGAGATTTTGAAGTTGCAGCTCCCTCACATTCTGGAATCCCAACATCTTTCCCTTGAGCCTTTGCACCAAGAGCAGCGAAAAGCAGACCATCCTTAAGGTTTATGCCCCCAGGTCTTACAATAGGACCCATCCCAGGTGGGCCTTCATTTAATGCGAGAGTAGCATGGAAAGTGCTGCAATAGTCCCGACACCAGTCCACTCCTTGAGCAGGCCTTGGGCAATCCCAGAGTGCACATTTTGGACCCAAGAAAGCAGAAGGCGGAGGACATATACTTGGAAGATAACCAGACATCTGATGCAGAGCCTCATCCCCACAGAAATTTGTCCCATCAAAACCAGTATAGAAGTTTTGTTCAAAGTCTTGATGCAAATCAAACTGATTATAGTCCAGCTGAGTAGCACCTTCCACGCTGTTGATTGCAATGCCGCGGACTCCTGAAGGGGCATTTTTGCAATGATCAACTAATGGGAAGACATGTTGCTGTTGCTGTTGCTGTTGCCCCTGATTGACGCCATATGCCTGAAATTATTTACAAATCCACTGGTGAGTGCCCTTCTCAACCCTAATGACATGATAAAGGGTAATGAAGGACCAAAAAAGAAAATCTAACAATAATGGTATACTTTCTGAAAAGTAAAACCTCTAGACAACAAAAATCAAAGCATAATGATTTTGTGCTAGTCTTTCTGTCATCTGTAAACCATATGAATACAAGGACAGATGCCAAAGTATACTATAGCATGTTTGTTCACAATTTTGCACCATCAAAAACAAGACAAGAAGATCCCATCTAATAGCAATCTGCATGTGATTTTAGGTCAGCCTCACTAAAGGCTTGCTAGAAAGCATAAATATCCAACAAGCAAACCGAACTCATCAAATTTATGTTCTGAAGGTACCATTAGGATACAAAGTAGCTCAATCTATCTTAAATGAATAGATCCTTATCTTGAGCAAAGGCAAAAGCCCTCCAATAAAAACGACAGTCTAAGACACATCCATCAGATTTGATGCTAAAATGCAATAAGTGGTTTATCTACTGAAGTGCAATAGAAGGTAATTTGGTGTACCCTTTTCCCTCTTCAATTACATCAAGGCATACATTAGCCCTTAATGTCACCTCTTAAGTAATTCAAACCAGAAGTGAGAGTAGGACACTTTCAAAAGGTTAAAGTACGATTGACTTCTTATCTGAGGCACATTGCTCAAAAAGTTTGGACTGCCATGACTCAATATCTGACAAGCCAAAGTGTCTCAACGATCTATCACATACAGTATCTCAACATATGTGTTTTGCTACAGTATCTTGAGTTCAACAAAAGGGAATCAGAACTCAGCCAATTGCAAACAAATGCGTCCCAGCAGTATTCCATCTCCAGTCCTCCAATCTAAGTTCAAGTTTCAACTTGAGTACTCTCAATAGCACTCTCAGACTTGATTCCATAAAAATTATAAAAATTAAAGTTTATCCTCTCCCTGGACGATTCCTAATATGGACCAACAACATACTCCAATGAACAGGGTTTTAACTTGTCTAGTCATCTACCATCACCAAGCATTGTATAAGAAGCTTCAATGCTCTAGACTACAAGCCCTGGCCCAGCCACCATGGTTGTAAGGTCCTTGAGGATCTCAAGGTTGCGAGTTCGAGAGACGATGATCATGAATCTATGGTCAGTTTGTGTGTTCTTGACTACAAGCCATAAAGATGATAAAAATAAAGAAATCGATATGAACATGTAACTTTCCTCTTTTATAACCTGTATATAGTTTGCTAAAAAGAAGGGCTATACTTCTTGCATAATTTATTCACTGTCCAACTACTGAGAAGTGAGAACAACCTGTACTAACCTTAAGTAAATAAAATTACAAGCGCATTTATAGGAACGGCATGAAAAAATAAACCACCTCATGAAAGATTGCACTGTCTCCAACTTGCAGGATTTGATCACTAGGCTCTGGCTTTGGAGCAGCTAATTTGCTACTGGCATCATCTTCTTCTTCACGAAGCTGCAACAGCCGACAAATGTCTGATGAAAATGACCAGAGACTTCCATCCTGTAGCCAACCATAAAGATCACAAATTCACAATCTCACCTTACAACCACCCACAAAATCACAAAACAAGAACACAAGTTATAGTTAATACACCATACATACACATTCATCAATATGCAAACTTAGCATTCATGATATGCATCAATATGTGATAAATACTCAAGGCAAATGACTATAGCGGGACTATTGCCCTGTAATCTCCCATAAACCATTCTCAATCATAACTTTACAACTATAACCGCCCATTTCTATTTCAATTCCAAGCAGTCACAGAAACTTCATTTAAAGTCAGGCAATCAACAAGAGATAAACATAGGCAACCAAGAAACGATAATGAAAAATCACAATTTTATAATCTCCACAATTTATAACCACAGATCTCATGTTTGACTTGCATATATAAAAGTACAAAAGCAATCTAGACAATGTATTCAAGTACAGAAAACGGGATTCTAGATATACTTGTTGCAAGGAAGAAGCAGGAGAGGGCTCATTGAGCTCAGATTTCCATTCACGGAGCATCTGATGGACTTGTTCTTCAAGGACAGCCACATCGACAGCACGGCTCTCCTTTCTCGCATATTGCAGATCCAAGAACATGCCTTGCAGATCATCCACTCGGTTTTTCGCTTTGTCTTTGAAAAGCTTGTGAGATGCTGACTTGCAGTTAGTCTTAGAGCCCTTCCCCATCATGACACTCCTCCTCCTCAAGTCCTTAGTATTCCTCCTGCAATCCAAAACCAAAAACACCCAATTCAAAATCAACATACAAAATATTACACAACCAAAAACAAATTCACAGTTAATCAAGTTCACATATCAATGACATTAAAAAAAAAAATTAAAAAAAAAAAAAAAAAAAAACCCAATTTAACACATACAAAAAAACAGAAACCACCCCACATCAAAATCAAAAATTTCAATTTCTTCAACAGACATCCCAGATTTTAGAATCCAACGCAACAAAACAAACACAAGGTAGAACCTAAACCCACCCAAAAAATCGATTTTTAAAACAAACAAAAAAAAAAAAAAACCCCAATTGCCCAAAATACCTTAAAAACCGAAATCAAACAATCACAGCATCAGATCAAACATACATGATATAAAATTTCACAAAATCGAAGCTCATATCAATGGACTTAAAAGGCCTAAAACATTTATAGCAGCGATCACAACTCACAGTGTTTTTTCTTTTGTCAACTTGTTTTTCTATCAAGAATATATGAGACTGAAACTGCTAATTGCAAGTAAATGAGACAGATAAATAAATAAACCAAAAAAAAAAAAAAAGCAAATATTCCACAAAATTTTCAAAAAAAAAAATTAAAAATAAAAAGGTGAAAAGGAAAAAGAAGAGATGCTTGTCACATACTTGAACTGTTTTGTGGAAGAGTGGACGATAGAAAACACTGACTATAAATAGTGGACACGCAGACCACATAGAGAGAGAGAGAGAGAGATGGTCTTTTTTTTATTTTTGTTTTATTTATTTATTTTTTTTTTTTTTATCATAATATTTTATTTATTTTTTAGGTTTTTGGTGTTGTTGTTGCTGTTGAGTTTGTGCTCTGTGTGCGCGTCAACACGGCGGAGGCAAGAAATGTCTCAAAGTGTAGGTTGTACGTGTCGGGGATTGACTGGGTCCATTTTTATTGATAATTAATAGGTAATTTAATGGTCTTTTACCGATGAACATTTTTGTTTTGAGAGAATTACCTCCAACCTACCTGAAAGTTTGATACTCATAAACGCGTACAATATTTTGATTTTTTTACAGCGTCCTCCCCTAATTAACAGTTTGACTATGGTTGACCATTTGAGATAACTGAAATAAAGGTATTTGAGTCATTTTCTTTTCTTTTTAATTTTCTATAAAAATTATATTAATTATTAGGTTGTGTAGATCTCCACCATCCATTTGGATGGTGGAGATCTATTTAAAATAATTTAAAATTTTAAAAATTATATAAACATTAAAAATTAAATGATTTTTGAAATTTATAAAAAATTAAATTAATTAAAAAAATTTTAAAAAAATCTACAAAAATTTAACTTGAGATCTGCATCGTCCATCATTTTAGTGGACGGTGCAAATTGATTTTAACAAATCAAAATTTAAAAAAAAAATATTTTACATTTTAAAAAATAAAAAAAAAATAATGAAGAAAAAAAAATGGATGGAGATCCAATCTCCACCCATTTAATCCACTAAACCAGTTTTCAAAAACAAATCAATACTCTCTCTCTCTCTCTCTCTCTCTCTCTCTCTCATTCTCAGCTTCAACAACAACACCCAAAATGGAGAATCAATTCATCCCTCCCTAGAACCGATCAATCTCTTTCAAACCCATCTTCGATGACCTCTTACCCTACCCAAAACCGATCGGTCCCTCAAAGACCCCTCTTCGCCTGCCTCACGCTTCCTCTTCATCGGTACTCTTTTGAAAATAAGGTCGGAAACAGATCGTCGAACGAACCCTCCTGCCGAGTTCGTTCGACGACGACGAACCCACCTGAGTTGGTTCGATGATGAACCCAGGTGGGTTTATACCATAAGACGATCTGGTTTGGAACCCAGATCGTCGAACTCAATATAAGTGGTTGATTTTGTGGGTTTGGGTTGATTTTGATTTGAGTAGATTTTGTGGAATATTTGTGTTGATTTTGTGGGTTTTGATTTTGATTAAGTTGGGTTTGGTTGAAGATGAAGACGATGGGGTGAATCTCCATCCATTTTTTTTTCTTTATTATTATTTTTTTATTTTTTAAAATATAAAAGATTTTTTTTTAATTTTGATTTTTTAAAGTCAATCTGCACCGTCCACTAAAATGATGGACGATGCAGATCTCAAGGTTAAATCTTTGTAGATTTTTTAAAAAAAAAATAATAATCAATTTAATTTTTGATAAATTTCAAAATAATTTAATTTTTAATTTTTATATAATTTTTAAAATTTTAAATTATTTTAAATGGATCTCCACCATCCATTTGGATGGTGGAGATCTACACAACCTAATAATTAATATAATTTTTATAGAAAATTAAAAATAAAGAAAATGACTCAAATACCCTTATTTCAGTTATCTCAAATGGTCAACCACAGTCAAACCGTTAAGTAGGGGAGGACGCTGTAAAAAAACCAAAACGTTGTACGCGTTTGTGAATATCAAACTTTTAGGTGGATTAGGAGTAATTCTCCCTTTTTGTTTTTGGTATTAATTTGTCATATGTTATAATAGAGGAGTGTTTGGGGGTTATTTTGGACTTTTTGAGTCTTCTCCTGTTATGATGTGATGCACCAGCCACACATTAAAAAGAAATTCGACTTTTAATAGAGTTTAGATTTTGAATTCTTTTTTTTTAATGTCAAAAACTT
Source organism: Nephelium lappaceum (assembly GCA_021234005.1). NCBI lineage: Eukaryota > Viridiplantae > Streptophyta > Magnoliopsida > Sapindales > Sapindaceae > Nephelium > Nephelium lappaceum. The sequence goes on from CM038010.1 coordinate 14,367,980, forward strand.
TTATGAAATATAATGCCATAAATGTCTTGTTGAGATTTGAGAAAATCGGGTATACATAGGACAAACTTGTCTTATTTTATTTTTTAAGTGAATGTATCACTCAATTATAAAAATCCCATAAAATATCTTAGTTATAAAAGTGAAAACTTTTTAATTGCCTTTAATTTTATGTATTTTCTATTTTGTACAACCCTAAACTAATGCTTAAAATAATTTAATAACTTATAAAATCTTAAATGGTAGTTAATTTATATTCGATTATCTAGTCAAATTAGGTAAGAACTCTCTTTTTAATTTTTTCTAAAAATATTGTTAATAATAAGATAAAATAATTTTAAAATTTATTATATTATTTATTTTAATTTTCTTTAAAATTTTAAATATATACCAAATAATACTTGAAATGATATAAGATAAGATAAAATCGGTCTAATAATATATTTCTCACATTTGCATCTAGAAAACAAAAATCTCAAATTATTGAAATGATATAAGTTGCGTCCCTTCCCTTAAATCTCAAATTATTGTAATTATGAAAAAACAAAAAAAAAAAAATAGTTGAAAAGGCATAGATTTATCATCATTGTTCAAAAAAAAAAAAGTTGAGAGGGTATAGATCTAAAATTATATGTTTTCAAATATTTGTGATTAAAAAAAAAAAAAAAAACCAACAACAACAACAACTTATGGCTTACATTAAGTTTGTAGCAAAAAAATAAAAATATCATTTATTAGTTTTCAGTTTTGAAAAACAAAATTCAGTATTAAAAAAAAAAAAGGCAACCACGTATTAGATTTAAGAAAATGTTGATTTTTCAAAAAATCTAGACAAAAAATATAATTAAGCTATTAGTCAATAATTGAATAAGTTGTGAGTATTGATTAACCTTTTAAAATGAAATCAAATGTATGCTTACTTTGAGTTTTTCCTTTCTTTAGAAATTTTGTTAAGTCATTTTTTTATTAAAGTTTTTGCATTGATTTACTTTTTTTTTTTTTTTAAAGAAAACTAACTCCGAGTCCTCATTTAAAAAAAAAAAAAAAATTGACATCAAAGTAATAAAAAATTTACCCAAACCTATTGATTCCCATAATACGAGAAAATTTAACACTTATTTGGACTTATCAAATCTAGGGTTTGTCAAGACTTGTGAGATTTAAGAATGTGTTGAGACTTATCGAATTCTATTACACGGGAAAGAAAGTTGTTGGGATCTAAACCACATGTGTGTAAACAACACACAAGAGATAAATCTGCCAAATTACCACAACATGCATTGTCCATATATTTATGTACTCCCAGAATATGGAAGAGAAATCTAAGGTTTTGTTGGGACTTATGAAACAAAAGGGTTTGTCAAGACTTGTTGAATCCTATGACACCGAAAAAAAAAAAAAAAAAAAAAAAAAAAGAGCAAAACCACATATGTGTAAATAAAACACAAGAGAGAAACATATGAGATCACCACTATAAGTGTTGTGCATATGTGCTCTCACAATATGGAAATAAAAAAAAAAAAAAATTCTAAGGGCATATCGTGACTCGTTGATACACTTTTGTAGATGTGTTGTCCATAGATTTATGTACTCTCACAATATGAAAAAGAAGTTTAAACATTTATCGTGACTTGTTGATACATTATTGCAAAAAAATCTACTCTCACAGCACGGGGTAGAAATCTAGAGTTATGGCTTGTGAAATCTAAGCTTCTGTCAAGCCTTGGAAAATCAATGAGTTTGTTATGACCTAACAATCTACTCTTACAATATGTAAGAAAATAAAAATAAAAGCCTTGTTGAGATCAACAATATATTCAAGTACAAATATTGATTGAGATTTGAACCTCTCATTAGTTGAAGAACCACTCATAAAAAATCTCTTTTATAAGATACCATTTATAGCGAGAGCGACTCGATCTTAAGACATTATTGGATTGAATCAGCATTCTTTACCACCAAATGGCGATGATCATAAAAGTCTTTGAAAATTATAGGCTTTAGCTTTTTGTAACAAGTCATGTTATACACCACGAAATAGAAAAGTTAGAATTGTATGGATTTCTTAGACAGCTGAATTTCATAACTCTTGAAAAGAACCTTCACATAAATTTCCTTAGTAAATTTATGGTAAAAATAACAATTACTTTTTCATTTATCTATCTAAATTAAGTGACTGATTATTGGTTCAATCAAATATGGATTTACATCAAATAAAAAATGGAAAAACAGCTAGATCACGTAAGTAGTTCATTGGAACTTGCTCTAATTATTTTAGTCTAATTTTGCTTTAACAAAGTTAACACTCACAACTTTTCTATTATAAACCAACGTTTGGCATTGAATGTTGTCATGGTGAATAATAATAGGTCACTTAAAAAACAAAATAGGTACATAATTGGATGAAGGCCAAACGCTAATTATAAAGATCCTTTTATTTTTTTCTCAAAACAAAAAGAAAAATAAGATGGCAGTCCCTTTTTCTGGGGGTGAGAAAAGTGAAAGATTAGTTGGGCAAGAAAGGTATAAAGAGCACTTCCACTACCATCCACAAGATTCCTATCTTGATGCCTCTTTGTGATCAAAGAACCTTAAAGGGTAGTGTGTTTATACCAAGAATGATCACTATTGAAGATAAATCAGCATCTTTTGTTTGTGTTGATGAGCTTCATTTAACTTTTGAAATAGCTTTTCACATTTGATCATAGTAAAATATGTGGCAACAAGATTTGTATATTATTGACTGCTAGTTATAAATGGTTTGAATTTCATGTCAAATATTAACCAAAATTTTATATCAAGTCCTAAAATATCATATTATACTAATTTTATGACTTAGTCCCTATTAACACATAGAGTCAGAGATCAAAGGGATATTTTTCTGATAACCATCATTCAGGTTTGGGATCAGCAACATGAAATGAAATCCAGAAGATTTGGTTTGCTCCCCAGAACAAAAAAAGAATCATATGGAAATTACAAATCTGAAAAGATAAACTTTATACCTTTGGTCATAAATTTTAAGATTTTTTTTCTAATCCGTATATCTTTATCAATAAAGGGTATGATCAGCAATCATCTGTCATCCTTATAAAGTATCAGATAACCGACTTATAGAGAACATTCTCAAAAATTATTGACGACGACAGGTTGGAGCATGCCGTTTTCAAGTTCTACAGGGTCACGGAAAATGTAGCCCAACAGTTCTGGTGATTCGAAGAATCGTCTTGGTCTTGATCTTGATCTATATGTCTTTACAAATCACAATAACAGGACTCATCAGAAAAACAAGAATTAGCAGAGAAGTTGTAAGCTAAAATTGTTTGAATTGAAAAGTAGTGTTCTTGTAGTCAAAAAAGTAGGATCAACATTTCCCAACCCCTCTACCACTAGAAAAGGACCAGTGCCAAACAAAATGATTAATGAGACTCTGTTAATCAGGCCTAGTACTTACCCAATTTATCCTCATAAATCTTAATAAAAAAACAAAATGACCACGAAACCTACAACACTTTTTGTCAGTGTCCTTGTTAGTATGATTATGGTCGGCAGAGGATTGATCTAGATGTGTCAGTGATAGCCGGTCCACCCACAGTGCTCACAGGAACATTTCATTTTGTGTGTGAGTGTCATTCAAAGTTGACTTCCACTGGGAGCTGCCGTGCCACAAAGTTTTCATATTATTGTTATGATGCATCACTTTGACAACCATTGCATATCATCACTGCCACAAAAACTGAATGTACCTCATTCACAATCTCTGTACATCTTATTATTTTCCAGCAATATGACCAAAACCTCAATTTTGATATATTGTTTACATGAATTGAGCAGGTGAAAACAGAAATGACCAAAAGGTGTAATGAATGCAATGCTGGGAGAACTTTTTCAGAAAAATTAGAAATCAACTTTCCAAATTAATTCATCTGTCAAATGTTGTGATTCAATCAAGTTGGTTTTGCCAACTTTCCATCCTGTGCATTAGCATGTCTGAAGTTGAAAACGCCACTAAGGCCTCGTGCCTTGGCAAGCTGCTCCAATTCTTCAAGCTTTTGCTGCAAAAGTTCCACTTCTCTGGCTAAATTATCATCTCTTTCCCTTAGTACCTGAAAAAAAGAATAGATATATTACAATATATCGTTAATGTTCCACTTCAAAAATATATTGAAATGCAAATGGCCCTCTTTCCATACCAATTACATTATAACATATCATTTATTTGCAAAAACAAAGTTGAACCAGTGAGATGTGGAGTTAAATATCAATGTTTAGTGAAATTACTTTATTTTATTTCAAGATAATAAGATTTCTTGCAAAAGAATAAAAGCACCCCCCATTATAGACCTTTTCAATGAGGATCCGATATCTCAAAATTTCTTCGTGCAGAAGTAATGTAATTGAGAAGGTGGTGTTTTGCAGCACCACCCTTAGAAAGCAAAAGTAGAGACAAAAGAAGTGGGGAACATAAGAACTTATTCTTCTAAAATTAAACAAGTCTAATCTGAAGAATCTTATTTTTCGGCTAAGCATTTAAGAATCCTGTTGACTAAAAGACCCTTAATTTTCCAATCCTAAAGTTCTACTTATGTTAAAAGGAAAAAAAAATCTCAATCACAGCTCCACTTTCTTCATAAAGTGCTTATCAGGTTTTCTCAGGTGATAAACACGACACACGCAGTGTTCCTGTACAAACGTGCCTTTATCATTTGGACAGTCATTGGTCATATTTCAATGAATACTATTTTATATGACAAATATGAGACAACAAAGCTTGTACATGCACACAATTTTGTTAAGCAAATAATGCCAACTGTCCAAACAATACTAAAATTATTCAAAACCCAAAAGTTTAGTGATTATGCTTATTTTTGTTAGAACTAACTGGTGCAGCAGAATCGTTCATGTTTATAATATCTATGTCTATTTTAGTGAGGAACTACCATTCATAAAAAATAAAAAAGTACATGCATTACAGCTTCTGGTTTTAGGCATTTATTAAACAGTCTCTGATTTTTATTTTTATTTTTTGAAGTACTCTAATAATGTTAATATAAAATAAAATGTTACATAAGCACACCTAGTTCTTTGATTTAGCTTTAACAACAAAAGAAATAAATCTTAGACAAAAGAAGAGAAACTAGCAGGCTTCATATCTGTTAATAGTTTTTTTATCTATTCAAGATATCTAGAACTTAAGTACTTAACCATGTAAAATGACATGACATACAGTAAATTTGTGAAAAATTCTTCTGTCTGTACCACAATACTAAATGAAACAATAGCATGTCAAGTTTCCAAAAGAAAGAAAGAACCACAAGGATAAATGAGAAGATTTTATACGTATTATACCTCCAGTTCTTTCTTGCGGATTTCTTCCTTTCTGGCCTCTGATCTGGAACTTCTTTGCACCTCAAAGATCACAATAGCACCCGCAACCTATACATACAGACCTGGGCATCTAAGTAATCACAATAATTGTCTCAATTGTTTTTGGGTGGAATAAATATTAGAATATCATTTTCTCACATCATTTAACAAGAAGACCACATGTCCAATGTTAGACATGGTGCTCAAACTAGTGATACATTCCATTGTCTCATTAATCTTACTTAAGGACAGAACAGCTTCATGGTTACAGAAATTAGCTAGCCCGCCTATCAGCACCATCAGTCAGAGTGTATGATTCACTTGGGGGTGGGGGGTGGGGGGGTGCAGGGGTGTGTGTGGGGTGGGGGTGCAGGGGTGTGGGGAATTTTAATGAGAAGCAAAACGAAGTTATTTGTCTGTTCACCTTGTACTGGAAGGCAGAAAAATGGAAGTGTAATGCAGGTTCAGTTTGCAGTCATTAAGCTTATGCTCCCACAACTACAAGGACCTAAAATATCTACCAGATTTCATCATTACAAAATTCTTGTGCTCAATATCCAAGAAAAAGGTCAGAAAGGATTCATTTATGGCATTCACTATTATCAGGAACACTGAAAATTCTAAACTAGGAATGAACAGGAAATGAATCATTTATATTTGTGAATGATCTAAAAGTTGGGGGGAAGAAAGGGAGAATTAGAGCTATACATAGGAGTTAAATGTATTCTTCTATGCTGCGTGTTTGTTTATATGAGAGAGGAAGAGGGAGAGAGAGAATTGCACATTAAGTTTAGCACACATGACTTATAATCTCAACTATAAAGTGTGCAATTATTTCTTCTCATCAAATCAAAAGGAAAGAGTTATTTCTAGTTAGCACCAAACTAAATGACAGCAGAAAATACCACACCCACTCACTCTCATTCAAATAGATACACAACACTTTGATAAGAAATAATTTTAACTCCTTTATCCTTTTTGGACTGATAAAATGATTGGATGTAAGGTAATGCAGAAGGAAGATAATTTAGGTATAACATGTATAATTCTTATTATTAAATCGAATGACTCAACTAAAAAATGTATGTTGAAAAGGTACTGTCATCCACCTGAATCCTTGCATTACTAGTACAATCCAACCAACTAAAGTGCCCAATTGTACGTGTTCAGGCTACAACACATACAGCATCCCCCCCTCCCAACACAGACACACACACTTAAACAACAACCAGACACATAAAGTACAAAAACCTAAAGACATGTCCTCAATACATTTTGTCACTTAATTCTTCCCTTCTTTTCGTTTTGACATAGGAACATGGAAATTTTTACTTATTACTGCAAGCATCAAGAAGTGTAAAGATATACTACCGTAAAGATAAAGATTTCTCCAATAAGGTCTACAGCAGCCTGAACGGCTTTCTCCTCATTTAAAGGACGTATCTCAACATCAGTTGCATGACTATGGATTCGTCTTTGCATTCTTGTCGATATTCGATGATTTGCCTGGTTCCAATAATCAGTGGTAATTTATACATCAGAATCTAACAACTTAATGTACAGACAACAAATAATTAATATCTGATAAGCCAGCTCTAAAATAGTTATATTTGTAAATATCATAATTCACGCTTCATATAGCATATGCATATAAACTTGTGCTGCAGAATATAAGAAACAAAACTCAAACAGATGAGTTTGCACAAGTAAAACCAAAAGGCAAAGGGAATGAAGAAGGAAATGTTGGAAGTCAGCAAGAATGCAATGCTATGGAATATAAATACATACACTAAGAACAGTGATGGAACTGATAGTAACTTTTCAAAGATTCAATTCTCTGAATTATCATTTGCATGGTTATTAACAGAAAGAGCTAAAAACTAACTCTCTTTGCAACAATTAAAACACAGGGTATTAAACCATAAACAAGTTTGCTACTTCTAGATTTCTGTTTGTCCTTCCTGTCATCAAAACAAATCCCAAAGACAGTTTGCAATAGATTCTAATCCTCTAGAGTCTCTAGACCTCACAGATTATGCTACACCTATGAAATTTTAACAAGCTACCCTTGCTTTCTACTAAATCTACGTCACATACATATAACATCATACATCTGAATAAATACCTCAAAATATAAGGTAACTGAGCTTATTAGTGCACATACCTGTTCCAGATTACAAATGTCAACATCAGTTAAAACATGATTGAAATTGCAATAACTTTCATGTCATCACAATAAATACAATGGAAATGTTACTTCATATATCTCACTAAAAGAACAAAACACAATTGACCTATTAACTGGAGGTCAAACTTTAGTTCATATAATTCAAATCAAACCAAACGGGGTTTGACCAAACACAAACCAAACAAAAATGAAGCTACCAAAATTGTCTAACACCATATCTAATCCACAATGAAGAGAAAGAAAAAAAAATGCAACCCCAGATAATTCTAAACCAAATCCATCAAACTTCTGCCAATAAACAGCCAACCCAGAACTTGCATTTGTGATTGCAAATTAAAAAAGACACTAAAATGCATACTCACCTGGGCAATATTGATGATTAATTGTCGAAATCTAGGATGGATAGCTGCCTGTTGTTTGAGCTTAGCAGCCAGTGGTTTGCTCAATGTCTTCAAAGCTAGAGTTCCTAGCTTCAAAACTGGTAAAACCATTGGTGGTTTTCTAAGATTTGTAAAATGATCACCAGGTGTTCGATGTCCTGTCTCTGAGAACTAAAAAATGTTGGAATTTTTGGAGGTGTTGGTTGGATGGGTTTCTTGATGGACAAGGTGCATGATGACTGGGGTGTTTCCGCTGAAGCTGGACTCTCTTGTGTGATGGGAAAATGCTGTTAGTTGATTCGCGGAGACTTCAGGGCTTGGTGGAAATGGCTTTTGGCTGACGTGGATCTGAGTTGTGTGATTTTCATTGGCTGGTTTGGTTGAGTTGACTCCCGTCTGATTGGCTGGTTTTGAGTTGAATGTTGAAAGTCGAAAGGTCAAAAAAGAGCGAGAAGTGAGCAAGTGCTTTTGTGTAAAGTGGATTTTCGGCCCAAAGAAGCCGCTCTTTCAAGATGAGGCTCGATAGGCCCAAAAGCACTTTCTCGGTCTGGGTTCTTAGTTGAAATAGGTTGGTTCGGTGTTTTTTTTCTTTTGTTTTTTTTTTTTTGACCAAATCTCATGAGCCGCTTTCCATCGGATGTGTTTAGTATAACCTTTTTTTTTTTTTTTCAGAAAGTTTAGTATAACTTTTCAGTTGAACTTTTACCTAGAGTAGAGTTTTCACAAAATATAAGTTCTAACAAAAAATGTAAAGTTGTTTGGTTTTGTATTTTCAAACTGACAAAAAGTTTGAAAATTTACATAAAGGTGTTTTGAGAAATGCAATAAAGTTTTATATTTGAAAGAAATATCTTAAAATTTATTAGATAAAAAGGTCGTTTGATTTTTTATTTAAAGACTGAATAGTATTGTTGAATAATAAAGATTGAATAGTTATTGAAACCTGAAATCTGATGCTTTTTTTTTCTTACCTCTAAATATATAGTAATCTTATTTATGTTTTAAAGTTAAAATTATCTGAAAATTAGTATTTTGATATTTATATCTTTTTACTTTTAGTTGTTATGTAAATTCATTTAATATAATACAAACAATTATAATAAATTATTTAACAAATACCAAAACACTTTTATGTATGTATTAATAATATTTTTATTCATAATTAAAATATGATTAATTATTATAGTATAGTGTTTTAAAAAATATATATATATACATAAATAAATTATTATAGTAAAATAAATTTAATTTATATATTTAAATAAAAATAAACAAAATATCTTTAAGTTGAATTACTATTACAACAAAAGTTGAAATTGTAGAATAACATATATTTTAATCATTGCAATTTTCATTAATTACATTTAAATGATATAATGTAAAATTAGAACGAATTTGAAAATATATTACTTCAGAAATGATAGATTTGGAATAATATGATTAAAAAAAACTATTAACTGATTTAACATTCAGTGAAAAATAAAAAATTATTATTTTTAATAATTTTTGAATGATTTTAAATGGTTTGACCGCTTAAAAAAACAAACAAAAATTACTTAATGGGTGTAATTTAGACCTATTAAATGAAAAATAATAAAAATAAACGGCCCCTCAATTGGGATACTTAATACAATTTAAGTCTTTAAAAGAAAATAAAATGAAAGAAGTCTAAATTTGAGCTTTTTCTCGTAGATATAAAATAGAATTTTTAATATTGAAAAAACTCTCCTCCAATTGATGTTCAAACAATCAAAGAGAAAATAAAAGTGTTTCTACCATTAAGAAAGTTATAAAATGGAAAGTTTCTACCATTAAGAAAGTTATATTAGTCAAAAGAGTCTTTTGGGATTCATAAAAGCTTTTTCCAATTTTTTTTTTTAATTTTGATTGTTATTTCAATAAAGTTTTGAGATGATTTTTTAAATTGCACTACATTAACAAAGGTAAACTTAAATTTAAAATTTTTCCATCCAGATGTTTTTGAGTTTTTTCAAAAATATTAAAATGTCAAAAAAATGTTATAATGTTTTATTAATTAAAGTTTACTTTTTTTCAAATAAAACTTTAATATATCTATTCAATTATAATTCTTATATGTCATTTTTAATAATTCATTATATAAAAAAATAAAATAAAATAAAACAACCAACCAATTTACATGATCTAAAAACCATTTTTAATGGGTAACCAAATAATCAACATTATAACCGGGAACAATTAAAGATGGTTGTTGGATGGACATTTTTTCAACATTCAATCTTGACTTTTGGGTGTCCTCCTGTGGCTGCTTAATTATTTCCTATCGTTTTCTGCATGTCAAACAAATGTAATTAGTAAACACAGAAGCACTTGTGGAATAAAATTTTCCTACAGAGTAATATGTCAAAATTATGTTAATTTAAAAGATAATATAGATCTTAATAGTCATCATTATGTTTTAAAAATACACTAGTCTTTGTCTTTGTGGCTCATTATTAGACAACCATCATTCTACTCGATAAGTTCAGATTAAGTTCTTCCGTAAATAAGTTTTCCACTTCAATTGTTCACTTATAAATGGAAGCAGAACCCGCAAATGCAAAATTGTGCAAGAAAAATAAGCCAGCCATACATTGCACAAAGATGGATTTTAGTAAAGGTCATGGATCAAGAGAGCTGCTAGAAGCTCAGTCTTGGATATACAAGCATGTATGTCACTTCATAGATTCCATGGCACTAAAATCTGTAGTTGAATTAGGCATTCCTGACGTAATCCACAACCACAAGCAACCCATTACCCTTACAGAGTTGGCTTCAGCTCTGCAAATTCCCCCTACAAAAACAACTTCTCTGCAGCGGCTCATGAACATATTGGTGCATTCAAGTTTCTTTTCTACAACCAAAGTGCATGAAAACCAAGAACAAGAAGGGTATGTACTCACAAGATATTCCAATTCCTGGTCAAAAAAGATGCCACCACCAACTTATCTTCTATTGTTTCAGCACTGTTAGATCCTGTGCTGGCGAATCCATGGCATTCTTTGGCAGGTTGGTTTCAGGGAAATGAGCTCACCCCATTTGAGACTACACATGGAATGGATTTTTGGGATTATGGGAAGCAAAATCCAGAATTTGCCAACAAGTTGAGTGAATTAATGGTCACAGATTCTGAGGTCACAAGCTTGGCTATTGAAGATCATAAGGAAATTTTTGAGGGATTGACTTCTTTGGTTGACGTGGGGGGTGGCACAGGAACCTTGGCTAGAAACATTTCTGAGTCATTTCCTGACTTGAAATGCACAGTCTTGGATCTCCCACAAGTTGTTGCTAACCTGCCAGAGAGCAAAAACTTGAGGTTTGTTGGAGGTAACATGTTTCAATCTATTCCTTCTGCTGATGCAATTGTCATCAAGGTATGCATTTCCTTCTTTCTTTTTCATTGCTGCAAAATCGGTTATTGTTTATTTAGTACATCCTAATTTTAACAAGAGTCAATATGGTCTTAAGTGAGTTTATGATTTTTTTAAAACTAGAACTGTGCTGACCTAATAATTTCTACTAAAAACGATATGTCATCAAAATGAATATTGTTATAATGTTGTTTGATGCTGATAATGATCAATTTTGCAGTATGTTTTGCATAATTGGAGCGATCAGGAGTGTGTGAAGATATTGAAGCATTGCAGAGAAGCTATAGCAAGCAAAGATAAAGGAGGAAAGGTGATTATCATAGATATGGTGATTAATGACAAGGAAGATGAAGATGATATAGCCCATAATAAGTTGTTTATGGACATGATAATGATGATTGTCTGCAGTGGCAGAGAAAGAAATGTGAAAGAGTGGGAGAAGATCTTTTTGGATTCTGGTTTTAGTCACTATAAAATTACACCTACTTGTGAGTCGAAGTCTATCATTGAGGTTTATCCTTGAAAATTTTATCAGTATATATTCACTATAACCTTTGTGGCAAAAATAATAATTTTGTCACATCTGAATGTTTTAGCATAAAAAGACATTATATTGTGCTTTGATCATTTAATGATCAAACTAATTCATTGGCAGCTAATTTTTCATGATTATGGTGATGAGGATTGTGTGTGAAGATACATAAAAAATGGAGAGAAGCGATTTCAAACAAAGGTGAGGGAGTCATTAAGCTTGTTTAATATATACGTATATAAACCAACATGAAAAAATAAAATTTGGATTCTTTCTTACAAGTTTTTGTTAGTGTAACCCAATCTCATGACATATAAGCATAATAATTAATAAATAATTAAAATTTCATTGTGTTTCACTTTTTCATTAGCAAAAACTAATCACATGCTTCCAAATGATCAGGAAAAAACTCTGGTTAGGAGAAGATCCAGATCTGAAAAAACAACTAAGGCAATGTGGGTAGATGAGGCTGAAAAAAGCAAAAATAAAATTATTAAAATAATTTTAAATATTTTATAGATATTAATAATGTTATAAATGGGAGGTTTCTGCTTGTTTGGAAGGAGGTTTCTGCTGGCTTGTAGATGATACAGTTGGCACCGCTCCTTCTGCTTCTACCTCATAGAGATAAGGTTTGAAGTCTCGACTGTGACATTTGTACTCTTAATATTACTATATCAATAATAATAATAATAATTAGTATGGTTAGCTTCTCCATCTCCCTCCGTCTTTGAACTTAGCGACAAATTACAATGTCATCCCTAATTTTCAAAAATTCATACTTATCCAGAAGTCCAAAGGAACAGCTGTTTGATGTGGGAATTTATGACTTTTAAGGCGTTGTTTGTTAGGTAGGATCGGACTAGGATTGGATAAATTTTTTGTCCAATCTCATGTTTGGTCCAATCAAATACCCTTCACTAAATTATCATAACTTTTTCCAACAGTGTTTATATCTCACTCCAGTGGGTTAAATCAAACCCATGCAAATAAGTGGGTTAATTTTATCCCACCGCCGTCTGTTTTCTCTCCTCCAGCTCCGTCGTTGTCACTATCACTTGCTTTTACCGGTCATTCTCTTTCTTCTCCGATCGAATCGTCGTTCTTCTCCGGTCGTCGCTTTCTTCTTTGATTGTCTTTTTCTTCTCTGTTCTTCTCTTTCTTTTTCCTCTCTTTCGTCGCCGATGAGATCGAGATCCGATCGATTACCAGCTGAGTTTTGCGTCTTTTTTGTCACCGTTCCAGGGCATCAACGCCTCTGTCGTCTGCATTGTTCGTCACGTCGCTCAGCTGAGCTTTGCGTCTTTTTCGTCGTCGTTCCAGGGCATTGACGCCTTCGTCTTCTGCTCCAATCGTCACGTCGCTCAGCTGAGCTTTACGTCTTTTTCATTGCCGTTCCAAGGCATCGATGCTTCCGCCGTTTACATCATTTGTAGCGCCGCTAGAAGCGGCTTGGGTTTTGGATGGGTTTAGTGTGGGAGGGGTGATGAGAGAGGGAGGAACGTGGTGGTGTGCGGCTGAGACGGCGGAGGAAATAAAAATATATTTCCAAATATTTGAAAATTTTCATTTCAGTCCTTGACAAATTTCATTTAAATTCTATCATATCCTAGTGTCACCAAACATAAGATAACAATTAAATTAATCCAATCTCATATAAATAATTCAATCCTATTCCGCGTAACAAACGAGGTCTAAAAACATAACATGCACTTTATTTAAAACCAAAAAACAAAAACGAAAAAATGAAAAACAAAAAACACGTGCTAGGGAACATTGAAAAATACTTCCACAGACGGCAAATCATTTTCAGCCAACCAACAACTTATTAATTTCTTCCGAAGAAAATGGGCGTGCTTGTTGAAATCGTTAGTGAAGAAGATTTGATCGGTTGTCTACCATCAGCCATATATTTGAAAGGTTTAGATTACACAAGTGAGTCTAAGAGTATCATGGATTCAAGGAGGCATGAGTTGGGAGGAGCAAGAGAGTTGTTTGAAGCACAAGCTCATCTATATAAGCATACATGTATCTACATAAGTTCCATGTCTCTCAGGTGTGCAGTTGAACTTGGCATACGAGACATAGTTCACAACCATGGCCAACCCATCACACTCCCTCAATTGGTCACATCACTCCAGATTCCGCCCACCAGAGCTACTAGCATATATCGGCTAATGCGCTTGTTGGTTCACTTAGGATTCTTTGCTGTAACAAAAGTAACTCATGATGATCAAGAAGAAGAAGTTTATAGTCTCACACCTACTTCCAGGCTACTACTCAAAGACAACTCCAATTGCTTGTCACCATTTGTTTTGGCAATGTTTGACCCTGCCATTTCTGCTCCATGGCATTGCTTGACAGGTTGGTTTCGAGGGGATGCACCCGTTACACCCTTTGAAAGTGCACATGGATTGAACTTTTGGGATTATGGACAACAAAACCCTGAATTCAACATCCTTTTCAGCCAAGCAATGACCAGTGACTCTCAAATGGCAAACTTAGTTGTCAAAGACTGTAAACCAATATTCGAGGGGCTGAATTCATTGGTTGATGTAGGAGGAAGCACTGGATCGTTTTCCAGGATCTTATCTCAGGAATTCCCCGACATGAAATGAACAGTTTTGGACCTCCCACATGTTGTTGCTAATTTGGCAGATACTAACAACTTGAAGTTTGTTGCAGGTGATATGTTTCAGTATATCCCCCCTGCAGATGGCTTTTTATTTAAGGTATGCTTTGATCCAAAAATAAAGGGGATGGTTTCTTTTCAATCATTTCTACAGCTAAAATCTGTTTAGATCATGTGATATACATTGTTCAATTAGTTTGCAGATGCTCATGAGTCAACCTCTTCAATCATTCTGTCTTGACACTTCTATATTTTGTTATTTGTCATCTCAACATTTCCATCAATCAGTCTCTTTTAGTCATCAAAAAGTATATTAACATCTCGTAAGTTTTATTATAAATGAAGTATATATATATTAACATAGCTTATCTATGTCAACAACAAAAGAATTGCAAGATTTGAATGTTTTGGCACAATTAGAGATTGTCTAACGATGAACATCATTGATTGGCAGCTGGTTTTTCATGCTTATGGTGATGAGGATTGTGTGAAATACTAAAGAAATGCAGAGAAGCAATTTTAAGTAATGGTGAAGGAGGAAAAGTTGTAATCATAGATATTGTGATCAATGAAACGAAAGATGAACATGAATTAACTGAAGCTAAGCTCTTTTTCGACATGCTGATGATGGTTGTTGTGACTGGAAGAGAACGAAGTGAGAAAGAATGGGGAAAAATATTCCTGGAGGCTGGCTTCAGTCACTACAAGATTACTCCTTTATTTGGTTTGAGGTCCCTTATTGAAGTCTTCCCATAGACTCAACAATTCTTCTTAGTTGTGGAGTTTTGAAGTCTATGCTTCTTGGAATTGTCTGCCTTTCAAGTATTTAGAATAATAAAGTGTGTCTACTTTTTCCAGGACAAATGGATATCCTATCCCTAGTTTTTCTTCTTTTTTAGCTGGCTTGTGTATGATGAGCTGATTTATTTATGCACAGTGGCCTCAATAAATCAGAGTCTTTTCCTTAAGATTTTCATTATCAGATATCATGATCCGATGGTCCTGATCTTTGATCTTATGTTCTATATTAGGCAAGAGTCTTTTTTTCTTTTCACTGGATCCATTATTTCTCTTGAGTGACTTCAATGATATGTCGAAAAGATTTTCTCCTAGTCCATTAGGATGCAATAATATTTGCCTCCCAAATGGCTCACATGACTTGGAATTCAAAGCACTGCTACAGGAACCTTAATCTGCAGCCATCTAATCTGAGAAAAGTCATGTATATTGCCAAGCATTAATCAGCAGGGGTGTGCATGATTTAATTTTTATATATTAAGAGTAGTTTAGATTATATCAAATTTCTTTTATAATCAAACCAATTTGGAGTTAAGATGATGCAGGAACATCATGAAACACAAGGATGGACCACTCTCATAAGGGATTCTCAAAGTAAGGCTCAAATGAGTTGGGCTCGGCATGAATTCCTGAACCTGGGCTTGGGTGATATAGAGCTAGATTGCGTTTCTCCTATCAGTTGCAGTTTGTTAAAAGAATTGATACTGTTTCTCAACATCAATTAGTTCAGCTGGATTGAATTTTGCTATAAGGCTGGATTGCAATTATTTTATTCAGTTGGATCAAATCAAATCCAACATTGGAGCTACACACCCCCTTTAATCAATTAAATAAGAGTCATTCATCGTTCATTACAATTAACTAGGCCAATACAAGATGGTTGTTGGATAAAAAATTTTTTTCTACATTCACTTTTAACTTTTGGGTGGCCTCCTGTGGGCTGCTTAGTTGTTTCTTAGCGTCTTTCGCAGGTTAAACATATACAAGTAAACCACCAAGCAATTGTTGAATGAAATTTTGTTTAAGACAAAGTCAAAATTATATTCATCTAGAAGATGATAGAGATTTTGAAAGATATTTGATCGTCTCTTATTGACTCAATTGGTTTGATAATAAGTTCCAAGTTCAAATTTGTAAACCACAGGTTTATCATGAAAGAAGAAAAACAAAAGTCTTTGTTTTTCTTCCGTACGTAAGTTTTTCACTTCAATTGTTCACCTATAAATAGAAGCAAAACCTGCATATGCAGAATTGTACAACAAAAATAAGCCAGCCATCAATTGCACAAAGATGGATTTTAGTAAAGATCATGGATCAACAGATCTACTAGAAGCTTACTCTTGGATATACAAGCATGTATGTCACTTCATTGATTCCGTGGCACTAAAATCTGCAGTTGAGTTAGGCATTCCTGACATAATCCACAACCACAAGCAACCCATTACCCTTTCAGAGTTGGCTTCAGCTCTGCAAATTCCACCAACAAAAACAACTTCTCTGCAGCGGCTTATGAACATATTGGTGCATTCAAGTTTCTTTTCTACAACCAAAGTGCATGAAAACCAAGAACAAGAAGGGTATGTACTCACAAGATATTCCAGGTTCCTGGTCAAAAAAGATGCCACCACCAACTTATCCTCTGTTGTTTCAGCACTGTTAGATCCTGTGCTGGAGAAGCCATGGTTTTCTTTGGCAGCCTGGTTTCAGGGAAATGAGCTGAGCTCGTTTGAGACTGCACATGGAATGGATATTTGGGATTATGGGAAGCAAAATCCAGAATTTATCAATAAGTTGAATGAATTAATGGCGGCAGAGTCTCAGGTCACAAGCTTGGTTATTAAAGATCATAAGGCAATTTTTGAGGGGTATACTTCTTTGGTTGATGTGGGGGGTGGCACAGGAACTCTGGCTAGAACCATTTCTGAGGCATTTCCTGACTTGAATTGTACAGTCTTGGATCTCCCGCGAGTTGTTGCTGACTTGCCAGAGACCAAAAACTTGAAGTTTCTTGGAGGTGACATGTTTCAATCTATCCCTTCTGCTGATGCAATTGTCATCAAGGTATGCATTTCCTTCTTTCTATTTTTATAGTTATATTACGTCCTAATTTTAACAAAATTCAATAACATATTATGTGAATACGATTTTTTAAGATTAAAATATACTGACGTGATAATTTTTATAAAGAATAATACATTATTGCTATGGCAATGTTTGATGCTGATAATGATCGATTTTGCAGTCTGTTTTGCATAATTGGAGTGATGAGGAGTGTGTGAAGATACTGAAACGCTGCAGAGAAGCTATAGCAAGCAAAGATAAAGGAGGAAAGGTGATTATCATAGAAATTGTGATTAATGACAAGAAAGATGAAGATGATATAGCCAAAAACAAGCTCTTTATGGACATGATAATGATGATTCTATGCAATGGCAGAGAAAGAAGTGAGAAGGATTGGGAAAATATCTTCTTGGATTCCGGTTTTAGTCACTATAAAATTACCCCTACTTCTGAGTTAAAGTCTATTATTGAGGTTTATCCTTAAGAATTTCATAAAAATTTCATCTATGTTATAAGTTGGTGGATTACCACCAACTTAAAAAAATAATTTTCTATACATTTGGTGAGGCGGTGAGACATGTCAGTTTGCTTAACTGACCTCATCTTTGCCGACTTTGTTTTATATATATGTAATATAAATAAAAAGTTTCTCACTCATTCTCTTTCACTGTCTCTTCTCTCATCCTCTATGCTTACTCTACTTTATTCACGGTGTTTCTGTTTTTCCATCTAAATTTGTATTTACATTAATAACAACCTATATCTTTTTGTTGTAACTTTTATAGGGAAAAATAATAATAATAAAAATCTTTTACTTGTGAATTGAATCATTTAATATATCTTTCTTATGTCAAATATTTCAACCGATAAAAGTTACGTTACGTTTTTTAAAAAATATAAAGAAAAAAATATTTATAAGGTTAAATTAATAAATATCACATAACTCACTTTCGAATTACTATACTAAATACCTTTTGGTATTAAAATTTTATAAAAAAATTAAATCACCCAAATTAGTCCGAAACTGACCCCTAAGATTCATTAATGATGTGCGTTTTGAATGCACAAGCATGTTGAAATTTTTGTTCAGTGGTGTGCATCTGAAAGGTCTTTCCTCCAAACAGCTGACAAGGATTTCAGTTTTGGAGAGTTTTAAGGTATAGGAGTACAGAGATGAGCGTGCAAAAAGGAATGAATACCTACAGGCTTGATCAGTGGGAAACCGCAAGAGAGTTGTTTGAAGCGCAATCTCATCTTTGTAAGCGTACATTTAACTTCCTAAGTCTCTCAAGTGTGCAATTCAGCTAGGCAATAACATACCAGGCATAATTTACAACCATGGCCAACCCGTACATGCTTCCTGAATTAGTCTCATCACTCCGGATTCACCCCACAAAATCTAGTTGCATGTACCGGCTAATGCGCCTGTTGGTTCACTCAGGCTTCTTTTCTACAACAAAAGTAGTTCATGATAATTAGGAAGAGGAAGCATATGCTCGCACACCTCCTTCCAGGCTATAAGTCCTCTTGCTTGTCACCATATATGTTTTGTGTATGCTTGCCCCAGCTTTTGTAACTCCATCACAATCCTTGGGAGACTGGTTTCAATATCATGAACTTACACCATTTGAAAGTGCATATGGAATGAAACTGTTGGATTAAGCAGAACAAAACCCTCAATTTAACAATCTTTTCAACCAAGCCATGGCAAGCCTGGTTGTCAAGGACTGCAAGCCAATTTTTAAGAAGCTTAGTTCTTTGTTTAATGTAGGGGGTGGTACTGGGTCACTTTCCAGGATCATAACAGAAGAATTGCCCCACATGAAATGCAAATTTCTCAAATTCCCTCATGTTGTTGGTAACTTGCCACATACTCTGAATTTGACTTTGGTAGGGGGTATTATGTTCCAGTCTGTCCCTCCTGTGCATTCCTTCTTATTCAAGGTATGCTTTTTTAGTTGCTCAATAAATGATGTAACTTTGGCATGGCTTCTCATCAGTTGTTTCTATAGCATGCATACTTCAGCCTCTAATTTTGTTTAGATACTGTAATGCTATCAATTAGCTTGTTCAATTATTATTTCTCGATATCATCCTTAGCTGCTCACTGCTACAAATTTATCAATCGCAATGTTGAAATCACTTGGAAATATCACTGCTCATCATAACTTTTGGGCTGAACAATCCATGCGGAGAATTGCGATATCTGAATGTCTTAGCATAAACAGACGTTATGTTGTGCTTCGGTTACTTAATGATCAAACCAATTGATTAGCAGCTGGTTTTTCATGATTATGGTGATGAGGATGATGTGAATAAAGCGACAAGTGCACATGTGGAAGAGCAGAACGAAGCAATAGGTAGGCCAAGGAGAGAAAACAGGAGGCCTTTGAGATTATTAGAATGAGTAGTAGTAGTCTGTTAGGCAAAACAGAATTTAGTTGGAAGCTGTAACTGAAAAAATTGTAGCAAGTGTGTTGTAACAGAGGGGAATGAATAAAAGCATTGAGACCAGAGATGGAGGGAATCATCCCGGTCATTCTTCCAATTGCGTTGTCTTTTTTCTCATCCCCTTCCTTCTGAATTTTT
The DNA here is from genome assembly GCA_021234005.1 of Nephelium lappaceum. NCBI lineage: Eukaryota > Viridiplantae > Streptophyta > Magnoliopsida > Sapindales > Sapindaceae > Nephelium > Nephelium lappaceum. The sequence goes on from CM038010.1 coordinate 14,387,913, forward strand.
CCATTTTCATTCTCAATTTCTGGTTCTCATCTCCAAAATTCTCTCTCTCTCTCTTCTCATCTCAATTCTCTCTGACTATTCACCAGCACCCACATCAGAGGATTTGTGTGAAGATACTAAAGAAATGCAGAGAAGTGATTTCAAACAAAGCTGAGTAAGCCATTAAGTTTGTTTAACAAAAATGGGACTTCTCGTATCTGTTGGTTCCGAAACATACACCTGCAAGCTCTTCCTAAAAAATGCATTTATCAAAATTTTTTTCAACATTTAGTTACTAATAATACATTGATGACATCAGGGTCTTAGCCGCTGAGGTTGCGGTTCAGAAATGTTAAATCATCCCGTGAATCAGAAATGGTTCGGCCAATAACCTTGCCTTTCTGGCTCTCTCTTGCAGAAGAGAGCAGTTCTGGTCTGGTCCCTCCCCTGTTTTCTGTTAGTGACTGTTCTTTGGCTTGCTTTATGTTTGTACTGATTTTCCAAAAAAAATAATAATAATAATACATTGATGACAAATTGCTGCAAAAGGCCCTTAATGTGCTTCCTGTGTTTTTTTCATCTACTTTATTTTCTTATCTCCAAAATCTATCAGAAACTAAATTTGACCATTTTACAAGGTTTGAACTCGTCATAGATGACAAGCACATACTATAATTACATATTAAGCCATCCATCAGAAACTTATAAAAATGGTCCTCAATATTAATTTTGAACTGTCAAAGCCTGAAGTAGAAGTCTTGTATCTGATTTGTTTATATAGTAAGTTCCTGACACGTTACGTGCAGTTCGTATTAAATATAATTTTCTGCCTAGACTATTTAGAATTGGTCGAATATGCGCATAACACGTCAGCCAATTGCCTTGTGCATTAGCAGTTCTCTAAAATTGTTCAACTTATAATTTGCAGTGTCTAGCATCGATGATCTTCAACTGTACTCATACAGTCACACACAGTTGTCTCAAATTTATTTCTCTGATTTATAGCTTCTTTAATTTCTAGTAAGTCAACTAGCATATTCCATTTTCCATATAAATGAACTGGAAATAATATAATAAGTATCCAAGTTGTCTTTGTGGCGTAAATGAACAATGTAAAGCTGCCTTGAACACGTCCATAACCACATTTCATCATCAAAATTTAGACCCCTTTTAAGTCTTCAGCTTTCATTTTGTTAGCAGATCATCACCAGGAAAGAAAAATGAAAGTGCACATCGAGAAGGAGTACCTAGATATGCTGTTGGTCCCTGCAGGGTTGCTGATCATGTTCGCTTACCATCTTCTCCTTCTATACAGATACCTCCATCTCCCACACACAACAGTCCTTGGCTTCGAAAACAATAACAAAAGAGCTTGGGTTGAAAGAATCATGCAGGCCTGATTCTCTTACTCTTTGTTTTATTTTAACAAATATAGTCTTTTTCAATCCCGGAGATTGTCTAAAATATATAATTCGATTGATTTTTACAGGCAGACAAGAAGGATATAGCATTATCTGTGATCTCTAGCAACATATCAGCCGCAACTTTTTTAGGTTCAGTGTCCTTGACACTTAGCTCTCTCATTGGCGCTTGGCTAGGAAGTTCTTCAAATAATGTATTTCAAAGTCAATTAATATATGGGGACACAAGAGCAGCCACCATGTCAATCAAGTTCATAACACTTCTCACATGTTTTCTTCTAGCTTTTTCATGCTTTGTTCAGTCAGCCAGGCACTTTGTCCATGCAAACTATCTGATCACCACACCAGACAGTGACATACCTGTCAAATATGTGGAGAAGGCACTCATTAGAGGAGGTGATTTTTGGTCATTGGGGCTTAGAGCATTATATTTTGCTCTTAATTTACTCCTATGGTTTTTTGGCCCTATTCCTATGTTTGTTTCCTCAATTATTATGGTCATCATCCTCCATTACCTTGACACCAATACGACACCGTTGCATCCCCATAAGCCTCTAACGAGCCACACGGGCAAAAATGCCATTTAGAGAGCATCATCTTGATCGCCAAAAATGTTTCACATAAATGTAAGGAACAAAATGTACACATTATTGGTTACAAACGTAATTGTTTGATATTTTAGGCAAAAATTTGGTTGAGAACAATGTAATAAAATTCTTTGTTTTCTTATTGTTTGCCGCTATGTTACAACTGTTTTTGTGGTTGTAACAAACAGCAATTAAAGGGTTTGTATTGAAAATTCTATGTGAACAAAGTACCAAATACACCAAAGTTGACAAACTTCGAGCAATTCTGGATTGATAATGTACAGCATATAATGAGTTAGGTCAAAATGAAAGTTGGTTTGAGCTGGATGGTTTTAGTCTGGGGTTGGGGCAGGGTAGTACTGACCCATCTCAGTATTTGTCTGCTGGGACAGATTGGTTGCCCATGGTAAATGCATTAGCAACCCAGTTTGTTCTGGGCCCAAACACAGCTTATAATGGTTTCTTTTTGTCTGATGTGATTCCAAACTTTGAACATTGTCAGAATTAGAAAGCTATTATTGAATGAGATAGCTGATGGCTTTTGATTCTCAAAGCTAAGTGAAAACTTATAAAATTCCAATTTCAAGTTCAAGAACCTTTTCTCTCTCTACAACTCATAGGACGTTAGTCCAATCGTTATCTAGGCTTTTACTCTGACATTATATTGTTAACATTAAATGGTTATCATTTTTTTTTCTCTTTACCCATTATTTTCTGAACTTTTAGATGAAATGAAAATGATAGCGAAAAATAATCAACTTCATTAGAAGGAAAATCACAGAAAAGAACTTAATTCCTTAGGTGGGGAGGCAAGGGGACGGATTAAGTTTCCTTTCCGTGAATGACTTGATTTCTGATTTACATATAAGTTCACACAATTTCATTGTTATCAACAATGATAAATACCATAATCATAAATCATGATCTAAATTTAATCTTCCTCATAAGAGTTCCAAATTAGTATACGTACTTATTCCTTTGCATAAGAATGGAAACAAATATTAAAAAAAAAAAAATGTTTCTAATGTCATCCAAAAAATTTTTGCACGCGCACTTGACACACGCATACGTATATATAAAGCTCTTAATCATCTAATGAAAAAACTACTTTCTGGATCTAGATCAACTTCATCATAAATCTTAATGTTCTATTCAAAATCAAATGCATGTAATTACAACCACACATAATCTTGATATTTAATTGAAGAATGAAAAAGCAAATTATTGATTAAAAGAATTCTAGACACGTAAAAGTATATATGTTTCTTTCGCTTTCTTGTCTCTTACTTTAAAAATTGGTTGCTGAATTTAAATTAAAAAAAAAAAACACACATACACACACAAACAAATATTTCTCTTTGGTTGTTCTCATATCGAGTTTCTGTTGAAGAATGTGCCAAAATTCAAAAACATCACTAACTTTCAATGAGAACATAGAACATTGCTTTTAATATTTATCAAACCAAAATGGTCGGACAACATTTTATCAATTAGACCCTATTTGGCATGTAAAAATTGAATTAGATTATTTATATAAAATTAGATTGAATTAGATAGAATATAATATAATGAAATTTGGTAAATTAGTATTGTGATGTGTTTAATCCTATATGATATTAGATAAATAGTATTGTGATATATTTGATCCAGTATTACATTCGATGAATTAGTGTTGTAATGTATTTAGTATAACAGGTGATAGGATAAAATCAATTTAAAATAATTAAATTATTTTTAAAACTAAAGAAATCCAAATTTCAAAAAAAAAAAAAAAAAAAACAAGTAAACAAATATGACGCAGACGGAGTAGTTGAAGAAGGAAGGCATTTGGAGGCTCCCTGGATGAATTCATCATGAACATCTCCTCCGACCTCTAGCCTCCAGCCTCTGCATCTCCTGGAGCACCATGAACAGCTTCTCTCGCACTGCCTCTAGCCTCCACATCTGTATCTCGCCATCGGCCCCTGCATCTCGCCTGATTCTCCTTCTCCACACTTCTCACCAGCGCAGCCGTCACCTCCACCTCATCCAAACCTGGCCACGCTGCCTCATTCGTTCAAGAACACTTTCAAAAGCAGGCTTCCCTGTGGTTTCGCCAAGAGCTGCTATCAAATCGACTCGTTGTGGATCTAGCGAGGCACCAATGGCTGAACCAACAGCGACCGCTACTGTTGCTAGAGCTCGAGCTTGATTCGCTCACGTGAAAAATGCAAGGGACGTGGGTTTGATTTATCGCATCTGTTGTGGTGGGTTTCACAGCAGGATAGAACAGTAGATGAGATTGGTTTTCCAATTCCATGTTTTTACTAAACATGGGTTTAGACCGAAAATTAACCTAATTTAACTCAAACCCATCTAACAAATAATGCCTCAATCCTTAAAAAAAAAAAAAATAGAAATTAATAGTATAAAAATAATATACATGTCCACTAATAAATATTTCAAGGGATGCATTCTGGTTGTTAAAGTCGGTGGGTTTTGATTAAAAGAAAAAAAAAAAAAAAAAACCTTAGAGAGTGAAGCACTCGTTTAAATTATCTATTAATAACAATCATTATATTATTATTGATAATTATCGTTATAAGAAATTTAATAGTTGTTATTAAATGATTATTATCGGTGATAATCATATTCGCTAAACCCATATATGTTTTATTATTTTTTTTAAATAGGATAATAATAAATAAAATAGGGTGAGAGAGTGTGATTGGTATAAAGCAGTTTTGGCGGTTCCTGGCCGTACGATCAAGCGATGTATCCTTACTAGTAGGCCAGCAGTCTCTGATCAGACAACGACCTGTCTAGTTCCTTTTGGCAAGTCTCTTGTGGGTCCTACTCACCACACATCTACAGCCACGTGTCCCCATCTCAGCAAAGAGAAAAAAAGTTGATATCGTGATTTTCAAGGTGCTGGCCGGCAATGACAGAACTACCCTGGCTCGAACACGTGTACGGCGGATGCAACGTTGGGGCGCGTGAGTAAAAAGGAAGGAAGCGAGTGAGGAGGACTGACGTGAATAAAGAGTACGATGAAAGGCTGAGAAGAGCAGAGCGGCAGAGAGACAGAGGGGGAAGCACCCGCGTAAAAGTCGAGGGTTCTCTGCAAAAAAGCCTTCACTTTAGTCATTGTTTGTGACTCTGCTTTTATTTTCATTTTCATCGCTTCTTCCACACGCGCACTGCCTTTCTCTGCTCTGTCCTCCATCAGTCCTTGTCTTCCTCCCGTGCTTCTCACGCTCTTTGAGACGAGTGTGGTGTAAGCTTGTCAATTGGGATTCCTGTTGCACGATGAGAAAAACGATTTTGTAAAGTGTTTTTTTTTTTTAATTATATTACCATTAAATATCAATCCTTTCTAATTTAAAACCTTAATCGGGATGAATGAACGATGACACTGCCAAATAGTACTAGACATTTTTTTCTTTTAACTATAAAAAAATAATTAAATTCATAAAAAATTATCCACATTTTTAATAAAGATTGAATTTAAATCCTCAATCTTTTATAATCAACGAAGACGTTCAATCATTCATTTTTATTAAAAAGGTGCTCTATCATCCCATTTATCAAGTGGTATGTCTAGACATTATCATTATTAATAAATATAGTTAGTTTAGTAAATAGTAGCTTCCAAAATCAATAAAGATATGAATGGTTTGATGGCAAAGAACAATTATTAAATTTGATGATATCCTAAATTCTAAAAGTTCTCTTCACAACCATAGTAAGTGTGGCAAGTTTTCAATCTCATATCATAGAGACACAATGAAAAAGTAAAAATGTTAAGTTTTTGTGTTTTAGGATTTTATTGAGAAACTGAAAATTATTTGATAATAAAAATAAAAATAAATGCTAGGCTGAGTCTACTAACATGGTATGGTGTAATATTGAAATCAACTTTGAAGTATATGATTTTAGTGATCGGACAAAAAACATTGATTAGACACAATGTATTTAACGTACCTTAACCCTTATTTAAATATTATAGTTTAGTGAGATTGGTACAAGTAGTAGATTAAATAGGGAGAATCACAATATTTAAATAACTAACAATTATATTGTCATGATAGTCTTATTAGTGACCACACTTCATTATAAAATTAAAATTTTATGTTCAAATCTTCTCTCTTAAAAGTTAAAAAAACATATTTGCCTAATTTTTTTATATGATCTATAGTACATTAGTACTATAGACAATGCACGAAATTAGTACAAATTAAATCAAGTCGAGAATGATTTTCTTTTTGTGATGACATTTTGCATATATGACTTTAGTTGACCTTCTTCTTGATTAGAAAGAATGGACCAAATTGATTGATAATTAACAACATTAAAAAGTAGAAAACACCATTTTATGTTTTAGAAAGCATTTTTCAAATAAGGTGGGGAAATGTAAAAACAACAGAAAGTAGCATGGGACCTTTTGTAGACACTACCAAAGTGAAACTTTTATCATCTCGTCCCATTTGATGCTATTTGTATTTGTCATTACTCTTCTCTCTCAATTTTTATTTTATTTTATTATGACTAATCTAGAAAACTATCGAAATCAAACAAGATGAGATATTAATAATACGGTCCAAAAAGTAATTCTCATATAGAAAGTATCAATCACACAAAAATAGAAAAACAACCCATAAAATGTGAGAGAATGCACCCACATTAAGTGACTACAACACTTACCTAGGTGGCGAACCAAAATCCCAAGAGGAGTGGGTCCTGCTACCAACCACTCAGGCAACACACCTGTTGACTACTCTTCTCTCTTAAATTTACCTACTCGTGCTTCAATATAATTTACTATCCATTTTGACCAGTAGTATATTATTAAACTACACGAAAAGTAGAGTTATATTTTACATCTAAATTGGCCCTACATCTATGACAACATTTTATTCGGTGAACCAAGTTATTTGGCAATGTTTAATGCTTATCATACTTTATCAATTGAGTTGAGATTGTTAGGAACATTCACTTTTAATGTGCGTTTGAAGTGCCGTACTAAATAACATATTGATTTCCATCATCTAGTTTGTTTTCAAATTCCATAAATTTGTTTTTCAATTCGGTGTTTGGTATAATAAAGAACTGGTTATGTGAAATTCATCTTTATGGTGGATTTCAATGCAACCTACCTTTATGGGTTGTATCTTTTATTCTTTTTATTTAAACATAAATATTGTTGATTTAATTTTTTTAAGAATTAAGAAAATGTAAAAAAAAAAAAAAAAAAAATCTAATAATTTATACAACTTTTTTTTTGACAAAATTTATAAAACTTAATTTTACAAAATACTAATAATTTTATTTTATTAACATATTGTAATCTCTTAAAAGTTACTATAAGACTTTTAAAATATTGTTTTAGGTTTTATTTAATTTAATTCTATTAAATTTATTTTCAGTCGAATTTTGTATTGCTTCAGATATAAAACACTGCTATGGTTGAATTTATATATATATAAAAATTACCTTTTGTGGTTGAATTTATATACAACCTTGAATAAAATTACTAAAGAAAATAGATTTTAAACTATATGAAACGATTAATTATCTTTAAAAAAAAAAGGGTTTTAAAATGACATTTATTAAACATGTTTTTGCATGGTTTTGTCTACTGCAACATTTGAAACAAATAATTATCTCATAATTACAGTTTACATATATATATATGTATATATTTATATATATTGGAGTTTTTGTTTTTCAGTGGTATGTATAAAGTTACGCGTACAGCGTACTTGACAACACTGACTATATATACAGCACTTAAGCGTCCAAACAATTCAAAAATCACATAAAATTGCTTTTCTCTGGTTCTGAAGCTGTTCGTACTATCAGCTAGCTGTCGGCATACAACACCAAATTTTCATTTGTTTTCTTCCATTCGCCAAAACATGGGACTTGAAATTTCAAAATAAAAACACTTTCGTTTTTTATTCTAAAAAATTAAAAAAAAAAAAAACTCGTTTTTTAAAGGTCAAAAAAGGACCTTTATCTAGTACGTTATTGTTTCTCAAAATGATATTTTTAAAAAATAAAGATGATATTCTAAAATATATAATATATATTTAGTAACCTTTCTCATAGGTGAATTAATAAAGTTGAAAATAATGTAAATACATTTTATATTATTTTTAAATTAGAATGAAAAAATTATTAGTTCATATTTAAAAGTGAAAATTATTAGAAATGTTACGAAAGTGGAAAATATGGTTTTGGTAGACCAAAAAAAGTAATTATATTTTTTTGTCTAAAATGTATGTTCACTTTTTTTTTTTTTTTACATAGAATGTTCATTTTTATTCTTCGTCATTTTTGAATTCATCTCATTTTAAAATGGTGAACAAATAATAATTTTATATTTATAACAGAATCGTTTTTTTTTTATAACTATTATAATAGATTTTCAATTTTGGAAGGAAAAAATAACTCAAACACACATTCTTAAAGTCATAGTATGAGTAACATATCACAAGACCAAACTAATTTTATTAAAAGAGTCCAAACTAACACCACAAAATCTGCAATTAAATCTCGACAACTAGTAAATTGTCTTCAACTTAGTAATGATTATGATTTGTTATTAAATAAAGACAACTTAAGTAGAATCAAATGTTTGTGTTTGAAAAATCACATAAACAAGCAAACTAAAAAGGCTATCAATCTTTTTACTTTCGTTTTCTTCTCCTTAATTTTTGGTATTTTTAAGGTTACTTTCATTTTTTTTCCCTCCTTAATCTGTGTTTCATTTAGTTTCATTTATCAATAAAAATGAATAGTTTTTGTTGGCTTAAGCTGATGTTTTATTTGTATTTTTTCACTTTTTTTAATTTATCCATTTAGAAAATAAAGAAAAATAATAACTTTTTATTTCTAAAGGAATTCAATTGAAATACATACATATATATATGAATAGAGATGAATATCTCAAACTAATAACCTTAATATCTAATTGTGAGGGACACACCATTATATCTATCTATTTTCATTAAAAGAATCCAAACTAACTACACATAATCTACAATTAGATTTCGAGAAGTAGTAATTGCTGTCAACTTAACGATGATTATGATCAATTATTAGATAAAGACAACTTAAAGTTGAACCAAATGTTTGTGTTTGAAAAATCATGTATTCCTCAAGCAAGCAAAATGACAAAAGCTATCAACCTTTTACTTTGATTTTTTTTCTCCTTATTTTGGGTAATTCTTAAGTTACTTTCATTCTGTTTCTCCTTAATTTGCGTTTCATTTAATTTTGTTTACGAATAAAAATGTATATTTTGCTGGCCTAAAATAAGTTTTAACTTATATTTGTTGTCATTTTTATTCATTTATAAAATAATGAAATATATATTTTTTTAGTTTTAAAGGTATCCAAACTTTAAAAATATATACATATTATAATATATTCAGAACTTAAAAAGGGAGCAATGCCTCAAATTAACAATCAAGGTTTAACTGGGATAATACCCCTATATTAATCTTCTTTTATTAAAATAATCTAAACTAATTACATACAGTCCTTAAGTTAGATTTTGACAAGCAATAAATTATCGTAAACTAAATGATGACTATGATTTGTTATTAGATAAAGACAACTTAAATTGAACCGAACATTCGTGTTTGAAAAAACTTATATTTCTCAAGCAAGCAAAATAAAAAAGCTATCAACTTTTTTGCTTTCATTTTTCTCCTCCTTAATTTTTGGCAATGACTCTTACTTTTCCTCCCCGACAAAATTGATTTGCAAGAAAGTATTTGGAAGATAAATAAAATCTGTAGGACCCGATGCCTTCTCCTTTTGGCTAAATTCAACAAAGTACATTTGTTTGATACAATCTTTATGAGAATCTAAAAACAACTTTAAGGTACTTTGCGTTACCGTTTTGAAGGCAATTATTTATTAATTAATCAACTAACAAGTTGGTGCTCTTAGTGATAACTATGATTAATATTTATCATACCAACCATTGCCATAAACGACAAACCAACCAATTGTCTGTTTGAGAATTTGGTCAAAAGAAGACATGATTTGGGTCGGTTTAAGATAAGATTTATTTAATCATACATAATCATGATTATTAGGCAAACATTATGATAACAAAAGCATGATTAATTTCCATCCATGTTTTTTAAATTTTAGTTTATTATAAGGTGCACGTGAGACTCGCGCCATCATTATTTGTCCCTTGATGATGTTTATGGCTGCTAAAAAGGCTTCGCTTTTTATCGGTTTTGTTTTTTTGAAAAGAGTTGTAATTTCAAAGATGTGGTCTTAAAAAGAACATGACAGATGTTTTGATTTTAGGGTTATAGTGACAAGATAAAACACAGTTGATTAATACCACGATTTTAATAAATGAAATAATGAATTATAAGTTGAATTATAGAGCAAATTTAGCTATTTCAGCTCACCTTATGTTTTGGTTTATCCAAAGCCTCATCAAACCTGTATGCTTTATTGTTTAATGTTTAGCTGGAAAATTGGTTCGAATATATATTTTATACGTATTTTTATTTAAATTATATCATGTGATATGAAAATATATATATTTAGTTATCTATAGCACATAACATGATTTGGAATAATAATATATTAAATATTAGATGCATCGACAACTCACTTGTATTCAAGTTATTAAAATATTCATTTATATTCGTGATAAAAGTTTAACTTCAAGTTTCATCATATACATTTACCAACGTGTATTGAGAGTTTTCACTTTTTACTGTGAGAGTATATATTTTATGATTTGATATTAGATTTTAGAACCATACATAATGCCCTTTCCACTAATTAAATCTACATAGATCCAGTTATCTTACTTTTGAAGACCACACAATGATACTCTGTACTTCTCTATGTTATTTAATTATAAACACTAAATAGGCAAATCTAAATAAAATATCAAAACATAAAAAATAAAAAAATAAAAAAATAAAAAAAAGGAAAGAAGTGTTGGCATACCCACGTGACGTGCAAAGAGCAAGTTTATTCATAAAAGATTTTGGTGATGAGAGCGTAAATTGACTGCCAAGGAACAGATATGCAAGTCCACGAAATCGAAAATGCCACCAAAAAATGGCAACATCCAAACACCCAACTGTTCATGCTTGCAGGTATAGCGAATTGGTAGCGGTACCATATTATTATGTTTACGGTTTCCCAACAAGGTAACCGAACAACGTAGATTTTCTCGATGTTCTCCCTTTCTCTTTCTATATAGAAAAATATAATAATAATAATTCAAACTTATTCGGGCACTCCTTGACCTTTTATCTAAGCTGTTTTTCGTTTTCCAATTAAATATTATCTCAATTTATCGACGTCGTATTTAGAATTCAAATCAAAGCATCAAATCTTTGACTTTGAATTTTTAGTTGGAGCGTCGGAATTTTAATATTGCCACTAGAGAGGTGTGATTGAGACGACTAAATATCATTGTATTCTTCTTGAACCATAAAATAATGTTTTTAAGATTTGAATAAATAATCTTATAGATATTTTGGTTATAAATCTAATACCATAAAAACAAGACTAAGAACCCAATGCTCCTGTTGAGCATCCAAATATAACATCAATAAATTTATTTTATATTTTATCAATCAAGGTTTCTTATATCTACATATTAAAATTGTAATTGAAATTATATAGTATATAAGAAATTTCATATTATCAATCATATCTAAAATTTATAGTTTGATACTTACAAGTTCTATATATATTGGAAGGATGATGTGCCATTTTTAATTCGACATCAGATTTGGGAATGTAATTGAATTTGAGATTTTTATTTTTATTTTTTTTAAATTAATTGAATTTGAGATTTTGAACATAACAATTGTTAGTGGTATTAGTTTGAAAAAAAAAAGAGAGAGAGAGGCGCCCCAATTAGTGAAAGTAGAGAGCGCCCGGATAACTGGCAGGGTATTAATGATGCAATCTTAGTGCGGTGGGTGGGACTGACGCAAAAGGGTAAAGTGGGGCAAAATGGCAAAATATTTAAATATCGTCACGCACTCTCGATATGGCGCGTTCTTCACCGTCGCTTGTTTGTTACGTCAGTTTGGATCATTTTCAACCCAAACCCAGGCTGGTAAGGAGCATGCCAATCCTATTCTCCTTTTTATATGCTATTGTGGCGGGCGGATGGGATAAAATGCAAGGGACTTGTCCCTTGTCCCTTGTCCCTTGTCCCTTGAAACTGGTGTGAGCTTTGGACTTTTAGTTCTAAAAATCGGATTTTAATTAGATTTAAATACAAACAACGTAAATCAACTACAAAAATTTTCATGTCATGTTAACAGATGCCGTGTTAGACCCAAAAATAAGTTTTTCCTTTAAGTTTAATTGATTTCTATTGTTTTTTGGTATTTTTATTTATATGTTTATCTAAACATATGTAATATACATCTTAATTTAAAATATATGTTTAGAACTTTAAATTCATATATTAGTTACATGATTTAGTTAATTGTATATAGAAAAAAGAGCAAATGAAGATTGAATGGACCAAAAGCTTTTTCATCTAATGATACAAATAAAATGATGCATCAAATTATTGGAAGTAATATGGATATCCATTATAGAATCTTAATATTCTTACCTAATAAATGTTATTGAAAGACAATATTTGACATTTCAATTTAGTCCCTAAGAACAATATGTGACATTGAATTTTGGTCACTAAAAAATAACATGATAATCCAAAATTTCCTTAGAGAATAGGAAGATAATATAAATAAGTCTAAAAAAAAAATGATGATGATGCAAATAAATTTATGAAGGATAACAAAATAAGACAACAGATTTTCTTGTTATTGAGGGAGAACGATGATAAAATTATAAAACTTAACAATGTGAAATTATAATTAACATGCATCATTTTTACATTACGACAATTATTATATAAGTTATGTAAACCTGAAGTTCAAAAGATCATTTACTTGCAAATTAAATATTCAAATGATTTTATGCTCATTGTCAATCTATTAACCCATATGATTGTTCTTAAATGATGATTTACATATATGACAATCATTTTAAATATTACACTCAAGCCATGTGTAATCTTTATCATAAAAATAATGATCTCTAAAAAGTTCAATATTTTTTAAAAGATGGAACTCTTTGAACAAGTAACAAGATTATGTAATTTCATCCTATGGAACTCTTATAAGAGATCTTAATTACATATGTAAAAGTGCATATGTTCAAACTATAAATATTATAGTTTCCCTAAAAATATGTGATAGTTTATAGTAGTCACTAAAGAGTTATGTGTATTGAAAAAAAAAAAAAACATATTTTATTGTTATGCATATTATAAAAATAACAATGAGGATATTGAATCACATATTATGAATAAATGTCAATATAAAAATTATTGACCAAAATAGAAGCAAAGCTATACTTGTGTAGTTTTATTGAACTTGTCATGTGTATGGTTGAAGACGTATATGTTTTGATCAAAATAATAATTCATATGAAAATTGAGATAATGAGATATAATTATATTTCAGCTAAAGGATTTAATGTAAAAACTCAATATTGATAGTGTTGAAATAAACTGTCTCATAGGTAATTTCATATAATGAAAATAATTCTTAAAAGATTTAAAATGTTATAAACATATAATTTAAATTTTCGTAACTTGTATTCAATAAAATTACAACAATTTTTAATAAGGCAGCATTTAAGCACATCCAATAATTTTAAAGGAAATTATCAGGTGGCATATGTCTAAAGGAAAGTGCTGTGAATATATAGATTTATCATCACTTCTATTAAAAATATTCTTTATCTAATCGTTATTTACTTTTTTATTATTCAATTATAAAAATAAATTATTGTGTCGTTATTTTACTATAATAAAACTAATTCTTCAAATTTGTCTAGATATATAGACCTGTTTTATAATTATGAAGTATACATCAATGAAATTATATTTTCTCTTTTTCTTATTCTCTTTTTATTTTAAAATTTGTATATTTTATATTCATATCAATATATAATACTTGTGGCGGTAACTTGTGGTGAAGAAAACGAAAATCCTAGATCCGTACAAAGACAAGAAACGCAAAAGTAAGGCGCGTGGAAAGAGTAGGTTACCAATAAAAGATAAAAGCAAAGAGAGGGTCATTGCCAATTAGACAATGAGTTGTAACCCGTTTTGTCCGGGTTCTCACCCTACCCACCTATACTCCTACTCCCTACTACTCTACTCCTTCATAGCCCTGTCACCCCAATTTATGCGTCTGATAAAGACAGCCTTCTTTTCCATTATTGTTTTCCACTTTTTTGTTTTTTTTTGAATTTTCATATTTCAGTTTTCTTCCCTATTTACATTATTACCTTTCCAACTCCAGCTATTTTTCCCTTTTTTTTTTTTTTTTGAAAAGAACTATTTTTGCCTTCCTTGATTACCATCTCTGCATTATTCCCTACTGGCTGTGAGTTGCAAGTTGTGACCTCCAATTTCAGGTCAATATTGGCTTGTGAACTAATTATTCCTTTTAAGGTTTCTCAACTTTGTATGTTTCAACAATCTTTTTACCATGCTTTCTAATTTATTTAGATGGGTTATTGAAGTAAAACAAAAAAGCATCATTCATTTGAATTGGATTTAACTTAACTCATTATAATTTCTTTTTTTATAAACTCTTGCGGTGCAATAGCTTACTATATGCTGATATTATCGGTTTAAATGAGTATTTTCAATCATTAAACCACGTTTAGCGATGATAAAATCATTATATTTTTAGAAACATTTAGATGAAACGAATATTGCATGTGCCAATTGAATTTGATTAATTAATTTTTAATATAGTTTTTAAGGGTTATAAAAACAAATTAGGCTTTGTTAATTCTACTTGAATTGTTCGATTTTAATTTATTTGATAAATTTTTAAGAATTGCATGGAAATTGAGTTGATTTAATGACAAGTTCTCTGCACTTATATTATTAAAATTATGACATTGAACAGTGTCTAAATGACTAACATTCTAACTCTTAGATCTCGGGAAGTATGCGCATTGATTAATCTTGTAGTGTCTAATAAATTTGAAATAATTGATGTTAGGTTATCTTGTATTCCATTAAAAATATTATGATAATTAAAAATAATAATTTTTTTTAAATGAAAACCTTAAATGTAAAATAATATCAATTTAAAAACTTTGATTCGACTCGGGTAATGACAGATGTGGTTATTACTTGAAGAACAAAACTTAACCCTAATGAGTAGAACACTTGTACAAAATGGGGTATAACTTTTACGAAAAAAATGATGAGATAATTACGAGAAACTTCTGAAAATATGTCTTATTACAATCGGAAACCACTTTTACTTATAGTAACATTAATATTCTCTGTATTAATGGTTTGATCATAGTTGACTGTAAGAGTTAACTATAATAAGGGTGTTTTGGTCATTTTCTCTGATTTTTATTTTTATTTTTAAATTATATTAATTAATATTAATAAATTGTTTGTAATAATTTAAAATTTTAAAACTTAAAAATATTTTAAAAAATAAATAAAATAAAAAACCTTAAAAAATAAATTTTAATTATAAAAAATAATTAAAATTTTTTCAAATGGATCTAAGTCATTCATCTCAAAGATAGGAAGTCATGATCAATTTGGAAAAAATTGAAAAAAAAAAAATTGAAAACCAAATGTTGATAAACATTATCAACGCAAATGGTTCAACACAAATAGGGATTCATCATCAATCATTAACAAACAAAAATCACTTTCATTTTTATCCATCATCAACACAAACAAATGGTTCATCAACACAAACAGGAGTCTATCATCAATTATCAACATAAACAAAAACCAAATGTCAATTTCATAAAAAATCACCGCCAACATCATTAATCAAATGCACATACAATAACAGTTATGGTGAGAGCAGAAAAAGGGAAGAGAGATGGTGTATACCAGATCAGTGACAATACCGGATCGTCACTGATCTGGTTACTTAACCAACTTTGTTTCAAGTTGGAATCAAACCTTCACCAGTGGGAGATGGTTTGACTCCATATTGGAACCAGATCGACGTTTGGGTTTCCAGATTGAAACTCAGTCATTGATCTCGGTTTCCATTGAAAGCCCAGATTGACGTTTGAGTTTCGATTTGGAAACAAGGATGCCTGGTACTTAGACGTCTGGGTTTCGATCTAGAAACTCAAAAGTACGGTCCCCAGACATCAATCTGGGCATATGGGCTAGTTGAAGAAGACGAAGAAAAATAAAATAAAAAGAAGAAGAAGGAGAAAAAGAATAAGAGAAAGGGAGGGTAGAGAGACGACTACTAATTGGGGGAAGAAGAAGTTGAAAGCGATCAGGTGTGGTTGGCTTTATAAATGGAGATTTAATCTCTCAAAATTAGATCTCCAACGTCTATCTTATCAAATGGATGGTGGAGATCTAATATTATTTTTCTTTATTTTTTTTATTTTTTAAAATATAAAAGATTTTTTTTTGAATTTTGGTTATTTAAAATTAGTCACTATCGTCTATTAACATGATAGACAATGTAAATCTAATTTTTTATTTTAATTTTTTAAATTTTAATTAATTTATAATTTAAAAATTATTTTTAATTAGTTAATTGGGAGTTTTCTTATTTTTTAATTTTTTTTAATTTTTTAATTATTTTAAATGGTCAATGTAGTCAAATTATTAGTATAGATGTGATCACTATTACAACAAATAAAAGTGATTTTCGATTGTAATAAGGTATATTTTCAGAGGTTTTTTTAGTAATTCTCTAAAAAAAATGATGCATTGTTGTTTGTTTTTTTTTTTTTAAGAGAAAAATGATACATGGAGTTATGACACGAGTCTTAAAGGGTTAAAAAAAAAAGCTTACACTCTACATATGTGCAGTTTTCTCAATGCATAAAGTTTGTACGAACTCATTATATGTATTGCCCTACATAGATTCATAGACAGTTAATAGCCCTGTCCACCTACTTGACCCTAATTGTTATAGGCATGCCAAATCTTAATCATTAGCAAAGCCACTAGTCCATTTTTCCATCTTCTTTCCTTTTTATTAAATACTAATTATATGCAATTAAAAGTAAGCATATTTTGCACTTTAATATATATATATATATAACAGTTACCTTTAAATGTTTCCTGCTTTATATGAATTACTTGTGCCCTAATGGGTTAGGCATAATGACTAATTTTTGTTGTTTGCTTTTCGCCTAATAAAACAACCCCATGATGCCCTACAATATTATATGGTAAAGTCAAGACTTTGGACAAACAAAAAATCATGAACATTGGTGAACTTTATGCAAGTTACATTATAGTATTGATTTTGGAAATTAGTTCCATATTCAACCAAAGTTGAATGTTGTTAGCATATATTTCAAAGTGACTATAGGGTTACACTTGAAGTTAGAAAAGGTTGGACCCTAATCCTTATGAAGAAATGTTCCCTTAACTTAATTGGTCTTAAAGGATTGACCAATTATACAAATTTATTTACCATTTCAAGACTTGCACAAAAGTTATAAAAATGTGAAACAAGTCAATCCATCGTAGAATAGAAGATAGTGGATAACCCAAATGAGAAATGATGATTAAAGTAAAAGAATGAGAGAATTAAAACATGTTTTCATAATAATAATAATAATAAAAACAAGAAAAGGGACACGAGTGAGATTAGGAGAAGTAGAAGGGTGCAGAATAGACATCCGCCCGGAAATACAGGGAGCCGTACAGAAACTCTGTGCCCTCTCTTTATTTTTATTTTTATTTTTATTGTTTTTTATAAATAAAAAAATAAAAAAAACAAAGACCTCATAATTAAAAGTGAAACACTAAAAAGCTCGCAGTTGTGTCTCCTTCTCGCTTTCTCTCTCTCTGTCTGCCACACATCACACCCCCAGCAGTCGCAGCATTGCAGCAGCAGAGTTGCAGCACTGCTCCTCTTCAGCCTCTGCAGATTTCAAAAGGCAAAAAAAATTTATATATACAAAAAAGAAAAGCAAACATTCACACACTTACTTCAATTAAAAATAAAAGAAAGGTCTTTCAAAAAAAAAAAGTTTATCTTTTTTATTTTCTTTTTTGGTTTGTTGTTTGTTTTTATTTACTTCAAATCCAATTCAAACTCCATAAAAGCTTTGATTTGATATCTTCTGCTGCGATTATTTGATTAAACAAAAAACAAAAGAGAGTGAGAGAGAAAAAAGGGGCTCTTTACTCTTTTTTCACTCTCTTAAGTCTCTTTTAGCGATTGCCAAAGTTGCACTCTTTTTCTAGTGGTTTTTTGCCTCTAAAATGCAGTCATGAGCCTCTCTTTCTTCCTCACTCTTCTTCTTCTTCAAAACCCCATCATCTCTCTTCTCTGGTTCTGGCACTCCATTGTCGTCTAAAAAAATGGTGGGTCTAATCGATCTCAACACGACAGAGGACGACGTCGACGAGACTCAGACTCAGACTCCCTCCTCTGGGTCTCTCTCTCCTTCCTCTTCCACTGCTTCGGCTGCTTCGGTTTCGGCTTCTGGGGTGTCTTTGGAGCTCTGGCACGCGTGTGCAGGTCCACTTATATCTCTGCCCAAGAGAAGCAGCCTGGTCGTGTACTTTCCTCAGGGACATTTGGAACATGTCTCCGATTTTTCCGCCCCTTCTTCCGCCTATGATCTCCCTCCCCACTTGTTTTGTCGGGTTCTCGATGTCAAGCTCCATGTAACTCTCTCTCTCTCTCTCTATGTATATATATATATATATTGTTCTAACACCAAACTTCAAGGTTCTCTTTTTTTGTCTAGTGGTAGACAAACGAGTGCTGTTCGGTTTCGGATTGTGGGTTCGACGAGAATGTCTTGTGGACGGTTATTATGTCTTGAATTTTAGTTTTATCTTGTTCGTTTGTTTGTTTCCCGAGAAAGTTGGGGAAAATGGAGTTTGGAGTAGTACTATTACATTTTTCCGTTTTCAGTTTATAAATTTTTATGGGGAATACTTGGAGGTAGAGCTAGTATATAAAAAAAACTTGTCAAGTAACATTTTTTTTTTGCTGATTAGTGTGTTTGTTTGGAAATTGAGTTACGGCAATTAATAGAAAGTTTCAATTTTTATTTTCAGCTTCTGCTTCTATTTGGTAGTTTTGTTGTGGGACCAAATGGGGTGCTTATTTGATTAAATTTTTTCTTCTTTTTTTGACAGGCTGAGGCGGCAAGTGATGAGGTCTATGCTCAGGTCTCGCTGCTTCCTGAAAATGAGGTGAGTGGTGTTCTTGTTCTGATTTTGAGTATTTGTTTGGTTACTAAAATTGGTTTTTTGTATCCTCAATTTTTGTTTTTTTTTTTTTTAAATAAGACGTAAGAGAAGCTTCGTTTCTGTTAACTTTCCTATATTTGGTTATGTAGAATTGGAATGGTAACTTGAAGTTTGATTCTGTTCATGTTCCTGTTTGTGTTCCATCTTGGGCTTTGATGTGGAATTTTTTATTTTGTTTTTTTAAGATGGGGTTGGTTTTGTTGTTTATAGCGAACTGAGCAGAAGCTGCGAGAAGGGAACATTGATGTGGAAGGTGAAGAGGAGGATGTTGAGGTCACTGCTAAGTCTTCAACACCCCATATGTTCTGCAAGACCCTTACTGCTTCTGATACCAGCACTCATGGAGGTTTCTCCGTCCCTCGTCGAGCTGCAGAGGACTGCTTTCCTCCCCTGGTAATTATTGTGCATTACGCTTCCTATGTATTTTCTTGACTGTAAAATACCTTATATTGTACTAAGTTGAACTATTTTGAGTAGCTTATGTTGTTTAAGCATGCTCTTGTTTTTCTGATTTTCTACTGAGATTAAGTAAATGTTTATTGTAGGATTATACTCAACAAAGGCCTTCACAGGAGCTTGTAGCAAAGGATCTGCATGGCCTGGAATGGAGATTCCGACACATATACCGGGGTATGCTGCGAGTATTTGACATATTTTTATACAAAATTTGTTTTGCCTGTTGACAGCAACTCTGATGAAACCTTTGTGTACCTGTGTTGATGTTTTGATTTCATTTTCCATCTTCTTGTTTTGAACAGGGCAACCACGGAGGCATTTGCTAACTACTGGATGGAGTGCATTTGTTAATAAGAAGAAGCTTGTATCTGGAGATGCTGTACTTTTCCTGAGGTACTAAGGACCTTTGACTGTTTTATCATCAGCTGTTCATTTTTATTCTAATATGGTAACTATTGCAGGGGTGAAGATGGTGAACTGAGACTGGGAATCCGAAGAGCAGCTCAAGTAAAAGGTGCTGCTACATTTCCACCTGTCTCTAGCCAGCAGTTGAATCACTCTACTGTCTCAGAAGTGGTTAATGCTATATCTATGAGACGTGCTTTCAGCATTTGCTACAATCCAAGGTATCACCAGCTGCCTTCAATTAGTATTTTGGAAGAATAATCTGACATTGCCATTTACTATGCCTTAAGGTGTGAAGCCATTCTATTTGAGCTTGTAGAATGAATATAGGTGCTTATATCATAATCGATGATTGTATTTGTATGTTTAGAATACTAAAATAAAACTAAGAAATATTTTTTTGTACAATCAAGGTTCAGACGCCAATAACAGCTAGATCATATGTTTTATACTATTAAGTATTAACTTCATTTGGCTTTATGTTGGATCTACCCAGCTTACTGGTTTGATCATTTGTGTTAAGTGCATGTTTCTTTCACAAAGATTTTTTTGCTATATGGTCAGTGCACGTTTATTTGGTAAATTTTATTTACTTGCATTCTAGTGCGTTACACTGTCAAGTGTGTTTTCTCATCAATGCCTTTAAGTAGTGTTTTAACATTATATTGTCCACGTGCATTTTATAGGGCCAGTGCATCAGAGTTCATAATACCTGTTCATAAGTTCTTGAAGAGCCTAAACCATACTTTTCAAGTTGGAATGAGGTTCAGAATGCGATTTGAAACAGAAGATGCCGCAGAACGAAGGTGTGGTATGATTGGGCTTGCAGTACTTAATTTTTATTGCCATTATCAAAAGTCTTACATGAAGTCTTAGTGGCAGATACACAGGACTAATTACGGGCATTGCTGACATGGATCCTGTTAGATGGCCTGGTTCAAAATGGAGATGTCTATCGGTACGAATTTGCCACAGCTTATTTGTTTCTTTAAATATTTTAGTGTATAAGTTTTTAAGTAGGAGAAACTCTTATTAGTTTCAATTGCAAATAAAGCTTACAGCCTCAGCTTTAGCCCTTAGACTTTTCATAGGATTGATAGATACGGCTATGTGTATGTTTTGTTGAAATCATATAACTTTGTTAATCATTTCCACGCTTATTCATCTCCATTTTCTGATCATAAAGCTTCTACTTGTTATGTCATTGATAGTGTCTATTTTTGTTATTTGACCTTATGTTGTGAGTGTTTTTCTTGTGTGGTTTCCTTGAGTCTTCATAGTTAAATGTAATTTCAATTCTGCTGTAAACCTTGCTAGGAAAATAAATTTAAGGGAGTGGATAAGAGTAGGACTGCTTTTAGTTGTGTGTAGTTGCTGTTATCTGACTGCCTCGAAGAAATTCCACCATCTTTTTAGCTTTATTATTACTACATTCAATACTTTGATAATTTTCTGACAAAAAAGCTGTGTCAAATATCTCATGGCTAATTGTGGATATTGGTTTTCTTGTTCACTTCCATTTATAAAAGCACTGGTTAACTTCTTAGATCTCAGCTGAATCTTTTCTAATGGAAGGAACAGATTGCATGCACTCGAACAGCTGAATTATATATGTTGCTGTGATGTGGATTTAATCTCATAGTCGAAGGAATCTGTCTCATTTTTCATAAACAATGACCTTAAATAGTCACAAATATCATGTCTTTATCCTTTCAGCAGAGATCTGACTCAATGTTACCTGCCAGTACTTGAGATCCATGATCTGTTATGGTGTCTATATTTATTGGCCCAACTTAAATTTTAAGCAGCCTAATTATTGTCATTGCAAATTGATGCGAGTATATTTGTGTGGATGACCTTTTTCGATATATATTTCTCTAAGTACTTTGCTGTTCTTGTTTACATTTGGAGTTCCATAGGTTTGTTTTGGGTACTCTTGGTGTCTTGCATTGCGATTTACCTGCTTCAGATCAGCTTGAAAATTCTGACATTTGATATGAGGTGTTTGTGAAAATTTCACTAGATTTGCCAATGTCATTTGTTTCTGGTGCCTCTTGCAGGTGAGGTGGGATGATGTTGAGCCTAACAGGCACAGCAGGGTTTCTCCATGGGAAATTGAGGCATCTGGTTCAGTTGCTAGTTCCAATAGCCTTATTTCACCTGGTTTGAAGAGGACCAGGATTGGATTGCCTCCAGGGAAACCAGAATTTCCAGTTCCTGGTAGGTCCTCTATATTGACAAGAATTTTTCATTATAACCTGTTGTCTTTGGCGAGATTGTTTAATTAATAATGGCATTGTAATAACAGATGGGATTGGAGTATCAGACTTTGGGGAATCTTTGAGGTTCCAGAAGGTCTTGCAAGGTCAAGAAATTTTGGGTTTTAGTACTCTTTATGATGGTGTTGATAGTCAAAATCTACATTCATCTGAAATGAGGAGGTGCCTTTCTGGTTCAAATAGTTCTGGGATTGCTGCAATAGGAGACGGTATGGGAAACCCACATGTGAATTCTGATGTTTCCTATAAAAGCATAGGCTTTGGTGAATCCTTCCGATTCCATGAGGTCTTGCAAGGTCAAGAAATATATCCAAAGTCTCCATATGGAAGAGCCCTAACTACTAATGAGGCTCGTGGAAATGGTGGCCTTGGAATCTCTGATGGTGTTCAGGTGCCACAGAGAAACGGATGGTCTGCCATGATGCAGGGATATAATACTCATACCAGCCCTCCTGCACCATCCGTTCAGGTCTCATCACCATCTTCTGTTTTAATGTTCCAGCTAGCAAGCAATCCAGTTTC
Source organism: Nephelium lappaceum (assembly GCA_021234005.1). Taxonomy (NCBI): domain Eukaryota; kingdom Viridiplantae; phylum Streptophyta; class Magnoliopsida; order Sapindales; family Sapindaceae; genus Nephelium; species Nephelium lappaceum. The sequence goes on from CM038010.1 coordinate 14,410,879, forward strand.
AAACTATAATCCTGTATATAGCTTGAATGATCAGGAAAAGGGGCAACGAATTAGCAACCGTAATTTGTTTCATACTTCAGGAATATATAGGGGAAAGCATGCCTCATCGTCACTTGGTGGGCATAGTTTCATGTGGGAGGATCAGGGAGGCATGAATTCTTTGGGCCATTCAAATGAGCATATCCAACTTGGTATGTCACAACCTCTTGTAGTTCAACCAGCATTTAGGGGCAGTCAAGATTTAGTTTCCTCATGTAAAAGTAGCTGCAGACTCTTTGGTTTTTCTTTGACTGAGGAGAGACATGTTGATGCCAATATAGACGACAGCAGAGCTCCAGTTCCATCTCCCTTAACTCCTGGAGCTTCTTTCGTGCCTCATGTTGGAGAGCAGTTCCGTTCAAAGCCTTCGGCAATATCCAATCCAGTTGGAAACAACTGCTCCAATGTAAGCCACTTCTATGCTGTAAAAGATATGCTTTCTGATATTGCATTGTAGTGTGTTTCAGTTCTGAGGTTGGAAGTGCAGGTTCACTAGAAGGGGAATGTTGGTGATAATTCTATTGATTGACCTTAGTAAGCATAATGGGTGTGGTTCATGTGATTGGCTTTTTCAGACTTACATTTGGTAAAAAGGGTTTAATTCATGAAGTTGTGAAGAAAGGATCAGTTGTTTACAAGAATAGTAGAGAATGACACATTATTTATTAAAGATGAGATATGGCGGCAGTAAGAACCAAATCAACATTGTTCATTTGAGTGCTACTTACTTTTTTGAGCAATTGTACTTGAGTGAGTGTCAAACCAGACGGTAAACATAATGTGCAACTGTTGATATAAGGCCTGCTACTTATGCCAACTGACCCTAAATGTTGTTGGTGCCAACAATAACATGCATTGTTGCTTAACATCTCATTTGAAGTGCTTATTTGGTTCTTAAGATTGCCTTCATGTGCGAATGATTTAGCTTCAGGGTCAAAGCAGATGGTCTATGTTCATACAGACGTCGCAATTACTATCGATCTAATGTTCATAGAATAGTCGGTTTTTTGCTAGAATAATTTCGTTAACAAGTTTATGTTTCAACTTTCGAGTTCTGAGATCTCATTAAAGCCGCTGGCATTGTTTCTTGTTCTTCTTCTCAGGGGGTTATGCAACATTGTCTTGGAAATTATGATATATACTAATGGATGCGGTAGTACCGTAGTAGCGCATCCATGGTCGCAGTTGAAACGCTTGTAGTCACTTTAATTGTACGTGTGCTGTTAACTTTTAACTGATACATTTAAGGTTGTGAAGAGATGATTGTACTTATTCTTTTGAAGTAACTTGATGATAATACTCCACTGTTTGCCTAAGAAAAAACAACAATTTGTATTAACCTACGAAGTTCCTCATAATTATTCCCTTTCAAGAAGGGTGCGTTCTTCACTCATTTGGATGTCACGTTTTTTAGTTTCTTGTTTTATTTGATGTCAAAATTTAGTACTCAAATGGCTGCTGGGGAAAATGTTGCTTTGTTTTTATGAGCTTATTATCATATGAGAAGACAACTTTTTGTAAACATGTACGTATTAACCATAGAAGTTGGAATTTTCTATATAAATGTCTGGTCTCTCTACATAGCAATATAATACCATAGTGGCCTGCCACATTCTAAAATTCGTCAGTACTCATATTAACCTATGTTTTCAAATTTTATGTTCTATATTTTGTTCTTCTTGTTTCCTATGTATCAATAAAAAAGTTGATTGATTAAATTAAAAATCTTATTCTGCATGTTAGCTAGTCTCGTACTATTCTTTTACTACCTCATTGATGTAAGTGTAAGAGCTATAACTGAATATATTTTATATCCTGTGAGATCTAATTAACTGCAAAACACAAATCTATATTCAACAAGACATTACTTGAGTTTCCTCGAGATTTATCATGCAATAAATGAATGGAGCGCAAAAGTCTTTCACATATCTAAATGGTAGAAGACTTGAACAGAGGCCCAGCTACGTCTGGACCCAAAACTTTAATGTAGTAAGGAAGGATGACGTGCAATATGTGGTATTTCCCTCTTCCTCTTGTAGGAAGCTAGAGAGTAGAGAATAAGATTAAGGTTCATATTTGATAGGGACCATTCTTGCAGCTTATTTATTTTTTTAACTTTATTTTGGTGGTACAAGCACACGTTACAACTATCAGGTTTTCATGATTTAGACCTCTAGAGTAAGCTATCCACATATAGTACCACTGCTGTTCCTCTCTAATAGGTGAAAGTAAGCTATCCACATATAATAGAAAAGCTACCTACAAATTAGTGGAATTTTTTAGTATATTGTCCACACTTATTAGCTATTTAGAAATTTGTCCACTTATAGACAGAGCTGCTCGAATCCAGCTCTCTGTATATTGACAAGTTGGGCCAAGTAGTGCACTCTACATCAGAGCCATTCTTGCAGCTTCTTGTGTCTTGTTTTAAATAACAACTTGACAGCCATCATCCCAATTAAAATAAAAATGGTCCCTGGAAATGAAAAGTTGTCTTGGTTTGTTTTATAAAGCCGCAAAGTCATCCAATACTTGTACAGTTTAACCCCTGGTCAAAGGAAGAACATCTAATTAATCAATAAAAATAGGTGATGCATATTTACTATTTGCTCAAGGTTTCAGTGCATTTTCCCTTCACATATTGTGAGAATAGATTTTTAGTTTGAGTTGTACATGTAGTATTAAATCTTGACAAGTCTAATATATATATATATATATAAGGTTTTTATCCAGTATGTTTTGGAGTAAATCTCTTTAATTATTAAAAAACTTTTGCTGGACAAGAGTGATGTTTGATGTTAAGAGAACCTGGACAGTATATTGACCGGTTTCGAACTTAGCTAGAAAATAGGAAAAGTTACCTATTTCCAGCAGTTTTTTTTCCTACCACTTTTATCTCTAATAAAATACCTTTTTATAAACGCTGATCGATTTCTATAAAATACCTTTTACTTTCAAAAAAAAGAAAAAAAAAAAGAAAAAACTTTGTGCAAATACGATTTCTATAAGTGCTGGTCGAACCAGTGAGGATTTCTCAAGCAAGCAAGCAGTGAGCTTTAAGTGTTTAGAGAGTCATCATTTTATGTAACTTAGAGTGATTTTTATCTAGGCGGTTTTCTAGTCTTAGGGATTATGATACTTTCAAAGCACATTAAACGATATAAGCTTTTCAAGAGGAAGAATTACATGGTCTTTGGGAGAATACTGATCTCAAGGCTTTTGAAAGGAATTCAATAAGTTAGGCATTAATTAAGTTGATGAGAGCTCACTATACTAGATTAGTTGAGAGAATATAACATTTTGCGTTAATTATAAAAATGAATCTTTAATTGAATAAATCAAGTTGTGTGTGCATTATTTGAATATTCATTAATTAGTATAAATATTTGACATAGTCTTGTTGATGTTGGGTAATCCGAACTATATTAAAAATACTGTTGTCTTATTTTGTTTTATGTTGCAACATTTATCATTAATTGTTATAATGATTTTTAATTTATACCGTAACAGTTTTTAATTTGTGTCATAATAGTTTTTAAATTTCGTTGTAATGACTTATACAGTCTCTTGTAACAACTAGACAAATTTGTTTAATCCGAAAAGATCTAGTAATCTCAACGAAAAACCAGATCAAACAAAAACCGTGTAGGATGGTGTCAATATAGCAGGCCCCAAGATTAATACCTTCACATTATTGGCTGCTGCAAAGTGGCAAACTTGAAATGGGCGGTTGCTAAGGCGGTGGATTTGTTACTTGGAGACGTGAGATGTCAACGAACGAGTGACAAACTTTGGCTTTGTAATGGTTGTACAACAGAGCAGCGCAGTGTCTACACGGAGTGAAAAAGGCTCTCATCGAACTCAAAACGTCCCCATCTCTCAATCAGTCTTGCATCAACATCAACAAATAAATAAACGACCAATAACGTGTAAACACCGGAAATGTGCAAATACTAATTCATACTTGTTTTCCAACGGCAAAATGTAAAACCTAGAAAGTTCAGTTAGCTGACGCGTGAACGAATAATGGCCTCTACCATCAATTCCAGGAGCTTTCTTCATTATCAATTCGTAGGACGCTACACCAAAGTCGTCAAAATTAATTATTGCACCGAATGATGTTTTATATTGTATAATGATGTACCACATATAGAATTTCGGATTTAGTTTTTTGGGTCGATTAAACTTTGGAAGCAATTTATTTGGAATATGACTTGTAGTTTTAAAATGATGTATCATTCTAAAATTATTTTGTCCGATGTAACGAATTGCATAATTTTGAGGAGCTTCCTTGATTCACTTTGTGGGTTATTGGTACCGGCGGGATAAAATACTAGGACTCAATAGAGTTGTATATGTTGGTACTATGATAAGATTTTGTATGCTACAATTAGATATAATTTATTAGAATTATGAACTTGTAGCTCTTTCATTGAGGGCTGTACAATATAATTTGTAGGCCATAATTTAAACATAATTTGTAGAAATTATATTAAAACAGTTACTTTATCACAAATTTATAGATCATATAACATCAGTCTTATCTCATTCATCATATTAATATAGTTATAAAATGTTAATGAAGGTAATAATTTTTTATTGACACTAAATTATGACAATTCAGTATAAATAAAAGTTTATAACTTGCGTAAAATTTAAATGTGTAAATTTTGTTTTTCTTTAATTATCAGTGCAGACATGTATAAGTAGCCTAAAAAAGACACAAATCGTAAAATTACAAAAAACAAAATCCTAGAAAGGTCCTAGTTTGAGTGGGTCCTCCTCAGCTAAAAATATCGCCTATTTCTTTTACGCGGGAGTGCAGGAGTACGCTGATTTTCATTTTTTCAAAGGGATATTATGAAAAAATCCCCTGAAAAGTAAAATAATCAAAATTTACCTCTCATTTTTATTTTATTAGATAAATCACCCCCTACTGTTTAACAAAATCAACCGGTGTTAACATTCAAGGGTAAAATGATAATTTATTAAAATAATTAAAATTTTAAAATGAAAAAAATTATAAAAAACTTTAAAAAAATTAAAATTAAAAAAAAAATTTCTTATCATCATCCTAATTAACAAATTCAATCTATCAATCCAAAATTCTAAACATAAAAACACATTAACAACATCACCCAAAACTGATAGAACTAACATCACAAATAACAATCCCAAAATACCAAAACAATCTAAAAACATCAAAATTCAACAACCAAAAACAACTAAAAAAAAAAAACCACAATCAACCAACCAATTGGAACCCAATTTCTAGGTTCGAAGGAACCCAGATCTGGGTTCGTATTGAAACCTAGATCTGGGTTCATTCGAACCCAGTTCTGGGTTCCTTCGAACCCAGAGAAGTAGAAGAGCAGAAGAAGAAGAAGAAGACGAGCAGAAGAAGAGCAAAAGAAGAAGAATCGAACCCTGAGAAGAACAAGAGCAGAAGAAGAAGAAGAGGAAGAAGATGAGCAAAAGAAGAAGAAAAAGAAGAAGAAGAAGATGAGCAAAAGAAGAAAAAGCAGAAGAAGAGCAGAAGCAGAAGAAGAAGAAGAGAGAGTGGAGAGAGAGAAGGATTTGTGTGAAGAAAAATTTTTATTAAAATATTTTATTTTTTATTTAATATTTTAATTAATTAATAATTTAAATGATATTTTAGTCTTTTCATAAGTTTGAAGGGTATAAGAGGAATTTTATAGGATATGGTAAGGGTATTTTGGTCATTTCACTATTTCGGATGAAAAATGTTAACATTTTAGTCGAAAAGTTAACAGCAGGGGATGCTTCATCTAATAAAATAAAGATGAAAATAAATTTTGATTATTTTACTTTTCAAGGGTTTTTCATAATATCCCTTTTTTTCAAATAAAAAAGAGCAGTGGTTTAATTAAGCAGCAGATTTGGATGGTCTTGTTTATAAAATTGATAAAATGAATGTCCAAATGTCCAACGGCAGCGCCAAAATTTTATTTTATGTTTATTTTCATTACCCAAAGTCAACAAATAGTCTATTGGTCAAAAAGAAGAAATTAAAATATTATCGGTTTTTGCTTTTGTTCATTGACATGGTTATTATTATTTTATAATTCTACATCATTACATTGATTTACAAAGCGATTGAAGTGACATTTACTTTCAAAGTTCTTTACTACTAAAAATTTATCTCAATTATAGACACTTTTCCCTTTAGAATATCCCTGAAAAAAAAAAAAAAAAAAAAAAATCCTTTAAAGCTCTTATCTCTAGATTGAAGGTCCGTGTTTTGAGTTGGGGAGAAATTCAGCATTCTTCTTAAACGATCTTGATGTCCAAATATACTGGCGTTTCCTAGTTTTTGTTTCTGGATATGATGGAGCAAATAAGGTTTCATCAACGATTTCATGGTGGCTATATCCAAGTGTATGAAGGTTTTCACATTTGAAGATGTCAACTTTGGCATAAAGACGCTTAGTGTGTAAACTTCTTTTGTGTTGATGTTGTTCTTCTCTCTATTTTAGGGATCATTTATTTATTTTTTCTGAAGACTAAACAGTACTATTGAAAACTAAAGACTGAATAATGACTGAAACTTGAAATTTTGATAACATGTTTTTTTTTTTTCTTATTTCTGAATATGTTGCAAACTTGTTTATTTTTTAAATTTAAAGTTGTTTGAAAACTAGTAAGTTGACATTTATAATATTTTTACTATTTGTTGTTATATAATTTTAATTAATTTAATACAAATATCCGAAAATAAATAATTTAATAAATTCTAAACTATTTTTATGTACACATTAATAATGTTTTATTCATAATTAAAATATGTTAGTGTTAACCATATTTATATATTTAAATATATTTAAGAAAATAATTAAAAAAGTGAATGTTTAAATTGTAAATTAAATTATATTAGTTTAAGTTTAAGACAATTTTGGATGAGATATATTTAGGTTTTTCTTTTTAAATATATTTTTTGTAGGTATCAAGGAAAGAAAAAATGAAAAGAAAATTTGAATAATATAAAATTAGGATAAATTTAAAAAGTAATATAAAATTAGTATAAATTTGAAATTATGTTATTTTGGTGCAAATAAATTTGGAATTAAAACTTTTGAATGTCATTAAATGATTTGTAATTACATGAAAAGTTAAAAATTCTTGTTTAATTTTTTCAGTTGTTTTTTGGTAATTTTAAATTGTTTGACCACTTAAAAAAACAAATGAAAACAATTTAATAGGTGCAATTCAACATTATTAAATCTTAAGTTAAAAAAATAAACGACTTTTTAATGTTTTATGTTTTAATTTGTGAATTAACTTTTATGTAGATAGATTAGATTTAGAAACGCCATGTCATTTACCTTATTTTGAGAATCGTCTAATATTCTTTTTGACCATTTGTGCTTCCTCCTTAGTGAGGATTGTACTGAGTTTATGTGAGTTTTGATGCTGTTATCTAAAATTTATCTGGGCAATTAGCATTTGTAATATCGTTGTTCCTAAATTTGGGATTATTTTAATGGAATTTCAGTATTTCAAAAAAAAAAAAATTGTCTCAATTATGTACTCTCATATTATATGTATGTATATTTATATTTAACCGTAACATCGCATAAAAGAATTTAATAGCATTTACAAGGTAAGCTAACAAGAATAATCATAATTTTAAATGTATGTATGGAATATTTATTAAAGAGGAGAGGAGAGTTAAATACAATCACATAATATATTTATCATTCCATAACTTTTTATTTTAAATTATAAAATGATAAAAATAAACATATATATATTTTAAAACTAATCAAATTAAACTTTTATGGTAGATTGAATTCTTTTTTTTTTTAAAATTCAAGTTAACAGTAAACAGACTAAAAAACCGTTGGACCAATCAAAATCTTAATTATTGACTTGTTAATAAACAAGATGCGAGTATGATAGTCACACTATTTCGTTTTTCTTCACTTAAGAGGGCAGTGATTTTTTTATACAAACCGAGGAGAATAAATATACGTAGGCGTGGTATTCACAATTATTTTATAAAGGATAGAAAGGTCAAATAAAAACAATGGAAGAAAGGTCAAATGAAGATTGTAAGAGGACTCAAGAAAGTAATTAACAGAGAAGGGCCCCCCATGCACATTTTTTGTCGTTTTGTTTTATCAACGTCACTGATCTCGTATGCCTCAAGACGGAGAGGTCAAAGTGTCTTAACCTATATGCACCATACTTACGTTTTTGCAGGTTTTGACTCTTGAATTCATGGACCACATATGAATAAATATGCAACAGACGATACATTTACAATAGCATTGATAGAAAGAGAAAAGAGAGATGGCTGACGAGACAACAAGTGAAGGTAGAACGCTCGAAGAAACACCGACTTGGGCTGTGGCTACTGTTTGCTTCTTCTTGATTTTCATTTCCATTTTTATTGAGCACTTGCTTAATCTTCTAGCTAAGGTAACATTTATATAATTATGTAAGTTTATTATAGTTGCATGTTTGTGTAGCATATATGTTCATTTGTGGCTGATATTGTTTTCTCTCTTTCTCTCTCTCTTTTTTTTTTGGGTTGTAGTATTTTAATAAGAAGAGGAGGAGGTCACTGGTTCAGGCTCTTGACAAGATCAAATCTGGTGAGAAACCATAGGAGAGGATATATATATATATATATCTTCTTTGTTTGAGTTTATTGTATTTATTTTATTATTTTGTATAAGAGTGTTTTATATTTTGTGTGGTGTAGACTTGATGCTGTTGGGGTTCATTTCATTGTTGCTGACTGTGGGTGAAAAGCCGATTGCCAATATATGTGTTACAAAGAGCTTAGCCGAAACGTTTCTACCATGTGGCAGCAATGATTCTGATGCTTATACCGAGGAAGAAACCAAATGTCTAGAACAGGTAACCCGTAACCCCCATATTATAAGATATATGATGATTTGTAAGAGAATTATGATCTGCCATACGTTTTAGTTGTACGTTCCTCTTCTTTTTCGAGTAGACATTGTGGTTCCAGATATTCTTGCTAGCTATTGAGTGCCTTAGACACGGACACTGTATTTGGTAGATTAGAGCCCCATATATTTGAAAGCAATTACTTATGACTACTTAGTTTTTGTTTTTTTTTTTTTTTAAAATAATATGACATTTATAAAACTTTTTTATCTAAATTTTAGTTAAGGGCTTATCAGTTCATGAGTAGAGTAATTAAAAGGAGCATTTTGATGGGTTTAATTGTACTTATTATTGTGCTTCATATTGTAGAGCAATGTGTTTGGCACTTCAAAAAGCAGCAAAATGTGATAACATTTCATTTCTGCATATATGTGTGTGTGTGTATAGAATACTATACTTATTCTTCAAATATCAGCCTTAATTAAAATGAAAATATATTTCGTATATATATTTCTGAAGAAAAACAAGGTTTGAATACACTAATTAACATCATCATCTTATAGTGCTAATTTTGTTGGTTTCTCGGGCAGGGAAAGGTGTCTTTCTTGTCAAGGGAAGGTGTAAGGGAACTCCAATTCTTGATATTTATTCTGGCCTTTTTCCATTCTTTATTGTCAGTTCTGACTTTCAGTCTTGGCTTGGCCAAGGTACGTATTTCATTTCGAAGAAAAGCTAAGTACGTACAATTACGAATGTATTTATAATTATAACTGATCGAATAAGAATTTAAAATGACTGTCACATGAATATTCAAATCAAATCCCTTTTCTTGGCTGAGCTGCACATGAATATCCTCTCGTTGAAAAACCATCATTATTCTATTAAATTGCTTCTTATTGGGGGTTTGGCTGTTTAGTTTTGATTTGTACACTTACCAAATTTTACACAGCCTCCAAATCAGGGAAGAGCAATTCCCCTTTTTTGTTTCTTCCGAACATCTTCAGTGTGAACTTTACCGAACTGATTGTCTAGAGATTTTTTTAAGCGGGTAGGTAAGATTAATGTTTGACAAATATTGGGTTTTGTTTTCAACTTATTTTTCCAGATGAAAAGTTGGGAATCTTGGGAGGCAGAGACAAGGACATTGGATTATCAATGTACAAATGGTAAGTTTTAATTGGGCCATTGGTTCTTTTGTAAGCCAGTCTTTGTGCCCGCCCCCACCCCACCCCTCTCCCTCTAAGAAAACTTAGGGGTAGATGGAGTATATATTTTAATTACATTGGATACTTTTGTTTCGATGATTCTGTTCAAATTGTCTTGGTGCTCATCCACCTCTCTAAATGTTGGTTAGGCTCAAACCACATAAATTTAGAAATGAGAAAATATGGTATATGTTTAATTTCACTTTGAGATTCTTTTCAGTTTGAGCATTGATAAGGATAAAATATATTATAGTAATATGAAAATTTAGTTCAACTTTCGCTAAGTTAATAAATAATATGAGAGCAACTATGAAGTTCACACTTACAATACTTAATTTACATATATTTTTATATATATTTTTTACAGAAGCTTAATTTAATATTAGCCCTGGCATAATATTAACTAATATAAATATATAATATGAAGAATGCCTGTAAATTTCACTTCAGATTTTGGAAATATTTTTGGATTGTGAAGAGTTGAATGCATAACATTCAATTGGCATTTGTTTTAACTTAAGCTTTCTTCTAACATTAACCAAATAAAAACAACTACAGAAAAAAACCAGGGAAGGTTTCATGAAGAAGAAAAAGTTTGAATATTTCTATCATGACATAATTTATATTAGACTTCATCCAAATTTGAACACTATATAAATAAAAAACAAGAAAATGAGATACATAAATAACTGATGACATACTAAAACATAGGTTAATAGAATTGAAAATTAGTTTTCATTTTTTGTTAGCACGTCAAATTTGGTTCACTTTTTCTATACAGTTTCACTCTTTAAAATCCTGAATCGAATGATTTTACTATAGAATTAAAATCATGACCTTTCAAATGCCAATCTCCTATTCCTCACTTTTATATATCACTTTAACAAAATTGTCATATGAACATTGCGTCTTAATTTATACAAAGAAGCAAAAGGATACATAAAATGTATCAAATTTTAGTCACAAAATAGTCAATGTAAACAACATGTTTCTCCCATTCTTTTATCGTAGAATTTGTTCTTGCACTTACTGTATTCTGATCTATAATGAAGATCCGCGGAGGTTCCAGCTTACTCATCAAACATCATTTGGGAAGCGACACCTGAGATTTTGGAGTGAACACAAATTTCTTCGTTGGCCGGTAACTATTAGTCCATCAATTAATGAAAAGTCATTACTTAACTAGACAGCTTAATTATGTATTCTTTACATCATTTGCAGGCATGTTTTATGCGACAGTTTTATCCATCTGTGTCCAGACCAGACTATTTAACCCTCAGACATGGATTCATTACGGTACTTTATCCATTACAATTCCAAGTGAAAACAAAATAAGTTATTTTGCTGATGCCGAAATCATTGTTTTTTCAGTTTTTAACTCTTTGCGGTTTTCTATTGTTCGTCTAGGCACATATCGCAGAAGGAAGCAATTTTGACTTCCAAAAATATATCAAACGAGCTCTTGAAAAGGACTTTAAAATGGTTGTCGGAATTAGGTAAATAAATAAATATATACATATATATTGTGATAAAGAGTTTCTCAGGTTTGGAATCCTAGATCTAGTAACAGTTCTAAAATGTATTAGGTAAGATTAAAGAAGTGATTCTCTAACATTATAGACCCTGTTATTCTGAATGTAACTAAATTTGGGATACCTGAGAAGCTCCATATGTATAGCATTAATATATTGCCTTTTAGCATTAAACCTATGGTTAAAAAGTTGGCAATGTTGTTGTTTGGCAGCGGCTGGATTTGGTTATTCTCACTATTTTTCATATTCTTCAATGCAAAAGGTACCACTGTACCCATTCAATATCAATAAGAAATAAGATGGATCACGTTTTGCTAAGTGTTATATGGTTAGGTGATTCCAACTCAGTTTTCTGTTAAAACTTCTGCAGGATTTTACAATTATTTATGGCTTCCCTTTATTCCATTACTGGTAAGAAAGAGTCAACATTATCAAATGTTTGCTAAATCAAGACCAAATCGAATATAAATTAGTATTATATGATTGTAAAAAAATTCTGTCACGTATATAATGCAGATGCTACTGGTGGTGGGTACAAAGCTACAGGGCATTATAACACAGATGTGCTTGGATAGCCATGATAAATCTCATGTTGTTAGAGGGACTTTGCTTGTCAGACCCAGCGACGATTTTTTCTGGTTCAATAGGCCCAGATTAGTTCTACACCTCATACATTTCATACTCTTTCAGGTCATTAACTCCTGAATTTTTATTTTAACTTTAACATAAGTTGTTAAGGATTTGAATTTCTAGCTGTGTTTGTGTTCCAGGTAATTACTTGAACTTGATTCTAACAAAAATATTTTGGGTTTTTGCAGAATTCATTTCAACTGGCATTTTTCACATGGACTTGGGTAAGCATGGATTTTGGGCTATCTCGTTTGAAGTTCTGGATTTCTGTCTTTAATGGTTAATTATTGATTAATTTGGTTCAAAATGACAGTACAAATTTGGTTTAAGATCTTGTTTCCACCGAGAAGATGAAGATATTGTGATAAGGCTAGTCTTGGGAGTGTTGGCACACATACTTTGTGGCTATGTAACGCTACCTCTTTATGCTTTGGTCACACAGGTACATATTTTTTATAAAATCATTCAGTTACCGAATCCTGTACGTTTTTTTGTACAGATTACTTGTGTGAAGTTATTGATTGAATTTATGAAATTTTAGATTTAATCCATACTATTATATAATTAAAATTGTTCTCCGAAAAAATGTGTAAGATTCTGCATTTAATAATTTTTATTTATATCTATAGAATAAAAAATTATTTATTCTTTCGGGATTATCTAAATTAATCAACACATTTCTTTTTTTAACAAGATCTATGGTCTTTTATTTGAATGTGAATCAGATGGGATCATTGATGAGAAAAGCTGTGTTCACAGAGGATGTGGTAGAAGGCCTGAAATCCTGGAAAGCCAGAGCCAGAAAAAACCTGAAAACGAATCACTTGGCACGGCACTCACTTGATACTTCTTCACCATCGCTAGACACTTCTCCCTCTTTTGCAGATGTTTCGTTTTCTGTCGACGGGGATCCTCCATTCGCGGATCACGTTGCGGTCGAAATTCAAGATGAAAAAGGTGGCAAGAACTCAGAGGAGCCTCAGAAAAGAAATTCCTTCGAAGGTTTTGACGTGACTAGTAATTCTACATTGTTTGAAAAGGACGAAAAATAGGACAGTTTTGGATGTTGTGGTTCATTTGCTAAGAGGCAGCTAATTAAATTGCACACATTGAAGATTCAATATTCATGTGTCCACGATGCTGTGGGCTTTGATTGATTGATTTTTGTATTGTAAATAGAGACAATGTTCCTTGATTGTTTGAATGACATTTAATTATACGAGCTAGAAGTGCCTGAATATAAGTTGCTATATCGTTTGTGGTGCATCATATTTTTGTTATAAACAAGATATTATTGACGAAAACATTTCATCAAAACACATTCTAATGTTTATAAATTATCGTGTCTAGAATTTGTTCTATTTTTTTGTTAATTTTTTTATTTTTGTGCAGAATCTTGGTTTATCAAATACTTTAAACATTTAATATCAGATATGTTGAAGCATCTTTAATACTACTATTCATTCTTGAGTCTTTATTTGTAATACATCAACAATTATTTTAATATGAATCCACTTTGGCCAAAAAAAATATAAAAATATATATTCTCTTTTCCAGTGCAATTATTTAATGCAAAATGTACATTAACCTTTGATCAATCACCATAAAATAAGTCGTTTTATGTCTCATTTTATGTTTTACAATAAAAGTATATTTTTTAATTAGTTAGAAAGAGTGAAAAATTTGGGTAAGTATTCCTAGAAGAGTTTTTCAATTGAAAACTTCATTTTCATATTCTCTAAAAAAAATTTTGTCACGTCAGTTTCATATTTGAGTTAATTGTATTGGAAATGATGTTTTGGCCTCATTATTTGTATATCTTATGTGATAAGAAATTCAATATAAATAAAAAATTACATTGAAGCTGCTCCTATATTATATGGTGTATCTGATGCATACCTTTTTTGTGCAAAAACTCAATTTCTATAGCAGAAACAAATTAAACCTTTAATTTTTGGTCCATTAATAGGTGTATATAGCTGGAAGTAGGCGCATGTGTGCTATAAATAATCATCGATGTTGAAGTGGAAACTTCTTATATTGAATCCTGATGGGCCTCAAACTGACGTAAATGCTTCTTATTGGGCCGGCATTCCATGGACACCGAAATTCTTGAACCCATAAGTCCATAATCCGATTGACTCAGGTTGATTGAATAAAGAGAGTTGTAATTGTAAATGTTACTCTAATCTTTTATATATATATATATATATGAGACAGGATCGAAGATTCGAAGAACATAAATTTTAACATAATTTTTTAATCATTAGATTGAAAAGTAATGAATGGTGTAGATTAGTTATTAATTTTGAATTTATACATCTCACCATATTTTATCTCTACCATTTATTCAAATAAAAAAATTATCAATTCAATTTTCATTTAATCTTTTCTCTTCATTTAATTAATCAAATAATTCAAAAAATATATGAATTTATAGCTCTCAACATGAGCTTTCAAATAAGATCCATATTGCATATGTTAAACAAATATATTGATAAAAAATAGTCCAAAATCAAAAATAAATTGAAAAATAAATAAACAAATAAAATAGAGAATAGAAAATAAGATAAATGGAGAGAGAGAGAGAAATTGGTACACATACGATAATTTGGTATAACACAACTCTCCAACAACTCTCATTTTTTCAAAAAAAAATAAAATCTATATCATTCATTTCTTTTCAATCTAATGATTGAAAAATTGTATCAAAATTTATGTTCCTTGATCCTGCCCCCATATATATTTATATATATATATATATTTTTTTTTTTTGAAATAGAAAAATGATAATGGAATTTCAATATAATCATTTTGGGAAGTATTTATTGGAGCTTAAATATTAATATTGGCATTTAAATATTAGCTAATTTGCAAGCTAATTTATACCTAGATAAGATATCAGAGCATATTAATTAATTTAGATATTATTTTTTCTGAGGTATTAACACAACTTACATTTTGTCGAGATTGTCTAGATCAAGTGCTACAACTCCAAGTGCGGTTCAAATAGTCTCTTTTTGAATGATAAGATTTGAACTCTCTTATCTAAATAAATGCTGATGTGCATAGCATAACGGACTCATGAGGGTTGGTGTGCATGTTTAATTTAATTACTTATAACCACCATCCAAATGTGACCATATGTGGCATGTATATGTATAAAAATAACATGTCCAATTCGTTACTAAAATTGAAATATTTATTTTATATTATTATTTCAATTATAAGATAAGATAATCTAAAAGAATATGTAATCCTTTTAATATATATATATATATATATAAATCAAGTTAAAAACGTTTAAAGAAGACATGAATTGATAAGCATACCTAAAAAATATTAAATTAAATAATTTAATAGATTAACAGGTGATGTGACTTAATAAAAGTTTTAAGAGTAGTGAGGCGAACATTGTAATTGTACGACTTTTTTTTTTTTTTTTACTTTATTATATGCTTCAACATAAAGTTATATTTGATGATGTATGATGATAGTATATATATATATATATCACTTTATTATGTATCATGAATTTCATAATTGAAATTAAATTAAAATTAAAAAGATAATACACATATTAGATATTCACAAAGCGTAAGATTTCAAATTTCACAAACACAGAGATATATATAAATATATATATAGACATAAATTTCGTATCTTTGATGATCATATCAAGTTTTTAGTTGACTAAATTTAGTTACAATAAGTTGACTTTTCAACTACAAATTATAATTCATTCATCAATTATTTGATCCATTGATCCTAACTATGATCCCTTATACATATCATAATCGTACAAGATAATTGAATCACTAGAACCGTCACAATTTGCTAGTAATTAAACATATTTATTCAACAAAGTCGGAAATCAAATGATGTTCTATGTGGACCAAATTAGGTATACATTTTCTAGCATCCAATTATAGAAGCTGTAGTTTTATCCAAAAGTTGTTGAGTTTGGAAGTAGTGCAGTTTTTTCCTTTTTTTGAAGTAAAATGTGTTTCGCGTGTAAGAAAAAATTTTGCAGTAATTTAATTTGGCAGGTTCAGATCATGGGAACGACTTGCGAAGAATTTGTGTTCCATGCAAGAATGAGGTCAAAAATTGTGTACTGGTCGAATTATACGGTGTGAGACATAAAGATTGTTACGCATTCATTGTTGTTCTTCACGTTATACACAAAAATGTGCTGCAATAAGCTCTTTTTGTGCGTGCTTTTTCCTTTTGTATTCCAACTGGGGACCTTTGGGGGACCAAAGGAAATTATGGGGATCTGCATGCAGTCCGATTAATTGTCTATGGATGGAATTTTACAAGAAAAGTTGTTACTTTGAGTGTGAATATATGTTTGGCTATCCAAGAAGGTTTTCCGAAAATTGCTTGCTTTCGTGTTGGAATCATAATTATGCTCAAAAGGGTTAGACCGACCATGTTAGAAGATCTGTATGATACTAATTTAAAAGGAAAATCATGTCAGTTTTAGTAATATTTCAAATGATAATTATGTTAGAAGATGCGTATGATATTAATTTAGAAGGAAAATTAAGTCAGTTTTAGTGGTAATTCAAATGATCAAATGAAAAAGGCATATGGATCTTTTTTTTTTTTTTTTTCAATTAATAGTAATATCTTTATAATTTAGCGGATTGGTGACATGAGATGGTGTCACTTGCTATTGTATTCAGGTAACCTCTAATTTTGAAATGTAATTTAGTCTCAGGAAGCCATAGAAATGTGTTGTTGTTATTCAAAAATACTTATTTTTATGTTTTTAAGAATAGTCTCAGCGAAATGAAGAAAATGATTTATGAAGATGAAAGAGGAGGGGTACAATAAATTATTCAAAAGTTGGCAACTTAGTATGCATCAAAATTCATTTTTCGGAGTTATGCAATAAACTATTTAAAATTGACAACTTGGCATGCATTAAAATTTAAATTTTTACAAATTAAGAAAAAGTTCTGCTTATATTACAGAACAACAATGCTGTTTTGCTCAAATTACTTTTCAAACGACGTGATGTAAATGATAAGATTAACTTATCAAATTTAATATTAAAATCTAATATAGTGTTGGCAAATTCTTCTAAAATATTATATTATTTGAATACCAATTTAAGTGAAGTAGCATTATTGATTTTAAAAGTAATGTTTGGTATACTTGCTAGTGTATTGTCATTCCCAAATAAATGTCTAAGTGGCAGTTTGATAGCTGGAAAAAAAAAGGGGCTTTCATCAATACCATTCTCATAATAAATTATATAGAGAATGAATAAATCCATAGGAGTCTTGATTATTATTCAAGTAGAAAATATTTTGAAAGGTAATTCTCATTTAAGAACGAAAGCATTCGGTAAGAAAATAACAGGTAGACCCCGAATGGGTCTACTCTAATCAATAAATTAGAGCAATGACTAGTTGATGTAATTAATTATGGTGACATGTGCCGTAAAAAAAAGAAAGGAAAAATTATGGTCACCTGTTGAGGCAACTTTTAGAATTAGTTCTTTTTTTTTAAAAAAAAATAGAGTTGTCTTTAATCCCTCCTGGAGGTTTGTATATCAATCTTAGTAGAAGTAATCCCTCCTTAAGGTTTGTATATCAGTCTTAGTAGAAGTAATTAAATACTTCTCTTAATTTTAAGAGATGAAGAGTAAAATCTCACTCTTATTCTTTTAACACTTCCTTAATTCTAAAATGTCAATGTCAAAAGATGAAAAGTAAAATTATGGTCACATATTGAGACAACTTTTAGAATTAGACTTTCTTTCAAAAATTAGACTTATCTTTAATCTCTCTTGGAGGTTTGCATATCATTTTTAGTAAAAGTGATTGAATATTTCTCTTAATTTTAAGAGATAAAGAGTAAAATTTCACTCTTATCCTCTTAATACTTCATTGATTCTAAAATCTCATTGTTCAAGTCTCATTCTTTTCCTAAAATATAAAATGTAGATATATATATTTTTAATTTAATTCTTCACCATAAATAAATAATAATAATTTTTTCTCTGATTATTATCTTCTTGTCAAAAATTTCAATGGTCCTCAAAGAAGCTTCTTTTTCTGGTGTCGGAAGGAAAGTGACGACCCATTCTTCACTCAGCTCCACATAAAGTGGAGAATAATCTGCCTACCAATTTCACTCAAATTTTCAAAGGGTACTACTTCTACCAACTTTGGCATCTCTCTTGTTTTGGTTAAACTACTCTTTGTCGCCACTCCTTCACATTTGTGTTTTCTTGATTAAATTTCAAAGTAACCTGCCATCACTTTAATCTTCCTTGTAGCATGAAAACAACAAGCTACTTCAATTTGATCAATCTGTGATGATGATTTTATAACCGACCTCATCACTAGGTCATGCTAGTGCATAATCTGTATAAGAGTTATGTTTACTAGCCTAATTTATTTTCCAATTAATTTTGTGAAAATTGGTAAAGATATACATTTTATAAGTAATTTAAATTAAAAATTAGCAAAAGGATACATTTTGTAAGTAAAATAAATCATTATTAATGTTTATCCATTCACTAACATATATGTTGGTTGGAATAACAATAAAATTTAAAAGATAGGATGTCTAGGGTTACACTCTTATAATTATAAGAGTAAATAATGGCCATTAATTTTTAGTGTGGATAATGTTAGATTGTACAAAAATTGAGTGATGTAAACTTATATAAAATTGAGTAATGTATATTATCTAAAAATTCTGTCCAAATTCATATCTTAATAATGTGATATATGAATTATAATATTAATAAAAATCTAAAATTTGAAAAATAATGACTGAGTACCTTTGTAACCAGACATTTGACTATCCTAATAATCTAGTGTTAAATTATTGAGTACATGTTCTTTGAAAAAAAAGAATCAAGTGCATGTTTTGGTAGATATGTAATAGACTTTTAAAACATTTAAAACATTTTAAACATTTTAAAAGATTTAGGTATATTCAATTCATATTCGTATGTAATTATGTATTCAATTTAATTTTGTATAGAATCCAATTAAATTTAAGTGTATTAAAAAAATCATTGA
Organism: Nephelium lappaceum; assembly: GCA_021234005.1. Taxonomy (NCBI): domain Eukaryota; kingdom Viridiplantae; phylum Streptophyta; class Magnoliopsida; order Sapindales; family Sapindaceae; genus Nephelium; species Nephelium lappaceum. The sequence continues at coordinate 14,430,214 of CM038010.1, forward strand.
TTTCCCATTTAAATGATGAATTTAGATGGATTTTAAAGTGATTTTTATGAATAAATAAATTTCTAACAAATCCACTTTTATTCCTATGTTTAAAAGAAAAAAAAAAAACTTAATCCCATAAATTTCAATAAATTTTGAATTGGTTTGCAATTTTTTTTTTTAATAATGTTACATTTGTAAAAAAAATTATCTTAAAATTTAGCTCAAATGATACAACAAACTAATTTATAGTTACTATATTAATTTTGAGATAATATATTAATGATATGTTAATTATATTATATTATTTAGATAATAATTTTGAACAAGTTAATGAATTTGGATAATTTTTTATGATGCATGAAAAATTGTAATAGGGTGCCCTTATCACCACCTGAAAAGCTAAAACATCGTATATTTTATTATTATAGATGATCAAAATAGCTGGAGTTGATAGATTCCAAAGAATTGGATTAGCTTAGTTTGATCCAAAAGAAAAAGGAAAATCAGGGCACATACAACAAAACAAAAATCTCATGATAAGGTACAAGTCCCACATGATATCAGATGACACGTCACTTTCGATCTCGAAGCCCACTTAGTCCTTTCTATATACGTGTGCTACCATAACAAATTTCCAATTTCCTGACCGCCTTCAAGACGTACAAAGAATAATGGCCGATAATCACCACAAAACCAACGACCACGTCACCGCCTGGTTCCCACTCGATCTGATATCATCCCTATGTCATCAGCCACAGAGATAGAGATACATGTTATACACGCGGCTGATTTTGACAGGTTAGAGAACAATGTGGATGGCCACCGAGGATGGTCCACATTTTCAACTCCACGTGTCAGTGAATTGTACGGAGGACAATCGATAAGATGTGGAGAGTGACGTCATTAGTTTTTTTGTTGCTTTGTAGATGACGTGTATGCTTACCGCCGTCTACAAGCGGCTTTGTCTGGTAATAAACTCATAAATTTTAGAGCATCTAAGTTAAGATTGTACAGATTTACAATAAAAATAAAAATAAAAGAAATGCACAAGAAATTATAACTTATGTGGCACGTCAATCTTTAAGTACATTTTACTGCTAGCACTAATAAGTGAAAGTTACACTTAAATTGACATTCAATAGGTTGATTAAGAAAATTTTTAAAATTAATAAAAAATCTTCAAATGTATAAATGATAAATGTTAGTAATTGATTTATCAAATATATTTTTTAAATCTTTTTAATCATTAATTTCATGTTTATCAAATCATGTTAATTTAAATTAGGATATTTGGATGATCTTAACGTGATTAGATAATAAAGGATTATAATTCCAAATTAAGATCTTTATCACAAAAGCTTAAATTGATTTATCCTTATCTTCCATAGACCAATCTCAGTTTTGCCAAATGTTGTAGGCATGAAGCATCAAAACCTCAATCAACCTCCCAAAAAATGCCATTCCTTGTCATTACACTGGCAACCCACGAGGGGTGGGGATTTTTCGTGTGTCCTTTTCCTTCATAAGAGCAGGCGTTGGACTCTTCTCTCTAGATAGGATTCTAAAAGCGTATAAGTATTTCTACACAATTGTTAATCTAATTAATTAATTAATCAACCGCATCAAAACATTCTTCGATTATTTTTAATATCCAATTAATTTTTGGATTGTATAGAATCAATGTATAGTAGTAGTAGATCACAACAGAGGTCATGATCATTTTGCGACGTTGCAACTTGTAAGGAATATATATATATATCAATCAAATATTACAAAAAACAACAATGACGCAAAACCACGTCACACACAGCCCCTCTGACGTATAAGAATGCGTAGCTGCCGTTGACGTTGCAGTCTTCTCGATTTCCATTTATCTTCACATAAATACAATAACAACCCTCAAGCCTCAACACAACCCAACTCATCAAAAACTAAAAATCCATCTCTCTCTAGCTGTCAAAAAATATTCTATTCATTTTTCCAATGCAAGAAGCCATCCCTTATAGAACGTACCTCCACGGCTCCTCCGCCGCCGGCAAAGCGGGTGCAGACGGCGGTGTCAGGATTGACAACGGTGCTGTTACCGATGTGGGCAAAATGGTGTCGGAGAATGCGGTGGTGGTGTTTGGGAGACGCGGGTGCTGCATGAGCCATGTTGTGAGGACGTTGCTTTTAGGTCACGGGGTCAATCCCGCGGTGTTCGAGGTGGACGAGGTCGATGAAAGTGACGTTGTGGCTGAATTGGTCAGAATTAATGGCCGGAAAGGGAAGGATTCCGGTGGGGTTGTTCAGTTTCCGGCTGTTTTCGTCGGGGGAAAATTGTTTGGTGGATTGGATCAGGTAATGGCCACTCACATTTCCGGCGAGTTGGTGCCGATCCTGAAAGGTGCAGGCGCGTTATGGTTATGATATTATTGATCAACAGTAAGTGATACAGTTATGTGACTGTATTTGATTTGAATTTTCTTTTTTTAAGATTTTTTTACAGGTAGATGAAAGTTTAGTTTTAGATTTGAAGGTTTTCATTTTATTTCAATTTGCTTTTTGGTTTTTAAATATATATATGATGTGGTGGAAAAAAATTGTGTAGATCATGTAATTGTTGGTTCTGATGATGAGCAAGTTTGAAGAAATAGAATGACTTTCTTCATGGGGAGCAAATTTAATTTTGTTTCTGGCTGTTGTTGTTGTTGTTGTTAGAAACACATGCCGTGCACGTGGTTGTCATCTTTTCTTTTCACCCACCGGCTTTATGTCACTATTTTCATCCTCATTGAATGCTGTTTGAGGCCAAACTTGTTAGTTCGAAGATTTGACGGAAACCGGCCACATGCACTAACAGTGATTTAACTGTACGAATTTAATTGAAATATTTCAGAGAATTGTGGGGTGCATTTTTTTTTTTCTTAGCGTATAATAAATAAAATCGTCAAAGCATTTTCAAGATGATGAAATTGTGCTAAAATCATATATTTAATTGAAAAAAACAAATCCATGGATATTATTGTATTCAAATTAAGATTTCTATGCACCAAACTGAGATTTAGGTGGTAAACTATCATCTCACTCACTTCTTTGCTTTCACTCACTTATTTGCTTTAAGGGTGTGACTTCTATTCTCACTTACCGCAATTTGTGGGCATTTTATCCTCCATTTGGTGTTGATTATTCCTTCACTTGATGTAAGTAACTTTCTTTTACTATTCACTATTGGGAGCAAATCCTCGGGTTTGGGTTACTCCTTTCCATTTCTAAGAATAGATCTACGAATTATATCTCTAAATCATATTACAGTGTATTTTGTGCAATATACTAGTACTATATATATATATATATAAACAGAGATAGAAAGATTATTTATAAGATCTTATAACATAATTGAACTTAGTCACCGTGCTCATGCTATAGCTGCCTCGTCACATTGTGATTGAGTTAAGAATAAGACTTGCATGGGTTCCACGAATTTGGACCTTTCTTTGGTTTGAATTTCGTTAATTTTTGAACATCTAGTTATGTTACATATTAATAATGGGTAATCTAACTTTTATTGACTATCTCCAAAGATTATTTTCTGTTTAACTCATTAGTAAAATATCTAATTTTAGGTTTATAAGTGTTAATAAATTACCAAACAAAATAATTAAACCATCCGCAAAATTAAATATCATAGAATAAATCGTACTTTCATATATATATATATATATATGAAAGCACGATCTATTTAATTTAAATGTTATTGAAATTTAAAATATTTTAAAAGTTCATATGTATTCAATATTGATTTGTATGAAATCCATTCAAATTTTAGAGTATTCAATTCAAATTTATATAAGATTCACTAAAACTAAGTATATGCAAAAAGTGATTGACTTAGATTTTAAAGTGATTTTTATTAATAAAAAAAAAATTATAACAAAATTTATAATTTTTGTTAAGATTTCATTAGATTTCATAAAAAATTTTAACAAAATCAATATGAAATCTATAAAATATGTGAATTGCACCAAAATCTATCGTTAAAAAAAATGTTATCAATCTTCAGCGAACTCTAGATTGAATACATCATAAGAAAATTGACACAAATTAAAATTTAAGTTTTTTGCTTCTTAATTAGGATGTTTGGTTAGTTATCCAAAGTCTAAAGAAGTAAAATGTTGATAAAGTACTTTGATTAAAAATGTAAAAAAGAAAATAAAGTATCTCTAACACAAGTGGTTGTGCAATTTCTCTGTTCACCCCAATAATGAGAGATCAATTTTTACTAAGCAAATTTTATGAACTTGTGTTGGTAGTTTTTTTCTTTTTTAATAGTTAAATATCTAGATATTGATCTAAATAGATTTTGATAGATTTTTTATTTATTTAACAATAGCTGTAAAAAAAATTAAGAAGAAAAACCCGTGAGGCCATGCCCAATCTAAAGGGTGTCATGCAATTATACCCCCCGTTATAACCAAACAAATGAGAACAAGTGAGTCTAAAAAAAAAAGGTGAGAACCACAAATGTAAATAGATGAGTCTTGCATAACTTAAGTTAACTATTTCAAGTTGGTGGTGAATTAAAAATGAAACAATTCCTAGTACGTACATCATTGGCCATATAGTTTTGTTACTTGTGCAGTTAACATGTCTTTATGGAGTTGAAGAAAAATTATAAAATTTCTAGGAATCATTTGGTGGCCATTAGTGTTGGCATGATCATACATGGAGAAAACAGAATTATACCAAGTGGCTATGCTAGTCAACCAAATATTAATTTTCTATGCCAATCCCATTATACTGCCTTTTTTTTCCTCCTTCAACGTGTATCCTTTGTGAGAGTGAGAGTGCGATATTATTACAACATATATTTTCAAATAATTAACAATATAATATTCTTTCAGAATATTATATTGTTAATTATGGTGTAAAAATTTTATAGTGTCATGTGAAATAGCTACAAAAAGATTCTTTCGGTTTTCACAACACTTAAAAGTTTTTTTTTTTTTCAATTATTAAAGAGTAATATGTATTCAATATCTTTCTCGTGATTTTTTTTGTGGGCACTGTTCTACCTTGTATACTTATTATCAAAGATATTATATAATAAAGAAGAATAGGGCTGCCGCATGTTGGGCATGGTCCCTGATGTCATTAACAACATTGAATGCACCCTATATTTATCAATTTCGCAGCAACCGGATTGCTGAGTCACCACCCTATGTTTTTGACCCATTAAAATCAGTCCACATTGGTTGTATAATTATTTATATATTACCGGTTAGTTATTATCATATTCAAAAATTTAAATATGACATATTTTTTCACATATAGTATAAATAGATGATAGATATAGTTAAAAAATTTTTATAGTATAATATGTATAATAAAAATTTAAGGTAAAGAAGAAGAGAGAGGATTTAAATCAGATATACTTAAACTCTGATATCATATTAATCATCATTAAATTTAAAATTTAAAATTAATAAAAAATTATTTAATTATAATATTTAAAATTTAAGGTTGATAGATGGTATTTATGATAATTTCTTTTGGACTCATTAATACAGTAATACCACCCCACGTTTTTGACCAAAATACATAACAAATAATAATAAATTATAAATAATATATTATTGTTAAATTATCTACTTGTAAGTTATTGGATAAGCCAAATCTCCCATTCGTTCACTAACTAATTATATATTATAAGCTAATTTGGCATGCAATTAGAAGCAATCGGCCACCACTAAACGTGTTCATAGGTCATCCATTAACTGTCATTACATGAACAGATGAATAATGATGATATTTTTTTAAAAAAAAAATAATGATGATGATGATGCAGTTTTAGAAACTTTATTTCTTTTAATCATTGACCATTCATCTATGTCTGATAACATTAAAAATTCTAAGCCATCGAATGATAATAATATTTTTAATACCCTTAAAAATAGACATCACCAACCCCATTATCATATCCTTTTGATTTTGATCGATTGACTACATGAAACTAGTGGACATCAATTTTGGTCAGCTCGATTAAAATTGTTTAATTGATTTGCACTGCAATGTGTGGGATAGCTTGCATGTCGAGAATTCATCACTACCTCATATGTCATTGGTATTGTTCTCTCTTATCTTTTTGGTCGGTAATGGATAATGCCACTGACCCCTCAAACCCCCACCCATTCGTTGCGTCTATGATTAATGTTGGGTTGCCATCAGTCTCAAATAGATTTGAATAATTTTCGAAATCGGTTGAAAACCATAGATTTAGATAAAATTTTCTCGGATTCAAGAGAGGGGTCGGGCCCAAATAGGATAAAATTTCTCTCACTGTTGTTTAATACACATCAATTCTTTTTAGTGGACCATGTATTTAAAAATAATCCAACAAATCCTACTTATTAGGTGCCCTAAGAACAAATGAGGTCCATTTTGTCGCATGAAAGGAGTTGTTTATTTATTGCTACAAAAAGTTTGAACCTGTTGGGCCAGTCCGTAAAAGTTGCTATTTCATATATATTGTTAAATGCACACACAACCGACTTTAAGGTGTTTGATTGTGTGTTTAGGAAAGAAGTGTCTTAATGTGATTAGATGCATTTAAAAACATTGTTGTTTATAAAACGAGGCGGAAAACTCATTTTACTTGGTATCATGATATGAGAGCATGCACTTGGGAAAAAAAATGAAGAACATTTGCGTTCCCAGAAGAACTTACTCATTTGATGAGACAAAATCCAGCTTCTGCTATCTTGATGCCCCAATTAATATTTAAGAGATTTTACTCACTAGCTACTAATTATTGGATGTAGGTGTAAATAAAATATTGGTGGGGGTGTCAATGACACGGACCCATTTAGAACCTTATCTACATAGAGCAACAAGGATTTTGTTATTATTGTTATTGGCTTATGTTATTGACAGTCCACCGATGTTTCCTTGACATGTCTTTTATAATCACACCAATACCTATTGAACAAAATTTCCAAATAAAAGGGGATCCAAAGATAACAATGGTAACACGTCCCTTGCGATGTCAAAATAAAAATAAAAAATAAAAAGCATCCCTTTTTTTTTTTTTTGGATTTATAGAACTGATCTAGGAGACTATCGAATCAATTAGAATAGGACACTAGTGATGCGATTTGGAGAACTGCTTCCATGTAGGAAAGATCAACCTATATGGAGATGGGTGAGAGGGCTGCACATGAGTGGGGAGGCTGCCCACACATGGGTGGGGCAGCTACTGACACAAATTGATGGGAGGATGTTGCCATGGGTCATAGAACTCACACTAAGATACATGAAGGTTGTGGCTTTTAACCGAAGGCACCAACAACTGGCTATTAAAAAGCATCCCCTATAGTTTAGATAGTTGTGCATCTCATCATTTATTTACTGATGGGTTCAAGTCTTATCTAATATATTTTAAAAATTTTTTGTGGATGGTAGTTTTACTTATCATGAGAGTAGTTAAAAAGAAAAAGAAAAAGAAAAAAGATGATAACAATGGTGGAGTTGCAATACTGGGGGCACTATTTTTCCATGAATTTGATATCAGGTCTTCTCATGTGCAGGCCATTAGACTCAGTCCAAGTCCCATCTCTCATTGTTGGGCCAATCCAAATGTTGTGAGTTGTATTGGTTTTTCCCTGTTCTATTCTGGAATATGCGATTTAAAATGGGTTTTTTTTTTGGTTTTTTTGTTTTTTGTTTTTTTAATGGCAAAATGGTTTGTTTTTATTCTCCTAACGCGAAAGGAAAAGTCTCATGCCAACAAGGAGATCAGCCACTACAAACTACGAGGAAAAGTCTACCGGTATTTTATGTATAACTCAGATGGTGTTTGTTAAACCAATTTTTTTTTTTTTAATCAACTTACTGAAAAAACAAGTAAAATACGTTTGATAAGTTCCAAGTGATTATACATAATTACCAACGTAGACATTGTGGGAAAAATAAATATAATCCTTTATTGTTTTTCCCAGTTTTCTTTTCTTCCTTTTTTTTTTCAATTTTTTTATTAATTAAAATAAAAAATTAATTTTAATTTTAATTAATTAAAAATAACAAACTATCTAACTTTGATGGCCTCCTCCATCATTGGAGGAGAAGTACTAACCTCTTCTGTTCTGACGACTTCACCAGTAGTCAGAAGAGGCTCCAACGGTAGAGTTAGACCTCCATTGCCAATAGTGGTGGCCATTGCTATATTATATTTTTTTATTTGATTTTGAATTAATTAAAAGAAAATTATTTAAATAAAAGATAATAACTTCTTTTAAATTTTAAAATTTTCAATTTTTAAGATTATTATTAAAGTGAAAACATTATTGACTTGTTATTAAATGAAAAGGGTAATGTGGAATTTCAAAAGTCAAGGTTAAACTTCTCCAATAATTAGCTTATAAAAGCAACGTTCAACCAACTTCTCACAAACCGATTTTAAATGAAGCAGATTATGAAAGAAACATGTTATAAAAATTTTATCAAATACTTTATTCATTAAAATTTATGAAATAATTATTTGTTTCAAAAATAGAAGTAATCTCATATGTACAGTGATAAATAAAGATCAAATTTGAATTATCATCACAAATGCCGAAAGGGATTCCATTAAAAATGATCTTGCAATTAGCTTTCCAATTTTTGGTAAGCCGTAAGCCAACAGATGCAAGGTTTCCTTTAATTAAAACCTGATTGTTGCATATTAATTACAAGTCTTTTAATTTCCACGAAATTAGTTTGAGAATTGCCCATGTAATTCATCGAGAATCTCTTCTAAATAATTTATTTGGACAAACAAATATTTGAAAGAAATCTTAGAGCAAGTCAATGAGGTATAAATCCTTCGTCTTTCTACTCTTACTATTCTGTAAATTTGGCAGTATACTAGACCATAAAATGCACAGCACATGCATGTCGACACTTGTCACAATCATATTCACTTGTACTTATCCCTCGTTTTCTTAATTATAATTAATAATCATGACTGAACCAATCACAATTAGCGTGGCAAGTTCTTGACAATTTCAAAAAGAGAATTGTATTTGTTTTTGTATATTAAAAATTGATCATTACAGTTATATCTATACACATAGTAAACCTAACCAATAATGGAAAAGATATGGAAAAATAATATACAATTAAGATCCCTCAATATTAGGAGAGATCTTCTCTTAGCTACAAATTTGTTTGAGTTGACTAAATGATTTTACTTGATTGTTGGCAAGATGGCAAGATCTTCTCCTTTTGATTGAATGATTGAAGGCAAGATCTTCTCTTTCTGACATCCCCGCTCAAATTGATGATAGTTGTCAACAAGCATCAATTTGCTCACAAGATATGCATGTCGTGTAGAAGACATTGGCTTAGTGAAGAGGTCAGCAATTTGATCATGAGATGAGACATGAACAAGACTAAGAATTTTGTCTTGAACTAATTCTCGGATATAATGACAATCAACTTCGATGTGTTTAGTTTGTTCATGATGAACTGGATTAGTGGCAATGCTGATAGCACTGGTGTTATCACCAAAAAGAGTAATTGGTTGAGAGCAAGTAACACCAAGTTCTACGAGAAGCCGTCGGAGCCATACAACTTCAGAACTGACAGAAGACATAGAGCGATACTCAGCCTCTGTGGATGATTTAGATACCCGTTCTTGCTTCTTATATTTCCAAGAGATAGGAGAATCACCCAAGAAGACACACCACCCTGTGGTAGAACGCCGAGTATCAACACACCCGACATAATCCGCATCAGCAAATGTTGTGAGATGAAGAGATGTGTTAGAAGGAAAATATAGCCCACGATCACAAGTACCTTTTAGATAGCGAAGGACACGATGAAGAGCTGAGAGATGATGTCGTCTAGGATCAGAAACAAACTGACTTACAACTTGGACAGCAAAAGAGATATCAGGACGTGTGATTGTGAGATAAATAAGACTACCCACCAAGCGTCTGTACAAAGTAGGATCTGAGATAGGTACACCATCGTCTCGTTTCAATTTCAAATTTTGTTCCATTGGAGTAGAACAAATTTTATTATCAGTGAGATTGGCCAACTTGAGTAAATCTTCAATGTACTTGCACTGTGTGAGAAGTATACCATTTGAAGAATAAGATACTTCTAATCCAAGAAAGTAAGTCAGAATGCCAAGATCTTTCATATGAAAAGAATCTTTAAGAAATTTCTTTAATTCTAGAATTCCTTCGTGATCACTACCCGTGATGACCATATCATCCACATAAAGAACCAAAATAACACTGCCAACATGAGAAGAACGAATAAAGAGTGAGTGATCATTAGAATTCTGTTGAAAGCCTACTGAACAAATGGTGGACTGAAATTTCTCAAACCATGCTCGAGGTGCCTGTTTAAGGCCGTAAAGGGATTTGCGAAGTTTACAAACCGTATTACGATCAGCAAGTGAATAGCCGGGAGAACACTCCATATAAACTGTTTCCTTCAAGTTTCCATGGAGGAAAGTATTTTTCACATCTAACTGATACAGAGGCCAATGCTTGCATGATGCTACAGCAATAAGAGTACGAACAGTGGTCATCTTGGCAACTGGAGCAAATGTTTCGTCGTAGTCAATCCCATACTCCTGTTTGTATCCTTGTGCTACCAAGCGGGCTTTATAACGATCTAAAGTCCCATCAGGTTTAACCTTAATAGTATAGACCCATTTACTCCCTATAATAGAAGTTTCAGGTGGTCGAGGAACTAAATCCCAAGTAGAATTCTCCTCCAATGCCTCAAGTTCTTCTTCCATGGCTTTTCGCCAACATGCATGTTCCATTGCCTGGTTATAGGTAGAAGGAATCTTAATGGAGTCAAGATTAGTAAAGAGAGAATACCTTTCAGGTGGTTTGCCAAAGTTGACACGAGTGGATCGTTTTAAAGGTGGTAAATTTGGTGTCGGCTCATTAATCAAAGGGGTGGAGACAGGACCTTCAAGAGCATGATCAGGACAAGGCATAATCGATGTTGCTGCATCATCTGTGATTTGAGAATCTGAAAAATCGTGCAAAAAAGAAATAGGAGAACTAGAAATTGTTGAAGTAGGAGATGAGACATAAAAATATACATTCTCAAAGAAAGTGACATGACGAGACACACGTATTCATTTATGTTGGGGATCATAGCAAACATAGCCTTTTTGTTTATCACTATTACCAATAAAAACACATTTAGCAGCCTTTGCAGTTAATTTATTTCGTTCATGTGAAGGAAGCAACACAAAACAAACACACCCAAAAACACGAATATGCAAATAATTTGGTGACTTATTATAAAAATAAAAATATGGAGATTGATTATCAAGTATGGGAGTAGTTTGCCGATTTATAAGATAGACAGCCGTATGAACTGCTTCTACCCAAAACTGTGGGGGAACATTAGATTCGAGTAGAAGAGTTCGAGCAATTTCCAAAACATGACGATTTTTTCGTTCAACTACCCCATTTTGTTCTGGGGTGTTGGGACAAGATTGTTGAGTTAAAATTCCTTTTTCGTGGAAGAATTGTATGAGATCTGAAGCACAAAATTCTCCTCCAAAATCTGTACGAAAAATTTTGATTGTTTTTCCAAATTGTGTCTCGATCATAGTAATAAACCTTTTTGCTATGTTTGCTAGTTCAGACTTAACCCGTAAAAATATATCCATGTAAAACGTGTAAATTGATCAATGAACAAAACAAAATATTTATAACCAAGTCTAGATAAAACAGGTGAGGGACCCCATAAATCACAATGTATTAAATCAAAAGGTGCATCAACTACTGTAGTGGTAGAAGTGAAAGGTAACTTAGTAGATTTCCCAAGAGCACAACTTTGACAATCTTTAAAAAAAAAAAGAGTTAACATTTAGTTTCCCTGGAAGAATATTAGACTTGAACATAAACTCTAATTTACTAGTATGTGGATGACCTAAACGACGATGCCATAGATTCCACATATTATTGGCATGTAAATTAGATGTCGATGGAGAGACTGTAAGACACAATGGAGACTTCTTTTCATGATCTAAATCAAGATGAAACAAACGTCCATGTTTACGCCCCTTCATGATCACTTGTCCCGTTCGAAGATCCTGTACATCACAACCAAGAGAAGAAAATTTAACCAAACAATTCTGATCAGTCAATTGTCCAATAGAAATCAAGTTGGCAATTAGTCGAGGAACGTAAAGAGTATTTGGTAGACAAAAGGATTTTTTAGATTTATCAGTTAAACACACGGTACCAACTCCTTTAATTGGTAATTTTCTTCCATTAGCAGTAGTAACTGATTGATTTAAAGAGTAAGGTTTGAGTTTAGAAAAAGCATGTTTTTGTCCAGACATGTGATTAAAAGCGGCAGAATCAAGGTACCAAGGAGTAGATTTAATTCCTTTACCTGATAACCCAGCAATAGAAAAAATAGAGGAAATAGCACCTTGAAGGATTGATTGCATTGATTCTTGAATCATCTTTTGAATTGCTTGTGGTGTGAGTAGGGTCTCTTTAGCACTCGTTTGTTCTTGATCACAACCCATGGTAACAAAAGCCGATTGACTCTGTTTACTCTTCAAAATTCTGCAATCCAAAATAATATGTCCCGGTTTCTTGCAATAGTTGCACATATTGCGCTTTCGACAATGAGACTGTACATGTCCAAATTCATTGCAATGTCTGCATCGAATATCTTCTCGACCTCCATGCTTCTGTTTCGATTGAAATTTACCACGTGAAGTGATAAACACTGCATCAATTGAATTGGATTTTGTGTCCAGTTGAGCTTGTGTTGCCAACCGTGTTTCTTCACGAACAAGATCTCCAAGCACATATTCCATAGTCAGAATACCTCGATTGATCAGTGTGGCCCTTGCATTCTCAAATTCGGGTCGAAGCTTCATAAGAAATTGCATCACTCTTCCACGGTCTCTTTCTTTCTTAACTTCTGGATACACTTCCTTTGAGATGGTGCTCGAAGAGATCATATCTTGTTCTGTCCACAACTTCAATATTTCAACATAAAAACTGCGGATATCTCTGTCAGCTTGGCTGATGTTTGCAATTTCATATTTAAGTTCAAATTTCCTTGATTGATTTACCTGAGAATAAATTCCTATCAGATGTTTCCATATCTCTGCAGCAGTTGTGAAAGATCCGAGGCTTAGTGCAATATCAGGCTCAACTGAATTCAATATCCAAGTAACAATTTGAGCATTCTGTGTTTTCCATTTGCTTTTCTCAGCAGCATCACCTGTTTCTTTTTGAGACCCATCAAGAATAGAAGAGAGTCCCTTTCCTTCAACGAAAATCTTAAAGTGAAATTCCCAAAGAGGATAATTTTTTCCATTGAATTTCACAGATATGGACTCATATTTGTTACTATCCATATTATAGACCGAATACAAATAGCACAAATGGGAGAAATTAAGGTAGTGTGTAACAGATCCTTTACAGGATAGAAAAACAAATTCTCAAAAGAATTTATCGAAATAAAAACAAATTCAAAGGTTTATCTGTCCTGGCTCTGATATCATGACAATTTCAAAAAGAGAATTGTATTTGTTTTTGTATATTAAAAATTGATCATTACAGTTATATATATACACATAGTAAACCTAGCCAATAATGGAAAAGATATGGAAAAATAATATACAATTAAGATCCCTCAATATTAGGAGAGATCTTGTCTTAGCTACAAATTTGTTTGAGTTGACTAAATGATTTTACTTGATTGTTGGCAAGATGGCAAGATCTTCTCCTTTTGATTGAATGATTGAAGGCAAGATCTTCTCTTTCTGACAGTTCTTGGTCATCAAAATTTTTTTATTATTTTATAGGAACATTTGTTTTTGGTTTCTTTGATGATGTATTCTCAAGTTCTGCCATGAAAATATATATAGCTAAAGAAGTGAAACAGGGGTCCCAAAATTCTATCCTCATGTGTATATATTGTCTGAGAGAATCTTCATTAAATCCTTTGCACATCTAGCTCAAAAAAAATAAAAATAAAAAATAAAAATTAACCCTTTGCACATCGAAGCCACCTAGGGTTCTTCAAAAATTTGATCGATACATCCCAAAAAGGTTTACGTGACCACGTTAACTTTCATGAAGCAGAAGTAATGTATGAACATCACGTGATCGGATTTATACTTTTAATTTCTTTGAATATTGTAATCAACACTGCTTTCAATTGAGCTTTGTTATATTAATTAACTAGTTATATTGCATGGATGATGACATACTAAGCTTATAAAAACTTATTAAAAAAACAAGGAGCTGACGCAGGGGCAAAACATAGTCCTGTATTTTTGGTGTCAATCAAAATTCAAAACTGATTTAGAAGTATAAGTATTGATTGTGGGTCACTTTCCTTGGATTATATTTCGTGTTAACTTAATATTTTCTTCGATTTTATGTTGACTTATGAGCACATCAAGGCCAAGCATTGTTAATCACGATGTTTACCAGTTACCACTACGTACGTATAAATTAATTACTTCTAAAATTCATTGCATAACAGGTTGCCACAGAAATTACAATGTAGAATATTACGTGGACCCCTTTTTTTTGATTCAGTCTTACAAAGTCGTCTCAGATAAACTTATTGATGATCATGAATATGATTAGTAATGTATTCAAAATGCAAATACAATTTTTTTTTTTTTTTTTGGCTCTAAATTTAAAAATCAACTTTTTCTTCCTTGACTTATTGTTAAAAGTGCTAGCTTAAATATTTCAACAATTTAGGAAGTACTTTTGTGTCTACATAATAAAATATTTAGCTAAAAACAAATGAAAGACTGATTTTAATGAAAATAACATGCACTAGGAGCTAATTAGAGATCACTATGCGTTAATATAGACTTCAAAACCAGATTCTACTTGAGATTGTGCTTGATTTGGTATAAAAAGAGTAAAAGACTAGGTCCTCTCCATTATCGAGAAAGTTACTCTATAAGACAATGATTGACCAGGCATTGTATTGCAAGCTGTGGAACAGTAGAACGTATAGGCAGGATAATACAGGATAAAAAATGACAAAAGTGTATGCAGTCAAATTCTTCGAAGCTTTCTTCAAAAAAAAAGAAAAGAAAAAAAAATCCTTCGAAGCAATATATGATAATGTTATGATTTTATATATAAATAAGCAAAAGCTAATGCTTTTACAGCTAATTCAAGTCAAGTTAGTTTATAAAACAATAAATGAGACAGTGCATGATGCCTGTTGCTAGGCTACCTTCTATTCTGCAGTATTTATATATATATAGTATACCGTATGCTGGTATGTACTCGCTAGCAGTATAGGCAGAAATACTGTTAAGAAAGCAATTAGTATAATTCTCAACTCATTAGATTCTCCATAATCAGTTTGATTCTTTTCATATGGCACTAAATAATTAGGTATATGTTTCACTAGTACCAAAGAAATGAAGTAAATTTTAATAGCATTAAAGCACTATTCATTTTTTTAAAAGACAAAAGTGTCATTGACTTTGTAAATATTTTTGCTTTAAATCATTAGCTTGCATTAGTTAGTGAACATATGATTAGTTAGCAAACACATTAATAGATAGCGAACACATGATTAGTTAGTGAACACATGAATAGTTAATTAATGTGTCCCTTAGTTAGTTAACGAACATGTGAATTGTTAATGAATATGTTCCTTCATTAGTGAATAATCAGTTTAGTTACACTATAAACATTCGTTTTGTGAACTTCTGAAATTCTCAAGTAGTTGTTCTTATAATAAACTGAAACCCAAATTAAAACACAAACACAAACTCATTTCTTGAATTGATATACACATGAATGTGCAAACCTTCATTAAGTTTAAGCCAACTATCACATTAAAAAGGATTTTCCTCTCAAATTTTGGAGTGACTAACTTTGATAACTTTCACTTTTAAAAGAAACGAAATCGAGACGAATTCACTTTTGATGTCTGAAGAAATGTGTTAGTGAGACAACCTTTATTTCTAAGATGAATGAAATAGAAGCGAAATTACTTTTGATGTCTAAAAAAAGTGTTGGTTAGATGCAAGAAAGTGTATATGACAGCTGAAATACAAATGAACATAGTCAACATAAAAGAGAGTGTAGCTGAGATGCAAGCTAGTGGAAGATTCATAACTCATTTAGTAATTGGATGATACTCGTTTTTCAATTGGGTATAGATGTAATTAAAACCCAACTCAGTTTTTTTATGCTAGTGAAACAAATCTTCAGCTGTTATTTGTCATTTCATATGATTTACGCTGTGATAAAATGCCAATGTTCCAATAATATTACTTAGATCTGCGAGTTAGCTACGAGAGAAGGTGATCATTTAAAAATGTGGGAAATGTGCTTTTATAAATATAAAGAACTCTAAATAAAGCAAATCCTTTACAATTGAAAATTATACAGTTTATGTACATCTAAATGTAATTAAATTTTTCTTCAAAAAGAAAAAAAGTAATTAAATTTTCTGATCTTTATATATATATATATATATATTTTAAAAAAATTATCTTTATGACTGGAAACTCTCTTATTGACAGCAAGATTGACTTTTTCCCTCATATTTTTCACACTTTGGTTGGCAATTGAGAGAATTATTGAGAAGTTTTCAAAAATGTATCTTATTACACACGGAAATCACTTTTACTTTTTATAACTACATTCTCTCCTACACTAATGGTTTGACCATAATTGACTGTTTGAGATAACTGAAAAATGAGTAAGATGGTCATTTTCTCTTATTTTTTATTATTTTTTCGATTATATTAATTAAGAGGTTGTTTGGATGTTAAAATAATTGAAAATTCAAAAATTTATAAAATAATTGAAAAATTAAATTATTTTCAAATTTTTAAAAACAACAAATTCATCTTCAAACCTAGATTACTGTTTGATCTTCTTCAACAATTCAACACATTTTTTTCTTTAATTTTTTTTTTCAAAAGAGAAAATACTCAATCCATCATCACTATCTTGCCCTACATCCAAATTTCAAGTTTTGTTCATCCATCTTCACCATTGTCACCATTCCTCAACAAATTTTAAGTTCTAGTTATCCATTATCACTATCATTACTTGCATCCAAACTTTAAAAAAAAAAAAAAAAAAGTAAAACACAACAAATCAAACAAAATGCCAACCAAAATCAATCACTAACCATAATCACCATCATCCCCAAAACTAAAACCAGATGGCTATTAAAAAAAAAAAAAAAAACAGATGAAGATGAAGTTTTGTTCATCTTCATCTTCAAAAAATCCACCATCAAGCACTAATCAGATGCGCAAAAGACACCACCATCAGACCCTATAACAAGGACTAATCAGACCAGCCAAAGATGTCACCGTTTGGCTCTCTCTCTCTCTCTCTCTTTCTCTCTCTCTCTCTCTCTCTTTCTTTTTCTCTCTACGACTCAAATTGATGATTGGATCTCTCTCTCTTTCAATAGTTTGCATCGCATTCATCCTTCAACGGAAAGGTGACGCCTCCCTCACAGATCCCACAACCGACTTCGAACCCAATCGAACCCAGATCTGGGTTCAAAGAAGGAGAAAAATAGAATAAGAAGAAAAAGATGAAGAAGAGAGATAGAAGAGAGAGATAGTGACTGGTTGGAGGAAGAAGAAGAAAAAGAAGAGATAGGAGAGAGACGGTGACTTGAATACCATAAGGTCAGGGGTGGTTGACTTGCATAAATGATGATCTAATCTCCAGATTGGATCTCCATCGTTTATCTAATGAGATGGACGGTGAAGATCTAAGAAGATTGGATTTTCATCCATTTTTTAAATTTTTTTTCTTTATTTTTATAAATAAAAGATCATTTTTTTTTAAAAAAAAAATGGTTTTTTAAAATTAATCTCCACCATTTATTAAAATGAAGGACGATGCAGATTAATTCTCCATCAATTTTTTTCTTTATTTTTTGAAATATAATTTTTTTTTTTTTAATTTTAGTTTTCTAAAATTAATCTCCATCGTCCATCAACATCATGGATGGTGCAGATCTCACTTTTTTAATTTTTTTAATTTTAGTTATTTTATAATTCAAAAATTATTTTTAATTATTTTTCAAATTTTTAAACTATTTCTAGAACTTATAGATTTTTTTTTTTTTTTGAACTAGATCTTAATTGTTCATTTTCGAGATGGACAGTTTAGATTTTTAAAATTTTTTTTCACAAAAATAAGGCCATCAATAAGTGAGTCAAGGGTATTCTTGTCTTTTTGCTCTTATTTGTTATTTTCCAGATATCTCAAACGGTTAACATGATCAAACTGTTAGTGCAAAAAAAGACGTTGTTACAAAAAGTAAAAATGGTTTCCGTCTGTAATATAACATATTTTTAGAGATTTTTCAGTAATTCTCTCATTGGCATATTGGTATGATGACGATGACATGATCTATCAATCCCTATTAATTTGGCATATGCTTTCTGACTTGATGTATGTGGAGCACCTTATGCCTCTGGCCATGGCCACATACAAACATAAGTTAATTTATTAGACTTTGAATTTGAACCATTTTATTAATGATGGGACAATATCTAGCGACGTAATGAAATTACGACAAGAGGCGTGTGTAGGAAAATTTATCTTACCTTATAATCTATAGACATCTCACACCATATAATCTATAGATATCTCACTATATAGTCTATAGATATCATATAATTTATAGACACCTTATCATAAAAGTTATACACACTTTTTTATTTTTATTTTTATTATTATTATTTTTTTATGGTTGGTATAAATCCAAGGATCAGTTGGGATCAGACGAGATATGATTCTGAGGTGCAATTTGAGAAACAACTCTCACACGAAAGGAAATAACTCATATATAGATAGAGGAACAGCTCACACAAAGGTAGAGGGAAACCCACATTTATAAGTGGGAGGGTGCTCATGGATGTAGAACTTGTGACACACAACATGGGGGGCTGTGCTTTTGCCAACGAATCACAAGCCCAAACTACCTTATAGACACCATATTGTACTAAGGAAAGTACACCTATATATAAATAGTGCACTTGCACCACACAATTGGACATTCTAACATTTTTTTCCGTTTCTTGAATTCTTAGATCTTCATAATTAGCTCTCTAACTTGTGATGTGTAATTATTTTCTGTAATTATAGAGTGCTTAGTACACTCGTTGATCAATCAACATCCAAAAAGGTATGTGTTTACTTGAATGATAATTTTGCAATTATCTAAACAAAGATGATTGTTAATTTATAAACAATTACCTAATTAAATTAAAATCAACTTGACATAAATCAAACAAACACGTACACTCGTCGTTATGTCTTTACAATTTCTTTACAACAAACAATGCACTTTAACCTTGCAAGAGCAAGACAGAGAAGCTAAGTGCAGCTTAGTTATAAGAGGAAGAGCTCTTGATGCTTGATTAAAACATAAACGCTAATTACTTGATCAAGGCTGAGTTTTACTAGGTACGTACATACCGATTAATTAATTGCTGATATCTCAGCCTAGTGTTTTATACCATATTACAGATATCAAGTACCCAGGTATAACCTTCTTCATGAAATTGAAATATTATTATTTCAAACGTTACGTGTATCCGGTCTACATCAAATCTGCAGGCCAAATATTCTCATTTTTGGCCTGAACCTCTACAGCTTCGTCTTGTAAAATGTAGAAACAAAACAAACAAAAGTTTTGAATATTATGTTCTTTGCTATTTGGACTACTTGGGAAAACAATATGCTCCAGGCCAAACGAAGTACAACTTTTCGAATATCGTATCAGTACACATAAAATACATTTTCGTTTAAAAAGACAAGAAAACGGGTACATAACATTCAAACTTCACTAGATAAGTAGATATGTATTTTTCCATAACGATGCACATATAGTCGTCATATACACATTTCTAGATAGAATTGTTTCATGACTAATCGAACAAAGAATTATATATCCGTTGATTTTATACACACATTTGCATTGTACTATTTGCAGTTCTCACTTAACTTAAAACTTACGTCTAAAGATTTGGCACCTTGGAAATCAATAATGTTCAGATATTATTGACTTTTTTCTTTATATATCTATCATTAACTTTTAAATATTTCAATTTGAAAGTGTCTTTTACTTAAATAGGAACTCAAATCGTGGTTAGAAAATGTTTACAACTTATAGCTCATGAGTTTCACATGCAATGTGTTTCGAATAGATGTGATTCGGACCCTCTAATATTGTTAGCGCTACATTTAAATGTGTTTGAGGGTTGAATCATATATATATATATATAATATCTTAAGCATATCAGATTATCAGTAGCCCAGATGTTATAATTCCGGTCAATCCTTCATGCCATTTTTCTAAAAAAATATTCAAATGATATATGTATGTTGTCCATAGCTAGACAAATTAAAGATTTGGAAATCTATATAACAGTGAAGTCGGTCTATGATTCCTTGGAAAGACTCAGTCATATAATAGCAAATCCAAAGCTTTGTTTCCTCAACTGTGGTCAAGAGTAACTTTCATGCGATCTCATCTAGGAATAAACTACACAATGATTCTTTTTCTTCTTTCTCTTATCTCTTAAAAGGAATGCATTTTATGTATAACGCCTGAATTCCGCCAATCTAATGAACCAATCAAAGTTTTCGAAAACAACACTTCAATTCACAAGAAACGTATAACATGTAAACTCTTGCAAAATGTACTGTTTAGAAAGAAATCATCAACCTTTAATGCATTTTGTTTACCTGAAATTTTCATTGGAAACAGTCAGAGTTTATCACAAGTGTGAACACCTTTTTAATATACTTGATAAGATTACAACTAAAATAGTTTTCTTTATTTTAATTTAAAACACATGCATCCTGTCTAAGAGGATTTGATACGATATTTTTATAGACAGATATATGATCTTTAGTTTACACATATATGTAGAGACTCTTTCTATTGTATAGTATAGGATCTTTTAGATAGAAGTTTTATATCAAAAGACGATCATCTAGACTAAAAACAATATTATCATACTATTTGAATCCGAGCACATGAAACTCTATGAAGACTTGCTATTTCTAAGGTAGTAGTATATATAGAACTTTATGTATGGAGGGGAAACCTTAAAAGAAAAACTGCACTGCAAGTCCAAGAATGGACGAATGTCACACCAATGTTTGCCAAGGGGTTTTGTATTAGAGCTGCACCCACCTCTTCTAATTGCATCTTTCACATTTTACTTATGCATGGCCAACACTAACAAGGAATGTTTATCATAATTTTATCTTTTCCCTTATTGATATAATAGACCATTGATGTCCTTCTTATTTGTCCAGGCATTAACAATGTGAAAGGATGATGGCATCCAATTATTTTGAACTACTATAATATTATTAAAAGAGATTCATAATGGAATAAACAATGCCATCAATATCTCATCTTACTTTCAAATCTAAATTAATAAACATTAAACCTGTTACGAGGTCGTTTTCATTATATATGCATAGTATCTAATGCAATATAATATTATCATTTGCTTCAAATTAAGTAGCAGGTTTTAGTTTCACAAGCATAGCTCATGAAAAGAAATTAAATTAATCAACAAAGAAATCGTTGCAAGAATAATACAAGGTAAGAGAATTTAAGACCTGTTTGCAGAGAAATGCATATTCTCTTTTTTTTCCCCCCAAAAAATTAACAATGGAAGAATTTAAAAGTCTTCTGGTTTCATGTGCTATAAACTTCGTATCGTAATATTTAATTTACAGTACCAATTAAATCAAGAGGATCTCAACAACTTTAATTTACCATCGTTTGCTTAAAGCATGCAATGTTTTTTTCTTCTTAATTTATACATACAAATTGTCTCTTCGGTAGAGCTATCAAACAGTCAAAGCACCATTCTCAATATTTTTAAGAAATGAAGGAATCATTTTCCTGGTCATCGCTTAAAATTACTTATTCCAATAAAGAAACATATCTTATATCTGTATCTATAATTTTTTCTTTTTGAGTAATATCTTTATCTATAAGTTACTGTTTCAGAATCAAAACCTAGAATGAAAAAAGTACAAAAGCCACGTTGCTGCTTGCATTGATATATGGCAGAAAGTATGCAGCTTAATCATAGTGTAGCCAATCGTTAGCATACAGCAAAATAGATTTATGTGTGTTGATTTAATTTGTATGGAAAGTACAGCAAATTTATTTATTTATTTTTAAGACTGAGATTAGTTCAGGGAATAATCAGAATCTACCGAGATAGGAACACTAACGGCGCAGTACGGAGAGCTACTTCTAGATAAAAGGGATCCGCCCACATGAAGATGAGAGAGAAAATTCATACTCAAGGGAGGGGGGGAGCCGAGGGTGGGGGTGAAACTCATACAGAAGGTGAGAGAATAATTTATTTTTTGGTATCACGGGATGTCGACTCATGCGTGTCGGGGTATGGAGCTAGCTAGCGCATTAACTAATGCCGTTGGCAAAGTACAGCAAATTTTGATAAGTCCAAAGCTCACCTTATCTTTCAGCCGTCAAAGAATATCTTTCATGCATGCGTGAAACATGCTACTATCATCTTGAAATAAACAACATGAAATGTACTAATTATATTATATGATCAATTACATTAATTATTTAAATAATGAAACCGTACATGCTTTTTTCTTTCATGAAATTGTTGAGGTATATATACATATATATATAACTTTAATAAAATGTATATGTCATATCATCATGATGTTTAGTTAAAAAACAAAATTAATTTAAATATGATTTTATAAATAATTATTAAATGAATATATACCATTTAAGTGTGTACTAACTTGAAACATTTTCTATTGAAAAATATCTCCTACTATTCTTCTTCTTTCTTTTTAAAAAATTTGCAATCATATGCTGGGAGATTTTTTTTTTTTTTCATTTTCAATTGGGATAGGCTGCAGGAAATGGTAATTTTTTTTTCTTTTTTTTTTAATGTATAATAAAAACTATATATTGACATAAAAAATGCAAACCAACCACAAACTATCATATATGATTAAAAAATAAATAAGAAGCCAATGATTGGATAGTGACCATTATATAAGTCGAGGGGTGGTCTCTCCAAGATTCATGCGCTTATATCTACTAATTACTCAATCTCATCAATAGTTCCAAAGTTTGTAAATTACTCATCAGATGATGGAGATAATGAACATGTCTGGTCCAACCCTCCCACCAGGCTTCAGATTTCATCCTACAGACCAGGAACTCATTATCGATTATCTTAGGAAGAAGGTCTCATCATCGTCGCCAAATCAAGTAGATTCTATCATAGCTGAAGTTAATATCTACAAATTCGATCCATGGGAACTTCCTGGTGCTCCTTTTTTTTCCTCATCTATTTAAATTTTGTTGTGCTTTAGTCTGTGAGTTTGGCATACACTAAATTACATGCGTGTGTGCATGTATGTGTGTGTGTGTGAGAGAGAGAGAGAGAGAGTTGTAAGATATGTTTAGGGTGCTTTGACAAGTAAAATACTTTCAATAAAAGCATTATTAGGGTTCTCCAGCTAAACAATCACCCACATAGAGTTTTTTTCATAAAAGTATATTTTCCATTTCATTTCTGATCCAAACCACCAATACAAGAAAACTATCTATTAATTACTTCTTTAAAAGTTATCCCAAATGTTCGACATAAATGCGATTTTCATGATTTACAAGCACTTTGGATGATGTCAAATGAATTCACAAGTGCCCTCTTAATTATACCATTAAAATAAGAGTAGAGAATTTCAAATATTGGATTCACTCATATTGTAAGCGTAATTATATTGATCTCTTTGTAATTTCTCTGTAAATGAGCAGACAAGGCCCGGTTTGGGGAGAGTGAATGGTTCTTCTTCAGCCCGAGAGACCGGAAATATCCAAACGGGACACGTCCAAACAGAGCAGCAGCATCTGGTTACTGGAAAGCCACAGGAACCGATAAGCCAATTCTAAGCTCTGGTGGTTCACAGTACTGTCTTGGAGTGAAAAAGGCTCTTGTATTTTACCAAGGCCGTCCTCCAAAAGGCACAAAAACCAACTGGATGATGCTCGAGTACAAGCTTATTGATGATACCTTTCGGTCCCAAAGGCCACTTAGAGCATCATCAATGCGAGTAAGTACCATTTTTCTAATGCTTTTATTGACTTGTTCTTCAATTTAAGAAAAAACAAAACAAAATTTAAAACAATATAAGTGTATTGTGTTTTGTACATATATAGAGATGATTGCAAATGAATACTTTACTTCACATAAGTTGAAAATGGAAACAATATTAGCCAATTTCTGCATGTTGGGTTCTATACAGACATAGACGCGTGGCTCGTTGTTTGTCATTCTCTTGACCGTTATCCTGCAAACAACTTCTAGACAGTTGTCTAAGGGGTAGTATTATTTGTCAAAACTCCTATAGAACAATTGTTGTTTGCAAAGTTTTGGAGGCTGATGAATCTTTATTTGTAATGCTTTTGTGAGGTCAGTCTCGAAAAGATTTCACGATCTTTCCTTTAGCATGTCCATTGGAAGGTTTAGATGTCGAATATCTAGATGTTACGTTGTAGTGGTATATAGCTATACGAGATAAATTGTGTTTTAAGATATCTTTATAGATCTCATATCCTTGAAGTAAAAAAAAAGAAAAAAAAGAGTTCATGACCTTTGTTTGCAACTGCTATCTTACTTCATGACACTGATTATACTAAAAAGGCTCATTTAAGTTTTATTGTGACATTTTAAAACTTATCCATTTTTTGCTGCTATTTTACAGGAGTTTTACAATCACGATATATCTACTATTTTGCTAGCAGTTTTTAGCTGAATTGCATTACCAATCTCAGTTTTTATCTAAGTACATTTAATGTTTACTCTTGGTTGTTTATAAAAAATTATTCAGGAGAAAAATATATGAATCGTAGTTTTCTATTATATATCCATGGAAGAGCTAAGTTTTTCCTAGATATTTTACAACAGTGAGGATATTTTCTAACAGAAGTCATTCCTAAACCTTTTCTTAATGATAAATGATTTGATAAAGCAATTTAATTAGGGTACTAAATTAAATCAAAATTTTGGAATCCCTGCGAGATAAAAAGTTTAGTTAGTTTTTGAGCTATCAGTATATCATTGGATTCATCTATTTTTATTTAAACAGTGACTAACAATCCTCACACTAACTTAATTAAATTTAGTGTGATCGAGCAGAATTGTACACATATAAAATTGACCAAATAAGCTAACTGATACTCACATCCTCACAATATACATAGCCCGTTATGGTGTGATGTTTGTTCAGCCATTGAAGCTGAATTGAATTTAATGTCTGTTTCTATTTTCTTTGTTTCAGTTGGATGACTGGGTTTTATGCCGAGTTCGCCAGAAAAGCAACACTCCCCAACGTATAAAACCTCACGATTACATTGCCAGTACTGGCAACAGTGTTTTTTCACATTCTCCTCTCGCTTCGGGGTGCTTACAAGGTCAAGATCATCAAGTTAAGGACAATATAAATATCGTGGAAAGCTCTATTGATGAGTTTCAAGCTTATCTCATGGCTCCCTCAGAAACAATTGAAGAAGCTGACGATTATGATCATGGAGAAGCTAATTCAGATCATCATCACCACATTGATTCCAGTCAAGCCATGTCAGTTTCTTCCAACGAATTAGAGGCTCTTGAACACTTGAGAAAAGCACTTTCTATTGGAGCTTTGGATGAACTTGTACCATCCACTACTTGTGATTATAATTACGACGACAAGGAAAGCATTTTTGAAGTTTCTTCTCCAGCTACTTCAGCTTCAACGTCACCATACTTCCCCCAGTTTATGATTTAGAAGGGTATATATTTTGGGTACCTTCTCTGGGTTTAACTAAATACAGACGGATTTAGGTGATTTATTTTTTCGTCATTGATCTCACTTTGGCCGGAGATTTCTAGCTAAAAGGGTTTTAAGAGATTCTAATAGAAGTCTCTGACAAATTTGAAGTAAACTTTTAGTACATTGCATATTATTTAAGAGGGACATTGACAAATTATGAAACTGGCCTAGTTTGCCTGT
Source organism: Nephelium lappaceum (assembly GCA_021234005.1). Taxonomy (NCBI): domain Eukaryota; kingdom Viridiplantae; phylum Streptophyta; class Magnoliopsida; order Sapindales; family Sapindaceae; genus Nephelium; species Nephelium lappaceum. The sequence goes on from CM038010.1 coordinate 14,456,277, forward strand.
ATAAGAGTTATACCTCGGGGAGGTATTAGATCTAAATTCGACACTCATCTTAGCTTCGGGGAGTTGATAATATTGTGACATAATTATATATTTGTTGTTTGTGTTCAAATAAAGATTGTCTAGGAGATTATTATAAAGGTTGAAGTTACATGTATAGCAGCCCTATGAAAGGGGTTTGTATTCTAGAGTTAAGTGAACTTTGTAAAAGGAGATGGTAATATATACTAGATGCACTGATTTGCTATGAATTTCTACATCATGAAAGCAACCATCTAGAAATTTGTTTAGTTTGGTTTCAATAAGATTAATATGTATAATATATATGTTGTACAACGTACTCGCTCAGGAGGTTTGACTTGTATGTGATATCAGATTTGTGTGACAATGCAGTAATGTTGCAAATCTTGAAATCAAATTTTTATGCTAACTAAAATAATTAATGGGTATGTATACGGCATTTTAAAACTCAGTGTATGTTATATCATTTAGATAAAATTTTATTACAAAATTTTAAAAAGTAAGTTTTAGTAAATAATATCGTTGCGCAGCAAATTCAATCTAGTACTATAAAATAAGTGAAAAATGCAAAAAATGTTTATTCTACAAAATAAAAATTCATTTTTATCCATTTTTTAAAATAATTAAAAAAAGACATTTTTATAAATGTGTAAGGGCTTTGCCCTTTTGACAATATGAAAGACACTACCCCAGGGTAGATACACAAAACACATCACTTCAAAATAAGAGAGATCAGAAACAGAGATCTCATTGTAATGTTTGTCAAGCCTTTTCTCCATTGTGTAATACCTCACTAAATTTTACCAAATATGACTAATTTCACAGTTGATCATACGATTGTAGTTATATTTCACAATCTTGAACCACGCATTATCAATCATGTACATAGTACACAGTAAAAATAGGTCAGTGTGAGCAATTTGTTAAAAAAAATGCATGAACATGTTACTATGGAATTATATGTACTATAGGCTAATTTTATTACACATCATCAACATCTATTCTATATATGACGCCTCTAATAAGGTATTAGTATTAAACTCACTCTTTGATCATTTTTATAGAATTTCATTGATGTAATATCTTTTAGGAGAGAATTCAAAGAATATTTGGAAATGGATAATCCAAAAAAACCCATTGCAATTTGCAAAAATATTTATTTTACCATTTATAGTTTTATTTTTATCCAAAATTCTTTCTGACGTTAATAAAAGTACTCAAAATACCCTACGGTGGCATCTGAAAGGACGAAAATATCTTTGATGATCACAAATTAATGATGAAATCATAGAGAGTAAACTGATCATGTTCTATTAATTTTTTAACATCATGGAAGATTTTGAATAAAAATAAAATTATTGTGGTAAAATTGATATTTTTATAAATTACAATTAGTTTTTTGGAATTATCCCTATTTGAAAATAATACAATAGAGAAAAGTGTATTCAATATTTCTTTTAAAAATAAAATACTATCAAATATCCCAACTGGGGTTCCGGTGTATAGTGCTTTTTGTTTGTATAAGCAAACCCCATTTGGAATTAAAAAAAAAAAATGGTATCAAATATAGTAAGAGAGATTTGCAAACAATACTCCTAAGTTTGATTTATCTCCAAAAATAATCCTTTAGTTTTTAATTTAAATGAAAATCCCTACATTTAATTAAGTATAGTAAAATAATGTAAAATATTATTTTAAATAAAAATTATTGAATCTAAATGTTGAGTGTATATATATATATATATATATATATGAAAATCAGTGGGCCCTCCTTTATAGAATTTTCAATCGATCCATGCCTAATTGCAAGAAAATTTACAAAGTTTAAAGTAAGAATGAAAGTGCCTAGTGAGAGAGTCTCTCCTCAAATCCTCTCGGTGTTAACTTTTTATCTCATATTTCTTTTTCATTTTCTTCTTTCTTTAAGTGTTTTCCCTTTTACTTTGAGTCTTCAATCTTCATCCATATAAGATTTAAGTACTTTTGTAAAATTTTTAATTTTTATTAGATTTTCAATTATTCTTAAATGTTTATGTGCAAGAGCTTTTGACTTTTAAGTAAATCAAGACTACAGATGACAACAGATAGAGTCCAAATGGGTTTAACAAAACCCAGATCTGTACCCACACCCGCACTTCACCCGCAAACCCATAAAAAATGTCAAAAAAAATTTAATAACCAATTTATCACATAATTTTTCCTCAAATTTTTTATTTTTTATCAGACATGACTCACGAGCTACGGATGGAAATATATTAAAGACGAAGAAGACAAGCTTGACCGTAATGAAGGGTTGCAAAGTAGGTGTGACAATGTGGACACCGGTGTTCCGTGGGTGGGTGTGGTAGCCAAAAAGGAGAGAGAGAGGGAGAGCAAGGATTGAACAAAATAATTAGGGATTAGGGTTTCAACTTTTACATATATATATATATATATATACACACATATGTAATTGTTTAATTCTATAGGTTTGTGTGTGTAAGTGCAGATTTTTTTCTGCATCTGCACCTAAGCCCGTTTCAAGTGTGGAATTTCATATCCACACCTACTCACGAATTCATTTAATAATTCACATCCATCAATTACGAGTGAAAATTCTCATGTTTGTAGATGAAATTGTCATTTGTAGTTAAGACTAATCCAATCAAAATTAAGGTAAATTTAATTAAACAAATAAGACCTTTTCTACCTTTTTAATTTATTTCAAACAATGAATATAATGTTTCTTATCCAGGGCATCTTCTATTCATATTTACTACATAAACCTAATAGTAGATAATTTTCATGTAAATGAAAAACCAAAACATCGGTTTTTAAATAGATCAAATCTCAGGGTCTGTTTGCGAATCTTTCAAAAATTGCAAGGGTTAGCCAAGACTCAAGACTAGAAAAAGAAAGTAGCTTTGTTACCACGCTACGCTGTCGTTCCACGCTCTAGGCGACTCCTCGTCCAAATGACAACAATACCCTCACTTTCCATCACCCACTGCCGCTACAGTGAGGCCTATAACCGTAACTTCGTTTCTCCTCTTCACGCTATTTTATAAAGACCTCTGACCTTCTTTCCCTCCCCAATTTTAAACCTGCCTTCTCTCTTTTACTCCTGAGAAAACACACACACAAAGCGAAAACCAGAGAACGTGGAAAAGAAAATAAATAAACAAAATAAAAAATCAAAATCAAAATCAGTTAAAAAATGTTGAGTTTTCTCGGAAAAGGAAGAGGTACGCCCTCTGACAACTCACCACAGCCTGGCTACTCGCCGTCGCCGTCGCGGACTTCGTCCGTTTCGGCTCCGGTTACCGGTCCGGCTCGGCCGATCCGTCTCGTGTACTGCGACGAGAAAGGTAAGTTTCGGATGGATCCGGAGGCGGTTGCCGCGCTCCAGCTTGTCAAGGAGCCGATTGGTGTGGTTTCGGTCTGCGGTCGCGCTCGTCAGGGGAAGAGCTTTATATTGAATCAGGTATATTCGTGTTCCTTTTTTGTTTCAATCTCGAATTGAAATTGTGGGATTTATGTTGTGGATTTTTGTGAATGTTTGAAGTGGTGGAGTCTAGGGTTTGTTATTTTGGGGGATTTGGAGTGGTGCTGGAAATTAGGGCTTTGGAAGTGGTTTTTATTACTTGTCGAAGTGTGAATTTAGTGATTTTAGTTATAGTTTGGACAAAGCAGGAGCTTTTTGTAAAGTTAAGTGGAATTTTTGTTTGTTTTTGGTGAAGAGTGAAGTAGTGAACTCTACCTTCTCTGATTTTTGTGTTCTTACGGTTTTGGAAGAAAATTTCTGGTTTTGGGAGCGAAAGTGGAGTGATTTTAGCCACATTTTTCAATTAGTTTGAATTTTGTATAAATGTGATTTTTTTTTTTTAATGGTGTAAGTAGAGGTGAAATTGTTAAAAAAATATAGGATTTGTGCCTTTAAGATTTTAGAGTTGAAAATCTGGTCATTGCAACTATAATTTCACCTGCTATAATTTGTTGGCTTTGGTTAAGTTGAAGTGAGGTTGTTAGAGTTGTGGTTTATTTGTTGTTTGGTGAGTAATATGCTGCAACTCTAGGTATTTGATGTTTTAGTGGTGGTTGTGAAACAGTTTTTGGAAGAGATTTTGCTGCATTTTGAAGTGAATGGTGGACATTGTAGGGTCATGAGGCAAAAAAGTGTGATGATTGTGGAAACTGGAGACTGCTTTAGTTCTCCCTTGCTTCTGTTGTTGTAAGGAAAAGTACTGAATTTGTTGGTTTTGGAAACCAAAAAGTGTTGAGATAAAAGTTTATTGAAATGAGGAAGTCTGCACAGTATTAGAATAGAGTGTCTTCTTTTGTTTGTTTTTTGGAAGAATGTTTCAATGACAGCCAATTTACAGTAGGTCTGAACAGTTTAGTAATGTTTAAGTGTAATACTTAAGGATTGGAGAGAAAAAAGAAAAGTTAATGAAGCTACCAGGAGTAAGTGCAGGCTAACTTGCATAGAGATAACAGGCCCTAAACTTTTTTAATTAAATCAAAGATGTTGTCTCTGCTGGAATTAAAATGGAGAAGATTGATATGTGAGCTGAGAAAAGAGTTTTCAGATTTATTAACTGTTGTTTAGGTATGTGGTAGTTTGTTTTGCTTGGCATCCAATATGATAGGGCTAGGTTTTCTTGGTCCTCAGTTTTAGGATAGAAGTCATTTTATAATGTTGACCAGAAAGGTTTTGGTGCAATTATTGTATGATGCTATGGTGGGATTTTAATTTATGATATTACTGAATGATAAATATGGTTGTCTTTTATGGATTTTTTTTTCCTCACAAGAAATTTGAAACTTTCCATATATCTGAAATTGAGATAATCTAATTAGAAAACTGGATCTAATTTTGTTCCAAATGGATAATACATAGCATTTTGTTTCAATATTTTGTTGTCTAATTGGAGATTGTGCTACTAGTATCCTACATTATTAACTTGCGGTCTCACTTCCTCTGAATTGTGGCACATCCATAATATAAAACCCCTTAAATGTGATATCATTCTTGTTTAGTATATTATATAATCTAGTAAAAGTTGTGTGGAGCTCCAATAAATACCTTAACTTGGATTTTAGATATTTGACTCTATTGATATTATGTGTTGCTCCTGGATATTATCTTTGTAATTCATGGTTGCTTCATTACCTATTACGTGTTGAGATTAAACTATGTGGATGGATTTTCAAATAACAATTATGGTTGCATTTATGTGTTGCAGCTACTTGGGAGGAGTAGTGGATTTCAAGTAGCATCGACTCATCGCCCATGCACAAAAGGCCTATGGTTGTGGAGTGCACCTTTAAAGAGAACTGCTCTTGATGGAACTGAATACAATCTTTTACTATTAGATAGTGAAGGGATTGATGCTTATGATCAGACGGTTAGTTTTCATTTCAGCTTTTTAAATTTGATAAAGAAATATGGTAAACCTTCAAAAGATATATATGATTATTTTACTTTACTTATGATTATGTTGTGTTAATCTTATTGTTTTCCTGATTGATAGGGAACGTACAGCATTCAGATATTTTCCTTAGCCGTGCTTTTATCAAGCATGTTCATTTACAACCAGGTTGAGTCCACTCTGCTTATATCTTTGTCCTTAATATTTTCACATTGTTTTGTGATTTTGTTAACTTTTTCAACCCACAACTATTGTATACTGTCATGGAACTACTTTGCCCCCTCTTTATCTAAAGATTGTTTCTTGTACTGGATTCATAGTATGTTTACCTATTAATGTTCTCTTTATTTTTTTAGATGGGCGGTATCGATGAATCTGCACTGGATAATCTTTCTCTTGTTACTCAAATGACAAAACATATCCGTGTCAGAGCCTCTGGAGGAAGAACTACACCTTCTGAACTAGCACAGTTCTCCCCAATCTTTGTTTGGCTATTAAGGGTAATTTGCTTGAATCTATTATTAATTTGTCTTGATGTTACATATTGTTCTTGTACTTAAAAGCTCTGATAACATATTCATGTACTACATATTTGGAAATGTACTCTGAATAGTTTTCCTTCTGTTGTCACACTCAATTTCTTACTTCTTTCAGGATTTTTATTTGGACTTAGTCGAGGAGAATAGGAGAATAACACCTCGTGACTACTTGGAACTTGCTTTAAGACCAGCTGAAGGTAATGGAAGGGATATAGCTGCCAAAAACGAGGTAAGATAGTGGTTTAATTTATAAGGGAAATATTGTAAGAGCAAATGATAGAAAATATTGATATATATTGATTCTTGTTTCTTTTAGGTGTTTGTATATTTGTTAGATTCTTCACTCTTATCTAAATGACTTGGGCTACCTTGTAAAAAAGCTAATTTTAGGTCATGTAAGTCTTGGATATGATACCTCTACGATTATGTTTAAACATGCTATTGGTCTGTTCATACTTGCAAAATCATCATAATTTTGATGGTTTATATAACATGTTTTGGATACCATGTTAGTGCTCTAATTGTTTATAATTTTTCTCTTTAGTTCTAATAAATATTTTCTATTTGAAATTTTTATAAAAGAATCTAGTTGAAAGTCAAAGCAATTAGACTTGTGGTGGTTTTAATGGGATACATCTTCTGTGCTACCAAGTGTTTCCATGTCCATCAAACCCTCTTTCCAGACTTTTAGTGTTTAGTTTAGGTTCACGCTTTGTTTATATGTGTATACGTCTTGGCTTCATGGGAAGTGTAGGACACATTGAGCAATGTATTTTTCAATTATATTTTCCCTTTTTCTTCTTTTTGTTTTGGAAATGTTAATTACATGTCATTATTGATTTGTAGATCCGCGATTCTATTCGAGCTTTATTTCCAGATAGAGAATGTTTTACCCTTGTGAGGCCTTTGAGCAATGAAAATGAACTCCGACGACTTGATCAAATTTCGGTTAGTACCTTATGGTTCATACTCTCTCTATGTCTCTCTTCTCTTCCCCACACCCTTTCTATTGTATGGTCATAAACTTCATTCTGTTTCCTTTTAGCCTGCTATTATTTGCACTCTGAAACACTTAGGTTTTGTATGCAGTTGGACAAATTAAGGCCAGAATTTAAATCTGGGCTGGATGCGTTAACGAAATTTGTTTTTGAGAGGACAAGGCCCAAGCAAGTTGGGGCTACAGTAATGACCGGTCCAATTCTTATTGGTATCATAGAATCTTATCTAGATGCACTGAATAATGGTGCAGTACCTACAATATCCTCGTCATGGCAGGTTAGTTTGTCTTAAAATCAATTTTATTTATGGAATTCCTCACTCTTAAGTGTGAAGGTAGATTAATTTCTTTACTACTGTTATTCAATTAAGATTCTGCACATAAAGTGAAAATTTGAGTGTTGAGTCAAATTTCTGAGAATATTAAAGAAGGTTGTCAATTGTCTTATTTTTTACTTTTGGGTAGAAAAGCAGATGATTTGGCATTATTTCATCCATTACCACAAGTCATGCCTGTCTTTTTAATTTCAAAGTGGCCATTCTAAATCACGAAAAGTTATTGAGGCTATGTGGTTCATATTCAATGACTTTAAAATATTTATTTTACATGCTACCATAATTGTGTATGTGACTCATTGTTTATTATTTTTTTTGTAAATTACTAATGTGGATTTCCTATTATTAGAAAGGAAGAAAGCACGAAAAAATAAAGCATGAAATATATACATATTCTTAGTGTTACAAGAGGGTGGATTTAATGAGAAACCTAACCCTGAATAGAATTGTTGGAAGAAAATTTTTTAAAGCACCAGAAGAATCACCATTTATTTCTATTTGTTTCATTATTTTGCATCTCTAATATTTTTGTGCAGAGTGTGGAAGAAGCTGAATGTCGAAAAGCATATGATTCTGCTGCTGAGACTTATATGTCTGATTTTGACCGCTCAAAGCCACCCGAAGAAGTAAGTCATGCTTTATTCTGACTTTTGGTGTTCTTCATTATCTTTCTAACTCTAGTGCTTCTAGATTGCATTAAGGGAAGCACATGAAGAAGCAGTTCAAAAGTCATTAGCGGTGTATAATGCTGGTGCTGTAGGGGTTGGTGCAGCAAAGAAGAAATATGAGGGGCTTCTCCAGAAGTTCTTCAAGAAGGCATTTGAGGTAACAATTATTTGCAACACCACTATGAAGTGTAACATCCTATCAACCATCATTCAGGTGATGATATATAATTTGATGAACCCTAATGAAAGGTATTTGTGATATCGATCATAGATACACAATTTAGGGCATGTAAATGCACATAAAAAAGTGTTGCTTTCTCTCCTTTATTTTTCATGCAAAGAATTTGTTTCTTGATGGAGGATCAATTTTCGCTTTTTCAGTACTATTATCTGGCCTCCTTGGTTATGAAGCTTGTTGTCTCCTTGATCATCTTTTAGATGAATTTTTTTTGGGTTTGATTGAAGGTGCTGGTATAGGTTAAGTTTTGTAGCCAACTACTCCAAACTACTTCCATCGAGGTGTGGAGGAGGCAGGGCAATGAATTAAAAGTCCTAACTCATACTAATGTTGTAGCTTTAACTTGTGAATTGGCACGGAGGGGGGATGGTTGTGCAGTTTGAATGCAAATTCATTTGCTGGCTTTTTCAATCTCACAGCTTTTAAAAAAAGTTATAGTACTTGCATGTCTCAAATCTCTTTTATATGTTTCTATTTTAGGATGATTTATAGTATTTGTTATTTTGAAAATTAAAATAAAACTTCTATATATGTGCTTTAGATAATATTCTGTCCTAAGTATTTGTCTGCAACATAAAGTTTCATTTCATCACATGCAACAGATATATCAAATTATGCAACTTTTGATAAATTTTGTACACTTTGCTTTAACTTTATAAGGTTTTATTTTATTTTTATTTTTTTAAAACTATGCATATGCATCTACTAGGCATGTTTTGTGCATTTGATGACATTGGTTCTCATTGGCCATTGATGCAGGATTACAAGAGGAATATATTTATGGAAGCAGAGCTTCAGTGTTCAAATGCTATACGGAGCATGGAGAAGAGGCTGAGAGCAGCATGCCATTCTTCGGATGCAAATATGGATAATGTTGTAAAAGTAAGCATTCATTGTCTAGTTATTCTTATTATCATTCCCTTTCAAAGACAGCGTTATCAAAATTTATTCAGTAAAATCATCTTAAGGATTTTAAGCTTACTATCTAGTCTTGGATGTCTTGTCAATGTCATGCATCCAAATATGGTATTGATTTTTCAACTTTTAGACCTTTATTCTCTCTAGAATATGCATGCAGTTATTTCTTTGGTGTACATGGTGAGAATGCATAAGCTGACATTGCATTGAGTGTCAGCTGATATTTTAGTCATGTCAATAAATTGGCAGGTAACTTCTAGGGGTCTGTGTGATTTCCTAATTGGTTCTTAATTTGGGGCTATGTATTGACTTGATATGCCATCTTTTCTCGTAATTGCTTTAACTGTTGTTTGGATGGGTCAAATGCTTTGCTTCACTCTTAACTATTGATTGGTTTACATTTCTTTGGATTGATTGAGAATGTCTCCTGCAGGTTCTTGATAGTCTTATATCTGAATATGAAGCTGTGTCTCATGGCCCAGGAAAATGGCAGAAACTTGCTATGTTCTTACAACAGAGGTTTGCTGGTTTTTGCTTGTGTTTTTTGATTCAAGGGTTTCCTATCCATTTGTGTCTTAACTTTTCTTTATTTGAACTCCCCAGTTTGGAAGGTCCCATATTTGACCTTGCCAAGAGGCTTATAGATCAAATTGGATCGGAGAAGAGTTCTCTCATGTTGAAGTGCCGATCAATTGAAGATAAGATGAAGTTGCTTAACAAGCAACTGGAAGATAGTGAGAAGTACAAGTCAGAATATCTGAAGCGTTATGATGATGCCATCAATGACAAGAAGAAGCTTGCTGATGACTACACAAGTCGCATTACTAATCTGCAAGGTGAAAATAGTTCACTTAAGGAGAAGTGTTCTACCTTATCAAAGACATTGGATTCTCTCAAGCATGAAACCACAGACTGGAAGAGAAAATATGATCAAGTCTTAACAAACCAGAAAGCTAAGGAAGATCAGGTCAGTTCAGAAATTGAAGTTCTCAAGTCGCGGAGCACTGCTGCTGAAGCAAGGCTGGCCGCTGCACGGGAACAGGCTATGTCTGCTCAAGAGGAGGTCGAAGAGTGGAAAAGGAAGTACGGTGTCGCAGTTAGAGAAGCAAAAGCTGCTTTAGAGAAGGCAGCGATTGTGCAAGAGCGCACAAATAAGGAAATGCAACAGAGGGAAGATTCCCTCAGGGAAGAATTCTCTAATAGTTTAGCTGAAAAGGTTCTCTCTCTTTCTCTTGCACACGGACACACAAACATGCGCCCCACACAAGAAATGCACGAGCACATAATTATTTTATTTCTTTATACTTCAACTAATTAATATCATAACTAACAAAACAAAAATTCATAATTTTTGCATTTATGAACATGCAGGAAGAGGAAGTGAAGGACAAGGCTGCAAAGATTGAGCATGCTGAGCAGTGTCTGACAACTTTGAGATTGGAATTGAAGGTAAGGTTCTTAAATTTTTAGCTTCTGGAATCTGGCAATATATAAAGTTTTTTCTTCCACATATGCATCATATGCATTCACACCAACAGAGCTGAGTGCTTGTACTCGGTAAAGGAGCCTTGAAATGAACTATTGATATGCTTACACATTTCTAAAGCAAACTAAAGTTGGTATGTGCATCATATGCATTCAATGGTGTTGTGCATATGTGCATGTGTTGCATGCAAGCCAATTTAATATGTTTAGATGCATGCTTTGTGTATAGATTGTGTGTGACTGTGATAAGTCCTGTGCAGGCTGCTGATTCAAAAATTAAGAGTTATGAAGTGGAAGTATCATCTCTGAAGCTTGATATCAAAGAGTTGAGTGAGAAGTTAGAGGTTATAAATGCCAAGGCCCAATCATTTGAGAGAGAAGCAAGGATGATGGAACAGGAGAAGCTCCATCTAGAGGAGAAGTATCGATCTGAATTTGAAAGGTTTGACGAAGTCCAGGAACGGTGTAAAAGTAGCTGAAAGAGAAGCTAAGAGGGCAAATGAACTGGCTGAAAAGGAACGAACTGAAGCAACTGCTGCTCGAAGGGCAAAAAGTGAGTTTGAGAAATTGGCAATGGAAAGGTTGGCTGTAATTGAAAGGGTACAGAGGCAAACTGAAAGTTTGGAGAGACAGAAAACTGACTTTGCTAATGAAGTTAACAGATTACGTGAATCAGAGATGGAGGCCGTCTCAAAAGTTGCATTACTAGAGGCAAGAGTTGAAGAAAGGGAGAAAGAAATAGAATCCCTGTTGCAATCAAACAATGAGCAGAGGGCTAGTACAGTTAAGAAACTTGAAGATCTATTGGAGTCTGAACGTAAAGCTCGTGCTGCTGCAAATGCCATGGCAGAACAACTCTCTCTTGAGGTACAGTCAGCGCAGGCAAAACTTGATGAACTCCAGCAAGAGTTGACTAAAGCTCGTCTGAATGAAACAGCATTGGACAGTAAGCTCAGAGCTGCTTCCCATGGTAAACGTTTAAGAGTAGACGATTTTGAAATGGGAGTGGGATCAGTTCAAGAAATTGACACAAATGAGAAAATTTTAAGAGCCAATAAGAGGTCTAGGAGCACGACTAGCCCGATTAAGCACACACAGCCTGAAGATGGTGGTTCAGTGTTCAGGGGTGATGATGATAACCAAAGCCAATACTCTAATCCGGAAGATTATACAAAGTTCACCGTGCAGAAACTCAAGCAGGAGTTGACCAAACATAACTTTGGTGCTCAGCTTCTTCAGTTGAGGAATCCTAACAAGAAAGAGATCCTTGCACTGTATGAGAAACACATTCTGCAGAAGTCGTAGCAACCTTTTAGTAACATGTATAGCCTGGTTAAATGTAAGTGTAGATGATAGACGGTTGATGAACATGGAGCTCGTTAAAATCATTCTGGTGTAGCAAACAGGTTTTGGTAATTGCCTTTCTTTGATGAAAGCTTTAGGGTGTGATATGAGAGAGTGATTAGTATATGTTGTGGTTTTAAGTTGTAGTTGATGTCTAACAATGGGGGCAAACGGCTAGATGTTAAACCTTTTTTAAAGTAGATAGGTGTGAAATTGATTTAGTTTCCCCCATAATTGTCTATTGGGAGGTTTCTGTTTTTACAGTTGTGTTTTTTTTTTTTTTTTTTGCTTAAATATCTTATGCTGCCCTTAAAAGGGAACTAGTATTCAAGTTTGTTTTTCAATTATGAGAAATTTAAGTGAAAACTATTTTCGTATATGATAATAAATTATGAGAAATTTATCTGAAAATTTGATTAGCTATTCGAACTGTGCTTATATCATACAAATTGATGGACTCCATTTCTATCTAAAATGTACTTCAAAATATAGGGTCTTCAAGTCCCAACTCAACGTCATCGGGCACTGGTCCATGGACAATGCTAAACCTCCTAATGTCCAAAACTATTCCTGTTATTTTATAAAGCAATTGCTTGTTAAACCTTTTTTCATTCTTGTAAATTTTACAAGACGACGTTATCGAGGCAGAAATGTCATGAAAATTTTCCAAATTCTCTAAGTAAGTTTCTGGCACATTATGAGTTAAACTAAACAGAAAACATCCTTTATGCTACATAATCCTAATATTTGTAATTGAATTTACAACACCATATATTTTCTTATTTATTATATTCCAACCCAATTTATCCAACACTATATATAGATAATAAATTTATTACCCTAAATAAATACATCAAGATGCAACCATTTGATTCTCTGCTACATGAAATTGTCGTAATAAAATTGAAACCTTTTTTTATTGCTGACAATTGGTGCCAACAGAGGTAAAACAAATCCAGTCGCTAAAAAATGAATTTTCGTTCTCGACTTCAACCAAAACAGAACCTCTAAATACTTTGCTAACAAACTTCACATAAAATCTCAAAGTAGTTAGGTTTAAATGATTGAAAACGTCTTTTCCAAAAAACCAAAAAAAATTGATTGAAAACGTTTTTTATGGACAAGGAAGGAACATAAAGATCCCCTGCATTGTCCAGACAAATCCGATACAATATCCCTCAATAGTTTCTCATTTCTTCATTGTATTATCGACTTCAACTAGCGATGTCCACATAGAATCAAACAAACCAGACCTAAAAGTTAGAAACCAATGACCATGCTTGAGCAACTTGTTACTTCTTATTGAGCTGAATGAAGTTCAATAACAGACTAAATTCTTCAGCAGAGAGAAAAATAATTGCATAAACGACTTTTCTATTCAACCCAAAGTCCTTTTCTAGTTTTACTTTAGTTTTAATTAGGATACGGAATGAAGTATGTTTCGGTTAGGGACGTCAGTTGAGGCAGTTGCATCGACTTACAATTGACTCCAGCCGATCCCTTACTAAATAAGGGTATAGCTAATATACAGTTTTAATAATAGGATTTGATTATTTTATTAGTTATATAATCTATCTAACAATTGCAATAATTAGATTGGTTTCAATCATCATTTTTACAACCAATCTAATGGATATAATTGATGGGTAAAATTATCCGACTAATAAAGTAACAAAACCCTAAATAATAATATAAGGGTGGTTACAATTTACAAGAGAAACATCATTCATTTTTAATTTTCTTAATTTTTATTTTTAAAACTTCTTCTTTATTTATGCAGTTGAATTGAAATTTAATAGAACTGGATTACTTTATTTCCAACCCAAAAAAGAAACAAGTAGAACTGAATTACTTTACAGTATTGTTATTGGTCCTGTATAGTAGCATAAAGTACTAAATAAACTCCACCTCACCCAGCCTCAGGGTTTGCATTTTTCATTTAGCCTATTTTCTTTATGTTTTTGGCATTTTATCAGCTACAATAAAATAATAATTCACTGAGATTTCAAAAACAATAATAATAATAAAAAGGGTTATTATGAAAAAGCCCCTGAAATGCAAATTAATCGAAATTTACCCCCCGTTTTTAAATTATTAGGTAAACTACCCCCTGCCGTTAACTTTCCGTACAAAACGTTAACATTTTCCATCCGAAATAGTAAAATGACCAAAATACCCTTACCATATCCTATAAAATTCCTCTTATACCCTTCAAACTTATGAAATGACTAAAATGTCCTTTAAATTATTAATTAATTAAAATATTAAATAAAAAATAAAAGATTTAAAAAAAAATTTTCTTCACACAAAATCCCTCACTCCACTCTTTCTTCTTCTTCTGCGATTCTTCTTCTTTTTCTTCTTCTTCTTTTTCTTTTTCTTCTACTTCTCTAATGGAACCCAGAACTGGGTTCGAATCGAACCCAGTTTCTGGGTTCGAATCGAACCCAGTTCTGGGTTCCAATGGAACCCAGATCTGGGTTCCAACGAACCCAGTTCTGGGTTCCATTGGAACCCACTTTCTGGGTTCCTTCGAACCCAGATCTGGGTTCGATTGGAACCCAGATCTGGGTTCGATTGGAACCCAGATCTGGGTTCGAAGGAACCCAGAAACTGGGTTCCAATGGAACCCAGAAACTGGCTTCCAAAGGAACCCAGAAACTGGGTTCCAAAGGAACCCAGAACTGGGTTCGTTGGAACCCAGTTTCTGGGTTCAAAGGAGCCCAGTTCTGGGTTCCAACGAACCCAGTTCTGGGTTCGAAGGAACCCAGACCTGGGCTCCTTCGAACCCAGAAACTGGGTTCCAACGAACCCAGTTCTGGGTTCCAATGGAACCCAGAACTGGGTTCGATTCGAACCCAGAAACTGGGTTCCATTCGAACCCAGTTCTGGGTTCCATTAGAGAAGTAGAAGAAAAAGAAAAAGAAGAAGAAGAAAAAGAAGAAGAATCGCAGAAGAAGAAGAGAGAGTGGAGTGAGGGATTTTGTGTGAAGAAAATTTTTTTTTAAATCTTTTATTTTTTATTTAATATTTTAATTAATTAATAATTTAAAGGACATTTTAGTCATTTCATAAGTTTGAAGGGTATAAGAGGAATTTTATAGGATATGGTAAGGGTATTTTGGTCATTTTACTATTTCGGATGGAAAATGTTAACATTTTGTACGGAAAGTTAACGGCAGGGGGTAGTTTACCTAATAATTTAAAAACGGGGGGTAAATTTCGATTAATTTGCATTTCAGGGGGGTTTTTCATAATAACCCTAATAAAAATTCAGTTTCAAATCAGTAACAATTTACTTTTCAAAAAAAACAAAAATCAGTAATAATTCTGGATCCCTTTCAACTTCAATAATAATCCACTTCCTCGACAAAAAGTCAACAACTAGTCATAGTCAAGCCAGAATGGAAAAGAGTGAAAAGAAGAAAAGAGAAGGGAAAATGACGGAAAATAAATTAAAGCCAGTTGGAGTCCGTAAATTGTGGAAATGATCGGACGACAAGATGCCACCATTTGAATTTCGAAGTTAACCCCAAGTCCAAGTAAACTCTTGACCATTCAACGAAAAGTTTTTTTGACTCACCGCCACAAATACAATTTTCCTCTCAACTTCTTCACTACATAATTTCCTAAACATTTGGTTAGTTCTTTCTTTTTAGCTGTTAATGGAATTTCCTCTTGCTTCCATTTTCAACGTCAAAAGAAATATATTATACATTTTTATTATGTGCATATATTATATGTTGAAAAGAAAATTTCGTAATTAGGATAGAAAATTTCGGAATCAATCCTGATTAATAAATTATGATACGTGTTATGTTAAAAGCAAACAATGTTGGAACATTTTAAGACATAAGGAATCTTCATCATCTGTGTTGTGGTCATTTAATTGTGATTTTGGTTTACTTGTCTTTACTTTCCCTTTTATTAATTGACGGCATGAATACAATGAGTTCCAGTTGATTATAGAATAAAGCCTTACAGATAGTTGATAATGGAAGTATCATAAGGGAAGTTAGCATAATATTACTTGTGCAACACGTTTTAGTTGAATTCAGAAGTCATTGTTCGAACTTTGATGGAATTTACTTTATATTTAATGTAAGAAAAAATAGATAGAGAAGGTTATGGAAGATCGAACTAATTCTCAAGTGAGGGAAATTTGAACTTCTGAATATTGTTAACTTAATTTTAGATGGTCACACGTTTTATTTTGTTTTTTTTTAAGTATAAAGCACTATACTATTCCTTGTTAACTTATTTATATACTATTTTTTATGTCTAACTTATTTACATTCAAAATAAATAATTTTACCAAACAAAGTTTCCATATACAATAATAATTCTTTGATTGTGTGAATCAGTTATATTGTTGTAAATCTATTGATGTTCAAGATTTTATTTTTTAGAGTAAACATTAGAAAATAATGTAACAGTCTTGTCCGATAAGATTTGTTTGGACTATCAACCACTTACTTGTTTAACAAGTTTTTGGCTCAAACAATAATAATATTTAATGTTTTGAAGGCCCCTGGTCCCCTAGAATGAGAGTATGCGATGAATGAGATAACAGTAATTAATTGGATGCTTGAAATATTTCTAAGATCAACAGTCATAACTATGGCAATGATAACGCCATAATTCGAGCTAAATAATGATTCATTGATGAAGAATTCATGTCTAACAATTATAAATTTAGAAAATATAAGGAGAGAAAGTTCGAATTCCGGTGATTTTTATATTATAAATAAGTAGAATTCACCTCTTCAAATTAAAAACAAAAAAAAAAAGACGAAGTAGAATTCACTCTTATTTTAATTTCCATATCATCGTTTTTCCAAATATCAACCTAAAAATTGTTTCTTTTTTCGTTTTCTTGGGACCCAAATAGACGAAAATATATAAGGTAAAAAATCAAAAAAAAATTGAAAGAGAGAGAGAGTGTGTGTGATGGGTTGGAGCAGAGTGAGCTAGGGTTATGGGTAATTTCTTCCTCTCTACTTGAAACCAAAAAAAAGAAAGAACAAAATAAAATGAGGGAGAGATGAACGACAAACGATAAGCGACGGAAAGATTTTCACGAATGGCAAGTGACAACAATATTACGATTAATAAGAGATAAATGGCAAGATTCATGGCGACAAGCGACAGGCGATGAGCACGACAACAAAGAAATGTGGCATGATAAGATTAAAAGAATTGTGATGAGAGTGAGAGTGAGGTAGACAGCTCTAGGGCTGTGAATGTGTTTAGGGTTGCAAATGTGTGATGATTGGTGTTTGGCTTTATATTTTCAGAAAATTTTTTTTCAAATTTATTTTTTGGATCAGTTTATTTTACGATCCAAAATCGAACCAAAAAAAAAAAAAATCGATTTTTGACATTCAAAATTGAACTAACCCGAAGCCAAGTTGAAAATTAACATTTTCAGGTTGGGTCAAGTCAGTTCAATCAGGGTCGGTCCAATTCAGTTTCGGTATTGTTTTTCTTTTTTCCCCCACCCCTAGTAAAGATATTTCAATCTCGTAAGTGGCATTTGTTGACAAAAACAATAAAGTACAGGAAGTGAACAAAGAACATTAACATTCCTTAATTTACAACTATTCATATTAACAATCCTTAATTTACAAGTATTCATAGGTATTTTCTCTTTCAAATCTCTTTAAACTTGTTATTTTATTATTGAACTGAGACATGGACTTTTATCATGAATGTGAAAAAGAGGTGTTCAAATATTCCACCAAAAGTAAATGCGTAACACCATTATGATTTTCATTCTTCAGAATAAAATTTGTAACACACCATAATTACATTAATAGAATTAACAAAATTCATTTGTCCACAAGATGCAAATTATCTTGTGCATCATTTTCATTGGTTGCTTCCTTTTGAACTGTTCTCTGGTAACATTTTATCTCTTAAAAATTAACGATCTCTCGGATAGTTTTCTGTAGGTTAGAGGTTTCTTATATAAAAGGGGAGAAAAAATCAGGATACACATATAAAAGTAGATTAATCACACGATAGTTGAAGTAACATTAGACATAAATCTTATACAAAAGGAGTCAGCTTCCATGCAAATGTAAATGCACCACCGTTCTCATACCATCCCTGATAGAAAATGGGAGACCCTAATATATATACATAATTATATGAGTTTCTCCAAAGAACAAAGTACGAACACAATTAGATACCACAAAACAAAACAAACTGTAAAACTTCCTAATCAAGTTGATAACAATTCTCCTTTTGCCACCTCTATCTAACGTAAATGAAACTCAACCTTATAATATTTGGATACAAGGTGCATGCACCTCACGCTAATTTTCTCCGACAATGAGCTTCTACTTGTACAAACAAATATCAAGCTTGTGATTGATGCTTATTACGAAGAATAGAAAAATAGATATATCTTAACCAAAACACAAGGTCTTTCAACTCTCAGAAATAGTAGGACCTATATATTTTATTGCACCTTACCTAGAATTTAAATATTTATAATCTTAAAAGGTGCTAGCAGAATGTCATGATCACCAAATCTTGCAAAGAACCTGGTCTGTTTTTTCTTGAATTAACATGCACCTCAAAACCCTCCAGATTATTCCCCAGGACCTCCTTTAATTTTCCCAATAAATTTCCTGAATAATATTAATATAATCTGTCATATTTTTCCACAACATATGCATGGTAGCAACAACATCCAAAGGAGTCATTGTCATTGCTACCTACCAAATGCTTCTCGTGGATCTCTATTTCCTGTCAAACTTGTCTTTGCTTGTATTGGGATCTATTCGAATAAATGAAGACCCATCACCTTGAACATTAACCAAGTTAGGGATCAAAAGAGGTGGGCTTTCTCCATTATCGTGGCTTCCATGATCATAGGAGTTAATAAAAGGTGCACTGTAATATTCAATCAGATTTGGACTCTTGGGTACCCCAATATTGTGCACACTTTGATCTTTGAATTTTATTTCAAGTGAATCTTTAATGCTTGAACCACATTGTCTAGGCTGTGTTTGGTAGAAAACCTTTGAAATCACTAATTCTCCGTCTTTTTCTTCTTCATTATTGCCTAGATGATATTGGTGCATCACCCAGTTTGTCTTCTCAGGCTTTCTTTGCCTGCCATAGTTTGTGTAGAGAACTAGAATCTTTTTGAAACCCTTGACAGTTCCATCACCAAACACTGCCCTAGTCTTGCCTGTTTTGTGCCACCTTGTCTCGCTACCATCTTCATCAGAGTGTACTTTTCTTCGTTTTCTAGTTCCGGTGGTGTATGCCTTTGAAGGTCGATGAAAGAAGTGGCGGATTTGACCATCTTTGCTTACTCCTTTGTCATCAAAATTTATAGACAAAAGTGAGTTGTATATATACTTTGATTATAAAGGGTTCAAAAGCAAAAGTCGCATGCTGCCAATAAAGAAAATAATGATTTACCGGGAAAAGGAAATGAAACTAATTCAAAACATAAATCATTAAGGAAGCACTACAGTTTAAAGGAGAATGCATGACTTTTGTGATTTGGTGGATCATATAAAGACCATTATGGATGTATTCTCTTCAACTAAAAATGGTATAAATTCAACTTTAATTTCAAAGTATAAAGTTGAAACTTTCTTTTAAAAGGAATTTATCATTTGGATATATAATCAGCACATGTGATTTAAGTCCTGCATGTCATGTATATCTTCTGCATGAAGTTATAATGGCTTCACTATGTTCAAAATGTGAAAAAAAATATGAAAAATTTCAACAAATACCAAAAAAAAGTGAATTTTGAAACTATAAAAAGGAAAACGAACTATTTCTTAGTTCGTTCAACAAATAATTAGTTTTCACTTGAATTAATAATATTAAAAAGCGGAAAAAAAAAAAAAAAAACTCAATTCGTTTTTCCAATATTAATTTTAAAATCCACTATTTTTTAATGCTTAAAAAAATAAAAAAAGAAAAAAGAACTTAAAGAAATATCTCATTCACATAATCATCATCGGATAAATTAGAATCAAAATTTATGACTCTTGAAACATGAAGCTCAGGATGTATATTTGCAATATTAAAATTTCACATTGCTTGAATAATAAATCAAAATGTTATAAACTTACACTTCAAGCTAGTTTAATACAATATAATATGAAACTTTTTAGATAAAAACCTGAAAACAAAACCAATGTGGACCAAATCCCACAACAAATAATGTCATGTTATTGCTTGAGGCCCCAAGGTGGTTACATGTCATATATCCTAACTAGCTAAGGTTACAGCTCATGCAATATCCAGTAACTTTCAAAAAAAAAAAAAAAACGACTAGCCAAAAGAATTTGCCGCAAATTTCAAAATTCGTAAGGTGTGTTCATGATAAAGAAATAAAAAATGAAAAATGAAAAAAATTCAATATTAAACGGTTTTTTATGCTTATAAATTATATTATGTATTAGCTTCAATATGGTGCCTCATTTACTTTTTATGCTTATAAATTATAATAAGCATGTATTAGCTTCAATATGGTGCCTCATTTATTAGACCATTAATAAGAATAAGACTCATCACCATTAATAAGAATAAGACTCATCCTTAATTAGCCCACTGAGGTGCTGACTTGTAACACACTAAAATGAGTTGGCTATGAGCGCCCATGTGCCAGTTTTTTTGCTTCTTCATGAAATCAATCCCTCAATAAAGACTTATTAACCTTCCAAATTTAAAAACTACGTATAAAAAAACCACCTATACTCTAATACATATAGCACAACCACTCTCGATAATAAATTGTCTAATTTTCAATGGGAGTATATGAGAAATCAATATTATGAAAAAGAAATCCAAGATCTACTACTTCTTCCATATATATCCCTGATTAATTTTTCAGTTTTCACTCCTACAGCATGTCTTGCACCGAACCCTCCTCATGTTTAAAACATGTAAATGACATAACCAAAATTAATTAGCCCCTAAAATCAAAAGAATTCATCAAGCTAGCATACCTGGAAGCTTCTCTGGATGTGTATAGCAAATTCCATTCTCACCCTCCAATGTGGGAATAAATTCGTCGATTAGAGGATGAAGTTTACGCTTATCAGACATCACTTTGGCCTCCAAATGTTCCAGAATTTCATTATCAGTTGGATCAAACTTCACTCCTGCTGGTAGCCCCGGCAAATCATGAATTCCAGCCTAATTTCACATTTTTTTTTTTTTTTGGGTTTATACAACACACAAAATATTAAAAATATTAAAAACAAAGTACAACAAAAATTGGGAGACAGGTAGAGGACATGGAGTTAATTAGAAAGAAATTAAAAAATATAGATATATGAAGAACCTGATCATAGTATTGTATTTGATGGCCACAGGAAGGGCATGTTATGGTACGGATTTCATCGGTTTTGGTTCCGGAAACAGTATTTGTGTTTGTTTCTTCGTCTTCTAGGTCATTGCACCATGTCATTTCTCTTGATTTCCTCTTGTTCCCATCACAAATTGATATTTGCCTTGTTGTAATTTCCTCCACTTCGACAAATTAAAAAATAAACAGATATTCTAACAAGATTGAGATTTGAGACACACAAATTTTTATAAAATAAAATAAGAAGAAAATCAGTGAAAGGAAGGGAAAAAAAAAAAAACAAAGAAAAAGGAAAAGCTAGGGAACTTGTCTCTTATGAAGCACGTTTTTTGGATTGCACCCACTTATTGTTCTGGAAGTTTGGCAAGGAATTTAATTCTTCCACACTTTTTCCTTCAATCTTTCGTATGATTTGGTTCTCTACTGCTCCAAGCTGCTGCTTCATAGAGAGAGGGAGAGAGAGAGAGAGAGAGAGAGAGAGAGAGATATGAGGTGTTAAAGAGCTACAAGGAAAGAGAGCGAATTGGATTTGATTTGTATAAAATTAAACTTTTAAGAGAGAAACACAAAATTCAAAAAGAATAAAAGAAAAAAACATTAAAATAAAAACAAAGGTTGCTTGGACGTCAAGTCTGGCTATGCTAACGTATATACGCTTCTAAGAGAGAATAAATGCAGTCTTCTCTTGGCACTTTATAGCTGTCTGTTCTAATTGAGGACTATATATGTAATACGTCCCTCTGCTTCTGTTTGATTAATTATTTAATTAAAAACAAAAGACTTGTTTAGGAAAAGTTAATGATAAATAACAGACAGGTAAATTGTTTAAAAAAATGAAGGGTAGAGTAGAGATGGAGGAACCCTGATTCTATTTTAGGACGTTTCACCTCTTCCGAGAGAGAGAAGGAGATTGGTGTCTTTAAGGCTTTTAGCTGCAGTGTCAACCTAGAGTGTCCCTAAAGGTTTGTCACAATTTTTCTTGTAAAAAACATATATATATATATAGGAATTTCATTTCAACAGAAAATGAAAATAACAGTGGGATATTACACCTACCTTTATTTGTTGTATTGCATATGCTTATTGATTCTTTTCTTCGCGTAGACTTCTTATTCTATGTCTCAACTCTTTGGTGAATGGGTTAATGAAAACGTACTAGAGACAATTTCCATGTGTTTGCATTTTACAACAATTTTTTCTGCCCTTGTTGTCATTCTATATTTAATGCAATGTCCGGACCCTTTTCACTTTTTATAATTATATAAAATTGCAAGTCGATAAAAATGTCGAAAATTGTAATTTTATTGACGTGCGAGAGATTTATTACATTCAGTACTACTTTTCTGTTCCGTTCAAATGCTTAGGCTACTAAACCTTAAATTTTAATAGCCATAATTACTTCAGTAGTACTTTTTGCTCATTTTTACGCCATCTATGATTTAAGTATATAGAATGCGACAGAAGGATTTTACTTATAATTAATGTGATATGCACCGATAATAACCTTTGCCTTATAAATGGATACCTACTCATGAATTGTTGATTTGCACCAATACATACAAGAAAAGATCCGTCCAATTCGATTCTGTTGTTAAATAAAGCAAATAAACGGTTTAGTATTGTTCCTTTTCAACACATTAAACATGGTATTAATTATCATTTATGTGGAAAACCGATTGAATGGTACATTTCTCTCTCTTTCTTTTTTCTTTTTTTTTTTTAACTATAGCTTTGTTTGGCCATTTTATATATACAGATGCATATATATATATATATATATATATATATGCAACCTTCTTGTTTAGTAGAACTTGTCCTAATCTGAACATTTATAAAATTATCAAACCTTAGTAAAAGATAAAAACAAGAGAAAAAAATAATCTACTCTCGTCAATGTGGCTTGATAACAAAGAGTCATCATACAGCTTAGTAATATGTAGGCTTGAATTCTCTGTTGCAAGTGGTATCTCAAAAATAAAATAAAGTAACATAATATGATATGATATTTAAGTTAGAATTTAATCGGATATAAATGAAAATCCTAATTATTCTTAAATACAAAAGGCAATCTATTTTCAAACAAAACAATACCCAATATATGAAATAACCTTGGTTGGCCCTCAAATTCGAGTAAAATTTATATTTATCAAACACCTATAACATTTTTCCCTCGACTAGCCATTGGCTTGACCAAAATACCCCTAACTTGTGCTTTTTCTCTCCTTTATTATATGTAAGCATTAATAAATTTGTTCTCTTTATCAAGACGATTTCAATGAGTTGTAAATCTAATCTTGTTTGTTCCTAAAATGTCCTCCAAAATATTCTACATCACACCAAATACAGAGAAACATTATACACGAAGAAGGAACTAAAGATTACACGCTAAAAATAAAGAAAGACTATATGTTGAAAATAAAGAAACACTACACTCTAAGATAGTGTTTGGTGCATGGGATTTAGGATGAGATTGGGATTGAGATTCAAAAATCCCAACCTTTTCAAATCGCATGTTTGGTGAGCAATTAAAATGAATGGAATTGGAATTTTTGGAATCCCAACCTCTCATCCAATCCCACTCTTTTAGCATTTTTCAATCCCACGCCCACCCATGTCATTGGGTGGGATAGGATTGGATTGGATTTTATATATTTTTTTTCTCTCCATTTATCTCTCTCTCTCACATTATCCTCTCATGCCCATGGAAGCTCTCTTCTTCTTCTTCTTCTTCTTCTTCTTCTTCTTATTCACACATCTGGTTTTGGGTTCGACAAACCCAAAACCAGATCAGTTCTGGGTTGACGAACCTAGAACAGATCGCTGGTTCTGGGAAGGCGAACCCAGAACCAGATCGGTTTTCGTTTGACGAACCCAGAACCAGTCGATTTTGGGTTTGTCGACCCAGAACCAGCAACCAGATGCTGGTTCTGAGGGCGAACCCAGAACCGACCTGGTTCTAGGTTCGTCGACCCAAAACCGATCGGTTCTAGGTTCGCCTACCTAGAACCAGCGATCGGTTCTGGGTCGGTGAACCCAGGATCAGCGATCAGTTCTGGGTTCGCCGACCCAGAATCAGACTTTCAGTCTTTTTTTTTTTTTTGTGTTATGATGATTTAATATTGTTGAAGATGATGTTGTTATAGGAGATGATGATGTTGATTAATTGAATTGATGATATTGATGAATTATGTATTGATGATGTAGAATTGTGGGAGATGATGATATTGATGAAGTGGGTTGATGAAGTTGAATTATGGGAGATGTTTTTTGTTTTTGTTTTTTTCTTGTTTTTAGATTTTTTATAAAATTAATTTTATATAATAAAAAAATTAAATTAATTTATTTCAATTCATTCCTAATCTACATCAAATATGATATGGTATAATTTTTAATCTAATCCCAAGTTTTACCAAACATGAGATGGTGATTTTTCATTCCAATCCAATCCATTTCATTCCAATCACGCGTGCCAAACGTAGCCTAAAAGTACATAAACATTACATGCTGAGAACATATTAAACATTACATGCTAAAAAGAAACAAACATATTACTCATTGAAAAAAAAAAAATTACTCATCGGTAACAAAGAAACAGTACACATTGAGAACAATATTTACACACTAACATATGAAGCATGTCATGGTATTGGGAACAGATCAACTGAAGAAAATTAATGAACAAAACCTGCAAATCCAACATGTTAAACACATATTATCATACAAAATCAAGATTTTAAGCAAAACCAAAACTTGTTTAAAAAAAGTTACAAGTTAAATTACTTGTTTAAAAAACGTTACAAGTTGGTTCTCTCTAGGTTTTATGTTTTCTCCGTCCACTTTTTTTTTTATGGTGCAGGTTATCGAAATTTGAGGGCATTTTTGTCCAAAAATCATTTCTTGGCTAAAATGGAAAATTGTCTGGAGTGGTTAGTTTTTAATTTGCCACTAAATTGGAGGACTATTTTGAATATTCACCCCCAATATACATACGCATCGACATTAAATGAGAACACATATTTGACAAGTTCCTTTTGCTTAGCAACTAAGTATTGTTTTTGTATACGCGGCATGATAAATTGTTGACAAGCTAGCAATTTCAAATACTTACAAAAGCAATGTTTGTACATTAGCCCACCTCCTACTTAATGTAATTGTATCAGCCGACAATATTTTCAGATATTTTATATTGTGAACATGTCTTCTTCGACTTCTCAAAGAAGCCACGCAACAACAGAGAGAAACTTCATGGGGAAGCTTTTAGCTTTTGGGATTTTTTCACTTCACTTTGACGTATGGATTAGGGTTTCGAGGACTTTGTGGTCAATCTGTTTCCTGATTTGGATGAGGTCGAATAAGTCATTTTGGTTTTTTTTTTTTTTTGGCTTCCAAGCACGTTCCTCTTGCTCGGCTCTTTTTATTGGCTTTAGTTTATTTTATTTCCGATCAATTACCTTCACATGATAACTCATCCTATTTTTTGTTTCCAATTGTTGTAGGGTTCGTTTAGTATCATTTTCAAAGTACTTATTTTGTTTTTATGATTTTAAGAAATTGATTGAAAAAACACTGTGTAATTTGATTCTATATTTCGAAACCCTTTGTTTGGTTTATGTAATTATGAGTGCCAACCCTTAGTATACTTTATATGTGCTTCTTTAATAAGATAAATTGACCAAATGAATTACCTAAACATTTTCATCAAGTAAAACTATATTTAGGTTTTGTTTAGAGACCCGATTCTTATATTTTTTTAGCTTCCATTTTATTTTATTTTATAAATATCTAAAAAGGCATAATTTTCTAACTCTCATAAGAATTTTAACCATTTTAAGTCAGTTTGTTACAACTCTTACATCAGAGGTATATAAGTGGTCTGAGAATCAATTCCTCTGATTTTCTCCCGGCAATTATGTGGATTTAAATTTAATTATATTTGTAGATGGGGCAAACTGTGAAGTGAGCTAAAGTAAATTATGTATAGAAAAAATCTTTAGTCATGTAGAATTTTGTAATTTTGTAATAGAGAATTCCATTTGTTCTTTTTTATTTTTGTTTTTTAAATTCAATAAATATTAATTATCTAGTAACAACTTTATGTATACAAGTCTCAAGTCTCTTTTTTCTTTAAGAGATCTTAAAGCGATGTCTTTTTTTTTTTAAACTAGCACTTGTGGTGAGAGTGAAACCTAAAACAATGTCCTTTTGTTTTAATATTATAATTAAATTGGGTTTTGGTAAGAGGGAAAAAACTCTAACTCACAACCTTCCGGCTTACCACTATACCAAATTTTTTATGTCTAAAAATAATGTTGATTATTAACATTAAACTTGTTTTAATTCTTTTGGTTTTTGACAAGTATATTAGAAATAAACCATAAATTTAATGTACTTGCAAATATTAAAATTATATATAGCACATTGCTTCTTGTATGGGTGGATGTGCACCTTTTGCTACATTTTAGTGGTGAGGTTCAAGTCTAAAAAAGAAAAAATGAATCTTAAAACCATAAATTTTTTTATTTCTATTTTACAAAATTATTTTATAAAATTTTAACAAACTATCCCGCACAGCAATGGATCAAATAAGTTGGGTAATAGGTAGAGATAAGACTATAACAGAGAAAAAAAAAAAAAAGAAATTTTTTTAATATTAAACACCAAGTTATTAAGATTTGATATATTTCTAAGACTCTACTCAAACATGAAAAAAGGTGAATATTTCTTCGAGAAAGAAGAAGAAAAAATAGTCAAATTCGCTGTCATCACATTTTAATATTTGAGCATCAGTACCATCCTAGAATTTAAAACGTATAAGATTGAAACAAAGGGGTCATTACTCATTGTGATAATTAAAGTCAAACACGTAAAAATTTAATGAAGTGGAAGAAAATCTTTCAACAACATTAAAGTTGAAAGTTAAAACCAACTTTCAAATTCAAAGATCCTATATACATCTATACACGAATTTCGCCATGGAATCAACCACTTCTGTAATATGAACTTACTTTCTGCAAACAATTAACCATATTATTTTTTTATTGCAGTGTGATAGGCAACGGCCTTCGAAGAATCAATGAATTCGGATCCTATACCTTTTTAAATTATAAGTGAGCGTATTTAAAATACAAGATCGGTTTTTATTAGACAAGAAAGAAGATGAAAAAGAAATAAATTAATTCTAACCACCCCTTATTATTAGTAATTGATGTTAATTTCTCACGGGATTTTTGTAATCTCAGTATACTAAATCTTATATTGGCAGATAATCTAGTTCACGAGAACATGAATAGGGAACAAGATGCGGAGATTTTCTCCAAGAAGCCTTGAATTGTATGATCTCATATGATGCATGATTATGGGTGCAAATGGATTTACGATCGGTTTCTGATTATGCGTGCATTGAGTTACAATCAACTTTACTGAGATATGGTTTATTTATAAGCATTAGAGCTATATAATGGAAGCTCTAGCTAGCCTTATTATGTAAGGTAACGTAAGTTAATGGCAAATGTAGATTAATAGAAACTTTGGCTACAGAATATATATGCAGCTAGCTAGCCTTATTATGGCCTCCGGGTACAAAGCTACAAAAACTACAGCCAACATCAAAAGATAAGGTGACAACGTCATCCAAAGAGGAGAAAATTTGCATTGTATTGGAGGCATCAAGCAACTGAAAAGTTAACAAATTATTCATGTCAATATTTAAAAGGAATTTATAATTTAAAAAAAAAAAAAGAAGTCAATGGGATGAAGAGAAAGAGTGAAAATATGTGAAAATCAACACAAAAAGCTGACATTCATGAGTGATGTGTTAACATTTCAATGCCTGAGTGCACGCGGTGCACTGATGACTTTCTCCCTGCACAGAATACCTTCAAAAGCATGAGGGAGCTTTAGCTAGCGGTAATGCTCTGAATGGCACTTAAAGAATCACTCTCCATACTAGAAACAAACATGCCAACAACTTTAATTTGAATTAAACTTGATGTACTAATTAGGAAACCCCACTTATTTCATACTAATTTAAGTGTCCCATAAATTAAATCTAAAGTGTGCTGTTTTTGTAATTTCTACATAAATTTTTTAAGTGGAAGTTGAGTTATCTCCTATTCTCCATCACAAAGAAACGTTCACAGCTTTTGGCCCAATGGTTTTTTAAAAGGTGGTTGATATTGGTCCGTATCATCTAGGCCCAATTCTGTGTGTAACTAAGAGAGCCCATCAAGCCATCCAATTGGTCCCCACTCTTCAAAGTTCAAAATGTGAAAAAATATGATAAAAATATTATAGGTGATTAATTAACAATTAATCACTACAAGAGTGTTCTTGTCCAATAATTATGATGATTGTTTACAACAATTCTTTAAGACAATAATAAGATAAGAATGCGAGACTTATCAATTACATTCATATGAAAACGATTTAGAAGTATTAAGACTAATATACGTATATAACTTGTTTACTGAGAAATTATCAATATCATTGTATCTATTAACCAGGATTAATCAATTAAATCTCTTACAGAATAAAAATTAATCAATCAATCGAGATATCATCTCAAAACTAAAAAAATAATAATAATAAAAGAAAAAGAAAAAGAAAAGACAGGAAAGAAATCTTGAATACAATAACAAATTTGATGACACTTTAAAATTTTTTTGTTAACAGGAAATTAGGGATAATCAACCTCCGACAACACTCCGTATATCCTTATACATATATATATATATATATATGTATATATAACGGATTTGTAGATTTATTCTTATTATCGTTCAAAACTCTGTCTAATATCTTTCTTGAAACGTGTATTAGTCACAATCATAAATACAATGCTTGCATATGAACATATAATTAATTCTTACGAAAAATATACATATAATTAATTCTTAAATATATTAGTACATTGATTACATCCCCGCCATCCTCCGCCAAAACAATCCATTTTTTAAATCCACAGAATCTAAACTGCACTAGTATAAGAAATTAGAATTGGTTTTTTCTTTTTTTTTTGAAATTTTTTTATTCAAAGAGGAGAATTTGGAATTAGGATCATAATTTTGCTAAAATGTATTATTACCGTCAGACTAAGTTTTTCTTTTAAATAATAGTTACACAAATATTATTGTAGTGGATATTCATCTCTTCATGATAGTCGTACGAGACAAAACACAACAATCTAATGACTATAATAATTATATAAAAATCTAAGTTTGGGGTACTATTACACTTTCAACATGGAAATGAGGGCAACACGAGAGCTCCATGACACCATTTAATAATATCTGACTGTGCATGGGTCCACCATAAATTGATAAAGATCTTAAAGATAAATTCATAAAAACGTTTGTCTTTATTATCTATAAATGCTGCAAAATTGGATTCATGACTTCAAGGTTACATTATATTAAAACATCTTAAGATATAAAATAAGGTAACATAGAAAATGCTATTAACGTTGTTAGAAAAGTAACATAAATAAACTCGTATAATATGTGCATAAACTTTACATAAACTATTTTTCACAATCGGTATGGAGAAATGATTAAGCAATAATATGATAACCAAGAAAAGGCAAATGAAATTGAGAGAAAACAGAAAAGAAGAATAAGGTCCCTATCACAACCTAAAAGATCCCCAATTTCACACGAAATCAAGGATCAAATTCACCTACCCAAATGACAAACCACCGACCCCACCTTTCAATTTCAAGATTTTGGACCCTTTTACATATATATTATTCTTCTTCAACGGCCAACTCTCAAATGGAATATTTCAAACCCCACGAATACGAGCAATCTGATGGTCAAAATGTACGCGCTTCAAAATTTTCCAAGTTCTTGACTAGTGTCAGCTAGAAGAAGCAAACGTTTCAGACCTGAAGCCATGGGGTACTCCTTATTTTGGTGCACTTGAAAAACTGGCTTGTATTGGGAGAGGGCTCTTTGGTAATATTTTATAAACTATTTTTTAAAAATTTACATCGTGTATACATATATATGTGAAAAAGGGGTAAAAAGATGTATTTTCAACGTTTAAGAAATTGCTTGATCATGTACTGCAAAAATTGTTTAATTTTGTGGAGTTAAAAACAGATATATTAATGAAAACCAGTTTGGTAGAAAAAGGTGTAAATTAATAATATGAAAAACTTTCAATAGCGTTCGAGTTTAACACCAGATTTTGAAGTGTGTAATGAGATGGAATTCCCCCACATGAATGAGTCTAAGTACATACCTGATGATCGATTTCCAAATTGTTCAAAATGGTTGCCACTTGAACAATAGAGGGCCTACTCTTCCTAGAATTACCAACACAAGCCAAAGCAACTTTGGCCAATCTAACAAGAGGCTTGACTTCAGAAGGAACCACAAGTCTTGGATCCAAAAGCTCACTAATTCTCATGTCCTTAATCAATGGCAATGACCACTTAACAAGCAACCCTTCTTCACATCTTCTACCACTCAAAAGCTCCAACAACACCACACCAAACCCATACACATCACTTGCTTTGCAAGCAGTACCACCCCCTCTCTCTGCCCAGTACTCTTCGTCCACGTATCCAACAAGCCCTCTCTTCTCTTGTGGTGCCAAAAATGATAGACCATAGTCACAAACCCTAGCACAAAACTTGTCATCTATCAGTACATTTGAAGACTTTACACAACCATGGACTATATTTGGTGCCACCCCTTCATGTAAGTACTCAAGCGCTCTCGCCGCTCCGGCTGCGATCCTCAACCGCCGGCTCCAATCCAATAGAGATGCCCCATCATTGTTTTCATGCAAATAGAAGTCCAAACTCACCATACCAATAAATTCATTAACAATAATTCTCTCGCCTGGGGCCTGTGAAAACCCTAATATGGATACTATATTAGGATGCTGAGCTAGAGAAAGTGTTTTGATCACAGATGAGAACCCAAATCCGGCATTGCTTAGAACAAGCCTTGGATGGATTCTTTTGACAGCAACCACCTCTCCTCTTGATAACACTGCTGCATATACAATTCCTAGGCGGCCTTGCCCGATGATTCTTCGATTGTTGAAGCCATCAGTGGCTGTGTCTATATCCGTTAACGGATATGCAGTTGCACAGAGCTTGACCGGTAGTGTTTCCTCGGATTCTACTGGTTTTTTCCTGCAAATGATGAAGAGAACAACACCAAGAACGACAAGAGAGACTGCTAGGAGAGACAAGAACGAATCATAAGTTATAGTCTCGATCTCATTCATATTTTAGAGCTTTAATTTCAGTGCAAAACTATGATTTGGATTTTGGACGCTAACGTCAAAAAAGTCTATAATAGCTGTATAAAGTTAGAAGAGTATTGGAACGGGCATAGATATGGTACCGATCAAAGCTTGAATGATTAATAAATATGAGAAAAGAAAAGTCAATAGAGAAAAAAGAGGGTGTGTTTGTGTGTTAGATGAAAGTGTGTAAGGTTTGAAAAAAAGAAGATATATTTGGTGAGAAAGGTAGAATTGTATACTTTTAATTTAGTTATGTTGGGTCACGGTTGGCCGCCTTCAGTCGGTACTTTAATTCTCACAAAAGTGACATTCGATAAGATGAGAAAAATAATGACAAATGGGTGCGGATTATTATATTATATTATATATTCTGCTCCACTTGCAATGGTCTTGACTGTTTCATTGTTTTATTATTTCAAAACTAATGACTTTTATCAAATAATTGAACATTTTACCAAAATTTTCCGAGCACACATAACATTATTGTGCTCATTGAACAATTTATGTACAACCGAATTCATAGTCATTAACAAATTTGATTAAGGAGGGTGTATTCAATCTAGTATTTATTGAAATTGTTTTTAATGATAAATTTTAATAGAATTCACAGGTTCAATAGTACGTATTGATTTTCTTAAAATCCATTACAAAATCTAATAAAATCTTTACGAGAATAGTAAGATTTATTTTATTTTTTTTTCATAAAAATCACTTTAAAATTCATTCAAATCAATCTAAATTTATCGTTTAAATGAAACATATGAAATCAGTAACTTTTTTTATACACGTAGATTTCATTGGATTTCATACAAAAACACAATTAATTTCAAAAAAAAAAAAAATCCAATGAAGTCTATAGGAAAATAATAGGATAAATATTATAAATTTTCTCTTTATAAAATCACTTTAAAATCTATCAAAATTCATCACGTCAATGAAATTCATGAAGTTAGTAACTTTTTTAATACACCTAGGTTTCCTTGAATTTCATACAAATCTAAGATTGGCTTGGAATTGGATTTAATGTATCATGTATCGAAATCAGAATAAATTGTTTACTTCAATTGTAAAAATAATAAGAATTAGCAACATTCCTTTTTATATGTTTATTTTAACTTGAAATGGATTGTTTACAAGTTATAAGAATGTCTTTGATTAAAAATATGTATTTCTTTAGTATTTTTTAAAGAAAATTATTTTTTTTTGGATTTTTTTTTTTTTTTTTTTTTTTTTGTGGTCATCAAGAAACAAGTATTTTTATATAATACTATTATGCTTATTAAGCTATTTTTTTAATAAATTCTAAAAATTATTATATATTGTTATATCATATCATGAATTATTTTAACATATTGATGCACTCAAATAGATTTTAATTTTAAAAATTAAATAAAATAACAAAAATTATTTATTATTAAAACACACTCGTCAAAAGCAACTTTTTTATTTCCAATTTTATCTCTTATTTTTTATTATTATTATTTTTTAAGTAAGGGAAAACACAACATTTTAAATTGTAAAAGTTAATGGGATTGGAAATCCCAAGTTAAGTAAGGGTAAATGACAATCCCATTTCACAATATAAAATTTATGTGGAATACATAATTCTATTCCTATTACAAATTAATTTAGAGTAAATAAACACCAATAATTATTCACATTCCTCATTTTCATTCCCTAATCCCTCAAATAAACACATGGTTTGAATACACACACTTTTAAAATGTTTTAAATTTTAATGAATTCTAAATTAAATACACCCCTATATTAAATCAATTGAATGAATCCGGCTTGATGAAATTTTGACATGGTTATATTTAATTTGTAATTAATTCTTATGTAATATTCCTTCCTTAAATTATGGGATTGAAAACGCATGTTAACAATTTTTTGAAGAGGAGAATAATAATATGATAAAATACTAAAACAAAAGACAAGATAAATAATATGTCAAGTTGATTAAAATATGGACGATTGATAAGTTCACCTTGCCATTTCGGACATCCACTTCGATATTTGTCTAGTGTGGCACGCGCAAACAAAGGATATTGATGCAAAAAACAACAAAAACAAGAAATGGAAATATAATATTGGCCGATATAATAACGAAATTAATTTTTCAACTAATGATTATGATAAGGAGTTAGTTATAACCACCAAAGTAAAATTATATCAAACTCACCGACGAGTGTAGATAAGAGGTTGTTTGGAGGGTTTGGTGGAGATTGAGTTGGATTTTTTGCAGGTTTCGTGTAAACTTCGATCATCGGTGGACTTTTAGCACAGCATTGCAATACACCTAGATTGAGTTTTTCTTGGTTTTTTTGATACATCTACTTGATCGTGACAACTTCAAATTTTTATGCAAGTTTAAAACTACAAATCGAGAAAAAATAAAAATAAAATATTAAAAGGAAAAACTTCATTGTAATCCCAAAGCTATCGAAAATTATCAAATTTTTAAAATTTTTTTGAAAACAGTTCTTTTCATCCTTAAGGTTTTGAAAACTCATAAAAAAGAGTCTAAATCATCACTCAATTGACAATCAAAGATGATAAAAAGTTTGGGTGAAAAGGTATTTTTGACATTCCACAAAAGAAGTTGAGATGACGACACGTGTATGGCCTAGATTAAATTGAAAATCAAGATTCATTAAAATTAAAATTTAAAAATAATTAATTAATTATTTACAAAAGAAAAGATCTCTATTATTCATCTCTAATATAGATGATGGATAAATTTCAAAAAAAAAAAAGAAAAAAAGATAGATGATGGATATTAAACTTAATAAAAGATAATTTTTTAAAAAAATTAAAAAAAAAAAAAAAAAACATCTAAGATGTTGAAAATGTTGAAGATCTGGCATCTAGGTTCTAACCCAGATGTCATTTGAAACAAAACAAAACCTTCGTATGAAACCATCCAACTATAATCATCTAAAACTTATTATCAATCCACACAAAAACAATCAATCCACACATCATCAACAGTCATCTTAAACCCATAATCATTTGAAAATTCGAACCCATAATCATCTAGAAAAAAATGAAAAATAAAAACCACAATTTGAAACTATCATCACCAATCAATCCACAAAAAAACAATCACCACATCGTCACCATCTTCGTCGCAACAGCCACCGTCTCCGATCTAGGACTTCGAACCCAGTTCATCATTTGAACCCAGATGAATACTAGGTTGATTAGTTTGGCTTTGCTGAGTTTCAGATGATTGGTTTGACATTGTTGGGTTTTAGATTATTGGTTTTAGATGCTAGGTTACTGGGTTTCAGATCATTCGAACTTAAATGAACCCAGTTGAATGTTATCTTCGAATCGATTTCAGATGCTAGGTTGCTGGGCTTCAAATCATTCAAACCTAAATGAACCCAGTTGAATTCTGTCTTCGAAACAAAAAAAATCGTC
This sequence comes from Nephelium lappaceum, assembly GCA_021234005.1. Lineage (NCBI taxonomy): Eukaryota > Viridiplantae > Streptophyta > Magnoliopsida > Sapindales > Sapindaceae > Nephelium > Nephelium lappaceum. The sequence continues at coordinate 14,491,265 of CM038010.1, forward strand.
ACCAGATCGTGCCAGATAATATTTCCCAAAAAAAAAGAAGAAGGATTGCACCAGATGATGAAACAACATATCGTCATTTGGTTAGATCTAGGTCTTCGAACCTAGTCCATGGTGGTGGTTCATGGTCTGTGATCTGGGTTGTTGGTGGAGGCACGCATGATGGAGACTCACGTTTGATGGAGGCTGGGTCTAGTCTTGGTCTAATGGAGATGAGGTGGGTGTTGTTTTGTGATCGTTTGATACGATAGGGTCGGATTCAAATGGAATTTGATGGTTTTTTATGGTGGTTGTTGCGACAGATAGGCTGCGTTTGGGTTAGATGAAGACTCTAAGGTGTTTTATGGTGGTAATTTGAGATGATGGAGGTGTTTTGCGGTGGTGGATTGTGGTGATGGCATTTGGGTTCAACAACCTGGGGTGCTCCAATTGAAGATTTGGTTCTAGATCTTCAAGTCTTCGAGTTGAAGATCCGGTCTAGACCTTCAATTTTTTAATATCTGTTTTTTCAACAATTATATTTCAAATTTTTGTTTCCATTTTTTTCCCTATCTTACGTAGAGATATATTGTTAATTGAATTTGTTTTTTATTAAATTAATAATAAAAATTAATTTTTTTATTTATTTATCTTAACCATCCATCTCGAAAGGTGGATAATAAGATTTATTGTTAATTTAATTTATTTTCATTAAATTAATAATAAAAATTAATTTTGGTTTAATTGAGGGTAAAACGATTATTCTAATATTTGGGTTGAAGTGAGGGGCAATTGAATCTTTTTCAATTTTTTGTTTAGTTTGATCTTCGATTAACTAATAGTAGAAACTTTTTTAAAATGTTTTCCAAATATTAAAGAGAAAAAAAGTCATTTTTAAAAGATATTTCAATTCCCGATATTTTTCAAAGCCTTAAAAGATGAAAATAAAGTTTTCCCGAATAAAAACAACATGAACCTTAGTAATTGAACCATCTAACTTAGATCCAGTTAAAATCTACGTAGTCATTGAAGACACTCAAATTAGTATGACAATGCATTTTATTAAAATAATAATATTAGATATTGGGAAGAAAATTTCAAATGATCGTGACAATTTTGTATTTGATTTAGGAATAAAATATATATTTTTAAGTATTCAAGGAATGATCCTTGCTACAAGTTACATTGTACGGTAGTCATAGGGAAAAAAAAAAAAAGTTACATTTTATGGTGATGTATGACATATGTTTTAAAGTATTCATCTTTTAAAAAAAAATTTCTATTATTTAAAATCACAGTTTCTAGACTTTCTTTTATAATATGTAGCAAAATTCTTATCTAACAATGATAAGTGTCATCAGTAATACATAAATAGGGTTTACCTACCTTACCCAATTACAAACATTATCTATTAATTGTAGTCCTGGATTGATTTTATAGATTATTATTAAAGTCAATACAATAGCTATAATTGAGGGATAATGTTAATGATTGTGTAAAGTAGTCAAACTATTTAAAGGACAAATATTTGAACTTCAATAACTAATATGAGAATGTCATTATTTTTAATTACATTATAGATTATGCCTAAAACTTTTTCATACTATTGAGTAATTATCCGAATCACTCACTTAATAAACAATTTGATAACCATCACCAATATGGATAGTCGTAGATATGTTTCTATAACATGATAATAATCTAAGTTTAAGTTGACTTGACGGCAATGGTATCTAAAAAAGAAAAAAAAAAGAACCAATAATTTTGCTATATATTTTTTCTTTCTTATTCGATTTCATATTAACATGTTAGACATATCGGATATACTTATTCTTTAATTTTTAACTTTTTCAATTGCAACCATTAACTATATAAGTTATGTGATCACAAAGTTTATAACCACACCTCTTAACAAGGCTAATGTCCCAAGTTTGTATCCTCCCTCCACACACACCCCCCTCCCCACACCACACCGCGCGCACGCCGCCCGCCCCCGCCCCCCGGCCCCGCCGAAAAAAAAAAAAAAAAAAAAAAGGGCTTAGTCTAAAACAGTCCACTTTTAACTTATTTCTTTGCCAAAGCTTTTGATTTGATAATATTTTCCAATCATTGATCTAACTCCAATTCTATCAATGAGCTGCAGAACCACAATTGAGCCTCCACTCTCTAGACCAAATGATGATTCAATGTTGGGCTAAACTGACTCAACCCACTGAGATCCACTATCATTATATGAAGATTGGGTTTTCAGGGCCTAAATCGAAAGCCCAAGTTCCCAATTGTTTACAGGCGTACGGAATTATCTATCGTAGTTAGTGCAATTCACGTGAGAAAGAAGTAGTTTTAAATACAGTTGATGAAGAGAATAAATTATAATGGTTGAGTGTTCATGACTATAAAATTTATTTATTTGTTGTGAGCTCACCACTCTATAATTAAATGGGGCCACATAGAAAACCATTTCGCCAAACAATGCATTAAATGCTCCCTCCCGATTGCGAAATTGGAGAGCAGACAGACTTCAGTGCGTCCTTCTCGCTGATATTGTAGAGTGTGTTATGGGGTTCAGATTATTGTTTACCAATTTTAATATTACATTATATGATGTGAATAGATGACTATCTTAAACATTAAAATATAAACATACATATTTTTTTAAAAGAATTGCTACTTCCAAAAATGAGAGAAAAATACTCTTATAAACAGGAAAAAATGCAACTCATATTAGTATCTGTTAATTCACTAAAAGAAATCAAACTCTCGATCTCTTATGGGGTGGAAAGATATTTAACCACCAGCATTAACAACTTAAAAAAACTTAACTTTTAGATAATAAGAGATTCTTGGCCAAAACAATCACAAGGAGCTTCTTACTTATATAACATGGCATTTATATGAAAAAAAAATAGATAAGTAAAATGAGTAATTTTTTTGCCTTATTCATCATTTTAATGGCAATTTACATGATAACATAAGGTTAAAAAGTTGGGATTTTATCCAATCAATTATAACTAATCATTTTTAAAATTAAATTGACATATGTCAAGAATACATTTAGAAGGTCAATACATCCACTCTTTATCTACGTAATTTATATCTTTTATTCGAATTCTACTGTGCATATATACTAATATGTGCAGAAAAATTTCCGTTATGATGTTATAAGAATAGATCTATCTCTGACTTATTCATACACTATGTGATTCCAACATACCTCTAAATTAAAAAATGAATACAAGTAGAAATAATAAACTACTCGTGACTATATTTAAGTTTCTCTTTTGACAAATCGATGAGTCTTCACTTTGTACACAAATAGCGATGCAAAACGGTCCTGATGATGATAGGGCATAAATGCACGAAAGAGTGAAAAGGAAACTCCAATGGGGCATAAATGCACAGGAGAGTGAAAAGGAAACTCCAATGGGCATTAATAAGGTTAGTACAGGGACTTCAGGGAGGACCTCAGACAAATCTGAGCTCAACCCTTAAAACAGTTAAGAAATATAGAACAAAGTGGTGGTTTCGGATGTGCTAGTGGTAGGGTTTCTCCATGAAATAAGGGCTAAAGGTCCACCATAACAGGCTTTTTTCCCTTCCCCTTGTGCCCCATCTACATATTTTGCGGTACCATCAGGCCCACCAACTCATAGCAATATGACCGATGGATTCTGAAACCAAGATCTACCACAGAAGTTTTGTGAATCAAGAATGGAATTACGTATGTACCCTTAAGAAAGTAAAATTTTAAGCACTTCTATAACAATTACGTTTATTTAAAAGCTCTTTTATACACGTAACATATGGAAAACTCATTAGGCTGAGAGCACTGATTAATCAGTTGATAACATCTTCGAAAACAAGTATTAGTTTCCTTTCCCCATCTAATCATGATATTCTGATAAGTAATCACGTTTGAATTTTATAAGTTGATTAATTATGCATATTGAATGAATTATAATTATTATCTTAAAATAATCAAATTAACTAACCAAAACGAAAATTCAAATACCCAACAGCTAATGTCCTAGTCATTTTTAAGAAAGATGTGGGTGTGAAGGGGACCAGAAGAGTACAGCAACTATGATGTAGGAGGAGGCCGATCAATCACATAAATGGGGCAGGACCCAAAAGGACCAACCCTACCTAACCGCTTTATTGACTTAATTTATAGCTATGTCCTACCTTAGGATATCATAAATTTGGTACAACAATAGCAAAACCACAGTAAAATATCGCGCTAGTCAACGTAAATATACATTCTTTTGTGACATTCCTCTATAACGTGACATGGGATCTTTTCATGCTTCATGGTAAAAATTGTATTCACTACACTAGTTGTTGCTAATTAAAGCCACACCTGAGTGAAGATCGCTCAGAGAAATTACCATCTATATAAACAATGTAAACATTACTTTCATTCCAAACATCTACTCAACTTATGTAGGATAAAAAAAACCCCTTCCAAGGTTAAATTTTCTTTACAGTGTACATAAACTCCTTGACAATCCTGATTTCTTCTTCTCGCCTCCCCTCATCTTCATTTTTTTATCTCAATTTGGAAATTTACCCTTTTTTTTTTTATCTCCCTTTCCCCTCCACCTTGTAAAAACAAACACCAAATGGGGATTAGAGAGTGATAAGTGGGAAGTTAGCTCAAGAACGAAAAAAAAAAAGGCTTAGGGGCCTTTTATGACACTCCTAACACAACCATGGCTTTTTCAAACAAAATTCTCTTGAACACAAGTTCTCAAGCTACACTTCCGTGATCAGAGGCATCTTCGTAGTAGTAAGGTGACAATTTGCCATCCTTTTTGGCAGGCTTGGGCTGGTTTTCTGCACCAACTTCTTGCAACAATTTCACCACCCTTCTCATCGCTGGGCGGTTGATAGGGAGGGGACTGGTGCAGAGGAGGCCAATGTTGAGGACCTTGCATATCTCTTCCTTGAAACAGGAATCAAGTTTGGAATCAATTAAATGGTCCACTCCCTTCTGATCCAAAGTGGTACAAACCCACTTGACCAAATCTCTCTCTCCAAACTCCGGATCATTCGGGAGCCTCCCTGTTACTAGCTCAAGAATGACCACACCAAAGCTGTAGATGTCGCTCTTCTCGTTCACTCGCAGTGTGTATGCATACTCTGTAACAGTTTTCACAAAAGTAATTAATTGAACTGTCCTTAAAAAAATACAAATTGCATATGGACAACTCGTGTTGGTATAAAGAGAAACATTACATGTTTCGAAGAAGAAAACTTCATATTATAAAAAGGAATTTGATAATCTGAATCAAGTCCTATACTCCAAGCTAATGTGCCAGTATATATTTATGAATTATCAGACACATCCTTCAAAAGGAAATCCCCGTATTCGTAGCACATTTTAGTAACTTCAATAAACAAAAACTTCTACCAAAACAAGTCGCAAACATGTATAACAGAGCATGATTACCAATAATTACCACTGAGCACTGAAAGAACATTAGCATGAAACATTAATCAAATTTAGTGACGCTAAAGTTTTACGATAGCACAATTAATAACATAAAAACCAAAATAACAGGAATTTGACTCACTAACCTGGTGCGATGTAACCACAAGAACCAGCGATAACAGACATGGATTTAGGCTTTCCGGAGGTATCAACCACCTTGGCTACACCGAAATCCGCCACTCGTGCTCGAAAATCCGCATCTAACAAGATGTTGTTGGACTTAACATCTCTATGGACAATGGGAGGAACACAATCATGATGCAAATAAGAGAGTCCCTCAGCTGCATCAACAATAATCTTGTACCTTGTTGGCCAATCCAACAATCCTCCTTTGCTACTATGAAGCAAATCACCCAAGCTACCATTTGGCATGTACTCATAGACCAAAAGCTTGCAATCTCTAGTGGTACAACAGCACCATAGCTTCACAATATTCTTGTGCCTAATCTTCCCCAAAGTCTCAATCTCAGCTTGAAACCCATCATCTTGAACCTGAACCTGGACCTGACCTTTCTCAAGATCGCCACTTTCACACTCCTTTTTCACTCCTCCCCATAGCTTCTTCACTGCAACAGCCTCTCCATTCGTAAGCACAACTTTATATACTTTCCCAGATGCTCCACTCCCTATCACATTATCTTCATCAAGACCATCCAGGATCTCATACTCACTAAAACCCAGTTTATGGAAAGACATCAATGTCCATTTCGACCTGTCAATAGCTCTTGCATTCTTGAACTTCCTGTACTTCAAATAAAACCAAACCAAACCGAAAACAAACACCACCGCAGCAAGCACAAAAATAGACCTCAACAACCACACATAACCCCTGTTTTTCTCCTCCTCTCTACCACCACACAAGCCCTCCAAGTCTCCACACAAACCAGGATTACCAATAAAACTACTCTTATACATATCTTTAGCAAACAAAGGTGGTAGCTCGCCAGACAGCCTATTGTTCGACACATTGAGCTGATTCAACTTCAAATTCTGTAACCCAACTGGGATCTTCCCAGATAAATGATTATTAGACAAATCAAGATAATTCAACACAGACAAACTCCCAATGTCATCAGGAATCGACCCGTAAAACTCATTATTAGCCAAATCCAGCTCATTTAGTTTCTTCCAAGAGCGAACACTAGTCGGTAACTCACCAGACAACTCATTATCATGAAGATCAAGAGTCCCCAACTCGCCAAGATTCTTCAAACTTTCAGGCAAGGGCCCACTAAACCTATTCTCACTACCAGAAAATGTAAACAAAGTCTTCAAAAAACCAATCTCTTCAGGCAATGATCCACTGAAGTTGTTCTTAGATATAATCAAAAGAGACAAATTTGCAGCCCCTGCAATCGTTTTCGCAATTTGCCCAGAAAATGAATTATCGATGAGCTCCAACAAGTACACGTGAGGGAGACCCCAGAAGAGCGGAGGCACTTCGCCGGACAATTGATTATAACCCAACCGGACACGTGTCAAGCTCTGGCAGCGCCCCAAGCTCTCCGGTATTGGGCCGGTAAACGAGTTGTATATTATTAGTAACTCCTCAAGCTCTCCTTTTTCGCATAAATTCGCCGGTATCTCGCCGGTAAATTGGTTGTTGGACACGTCGAGCCATTTTAGCGGCGAGTTTTTGCCGAGATTTTTGGGGAGTCGACCGGTAAGTCGGTTCCTGAATAGTCTGAGTTCGTATAAACCCGGTGAGTCAGCTATACTCTCCGGCAACTCACCTTCGAAGCGGTTCTCGTAAAGGTTGAGACTTTCGAGCGGCAACCGAGTCAACTCGTCGGGAATCGGTCCCGACAAGTGGTTCATCGAGGCGTCAAGGAGTCTCAGCTTGGTCAAATTAGACCACGCAGTCGGCAACTCGCCAGTTAACGAGTTGTTATACAACTCAATTTGAACTACACTAGTCAACTCAGTGAGCGAGCGGGGGATATTCCCCACCAAGTTGTTCACCGCCAGGTCCAAATCAACGAGTTTCCCGAGTCGACCCAGTGAGTCAGGAATCTCACCAACTAAATTACACTCTGTCAGCCAAAGAATCTCGAGATTCGTTAAATTACCCAACTCGGCCGGGATCCGACCCTGCAAAAACGGGTTGTAGGACAGGTTCAACATCCTGAGAGAGCTAATGTTGCCCAGAAATGGCGGTATCGTACCGTCAAGAAGATTGTAGACAAGAGAGATCACTTCGAGCTTCTGAAAGCGGCCGAAGCTGTCGGGAATCTCGCCGGAGAAGTTGTTTCCTGTCAAGTCGAGGTACTTCAAGCTGGGGAGGTCTGCTAGGCTGTCTGGTAGTGTACCAGTGAGCAGATTTTGAGCAAGATCAAGGTGCTCGAGATTGCGACACGTAGCGAGGTCGTCGGGGAGGGTGGAGTTGATGGAGTTGTTGGAGAGGGAGAGGAAAGAGAGGTTCTGGAGGCGGCAAACGAAGGAAGGGAAAGGGCCAGCAATGTTGGCGTTGGACAGGTTGATGGAGGTCACGGACTGGCCACGTCGGTCGCATTGGACGCCGAACCACGAACATGGGGTGTCGTCGCGGTCGTTGTCCCATGAAGAGAGGGCGGAGTCAGGGTCGGAGAGTGTGTGCTTTACGCGCTGCAAGTAGAGGCCTTCTTGGTTGAGAGAGAGACTGGGTAGTGGAGAGAAGAGGAAGAGAATGAACAAGTAAAGGAAGACCATGGTTGGTTGGATGGGTAGTGTGGAGAGGCAAGTGTGAGGAGTGTGTGTAATATATGAGAGCCGGAGAGAGAAAGAGAGCGTGTCTGTTGGGTTTGTGTTGTCAGTTGTGTTTTTTGAAGTGGTTTTATTTGAAAGAGAAGATGGTGTCAGATATACAGAGAGAGAAGAGAGAGCTTGGAGTGATGTTAACATGCATGCGAGCTCATTGTTGCGTTTCTGGGTTATGTCTCATGATAGATGGATTGTCTGGGTCTTTCCATGCCCTATAAATAAAACTAGTAAAAAATATAAAGTTTCAAAAAAAACTACAAAGTTTCGATTTATCTGATTAGATATTTTGTTTTGAAGTCGACGGTTGGAAATTGTGCACTTTTAATATGAGTGTTGCGTTGTAGATTACAAAACAAAAGGATAGCCTCGTTGGTTTCTTTGCTTTTTTAATTTAGACTTTTTATTGTTGTGAATTTCCCAGTACCCGTGGTTACATGTGTTTCTATGGATAATTATTCCTCGAGCTTAAAAATAAATATTCAAACAGATCAAATAGTGATTTTCATTAGACCTTTATTTCACAGAAAAAAAAAAAATACTTCTTATTTGATTTAAGGTTTAAATAAATAAATCTTTTACTATCTACTTATCAATTTTATTTTGACATAAAGAATTATAAATATTGTATTCTTTTTAAAAAATTTCTTCTTTTTGAAATCTGTTTTTTGGGGGATAAAACACCCTTACGGTCACGTTTGCTTTGTGAGATACACATGAGAAAGTGTAAGTGGTAAGAAAATGAAATGTTAAACATGTGAAGTGGATCAAATATTAAGAGGATAAATCATTAAGAAAAAAAGAAAATGCAACTTGCATTCTTTCATTCTTATTTTAAATGTTTATTAATTATTTGTTTCATTGAATGAGTATCTATTAATTACACAATCCAATTATAAATGAAGAAGAAATTTAAATTTTCGAATTTGGTGCAATTAGTAGTTTACGTGGTTTAAACTCAAAAGGGAGCCCAAGTTGCTCGCTTGAAGGCCTGCTTTTTCCCAATATGCGCACACCTGGTCTGACGTGCAACAAGCGAATTAAAGGTTCAACTCCAAGCCAAGAGGGTCAGAGAACTGGCCAATAAAGATTGACGTCTGTCTTTTCATAGGGTTACTCAAACGACGCTGATCACAATCATAAACTAATCCAACGGCTACTATCGCCCGGGAGTAAATCATCTCCATGAGACCGAGGTTGAATTTGATATTTTCATTTTGAAATAACCACAAAACCAAAAAAATTAAGCAGCAAAATCTATCATGATATTTAGCACATATATTAAGAAGATGCATGATTACACATTTTTTAGATGATGATTACACATCAAAAGCCCCTATTCAAGATCTCCTAACTCTCATATTATATTAATACGCTTTAAATCTAAAATTTTAAATTAATAAATTATGGTTCAATTATAATATTCAAGTAGATAATTTTATAATAGGCTGAAGGAAAATTTAGCAAGCCAACACAAATACAACACAAGAAAACATCACTGCTCTAATTTCAAAAAAAAAAAAACCACTGCTTCGGTCACGCGTAAATACTTTTATAGGGTGTGACAGATTGGACTATATAAAGAACCAATGGTTATGATGTCTTTATGAGAATTAATCACAAAGCTCTCGCGAGGGACCAAAACAGTCAAAGATTTTGACTGGCGTCGGTTAATTAAGGGAGAGTGAAATTTGGTATATGAGATAATTACTGCTACGACCACCCTGCTGTTGTTTTGAATGTTGTTACTCTCTTCGTTGTCTTGAAGCATTATTATGGTGAAAATCAGGTGTGGTTTTTGGATGAGACAGGTGAGACGTAAACAATGATAGTGTAAAGTTGTCTACCAAACAAGAACAAGAAATGTAAATGTGGATCTACTTGTCTTGATGGCATGAGGTGGGTTAGGTTAATGCTTTATTGGGCAGTTTTCATGGTGGTTTTGAAACTTTGTTTGTACTTTTCATCAACGATTTTGAGATATAATCAAGAAAAGCATATTATTGTTGACCAGAGAATTTACTTGCTAAGGCCATTAACTCACTTACTTAATATAGAAAGTTAGTAACTTAATCCACATAATTATTAATCATTAGACAGAAATTTTCCTTTCGGAGATCTGATATGTGGGATAAATGGGGGAGAAAATTGCATACATTACCTAGATATAGAAGAAGACATGCAAGTCATTAATAAAAATGAATATTCATTGTTGAATTGTATTGATATATGTGAGCTATCGATTTTTAATATTAATTGTTAGATGATCATACATATATAGTAAGTGTATCTAACAACAAAATTTATATAAAACATGATAAAGAAAGTGAAAAAACACTTACTAAACTTAATCTATAGTCATTATCAGTTTTAAATAGAGCCACCCAAAAAATTTCCCGCAGCACTTGTTTACTAATTATATCCTTTATAATTTTTACTATAAACATCCATTAATTAAAATATAAAAAAATAACCCTAACGAAACATACATCCATTATAACTCTTTATAGCCATCATTTAGGACAAAGACTGCTCTTTTTTTCAACTCTTCTTCCTCTTCGATTCTCAATTTAATTTCTACCATCTTCTTTCTTCTTCTACTCTTTATTCAGGTTCTTTTAATATAAGACAAATATGTTAGCATATAAATTCTCACTCAGTCTCTTTATAATATTATGAATATTAAGAAACTAAATTTATATTTTAGTTTTTAGTATTGTATTTTTTACAATAGTTGATCTTGAATATATCTAATCTTATATTTTCCCTTGAATTAGTTTAGGAATTTTTCAATATTTCATAACTATAAGATCCATTTGAAAAGTAAGATTATTATAATTAATATTATATTGAATAAGTGATTGATTTGAGAATTAGGGTTTAGAGAATTAATTCAAAATGTAAAGATGTAATGTGCAACTAAAAGAGTCTCCTTTCAAACATTACCTTGATAACTTTAAGATATTGTAGTAAAAAAAAAAAAAAAAAAGAATGGAACACCGAAGAAACAACAAATTAAAAGAAGAAGAATAAGAAAAAGGAACAGCATATGATTGAGGGGGTGTAGTTATATGTGGAATTTTACTTATTAATTTCTTATTTATAAGTTAAAAATAATAAAGATACAGTGGGAAATTTATCAGGATGTAGAATAAATATATCAATCATTTCTACTCGCATCTCAAATAATATTTGAAGCACTTATACTTTTAATGGTTGTTGGTTACCTTCCACATGTAAGATAGAGAGTTGAGTTTTGTAATGCGCATTTACAAATGTATGAAGGAAAATTTCTACCCATATTATAAAAGGTATATATATTGTCGTGTTTGAGAATTACATATGTATTTTATATGCAATTTAAAATGGCTTACTTTCAAACCATGTATATTATCTTATTTTTAAAATTTTGAGCCCGAACATTTATTAAGTAAAATTACATTTCTCTCATCCAACGGTTGGATTCCACGTGTTTATCTGTAGTCGCGTCACTACTCACTTGTACGATTTCATGTAAAATTCCAGACCGTGGTTACAATATATTTCAAGCATCCAATCAGTTCAACGTCCACGATTTGATGTTTTATCACGGGAGAGATGAAAATTAAAATTTTAAAAGACTACACAACAAAATAAAGGACAAATTTCTCTAAAAAAAAATAATAATAATGAACAAATGGCTTCAAATAATCCAAACTTTTGGGAACTCGAGCAATTTAGTAGGTTTGGACTACCTCATTAAATGAAGAGAACTTCAAATGTCTGAAGCCTTTTTTAAGGTAACAAAACCAACAGAAGAAAACGAATAAAAATAACTATTGTGCGATAGGCTCATGCAGGGATTTAACCACCTCCATTTACTGTTTTAAATAACGAATTTTAGTTTTTTTAATTCTATTATTTATATTAATATTTATAAAGATATTTATAGATTTTTTTCGAAATCTAGAAACAATTATTCAAACTATACTATTAAAATTTTATTTAGATTGATTTTAACAATTCTTTGATCCAAAAATAGTATCAGATAATAAAAAAAAATAACAACTATTATGTAACATGTATTTACATAAACTAAATGTTAATAAATAGATATAATTTACCTTTAACTAGTCAACACAAGTTAATCAGAAATTTCTGGCCACGATTTATGAATTTTTGTATTTTACTTCACTTAATACTTTCTTAAACTCCTTTTTTTTTCAAAGAAACCCTCTTTATGTTATGTATACTTTGAATTTACACTTAATTATTACTAATTAGTAAGAAAATACTAAGAGTGAAGAAATTATCACTTGTACATCATGCTACTTTGAAATCCATATTAAATTAAACTAATGAACTTTTTATTATATATATTAAATAATCACAAAGAAAATAATAAAATCATGATAAAGGTTTCATATAAACTATAAAAATAAATTATATTGAAGTAAATATATATATTATTTGGATCAAATAAATAAACTAAAATTATTTATTTAAATTTGTAACTACAATATTTATTTATTTATTCTTTCACAATTCAAGAAATAAAAGTAAATAATTTGAAGTAAATGATAATTCAATGAAAAAAAAACGATGAATGGATGCAAAGGCAAATGTAGAGGACTAACAAGAGCCATAATCTCGTCCCTGAAAATAATTATAAATATCTTTTAAAAATTATATTTACTATTTAATATTGTAAAAATTTTATTTTAGCCTCATGAAAACTGCCTTTTAGTATAATAACCCCATTAAATTAAATGTTTTCAACCCCATTTCTCAATAGATGTTGAACTTATAAATTCAAGTTATAAAACGTTAGTTGATTTAGTCTAAACAATTTTATAATAAACATTATAATTAGTTTATTAGTACTAAGATAATATGATAAAAATTAAAAAAACACCAATTGAGGCGAGATAACAATAGTTTTGTTCGTGTGTAATCGAAATTCGTCTGATTCCAAAGCTTTGTTTCATCCAATTTGTTTTCTACGAAACAAACATGGAAACATGTTATTAACAACAGGATTTTTCACAGATAACAAGGTAAGCACGTGAAAGCAGAGATATGAGATGCATCGGTACTAGAACAGCGTAAGAGAAACAGTGAAATCCCAGTCAAATCTTTCCAATTCCTTTTATTTGACTGTTTACATTTTCTTCAAATCCCCGCTTCACCCACTAGCCTTTTCAAGATTCTAGATTCTCCAATCTCCATCATCCATCTCTTTGACCATCAATTATGCGCTTGGGTTTTCAGTTCACACACCACTCCGCCTTCGCTCTGCTTCTTGTCTGGTGCATTGTATAAAGCTCTTGTCATCGGAAATATCCATGATATGTATAGTATTTTTATAAATAAATATATCTTATTTTAAAAAATAATAATCAATTAATTAAATTTATCAATTATATTTAAATTAAATAAAAAAATATTTTATAACAGATAATAAATTTATGAATTTAATTGATTAATTCTTACTTTTTAAAATTAAGTATACTTGATTATAAAACACTATATTATATATATATATATATTGGTATTGGTACTTAGGTTCAAAAACTAGTTGAGATCCACAGGGAATATGACTTTAAAGATGTGGTCCGGAGATCAACTCTCAAAATAGAAGAGAACAACTCACATCATGGAGAGAAATAGGTAACCCATAGTACGTGGAAAAATGAAATCCGCATATTAGTGAAGGACCGCGTTTGAACTCATGATCTTGGTATTAGTGTATGGGTGGGGGCAACATTTTATTATTGTACTGACCTGCTTTGTGCAAAAATATCTCTAATATTAATAATACATTTTAGCACATCACTTACTAAAACATATAGTTATTATGAAATTACAAACCCGTAGAGTTAAGTCATATTCAGCATAGTTTATAAAGTGTGTTGATAATTATTTTTCCTTATTATAGAGTAGATATTATGAGAGTACATACTTGTATTATAAATAATAATTAGAAGAGTTTTGACTCATTCTGCCTCAACTTTAATAAAAACAATAATAATATATTTTAAGTATTTTAATAATTTTGAATATTAAAATCAAAATGGGAGATAATAAAAAAATTGGTCTAGTAGTTTATTTATACTTGCATGATCAAAGTTAAGGGTTTTAGTCACGTCACTTTCATCTGAAAATTTGAAGTTATTGTAATAATAAAAAAATAAAAATGAAAGGTAAATTTATGTGTTTTATAATGTGTGCTAGTATATTAATAATATCTTACTTATTTTGAGACATATGAAAAAAAAATAATCATATTTACATAATATTTTGTCTTATAATTAAAATTTATTTGAATTATTATAATTTATTTAGTTAAATTATTTTTTAATTCAATAGATATAAAAATTTTCATAAATATAGACCACCATATATCAATCAATATACCCATATTTACTTTACTGGTTTGTTGGTTATGAGTTAAGTTTTTTACTTCATTTAAGTTCAAACACCAAAGACTCTTTCAATAGGGTGTGACTTCACTTTTCGTTCCTGCTTTTGTTAGAACAGATTTTGATCAATTTAGGCTTTTATAGTCCTCTCAATAAAGAAAAAAGATGCTGGAGCGTATTTTTTTAGCTAAACATTTATATTAATTTTTCCGTGTTTTCAGGCTAGGAAATGGACAAAAGATAGATATTCAAGACAGAAAAATGGAAGTGATATAAGATTCACAGCTGATAAGAGTGGGCCAGGCACGTCACACGATTGAAAATTGACAATAACAAGGGCATGTCTTTGCCTTCAATAACCTAAATTACTGCTTCCAGTCTAGTCACTTCCAAAATTGTTGCGCAGCCCACCACGAAATCCACAAATTTCGTGGAACTACTCTATTTTTTTTATTTTTACACTATTCACAAAATTATACAAAGGTATTTCAAGATCTATTAACAAAAGATGATAAGGTATCCGAGCTTAGTGGGTCGACGTTGTGCTATTCATTCCAGTTGCCATGTTTCTCTAAGCATGAGCATGCTTTGAAGTTCAGTGGCCATTTTCTCCATATGTTATGGGTTGCTCCTTTTCTTTATTTGATGTACTTCCTCTCGCTTCTCAAAGATGATCCCCACCTTTCGAACTACATCTCATAATCATATTTCAGTTGATCTCAACTGCTATCTGGGTATGTATTAATACTCAGAAAAAAAAAAAAAAAAAAAAAAAAAAAAAAAAAAAAAGATGATAACTATCCACTCTCTCTTAATTGAAAGGAAAAAAAAAAAAAACTCTCAATATACTAATGATGTACTTGATGAGATTTCAGCAAATACTACTAACATAAATGAAGTTATACTCAATACTTAAACTAAGAAGGATGTACCAGAACAGCCTTAAATTAATCCGCTATCTCATAAATACATCCAACTAGCTTAAATGAATGGACCGTTGTAACACAAAAGTGTTTTGAATGTGCACTATATTTTGGTTAGCTAAGTTTATTATGGTGGGAGGGAATTCAAATGAACATCACCAACTCAATTCCAGATTCGCGTTTGGTATTATTAATATGTTATCGGTATTTATGGAACTAGCTCAAAATTCAATTCTTAGGTTGGTGACCTCAATTAAGATTAATATAAAATTGGGATTCCCTTTTGAATTGCATGCGTAAATGGTTTTTGTTATGGTAGGAAATCAGATAGTATTTTAAATGCCAAAATTCTGAAAATTAATGCTGTCTTTATGTAAGTAATTGTGTAAGCTCGGAAATTGGTATCTGTTAAATTTCTTGTCTGTAATATTGGTAGGTGACTCGGGCTTGTTTAGAATTAAATGTTTTTCATTTAGATCGTTATAATTTAATGTGATTCGTATTAATGACTTGCATGTTGATTGATCCTGATGATTTGAATCAATTGGATTCAATCGGTTAGTCAAATTGATTTAATCGATTAAGTTTGAGCAATCGAAAAATACATATATGCTTAAACCGGATTTATATTGTTCATTTAAATTCAGTTTTAAAAACACTTTATTTAGTTTATTTTTATTTTTATTTGTTTGTAAATAATACATTTTATTTATTTATTTATTAATATAATACATATTACAAGTACATTTATTATTGACGAGTTCATCTGATTAAGATATTGAGATACAGTCCGGATCTATACTCCCAAAAACAGAAGAGACAACCCATGCAAGCTCTCAGAAAACGAGAGGGATAACCCACGAGATGTGAAAAAATTATCCATGAATCTAAGTGAGCAGTTTGAATCTTATAGTAAGCTCAGAAGGTGCAACATCTAAGAGGGTGGATGTCACTACATCGCATCACCAAAGATTTTTGCATGTTCACATTACTTGTCATCAAGAATTTTTGAAAGTTCATCAATCTTCATGATTTGAATGAATCAGATTTAATCAATTTATCGAAATGATTTGATTGATTAAGTTAAGCAATCGAAAATATGCTTAAACCTAATTCAAATTGTTCATTTAAATTCGATCTTGAACATACTTGTCATTTTATTTCGGGTCCTCTTATCTTTAAAATAGGATGAGAGTTTAAGTAAAATGAGGATACTCTTCAGAAAGATCCGTGGCAACCACCAAGGATTGTCGTTTGACTTGGAGGACTTGTTGTAGACGTTTGATGTAATCAAAGACTTTTGTGTAGGTTTTCAAGCTTGGCGGCTGTCTCATTATGTGAAGTCCATGCACACCACTGGCTATTAGTTAAAGTGGCTTAGTGCTTAGGATATGGTTTTGGAGCTTTTCAAAAACAATTTGGAGTTTTGTCGCGGTGCGCTTTATATATGTACATAGAGAGAAAGAGAGAGAGGTGAAGTACTTAAGTAAATTTATGATTTTTAAAATATAATATTAACATATAAAAATAATATTTTTTACTTTTCGATACCCACCAAAGTCAAAGAATTATCGAAATCAATTCAAATAAAATTTCAGTAATATAACTTGGATAACTATTCTAAGTGTTAAGAGAAGGTTACCCATAACTTTTAACACAAAGAGTAAAACTTATTAATACTCGAATCTATAATTTCGAGAAGTAAAAATATATGAAAGTAATTAATCAATACGTTATCTCACTTATAAATAATTAACAAATATATTATCGAAAGGAATATTCAATAACAAATGTTTACTATTAGATAAGTTATGAATTCAAATCTCGGAATTCCAAAGATGAACAGCAAAAACTTAATTTGATTTGGTTGGTATGTAACATAAATTATCATCAATAATTGCCCCTATTAATATTTACAAAATTACACTTCGGTTCTTTTAAAAAGAAAAACAAAACACACATGTACTGCATCATATCGACGGCCACGATCGAGAACTAGTGTTCACATCCCAAACAACGTTGAAATTCGAAAACCTGAAAGGATTGAAAACCAAGCGGGACCCATAAAATTAATCATACACATTTAAGGTGTGCCTAACTTGCAATTATACGGCCCGTCATCGGTCTCGATTTGTTGTTCGCAAGTGAAACGGCTAATGACGAGGCCATCCGCACCATTGGCCCCGCCCAAAGGGGTCCCATTTAATCCACTAATGTATCTCCCAATCATTAACAGCACACATGGCCTCCATGCACAGTATTCATGTAATTAAAGTCAACAAAATCAGATCAAATCATCCATGATTTCCCGAAATACAAGGGTCCCACTAAACCTGCTCTCCCTAGCTGTAACACGATTTTTAGTTAACATGCCCTTGTCATTACCATTAATACCGGTGCATAACATTATTGTATCAGGGTAACAGTATAAGCTTGGTGTACATGTGACAATGCGTCTGTTCGTTAAATGCACGAATTTTTCTTTTTTTTTTTTCATTTTTTTTAAGGTATATATACACATTTTTTATGTGATCGATTGTTTATATGTTGTATGGAATGATATTTGTGAATCAAATATGTATGTTTTTTTTTTCTAAGTTGACATAAGATAAGTAAAAATTTTTTAAAGTTTATATAGATTAATCACTAAATATTCAATTATTATGTTTACTTATATAATTGGAAGTCAATTACGTTAAAAAAAAAAAAAGGTAAAACCAGGAAGACACATGAAAAATATCTTTAATGAGAATTGAAACTTCGTCACCTTAGTAAATGAAAATGTAGGCAGCCATCTAGATGTATAATCAAACATATATTTTGTTCAATATACTGAAGCATCTTTCTAACGTTGAGCCATCATGGGCTTGTCGCTCTCGCGTGGTCAGAAAATGCACCAACTTACCAAAGCAGAATTTAGAATGAAGTCAAGGTGGGAGGGAAGGAGGAAATGAGATTGAAATGCTTTATGGTAACAAATTGATGATAAAAATATTATGATTGAGTGAGTTTTACCTCACCAGCTCTGCACACAATCATGGCCAATTTTTAATCAAAATGTTGATTTGTTCATGTGTGTCTGCCCTACATGTGTGGAACATGGCGATGCCAATTGTCATGGTTTTGTTGGAGGAAATTTGTGCAAAATTATGTAGGGTTTTTTGTTTATTCATTAAAAAGGCACAGGCAGTATCGTACCAAGTGAGTGCGGGAAAAAGTGTGAGAAAATGATAGGTTATGATTGGTTCATAAAAAGTACATTTGAGTCAAATTAAGCATGAATAGTCAAATTTGCAGTGTTTGTGTGTTGCACTATTGCTAGTGTTGCAATGCGTCAAAGGTTACATATGTATCGAGAGTTGATAATTTGTGCAAAATTTATGTTGGTTTGTTTAGAGCCATGTTAATTCAATGATGCTTCTTTAAGTGTCATATACTCAATAATACTGTGTTAATCACGGTACTGATGATGAGAACTTTATGTAATTACTTCATTTGAATATATAAACATTAATTCACATTAATATATTTCCATAAATTAGACCCCCCGCTTGATTGGCTATAAATTCTTGTGTTTCGCTTCTGATTAGCAATGCAAATATTCAACCGTTTATGACTTGAAAAAATAAAGTCTTATTTTTATTAAAATTCTCAAAATTGAAAGTACTCATGTTAAAGAGGGAATACGAAATTCAATGGGAAATGGTAATAATAATATGAGTTAGGCTATATAAATCTAAATTTTTTACTTTAAAAAGGTGAATTCAATATTCATCTATAAATTTTTATTCAATTTAAAGATGCAAAAATTAAATGAATATGAGATGGATAACAACCTTGAATTAAGCAAAAACAGATTGATGAATGTTGAAATCATATTTTTAGGTCAAATTTTAAAGTTAATACAACTTAACTATGATAATACTTTGATAACTAGGCTGTAATTAACGTTTAAAATAATTCTTTTACAAACTTTCAGTTATACATTATTAGATTGAGAGAAATTGGAATCAAAAAATTAAATATTGAAACCATATCTGATATATTCCCTATATTTTTCTTATTTTAGGGTGATATATATAAAGATTTTTTTGAATATTTTCGAAATTCTAATAATATGTTCGATATTTTACGTAATATTTTAATGAATTTAGACCCCTCACGTTTTTAAAATCTTATATTGTATACATAAATTTATTACAAATTTCCAAAATCGAAGTGTTTGTACATGTGGTGCAAGTTAATTAAATTCAATATATGTAAATATATAATTAACTTTGTGTTTATTTTTATGGATACAAATTTTGTAGTTTAAATTCTCATTTCTCGAGTATTTAGTGTACCTTTTCATGATATTTGTCCGACATGAAATGATTTTTTTTTTATTTTTATGAGAAAAGTTTGTTAAAATATATATATTAATATTTAATCTCAATAACATTAGTAGATACATTTATATCATACTCTTACAATTAATATAAAAAACATAGTTCTCAGTTACCATTTTATAATATAAAATTAAACACTGCCGTCATTAACATAAAAAGTTACAATTCTTTCGTGTTAATTTTGTAAAAATGAGAATTATGAGCTAAGCCTTTTTCTATAAAAAGATGATCAAAGAAAATTGTAGCTATAAAACAAGAATGAATACACACAAAACTTTAGATGGTGGTTTTTATTTTTTTATTTTTTTATTTAAGATTTAGACAGTGGTTTTTGATCATCTGGAAGATGTGCGAAAAGATCACTCTTATTAATCTTTTAAAATTCTTCCAAATGGCATCCTAAACATCCTTTTCCAATCTAAAATACTTGAATATATATATATATATATATTTCTTTCTTTCTTTCTTATCAAACCACGGTGGTCCAACGAGAAAAAGGCCAAGCTTGAGCCTTCCAAGTCAATGATGACTCCATATTCTGATCAAAAAGACAGATTAAGACTAACACTAGTCCAACCCACAAAGACCCTACCCTACTCAGCACTTCCTTAAGCCAATCATGATCCACTCTTTGTTTCCTTTAAATATACTTAACCAAACTTTAGACCAAGAAATCTAGAAATCTCACTGCAGCTTCTGCACTAACCCATCCACCACCCACAATTCTTATAATTTCATTACACCAACAAATCAATGCACGACGTTTTGTATCTTAAAGTTTTTAAATAATATGAAATTATTAAAGTCCAGTTTATATTATTTAAATTTGTTTGTTAATTTTTTGAAGAGTTAGAATTGAGAGTACTTTTGTGGAACCCAGAAGCAAAGATGAAAGATTCGTTGGGGCCAAAATCAAAGTGGTCTTTTACAAACTTTGAGGGAAGTGAATGGTATGAATATTCATTAAAAATAAAACTGCTAAAGATGCAAAAAAGGACTAGTAAAGCCAGTGGTGGATCCAACCCATTTGAATCTGTTCCTAACCACAATCATAATTGTCCTCTTATGCTTCAATTTCATTTATTTCTATTTCTATATATATATATATATATTTTGCCATCCCATGCCACCATCTTCCACTTTTCACACCTCTTTTTGAGGGAGAAGAAGACACTTTGCAACTGTTTTGAAATATTTTTTCTCTTCTTTCTCTTCATCTTGGTTGCAGCTTTCTCTTCTTTTCTTACAAACGCTTTTTTAATTTCCTACTCCTCTGAATGATGATAGTGGTAGTAGAATTGGCAAAGATATCATAAAGATTTGTTTGTTTGTTTAATTAGGTGTTTATACTCTGAGTAAGGACATGTTTGGGGACACATTTGTTAATATTTTTGTCACAATAAATAAACTAAGATCAACAAGGATCTTGTTTAATAAAAAACATGCTTTATTCTTTACACATTGTGTGAGAGAGAGAGCTTTTGAAAATAACAAAAATTAAAAAACAATAAGCATATTCTTGCAACCTACGAATCAAAAGTTGTTCTAATTGAGTAAATAAGCACCAACTGCACAACCACCTCTCTCATAAGAGGTGGGTTTAACACCCAGTGTTAGCTTCTGCTTTCTCCCTTCTATGTGAGGGCAATCCTTCCATCTTTCTGTGTGTGGGTCGTTTTCTCCGGTATAAGAGTCACTTTTCAAACCGTGCCATCAGTATACAATCTTGTTTAATCCCGATTATTTTCTAGGTTAGTTTTAGACTCCCAGTAATGTAACGTAATAATTAAAAAAAAAAAAATTGCCTATTTGCTTTGGATTTTAATGAGAAAAATGCCATTGCTTTGGAGTGTGGAGAATTGACAAAAGGATGCATCTTTCCGATACTTATCAATTCATTTTGAGCACAAAATGACCAATTTCTAACTCATAGTGGTAAATAAATATGAGTGAATTGCCTAAGCAAACGAGTTTTTTTTTTTTACTAATTAATACCAACCCAGAGTTCTGCCTAAACCAACTGAGATAAAACTTTAGGGTGTTACTTGAGGATTAACTCCTAAAAAATGAGAGAAGACAATCCATATAAACTGGAGAAAATTGCCCACGATTATAGGATTCAGGAGTTAAACCCACAATCTGTTAAAAGTTAAAGTGGATGGTTTGTGCGGTCTTGACTCTCACCACTAAAGCAAAACTCTTTGTCTGCTTAATAAAATAAGTTGCAATATATTCAATCAGTGTTCTGATATGATTTTTTAATTGGAAAAGATTGTGTGAGTTCAAAAAATGACAATGAACTATTAAAACAAGGTTTTTTTTTTTCTTTTTTCTTTTTATTCTCAATTATAAAAAATAACACAAACAAATGAAGCGAACTATGCTCTTTTATGGTCTTTTGATCGTAAATTATACTTTTGTTCACGAATTATAGTCGCGACGATTGATGGTATCAAAAAAATTTCATTTTTACAGTTTGGTGTTATTTTTCAATTTTAAACTAATTTTAATAGCATAAAAAAAGATTTAAAAGAAAAAAAAAATCTTTTTTAATACCAGCTTAAGAATCGGATATTATTTACTGTGGGTCTGTGACCAAAACAAATAAACAACTAATGTGTACAGGAACTAATTTAAATTATGTTGCTTCTAAGATAACCAAGTATTTTGTCACTTCTAACAATTATTGAGACATCAACTCTGGCTGAGATGGTCATGATTTCTAAATCTTGCTGTCGTGAACATAGGTAAAGTTTTATTAATTAACTATTTAATTCGGAGGGAAGAACAACCCAATGACAACTTATAATATAATAATGGTTAATTTCATATTAAGCACATGCATCACTTGGGTTGGTAGGGGATATTAGGGACCCCATGCACCCAATACCATTGAATATTCGAATTGATTTATCAGCATTTGAATGTCTAGTGCTAAATTAAAAAGATAACTTACTTCACCAAAGTATATGTATTAATTTTTATTTTTATGTATGGACACTCCACGCCAATTTCAATGTTAAATTTCATGTTAAGGTACATAAATTTACATTCGATTACAGATCCTTTAATCTATTTATTGAATATTAAACTTGTGTAATGAACCTGTAAATCTATACGATTTAATATAAAAATTACAATATTTGCATAAAATTGTGTAAACTCTTAAAA
Organism: Nephelium lappaceum; assembly: GCA_021234005.1. Taxonomy (NCBI): domain Eukaryota; kingdom Viridiplantae; phylum Streptophyta; class Magnoliopsida; order Sapindales; family Sapindaceae; genus Nephelium; species Nephelium lappaceum. The sequence goes on from CM038010.1 coordinate 14,514,354, forward strand.
CTAAAACTAATACATATACTAGTGATTCACTTTCAGAATTTGTTTCCATATTGACATGAATTTATCCAACCTTTAGAAGATTGTCTGTTAACTTACTATTAGCAAATAATGTGAGAGTAAAATTATACTCTCTTAAATTAATTATCAACTATAAAGTTAATTTATATTGGAAGAAGAAACATGAAGCCACTGAAATACCATCTCTAAATTTATGACGACCTTAATTTTGAGTATCACTTATCTCATCAAGGAGTGGCAAAACCTCTCTAGAAAGCAATAAATGCTTGAGTACAAAACAGCTAGCGATCAAAAATGGAGACTTCTAAATCCATCTGAGTCGGTCACTCATGGATCGTGAAAGAGATATGAAATTAATTGCTAATCCCAAGACTAAGGACTTATTGGAGCCCATAAATAGAAGTCCACTCTTCTGCTTTCACTTTACATATTTAAAAAAAAAAAAATTATAAGCAAATAATGTCCTATTATTTAATTATGAAAAGAGACTCGAAAAGAGCCAAAATTGTATATAGCAAAGAAAAGTGATTGATTGATGGATGTATGTGACGATCCCAACTGGCATCTACATACAATGTCCTTGACAGAATCCTGCAAGGTGGATATTCAAAACTTGGGTGCCAGTCTTGTGAATCCAATGATAAAAAGACCAACAATTTCCACAACTGGGTCATGCAATGCTTTGATCTCAAGATTCTGGCATTTATCTAGGAAAAAATCAACTTGTTTGTTTGACATGAAAATGTAAGGACATGAAAGAAAGTAGAGGGAGGAGAAGCTATATTGATGAAAATTGACCTGATTAATAGTAGACTAAGTAGACTAGCGGTAGTTGCACATCAAAGAGGTAGACCCAAAATATAGAGATTGATGTGATCTACACACCTTTTTTCCTTTTGTCTTTCTCAGTTTGTGTTGAAATTTAAAACTCAAATATTTGGCTCGTATTACCCGTGAACATTTTCCATGGAAAAACTTGGAATATTGTGAAGGTTCTACATCTGCGCAGAATAACATAATTCATATTTGATTTGTGAATTTTAACAGAAGTGTAGCTACCAATTTACATGAAAATGATATTATTTATTTTTAATATACCTTTGAACATTAATTTCAGACTTTAAAAAAAGGTGAGGTCAAACTATTTATATGCTTCTCATATCACATCATCTTTGTTGTGAGTTCAAGCCATCTTTTTATCTAAAACGCTATGGTAATAGCTTAAAAAATAATAAGAACCCAAATTTTTATTAAAACTTGCGGTGGACGTTTTGGTCCTTTGAATGGACGTGATAAGTGTCAGGTTTTCATCAATACTCATGTCAGGTTACTTTTAAATGTGTATATTAGTGATTTAAACTCAAAACCTTTATTTAAGAAAATATGTAGTTACCATCAAGTTTTACTTGCGATAGGCTGTGAATTAGAAGTTAAGTTTGTAAATATTAGTGACTGACAATGATATTAAGTTATTGGAAATGCAAGTAAGAGTACATGATTCTTTTTTTTTTTTTTTTGTTTGAGTGGCTTGCACATGATATTAACTTAAATCTCACTAAAATCCAATTAACAACAATAATAATAGATTGACAATCATTAACAGGTAATTAAAAGTTAAAACACACACAAAAAGGAAACCAGGGTAATTATATTTGTGATAATGTTGAATACTGACCATAATAAAAAGTGGTGTGAATATGATTGATACTTTCCAAACCAGTCCTTGAATTTAGGGCAGGGTCACCCTAGCTGCCAATCAATTGGTACCATAAGCTTGAAAGGGAAATCAATTGATTACAGTGTTTCAGGTGTCTAATTATTATGAGAGGTTATCCACCAAAAAAATTATCATGCGAGGGTTAAAAAAGAAAAAAAATCTGACATCATTGTTGAGGGTCGCCCTCTATCAACATACTTGTTTGTGCAAATGGGTTACCCTTCATAAGCTGTATGTATAAAAAGACTGCCTCACTCTCATTGTCATTGAGACAATTCATCATCACATTCAACACCATACTCTATTATGTTTGGCTCATTATTTTATTTATTTATTCATTTTGCTAAATTTTATCGATTTTCCCTCTTAAATTTTATGAATTCTAAAAAAAAAGATGAATTCTAATCTAGAGTACTTTGAACTAATTCCACAAATTTAATAGGAAAATATTTCAAAAAAAAGGGTTTTACTGAATTTTAAATCATTAAGATTCCTCTATCTTTAAACTATATATACAGGTAGAATAGATAAACATTTGTTGTCTTTTCTTGTTTCTGTTTGCTGATAAATCATGATTAGTTTTTATCTTTATTTTTTTAAAAGTAGAAGGGAACATGTTGTTTTATGGAGTACCCAGGTTCAACTACAATGTTGATGGTGCAGATTAGACTAGAGAATATGTTTGATTCTACAGTTTTGTCCATTGCTCGTGGACAATGATGATTAAGTTTTGCAAGTTAAAATTTTTGGTGGTGCAATGGAGACAAATTACAACATTAAGGGTCCATTTTGATATTGTTATTATTTATGCAATCTTCAGAACATAATTAGAATTGTTAACCAAGGTTGGTAATCATAATGTGTTTTTATTTTTGTTTCTAGTAATATTCTTGAAATTCAATACCCATGTAACAAATATATAAAGGAACATAAGTCAATAATAAAATAAATACTGGAAGACAGAATATTTCTTATTCATGATGTCTAGACAGCATTCTACAAGATAACATACATAATAAATTAACAATAAATCCAGAAATGAATTACTGTAAGTTTGATAACTTTACTATTCATGTTGTTTTCTCTTCTGTGGATACACCAACAAATATAATTGTGTGACTGAGATATTTTAATGGTGATTTAGTACTCTCCAAAACATAATTTAAAAGTAGAATTCCCTTTAACATAGAACATTTTAACAGTTTAATATTAAAATTTTGATGATATTTCATATCTTTTTTTATAAAGTATATACTAGTGAGTACATCTTTATAAAAAATTAAAAACAAATAAAATAATCTTTATTTCTTAAACTTTTGTCTTTCTACAACATGTTAATGAAATTCTTTACCAGACGTATAAAAATATTTATATTTAAAAAAAAAGATGTATAAAACTATTTTTATTTTGAAAGATGTCTTTTTCTTTCAAGACACCAAAACACTGCTACAAACCATATACAAGCTAGGTTCATTTGGTTTCTTATGGAAGGACTTCCAAAATTAAAAGCTATTTAAACACTCCCAGAAATGATTTCTTGCTTTGAAAAGCCAAAAGTCGGCTTTTAATGGCTCTGCCAAACGCGCCAATAGGCAATCGGACAGCAACTTCCTTCACAGTTCTCAGTTCTAACCAACAATGTAACAAAACAGCCGCCTGATCGGCAGTTATTTTATTTATTTATTTATATATATTTTTAATTTTATCTTTAATAAGTCAGACAACTATTAAGACTTAACTTAAATAAAATTCTATCATACGATCCGGATAATGCAAGAGAGGTCAACGTCGACTCATATTTTTAGTGAGAAAATTACCGTAAATTTTTACTTGACTAGCACTCGAACCTATCCCTTATATGTGTTAAAGCATTAGGTAGATGGGTTGGTGTTTACCACATTAACGCACTTGGAGAGATTGACAATGTTTTTCGTAGTATAGATCGAGTGGGTAGGAATTGGGCTATTCTAATAGGAGAAAACAAATCAAATTAAAATTGAAATCAAAATTTTAATCATTATCATTGTCTAATGGCCCCCCTTAAGGTCTCATTTTTCAACTTCTCTTGGTCAAGTTCATATATAAATATACATGCATACATGATAGCTAATTGATGATCCAGAAATTCCCTCAATAAACTAGCAACTTCCCACTAAAACAAGTAGACAGCTACCGAACCATTTGGATCAGATTCTGCTATCTAATCTCTCAACAGTCAATACCTCTTTTTATTTTTTCCCAGGAAAATGAAATAAAGAAGGAAATGATAAGGAATCTTTCAGAAATTTTATGAACAAATATGTATCAAGTGACATGAACATCGGCATATATAGAAGCAGTTGGGTCCAACTTATATCTTGCATCTCTGCTCTTGGTCAAAATTTTCTTTAATAATTGCTTCATGAGAAGTGCTTTTAGAGAGAGTGACCAGCAGCATTTTTCCCAACCAGTGCTGTTCACCTAGCGTAGCATATAAATTTGTTGCAAGATTACAGGTGACAAGTGTTTTTTATTGTCCATATAGTGACTTTTGCAACATAGGTAGCCCTATCTACTTGCATTTTTTATTAATTTAAACTTATCTCAATAGTTACATTGGATAAGATTCTTTTTTTTTTTCGATAAATCGTTACATTGGATGACTCGTAAAAAGTGCCTTGTAACTAAAAAGTACTTGTATAATTATTTTGCAACCATTTTGTCATAATATACATACATATATACATATATATATTTTAAAGGTTAGAACAAATTCAGAAATCAATCATGATCATATAAGATTTAACTATGAACACGATCTAGATAGTAACTCTCATAAAGAAAAGATGGAGGAAACCCACACAAGGAGGAGGGAAGATCCACACATTAAATAACATTAAATAGTGGGAGATGTGTTAATTTAGTGTAGAACTGTGCACCATTTACACGAGGAGAGACACACTAACCAGTGTAGTCGTTTCCCAACTACGTGATAAATGGTATTTGGTAGTAATAAATTAAGATTGTTTTTGATTTGTTATGGTTTCAAGATGATTCATAGTTGCATATGGTTGTTAGTGTAGTGGCATCTAACCCATGGGAGTTTGACCCATTTCAACCAAACGTTCATGGATCGATCGGAACCCGATGTCCTTGAGTTAAGGATAATGTTTTCATACGATTTAGGCTACTTTTCCCACTTCTAAGAGCTCCAGATCCGAACTATGCATCAGGAAATCCAGATCAAAAGTGTCTGATAAGTTATATGATATAAAAAAAAAATGATCTCATAATTGCAAATTTTGCATCGAGTAAACTACTCTCTCTTCTTCTTCTTCTTCTTCTTTTTTTTTGTTTAAATTTGTGGTTGCAACTCCCTTAACAAATCATTTTTCATCCTAGTATCCTGTTAATAGTCAAAGATGGTTAAAAGTTGTTGGACAAACATAATTTGTTAATCTACTTATCTCTAATTATAAGTTTAATATAAGCATTCTATTACTAGACAAATAAAAGAATAGAATTTCTTAATTGTGCATTAATGGTCGTGAGCCATTTTTTTTAATAAAAAATTGCTGTTAGGGCATTGTGTACTAAAATAAAAATAAAAAAAGCTAGAGATGGAACAACAACGTGTAATGATATTTAATATGATCTATATCACTTTCAACTAATTATTTTAATATTATGACAAAGACAATCATTTTCCGAATTAATGTTATACATACATAACAACATTTTAGTTCAGCAAGTTGGAATCTTCTGATAATAATAGATATATTCTTAAAATGGTGGAATCTTTGGCCTTGTTTGGTTGATTTAGTGATGAAAGCGTGGGAGTTTTCAATAAAACAAGAAGAAATAATGAAATAAAATGTGTTTCTAAGCATAAATACATCATCAAAATCTTATCTAACCTGCAGTGGGTATGACCAGTTTACCTACTAATTATTCAATCCATATAGCGTTCAAAGACATTTTTCTATTATACAAGGATGTGGATTGAAGATATAGAAAGAGGAGGAGCTGGAACTCCCCTACTTGATCACTCATCACCATTTTCATTTTCAGATAAATTCCGTTCACCTTCTTTCAAATTTGTCCTAATCACAGACGGATTCGTGTAGTTTGTAATATGGTATGATAAATTTCAAGAAATATGTTCAATACTTCAAAAGCAAAATGTGTAACAATTATTTTAAAATTTCAGGAGATGTTTCAATGAATTTTGAAACTAAGCAAAGTTAGTCTATTCTATAATAAAAGCTCAGAACTATTTGTTATACTTGTACAGCAAAGTGTTTAGTATACATACATACATATATATATGTAATTTCATCGGCTACAATGATTAAATAACTTAAAATGCTATAACAAACATGCACATTCTTTTCTAGTTAAAGTGGTTGAACCCCTTCCACCCTATCTATATTTTACAAGTATATGTAAATAGTTTTTGTTCTTTTATTATGAAAGTGGATATTGGGATAACATAAATAGTGATTGACCTCGATACATCTTAGCAAATCTTTGACTTGTTTAATGTTGGCTTAAAAAAAAAGAAAAGAAAAAACATATAAAAAACCGTGCAATTTATATAAATGGACAAGGCTCTATGTTGTCATTTCTCTCCAATTGACCAGCCAGCTTTTATTATGGTCTTGGGATGGGTTGTAGACGAATGCAATGGACCGGCGGCTCTGTTTAATAAACATGTTGGGCCTAAATCCAAAATCAAGCAATCAACATATTGCGTAACTTGCATGGGCCTAAGATCGGAAATTTTTGAGTCACGATATTTCCACCCCATTAAAATTGTATACACTTGTATGTAATAATTAATAAACTGACATTATACAAATGTCAAAGATATTTTCATGTAATTAATCCAAATTTTAATTATGACTCAATTAATTGGATGAACTTACTAAATCGGTATACAAACAGTTTTAGAGAGTGTAAATATCGAGACACGAAATTTTTTTGATCGGGGCAGTAATGAGCTTTTTGGAGATCAACATATTCTAGGATTCAAGGCTTCATATGGGACCCAAAAACAGGTTGTGTTTTTACCTTTTACCTGTCCAAAATTTTGTAAAATAATTTTGATAAGACATTTAGAACTTAATATTTTTATTTCAATTTTATAATTAATGGTTGATCTAAAAATCTCTTCTTTCCTCTTGGGAACAATGTGAAGGTAAGGTTTTTCATGATTATTATTATTATTATTATTATTTTATGGAATCTGAAGTTTTACCATCTAATTCGACTGCAATTTCTTCCAAACAGTAAAAAAAAGGTTTTAAAATTTTTAACTGATTTTTAAGAGGGTATTAAAAAAAAAACTACTTTTTTTTTTTGTGTTAAGATTATTTTTTCTATCCTTGATCTTAAATATAACCCCTATGTAAACCTGTGACCATTGCTTGCCTTAACCGAAAAAATAAAAACAGAATAACAATAATTATAATGATCAGAATTGTGAAAAAGCAAAAACAAAATAGCAATCATTATAATTATTGGAATTGTTTCTGAGAGGAGACAACTGGAATCTGGAGAGCAATCCAATCTTCAGCTTATAAATTACAGCTAACCAGACCATGAAGCTTTGCCGCAATGCAATTTATAGCGTGCAAGCTAGCTAGGTCCTTTTTTAAAACGTAATGTGGCCTCTTCAAGGTTCTTATAACTTTTATTATTATTATTATTATTATTATTATTATTATTATTACATAAGTATTATATATATCGATAGCTTACCGGACATTTTTAATCAGAGTCTTTGAGATGTGTTCAGGAATTGAGCTCTCAGAATCGAGAGAAGAAACCTATCTAAGATGTGGTCGGGAACTAGGCTTCCAATATTGAGAGAATAAGCCTATATCGCATAGGAAAATTACACTCGCATTCAAGGTCTAGTGTGCAAATCAAACTATAAATGTCTAATTGATGAGCTAAACTCCATGGGCTGGGTGCCACTACAACCATCGGCCATCTACAAGATTCTTATCACTTACGTTTGCATATAAACATTTTAGTTTTCAAAACCCAAACTGCATGTAGTCTATGTGTAACCCCTATGAAATAATATTTTTAAATTATATCCAAAATGGATATAATTGAAGATAAAAACATTCCATGGATTAGGTGATAAATGTTGAGCACTTTTTGAATTATCAAAGTGAAAATGATAAAAAAATATCACCCAAAATAGATTATTTAAATAAACTATTTCTTTTGTGTATTTAATTCCTTATTAATTTATATATTTGTTGGACCATTAATGGACTTTATTTATTATCATTTTTTTGAAATAGACATTAATTTTTTTTAATATCTCATGCATCTAGCGTGATTATTATTTTAAGATATCTGCCGAGGCTGGGACATGAAATTTTATTATTTAAAGGAGATTATCGAGAATTTACAGTAGCTTAGAGCAAAAGTTTCTTCCACAGAAAATGCGATGCAGCTCAAGCCCATTGCGTCTTGGGAAAAACAAATGACATGTTACAAAACATGAGCAACACAACTCCAACTTAACAGAACTTGCTCATTTCAGCTAATGTTTTTAAAATCAAGCATTGCTTCTTGTAATTTTTATTTTTTATTTTTGAATACAGCATTGCTTGTTATTTTCTATCCGTATCTTTTAGAACAAACTTTGACATCGATTTATGGGCACGGAGCCAAACTTTTTCTAACTAATTATCCGAAGTGAAACCTGATGCCAAAACTTTCCCTGGAAATCTGGTAAAAGGGTGTTTTAATTGATATTTCGGTTGTGTTGAGGTTTCTGTTTCTTGCAAGGCAACTCTAAACACCCCTTCCCTCCCTTTACTTCCACTCAAATTGTATATTTGCATCATCATCTGATTCCACTACTTATAAACATGCCACATTCTTGCAGAAACAATTAATGCATACAAGCAAAACGTAGTTTGAAACAGACGTGTACAAAGGTATCGAGAGAAATTCTAAGTTTTGGTTCATGGAGATCAAAGTAGCAGCTGATACTCACCATGTCGATGAAGAAAAACTTCCTCTCTTGCGGGATCTCCCTCTACCTGTAATGGAAAGGAGAAGCTTAATACAAGAAGCCATAAGCCAGACATTTCAGAGCACAGCACATTTGGCCAATCTTTTACCTACAGGAACAGTTCTTGCATTCCAGCTTCTGGCACCCATTTTCTCGAACCAGGGTAACTGTGACTCGGTCAGCCGGTTCATGACTGCTGGGCTCGTAGCCCTCTGTTGTTTGTCTTGTTTTCTATTAAGTTTCACTGACAGCTTCAAAGATAAGAACGGAAATGTCTGCTATGGGTTTGCAACTATTCGAGGCTTGTGGATCATCGATGGGTCAGTCACCCTTCCACCTGAATTTGCTGCAAAATACAAATTGCGGTTTATAGATTTCATGCATGCTTTGATGTCAGTACTTGTATTTGCGGCTGTTGCACTTTTTGATCAGGATGTAGTAAACTGCTTCTACCCAACACCTTCAGATGAGACCCAAGAGGTCCTCACAGCATTGCCAGTTGGGATTGGTGTCATATGCAGCATGTTGTTTGTTGTGTTTCCGACCCAGCGCCATGGAATTGGCTTTCCCTTAACTGCCAATTGAGATTTCCTCTTTGCTAGTCTTCTCATAATTCCTGTGCACTTTATTATGCTTCTATTCTCTTACATTCAGAAAATGCTCACTGCTGTGATTAATTATTAAAACTGACAGCAAGGTGACTATTTTACAATGAATCTCTTTGCAAGTAGTAAAGTTATATATCAGTTCAGTTAAAAGAAATTACACAACCAGTGACACTTAAGAATAGAAAAAGAAGGCAGAAAGCAGCAAGAATTAGTGTGAATATGTATCGTGTGTGTATTTATACACATTATAGACATACATGCAAACAACCTAGAAAGAGAGGCCAAAGTGTTGGCGCTAGAAATCATGACTCACAACATTTAACTACTAAGTTATGACTCAAGAATATTCCTGCATCATACATGAATTCAAACTACCGTAATTAACAGCACGAGACATATATAAATATGGCCATGAGAACATCGACTAAATCTTCAAGACTTCCAAAGAAGTGTCCGACTCTCTTCCTCGAAACCGCGAATGTCATATTTGGCCCAATCCCCCCTCTAATTTCTACATATGTACAAATCCAAAAATGATACTGCTACTTGAATATTTACTGTAAAACACAGAGTTGGATGATGATTCCAAAACATGGATCCTTGACGTTTGAAAATTTAAAGTGTCTGCTGCAAATTCTGAAAAGAAGGGAATAACTAACATTGAATACAGATGATGGAAACATTTTGCCCTCGTGCTTTAGTGTGTGTATGCATGCACATGCACATCTGCAGATGCAACAAAAATAGTGAAAATTTAACTTGAATACCTCTATCAAGAATATTAATGAAACTTTTTATAAGACAAAAGAGTTTCATAGCAAACAAGGTCTTGCAACTTTGCTTCATTTAACTTTCAAACTCATTAAAAGTACAGATAAGACAGTTATTTATGGATTTTTGGTGAGTTTCCATGGTCCTGTGAGCAAAAACATTTAACTTGTTGCACAGGGTAAAAATAAGACGAAACTTATAGTGCATGGCACCTTAGTGTTTGTGATAACTCGACTTTACTTTGGATGCCTACTTCAGGTTCAACAGATTTGCTCAGTAACTCAACCCATAATAATTCAGGAGCTTGCTGCACCTTCTGCCGATTCCAAAATCCAGCCACCACTGCACTCCAAGTTCCTTCATCTGGGACACATCCCTCATGTACCATTTCTTCAACAACACTAGCAGCTTTCTGCAGGTCACCTTTCTTACAAAAACATTTCACCATAGAGTCATAAGTCGCAACATCAATTGAGATGCCCCTAGTTCGCATGCTTAAATACAATTGAAATGCTCGCTTTGGATCACTCCTACAAAGGCCTTGGACCACCATATTCTGAATTCTCACATGGATGCTCCAAGTTAATCGATTTGGTGAAATGCCTCCAAGGATCATCTCATCAACAAAATTCGCAGCTTCCTGGAACTTGCAGATATCACAGAAACCAGTAATGATCTTTCCGTACAATCCTGCATCTGGTTTTAAGCCCTGAAGCTTCATCCTGTCAAGAATCTCTACGGCTTCTAGGACCTTCCCTTCTTTACAAAGACCGTCAACTAAAGTACTATAAGTGATATTGTTGGCTGTGTAGCGTTTGAGATTCATCATTTCTAGTAGCTCCATGGCTTGTGAAGAATGTCCATCCTTGCAGAGACCATCCATTAAACAACTATAAGTAAACACATTTGGCTCAATGCCTTTGCTCCTCATCTCTCCAAACAATCCCATAGCTTCATCCATTTTCTTAGACCGGCACAAACCATGCATCAAAGACGTATATGTAACAACACTAGGTGAACAACCTTTTGTCTCCATCTCTCTAAACAACTCCTTCGCTTCATCAATCTTTCCCAATCTACACATCCCATTAATCAAAGTACCATAAGTATAAGAATCCGGACTACACCCCCGCTTAGGCATCTCACGGAATATCCTCATCGCACCATCAATGGTCCCACTATTCTTGCACAAACCTTTTATCAAAACATTAAGTGAAGCAACACTAGGCGGAATACCCATCTCCCTCATATACCTATAAAACCTAAACGCAATCTTTAACTGATTCTCTTCAACTAGAATATCAAATACTGTAATGTACGACTTCTGGGTAGGTTCACAACCCAATTCCTTCATCTTTTCAAAAACCCTCATAACATCCAATGGTCTATGCACACGACTGTACCCTCTACAAACAGAGAGGAATATATCTTCTCCAATATTGCACTTCTCCTGTTTCATTCTATCAAGCAGATCCTCAGCTGGTCTAAATTGGTTAGCAGAGACTAGTCTAGAGATCATGAGACCAAATGTGCTCTCATCATGCTTAAAACCATTAGCATACTCAGCTGTCGCCGAGTCAAATATGACAAACGCTTTGTGTATATTCTTTTCGGCTCGTATTAGCTTCACTACTTGTGCAGGTGTAATCTGTTTCGACCATCTGAACGTACTCTTACTACCCATTACAGCAATTATGATACACAACTCTAAAATTCACTTAATATTGGAAACAACAACTTGTACTAGATACAGTGTGACAGTGAGTGTTTGTGTATATAAATTGGTAGAGCCTGTCAAATACCTGTATCAAAATAATAATGCAAACAACTGACCAGGTGTATGATAGAGTGGGAATCGGATTGGAAGAATCAACGTTGGTGGTGTGTGTGTTACGAAGGTAACAAACGGCAGTGTGGTGCGCGAACAACTTGTCGTCATTTTCTCTTGCGCATTTTATCGAACGTGTCGTGTGCAGAAATGTGAGAGACAACTACAACCAGCTGCTGCTGATGAAACTTTTTTTAAAAATAATTATATAACGTGGCTGTTGGTGATTAAGTGAAGCAACTTTTTATTCATCAAAGAAATTTTGATATACAAAAAGACCAACATACCCTTATTCAAACCCAGTCAAGGTTACTAGCAAACATAGCTCGATAAACTCGTATTATGCGTGTAATTATGCAATATGTTAGAATGCTTTATTGTAATTTATCTTATTCAATATAATATTTACATGATATAACTTAAAACAAAATGTCCGTATTAAAAAAACCAAAAAAACAAAAAAAACTTAAAACAAAATATCCATTAACACTTACCGATTCTTTGTTGGTTGTACGCTTATATTCGTTTTACTGTTAATGAGAGGATTGAAATCTCATGTTTTACTTATAATGCCTTTCCTTTAGACAAGCAATGACGACTGTTTATTATTTTTATTATTTTTTTATAAATAATAAAGTAAATCTAAAGTTTATGAAATGGAGAATAATTCAAATTCAGAATTTTTAGAATGTAGATGCAAGAGACATATCATTGGACAAACCTATCTTATCATTTAATATGTTGTTAACTCCAAGAAAAAAATATCTTCCATTAATTAAAAATTATAATGTTAAATTGTTCAAAGTTTTTTCTTATATAATGGGACGATTTAAAAGAATTTTATTATCTATGAGATAATATATTTATATTGATATCGATAATGTGATAGTTATTAATTTAATCAATTTATTTTGTTAGTTAGACAATAAATTTAAAAAAATTTTGGATATCAAGACATTACTCTATTAAAAATATTATCACAAAACTTACTGTTACGAGACATTTCAAAATAAAACTAATCATGACACTAACACAAACCATTGATGTAAAACATTGTATAGGTTTGTGCTTTCATGCTAGTCTTATTTGCAAACATCTTTGAAAGTTTTGTAATGAAAGATTATCAACATTTATTTAGCATAAAATGACAATCTTCGTTAATATTTCATTAAAAATGTTGAACGTTTGCATGATTTTTTAACCATATTTTAGTAATAATTTGCAAAACAATATAGCAAATGTATTTTATGAAATGAAGAGGTAGTAAATTAAAGTTCATAATTTTAGAAGTTGAAGAGGTATCCGATATTCACTATTAAAAACCACCAACAAAGTCTGTGACTGTGTTACATTTTCGTCTTTTTTTTTTTTTTTTTCTTTATCTCTTGGTAGTGGCTGTGTTACATTTTCTATAAAAGGAATGCGCATCAACTTACAAGTTTCATTTCAACTTATCCAACCCTATAAACAAGAGAAACCTCGAGAATCCATATTAAAACACAAATTAATTTACAGCCAATTAAGCAGCAATTGTTATTGTAATTTGATTATAATTTGAGTATCCCATATACGAGTCACTGGTAAAAGAATACCTAAATTTATTGTTCTATACAAAATTATACTTATTCTCTCTGTAAAATGAGATTCATTAATGTATTATGTTGGTGAACAAATTATAATCATCTTGATTGATTAAGTTAAAACTTATGTAATATAAATTATTTTAACTGTGACAGTGTCACCACACCCATGACCACAAACCATTTACAGTTTCAATCAAATTCAAAAACTATGTAAATATCTACACAGAAAAAAATTCGTATAGTAATTATTTATTTTGTTATGGGAAATATTTGTTTCTTATTTTTATATTAATTATTTATTGATCTTCTCCAAGATGGTACTGCACAAGTCATGGTAACCGAGGAAGAATATAAACAAAAAAATGAAATAGATACGGAAGAGTTGTCACCTTCGTTACATACATGTGTTGCTCTCCTGCCCTCAAATAGATGGAAAGATACATCCTACGAGTTGTCATTATTTTCTTTGACATCCCTTTTACGAGGCAGCCAGTGGCCAGTGGTACTGTGGTACGATATTTCAAACTCTGCTTTTGTTTGTTTGGTTTTTCAGTGTTTGCAAGATTATCTACATGGTCACTGTACACAATAAGAAAGTTACGTCGTTTGCCCGCTATAAGAAGAGGTTGATATAATTTACAAAAGTTTCAAAAACAGTAATATGGAATCATTAACTAAGATATGTTTTTTTTTAATCTATTATAATTAATTTATGCTTCAAAGGTTGGAAAGAGAGGAACATAATTTAAATCCAAATACCATGATCTCAAATTCAATTTTGATTACATAGATATAAGTGGCATTTCACTAGATCAATTTCATCTTCATCTTATCGTCTAAAAGTATTGTTCAAGAGTTAGCAGTCCATCCAAAGCGTACAAGAACGTCTAGTTAAGATATTGTTAAATTGCAAAAGTTTTTATTGATGTACTTAGAAGAAATTTGGATTTTTCTTGGTTTTGTCTTTCGCTTTAACTTTCTACCAAAAAGTTTGAGTTTGAGATGCGTATGATAGAAAAAATATATATTACAATAAAAAATCTAAGAGAAAATAGATTATGAAAAGATCACTGCTCACTAAGAAGAAGTTTGACATGGCTTTTCGAAGCATGATTTTGACTTTTTGATCTTTAAAGTCTTTTTGGAGTGGCTTTAGATTTTCTAAGGGAAGAGCTTTTGAGTTTTGAAAGCTCTTTTAAGACAAATAAGATCCATTAATAGTCATAAAAGAATTTATCTTGAAACAGGGGAAGTGATTTTGAGTTTAATGAAAATTTAATGCTATCAGCTTTATCCTCCTAACAGTTAATAACAAACTAAGTTGCTACTTACATTCATTCATATTTTCATTCCCTTTTTCTAGCATGGCTTCCCTTATCACCATGTAGAATCATTTCCTTACCAAGCTTCGACAATACTTGATGGGGAAACAGGTATAAGAGTATGCCTAATATTGATCACAAAACAAATAATATTTAACATAGAAAAATAAGATGAATCCAATCATACAACATAAGAATTTGATGGAAAACCCAAACTAGGGAACAACTACAACTATTAGGACGATAAGAAAAAAATATCATTATGTAGAAAATCGTTATATGTACATACTTACTACTTTCTTTCTAATCCCAAACTTCCTAATTACAATCAAGATCTAAATTCATGAGTCATAACTTAGTAAACTAAGCCTTGAGTTCATAATCAAGCTCTCTGCTCACATTCTAAGCATCTTGCTGCATCTAAGTGTATACTTCAAAATAAAGAATAAGCTCATATCTATAACATGAGTTTATTTGATTATGCAGTAATCTAAAACCTTCAAGAAACACATTTATTTGCTTTTAAAGCAATTAGAATCCCATTAGAATAAGAAAAACTATCAAAACCTATTTCTATTTAAATCTATTCTCGATGACTGCTTGGAGCATGTGATGAGGTCATGTCCGACCTCCGTTTACTACGCCATTTGCTTTGTTGAATCCCTCATGTTTTAAGATTTTCAACGATATCTTACTCGCCAAAATGAAAGTCGTTTGGACCACTGTCAAATCAATCGAAGTTTGTCTTAAGAATTCTTGTCGCAATTTTACGCATCAATGGATCACGACTTCCTCCAATCACCAGAGGAAGTGACGACTTTCTTCGATCTCCAAGAAGCCATAACTTTCTCGAGTTTGATTTTAGGGTGTGGTGGCTTCATCCAACTAGAGTAAGCATGCTTCATACAAGTGGATCTAGAGAAGCTTCCTTCAAATCATGATCGGAGGAAAATGACTTTCAATTAGATAAACTCGAAAGCTCTTTCAGAATAGTAAAAAAGTTCAAGTGAGAGTTAGAGAAGATTTTAGAAGGATCAAACCTAACAATTTTAGTAGTTCTTTTAAATACAGAAGCTTTTCTGAAACATATTATCCAAATATTAATAGTGAAACACACATTTTAGTTCTGGTATTATATTGGAAAATGACAAAATAACCTTTTTTTTCTTTTTTTAAAAAAAAGTCAAAATAACAGCACTCCCAAATGAGTAACTTTTATTACTAAGAATATATATGCACGCACACGAATCATAAGAGTATGTGTAAAAGATCTGCTATTGGACTAACATAGATTTATTTTACTCAATAACATAAAATGTATCATTGAAATTAGCTTGAAATTAAATTTGGTGCTTCCACTATTTCTTGTTATGTATTTATTTACTTTGGGAAAAGATCACGAATTATTGGCAATCACAGATTAATAGTCGCAACATCAATAATCACTTTCCTTCAAAGGAAAAGCGATAAGGATTTGAAAAACCGAGCGAGAGACGACGGTTGGACAAGACCCGCCCCCTCTCATTGGCCTTTCACTGTGGATAAGACATGGCCCCACCTATCCTCCTCCTCCAATTGTCCACCGCCACCACATCACCAAAATATCACACTACAACCTCCGTCGATTTATATTCTCTTCCCACCACCTACGTTATTATTCTCCTCCAAAACTCCTCCACCGTACATCAAACAGCAATTGCAACGTTATGACTTGTCAACTTCATCACATAAGTGGATGCTCCGTACTATCATAGTCGTCACTGTAGAGGATCGTGAATAATTGAATAAAAACAAAACGAAATTAACCGCTAAAAAGTACCTGTTCTCGTGTTCACAGCGCACATTAAGAGCTCGCTCTTGCTACCACAATCACATTTCTCTCTCTCTCATCACAAAAAACATGGAGTCGCGAGTGCTCTCACACGCCACCACCTTCGCCACCGTCTCTCACCTCTGGAAGCCGTCACGAGACAGCCACCACCACAACCTCGTCTCCTTGAAGCCAATCGGAGCCGTCGGTGAGGGCGGGAACGTGATATGGGGGAGGCAGCTGCGGCCAGCTCTTCTCCTCGAGGGCTCGACTTCTCCTGCCTGCAGGAAGGAGATACTCCGGCCGTGCCTCACCGCAGCGAGTAGCGATTCCTCCGGGTGAGGTCCGTTTCCTCCGTTCTGACTCGGTCAACTCGCTGCGTGTTGACTCACTGGACTAATTTGTCTCTTTTTTTTTTTGTCTCTGACTCGGTGGCTCTTGCAGTGAAGCGAAGGTCGCTCCGGTTGGGTTCTTCGACAAGCACCCTGCTCTCGTCACTGGCTTCTTCTTCTTCATGTGGTAGGTCAAATGGCCTCGCAAACTTGCGCCTGGTGCGCATTTTTAAAACGTTCAAATCAGGAATATATTCCGCCAAATCACTTATAAAATTACCGAAACACCCTTCTCGCAGGTACTTCTTGAACGTCATATTCAACATTCTCAACAAGAAGATTTACAATTACTTTCCATACCCATAGTGAGTGAAATCGGTGAAAATGGATATGGTTTTTTGGTAATTTAACTTGTTTTTCGGTTTCACGAAAGTTGGTTATGTTTTGGTTTGTGTAGTTTTGTGTCGGTTATTCATTTGTTCGTTGGGGTGGTTTACTGTTTGCTCAGCTGGTCAGTGGGCCTTCCAAAGCGCGCCGTAAGTGGATCCTCTTTAAGGCCCATTAAATCGATGCATATATTGGTGTTTCCGCATTCATTTGACATCTATTTGTTTGATTGATTTTATGCGTTGGAATTTGTGTGGAAACGGCTGTTAATCCATATTGATTGTTGATTTATTGACCGTTGATTCAGCCCAGTTGGTTTAAATTAACACAAAAGATGTAATAAATACCAAGGTTCCAAAACTCGCTTTAAGGCCCATTAAATCGGTGCATATTTTGGTGCTTCCACATTTATTTGACGTCTATTTGTTTGATTGATTTTATGCGTTGGAATTTGTGTGGAAACGGCTGTTAATCCATATTGATTGTTGATTCACACGTTTGACCCGTTGATTCAGCCCAGTTGGTTTAAATTAACACAAAAGATGTAATAAATACCAAGGTTCCAAAACTAGTGAGCTAGCGAGTGGTGAGTTTTCGATTATTCAACGAGTACTTAGTTATACTATCAGTCAACGATCAACCAACGATCAAAATTGATCAAACCTTTATAAAAAATGAGGAATAAAAATTTCATATGCTTAAAATAAGATCACAAGAGCATAAGATTCAAAGTCTTATCATGTGTGGGCATAGATATCTCTTAATAATATATAAAAATTAATAACACATGTAATACTTAATTTCCGTAGTTTTGACAAGTTTTTAGCTTATTAAATTTGATAAAACTAAAATCATATACATATTTTTTAGTTCTTTTTTATAACCAGAATTAATATTTTCTCCTATATTAATATTTGTATCGAGTAAAATAAATCTGATTATATTTATCATCATCGATTAGTTATATTTATCACCAACTTTTCTTTACTTTTATGATTATATTTACTCGTTAGGTAACTTTTATGATTTCTCGTTAAATAAATATTTATATTTCATTCACTTTTTCAATCGTTAATACATACCGTATGAGAAGACATTGTTAATACGATCGAATTAATGATGATTGTTATGGATTTCTGCCTTTGCTATCTTAATTAATTATTACCCTACTCTGTTTAGTTGGGTATCTGTTTAACGAGTGAACATGAATTGGAAGAAAAAGATGATGGATCAGTGACATTTGTTCCCTGTTCAATATCTCACAAAGTTAGCTGTCCTCTATGTTTGAAGACTTATCCTAGTAGTCGTTTTACTTGTTGATGATAGCTGAAATGGTAAAAATGTTCTTTTACTTAATGCATAAACCTGATTTATGGACAATCATAAATTTATGATCTTCTTTTGCAGGGTTTTTTTATTATTTGTTTTGTTGTGATTATTCCTGCAGACCTTCTGTACTAATTGCTTTATGTTATGCGTTTTCTTTGTAGCCTATTGATTCAAAACTCCTGAAGCTGTTGATCCCTGTTGCTGTATGCCATGCAGTAGGTCATGTGACCAGCAATGTCTCCTTTGCTGCTGTTGCTGTCTCATTTACCCACACCATAAAAGGTAATATCAAGCAATGCAGATTTTGGGTGTAAATCATTCAATTCTCTATCAATGGTTCAATGGTTTTCGTCAGTACAATTCAAGCAATACAGTTAATTTATCTCGTTTATATTTCATTTTAGCCCTTGAACCATTCTTCAATGCTGCTGCTTCTCAATTCATACTTGGGCAATCGATACCCATTACTCTATGGCTGTCTCTGGCTCCTGTTGTTATTGGTAAGCCTTTCTCTCTCCGTTTGCGCTAATGCAATTGCATATTTTTATTTATATTAATTCAGTAAATATGCGGATTATAAGCATAACATGACACTACTCTTATCATTTGTCTCGGATCCATGGCTGCAGGTGTCTCCATGGCTTCATTGACTGAACTGTCATTCAATTGGACGGGTTTCATCAGTGCTATGATTTCCAACATATCGTTCACTTACAGGAGTATCTTTTCGAAGAAAGCAATGGTGATATTTGATGACACTTTTACTTATCTATATGGATAGCAGATAATTTGTCTTGAAAAATAATAAATGTTTCTTCTTCTGCAGACTGATATGGACAGTACTAATGTATATGCTTACATTTCCATCATCGCTCTCTTTGTCTGTATCCCACCCGCCCTCATTGTGAGTAAAAGAAGCTTTAAGGCCTTTTGTGATTCTAGCCTCATATATTGACTTTTACCATTCAATTGTGTGAGCCCCTCCTTATTTCCTTTGTTTCTACAGGTTGAGGGACCTCAACTGCTGAAGCATGGTTTTAATGATGCCATTGCAAAAGTGGGTATGGTCAAGTTCATTTCAGATCTCTTTTGGGTAGGGATGTTTTACCACCTCTACAACCAGGTAACATCTTCCATTCAATTTAGGTTTCCCCTTTTTCGATCTTAAAGGTTCTTCCCATAACTAATGTCAGTGTTAAAACAATTAGATATTTACTGGTTTCGTTTTTCCTTTCTTGTTCCTACTGATCCAATTTTTCATTAAATATGTCGTAACTCATATTATAGTTTTTGGGATGACAATACAATTTGCCTTCCGAATTTTTCAGTTGGCTACCAACACCTTGGAGAGGGTTGCGCCTCTTACACATGCAGTTGGCAATGTGCTGAAGCGTGTTTTTGTGATTGGATTCTCAATCGTGATATTTGGTAAGTGCATTTGTTTGATCTTATCCTGTTCTTTGCTTTTTCTTACCAACTTTTTGGAATAGAACATTGAAATCGTCATATAACAATTTACTTGTTACAGGTAACAAGATATCAACACAAACTGGTATTGGAACAGCCATTGCTATTGCTGGAGTTGCAATCTACTCCTACATTAAGGCCAAGATGGAAGAAGAGAAACAGGTGAGTCTCATTGTGATTTATATCTTAACATATACCAATTTGGCTTAAATTTACCTGCAGTTAGAAGACTATAAATGGTGAATAGCAATTAGTTCTTAATTTAGTTTGAGCCATAGCTGCTGTGTCTAAGCAACAGTTCATTTCACTTAATATCTTTCCATTCTAGTTGCTAAAAAATTCACTGGTATGCACTAAATGATATCTACTGTAGTTTTCACAATTTGTTTTAACATCCAAGAATGCAGGTGATTGAGAACTTAAGAAAAAAAAGATTCACTTTCTCTAATTTCTTTCTCGTAATAGCTCCTTTTGACTACTCTATAATCATTCTCTCCTTCGGAGCTAATGTCATTTTCAACGAGATCGAAAGAGGAAGAGAGAATGACTATATAGAGCTCAAGCGGGAAATTTTAGTTTTAATGTGAATTTGATTTCCTTTTGCAGCAAGCAAAGGCAGCATGAGAAGGGGAGGCAACCTGGGAATGAAGGAACTCGTGTTGTAAAGTCATGTTCTATATATTGTTGTTCCAAAGACAAAAATGACAAATCTGAGTATTTTTATTGTCATTGTGAAGTTATTTTTTGATAAATTTTCGTTAATTCAGAGTACAGACAATTGCTAATTTGCAATCAGCGCTTGTTGTTGATTGAGAATAATGTATTATCACTTTCTCTGCCTCTCAAAACAAGGTTTACCTAGAGAGTTTTAACAGAAAGTGATAATCAAATATGTGAATAGTATATATTGCAAAAGCAGAGTAGATTCTAAAACTAAGCGCCATGCTTTGATTTCTACAAATTATTCCTTGTTCTGAGTTGAAGCAACCACGAAGAGAAAATTAAAAATCGACAAGACTATACCAATCTTACAAGCCATCTAATAAGAACTTACTTTTCTTCTCAGATTCTTCTTTGATTTTCTATGGTAGCATTTCAGTAACAATACAGATCTCCAATTCTAGCATTTAATATTATATATCAGTGAAATCTGCTGTTCCTGCCTAAACCATAGAATTTGACAATTCTTAGGTTTTGCATAATTAATTGTACATATAAGATTTCATAGATGTTTTAATTAATTTTTTGGTATTGAATACATATATATATTTTTTCTTTTTGTTAACTTCTTGGTACTGAACACTGTAGCATGACCCTTCTTCCCAATATAGAATGTCTTTTCCATTTGAAATTTAAGTACATAACCAAAGTGGCTTGCTGTGTCATGCTACAGGGCCTGTTGGTACTTGCTGAGGAATGAATCGGTCAATTTGGCAATCCAACTGCAGACAAGACAAGAGTGCTCGTACAATGCAACACTCTCCACCGAAGTAATCATCACATCTTAGAATTTTGGTTCAGAGCAAGTCTATGAAGAATTATCAAGGGGTGACACTGACCATCAGTCTTCTTTTTCACTCCTTAATGAAGATTTTTATTTTCATTTTTTTATCTCATTTTAAAGCACAAATATATAAACTATGTAAGAGCACTCATGCTTCATGCGTGGATTAAAACTAGTTTTGTACAATTTTTTTTTTGAGAGGTGTAATGGTTCATCTCCTAAATTGAAGTGATGATTGTCCAACAGAAAAAGGGTGATCCTGTGAATTAATAACTGGTGTTGTACATGTAACAACTGCCAAAAATTTGATGTGGAAACTGCACCTACCCCAAACATCAGCGATTTATAATGAAACATATAGTTCCCATGCTGAATGATTTAATTAAAAAAAAAATAGTTTTAAGTAAATAATCTACTCACATCTTTAACTTAAAAAAGTATATGATAAAGACATTTTTCTTTTTCTTAAAAGATAAATACACTTTCCTTGAAAATATATAAAAAATATAATTACTATGACTGTGTCTATATATATAAAGTAGTTAGCTTCTAATTTATCAAAGTTGGTTGTCCAGATTAATGCTAAACTGGCATGATAAAATTAAATTAATATTATACCTTACACACCTATTTATTATGTATTTGAGTTGATTCTCTCCCCAGATTCGAATTAATTATAATTGATGCTTACTAAATTGACTGGGAAAACAAAGGGCGCTCTTCCCAAAATCATATATTTTTCTGGCTTGGGTCAAAGCCCAACAGTGCAAAATGGGCCCAACCCAATTAGTTTGGGCCCCACAAAACACAAACTGGAAAACTGCGGACAATCTGCGCACCCGAAGATCCCATCATCAACCTACATTCGAAACGGAAACATGAACACCTATCAACACGCATGAACGAACCCAACCTTTCAAAAAACAAAACCAAAAGAACAAAAAGAACACGCACATGAACCCAAGCCAAGTTGTGTACTAAACAATATGAGCAAAACAAAAACTCTTGTGTTTTTGTTTTTTTACATAAAAACCAACAACAAGAACCGATTAAGAAAATTTAAGAAAAACAACAACAAATAAGCCTCTCATTTCTCAACTCTATGCACATGACAAATTAAACAACACAAATTAAAATAAAAAATAAAACCTCAAATTCTATATTTTTTTCCTTTTGAAACAAGAAGCCCACATAGACAAAACGCACACGCAGCACAACAAACACACACACAACACACAATACACGATACACATACACAAAGAAATTCAATAAAAACAAAACCAAAAAGGACTTCAAACATAAACATTAATTAAAAAAAAAAATGGAAATCGTTGTAATTAGAGTCAAGAAAGACTTATACTATTCTTCTGTTGCTGATTTCGCCTTTTACTATTTTCACTCAATAATAATAATTATTATTAAAAAAATCCAAAATAAATTTATTATCGATAGAATTAGAAATAGAAATAGAAATAATTTTAATTTTAATTTTAATTTTATTCTTGCCTCGTCTCAATCTCTCTTCTCTTATCATCACATTCATTAAATTTTCTCTCAAAAATCTCCCTTTTCTTCACTTTCGTCTTAGAGATAGAGAGAGAGAGAAAGAGAGAGAGAGAGAGAGAGAATCGAAATAAAGGTTGATTCTTTAGGTTTTGGAGTTAACCCTAGATTTTGATTGTTTGGTGATTGGAGAAAAAGAGGAAATCGTGATCTGGGTCGGATTAGGGATCCGATGGAGGCAGATTCGGAGCCGGAGAGAAGTAATGAAAGTAAGAAGATTGTTGTTGGTAGTAACAGTAATCATCATCATCAACCATCCAATGAAGGTGGTGGTGGTCAACAGAGCGCCAAGCCCAAGCGCCAGATGAAGACGCCTTTTCAACTCGAAACCCTAGAGAAGGCCTATGCTTGTCCGTACACTTTTCTCTAAAGTTTTTTATTTTTTTCTTTTTGGTTGATTTTTGTGTTTTGTTGATGATTTGATTGGTGAGTAGTGTGTTTGGTTTGTAAATGTTGAGTTTTTGTTTAGTTTTTTTTTTTTTTAAACTCAATTTATAGGTTTTTCTGTTTTTTTTCGATGATTTGATTGATGAGTAGTGTGTTTATTTGATTGTGTTTAGTTGAGATATGTTGGAGGATTTTTTTTTTTTTTTTTTTTCAAATTTGATTTTTAGGTTTTTGTTGATTTTTGATGATATGATCTGTGGAGAAGCGTGTGTGTTTGTGTTTTTTTTTTTTTTTTTCGGGTGTGTGTGTGTGTAAATGGTTAATTTGTTTGTTTGTTTGTTTTTTTTCCTTTTTTGTTTAGTGTGCTAGTGTGCTAAATTATGGTGATTTATTGTGGGTATAATTTTGTGTTTATGTATCTATGCTTGTTGAATTTTGCATATTTTAAGTGTTGGTTTGGTTTGGTTTGGTTTGTTGATTTTTGTTGTTTGGTTTTGGTGTTTTAATGCAGTGGAGACATACCCATCTGAAGCAACACGAGCCGAGTTATCTGAGAAATTAGGGTTGTCTGACCGGCAGTTGCAGATGTGGTTTTGCCACAGAAGATTGAAGGATAAGAAAGAAAAGGACAATCAACCCAAAAAGCAACGGAAAAGTGTGTCTGCAGTGATGCCAGAATCTCCCATAGATGACTTGAGGGTAGGAGCTGAGCCAGCAAGTGATTACGGTTCAGGCTCGGGGTCAGGCTCAAGCCCGTATCTGATGGAGATGAGGAATGCAGTGGGATCGTCATCTCGGGCTTTAATGGATGATGTGCCAATCATAAGGAGGTCTTACGAGTCGCAGCAGTCAATTATGGAGCTTAGAGCAATTGCCTGCGTCGAGGCACAGTTAGGAGAGCCGTTGAGAGAGGATGGACCAATACTTGGAATGGAGTTTGATCCTTTGCCACCTGATGCCTTTGGAGCACCAATAGGTATAATGTGTTCTGTTTTTAGTTTTAGATAGATAAGTGTTTTGTTTTTTCAGGTCTGCTTTGTGATTGAATAGAGATTGTTGAAACCATCCTTAATAATGATCTAGTTAAAGAGTCATTTTGATGGCCTTGGGTTATCTTTCTTATTGTGAACTTGGGTCTGTTTCTGGAGTAGCTTAGCCTGTAATTTACTAAGTTTAGGTTCTATGTTCAAAATGTATTTGGCAATCATCAGTCTGTTTTTCTTCTTGTTTTTGTGTATAGGAGATGTGCTTCATAGATGTTAATTGATTCTTGATTTGTACCTTTCTTATTCTATTGTATTATTTTTTGCGAATTATTTCTTGCTAACTTTTTTGGTATTGCTGTGAAGCAGCTACTGCTGAGCAGCAGAAGCGGTCTGGGCATTCTTACGAGAACAAAATATATGACCGACATGATATCAAATCAAGCAAAGTTTGTTCCTCAACTTCTTTATTTAGATGTTCTTCTTAAATATGGTATGCTTGTCATGCATGTTTGATAGTTAAGATGCTTAATATGTCCATTTGGGTTTGTGAGTGGTGGCTTTTTTGTAGTGTGAGCCTTAAGATGACAACTGCATATATATATTAAATGTTATTTAAAATTGCTATTTAGCTCTTATTTTGCTGTTGCTTTAGTTCAAAGGCTTGTTTTTCTCCTTTGACTGGTTATTTTTGGCAATTGAGCGATTTTTTTTTTCCCCCCTAGTTAGTTGGTCTATTATACGGTTGGGGGGTGGGGGGGGTGGTGTGGTGGGTGTTTGTTTTGGTATGATGGAGGAAAAGTGAAGCTATTATAAGTTTTTATGTGGATGAACATTGTCCTTAAATCTTTTATTTTATATCTTTGGTAAGTCATTGTTTTTCTTTGGTATAACGTTACTGTTCTTACATTTTATTTTGGTTTGGATTTTGAAGTTGTATAAATTTAATTTCAGGTCTCTTGTGCTCTTCAAGAATATCAGTCTCTCCAAGAGCAGCCTTATTTTCATGGTTCACCAGTTGATGGTCCAAGGGCTAGAACATCTTTTGTGCATGGAAATGAATCATCATTAAAAGTTCATTCTTCCCAAGGTCATGTGGCTCGTGTTCGTGTTTTTTCTCAACAAGACAAGCCAGGACTCATTTTTTCGTCACCTAATGGGGTTGAAGAAATTTTACAGCATAGGGAATCGTCTTCAAACAACAGAATAAATGCTCAGTCAACTAGCCACCCAATTTTTGGAACTGAAGATGCTCTTGTATTGTCTGAGGGACAAACATTCAATAATGATGCTGATGTACGGACGGATAGTAGGAAACGCAAGGTATCTTTTAGTGATAGATGGAAAATTCATGGGAAATTACAAGCCTCACAACTGGATAGTCTACCTGTATGATTTTCTATTTTTCTTTTTCTGAGAGTTTGAGTTAATTTTGAGGTTTTAGTAAATGTATATAAGTTGCTGCTTTGTAGAGTGATGAAGCTAAAATTGCAAGGGAAGCTGAAGCACAGGAGATGCGGATGCGGAAAGAGCTTGAAAGACAAGATAATCTAAGGCGAAAGGTTTTATTTATTCATTGTGATTTGTGCTATGTAGGGATACTAAAATGTTTTAGTGTACTCACTGGTGATTTTTTATTTATAGAGTGAAGAACGAATGAGGAAAGAAATGGAGAAGCATGAGCGTGAAAGACGGAAGGAAGAGGAGAGATTAATGCGTGAAAAGCAGCGTGAGGAAGAGAGATCGTTGCGTGAGCAAAGGCGTGAGATGGAACGAAGAGAAAAGTTTTTGCAGAAAGAATACTTACGAGTAAGTTTAGGAGCCTGCTAAATATTGAGTCATTGTCCATCTAATATTATTTTTATTTTTTTGGTAAATGATCAGTCTTCTCTCTTCTCTGGGATTTGTATGTAGGCTGAAAAAAGGAGGCAAAAAGAAGAGCTTCGCATGGAGAAACAGGCAGCAAGACGTAAAGTTGCTATTGAAAAGGCCACTGCCCGCAAGATGGCTAAAGAATCTATGGATCTTATTGAGGATGAACAATTGGAGCTCATGGATTTGGCTGCTGCAAGCAAGGGATTATCCGCAATAATTCATCTTGACCATGACGCTTTGCAAAACCTTGAATTATTCAGAGGTCTAAATTTTGCTTGATATGTATTTCTTTGAATGCTCGATTCTATTCGTTATGCGTTCTTAACTATGACATGATCAATTTTCTTAGCAACTGTGATATGACTATTTTGCCTCAGATTCTCTAAGTGTATTCCCTCCCAAGTCTGTCCAACTTAAAAGACCATTTGCAGTTCAACCCTGGACCAATTCAGAGGAGAATATTGGCAACCTTCTCATGGTATGACCTAGTATATTTTCATTTGTAATTATACATCTACATTTTTGTTTTGATGAGAAAGATGATATACTATATTTGCATATATACATACATACATCTCTATGTGAGGATATTATGGCCGGTATTATGAATTTAATGACTCAACTTTAGAGCTTAAAACATTTAGGTTGGCTTTTTCAGGTTTGGAGATTTTTTATTACATTTGCTGATGTTCTTGGTTTATGGCCTTTTACTCTTGATGAGTTTGTGCAAGCTTTTCATGACTATGTAAGTTACTTGAATCTTCTTCTTCTTCTTCTTCGTTTTTTTTTTTTTTTTCCTTCCTGTTTTGTTTTGCATAATCTAATTTCATGTCTTGTAATAACTGAAAAATAATAATTGGCTTGCTATTTGGTATCACCTTGATTGATCTCAGGATTCAAGACTGTTGGGTGAGATACATGTTGCTCTGCTAAGATCGATTATAAAAGATATAGAAGATGTTGCAAGAACACCAACTGGACTAGGGATAAATCAATACTGTGCCGCTAATCCTGAAGGTGGACATCCACGGATCATTGAAGGGGTAATCTTTGCCTTACTTAGATACATTTATGCCATTATTAGTTTAATGTAATACTTCTTTTTCATTGTTGAATCACTTTTTAATTTTTTTTTAATTGTTTTTGTGTATCAGGCGTATGCCTGGGGCTTTGACATACGAAATTGGCAGCGACACTTAAATACATTAACTTGGCCTGAAATTTTTCGGCAATTAGCATTGGCTGCTGGATTTGGTCCACAGTTGAAGAAAAAGAGTTCTGCATGGGCCGGTTTGGGTGAAAATCATGAGGTTTTAATATTACTTTTTAACAATTATGAGTGAAATCTTCTTTCTGATGTTGATAATAGCAATGTTTAGGTGAATTCAATATTTTGCTTAGATGTTTGTATAGACACCCCCAAAAAAATTAAACACAAAAAAATAAGCAGATTGTATGTTGCTACATAATCTCTCTTAGGGACAACTGAATTTTTTGGTCCACTGGATATCAGACATGATTTATTGGTTTGAAATTAAAATGATTTGAGTGTCTGCACAGAGAAATCCTGTTTGAAGAATCTGTCTTGTCTGTTGTAATTATTGCCCTGGGCGGCTGTATATGTAGAGAGGAGTGCTTGGTTGCCGATCCCAGTGAGTGTTCCACTGGCCATTCTCAAATAGACATGTGTTCATTTGGGTGGCATTTTTGTAAATAAAGGATACAAAACTATCACTATAAAAGCCTGCTCTCTCTCATTTATTTGCAAACATGCCACCCAAATGTATACATGTCCATCTGGGAGGAGTGGTACACTCATTGGTCCTAGCTAGTGTACCAAGCACTACTCATGTAAATTAGCTCGATCAGTCGTGATATTAGTTGAGCTCAGGTCAATCTCATTAATTTGAATATGGTTGCTTTTCGGTGTATGAACTAAAGTGCTTCCTCACTGCTGAAAAAATGGAGATATTGAGTTGATAGATGAGAGGACCTATTTGCCCGTTTTGTGCTTGTTCATCTTGCCATTAAGTAGAATGTGGTTGTATTACAGGGTAAAGGTTGTGAGGACGTAGTATCAACTATACGCAATGGGTCAGCAGCTGAAAATGCATTTGCATGGATGCGGGAAAAAGGTTTATTACTTCCTCGAAGATCTAGGCATAAATTGACACCTGGAACTGTCAAATTTGCAGCCTTTCACGTTCTTTCACTTGAGGGAAGCAAAGGATTAACTGTGTTAGAACTTGCTGACAAGATTCAGGTGAATTAAATTTGCTGTTACATTGGCTAGCCTTTTGTTCTCTATTTCATTTCTTAGTCTCTCTGTTTGCTTTAGAAATCTGGACTTCGGGACCTGACAACCAGCAAGACACCCGAGGCATCTATTTCTGTTGCTTTGACAAGGGATACAAAACTTTTTGAAAGAATAGCTCCTTCAACATATTGTGTACGGCCTGCTTTTCGGAAGGATCCTGCTGATGCAGAAGCAATACTTGCCACAGCCAGAAAGAAAATTCGGATATTTGAAAATGGGTTTTTAGGTGGGGAAGATGCTGATGATGTAGAAAGAGATGAAGACTCGGAATGTGATGTTGATGAGGACCCTGAAGTTGAAGATTTGGCTGCTTCGTCGAGTGTAAACAAAAGTGTTGACCATTATGAATCAAATGCTTGTACAGAGAGTGGAAAAGACAATATATGCGATAATGTTTCATTGAAGGTGGAAAATGAGGTTGACAAGGATTTTTCATCCTTCTCTTTCAACTGTTCCAAGAATACCAGCGGTGCAAGTACCAGTGGGCCCTATGTTGCTGGTGAAGACTATAGGGCTAGCAATCTTAATCAAGAAACTGTGGAGATTGATGAAAGCAAGCCTGGCGAATCATGGATTCAAGGACTTTCAGAGGGTGATTATTCTCATCTCAGTGTTGAGGAGCGTCTTAATGCCCTTGTTGCCTTAATAGGTGTTGCAAATGAAGGAAACTCCATTCGTGGTGTCCTTGAGGTAAATCTACTTTTCAGTTTTTTTCATCAGTTGCATGTTTGTTTGTTTGTCTTAAGGTGCTGCCATTATCTGTGCCTTACATTTGATTTTGAGAGAATTGCAGGATCGTTTGGAGGCAGCAAATGCTCTTAAAAAGCAAATGTGGGCTGAAGCACAAGTTGATAAAAGTCGCCTGAAGGAAGACCATATTACTAGATTAGACTTTACTACTTCATTGGCAAACAAAACTGAAGCACAAAACACCAATTCCCTGATGGAGGGCAGCCAAAGCCCATTGCTTCTTGATAATAAAATTGAGGCATCTCCAAGTCTTGCCGAAGATCAAAAAACCTTGCATGGTTCTGAAGCTGTTCCAAATCATCTAAATGATTTACCTACCGAAAAGACCTTAGCTGTTCTAGATCCCTCTATAAGTTTGGATAACCTTGCGAATCAGCAACACGGATATGCTTCAAAAAGGTCCCGCTCTCGGCTGAAAGCTTATATTGCCCACTTAGCAGAAGAGATGTATGTATACAGGTCCTTGCCTCTGGGTCAAGATCGCAGACGTAATCGATACTGGCAATTTGTAGCATCTGCTTCTAGAAATGATCCTTCTTCTGGCAGAATATTTGTTGAATTACATGATGGAAATTGGAGGCTTATTGATACCGAAGAGGTAACTTCCATAACAGTGTCTCTTAACATCACAATAGTTTTATCATGGTGAACAATAAGCATTCGCTGTATCTTATATGTAATAGAATCTTCCATTTATGATATGATAATTCCATGATAGAGAGAATCTTGGTAACGATAAGCATTAATGCTTTGGTACATG
Organism: Nephelium lappaceum; assembly: GCA_021234005.1. Lineage (NCBI taxonomy): Eukaryota > Viridiplantae > Streptophyta > Magnoliopsida > Sapindales > Sapindaceae > Nephelium > Nephelium lappaceum. The sequence continues at coordinate 14,544,686 of CM038010.1, forward strand.
GTCTTTTTTTTTTTCTGGAAGCATAATCATCGCACAGTGTCAATAGAATTGCCCTTGAAGTGCTGTTTGTATTGAGCTTTTGAACTTCCTGAGTAATTTGTTTTATTGCTGTAGATGACTGATGTCTTGCTTCTCATTAATTCTGTCATTCAATTTGTGTAGGCTTTTGATGCTCTGTTGACATCTCTGGATATGCGAGGCATCAGAGAATCTCATCTGAGTATAATGTTGCAAAAGGTTGAGAAATCTTTTAAAGAAAATGTGCGAAAGAACTTGCAATGTGCCTATTCTGGACAAAAGAGTGGGAACGTAAAAATTGAAGCCACTGAAATGGATATTGAAGTGGACTTTGCTAATTCTGACAGTCCTAGTAGTGCAGTTTCTGGTTCAAATTCTGATTCAGTGGTTACGTCATCATCTTTTAGAATTGAGCTTGGGAAAAATGAAACTGAGAAGAAAGCTGCTTTGGAAAGGTACCACGATTTTCAGAGGTGGATGTGGAAAGAATGCTTTAATTCATTATCACTATTTGCTAAAAATGGTAAGTCAAGGCGCACAGAGATGTTGGCCATTTGTGATGTGTGTCTTGATACTTATCTTTCTGAAGACATCCACTGCCCTTCTTGCCACCAGACATTTAGTGCAGTTGATAATGGTTTTAAAATTTCAGAACATGTGACTCATTGTGAAGAAAAAAAGAAGTTGGGCCAAAGGGATATACATATCTTTGACTCTTCTCTTCCCCTAGGAATCAGATTGCTTAAGCCCTTGCTGGCTATCATTGAGGTGAGCCAGATATGACTTTATCTTAAAATAAAATTGGATTGTCTTCTTGGTGTTTGAAGCAGTGTTAATAAAATTGGTCAGCTACGCATTTTTATAATATGTATTATTGATTGGCAGGCTTCTGTGCCACCAGAAGCTTGGGAATCATTTTGGACTGAAGAACGTCGAAGGACTTTGGGAATGAAGTTGAATGTGTCATCATCCACTGAGGAAATCTTACAGGTTATTATTATTATTAATTTTATACAACTGGTAAAAACTAGTTGTTGGTTTCCATTTATATATTTCCTTTATAATCTAAAACCTTGATTTTAGGTCAAAGTTGCATCTGTTAATTGCTGTTAATTATTCAGCAAGTACCTAGAACTTTTCTGTAGGTTACAATGGTTGTTATTTATGCTTTTTATCTCCATGAAACTTTTATCTTGTATCTGTTTGATTTACATGCAAAAAGCTTTTTTTCTTGCTTCCATCTGATATGGCTTCATGCTTTTAGCATTCCTTTTTTATTTTTATACTTTTCTATATATTATATTATTCCCGTGTTTAATTGTACGCCCCTATCTGCGGATATTGCAAATATGTGGCAAACCTGGATTGAAGCTACTGGTTTAATGAGTTGCTAATTACTAGTTTATTGTACAGATATTGACTCTTTTGGAGAGTGGCCTAAAGCGACAATATTTATCATCAAAATTTGAGACTACAAAGGAATTACTGGGCATCTCTAATGTATCTGCTGACCCTTCATCAGTCTCTATACTTCCGTGGATACCAAAGACCACTGCAGCTGTGGCTGTGAGGCTTTTGGAGCTTGATGCATCCATTATGTACATAAAGCCGGAGAAAGCCGAGCCCTCTGAGGACATTGAAGTCAAAGAATATGTGGTGAGATGCTTTTTTGTTTATTTTCCCCTTTTGTCTCATTGTATGCCCACATAAGGTATGAGGAAAAGAAAATTATTTTTTTGATAGACAACTCAAATTTGCAAGAATACCAAAGAGTTGATTTCAACTGACTTTTTTGATTTTGTAAAATGGTGTATGCCTATTCTGAATGCTGAGCTATTAGATAAATATATGGCTATCGTCTGTTTTATGCAGATTCTGCTGGTTGTTTCTGTCAAACTTTCAACTGGCCAGATGTTTCATGTGTTAAATTATTAACTTGGATGCTGTCCACAATATTCATCTTGTGTTTGAATTAGATTCAGCTGAGTTGAGTTCCTTTGTATGCAGAAATTTCCTTCAAGATTTTTGCCCCTTAAGAATAAAGAGGCTGAAGTTAATGAGCTTGACCAAGATGGACATATGAAAGAAGAGAACTTCACTATCCTGCCTGGAAAACGTAAAAGCTACAAACGTGGGAAAGGGAGTCGTGACCATGGATGGAGTAGAAAGTATCAGAGAAAAGTTCCTGGTATCTCTACTGGGCCCAGAAGGCAAAATGCCAGGGAAAATGGAAACTTAAATAATCGACAGAGGCTCCTGGGAATAAGAACAAATGGTCAAGTGCGTGGAAGAGGTCGACGAACAGTTAGGAAGAGAGCAGAAAGAAGGTCTGAGAATCCAGCATTGCTTGGCCGAATGGCTGATGCGGTTATACCCAAGAGCAGTCCACAAGTACTTGGAAACTTGGATGAGGAGGAGGAGGAATGGAGTCCCGAAAATGTCAGGATGATGAATATAGAGGATGCTGAGAATAGCAACAGTGCAGAAGCAGTGGACTCCGATGACAATGCCCAAGCAGTTGATTACGAGCAAGGAAACTGGGAAGTAGGTTTTAACGGCACCTCTAATGGATGGAACAGGGATATGATGGAAGCAAGTGATGAGGATGTAGATGCTTCCGGTGATGATCAAGGTATGGAAGAGGTAGGAGAGGAAGATTCAGAGGGAGACTTAGATATGAGTGAAGCCTCTGATCAGAACGGAATTGATGACAGGGGAGACTCAGAATATAGTGATTGATTATTGATTGATAGAATACTGTATCTAAAGGATTGCTGGAGGATACACTAGCCTGCAATATATTTTTGATATTGTAGCGCTTTCCACCGGCCACTGAATTTGTGTATAGGGGAACAAAACAACAGCATGGCCCCTTGGAATTTCAGGTTGTGGGGGGATCATAAAGAAGAATTAGAAGTAATTAATTAGATTCGTATGTAATTCATATAATTGAGGCATTTGATTGTAACTTTGTAAGCTATAATAGCCAGCAATGAGGTTTCTTTTTCTCTCGATTATCGTATTTCATCCTTTATGTCTCTTTTGAATATCATTTAAGTAGTGTAGTCTGTACAATGTTGAAACACACGTCATACACAAAAAATCTTAAAACAAACTCTGCTGGGCAACTGTGGGTGCTAGTAACGCAAATCATTATCACAGCTATACTGTGATCGGTCTGTGTGCTTTTGTTCACATTATGGGGCCAAAAGCTTCTTGATTCCTGGTTTCTGTTGAGCAGTCAATCTTGATGGAAATTTGATGTTAAGGTTGCCCCCTTTTGAGGGATCTTTAGGTAGGCATTCCTTGTTTGGGGACCTCTTCATAGTTTAAGCCTCCTTCCATTTCCATTAATGTTGTGAGATGAGCTGTATATCCTGTCAGTATTTTTACAAATTGAAAAACTCTTTCTTTACAAATTAAATAAGTTGATGTAACGGGATAAATCAATAAAAAAATTTTAAAAAATTAATAAAAAAAATTAAAAAAAAATGTACTAATTCAATAATCTATTTGAGAGATAGTCTCACCAAATATTTTTTTTCGACGAAAGATCTTCTTATCACAACCCGATCACTGCCATCCCTACAAAACCCAAAAATCCACGTGTGATTCCGTATTGTGAGCTGTAAACTTGTGAAGTGCAGCAGTCAACCACAGAGTGTTCACAGCAGTATCTAATCTCCCCACTTCTCCGCTTGCCACGTACACACCATCTCCCTACAATAGCCAAAAATGGGGAACATTTAAAGCCTTGGAAACTCGACAATCTCAGACTCAGCTGTTCAATCGAAACCACCAAACTCCACCAATACAAATGGCAATTCATCATTACCAGATTCTTTTTCTTCTCATTTTATCGTCTCTCTTCACTCTCACATCTCAAAATCAACAGCACTTGTCCGCCGAATTGCAAGAAGCCAGTCTCCAATTCGCTCGATTAGGTAAGTAAATCTAATCTCTCCTTCTTGACTACGATACATGTAGTGGTGTTGTTTGTTTAGGTTTCGCTCGTTGTTTGTAACAGAATCTGTGCTCGAGGAAAGCATTCATAAAATCAATGAAAAAAAACGAGTTGATCGAGGGACGCGACCAGCTTATTGATGACATGGCTGTTAAGATTGACCACCTCCAATCTCTCCTTTCAAAAATCAAGGTTTCTTTGATATCTCTTGTAAAATTGCGTTTATATATATGTATGTAGAGGTTCTTATAGATGTTGAACGACGTGATTTTGTATCATCTTTAAAAGTAGGATGTTTGGTTGCGTGCTGAAGAAAGACTGACTGTATTGGAAGAAGAGGTTGGTTTCAGATTTATATAATGTCTTTTTTTTTTTTTTTTTTTAATAAAAGAATATAATTGGTTTGTTGTTTGTTGTTTTTTTTTTTTTTCTAACTGATATGAGAAGTAGGCTTTTTGATGCTAGGTACGACTTCTTTGGACAGCTTTGAGACAGAACAACTTTGATATTCATGTTTTAGAATCTAAAGCACAGGATGCTGAAGATAGATTGGAACTTGTTAACTCACAAGTTGAAAAGGTTAATGTTGTTGTCGTGCTGATTATGTTGATTGTTTTTGGATTAAATGAGTGTGTCTTGTATTGTGTTGTATAGTTGTTGTAGTTTGAAATACCTTGTTAGAATCAAAGTAATGTTAAAAAATGACTCTGGGTTGTTGTTTGTGTTGATTTATTGAGATTTTGCTTTTAGATGGCTGACATTGTTACGGAACAATGGATTCATATTCAACATCTTGAGCAGGCGCTTCAAATCATGGAAGTATGTTCCTCCGAAATCATTCTAATTACATGTTTAATTCTTAAGATACAAGCATATTAAAGACGATGCCTTTCAGTATTGACGCCTTGAACTGATTGTTGTTGTTAATTTCACTGTTTCTTTTGTAGATGAGAGTACAGGACATTCAATGGAAAATTAGGTCTACGAGGTGCACATTCTTGAAGGTAATTATAATTTTGAATATTTGTGTAGATGTTAATCTGTCTTTGGTTAATTTCAATTTTGAATCTTTGCATAACCATGCATTGTTAGCAGTTATAGTTTCAAAAATTTGTAGAACATGAAACGTTTTCTTATCATTCCTTATCGTTAATTTCCATGCAATTCTCAACTAAACTACTGCATTATATGAATTATAGTTTCTCAACGACCTTTCTGGACAACATCTACCGAAGCTGTTTGGGATAGTTGATTCTTATTCATCGGGCAAAGGGACTATTTTGAATTCCTACATGTCTCAAGCTCTGCATCAGCTTAAAAGATTCTTTTCTGCTTTTAAGAAGTTTCACCATGAGGTTTTTACTTACATGTTTTCTTCTTTACTCAGCATAAGATAACTATTGCCGATAAACTGTTCCTTCATTTATGATAAGAATTTTGATGTTTCTGCAATAATATATTTATATATATGCACACACACACATTCTTTGGTAATGTTTTCCATCTGTTCGTCACTAAATTATCTCATTTAGTAGTTTTGCTAAATGTGGAATATAGGAGAGATTGATGTCAGAGGACATGGTCTTTTCCAATGTCTTGAACAGTAAGTTTGAGAGACCGGTATACAAGTGGCATAGTTGATATTGTAGAATGCTAGCAACCGTCATTCTCCTTGCAGTGGATTAGATTAATTTTTACTACCTCTGTTACCTTGTAGGTTTTTTTGTGTGGGATTACATGGGAGTTACTGAGTTAGTTCTCAATCTCCCAAAGTAAGGGAACAAAACCCATTCAAGTGAATAAATCATTGAGATTGTCTATTCGTAAAGGCAAAAACGATGAGTCAACTTTTACTTCAACATCGTCTGTGTAGAGTTTACTTTTACGTCAACATCTGCCATCTGGTATGGGCATCTATATGGCTCATAAATATGTCATCTGTTACAACTTACATCTTTTCTAAGTGACGGAAATTAGCTTTTTCTTTTTTAATTTTATTAAATTATGGAGTGGCAACTTCCATTGAATCAGCATAGGATTTTCCAACTTTATAGAAAATTACAATTCAAAAAAGTACAATGCAAGCACGAGCACTAGAACTTCCTCTATTAATTTTGTATTTGTAGACATTAAGTTAAAAATTGGTAAATATGAAGTGTTTGTGGTATGTTACCTATATATCTTATCAGTTGCTGTTGTGTTCTCTAGATCCTACACTGCCTAGGTCACAAAAAGTCTGAAGGAATCCCTGTAGTTTAATCATTGCCTGGAAGCCTCACGTTTTTACAAATATACTAGAATTGATTCTGTTTTCTGTTTGCAGTTGCAAGGCTTAATCAAACAAGAAATGGCAAAGAATGAATTAACAGCTGCCCTTGCCAATGAGGAACTGGTATTTTTTGTGGTACGCTCTTTGTTGATCAGCCCTTCGAATTGAATTTTCATTTCCTCTTCCCATTTTTTTAATAGTTGAATCAGTAATTTTAACAATTTTTCTGAAATTCCAGGCTTCTGTATTAATCACCTTCCCGATATTGACTGGATGGATGTTGCTCTCCTCACATTTCAGCTAATTAGTAAAGTTTCCTCTTCAAGCAGGTGCCAACGTGCTTTGCTGTGAAGAAGAGGATAGACATGATCCAAACTAATTATCATTTCATATCTTTTATCTTTAGTTAAATACAATCCCAATAGTGGTAGATGTTCTAATTTTGTTGGTCCAGCCCTCCTGGCCGTTCTGTCGTCAGAGTATCCTGTATGTATGACCATTGCTCTTACGTCTCTCCAGGGGCAGGGATCCGAGTTTTGGGTTGTATAATAGGCTTATGATTATCTGCAGTTGTAATCCAAATGTGATATACAGATTCTTGCAATTTTGAGTCAAAAGTCAGATACTGTCATGTTGAGCATTTGGTCTTAACATTCTTTGGCGGAGTATAAGAATTACAGATAATTTAAAACCAAACTCGAAGTTAATGTTTTCCGGTCTAATAAGAAATCAGTTGGAGTGCAAACGTTCAAATCCATCCAATCGGTCAATCTAAGCCTCCGCATGTAATTCCCTGACAACATAGAGGCAAAATACCAAATATTTTGTGGCCTAAAAATGAATATGCAAAACGTTAGGGGTGCTTTATGGATGCAATATAGATATAGTTTTCACTCTCATCTAGAATTGAAGTGAGAAATAAACAATGGAAGAAACGACATGGGAGCAGAGAATCCAAGCCTTAACACACATCCTAACAAGCCCCACAACCACACCATCACTCCACTCACAGTACTTCATCGCCACACAGATCCCATGCTACATCAACTGGGACTACCCTCCAGTTCTCTGCACCATACCAGGTGCCGTTGCCTTCCCTTCTCTTTATCTGAGGTGGGGTTTCTCTCTGTTCCTCAAAAGGGTGTCAAGATTGGGGCTCCCTCGAACATCTTGGAGGTCCAAGTGCCCATACCAGCAGCCTCCGCCTCTGATTCTGGCAAAGGGAGTGGAGGAGGCAGACTGGGGAGATGAGCAGAGAAGAGAGTATGTGAGGAAGAGATTGACAAGAAAACGCCTTGGAAGCGATATGAATCCTTGGATTCCTACTGTGTTGCCTAATCTTCTGTTGTTTTCTCTTCTGCTTTGGAACCCATTTCCTGATAGTGATTCTTGAAAGAGTTTTGGTTGGGTTTGGTGTAATAAGAAGTATAGTAATTAATGTTTTATCATAATTGCTACAAGAGGTGGTTGTTTTATCATTTATGGCCCTTTTTTTATGCGTTGAATTATGAGTTCAGTGGATAAATTTTACCTGAAACGATGAACTAGAACTGGATGGTTGTAAGAACTTGAAATCTGCCCTTGACTTGTAATCCCTAGTTCGATTTGGTTTAACCACCATTGACATTTAAACATGAGAGATGGGATGTAAGAACTGAGAAATAAGAAGTGGGTCAAGTGGGCTCCTGGGCCTTAACTAGACTTGTTTGTGGCCATGGTTTCTTGCTTCTGATAAGGAGACTGGATGCTCAAATTATATTTTTGTATAAATTATACAAACAATTTTAATGGTTATGGGGGTGTGTTAGTTAGGGTTTGACAAAAATTGAGGTGGTTAGGTGATAAAGAGCTTTGCAATTATATATAATAAAATTGTTAGTTTAAGTCCAATTTTCTTTCAAATTCTCAAATTTGTATAAAAAGACTTAGAATTATCTCTTTGAAAAATTAAAAAAAGAAAGCCTTAGCTGGGTTGCAGCCCGAGATCAGCGCTATAACTCTAGAGCCTTTACGCTTCATTGATAGTATTTGGAAGGTAAAACAATAAGAAACACTTGCCATTAAGAAAAGAAAATGAAAGCAAGAAAGAAACTATTAATATGCCTCCAATTTGGAGTCAAAACAACTAAGAACTTAGGATACTTCACTTTTTGTCTGTCCCATAACCTTTTTCTTTTTAATTTTTTTGATCGTTTTCTTTTGTTTGTCATGGAGTTGGAAACTTACTGGCAAATCGCAAAAACCCCACTTCGAAAGAGGCTGGAAACTCTCTTTGCACTAATCACGGAACAGACTAAGCTACACTTCATCCAAGAAAGATGTCAAAGAACCTAAACAACAACAAAAGAAAAAAAGAATAAAAGCGATGGCAAAAACAAAGGTTTCGGTAGATTTGTCCAACGAACATGTTGACAATAAAGTATTTTTTGTGTGAACTTATTAATTATTTAATTACTGAGTAGTAGGCCACCGTTCAAAATTTATTCAAATTTATTGTTTTAACTGTAACATATAATTTATGATACATCGATGTAAATCACAAACATGATGTAATGAACAATAAAATAAGATTCAAGTTATAAATAGAATGATTTTTTATTATCACAAACTCTAATTTATGTTTTTTTGTCTTCCTTTTCTAGTAATACCAAATATTACATTGACAAACTAAATATTAGGATAAAATGGTGTACCAGTATATGATTTGTCTTTCATTCATATAATATAATATAATATAAATAACTAAACAAAAAATTAATTTCATTATACATATAAATACAAGATGTATGTTACATATTAGCCAATTGAAAGTTTCTTTGAATTTCTTCCAAAAAAAAAAAAAAAAAATTCTCTGAAAACTTATTAATTAGACTTGAGCTTCTAGTCGTTCACGTGGCAGTCCCTCTAGCTGTCCAATGTAATCATCAATCAATACACAAACCACTAAAGCCAACTATTGATGATGAAGACTTACTTCTTGGTCCCAACTCTCAAGCCTTAACTTAACTCCCTGCTGAATTTCGAACACTTCAGTTAATGCCATTTTAATAGTAACCTAACCACTCAAAACGTTCCATGGAAATAAGTTTGCTTCTTGAAGGTTGTATTGTACTGCTTTATAGGACTAGTGAAGTTAAAGCTTTCGCTTTACAAGAAAGAACATTGAAGACTCATCATTCACTTCAAATCCTTCTATTTTTCTTTCAAACACACTTTCTCCTCCTTTTCTTTTTCTTCTTTTCTTTACTTGATATCTATTACAGGATGACATGAAATTTTACCTTCTAGTTTTATGTTAGTTGAATACTCACTAAATAGTAAATAATTATTTAAAAATTAATAATTTCAAATTCTATTATAATAATTACAAGACAAAACATTTATTCTAACATTTTTTTATATGAAAAAATTTAAAATAACAAAATTTTTATATTATGATAAGTCATGATAAGTGTATATATTTATTTATTTAAGAAATTAAGAAGATTGACACGTATACATAGTAAAGAAACTTCTTTTCTGTTTTTTGATCGTTCTTCTATATCTCTTCTGAACTTGGCTTTCTATTCAATCCTAGTTTAAAGCTATGGGGCTAATTACATTCACAAAATTGAAACATTGAGAGGATTATAACAAAGACAATGTATACTGATATATTAACTAGAAGAAAAAATTATTAATATATTTCTCAAAAAAAAAAATTATTAATACAAAAAGAGATCAGATGTACATAAAGTAAAGTTGTTGTCATTCTATTATTGTGCATGCAAAAGCATTAATTTTGTGTAACTATCTTATTTACTGGTAGAGATAAAATTATGGATTTATGAATCATGAAGTTGCAAGGTCGATCTTAATAGCATTAAATAGTTTGTTGCCAAACTTTTTTTTTTTTTTTTTTTTTTAAACATGCCACTTTTTGGTTTTGATGCATCGATATTTGGAGAGGCTAAGAGTCATCTCACCTATCGTCTTTTATAGCCAAACTGGATATGGAGAGCAAACTATATATCAATGGATTGTGGGTAAGAGTGACACTTACGTTATAGGAGTTATTTTCAGAAGCGAGGATCCTCCCTAATTTAATTCCTTTTCTAGATTTTTTATAATAAAATGATATATGAATATAAACAATAATACATGAATAAAAGTGTTTTTTTTTCTCTCTTAATTATATTTAAACTTAAATTTTTCTTATAAAAAGTTTAGTACAAATAACGACAAAAGATTATCTTAACTTTATTTTTGGATGACAAAAATCTTTATAGATGATATAGTTTCTTAAGAAAAAATATGTAAACATGCACATTGTTATTTAATACAAATGATTATTTACCTTCTCATTCACCTTAGTGGTGGGGTTCAAGCTACCAATAGCATTTCACAAAAATTTTTGTGCAAATATTTGTATATTCTTATTATGAGAGTATATATCTACTGTTATAGGAATAAAGATTGCGGTTTATATACTTTTCACTCATCCAATGTTTGCTTTAAAATAAAAAATATATATATAAACATAACATATCCAAATTAAATGACAGTTATGTTGCCTTTGAAGTTATAAACTTTTTGAGTAGTATTGATGTCATATGGATGTGTTAGATAAGTGATTGTTGACTACAACTACTTGTCGATTGAGTCCATCAATTTTGACCTAAACCTTATTGATTGTTATGAATATGATTGATACTTCTATTTTGTTAAATCTCAATCCAATCAATAAATTATACTTTCCTCGATTCTCACTCTTGCGTAAAATAAAAGGCAGTGGATCGGAAAACAATGGAAAAGGAATTGGTTCATTAGTTCTAACTAATCTAGTTGGTTACATTTTGATGGCCCATAATAAAGAGAAAAATAAATGGCTAAATAAAAGTCTAAATAACATTAAGTCAAGAAGAATCAAACAGTAACTTATATCATATATATTTGAAAGATTGTTATTGAATCACAAATTGAACATATTTTTTGAATTAAATATTTGGGATAATATGATCCTTATATTTTGGACTAAAGCTACTATTAGTACTATTTACGTTTTAGTACAGTTGTATTGTTTGGTGTTCAATTCGAGTAACATCTAGTGGTTAGAAAAATTCAATACTTGAAAAAATAAATAAATAAAAGGTATGAGAATTGAAACATTTTCTATACTCACTCAATAGTTAGGCAATTTTCTAATGAATTTTATAAATGTAAGAGGTTTTTTTACTTACATTTTCACTTAAAAAAAATAATATACACACTACGTAGAGATTTTCCCCATAGTAAACCCTAAAACTCACATCAATAAAATTGTATATTAGAGTGATATTATTATTTTGTAACTTTTAAACTTATATAAATTAAAAAAAGGAAACAATGAAAGGCAATGGAAAGAATTGGGATGCACATCATCTCATAATTTAATCAACTAGATACTTTTTTCTCCATCCATAGTTAAAATTTTGTCACACCAAGCACATGTTTTGGTACATACAAAAAGTTTTCTTCCTTTACAGTAAAAATATATTTCTCCAAACATTACAAAAACACGTTACTAAATTATATACATCATTTAATGCTGATAGGTTTCGTGGAAATTTAAAAATTAATGTAAATAGGTTTTCTATTCAAGACAGGGTGCTTTTTTTCTTCTATACATGTCCAAGATAGGGTGGTGTGGGCACTGGAGAGAGTGGAGCGTGGGATGAGAGGTGGCAAAATCGCGTGTTTGAAAAGGTGAGAAAGAGAGGGCAGAAGTGAAAAGGTTAGGTGGCGTGGGGATAGACGAAAAAGAAAAGGGCACATGGAGAGTGGCCACTTCATTTCCATAATGTTAGTGTCCTTTGCCCCACCATCCCCTCAATTCCCGCATTATTACCCGCCCTACTGTATCTTCTACTCTTCAAGATATATACATACATAGAAAATATATATATATATATAATTTTATGAATTACAAATTCAAATGAATGTCCACATCATGCCCTATCTTTTATTTTCTTAGAATAATATATAATTTAAAGATACAAATTTTATTATTTTCAGTTTATTATAAGTAGATAATTACTCTCACTACTAATAAAATAATTTAACACTTATATTTTTATGAGTAGGGTCCCAATTGAACCATCCTCTAATTCTCATGTATAGTTATAGGTTTCGTATAATATTATGATATTACATTAATAAATGACATGTATTATCTGAATAATATATGCCACTTTGTTTAAAATATTTATATCTAATGTATTTTATTTTTCATGTTTCTATATCATTGTGTTTACAATAAAATTTTATTGAGTATACTCTAAACCTTGAGTACTTTTTGATCTAGTCTTTAATTGGGGAAATTATAATCATGAACCCCATAGGGTGTCTGAGTATTTGGACACCATAGGCAATTAGCTGGAATTTGATACAGTAACATTTCAAATCCTCGTGATCGATTATTTAATTAATTACCTCGGGATTCTTCGGTAGCTTTAAGGCTTTGTTTGAGTGATTATGTTTTTAATAAAGCTTAATCCATTTTGGTTTGCTTACAGTATAAGAAAAATACAAAATATTAGTACAATTTAATGATTTCAATAGTGAGAGAGAGAGAGAAACAATTTGGTTCGATCAAGGCTGTCGATAGTCACATGATGATAAGAGGTAGATTGAGATCAAATTGAACGCAAAACTTGTACACATCTTGATGTCGATTTTGCACAAGGGATTTGCATGAAGTGTTGCCCGAAAAGATGGCCCTTAAAAGACTCAATAAATATAATTAACAACAAAACAAGAGCAAAGAGCTCTGTTTTAATTCTAGTGTTTTCGATCACTATGGACCCACTACAATATCTACCATTACCCTCTCATTTTTATTCTAACTAATGTGTTGAAAAATTTGGAGAGAAATATTATTATTATTATTTTCAATTTTGAAGAGATATTAAAGTTGATTGACCTGGTTCTATATAAAGATAGGAAGATCACATCTATTCTTCAATATAAGCACACTGCACCAAGTGACCAGCAGCCATGGCTGTTTCATCAAAGCTCTTCTCTTTCCTTCTTCTAGTGACTCTTTTCTCCACACAAGTTTATGCTAGAGAGAGCCAATTCTTTAGCAAAATCCCCAGTTCAAATGGCAACAACAACAATGTCCAGGAGACAATAACAGTGCCTGCCAAAGAAGACCAGAGCTTGAACAAACAAGAGGTAGACACCCAGAAGACAACAACAGTCAACCATCAAGAACAACTGCAGCAGCAAAGCTTGGTCAAGCAACAACAGGACCCAACTTTCATTCCAGAGACACAAAACGGGTATGGATTGTACGGGCACGGGAATGGTGATCGGTTCCCTCCTACCACCTCCACTGCCGCTAAATATGAGCCCTACACCACCCCCACCACCTCCACCAGAGAGAGCTATGAGCCCTACACCACCCCCATCAACAACAACAAAGTGAACTATGAGCCTTACACCACCCCCATCAACTCCAACAACAAAGTGACCTACGAGCCTTACATGACCCCAATCAACTCCAACAAGGTGAACTACGAGCCTTACACCACCCCCATCACCTCCAACGTCGAGACCTATGAGCCCTACACCACCCCAACTCGAACCCAAGAGAGCTACAACAACAACAACTACAACAGCAACTACAATAACAACAACAAAAATTATTACAACAAGAATGCTTATGGGACACAGCTTGGTGACTCCAAGTACCAGGAAAGTACAAGCTACAACACCATGTCCAACCACAACAACAACAACAACTACTACAACAACAACGGGTTCAATGGTGAGAAGCAAGGCATGAGTGACACAAGGTTTTTGGAGAATGGAAAGTACTATTATGATGTCAATAACGAGCAGAACAATTACCATCCAAACCAGTACCAGAACACAAGGGAGGTGGCTTCGAGGACCCAGTACAACAATAGAGGAACTTATTACAACAATGCCAACTCTTATGAACAAAACAACTACATGGAAGGCAACCAAAACCAAGAGGAGCAGTACGAGTTTGACGAGCTTCAAGATTGATCAACCAGTACCAGCCATGCATGAGTTTTAGTCTATAATTATGTGAAGAATATGTGGAGTACTATCATCGCTGGTCAGTTATGGTTTAGTAGGAAATTAATTAAAGAATATCAAAGAATAGACATATTATTTAATTACTGGGGTCTTTCTGATATTTTGTGATGTTGTTTTTTGGGTTTGCATAGTTTATATGCTTTAAAAATCTAAGAGGTGTGAGAAGATGATGTTTGTTTTTCATATTTATCAACAGTGATTTAATAAATTGTATAATATATAGCTTCCTTAATCAGCGGCTCTTCTCTCAAGTTACTTCGTTATTATAGCCCACTAGGGGGATCAAATAATAAATGATGAAATCTCCTAGATAAATCAGACAATATTAATTAATCCAGATAGGAAAAAGCCAAAAAGTTTGGTCCCCTATGAGAAAATAATATGAACCAGAACCACCCCAACAAGTCTCATTGATGCCTTGCATTGATTTCTTGCATGAATGTCAAGAATGTGTTTTGACGTTCACTTTTTAATCGATGACCACTCCTCTAGATATAGGACTTTCTCACAACTTGCAACAAAAAAAAAAAGGAAAAAAAAAGAAAAGGGTTTCCAGTTAGTTTTCTAAATAATAATAATAATAATAATAATTTTTTTTTTTGAAAGGAAGTTTTCTAAATAATTATTAAACTATAGAAAAAAATGAAAGGTTATATATGAACGAAAGTCTGATACATTTGCCTTAAAATTTTCATCTTCTTTACTAGCATTAATTGGCCATGTGTGCTATCTCTGAACTGTAGTATCATAAGCCCCTAGTTCACCAACCAAAAAAGCCTAATATGGTCGTATTTCGTGAAGCATTTAAGGGGTTTAATTTAAGGAACATCTAATATGATGAAAAAGGTACCGGGTGTAATCTTCTTCCTTGATCCTTTTTTTGGGTTTTGGATTTATTATCAGTTTCTAGGTGGGACCATGCAAATTGGAACTCCTAATTAGGACATAAAGGAAATTTCCAAGCTTGTTCTCGATGGCTTTCAACGGTGTACAGTGATCTGCAACCACTTATCTCGGAGCACTTTAGCCAACATATGGCAAAATGTTGCCTTGGCCAGCACTAAAGCACTTGCAAGTGTTCCTCATGATTGTGCAACTCAACTTTTTCTACGCGGTTGCTTGTGCTCTGTCTGGCACTGTATTTAATGGATTATAGTCACCTAGCATGAGATTGTGCAACTTCGTTTTCAGCTGGTGATCTTTATTCAATTTTTCTTTACTAAATTATTGTTTAAGACCTTTTACTTAAAGAGTTTGAGTAATTAACGATAAAATTTATGTAAAAATTACTTCGAATAATGTTTCGGAAAAAAAATATAATTTGTAAGAGTTAATTTTAATAAACAAAAATTTGTCGAGGACTTCCATTATTTCTAACTCTTGATCTTTAACGAGATACTACTGGGTTATTAAAAAAAAATCATATATCATTTATTAACATCTTCTTGTAGTTGTTGCCTTGGATGCAAATTAGTTTATCAACGTAATAGGTTATCAAGTTGGTTACAAGGCTCATTAAATCATCACATCCAAGATAAATTGGTTAAGATCTATTAATAAACAATAATTAAACCGGTCACATGCTGGCCTGTAGTGAAGAAGATCAACACCTAATTAGCTGATCAATGCCTAAACACTTCAACAATTACATAGACTACATGTGTTACATACTCAACATGATAACTAAATTTCTAGCTACTTATATACCTAGCTTATTAATTACGATCGAGCAACGCACAATAACTCCAAACGGCGGCACCAAGAAAAAAAATTATCCTTTTCTGATCATAATTCATTTCCTTTTCTAATCACTCTAAGAGCTTTCCAAATACTTCAAAGCTAAGTTAGAAATTATTAAGTTGATATCAATGTAGCTAGATTTTTTAGCTTGTATATCACTCTTTAATAAAGTGATTGTATATTTTCTTTGATCCTAAGAGGTTAAGAGTTTAAATCTTATATTTATTATATAATATAAGATATAAATAGTTTTTTTTTTAATTTAATGCAAAAAAAAAGAAGTCCTAAATTTCTTAGCTTGATGGTTGCACCCATTCAAGAAGGATATCCACCATAGTTGATCGATGGAGACTCACAATTCCTAGACGAACGGTGAACCACTGGCACCCATTGCATGCCACACTGCGAGACTGTAGGGTCTATTTTGAATAAAAGTATAAAATATAATTCTTCTTCTTCTTTTTTTAAGATAGAGAAAAAGAAAAAGAATCTCAGGGGAAAAAGCAATCAACGTATGATTGGATTGATTTTCTCCGTGAATGACGGGTTGACTTGTCCTAACTTGTTCGATTTTTATGTTTTCTGCCCTTCATCTTTTACTTTTAGGTGCCGAGGTCTTTGGCCTTTTGACTTGTGAACTTTGCCTTCCAATTCAAAGACTAATGTTTGTCATTTTTCAAAATATTATTTCTCCCCAAATCTTCATATATATCAATAAGATTTCCAAAAATTAGCTTTAGCTGCATTTAATAAACACTACAAGTTATATAAAAGCACTTTTGAATTGAATTAATTCATTACTAAACTTATTTTAGTGTTTGATTACAATAGATGAAAACGCTTAAATATGTTGGCAAAAATATTATGGTATGTGGACACATGTATTTTCAAGATCCTAATTTCCTAACTCAAATAATTGGGACCACACAGGGATATATACTAATTTCCCTGGAAATCAAATGTTGTTGGACATTTTTGATGGTAAGTCTTTATGGGGTACCCCATTTCACACAATAGGGTAGTAATTAATTGATCCAAAAAATAGAAACATATAATTGTAAAAGCATTCATGATGTTGACTATGCAATGGTGAAAAAGAAAAAGAAAACGAAAAAGCATTTTGGGAAGAAATAATAGGTGACTAATAATCACACCCACCCACTTTCTGCTTCCCCACCCACACCAAAAATCTGAATTTCATCATGGTAGGTTTCCAGGAATTTGTTTTCAGAAGCACTTTCGTATTAAATAAAGTTTATAGTAAAATAGGCAAACGATCAAACAACCTGGACTTTTATTTTATATATACATATATATATATATATATATATGGGCGTGTATCAAATTTAATTCGATTACTACCCAGTCAGAAGCCCACCTTTTAAATACCTTAACTTGTGGATCCGGATCATAATTAAATTAAATTAACTGTAGATAGAAACTTCTTAGGATCCATGGGTTGTTACAGATGTCCTTACTGTTTATATATTTCATAAATATTGAAACCAAACCAAGTGAATTCTGATTTACTTATCTCATTCTTTTACAAAGTAATAAGATTTTATTTTTAATTTACAAGAACATGTACACGTGATATTCAAAAGGTAATTATATGAGTGAGATGAGATTGATCCGATGGTAGGTGATATGCATCCATTGTATTTATGCTAATGAGATTGAAAATTCAAATCATATATCCGTTGGCAAACCTTAAATTGAATTATTTGAAAAAAGAAAAGGCTCTTGATTTCTAGTGACTAGGGGTCGTTTGTTTTTTTGTCTGAAGACTGAATAGTACTGCTGAAGACTGAAGACTGAATAGTGACTGAAACCTGAAATCTGAATGACATGTTTGTTTTTTTTTTTCTTTACATCTAAATGTATAGTAATCTTGTTTGTTTTTTAAAATTAAAATTGTCTGAAAACTAGTAATTTGACATTTATATCCTTTACTATTAGTTGTTATGTAACTTTATTTAATATAATACAAACAATTATAATAAATTATTTAGCAAAAGCTAAAACACTTTTATGTATATATTAATAATATTTTTATTCATAATTAAAATATGATTAATTATTATAGTAAAGTATTTTTTAAAAAAAAAATTATATATACATAAATAAATTATTATAATAAAGTAAATTAAATAAAAATAAATAAAACGGTATTAAGTTGAATTATTATTGTTATATATTTAAATAAAAATAATATTGAAAGAAATATAATTAAAATGAATATGCATAATGTAAAATCAGGTCAAATTTGGAAATATGTTTGTTGAAGTATTAAAAGAAATTTTTCTAATGTAAAACTAGAATAAACTAGGAAATTTATTATTTTGGGAATGATAAAATTGGAATAATAAATTTATAAAATCATCAAGTGATTTGGTATTAAGTGAAAAGTTAAAAAATGTAGCTTTTTATTTTCAGTGGTTTTGGGATGGTTTTAAGTGGTTTGACCACTTAAAAAAACAAACAAAAATCACTTAATTAGCCTAATTCAGCAGCATTAAGTGTTAAGTGCAAAAAACAAACGACCCCTAAAACTAATTCTTTCTATTTTTTTTTTCTCGGGAACTATTTCTTAGTTTATAATTAAAAAAGTAATTTATGAATAAATCAATAGTGTTAGAACAACTCAACTTTTTCTTTTTAGTTTTAAAACTAATATTTTTATTTAATACTATTTGTTATAATTGTTACATCTTTCTATACACACACGTGAATTGTGATGTATTCATATGGCAAGTCTAAGCCTTGCAAGATAAGTACACTATCTGCTCTTATGCTGTGCTAGTATTTTCTATAGATATATATATTTTCGAAATACTATAGATAATTTATTGATATATATAAAATGACATAGTTTTCGACTGCCTATTTTTTCAGTGTGTCCCACTTTGTGTACTGTGAAGCCTCTCAAGTCCACTCCATTATTTACATTTATAAGAAAACAAAGTATTATCCTAGTTAACAATTTTAATTCTTTTATATTGTTATATATAAACATTAGTTTGATAGCGATAATTGGCATCAAAGTAAAGCTATACGAGTTAAAATCCCTTCAGTATCATTGAAGGGAGATCAATAAAAGTTATTTTGGACAAATGATTTGAATACACTGACAATATATGATTGTATTTACATGGATGCATGGGTCTCCACATTGCATTTTTGCATCCTCAATAAAGCTATTGTTATGGACCATGGAGAGAACATTGGTGGACCTGTCTCTTAGCTATATGTTCCCATGAAAGCATTAACCTAAAAAGTGGAAAATGAACGCATATGTTATGCATATTTAGGTATAGCTCTGACTAAATTAAATAACCGACTCAGGTGGTTGATATATATCTATTTCCACACGCTTCCCTACTTTTATTTTTACTTTTATTATCAATAAAATTGTATTATTACATGAAGTAGTTGATAAAAACTGACCAATTTTTTTTCCTCGATTCTCAACTCTCTCCCAACTTTTCAATCTTTTAAAATTTTTTAATGAAATCTGTAACTACATCTACCAGTTATCAAATTCCTCTTCTCCTTTTATTTTAATAACTTTAAGGTGGGTTTAGAAAGACTTTTAATTTCTTTCAGAATCATTTCAACCAAGCACAAAGAGTTGTTGATTTTATTTTAATAACTTTAAGGTGGGTTTAGAAAGACTTTTAATTTCTTTCAGAATCATTTCAACCAAGCATAACAACTCAAGAAAAATGCACGAAAGGACATATTAAGATTGATTGGATGATACATAGTGTTGGTTACTATATATCAGATTTAAAAACTTAAACTAATAGAAAATTATCCAATTATAGTATTTAAGATTCGAGATTGACACTTGACACATCACCTCACATGTAACATGAACAGATGATAGATAGTGGGCACATACTAAATACCCCCTTACCGTTATAACATGCATAACAAAAATTCAAGATAAAAGGGGATAGAGAGTTTGAATTAGAGACCTCTAAGTTTTGATATTATGTTAGTTACTATCAAATCTAAAAGTTTAAGTTAATAAAAAATGACTCAACCGTAATATTTAAGACTAGAAATTAAAAATAGGCACAAGAGAATATTAAAAAAAAAAACAATAATAATATGAGATTTGCTGGTTCACATGTGCAAATACACATGAAAACATGCACAAAAAACGAAATACAATGAGATTAGCCTGTAACACATAAACTCGAAAAATGTACAAGAACAAAAGAGAAGGTATTTTAGAATACCTCTTATTTGTGTGAAAGAAAGAGAAACAAGAAAAGGATGCTTACCAATACTCGAGACATGGTTGTATTGGTCAAATTACCCTACTATCACCACCAAACCATGTGAGTATTGGTGGCCAAAATGCGACAGGTTTATTGTTTATCTGACCTAAATTCGATGTTTACACTTATTAACCCATGAACTTCATATGATGATCTGATGTAAGAGTTCAGTTTATTTGGATAATCTCATATCGACTTATAATCAAATTTATGCAGACTTGTTTTCAATTTGATTTTGGTTAATTTTATTGACCTCCCTAAAAGAATCAATATATGTATAATTTTGACACTTAATAATGTCAAAATAATTTATGGAGTTGATATAAATATAAATATATATATATATATATATGTATATATATAGTTTTAAGAGCACTCACTAAAAACATTTTTTGGACCATCAGATATCAATCACTTGTGTGCTTAATTAGCTTTGGGCCAAAATTTCTGGTTGTGTGTTGACAAGTTGAGGAGTATAATAATCTTAGTTTAAAAGTTTTTCTGTTCACAATATACATAAAAACAGTAGCTGAAATTGAGCATATTTACATCAGCTAAACAAAATTCTTAAAAAATAATACGTTAGACAATTAAAAAAGAAGAAGAAAAAGAAGTCCTGTACTTCCACTTGGAATTTCCTTCATGTTGAATGATGGTTGAAAGTAACATTTGAACATTTGTTCCAACAATGTCTAAAAGAAGGGGTCCAATAAGTGCCCAAGGCGATTTCATAAGAAAACTGGCCCAAGGCCTAACAACAGAAATTAATGGACCCTAAACTTTGTGTCAACGAACTTGCACTCGCAAATGGCCTCTCTCTTTCTTTAATTTTTTTGAAGGATAACGCCCCTCTATTCGGATAAAAGTCTACTAAATTTTACCTATAAGATACTAAAAATTGAGTTAAAGGATGTGTCACTAAATCTTGATTGGCAAACTCAAATTACGTGTACAATAGATAAAAGAAGTCTTAACTCACATATTACATATCGCATACATCACCTTTCGTTCAATTTCAACCCTTTGTATATATAAAATCTTGCAAACACTCGTGCTCTCAATCGTTGATTTGATCATATAAACTTTTTTTAATCTTCATCAATAAGTTTGATAAGTATGAACAGTAAATTCCGAGTAATTACTCAAATTCAAATTTTAATAATATAGGTACGTATGTTAGTATATCAATGAATACCTTGTCTCTTCAAAAATATTAATTTATTAAAATATTAAAAAATATGTTTAATAATTTATATTGTTACAAATTCTCTACCCCGAATGCTTAAGTTTTGTAAACAAAAATTAGCAAGAGTGGTAGGTGGCAACTAGCGTCGTTGGTTAGTGTGTCAACTACGCCATGCCAAAGGTTTAATATGGTTCTACATCCAGAAAAACCAAAATAAGATGTTCCCTTACCTTTATGTGTAAGTTGCCTTCCATCATTGTATAAGTCACTTTTTTATCTCCGTGTGGACAGTTACCTCTTATATGGGAGCAGCATCACAGATCGTACCATCAATGTTTCTATGTCAATTGATTTTAGAAGTTTTCTGGATCAGTATTAGTCCTAAAAAAAAAAAAAAAAAAATTGTGAGGGTTGGTGTGCCGTGTGGTCGGGAGTAAAGGCGGCGTCGGCGACGTTGGGGTGTTGGCAAGGTAACTGCAAGCCTATACTTTTTTGGATAATCTAGTACATATTACCAAGTGTTGCATTAATTACTTAACTATATCTCAAATCGTACCTTTCAATTTTCACCTGTGATCATCCAATGTTGTGCTCTAAGTGCATTATGCTTCGATTTTTATTGTAATCACGTCATGTTAATGATAGATCTATATTGTGTTACCTTTTTCTTTATACGTATCTTAGTTTTATTTCAATTTTTGAAGATTTTTGTTTATTAGAATAAATTAGTTCCACTATTAAAAAAGAAAAAGAAAAAAAGAACTTTGTTCTACCAGGTTTCATCAATTAATCGGAGACAATTTGGTCAGTTGCTTGATTTAAGGTTCAACTGTCAGTCACCTATATCTACCTGAAATTTAAGGGCATATAGTCACTGGCATATTTACCCAAAAAGAGTAAGGAGCCCGTGAGACATGACAAGCCAAATATAGGTCAATTTATAGCTCTACAACTCCATTCAGCAACACAAAAATGATTATATGAATAAAATATTGTTCTGTGATTAGTTGATCTAATCCCTTCTTCATTAAAGATTTTTGAATGCTAATTTGGTTAGAAAATGTCAATAGATTCAAGTTGATTGGTACGCTCTTCTATTGAAGCAAATCTAATACAAAAGTCAATATAGACATTTCACATGCAAAATTTTTAAATTAAAGTATTATATTAACACACATATTAAAAATTTTTCTTTATATCCATGATATTGGTTTGAATCCTGTCATACATATTTACAAGCAAACATTGATTTGGTTCTAAAAATTTTTGATCATCTAAGCATATTAATCTCCTAATTTAACTCAATTCATTAAAATCATTGAAATCAAAATCAATAAGTTGGTTTGAAATTAATTTAATTAATTAACCTTACGTACCATTTATATATATATGTATATATATATTCAAAAACAAAATATGCTCTAAACTATAAAGGGCGTAATTGAATAGACAGAACACTATCTTCTTCTGTCTTCGATGTTTTTATTTGTTTTCCAAAAGCAAGGTCCATAACACAGTGTACAATGAATCTGGTTAGTTTTTAAAACTGTTTGTCAAAAGAAAAGAAACTACCAGGAAACCCCATAATAATTCTCTCGTGTTTCTAATTTGATTTGACTTTTTGCAAACTTAGGCAAGAGAGTTGGACCGTCGTAGATCAGACCAGACTGCGTTGCAATAGTATTGTTTGTGTTCGTGGTGGTGTGGACAGTGGACTCACAAGTATGAGTCCTTCATTTTCAGTTCGCTGATCCATGAGTTATGAGGTGGGCTAGCTGTTGCCTTCACTTGAGGCTCTTAATGGCACAGCGACATTGCTTTTAACGCTCGTTGTTTGCCAAGATTCAACAATACTCTTCATTTCACAAATCACATCCTTCGTTTAGCTAAGTCAATTGCTTACATGTGGTACCGCAATCATCTCAACATGGATTGGCCCTCTCACATAGAATTGATTGGAAAAATATGACATTTTGTACATGTTAATTGAAGCTCCTGCAGAAAAATTAAATTATTTGTCAATATTACATGTACATGACTGCTAGTCATCATCATGACTGTTTGTATATGTAGGGTTTCGCCTTACCTTCGAGAAGTGTGACAGAAGTAGAGTATTGTCATATCCTTCTTGAACCACAAATAGGTAATATGGTGTTCTCAAGATTTGAATTAGTATTCTTATAGGTGTTTTGGTTACAACTTATAAACCTTATACCACCAAAGTCTCACGTAGACAAATAGTCACCATGATGATTAACGATTACTATAATATTTTTTACGATATCAAAATTAAATATAAAAGGATTATTTAATTTGAAAATACAAATTTTATTTTTATCTAAATTTATAAGGTAAAAAGCTTTTAGAGAGCACAGCATAAAAGGAAATAATTGAATAACAGGTTTCAAGTCATTTTTGTTGTCGGTTCGGTTTGAAATATCAAATATGGCGGTAAATTAACGGTTAAAGCGTTGTTATTGGTGTCTGAACAGTTGTGGTTGTCAGTTTGTTAATTGAACATCATAAGCATGAACTCCCTCTGATTGAACCAGTTCAACACCCCCATGTGGGTCCCACACCATTAAATTGTCTCATGTGTAAGGGAAAAATTTCACTCACCACTACCAATACCATTGTTTCCACACTCTTTCTTCTAACAATTTCTCACTTCTTTTCTCTCCATTTTTTTTTCTTCTGTGGAGATCACCATGGCCAGACAGGTAATATTTTTATCTTCTTTTATTTTTTTAGTTTTTCATGTTCTAGTCATTGTGTGTCTCATGTTCGTTGCAAGTTCATGAAATGTCTTTGTTTACTATTATTATTATTATTATTATTATTATTGTAATCACGTGAGTGCAAATTTGTGAAGAGATAAGTTTTTTATGGGGTGTTTAGTATCAAATTGATTTGTATTCAGTTGGTTTTTTCAATATAGTTTGAAGTGCAAGGTAACTGTTCTTACTGTTTGATTGTGTTTGAATTTGATCAATGTGTTTACTGACAATTTCTAGTTTGATATCATGGTTTCTGATGATTTCTGCTACACCTCCTAAAAATGACTTGTTGGGTTGCTCTTGGGTATTTTAAACAACTAGTTTTTGAGCAAATCTGCGTTGTAGTTGATCAAATTGGTGATTTTTAAGTCTGCTTGGCGGATGGAAAACGTTTCTTCCTTTTGTGATCTACACAGTTGATCAACTTAGTGAAATTAAAGCGTTGAAAAAAGAAAGATATCAGAGATGAAGATCAATTTGTGTGAATTGTATTGAGAATAGAAAATTCTGTGAGATATCATTTGTGTGAAATGTATTGAGAATAGAAAATTTTGTGAGATATATATGCTAAGTAGAGATCATTAGAATTATGAGTGAATTGTATAATAAGTGAGTGTTTTAAGTCAATTTTCATGGTTAAGTTTCATCAGATTGAGAACAAGCAAGACAAAGAATCTATGCATAAATCTTTGAAGACTTTGGGAAGCTCTCTACTGGAAAATATACAAACAGTTGGAACTGCCAGCAATTCTTCAAAATTGGGAACATTTATTAATGTTTAGATCTCTCTTTGACAGTGTTAGAGGACAGTTTGAACAATGTTATTTTTTAGAATCATCCATCTCATATATTTATATATATTAACTGGAATGAGAAAATCGGTCAGTTGCAGAGCAAGGTAGGTGAATGTAGGCTTAGAAGTTGCATCATCTCAAATTTTAGCAAGTAGATATTGTGTTTGTTTGATTTGTGTTTTTTGAATTATTTTCTTGATACACGGACAGATAACGTGCTTTTCTCTAAATTGATTATCAAGTAGAGGAACAAGTTTTAAAATGCAATTTTAACTCTTTGAAAAAATTGCATATGAAATTATATCAGTAGGTATATTAACTTGTGATTATTGTTTCGGCATCAGACACATGCTTGCATTTGAATTTGGAGTTTCGATATTGAATTGAATAAGCAGCATTTTATTAAGGAGAACATGGCTTTATAGTTAAGGCTTGACTTTGATGTATCTTAATCATATTAAAAAGACTGAAAAGAATCCAGAATGCTAGCTGAATATTACACTGATTCCAACCTTTCAGTTTCGCATTTTGAGTATTTCGTTCACTTCCTATTTTTCTAGTAATGCTGCCTAGAGAATCTGATTGTCTGAGGTAAGATAACTGTGCTTAAATGTATAAAAAAGTTTGAACTTCTCTTAGGAACAAAAAGATTAGCAGAAATCACAATAT
The DNA here is from genome assembly GCA_021234005.1 of Nephelium lappaceum. NCBI lineage: Eukaryota > Viridiplantae > Streptophyta > Magnoliopsida > Sapindales > Sapindaceae > Nephelium > Nephelium lappaceum. Next base: position 14,570,480 of record CM038010.1, read on the forward strand.
AGACAGTCAATTCTATGTTGTGAATGGGTATGGTTACTAAGCTGCTAATGTGTTTGTTATTAACAAAATGTTATTACTTTGAGATAGACTATATTGGTTTAAGCTAACTGATGACACTTTTCAGGACCATGCGACATCTAATGGATGGCCACTTGGGCTCGAGATCATGAACATGAGACTTCGGGTGATGGAGGACAGACAGGCTGCACCGGCAGTAGAACCATACTCTACACACAAGCATACATTCAGTTTATCTTCGTTCTCATCCTCCAATCTTGACACAGAGGTAACCTTTCTAGCCTTGTAATTTTGCATTAATTCTTTCAAAATGAACCCCATCTAGCAACTTGAAGCAGGGATTTGATGCATTTTATTGAAACCACAAACACCTCTAACAAAAGCTCATTGCATGGTTGTCTGCTTACATTGCGAGATCAACCAGTCCACAGCGTCTTTCTTCCAAGATAATAGCGTGTCACTAGGACGACTAATTGGATTCAAAGCTGGCAATGGAGGAAGCTTGTACTTCCCAAAAGCGATCGGCTTTGAAGAACATGAGAGAATAACAGTGACAGGAAGATGCTCTGATGTGAATAAAGGACATGGTGTAGATTTATCCCATGGAATTTGCATTCCTCTTCTAATGAAAATGAGCATAAGCAGAAGCAAACCAAGGGTGTAACTTCGGACGTTGAGACCAGTCGATCTCTACTAGCATATAAGAGGAAGAATAAACTGTCATTCATTAACATGTATCAGTTCTACTATGTTTTGTTCTCTAATAAAAACATAGATAGTGATTCATTGGAGCTTTCACTTGTCACACGACAACAAAGAGTTTCTATCCAAAGCACGAATTAATTCTTCCTTTCAGTTCTAAAAAATTTTGGATTTTCAATTTGTTTGTCATGTCTATTTTAGACTCTCCTCATGAATCCAATTTTTAAAGAAGAATTGACTTAGGAATCTATAAATGGAACAAATCAATTGCTTTTTTACTTAAATAAAAAAAAAAAAATCAATTTTTAATTAAGTAGGTGCAAATTCGAGAGTTACTAATAATACTCATAAAAACGAAAAAAAGTATAGAAAATCTGCCAATCCCTGTTTATGTGTTCATGTAAAAAGCGCCACGTGTCACATGAAGGAACTGGACATGATGGTGTATCTTAACCATTGTACAAGTACATACACACAAGTCTAAAAACCCTTAGACAAACAGCAAACAAAACCTCAAGAAACCCAAAACCCTCAAAGAAAGAAACAAACAACTTTAAACCCCCAAAAAACACGATGTCTCTTGCCGTTGCCAGGTCCGTCCTCCGCTCCAGGCCCGCCGTCTCCACCAGGCTCGCCGCTGGACTCAAACCCAAATCCAGACCAACCACCAGCTCCCCATTTCGCGTCTCCAAACAAAACCCCCTCTCTCATCGCATTTTCAGGTACTAAAACGGTTCTCTCTCTCTCTCTCAATACAATTAAATAGACCCTTCTTGTGTTTTGTTACTGTTAATGAAATTATACGTCTTTAATGTGTTTATATTGAATAATAAAAGGTCCCCAGTAGAGATGAGCTGCTGCGTCGAAACCATGATGCCGTTTCACACTGCCACCGCATCTGCATTGCTGACTTCTATGCTCTCCGTTTCTCGTCACAGCTACGGTTGGACCCCAGAAGGTAATTCTCTCACGTTTTATAATTGGAAGTTGATGTTGTATTATTTTGTGATCTGGGTTTGTTGTTTTCTCTGTAAAGTTTTAGATTTGTTGTTGAGTTGATCTTTTTGTTGTAGTTTTGACTTTGTGGTGTTGTTATTTGGTACTCAATTGTGTGTCTGCGTTATCTAAGTTTGTATTCAATTATGTCTTAAGGGGTTTTGTGCTTGAAGTAGAAAAGTCCATGCTTGGACTAAAAGTGCATAGGTCGTTTGTTGTTGTTTTTCATTATAGAGAGTTTTCAGTGGGATCGTGATCCAGATTAAATCTAGGAATTGTAAAGGGATTTCATTTAGGTTGTTTGGCATTTCCAGGAAATGGGCCAATTTCAAGAGAAATGATTGATGGCCTACTAGAAAATAGAATTTGTATGAATGACGGACCAGGTTCTCGTTACATCATTGCAATCACACTCTTCTCCTACTAGGTTGATCTTTGATGTCGTATCAATGCAATTAGATGAAGCTAACATCGCAATAATTAATAAACATGTGTAGATATTATTAGTTCTGAAAAAATGGGCATGGCTGAACCTAAACTACTTAATGTTAAAAGCCAAAAGGATTTTACAATCTGCCTTTTGATTCGAACAGATCTTTTATATATTTTCTTAGATCAATAATCCCATCTCTCTCTCTCTCTCTAGCATGCAATGAAAGAATGCATATCCTTTTTCCTTTTGTAGGGCAAGACAAGACTAGATGAAGATCAAGCAACTGAGATGGAGAGACATCAGTTAGGATAAGTAAGAAGATTGTCTTTCTAAACAATGTGGATAAAGGTTGAGGATGAACCATGTATTATGATGACCAATAAATTTTGTCAAACTTTAGTATATCTCCTTATTTGACCAATTCTTATACAACTCTTGAAATCAAATTATCTGGTTTTTCCTTTTGCCTTTATTTATCCAAATCCTAAAACGTAAATTATTCCAGGGATTTCTTTGTGCATAAGGGTTGTAATGTTATCTTGCAGGACCGCTTTTGTCATGCATGAAATTGGTGTTTCCTCTTCACTTAGAGATAGTGTTGTTCGTGTATGTATGACTCCTACAATATCAATTTTTTGAATGTATTTTTTATGGTATTCTGAATGAACCCTAAAAACATTGTTTGGCTGTGTACTGGGGTATTCTAATTTTCTGACATAATGTTAACCTAGTCTTCTTTTTATTCATATTCATACCAGTAGCTTTATATGGACCATACTAATTTATTTTATTCGCCCAGATTGCAATGATGATGTATGATGAATGTCAGAGAGTTCCGGGAAAGTTTTTGTACATGCGCTGTAAGACAAGGTGGCGAAATAAAGCTTTACAGTAGGGTCTTTAGATGCTTCTTGCCTGTTAGTAAAGCCTAGAAAGGTGCTGAAAGAAAATTTGATTATTCAATAACTGGGAAGGAACCGAGTTATAAATGAATTCTCATTAATACAATTGTGATTCAAATAAGTTTTGTATTAGAGTAGTGTTGATGAGTATGTTTATAAGTTATACTCATCTAGTATTTCTTTTCTCTATTTTCATCTGTACTTACAATTGATGATGTGCCATGTATTGGTAAACTTCCATACACAATGAAAGTTGTTTCATAGCTGTAGAGAATGAAATTTCTGGCTTCTGCTCATGTTTTTAATCTGGTTCTTATTTGTAGCTTATAATACCCATAAGTTAAGATTTTCCATTTATCATTAGCTTGTACATGTTCATCATGTTGCAAAAAGAAAATGAAGATGTTGATGAAACTGTTGTAATTTTCCTATTGATAGATAAACTGTTGTAAATGAATTGGGAACATCGGCCTGGATATTAAGAAATAAAGATATGTATAAGATAGAAGTACGTTGATGTAGACACTAGACATAGCAAGATATACCAGTCTCTGCTTCTTATTATAAATGGTTGGAAAACACAACCTAGCTCCCAAATTTTACTCTGTTCTAATTCCAAGGACCTAGTACAGTTTGCTCTTTTTGATGCCTCTTCAGCCCATGATTCGTAACATTTCCTTATTTTCTCTCTTTTATCTTATGCCATCTTATTTGCTAAGGTCTTTGATCAGCAATCTTGGGCTGATTTTAGCTTGGAAACTTTTGTTGTTGCCTCCTTTCTTGTTTTCTTCTATTGAACTTTTAAGTCATGGATCTTAATAATATCCAACTAACAAGACACACTTCAGTGATGTTGTTTTGTTTGTTGATTAGATGTTTCCACTTTTGGTTTGTCATGTTACGTTATTGGCACGTTCCTGTTCTGTGTGTAAATAATTTTTGTGCTTTTGTATTGTAGATGGATGATTGTTGTTTATTGGGATGCGGTGCAATGATCGTAGTCTCCTTGGATTTTAATCACCTTTGTAAGACTTTCTTGAGGCATTTTTCTTCTCACTCAAATGTGAAAATCTCCTACAAGCATCTGGAAGTTGGCTTCATATGGAAATAGACAACTTTGTTTAAACTCACCCAAATACTAAGCTCTAGTTCTAGTTGACTTAATTATTTGATGTAAGTTATGGATGTTTACATTGATTGCATTATACTATATGCTTTGCGTATTGGAATTATGTGAATGTCGCATCCTGATAAGTGTGTTTGGATGCGGTTTACTGCATAATAAGTTCTGCATTACCAAATGTATTGTACAGCCTTGTCTCAGAGGAACATAATCTGTAGAAATTACAGATTACAAATTTAAGCTCCTGCAAAGGCCGAATAATCCCGATTATATTATTTCCAATAGGGCACCTTTAGAAGCACTTGGCCTTTTCACATTTGTTGTCTGGATTTCTTCATTATATTTTAACTAGTAGATTTCAAAATTTTGAATCAGAACCGTTCGAACTTTGGCGACCGAACCATTAGCCTGAGTTTCTAATTTTGATTTATATGGGTAGATCCCTTACTTCAGTGATGGCAGTGTCAGCTCTCACCATTTTATATGGCTTTAGATGGATAAGAGTCTTCTCCTTGTCTAAGCATCGACTAACCTTATTTTCTCCTTTCATATAAATACCAAGCTGCTTATTAGTGACCAGAAGATTTTGAATAGTGTGTTTTTTACAATAATAGTGAATTGCCATCGACTAGTGATTTTCTTGCTTGGTCTGAGTGTCACACTTTCCCTTAGAATCTCAGATGAACCCTGATTCTCTGGCATCTGTGTACGGATGTTCTCTTCATCTCCGCTGAAGAAAGTTTTATTATTTTTTTCTTTATTCAGTGTAAGGTTTTAGCTGAAGAAAACCTCCCTTTTGTTCCTTGATAACGTCAATGAAAATTTTGATTATTTTCCCTCGTATTCACAGTAACCAAACAAATACGAACAAATAAAGCATGGCTGTAGCAAAGGAAGAAGAATATTACTTTTCAAGAATAGGAGCTCGAAATATATTTAGTAAATCCAAGAACCCATAGTTCTGAAGAAGAGAAGAAATTCTCTTCTAAGAATGCAACAATGACTACCTAATAATCTGATCATGATATCTTCTTGGCTTTGCAGCCTTTCATACCCAGAGGTCCTCAGTCCTCACCTTAAAACCAAATTCAATAATCAATGTTCAAGCTCCAATTTCACTATATTGTACCAACATGTGAATCACAAAAAGAGAAACCGAAACTTATATTAACAGTTCAAACGAAAATCTTTTAGGCCACAAACTAGACAATTGGACACTAATAGTAAGGGAGCAAATTATTAGTCATAAAAAGAAGAAAAAACACTATTTAAGCCTGCCAAGGATTGTCTAAAGAGCTCGTAAAAAAAACTATAGCCACAATAATAGAAACTGCAACAATCAAGTTATCCCAAGGAATCAGATACAAAAGAAATCATCAAGCACAGTAGTACCAAATTGGCATTAAGTGTCTGTTTCCATAGATGATAGAACTCCATTCATTCTTCAACTAGCTTCACCAGTTCATACTCAATAAGGGACAAATCATTTCCTTCTTTAACTACAAAATTGGCTGGTTCAGTAGCCTCAATACGACCCCATTTGTCGACTGCTAGCCTCATATTCCCCTTAAACATGTCAATCTTTGCGTTACGGATAATCACAGTGGTGCCTGGCTTCATCAAGTCAACTGCACAGAAAATACACCCATCATTACTATGAAGCTTAGTGATGTAAGGCACTATTTTTGGCATCAGTTGCATCAGATTTTCTTAGAATTTTGAAAAACAAGAAAAGAAAATACAATCGTATTGTACTTAATTCATGTTAGTTTCACTAATTATTACATGACAACAATATCAAATTCAAGTTCGTAAATTTTAGTGATAAGTTCTTTCTTCATATTAACTACAATGATTTAAAGCAACAAATATGTCTTCATAACTAAGCTCACTGAAATTAATTTCAAATGATAAAGCTTAGAAAGGAAACACTACGTGGGAAATCACAAAAACAAAAAAAAGAAACATCAATTTTCATTTTTTTCACGCACAACAATATTTTATATATATATATATATTTAGATCCATTTAAGAGCAAAACAAGCCAAGGCGGTAGCTCTGGTGATGGTGTTGCATAGTGTATTTGTTTTTGGCAATAAAGAGATTATGTAGTGAGCAATTATAAATGCTCATGCAACTCTACACGTATACACAAAATAGATGCGCCACCAAGTCATCACTTGGCATCCCAATTACTCTCACTCGATGACAAATGGCTAAGAACTGTATAACGTATAGCATGTCGCTAATATACGAGTGCCAAGCACATCTGGCATGACTAAATCAAAGTAAAAATTAAATCCGCTATGAGGAACAAATATCAAAATCGAAGAGCTTAAAACAAGTAAAAACCAACTGATCAACTCATGTGATCTACACATGTAGGTGTAGAAATGTCATCAACATGTATGCATTTCTTCAAGAAATCATGAATCTTCAAGAACAAGCCGAGGATGAAAAGTAGTCACTGTAAAAGCCATCCATGCACAAATAAATCAAATAATGCAAAAACAAATGATCAAATAAATAATAGTGGAATCATTAAAAAAAAAATAATATGAATAGAAAAAGCTCGATAAAACAATGAAAAACTAAGGCATATCATGTCAGGATTCCTCAGATTCAGCAGTATTGTATAATTTAAAACCAAAATAAACAGACAGTAGCAATCCATAAAAAAAAAAAAAAAAAAAAAAAAAACTCTCATGCATGAAACAATTTGATGTAAAAAGTCTTTGGACATGGATAACAATAAGAAACCAAAAATAACCAGCATTTCCCATAAAAATGAAAACTTTATTTTCTCTTTACAAAATATGTATTGGTGTGTGAATATTATAAAGAGATATATGTAAAGAGAGAAGTGAACCTTGATCGTTGCGAGCAGTGAAGAGGATGGTGGCAGTGTCGTCCCCGATGAGGCATTCAGCGATCCGGGTAGGGCGGGGATTGGGAGCGGCCGTGGCGGGGCGGTTCTTGGGCAAAACGGTGTCGGCTTTCAAGACCTTGACGATCAAATTGTGACCATTGGTCCCGGGCCTTAGCTGATCCACCTTTATAAACACAGGCTTCCTCTTCTCCACAACCTTGACGCCTGCCTTTGCTTCTGGTTTTGGTGGTTGTTTTTGCTGAGTTTTTGTTGCCGTTGTTGCCATTTTTTTTGTTTCGAAGAATCAAAGAAAGCAAAAACAAAACTCGAAAATATATAAAATAAAAAAAGGAGCAAAACTAGTTCGTGAGTTGTGTTGTGTTCTTGTTATGGAAGACAACAACTAGAACAAACATGGTTGCGGAAAGGCTGACGCTTTTATGGATAACTATGTTCGTGTACTAGAAACGACACCGTATAAGCTAACACGAGTGCCACGTGTAGATTTTAACAAGTAATTCGTTTTACAGAGCTAACATTTACAACATAACTTATTTTATATATATATATATATATAGTCTGTAATTCCAAACTAATTTTGTGGTAGTAAGTTTATATATATATACATCTGTAATTCCAAACTAATTTTGTTGTAGAAAGTTAATAATATCAATTCAGTTTTAACATTCTGAACTATTGATTATATATAAATAATTAATGTCAAGTAGTAATTATGAAATAAGACAATATATCTAATAATTCATCATACCCGATTCACCCTTATCATAAACATGTATATAAATATATATGAAATTGATTGTGGTGATGTTATACATGAATTTAAATTTTAAATTTGATCCTTATTGTAAAATCTGTAATAAATTGTCAAATATTTAACAGAAGACATATCCTCTCCTAAGATAGATAGTATTTGCACCTTATGATTAGTGTGGTTAATTTCAACGAATCATAATAACTTCGTGATCTCTTTGGTGTAATGTATATAAATAATGTAACCTCTATGTCATCTTGTTGATAAATTTAATTAATATTTAAAAAAGAATTTCATTTAAAATAAACAGATAATAATCCTCTATGTATAAAACTAATATATATAAATAATGTAACCTCTATGTCCTTATCTTCTTATTTGTTATGATAAGTTTAGATACTCTGCCATCCTTTAGATAGAAGTATCGACAGCTTCTAAATTTATCTCCTATTAAACAAATAAATTCAATCACAACCATTTCTTATAACTTCAAAATCATGAAAAAGTTCTTTAAATTTAATAGTTTCAAAATTCTGCAGAGCTTGAGAGAACCATTATTTCTAAAGATCATTAATTTTCTTAAAAGTTTTTTCCTGTTTTGGTTGAAAGTTGAAAATGTATGTTTTTGAAGCAAAAAAAAAGTAATCAATGTAAAAGAGAGATTGATTAAGTTTCTGTGGACAAAAAAGAGTCCAAAATGCATGGAATGGGAAGAGGAAATCAGAGAGAAAACAATCCACAAAATTTAAAATAAATAAATAACAGACGCCTGCAAATTTTAAGACCACTAACATTTTTTTTTTCGATACAAGACCACTAACAATTTATTAAAATAAAAATCCGAAAATGTCTCCTTCTCATTTGGTCTCTCAAAAACTAGTGACCGCATAAACATCTCCTAACACTCCCATTCAATCGTCTCTTTTGAACCTTTCTCTAGTATTTTAGCACTCTAATTTGAGAAAAAGTCAAAAAACCATGCACCAAGTTTTAAACAAATATATATATATATACATATATATATATATAAAACAAAAAACAGAAAAATAAATAAATAAACCAAAAAAAAGACCCACCCACCTCGCCTCAACGCCTCCTCCCTCTCTCTGTTGTCTCTCTTCTGTTACCTGCAGCCACCGAGACAAAGTCAAACAAAGTGGAAAATAAACGCAGAAGAGATTTCCGTTTTTGGATTAACTTTTTTATTTTTTATTTTTTTTGGTTTTTTGGGGACTATATTTTGAGGTGATTATTATTATTAACAATAATAATATACATATATAGAATTAATAATAATAATAAAACTAATTAACAAGAATAATAAGAATAATAATATTGAAGAGCAGCTTGATCTTCAATGGATTCTGATTTCTGGACGTCCCGTCTCGCCGCCGCCAAGCGTCAATACACTTTGCAGCACCATCATCAGAACTACCACCTTGGTTTGTTTTGCTCTTTTAGTACATATGTGGATCCAAATATATTGCTTATGTTAATGTATATATAAAGTTTTTTCTTTTTGTTTAATGATTATAGTCATGTTTTATTTATATTGGTTTTTTGTTTTGTTTTTGTGATGTACAGATCGGTTGAACATCGATGATTTCGAAGTAGAAGATGATCATGTCCGGCCTGATTTTCCTTGTCCGTACTGCTACGAGGATTTTGACATCGCGTCACTGTGTTCGCATCTCGATGATGAGCACTCGTGCGAGTCTAAAGTTACTGTGAGTTTTTTATTTTTTAATTTATAAATTGAAAAAAACGAGTTATTTTTGTGGATAATAAGGTGGTAGATATGGTTTTCAGACATGTACTTGTGTTTCTTGATTTGGTGTTGGTTGTTAAAAGATATCTGCTTTTGTCTGTCTTCTGCTGTGTTACATGGTTTTGGTAAAATTTATGTTTGACTTTCTGATTGTTAGTTTTTTTTTTTGGACCTTTTCTCTTCTATTTGGTTTATTGTTCTTCTTTTGAAGGGGGGTATTGGATTGTTCATTCTAAGTGATTTTAATGAATAAATTTTGGATTTTGTTTTGATTGTGGGGATCAAACCATTGATTCATTTATATCTGTGTTTGTAATTTTTACCTGAATGAATGGTTGTTTTTATTTTTTTTGGGTTTTCTTTTTGTGGGGATAAAATGATGGTTGATTTTCATTAATTCATGAGTGATGAAGAAAGATCACAACTTGATGATTTTGTTGTTGTTTGGTTTGCTACCGTTTATGTAGTGTTGTAAAGCATAGCTTATTATGTTTGGTGTAATGATGAAGAATGAAATGCTAAATGTGATTAGCTTGTCTTCTATGTTGCCTTGTATAATCAAAACAGAACTGAGAATTAAATTGCACAGCTATAAAGTATCACACGGTAAGCAGAAGTGATGTAATCATATGTTTAATACAATGGTGTATTTTCCTTAGATTTTGTTATGTAAATGAGTTACAGAGACCGTAAAAGGTTTCAGCTGCTCAGTTTCATGATGGCAGTTTGAGGGTTCTGTAAGAATGCATGTCCTGTGTAATTGGAGCTCTCAAATTAAGAATGCAAGTGGGAAGAGTTCTGAGAACAAGTATCAACGATGTTGGTGAAGACTTTTAGTACATGACGATCCATGGTGATTTGGATGGGTGTAGATCTCTATCAATTTTTGATGATTTTTTATATGTACTGGGAAAGGAGCAAGGTGGAGGCTGCTCTCCGGGTTTTCGGTGTTCACTTTAGATGGCAATGAAGCTACAGATACAAGCCTTAACAATTGACTGAGACAGTACCCAATCAAGTTTCAGTAGATTCTATACCTTTCTCGATGACTTTTTTTTTTCTTTTATGTCATGTTAGAAGGAGCATAAGTGCAAGAAAATAATTGTTGAAATAAAATTGTTACTTAGGCACTTCAAAACGGGTTAGGTACTATGCCAGCAGCATCATTGAGTCTGACACTATAAGGACTTCTTACATTCTAACGGTGTATAACTTTAAATAATCACGTATCAATGGACTAGCTACCTTAAATGAGGATACTTTGTTTGTGACCCTAAAATTGATAGTGCTTGGAACCTATATGTAGCTACTATGGGTGAAAAGAAAATTGGTTTAGTGAGTCCATGTTCGTTTCCTGTTTTGCCCCCCATTTTATGGATTCTGTTGATATGAGATTCTTCGTACGAATGTGCAACTTTGGGTGAAACAGCTTCATTTTTGTTTTTGCCTAACGAATCCAAAACTCTTGGCTAATAGAGAATGATATTTTTGACTGGTTTCCAGTCATGATCTGATGGTTTGTTGACAAAAGAGTCTCATGCTGCATTTACATTTTCCCTGCAGGTTTGTCCCATTTGCTCTGTTAAAGTTACTCGAGACATGTTGAGTCACATTACTGTGCAACATGGTCACTTGTTCAAGATATCCTTTATTATAAATATGTCCTATTCACTTGTTTTTCCACCTTTGAGTTTGTAATATCATCATGTAGAAAGGCCTGGTTGTATATCTGTTGATGAAACTGAATTCCAGAGTTTCCTTTAACTGAAGATTACTTGCAGAGACGTCGCAGATTACGTAGAGTTGCAATTCCTAACAGTCAAGCTTTGTCTCTCCTGGGTCGGGATCTCCGGGAAGCTCATCTGCAAGTGCTTTTAGGGGGTGGTGGATATCGATCAAACAGCGCTAATGTGTCCAATGCAGCTACCGATCCTTTCCTTTCATCTCTTCTTTTGAATTTTCCTACTTCTGAAGCGGAGGAAATTTCAAAATCTGTTGTAACAAGTGCTGAGGACACTGCTGCAAAAAATGCAGCACCAACACATATGTGGAAATCAAGGTACTGCGCTTTAACCCCTGTCATGTCGTTTATCAGGTGCCTGAATCACGTAAGTGAAGGAGAAGCTGCAGCCTAACCATCCAGGCTACAAAGTGATCCAATGCCCTTTAAAATTCCTGTTCAAGTCCTTAGTTGTTTCGATTAATATCAATTAAATAGTGGCAATACCTCTGATAACCATTCAAGGGACCCCATTTTGACAGGACATAATCATGCTGCTCTGGTGATTGATTTGGAACCTAATAGTCTTTGACCACCTTGTACATACTTAGGAACATTTACATCAATTTTGGTTGGCCATTACCATCATATCTCTCTTTTTTCAAATTTTAACCACCTTTATGCTGGCATCATAAAAATTCATGCCTTATTACAAATGATTGTCTGTGAATACGGATCCTTGACCAAGAATATTTTATGAAATTTTATTTCATTGTTTTGACTAATAGCTTTTGAGGGATCTGTGCAGTTGAGTAAAACTGTCGCTGTCTGTTATATGCTTATTGGCAATGTTTCTTGCAGCAATTCAATGTTGACACTCGTAGATTTCTTTCTCTATACTTTGTTAGAGTTGTCTCAGCATGCATTATATATATCTTGTTAGAAATCTAGATATGTTGATGTGATGGTCTGTTTAGGCACTAGTAAACTCCTAAATAGGAGAAGTTGTGTGCATAGGTTGAGTTTTGCAGTTAGCAAACATGTTTAGGTATCTACAAAAAGTCCAACGTTTCTGCTTTCTCTTGATAACGTTTCTGCAACCTTCAATGGTGAAGGAGCATTGATGCTCATTTAATTCATAATGCATGCCTGAGAAGCTTTTGAAATTTCCTTTAGATCTAAATTTTAACATTTTTCTCTCTCTTTCTCCTTCTTTCTCTCTTGTTTTTCCCTCGTTTGTCTCTGTTGCAGTTTTGATCCTTCTTTGAGTCGTGAAGAGCGGGAAAGAAGGATGAAGCAGGCAGCTGGTAGGGCTGGTTTCGTGCAAGATCTTCTTCTCTCAACCCTGTCAAGCGACTAATGGGGACAGTAAGTTAAAAATAATGGGAATGATTTATTCGAATTCTTAATGTGGGGTATTGTTGGGAGGGATTTAAATGGTTCTATATATTGTTTGACGCATCCCAATGCGGTGCCTCATTTGAAATATTGAAGCAGCCTCATGACTGCTTCGTTAGAAACATTCCCATCCTTCGCTTCTTCTCAAACCTGAAATGTACTACTTCTACATTCAGGAGAAAGAATTCTTCTTCTAATTTATTGAAAACTTTAATTTTATGAGATGGTGATTGTGTTGCTAGATACAAGTTGTGAATGCAAAATTTCCAGCATAGCTTCATATGGACCCTAATTCTCTGATCGAAACTCGGGAAGTGGACTGAAATGCAGAGAGAATGGAACATTCCATTTAAATGACACAAATTTATGTGATGTTTCACCACATATCTCAAAGTAAAAGGCATGTTGATGCAAGTGCAATGAGAACTAGTTTAATAAGACTAGTGCTGTTTGTTGTTATTCTGCATCTTCTCCTGTTCCTGATTACTACATTTTAGAATGAAAATCTATGTCCATCGATTGCAGTTACCTTTGCAGGGTCTAAATTGATTTACTTTTTTTTTTTCCCATTTTGATGGCAAGAATGGTATGATATCTTTCATTATATTTTAAGTCATATAACCATAGTAATATAACAATAGTGGTATTGAACTTCTATTTCTCTCAGTCACCCGTAACAAAACACTCAAAAGATTTATTGTTTAAAAAGTAATTTTAAGTGTATCTTTTATATCATTAAACTTTCTACATTAGTAGATAAAAGTTGCAAATACAAATTTTCAAGTTGTATGTGTCTAATCTAAATTATTTTTTGAATCCATCGTCAATAGTATTTTATCTAAGTCACGTAAGAATTTTATTGAATAGGTGAAGTAAATCTATTCCTTGCTAGTACGATTAAGATTTGACATTTGGGCTGAAAGATATAGCGTGTATAAGTTCTTGCTAGAGTATAACTTTTGTTACAAAATAAAAACCAAAGAAATTTTGTTAGAAATGATATTTGTCATATTATAACCATGCCCTAAACATATAATAACAATTCATGTTAGTTTGTAAATTGTAGTGATCATTTTGTTTGAAACAATTGTTATCATCTCTATTTTATCGCAACTGCGAAAAAGACACTCTTTTGATTACTTGTGAAGCTAGCATAGCAAATTGAGTTGTCCAACCTTGATCACAATTAGAAGACAAGTGATTGATTTCCTTGTCCAAAATAGTTGTAGCATCCTTAAAAATCTGCATGTAGTTGTTGAATTGGTATCTACAAACTCCTTAAAAATGGCTTTTTTAGTTTTTCAATAATGTAATTATAGGGTCGTTGGTTATGACAAGATTTCCTTAATGTTAGGATAATTAGTAAAGTTAATAATTTTGTCTTCTTTGAAATCAAGGAAACATGTCCAAGAATAAAACAGTTGTCTCCTTATAATTTTCATGATTAGAGCAAGAAAAAGCTAGCACTACTTATTAAACTTGTAATCAACCAATGAGAAGAAAGCACCGCTGTTGGTGGACTTAGTGGTGGCGGTCGGTGCTCCTGTCCAGAAAAAAACTTTAATCACCCACTTAATTATGATTACAGAGCACATACAAACTGATTCATAAACCATTATCACCAACAAAGAAAACAGTTTACAAGTGGAGACTGCAAACTGTGCAAATTATTGCTTTTGTTTATGAACACTAATAGTGTTTGAACAATCATTTAAATTTTACTATACTATTTTCAAGATTGGCATTATTTTTTTGCAAGAAAAAAAAATCCCATTTATTTTTCGGAACCGGTTTATTAATAAAAATTATGTAACTCATTTAATGTAATAAATATGTAATGCTATTACTATGGCTTAATACCACACGATTAATTTATTCATAATAAATGACATAGGTTATCATCTGGATTAAACAAAACAATACATTTAAAATCAAATAAAACGAAAAGTATTCAATTTCTATCCAAACATTAGCCACATACAAGTGAAAGTGTATGATAACCACAAGATTGTGAATGGAGCTGGGCTGTAGAAAAGCAGGAAGTGGAATGGAAGTAAATAAATAAATGAAATGGTGGGTGGTGTGTTATATGATGTAGAGTTGTAGACCGACCTGTCGGTCCAGCAGCATAGCAATTTATCTTCCATTTCTTTTATCTTGATATATTATAATTTTTTTTGAAAGTATATATTATAATTTTTTAAAAAAAAAAATTGATGTATTTAAGTATTTTAGCCACGAAAAAAAAATATTGTAGTCAAAGTCAGAGCCACCGACCCGCCGCCACCAACGAAACCCCAGTTGCGTTAGCAACTGCTGTCTGATTGGTCTTTTCTTTTGTTTGCTACTTTGATATTTTGATAATTATTTCTCTACAAATGTGCATGGTCCTCCTACATGAGAGGAGCACCCCACATATAAATGAAGGACAACTCACATAATTATTTGGTGGGGGTGAAGTTGTGGTGTGTAGAACCATGCACTTAAGGTATAAGGTCAGTAATCTCTATCTAATTGAGCCATCGAGCTGCTACATTTTTTTTTATAAAAAAAAAAAAAAAAAAAAAAAAAAAACAAAGTATATGGTTATCTATTTCATTAAAGTATTTTTAGTATTTGATTGGTTTCAAAAGTATTTCATTTGATCATCAAATTCGACCTTGAACATCAATTCATTTGTTTAAAAAAAAAATGAAATATAATAATATGATTCAATCCCAACATAATAATAATAATTGAATTGATTTTATACTAAAAGTATTGGGCTCCATGCTCCTCATCGATTTGTTTAGTAATCTTTCGTTTTGAGCTCGTTGGTTTTTATTGTTTTTTGTTGGAGGTGGAAGACCTTGGAGAATTTCATTCATCTTGCATTGGTATTTTTACCGAGTTCAAAAACTAATTATACGACTATCTACTCTTATAAATAAAAAATAACTACTTTCAAAATAACGAATATATATTCGCATAATGGGACAACTACTTATATAAAAAGAAAAAATACTACCCAAACAAACTATAGTATGTGTTAGTGAAAATTGAAACTGCAACTTTTTGGTGGATGAGGATATATAACCACCTATGTCAAAAGTTAATGTATTATTCTCTACACCCTTTTCTTTAGATATATTTTAAGGTACATTTGGGTATTGATACATTTAACAACTATAAATGAATTATTACATTCTAAAATTAATGATTATATTTTATTATATATGATTTTATATTTATTACATCTGATTACAATTAAATGAGTCTGATCATATTTACAATAATTGATCATGTTTAGTTATAATCATATATAATTAGCTGTAATAATATGTAATAAAATATAATCAATAATTTTAGCATGATGCAATCAGTTTAGATGTATCAATATTCAAGTGCATTGTCAAAGACCCCATTTCTTTAAACACCCACAATAGAATGCTATACGCAGTTTGGAAAATATAATACACAGTTTCCATGGACTCTTATCATTTAATACAAACTGTGACAATAGAGCCACCCTTATATTTATTCATTATAAACAATGATATTAAAACTTGATATTGGATATTTAAAAAGAAAAAAGAAAAAAACTTGATATTGAATAAAAATTTCTACATTTGGAAGATTAAGAAACTATACATATATATATTTGAAAGAAGAAACTAGACATTGAATTTGTACGTTTTAACACGGAATCCTTGATCATGACAGTACGCTTATTATTAGATTTAGATTAATCAAAACCATTAAAATTTTTCACACCTAAAATTGCTAGTTGAAAGCATGAAACTTGTAGAAGTAGAACTACCATTCTCCACCAGGCAGCTCTCTATTGAAGTCAAAGGAATAAGTGAAAAGTAAAAACTATGCGACATGTGTTTTTGTGAGATAAGATACGGATGTTGACGTAGACACCAAAATGAACATGTATATTTTAATATATCTTATGCGTATTCTCCTTCCTTCTATATATGAACAAGTCCAAGCCCAAGCCTCCGGTCTCTTTTTTTATCATTTCACGGCTTTTCTTTTTTTTTTTTCTTTTTTGCTCCAACCAAACTCATCTCTCAACAACAACTTGACTCACAGACTCTTTCTTGTCTCTAACATATTCAATCCTTGATCAAACCAATGATGGTGGAGCTCTTCGTGCTGGGTTGTACTGGCGTTGTTGTGTTCCTTCACGGAGTCAATTTCTTCTTCCATGCTCTCTCCCAGGACTTTGCCGTTCGTGCTCTTAGGTACTACCACAAACCCTGTTCATAGTTCATCTTCTTTTTTTAAATTAACCTGTTTGGTTCCCAAGAAACTTTCATTAATAATCTCATAACTTTTCTGGGAAAATATTTGTTTTCGTTTTAACATATAGTCTTCATGTAAATTAATCATCATGTATGTTTCATCCGAAGAAGCTTTAAATTTTATGTCTTAAGTTCTAATTTGAGTAAAAATATTTGAATTTTTCATTGCAAAACTGTGATGAAATGAAAATAAGTACTAGATTAATTGATTTAATTGCATTTGATTATATGTTAAATCAAGTTTTAACAAGTGGGGTTGTGATTAATTGTTTTCAGTTTTCTGGGATTCGTTGGATGGTAGAGATCAGAACTAGTGGAGTTGATAAATGGTTTCTTCACTCAATTCTACTAATTAATGAAGAATTGAAGATGAGAGGTTTAAAGGTTGTACCGGCCGTGACGCATTTGCAGATAATTTTTATTTTGGGTCGACTTTCATCATATCTTAGAACAAAAATGTACAAGGTATGATATATGTGTATATGGAAATGATCAAAATAAATGGAAGGCTTTGTTGAAATTTAGAGACAAATCAAACCTTATTGTATATTGTAATAAGCCTTCCATTTTCATGTCTATATTTTTCATAAATTAATGATAAGGAAGTTGTCATATAATTTTTTTTTCTAATTCTTTCTTTTTTTTTATAATTTTTTCGATGTTTTATTATGAAAATAAGACGGATTGACACTAATATTTTGTTTGGTATAATTTATAAATTAAGGCACAATATATTACATTATTGTAGTATTTTTTTTAGATGGATGGTTTGGTGGATCAGTTATTCAATAAGAAAACATAAGGAAGGTACGTGGGAGGCGGTACGCTTTGTAGTTGATGTGATTCCTCCTTATCAAGAAGTTGAAATTTCACGATTCTTTTATGGACAAGAAAAATTAATCATGGAGCATGTTCCTGGCTCTTCCTTTTGGCCATTTTTAACATGTCTCTAAAAACCTGTCAGCTTCATGTGAATCATGTTCATGTCGTTCTTGTTATACAAATTATGATGTACATAAATTGACTCACCAAATCGAGTTGATGTGGAGGTAGCCCGTTTATGTTATCCTATTTGTATTAATTCAAATTCTACTGATTTACTTAATTGTCAAAACTTACCATTCTACTCCATTTAATTAGTTTCATACTTCATATTCATATCAGGACGAAAAATTACTGTGTTTTGGCAAGGGGGCAAGATAATTATAATCTGAAAAATAATAAAAAGCTTAACAGAATAAGTTATCAGAGTAAAAGTCAACCCAAATTTTTGTCCTCAAATAACATCAAACCGTTCTTGACTAAGGCATGAGCCACCTTATTTCCATCTCTAGGAACAAAAGAGAAACTTAGACCACTTAAGAAGATAAATCAAGAACATCCTCTCCACAAGAGGACTTTGAATAGTAACAGAACTTAAATTGCTTAAAGCAGCAACATTAGACGTAAGATCATTATCCACCATATTAATAAAAAAATCCCAACGGTTGACAACACGAAAAATTATTTCCTGTAATTATATTTATGTTAACTTGAATGTAACACATTCAATTAATTATGCCAAAATTTATAATCTTAATTTATTAAAACTTAAAAGGTTTTGTATTAAAAATAATTTATATTTGACATGATAAGGCGTCTTAATTGTCTTCACAATAGTCAAAAGCAACTATATTGTCTTAATATGACTATGTAATTATATAATGACGCGTATTTCATTTGTACCTGATAAAATGTTTTATTTGTTTTCTTTAAGAGAATTGGAGTAAGCTCAATCCAAATTAACCACATGATATTCCGCCATTAGAATGAAAGTTGTATCAATCGTCAAAATGGGTGAAATTTGTTAAGAAATTTCTTTAATCAACTTCTAAAGATCCCACCTTCCGTAGCAACCCTTATATGTCTGCCTCAATAAAAACCTTTTCTCAATTGCGATTAGAAGGTTGTCAATAAGAAATTAAATGGAAGGTGCACAAACATGAAGACACAAGCAATTGATTAGCTATATACTGTTATACTGATCAGCTATGTAGTTTGGAGAATGTTTGAGTGTGGCCTTCCATACATTGTGTTTCCTCTTGTTGCATGAACCTATTGTCCTTATTCTTATTTCAAGCACCAATAATAAATAAA
Organism: Nephelium lappaceum; assembly: GCA_021234005.1. NCBI lineage: Eukaryota > Viridiplantae > Streptophyta > Magnoliopsida > Sapindales > Sapindaceae > Nephelium > Nephelium lappaceum. Next base: position 14,589,609 of record CM038010.1, read on the forward strand.
TCCTATATTAGCACGGCTACACAACAAAAAGCACCCGCACGAAGGAATACAAGAATAGGTATAATTTGCAGGGAGACATTTGTGAAGTAGATTTGTATATCCTAAGATGGAGATTATATATTCTTTCATATATCAAATATTTGAATTTGCTAGAATCATCGGTTAACAATAAAATGGTAATGTCTACGTTGTTTTTACTGACAATGGTTTCATCGTTGTAAAGTTGAATGATAGGATAGAGATTTTCCCCAATATAAAGTATAGAACCCGTTGTAATTTAGTTTATTTCAAGTAATTCTGACAAATACCACAATTTGATTTTTCTAGTAAGGAATTAAGAAATGAGTTCTCTAAAGAATGATGTGTGGACAAGGTTTTGATGGTTGTTTTCTTCAAATTTTTACACAAAATAAGTTGGTATGATGAGATTTTGAAAGTGAAAACATCTTAACATCAACGTGTAATTATTAAGTTTTTATGGTTTTATATAGAGAATATGAAGCGAGGTGGATAGGGATGATTTCATGGTTTTCTTTTAGTGCCCCATTTCGAAGTGTTGGAATATTCAAGAGATCATAGTTTTTTTGGCACGGGAACTATGGAATCTTTCCCTCTAGAATAGCTTGGGTTGAGGTTGTAGAAAGACAATACGTTTATTTTTTATTTAGCCACTTTTTCAATGTTTTAAACAATTTCTAAATTTTTACGATTTAAATATCTATTTATGTAAGTTTGTAAAATAAATTTGATGGGAATTCAACCCTCACCACGTTAATAAATAGGAAAGTATATAATTACTTAAATTAAAAAACGACGTGTGATTTCTCTCCACTATAATAAAAGTAATTTTCTTCTAATAATATAAAATAGTAGATTTTCAAATCATATAATAAAAATAAATGAAAAGGCAGGACAGATAATCAAGTTAATAAAATAATGAACAATATATTCCAGTCCAAACTCAAAACTTGCTCCTGCGTCCAAACAGAGTGATCACTAGAAAAGCACTCTCCAAGTGTACAAAAATCACAAAAGTGGTGTGGTCAATGATCAAATGGACCATGAAGCTTTGGAGCCTAAAAAATTCTTTTCATAAACATGAACACGAACGACTTTACCTACTTTTTAAAAAACCACCCTCCTCTCTTAAAACCAATTCTAACTGCATACAAACCTCCACAGTTTTCATTTCAAACCCAGAAAGCAAAACCCTTTTAAGCCTGACCCAGAACACCAATTTCGACTCCGCCCCCACCATAATACCCTACTCTAGACTCTTATCACAATGCACCACTTCAAAGTCCCTTACTCGAGGCATGGAACTCCATGCCCGTTTGATCAGATTCGGGTTGCTTAAGGACCCGGATTTCAGGACCCCTTTGGTTAATTTGTACTCAAAATGTCAGTTTTTCGTGTATGCTCGTAGACTGATCGATGAAAGTCCTGAACCGGACTTGGTTTCTTGGTCTGCTTTGATATCTGGGTATGCCCAACATGGGTTTGGTAGGGAAGCGATTTCGGTCTTTGAAGAGATGCATTTGTTGGGTGTTAAGTGTAATGAGTTCACATTTCCTAGTGTCCTCAAGGCTTGTAGTATCAAGAAGGAGTTGAAGCTAGGGAGGCAGGTTCATGGGGTTGTGGTGGTTACAGGTTTTGAGTTTGATGAGTTTGTTGCTAATAGTTTGGTTGTTATGTACGCGAAATGTGGGGATTTTGTTGACTCGAGGAGGCTTTTTGATGGGATACCGGAAAGGAGTGTGGTTTCGTGGAATGCCTTGTTTTCTAGTTATGTGCAGGGTGATTTTTATGAAGAAGCGGTTGAGTTGTTTCGAGAGATGGTTTTGAGTGGAATTAGGCCTAATGAGTTTAGTTTGTCAAGTATGATAAATGCTTGTTCCACTTTGGGGGATAGTTGTTTAGGAAGCAAAATTCATGGGTACTTGATAAAGCTTGGGTATGATTCAGATCCATTTTCAGCAAATGCATTGGTTGATATGTATGCGAAAGTGGGGAATTTTGAAGATTCTGTTGCTGTTTTTGAGGAAATTAAACAACCTGATGTAATTGCTTGGAATGCTGTGATTGCTGGTTGTGTTCTTCACGAGCAGAATGATTTGGCTTTGAAATTGTTACGGGAAATGAAGAATTTAGGAACATATCCGAATATGTTTACTTTGTCAAGTGCTCTTAAAGCTTGTACTGGAGTGGGGATGAAAGAACTGGGTAGACAGTTGCACTGTAGCTTGATAAAGATGGATGTAAAATGGGATTATGTTGTAGGTGGTGGACTTGTAGATATGTATGCCAAATGCGATTTAATGGATGATGCAAGGTTGGTCTTTGACTTGATTCCAGAGAAGGACTTAGTTGCTTGGAATGCTGTGATTTCTGGATATTCGCAAAATGGTGAAGACATAGAAGCTATATCACTATTTCCTTTGATGTTCAGGGAGGGAGTAGGATTCAACCACACAACTTTGTCTGTGGTCCTTAAATCTGTAGCTAGCCTTCAAGCCATCAATGTTTGTAAACAAGTTCATGCACTCTGTGTCAAATCAGGGTTTGAATCTGATAATTATGTTGTAAACAGCCTTATTGATACATATGGAAAATGTGATCATGTCAAAGATGCAGCAGCAATATTCAAAGAATGCTTGGTTGTAGATTTGTTGGCTTTCACATCAATGATCACAGCTTATGTGCAAGACGGACAAGGTGAAGAAGCTCTAAAGCTTTATTTGGAAATGCAAGATAGGGGTACCAAGCCAGACTCCTTCGTTTGCAGTTCTCTTCTAAATGCATGTGCAAATCTATCAGCATATGAACAAGGGAAGCAAGTACATGTTCACTTAATAAAGTTGGGATTCATGTCAGATATTTTTGCTGGGAACTCTCTTGTTAACATGTATGCCAAATGTGGCAGCATAGATGATGCAGACTGTGCTTTCTCTGAGATACCTGTGAGAGGAATAGTCTCGTGGTCTGCAATGATCGGAGGACTTGCTCAGCATGGGCATGGGAAAGATGCTCTACAATTATTTAATCAGATGCTCAAAGATGGTGTCTGTCCCAATCACATTACCTTAGTTAGCGTCCTTAGTGCATGTAATCATGCAGGTTTGGTGTCTGAAGCCAAACAGTATTTTCAATCTATGGAGAAATTGTTTGGAATTCAACCTATGCAAGAGCATTATGCTTGCATGATTGATCTCCTTGGTCGAGCAGGAAAATTAGACGAGGCAATGGACCTTGTTAATACAATGCCATTTCAAGCAAATGCCTCAGTTTGGGGGGCTCTTCTTGGTGCCGCAAGAATCCATAAGAACGTAGAGCTTGGCCAACATGCTGCCGAGATGCTTCTTGCTCTAGAACCCAATAAACCTGGTACTCATATTCTGCTCGCAAATATTTATGCATCTGTTGGCATGTGGAAAAATGTAGCGATGGTGAGAAGACTCATGAAAGACAGCAAGGTGAAGAAGGAGCCCGGGATGAGTTGGATTGAGGTCAAAGACAAGGTCTACACCTTCATAGTTGGGGACAGAAGTCATGCTAGAACTGATGAAATCTATGCAAAGCTTGACGAGTTGACCGACCTTTTGAATAAAGCGGGCTATGTTCCCATGGTAGAGATTGATCTCCATGATGTGGAACGAAGTGAAAAGGAGCGGCTTCTATTCCATCACAGTGAAAGACTTGCAGTGGCTTTTGGGTTGATTGCTACTCCACCAGGAGCTACCATTAGAATAAAAAAGAATCTTCGAGTCTGCATGGATTGCCATTCAGCACTCAAGTTCATTAGTAAAATTGTTTCCAGGGAAATTATAGTGAGAGACATAAACAGATTCCACCATTTTAGAGATGGTTTGTGTTCTTGTGGAGATTATTGGTAGAATTTTGAAGAAAGATACCATCATTCTTTGCACTCACATTGTGTACTTCCATACACTCAATTAGAGGCTTAACGAAATTTGAAGGCAAGTTATGGACGCCTCTCTCTGATTTTTTCAATTCAATACAAGATATTTTCGTGCCACATTTAATGTATCAGCTTAGTAACATTTTTAATCAATGAAGAATGAGTTTTGCTTACAACTGAGCCAACAACTAATGACTTGTTTTCTTATAGTGCATTTGGGAAATACCTCTGTTCATGTATCCTTTGTCTTTTAACAGTAAGGTAATTTTGATGGAGTGCAACTTCTACCTTATCTTCTCAAGTTGTTAGCATTTAGTGATCAGCAGAATCTCTATGGAGCTAAGATAGCCATGATCAGCATAAGCATACTGTCCTTCTCAAACTGGTAGTATAAAACCGAAGACTGCAATGTCAAATAACGGCAAGAGATAGGCATGGGAAAATTTTGATTTTATAAATATACTATCTATGATGTTATCACTTATCACACCAGACTTGCTTCTGCAAACAGACGTCTACCAAATGTGGTTTTAAAAATAGTGATGTACATGATAGCATTTACATTTAAACAAATGAATATATCTGTTCCCTATCTGAATTCTCTCACATCAACATCATTGAATCCTCTGACATTATAGTTAACAATGAAAACTTGGCCTTGATTGAGATTCTGCCACCCTCTACACAGAGCTTGGCTCCAGTAACCACCCAATATCCTGGTGGGTCCTCCGGTCCCCTGACCATTTCCTTTGTATCGACAAAGTTTGACATTTTTGGCGCTTTTTGTGGAGGGCCTCCGGGATAAACAGCAGAATTCAAGTCAACTTTCACTGGCTTCTCAGGTTGGTTTAATCCAGTACTGAACTTTTGGCTGATCAACATTGAGAAAACTCCTGATTTCCGCGACATGTTTGATGATCCATCCCATTCAGATCTCCGGATCTTGGCAGATGCCACCATAGAAAAACCGAGCCTGAGGAAGAGCACCTTTTTCATCCCGATAACCTTAACTTCAAACCAGGCCTTCGTCACAATAGAAGCTGACTCATCAATGCAGGCTCCATTGTACTGCACCGGAGCAGTGCACACATGTGAGAATATGCTCCACTTGACCGGTTCATAGTACCCACGTTCGACTGGCTCATCAATTGGCTCGTAACTGTGATCATCTGAAAGTTGGTGGGTCTGTGGAAGAGAAGAGAGATGCTGAAGATGGATTGCTAGATGGTCACTTTTCTTGCCTTCCAAGTATAAGCGGATTCCTGTCACTGGTCGATTGCCAGAGTCAACCTGCAGATTGTTGAGTTAGGAACCAGGACAGCAACAAACATTAAAACTTCTATGATCTATATAACCAGTTTTATGACAGATTTTAGACACTAGAACTAAAGAAGTACCTGTGTGGTGTTGACATAAAGCTTGGGGCCCATAAGAGTAAACTGAAGAGATGGAGAAGCTTGTTTCTTGCGCCGAAGACCAAGTGGTAGATCACCATACACTGGAGCCCATTGCCGAGGTAACTGAAATTCTAGAAATTGCTGAAGTTCCTCAATTGGTGGCTTATCTGCATGATTTAACATCTATTAGAGGCCTATAACATCACTGATTCAAAAAAACACAAATATATTTAAAATGGCTTCTTTACAAAATTTCTACTCTGAAGTATAATGGAGATTATTTTAGTATATCATTAAAATTCATAAAATTCCTTCACAATTGTGATGTTCAGTTGACAATTTTTTAATATTCAATCCCAGACTGTTGAATGACATTGTAACATATTTCAACAAAACGAGTTTAAACGCCCATCAAAGTTTTAAGTACTGTGCAATATTTAGCAAAGCTAGGAATAATGCCATTGCATCTCCCTAGGACCACAATTTGAAAATCTGAAGTCATCTTTCAAATGGAATTGAAGCCAAATTCAAAACAATTTATCAGTCCTTCAACCAGATGAAAGAATGTTAAGCCGCATTTCTACTATCCATCAATCCTTCAACCAGATAAAACAAGGTTAAGCTGCATTTCTCCTATCAAAAGAGATTCTAAGGAAACATTACTGAATAATAAACTAAATATCTTATGCACGTACAAGCAAAGAAGCTTTCAAGATAGGAAAACATTTGCTCATAAATTCGGTAAACTAAAAAGCATTGTCAGGAAGTAGGATACGTGTTACATCTGGTGTTTTCCCTCAATGTCAGAAAAGTATTTTCAAGCTAATTTTTTATTTTTATTGTTCTTTTTCTATGTCCAAAAGTTTGGCCTATTGTACAAAATGAGGTTAGATCTAGGCAGAGAATGTCTAGCTCACAAAAACCAGCATGGGCAAGGATAACAACTCAAAATCCGCTTTCCCAAGATACCCATATGGCTGAAAATGTGATATTCTGATAAAAACATATTCTGGAATCACCAACCACAGCACCAGACCGCGCAAGGGGCTCTAGAATAGTCTTGTACTAAACTATTAATTATTAATTGTGTTGGCATAAAAATGTACTATTCTGTGTGCTTGGTCCATCAACTAATGGACATGGTTTGAGTTTTTGAGATTATCGTCTGATTACTAATCACAGGCATTAAAATTGGTAAAAAAGCAATTGAAAGAGAGACCAAACTCATTGATAGATATTCATATACTCACATCGGAGGTACAGATTTACTGCATGAGTCAAAAATCCATTGCCTTGGACACCAGCCAAGAGTGTTGTTATGGGCACGAAGGACATAGATATGACATTAGGTGACTGAGATACGGTTGAAAGCCACTCGTTATGACTTTGACCAATATCAACACCTCCTCTTCGGGTACAAATACTCATCATTTCCTGTAGAGAAATAAATAAATTTTGTTAGATATCCTCTCTGCAAGCAGACTCTTTTTCTTCGGTTTCATAACAAGTGTTACAAGAGAAACCTACTTCATCCTTCCAGTGATTGACGAGAGGTTGTCTGACAGCAATCAACCCATGTGGATCCCAAGGCCTTGGATTTTCATCCTGAAACAAAAGTAAAATGTTAACGTGGACAATAACTTATCAATTCTTACCAATTACGCTTCCACACATTCATGTTCTAAGTTCAGACAGACCAAAGGCTCAAAAATGTAAAACTAGATTCAGTAGTAGGTCTTGTACCATATACCTTGCGTTCACAAATGCTTCTTAGTTAGGAATCCGTGAATGATTCAAAAATATTTCTTTAATTTTATCTTTAATAGTTTTAGATAACTTGAGCTCCTCTGATGTGACTAGTGTAGGTTTGAGAAAGAAAAGAAACTATTCACGCCTTGAAAATGATAGATTTACCATCATCCAAGACTCACATTTATGGACTACCCTCATCGACCAAACTGTCTTACTATCAATCACTTAGGTCATGTTTGTTACCTAGGATAGGACTGGGATTGGATAAATATTTTGTCCAATCCCATGTTTGGCCCAACCAAAACCTTTCATTAAATTATCCTAACCTTTCCCAACAGTGTTTTTATCCCACTCCAGTGGGTTATATTAATCCCAACCAAATAGATGGGTTAATTTTATCCTACCGCCGTCTGCTTTCTCTCCTCCAGCTCTACCATCGCCGCCGCCGTCGTCGTCGCTGCTGTCGCTTGCTTTCACCGGTCATTCTCTTTCTTCTCCGATCGAATTGTCGTTCTTCTCCGGTCGTCGCTTTCTTCTTCGATAGTCTTTTTCTTCTCTGTTCTTCTCTTTCTTTTCTCCCTCTTCCGCTGCTGACGAGATCGAGATCCGATCGATTGCCAATTGAGTTTTGTATCTTTTTCGTCGCCGTTCCAGGGCATCGACTCCTTCGTCGTCTACTCCGGTTGTTGCATCGCTCAGCTGAGCTTTGCGTCTTTTTCGTCGCCGTTCCAGGGCATCGACGCTTCCGCCGTCTACGTCATTCGTCGCGCCGCTAGAAGCGGCGTTGGTTTTGGATGGGTTTAGTGTGGGATGGGTGATGAGAGAGGGAGGGACGCGGTGGTGTGCGGCTGAGACAGCGGAGGAAATAAAAAAACTTTTCCAAATATCTGAAAATTTTCATTTCAGTCCTTAGCAAATTTCATTTAAATCCTATCCTATCCTAGTGTCACCAAACATGAGATAACAATTAAATTAATTCAATCTCATCCAATCCAATCCAATTCAATCCAATCCCATATAAATAATCCAATCCTATCCCGCGTAACAAACGAGGCCTTACGTCTTTCTCATTGCATTGCCTTTGTAAAACATCTTATAAGCACAGTAAAACTAAGAAATATATTACCACTTGAAAATTTTGGTGACAATCATTTCATGCCTCTTATTACCTTCAACTTTCCAGAGAACTCAACAGCACTTAAATCTTCAGAAAACCTCTCATCAGCTAATTGCTTTAAACGTTTCAGCACTTCAGCGGATTCAAGATTCGAATTCCGTAACTGCTTTATGTGAATGACATCTTTACCGCCCATCTTTACCCCAACAACAACATGAGTACCATATTTTTCAATGAACCTGGAAAATCAGAATAAACATCAGACTGCAATACCAAAAGGTTTATCATTCATACATTATAAGGGAAAACCAAAAAACTATATGATAGAATTGACAAAAGATAGATTGGAGTGTTTGATGAGGTTTCACATAAATAATACACAACACAATACTTTTATATTGTGGTTTTCATTATAGAGCTTTCAGCTTCAAGGACTTACTCTGCAATGGCAGCAGGATCCCACGAATTAGGCACTTCTTGTCTCACTTTCTCGGACAATACTATTTGTGACCTCGCCAGCTCAACATTGTACAAAGATATGAACCAACCATCAAATGCCAAACTTTTTGTGGCAGATGCGTCCTTCTGCCAGCAGCCATTGAATAGGAACATTGCATTAAATAGACCCGAAGGAATTTTACCCGATAAAGACACCTCCCGATTCAATTTCTCAGACATCTATTATAAACAAAAGATTACACAGTTAGATAACACAAATAACCCTTCAATTACCATCCAATTATACTTCATAATCATGATCAAATCAGAACATAAAGCAAGAACAGTGTTCATGATACCATATTTTATCTAATCTATTCATAGTGTTAAAAATAAATAAATAAATAATCATTTCTTGCTTCTTCCTCCAAAACATATAACAATCACTAAAAATCTATACTTTCCAATAGCTCCTCCAAGACTTAAACAACACTAGAAATCTACATATATACATATATATACCAATAAAAATCTCAACTTTCTAACAAACACACACAGTTTTTCAAAAACGAAAAAAAGTCATCAAAATTTACCTGATTAAAGGAGAGAACATCAGAGTTAAACCTCGTACGCTCGCCTTTGTCACACTTGATGGAGCTTGAAACACCTTTAACAACAACCCCACCTGGAAAAACAAGGTCTCGAGTCACGCTCTGCTCCAATTCAATCAATCGCGACCCGGAAGGACCAGGCTTGCACGACGACAGGCGAATATCAGAACACAAGTCGTAGCCGAAGCCGATGACGGAGACGGCCTTCTCAGCCGCCGATTGCGGGTCCAGCCGATGAAGGGCCATTGACTTTTGATGAGGAGGCGATAAAAGAGCTTGTAGAAGAGAGAGCCTGGCAGGTTCTTTTAAGAGTTTAGGTGGGTTTTGGGCGAAACAAGAAGAAGACCCATTGAAGTGGTCTTTGGTTCAAAAAGATTTTTTTTTTTTTTTTTTTATGGAATAATTTAAATTTCGCCGTTGTTTCTTTTGCTGTTGTTAGTTACTGATGATGTTGAATGAGGTCATGACTTTGAACTTTGACTTTTCTGGGAATATGAGAAATCATACTTTGTAAATGGAGACACGGCGATTTCCAAGCTAGTTCAGTTGGCGGCTGTCTGGTCGTCTGGTATGGGTGCCACGTGGCAGCCTTCTGTTAGCCGTTTTAAAGATCGTGATTCATGTTTTTTTTTTTTGAAGAAAGTGATTCATGTTTTTTACCAGGTAAATAAAGTTACAATTTTTTTTTCATGGGACATGCCCAAAGTTCAGTTAGGACCAAACGACTCTCATATAAACAGAATCAATTCATATATAGGTAGATAGAAGGTCCATACAAGGTGAGGAAATAACTCCCATATTTTTATATGGTGGGAGATAGGATTTTTACGTTGGTGAGAGTTGAAACAGACACCCAAGACACCAAGTCATTGATATTATCACCATGCTACTAACCAACTCTCAAGTTACAATGTTGTTGATGTAATATAATAGCAACTTTTTGTATTAAGAACAATTTCTATCATCCGAATTCACCTGCCAATTTTTTCTTTTCATCATGTGTTAGATAGCTATCAAAACCTAATTAATATAGGACTTTAATGTGTAGCCTTGATTGCTACTCCCAAAACGGAAAAGGCCGACTTACATATTAAGTGGAAAAATCATCACAATTTTGAGAGCATTAGAGCTCAAACTATACCTTACACTTATAAGAAATGTGTTAGTGGAATTGTACCATTGCACCAATCCACGAAACTCTTGAAAAAAAAAAGTGCATTTTATTTTCCCTCTTTTGGTAGTTTTTAAATAAGTTTTTGGGCTTTCAAGACTTGGCCCAATCGTTTAAATCTTGAGTGTGAGGAGAAATCTTTTACATCTAACACTTTCCAAACGGGGAAATTACCCACAACTTACCTGTAAATTTAATATTTACAAACGTATATAACTTTTTAATTTTTTTATAATGTCCTCCCCTGACTAACGGATTGACTGGTTTGACCGTTACGGAATATGGTTAACTGTGTAATAAATATTAAAAGACGAAATTACCCCTTAATGAATTTATTTTTTTAATTTTCTTTTAAAATAATTTAAAATTTAAAATAAATTTAATCAGATCTCTACCGTCCATTTGAAAATGGACGATAGAGATTAATTTAAAAAAAAAAAAAAGTAAAAATTAAAAAAATTAAAATATTTTTTAATTAGATGGATGGTGGAGATTAATTTGAGAAAAAAAATAAATTTAAAAAATGATTTAAAATAAAAACACAAAAATCAGTATTCATATCCATCTCTCATTTCTCTCTCTATTCTTCATCTTCTTCGTCACTGTGGTTCGTCTCTCTCCTCTCTCTCTTCTTCTTCATCATCTTCTTCTTCTAACCGATCACTGTCTCTCTCTTTTCTCTTATTCTTCTTCTTCTTCTAATCGAACCTAGATCGAACGATCTGAGTTCGAACGTTCGATCCGGGTTCGAACGAACCCAAATCGTTTGAACGATCTGGGTTCGTTCGAACCCAGATCGAACGAACCCAGACCGTTCGATCTGGGTTTGAACGAACCCGACGATCTGGGTTCGAACCAGGGGTGGGCAGAAAAACCGGAACCGACCCCGACCTGACCCGAACCGACCCGAATATATCGGTTTTTATTTGTTATTTGGGTCGGGTCGGTTCAAAAATAGTAAAACCGATTTAAATCGGTCTCGGGTCGGTTTCTGATTCGGAAATGACCGACCCGACCCGAAACCGACATTTAAAAAAAAAAAAAAAATTAAAAAATATAAAAGACTAACCTAACCCAATCTTTCATTTGGTCCCATTTTCAATCAAAACAGCCCTAGCCGACCCATTTTCTCTCAACTCTGTCTTTGTCACATACTCACTGCCGCCGCATCATCGACGCATTCGCCGGCGTTGTCGATCTCTCTAATCATCATCGTTGACTCGCCGGCGTCTCCTTTCTCTTGCCATCATCTCTCTGTCTTTGCCACATACTCACTGTCGCCGCATCATCGACGCGTTCGCCGGCGTCGCCGATCTCTCTAATCATCATCCTTGACTCGCCGGCGTCTCCTTTCTCTTGGCGCCATCAAATGGTCTCTAGTTTACTCGCTGCTCTCTATCACTGAGTCATCGTCGACTCGCATTCATCTCTCTCTATCACAGAGACGACTCACATCATCATCGTCAACTCGTAACTCTCTCTAAGCTTCTCACTGCCGCTCAACGGGCCGTCAACCAGCGAAGGTCCATTGTGTTTCATATTTTTCTCTTTGATTTTCCTTCTTTTCTTCTTTTCATGGCTCTATTTCTATTGATTTCTTTTCTTTTTTGGTTTAAGTAGGAAGAATGAAGAATGAAAGCAAAGAACTGAAGAAGTGTCCTTATTTTCTGGTTTGTTTTCTTTTGCTTTCGTTTCATTCCTTATCGTTTTGTTTTTAGATATGTCATCTGTGTATATATATATTGTTTGTGTTATTTTTTAGTGCATTGTCTTGGTCTCTGTCATCTGTGTATATCAGTATATGTATATATTCTTTTAGATTTTCGGGAATATTTTCTTGGATCTGTCATCTGTATTTTTTTTCCTTTCAAGTTTTTAAAAAGGTAATATGAATATGTACAAAATATATTCTTGGTAATTTAAAACAAGGTTTCTGGTTTTGGGGATTTTTAATTGGATTCTAAATAATTGTTAAGTTAGAAGTGAAGGAATTAATACAAAAATTTTGTGATGTTTCTAGTTCGGAAGTTCCTATTCAGTTTCTCGTCTGTTTTTAACTTGAAGCTGCATGCTTGTTTGTCTGTTCATTGCTTGTTTCTCCTCTGTTTTTTGGGTTATCTTGGTTAACAGAATAAAATGGTATTGACAAAATGGTCTGTTGGTTTGTTATAAATGCGACATTACCTCCTTTTTTTAATTGTATGTCATTGTGTTGGTTGTTTATATATTGCCTATTGACTTTTTTAAGACTATTTTTGTTCATATGGAAGATGTACTGCATGTTTGGTGATATAGAATATAAATGCTGCATTTTTGTTATTTAATATAAGTTATTTGAACGTTGAAATAGTTGTTTATATTTTGTTGTTTGTATTTTTCATCTACGGGTGTTTATGATTGTTTTGATTAATGATATTGTTTTGTTAAAATGTGATTGTGTTTGTGTTTTTACTTGTGGTGAATTTGTAGCATTAGCTAGCACAAATGGATGGTCTTGATGAAGGTGAAGAGGCTATTGATTATTATGATTCAGAATTTGGTGATGGTGATGAGGTGGTATTGGTGTCTAAAAGTAGAAAAGTTTCATCAAGTAGAGGGGGAACATGTGCAAGACCTCCAAGAGGGGGTTTTCGTGTTAGTAGAGGGGGGGAGGGAAAAAAATGGTCAAGGTGTTTGACGCATTTTGAGGCATATGATACACCTGAAGGGAGAAAGAGAGCTAGGTGCAAGCATTGTGGGGACTCATATGCTTGTGACCCTTTTGCCAATGGGACGAGAAACTTGAATGATCACATCGATCGTAAATGTAAGGTGTTGCTAGCTAAAAAAACGGAGATGGATCGAACCCAAAAAACCTTAATGTATGCTAAACAAAAAACTATTTTGGGTTATGGTGGTAGTGGTTTGGGTACTTACTCTTTTAGTAAAGATGATTGTAGGAGAGCATTGGCAGAGATGATAATTGAAGATGAATTGCCTTTGAGGTTTGTTGAGTATCCAGGGTTTAGAAAATTCTGTCGTGCAATGTGTCCAAGGTTTGATGTGCCTTCTAGGAGAACAATTGTGAGGGATTTGTATTAAATTTATGTTGATGAGAAATCCCTTTTAAAGAAGCAGATTAAAAAATCCAATGTAAAGATGTCTCTAACCACGGATACATGGACTTCTATTCAAAATGTGAATTACATGGTTGTGACCGCACACTTTATTGATGATGATTGGGTGTTGCAAAAGAGAATTCTTAGTTTCTCTCTCATAGGTGATCATAAGGGGGAGTCCATTGGGAAGTGTATAGAAGCTGTCTTGCTTGAAGTGGGGTATTAATAAAGTGTTCACAATAACTGTGGACAATGCCACTGCCAACACTGGTGTCATTGCCTAAGTCGTTAGAAAGTTGAATAGTTGGCACAAGGATGACACAATTTTGCAAGGTAAGTATGTACATGTAAGGTGTAATGCTCATATTTTGAACTTAATTGTGAATGATGGTTTAAGGGAGGTGCATGATTCAGTGGTGAGTATTCGGAATGCGGTCAAGTATGTTAAATCTTCTCCCAATCGATTTGCGAGATTTAAACAATGTGTAGAGCATGAGAAGATAGAGAGTAAAGGAGTTGTAGTGTTAGATGTGCCTACAAGGTGGAATTCCACATACTTGATGTTGGAAAGTGCAATAAAATTGAGAAAAGTTTTTGAAAAAATGGAAGAGGAAGACGGCCATTATGTGAATTATTTTACAGAAAATGAGAATGGTAGGAAACGAGTTGGGCCACCTAACTTTTTAGATTGGGAAAATGCCGATGTCCTTAGCAAAATCTTGGTAACATTTTATAATATTACCTTGGATTTTAGTGCTTCATTGAGTGTGACATCAAATGTATACTTTCTAAATTGGGTGACAATTTATGATGAATTAATGTCATTGCGTGTTGAAAATGATTCACTTGTTAGCAATATGGCTACTACCATGAAATCAAAATTTGACAAGTATTGGGGGAATTTGGAGACAACCAATAATTTGTTAATGGTAGCTTTCGTGCTTGATCCAAGGTATAAATTAGGTTATATGTAATTTCGATTAGACAATTTTTTTGGAAAAGAGATTGCAAATGCAATGTGTTCAAAGGTAAGATCTTTGTTAGAACAACTTTATGAATGTTATATATCTTTGAACCCATCCTTGGATCATTTTGGTGTTGGCTCATCTTTCACTAGTGTTGGTGATGGTTTGTCTTTGGATGATCAACTGAAAAAACAATTAAATAAAGAAGCTTTGTTATGGCATAATAAACAAAGGCAGACAAGTGTGTGTCTTCAAAAGAATGAGGTTGAAGCGTTCTTGTTAGACAAATGTGAGTCATTGTATGAAAGTTTTGAACTTTTAGGGTGGTGGAAGAATTCTAGTGCAAAATACCCTATTTTGTCATGTATTGGAAAGGATATATATGCACTGCAAGTCTCATCAGTAGCGTCCGAGTCTGCTTTTAGCACAAGTGGTCGTATTCTTGATCCATTTAGGAGTTCATTAACTCCTAAAATGGTGGAGGGGTTAGTATGTACTCAAAATTGGTTGAAAGCTAGGGACCTCATTGATCACACTCCTATTGTAGCACAAGAGCATGCTATCCTATGTGAAGATGTTTGTATTGCCAATGAAGAATTTTACCACAAAGTAACGGATGGTAATTTAATTTTTGTTATTTAAATTTTATTTCATTGTTTATATTAAATTGTCATCTATATTTTATGATTATAGATTTATATTCACTTATTATGTTCAAGATGTGGATGGTGCATCAATATTAGGCAGACCATCAATGTCATTAGACCCCCAATGACTTAGCAATTAATTTTTGGTAAGTATTGTGCATTTATCTTTTATTTATACTTAATTCTTATGTTTGAAAAAAAAAATAAATAAATAAAGTTTACATTTGTTGATTATAAACTATAAAACTTATGGTTTTTTTTTTTGCTTTAACTTAAAGGTTGAAGTAATGGGAATTGAGAAAATTGACAACTTTTTGAAAGGCCACAAGAAGGAATGAATGATTAATAGGGCTGTTTTTGTATGTAATGTAACTATGTCAGAATGTTATCATGATTCATGACATAGCAATTCAAGGCTTCATGTTTTTGGTAAATATTATGTATTTGTTTTTCATTTATTTTCAATTGTTATATTTGAAAAGAAAATGTACATTTGTTTATTATAAACTATGAAACTTATGATTTGTTTTGCTTTAACTTGAAGGTTGAAGTAATGAGAATTGGGAAAATTTGATAACTTTTTGAAAAGCCACGAGAAGGAATGAAGGATTAACAGTGCTGTTTTTTTGTCTAATGTAACTGTGTAAGAATAATGTGATGACATAGCAATTCATGGCTTCATGTTTTTGGTAAGTATTATGTATTTGTTTTTCATTTTTTTTCAATTGTTATATTTGAAAAGAAAGTGTACATTTGTTGATTATAAACTATTAAACTTATGATTTGTTTTGCTTTAACTTGAAGGCTGAAGTACTGGGAAGATTTGGCAGCTTTTTGAAATGCCACAAAAAGGATGGTTGGGCTGTTTCTGTTTGTCAGAATACTATGATAACTTAGCAATTCATTTTTCAGTAAGTAGTGTTTTTTTTTTTTTTTAATTTCTCAATTTGTATATTAAAAAAGAAGTGTAAATTTGTTGATTATTTTGTTATGGACTATTTAGGTCTATTTAATATTTATGCTCCTATTTATGTCTATTTAACTTGACTATTTTGGCCTTTTGGGCAGGTGCAATGGTGCTATTTTTGGGCTATTTTTGTTTATAGCTCAAATTCAATGGTTGTTTATGGCTGAAAAATCATATGAGCTACAGCCCGTTTTAGGGACTTTTTAAAGTCCACAAGAAGGATTGATAAGACTATTTTTATATATTTGAATATTGTGTTGTAAATGTTTTTATTAAGGACTATGTAGGGCTGCCTATTGACTGTTAACTTCGCTATTTTAGGTAAGTGCAGGCTGTGCAGTGATGCTTTTGAGCTGTTTTTGTTTATGGCTCTATGGCCATTTATGGTTGACAAAAAAACCATGTACGGTAAGACTGTTTTTGTTTTTGGCTCAATAGTTATTTATGGTTGACAAAGAAATCATGTAGGGTACGACTGTTTTAGGGACTTTAAATGTAGTATTTACTATGAATTATTTGATGATTAACGAATGTTATTGGTCTGTTCTGTAGGCCTATATTTGGGAATTTTTGTATTTGAACTGATTTTTTTTTTCAATGTAGGTTTTAAGCTATTTTAGGGACTTTATATATAGGGCTGTTGATGGCTGTCCAACTTGGGGATTGTTTTCGACAGGTTATTTTTGGTTTATTTTTATTTGCTGTGTTTTTAATGGTTGAAATCCTGATAAACTTGGTTTTTATTCATTTTTACATAAGCTAAGTTTTTGGGCTGATTTTATGATAACTATTTAGTATTTATTGTGAAATGTGAATCAATTAATTGTATTTGTGTGAATTGTGATGAATTATTTTTGTATTTGGACTGATTTTTTTTTTTTTTTCAGTGCAGGTTTTAAGTTGTTTTAGGAGCTTTATATATAGGGCTGTTTATGCCATTATGGCTGTTCAACTTGTAGATTGTTTTTGATAGGTTATTTTTGGTCTATTTTCATCTACTGTGTTTTTGTTTATGCCTCTGTTAATGGCTGAAAGCCTGAGAAACTTTTTCCATTTTTGTACAGGTGCTAAGTTTTTGGGTTGGTCATATGATATCTATTTAGTATTTACTGTGAAATGTGAATCACTTAATTGTATTGTGTGATGAATAACATCACTGATGATTGACACTATTGGGCTATTTTTTAAGCCAGTATATGGAATTTTGGGCTGTCTTTTTGTTAATTTTGGTTTGTAACAGGTGTAGTTACAGGTGATTGGGCAAATAACTAAAATTTTTATGTGCAATTTATTACAAAAAAAGTGTTAAATATGGATTAAATTTGAGCCTTCAGCCCAATTGACTTTTAAATTGGATTACTGTTAATGCACTAAAATCAGTCCAACAACATTAGAAGTGACAAAAAAAAAAGTCAACCCAATTGAGAAAAAATGGAAGTTAATAAAAAGCCCAACAAGTTTAATTGGAGGTCCAAACCGACATGGACCAACCCGAACCAAACCAACCCGATGTAAGTCGGTTCATATCGGTTTATTCCTTTAATTCGGGTCGGGTCGGTTTAGAAAATCAAAAACTGATCAAAGTCGGTTTCGGGTCGGTTTTGTCCAAAACCGACCCGACCCGACCCGTGCCCACCCCTAGTTCGAACGAACCCAGATCCCAGATCGTTCAATCTGGGTTCGTTCGAACCCAGCTTGGGTTCGAGCCCTTCGAACCCAGCTTGGGTTCGAGCCCTTCGAACCCAGTCTGGGTTCAAAGGATTCGAACCCAACCAAAACTGGGATCGAATCCTTCGAACCCAGAACGAAAGTTAATTAATTGATGATGATAAATTTGGGTTGGTGATTGATGTTGATGATTTTGCTGGATTGATGATGATTTTGGTTGAAGATGAGAGGGAGGTGAGATTGAAGATGATTTTCAGTAAAGATTTTCTGAGATTAAAATGATTTTGGTTGAAGATGATTTCAAGGGTCTATTGGTAATTTCATTTGGTTGCGAAATCAATCTTTTCAAGGGTAATTTCATCTTTTAACACATTTTAAATGGTCAAATGGATCATTTAACGGTCAAATTCAGTCAATCCGTTAGTCAGGGGAGGACGTTGTAAAAAAATCAAAAAGTTATACGCGATTGTGAATATCAAATTTGCAGGTAGGTTGTAAGTAATTTGCCCCTTTCCAAACCTATTAGATTACGTGAATTTTACACTATGTCGAATTTTATATCAAATGACCAGATATCAATAGAAGATCCGTATTAACGGGTGAATTGGTTTTCTCTCAAGCTGGACTTTGGTTATCACCTTGGTCTGATTGATTTTGTAATTAACATCACTATCCAACGTACAAAAGGGTATTTAAAATAAGGGGAGGCTTAAATTACAAGTTAAAGATAATTTTCTTTAAACAAAAATGATGTTATTGTTTAAAGACAATCACTATTTACATAGGTTTTTCGTTTTCGAAATAGTATTTACATAGACTTATGAGTTATGACAATAAATTGTATTCTACCTAGCAACACAGAGAGAGAAACATGTGACTAGATTCAATCCTAGGTTAACTCAGTTCTTGTCATTAATGCTTCCAAAGTCCAAAGCAAACCAAGCCTAGTTTTTTCTACTAGAAGCACATGGTAGGAAGCCGCGGACGAAGTCAAGAAACCCAGTTCAAAGTTTGAACAAACCAATTATATCAAAAGATACAACAAAATTTGAATTAATTAACCAAACGAAAAAAAATTATCGCCTTTGACTTGGACTTTGCAACTTCTACGAATAATGCAGCCATGGTCACTGTGACACCATGATTAGGCTAAAACAGTCAACCCCGATAAAGAAGAATCAATTGAATTTTATCGTCAGTTGAACAAGAACAATATGTACGTTTACCCAACATTAGTAATTGTCCACTTAAAAATTTGATTTTTTTTTTTTTTTTTGGAAACTGCCTAAAATTTTGAATTACTATTAGTGTATTAATAAATTCCAATTTGTGTGTGGCTTGAACCCTGGATTGATGAAAACCTTTACCTTTTTTTGACCAATTTAATTTTTTAATGGGGAAGTTGGGTGTAAACAACTCAATCCTCAGGCACCAATTCAGGACTAGTGTTGTAGATTATGATCTTGTGGCTTTGAATAGCTGTGTTTGAAGCTTAATATTTAATTTGATTCTTTTATTTAAAATAATAATTTTGATATTAAATAGATTAAGGATTTGTCAAAACTCATCATAGATCAGACATTATATACACAACTTACTAAAGAGTGAAAATTTTTATTTAATTTTATTAATTATAATATTATGTTAAATTACAACTCAAAAGAATTTAAATGATAGGCATGTAAAACAGCCCAATAAATATAAATTTAAGCTCTAATATATTGTCATGGAAATTTTTACAAGTGCTGATTTTGTTGATATTTCAGTAGTTGGAATACTATGGGTCTCGAGATTCAAACACAAGACCTATTGATTAAACATACTCTAAATCTCTAATATAATGTTATATTTAATCTAAAAGTTTGAAGCTTAATCCAAACTAAAAATGAATTCTAAACGATGATAGATAATTAAAAAATAAAACTCTGTGGCTGTGCATCCTGGCTTAAGGAATCGCCGAGAAGGTGCAAGGAGACATTAATTAACTACTATCAGCACAAAACACACGCTTATAATAAATTATGAATAAATAATTTGCAGGTCTTTTTTATCTTCTCATAACGTGATCCGTCAGTTGGAACTAATTGAAAATTGAATATGAACACAAGACTTTAACAACCCAATAATTTGTATCAAGTTTTCTGCCAATTAACTATGCAAAAATGTTTTGAACTTTTACTCATTTGAAGGAGTCCATACTCGGAGAGAGAGAGAGAGAGAGAGAGAAAGAGAGAGAGACAGATTATTATTGCTTTTGAAACACCCTATTTTTTTTTCTTTTTCGGACAAGAATTTAAGTCCAAGCAGCTTTAACAGCCAAGGTGATTTGATGGGTCAACACACCCTATGATATACAGGAGCCGACATGTGGACATATATATGCATGAAAATTAAAATCGCATGTATGTTCGTTGTCAACACTGGAGTCTATATTCCGTGTAGTACATGCCGCGTTGTCGTGCGGCAGCCATATTCACACCTCTACATCGCTTTCTGGTCCTCTTGAAAATTCACAGGCTGCATACATGATACATCCATGCGTGCATCTTTCAAAGATGTCATCCTTTATTGGTGTCATGTCCTCGACAGTTCTTATAATTCAATGAAACGAGAATTATATGCTAAAATATGAAACAAGCTCATTTTCAATCTAGTCAAATTACAAACTTTAATTTTTTTTTTTAAAGGCTTGATCTAGTTGAAATGGAATTTATAACGTGTAGTTAGCTGAAAAAATTTAGACTTCGATCAAATGCTATCTAATCTATATAGATTATGACATAGTATGAAGTGAGAGAAACAAATTAAATTAAAGTTTTGTAATTTGAGATTTGATACTTGAATATTAAGAAGGTAGGATATTTCATTGATTTGAAACAAAATGTAAATTTGTTGATGGTTAACACACTATGTCATATATGTGACTCTATATCTAACATTTTTTAAATTTTCATATGATCATGATATATCTTTTAGAGTTAGGATGCCCTCTCCCAATTCCATCAAAAATCTCTCTACATTTCATATATCCAACATACACATTTTAATTGCATATTTATTTATAATTCAAGTTATTAGTGCAAGGGTATTGTCACCCAAGAAAATGCTCTCACACCCAATTTTTGAACAATTTTTTTAATTACAAAAATATTCATACTAAAAATTACTTATAATGACATAATAATATAAGAAAATAAAAAAAAAATTACTTTTCGGTTTTATAAATTTTGTTATTCATAAAGTTGTTTATCTTACTATTTA
Source organism: Nephelium lappaceum (assembly GCA_021234005.1). Classification (NCBI taxonomy): domain Eukaryota; kingdom Viridiplantae; phylum Streptophyta; class Magnoliopsida; order Sapindales; family Sapindaceae; genus Nephelium; species Nephelium lappaceum. Next base: position 14,610,620 of record CM038010.1, read on the forward strand.
ACAATCTTTATAGACAATTAAATATTTTTCTATTAATCTAAATTCGTGATGTATTAACCAAAATCTAAATATATATGACTTAAATAAACCTTGATGGTAAAATTTTATATGTGTTATTTCTTCATTTTCTCTTGCTTTGTTTTGTTGTTGATATTGGGTTAGATAATTTACTCAAAAAAAGATGTTGGGTTAGATAAATTGGATTTTTAGAAGAAATATATCTTGATCATACATAAACAAACATCTTTTGATTTAATAAAAATAAAAAGACCTATATCTTACAATTCACTTTTACACTGAATATTTTCCATGTATATGCACAAACCTGTATGAAGAACAATCTTTTCTTCTCCTTTTTATGGCTAAAATATTTTGAAGCCATGGATGAGAAAGAAAGAAAAATAATGAAAGAGGAAATTGAACTTAAATGAAATTAAGAAAGAAAAGAATAATAGAATATGATAGACGGGAGAATAATGAAAGGAAAAAGAAAAATAGAAATGAAATAGAGAAGAAATACGGAAAGTGGGGAAAGGTAAGAGTATTTATAAATATAAATTTAATAACTTACATATATACATTGGTTTAGTGTTATTGTGAATATTTTAAAATGTGGACAAAAAATAAATAAATCTTAATATTGAGTGCAATAAATAATTGGACATGAGAAGTAAATTTTTGGGTTCAGTGAAATCATACTCACGTATACATAAATATCTATCGTGATGGTACATAAGATGTTTAATTTCAACATATTAAATAGACTTTTTATCAATGTTATTAAATTTTTTATTATCTTTTAATTATATAAAATTAAATAGTTAAAAAAAAAACAAAAACAAAATTAAACAGATCATTGTTCCCATCAAACAGTTGATAACTTGATATAGGTAAATAATTGAAAGCGAGTGGTATAGAAAAATGAGTGGCACATAAAGAACCGAAAAAATTGCTATGCGGTGGCTACACAAAGCCGAATCGGCAAATCTTTTTCACATTTAAACACACTTCACAATTCTGTACAGCTTTTGTCAACACGTAAAAGGCGGACACAGACAGACACCTCAACCTCACAAAAACCTTGTTACTGTTGGTCAACGTGTTTCATGTTAATCTTCAAAATCTTCTGATCTCAATGTCTCCCATTACTTTCTTGCCACGTAACCAACTCATCCTAGGCGAGACCAATGGATACATACACATATTAATTACTATTATATGTGCTGTGGGGGCCCCACCGTGTGTCTTGTCTCCGGCAGCCAAAGATTTTGTGGTTGATTGTTGATTTTTGCATGGCTGATGATGATGGCTGCAAGATCAGAACAGACGATCATACATGATGACAAGGGCGTGGCAGCCAGCCAAATCTACGGTGGTTGTTCTCCGAAACGTAACAAACACAATTTTTTTTAGGAGAAACTTTATTCAATCCTTAAAGTTTTGAAAAATATCAGATTTTTAAAATTTTTTTAATAATAACTCTTTTCATCCTTGATATTTTAGAAACCCTTCAAAATGATTTAAAATTATCAGTCACCTGACGATCAATATTTAAAGGATGTGTAAAAAATTATTTTGACCCTTAATAATTGTTAATTTTACGTAAATTATTAAATTATTCTAATAAAATAATAAATTTATAAATTAAATTATCTTAAACGTCTTTAAATTTAAGTTATTCAAAATGACGTAAAGTCATCATTAATTGTCAGTTAACTAATGATTTTGATATTTTTTAAGAGTTTTGAAAATATTAGAGACGAGAAGAGTTATTTTTCAAAGAGATTTAAAAGGTTGATATTTTATAAAATTTTGAGGATTACAGTGACAGTTTTCCTTTTTTAAATGTATTTTTCTGTTTTTGTTTTTAATGGTTTTGTGTGATTCCGTCTCTCTGGACATGTCTTGTTTTGTACATCATGAGATGGTGGGAATGACATAGTGTATCTTATCTTTGTATCAGACCAACCACATTAATAAACGAATCGTTTCGTGCTTCTCTCTCTCTCTCGTATTCGTGTACATAAGATTGTACCAAAAATACAGACTGAAGACATGTTTGTCGTTTTGATATCATTTCGAATAATTATTCTCCAAATAACCAATTATAACTCGACAAACATAACAACGTTCAAATTTAATTGTTATGTCATATGTACTATTTATAATATCTACTATATTATTAAAGGTGGGACTAAAGATTATTGGTTGAAACTAAATTATTAGTTCATGTGTAATATATACTTTTGCACTGTTTTGATACACACAATTGTGCAACTTCGTGTTAATGGTATCACATCAAGCAGAATGTATCGATTCGTATATTAGGGAGTGCAATTGATCAATTACCTTGATGAAAATTCTTAACATTCTTCTCATACCATCGATTTAATTTATTGGACAGAAAGTTACATACCTGTCAAGCTCCAAATGGTTATATTAAAAAATTAATGCTTGATAATCGATTTCTGACCAATGAAAATGAGACAACTAAACCTAATTAAACTAATTGCTATCAGTCACACACAGTGCTTCCACTAAGGAATGTTGCCAGTTTTAGTATAGTAGCATTCTCATTTGGCTCGCACCATTGTTAGAGGATATAATGTTCCATTAATTTAGCACAATTACACATAAAGTAGTGAATTATCCCGTAGATGATTTATATAAATTTTAATAAAAACTAAAATTGAAAATTTGATTTAATGAAATTCTCGATCAATCCATTTCGATGATCCCATATAAGAAATTTTTTTGTTTTTGCTTTCTTTCAAAATAAAAGAATCAAATCAACGTAGGCAAGCTTATGATGATAAGGCTCACATATCATTTCATTTATTTATATATAATCATCTTATTAAGTTCAGTTACTTAATTACATATATATGTCAAAATCCAAAGTTCTCAACCATCTACATCTATATGCTCAATCCACCGAAGACTTTATATAATTTCAAAATTTAATCGACCCTCACTTTAGAAGTATCACGGTTGAGAATTAATTAGAAATATGTAAGCTTAATTTCTGTAACTTAAATGGGGTACTAAAATGAGAAGTAGACCAGCACATATATATACAAGACATTCGATTTTTTTAGCATAAAACTCAATATGTTTTGCTAATAATTAATTTCATGAGATGTTGGACTAACTAATTCCCAAAAGGAGTCGCTGAATGACGCTGAAACATTGAAAGCACAATCTTTAAAATCATGATAAAGAAAGGTGCAATTTAATATGCCTATTAATAATTTTGCCATACTGTAGTCTTGCATATCTGACTAGAGAACCTAGAACTGGTAACAGATGCATGTAAACAACCTTTTTTCTGCTTTTAATGTTGCATTTATATTAGGTGATATTAGCAACGAACCTACCACCAGAATAGCTTGCAAACAGCAAAACACCACCACTCCCTGTAATTATGTTTATTTTTGAGTCACTCTCAACACATTAAATACTTGTTGCATAATCCGATACAATTCTAATTCTCAAAATTTGAATGGTGGCAACATATTCCTCTCATTTTAAATCATGTCATATATATAATTTACAAACATAAATATTCAGATCATTTTAATATCATACACTCCAATTTCATTCAATTAGTATGTAAATTATTTACTACAACCTACCAAAATTAAGACAACAAAACTCATGTGAGTGGACATCAAATTTTTACAGATATTATATTTGGTTGAGAATTCAGCTTAATTTCTTACTATTTTTTTTTTCTTTTAAAACCAATTTCTTATCATTTGTATACGTACGATGTTGGTTTTTATTTTTTTAAAGTAGAAATGTAGAATAGATAGTATATTTAAGTTTTAAACTATAAATCTAAAATGTCTTAAATGTATATGATTTAAACGTCAAAGACGTTACATATCTCATGAAGAAAAAAAGGTTAAAACTCTGCGAAAATAAATGGTAATAGATTGGGTTGAGATTTCAGCTCAATTTCTTACCATTTTTTTTCCTTTTAAAGCCAATTTCTTATCATTTGTATATGTAAGATGTTGGTTTTTTATTTTTTTTCAGTAGAATAGGTAGTATCTTTAAGCTTTAAACTATAAATCTTAAATGTTTTAAATGTATATGATTTAAACCTCTAAGACATTACATATCTCATGAAAAAAAAAAAAACAGCTATAACCCTACGAGAATAAATGGTAACAGATATTCACACTAGCCCTACAAAAATGAAGTGAGCAGACAGGTCGGTGAATAGTGATTGAGGAGCGTGGGGAGCACGGGAGAGAAGGGGAGGAGTGGGAGGTGAGATTTGCCGGATGATATCGATATTGGTGTCAGAGGGCAGTGATGTCAAGTGGGCAGCAGACGTTGGGGGGCTACGAGTTTTTTGTTTTTTTTTTTTGGGGCGTTAGGTTCGGTTGATTTGTACGCAGTTGGAAAGGAGCGGCTAAGGAGGAGACGACGCGTGTTGGGGTCGCGTTGCAGGACGAGGAGCACCTGTTGGTCCAAGTGAGCGGTTCAAAGGGATAAAGGCATGGGCCTCGAAATGGAAAGAGAAAGGGTTCACGGCGGGCAACCAGCCAAAAAGCGTATTCTCACAAGTCACAAATCCGAATTTCAAAACAACTAATCCAAGTCACGCGCCGAGATAGCGGAATATGCCGACAACTTGTTCAAACTCCGAAACTCCCACTTCCCATCCCACTCCACGTGCCATTCACTCCTATATTACTCTGCCGAAAACAAACATGTAATTTTTTAAATAACATCATAAAACTTCTAAAGCTTTCATTTATTTGCAAAAAAATAGCATTCTAAATTATAATAAAAAAACCTTTACATATTGAAAGAACTCTATGATCTAAACATTTGATTAAAAGTTAATATGAAAAGCTTCTCATCATAAATTTTTTAATTAAAATTAATAATTTAATTATATTTTTAATAGATAAATGTCACAACAATAAATTTTTATAATTCACTATTTTTTCAAGTTATAATTTCGTTGTGAAAAATTATAATGTGAATAGAGGTGTAAATATGATAATTTGCTTAAGTACAAAAATCAAACCAATCTTACTTGTTTCAAGTTTAGTAAATTTTAATTTTATTTTTACTTTTTAAATATTATTTATGATATAATAATTCAATATAATATATTTTTCAGGATAAATAATAAAATAGTGAGATAGGAAATAATAGTGAAAAACGCGCTAGCAAGGGAGAGTGAGAAGAGAGGGGAGGAAGCGCACGCAATATACTGTGCGTTTACAGCCGTTAGATAATGATATTGATTGATGTCGTATATGCTTGCTCGACAGCCCACATGCCACGTAATTCGGAAACTAACATTACTATAATACCCTACAACACACACACTCTCTCTCTCATCAGCCGCCCACAGTCAAATCGCTCGTTGACTGTGCCCCTCCTCTCTCTCTCTCTCTCTCTATTTTCTCTCCAATTCCGCTCTATAAAACCACCTCTTCTCCTCTCTTCTCTCTCGTGTCCCCACTCGTTTATGTCTCTCACAACACAATAACTCTCTTCACTTCTTCTCCAAAAAACCCCCCCACCAAAAAAAAATAATACTAGAATAATAATACATATATTTATATATATATAAAATGGCGCCGAGAGAGAGGCCGGCGGGTACTGTTAAAGGTAACGGGAACAATAACGGCGGCGGCGGGATGGTAAAGGAGGCGCATTTTAGGGGAGTGAGGAAGCGACCCTGGGGCCGTTACGCGGCGGAGATACGGGATCCGGGGAAGAAGAGCCGGGTCTGGCTTGGGACTTTTGATACGGCGGAGGAGGCGGCGCGAGCCTACGACGCCGCCGCAAGGGAGTTTCGTGGCGCCAAGGCGAAGACTAACTTCCCTTTGCCTTGTCAGAATGTTGTCGCCAACAAAGTTAACAACAGCAATCAGAGCCCCAGCCAGAGTAGTACGGTGGAGTCGTCCAGCCGGGAGCCGGCTCTGATGATCGATTCCTCGCCGTTGGATCTGAATCTAGGCTCCGGCGTTGTCGGCGGTGGAGGCGGAGGAGTTTTTAACGCTGCGGTCAGGTTTCCGTTTCAGCCGGTGGGTGGTGTTTTCGGTGGGCCGGCGAATCAGGTGTTTTATTTCGATGCGATCGCGGCGATGAAGAGCCAACAACAACAACAGTACAATCAACGGCTCAGATTCGATCACCATCAGAGTTACAATTTCCACGCGGCGGCTAACGGGGGTGTCCAGAGCGACTCGGACTCGTCCTCCATCGTTGATTTGAACCATCACGATATAAAGACACGTAGACTTCTTGATATTGACCTAAACCTCCCCGCATCAGAAGTCGCCTGATTTTTTTCTCCGTTTAAGTCTATATCGGAGATCATCAGATTTTTCTTTTAAGCTAATTTTTTTTCTTTTTATATCGGAACTATATTTTGTTTTATTTTTTCTCTCGTGTTCTAGGTAAAAAAGAAAAAAAAAGTCTTAGCCTAGAAAAAAAAGGAACAAAAAAAAGAAGAATTACGATCAGCTTTTCATGTGATTTTTGATCATCGATGTGAATACGTAGCTGATCTCACCTTTTTTGCAACAGTGAAACAAATCGTGTTTCTTTGCTGTTGTTGATAAATGATAATTAGTTTTTCATGTATCCAGTTTTTTTTTTCTTTCTTTTTCAATCATAATTAACACGGATAATTTCTCTGATTTCATTTATTGTTATTTATATGTTTAAATGCATGTCTGATAACTGTTAAACGACGGCGTTTTGGCCGGAGGGGTAATCGGAATGTGAAAAAATTGAAAGATTCCGGCGAGGTTGTAGTTACGCGTGACGCGTGGTACGGAAGACACATAAGTTTGTATTGTGATTTTTTTTTTAATTTTTCAGATGAGCATATCGCTGACACGTGTATTGTAATTTGTTTCTTGTTATCGGAAACCAAAAAAAAAAAAAAAAACCCGTTTAGTTGAAGTAAAAGGTGGACAGGTGTTGCAAAGTGGTTCGTGCAGTAGATTTTTTTTCGTTTTTGTGTTGGCTTAGCTGTCGAGATCTGCTTTTCATGTTCTTTGAAAGGTCTTTGGATTAAATTTAACCCACGGTTAAGTTTCTAACTTTCTATTAAGTCTTGGCTTCTGTGGGTGTTTTGGTTAATTTAACTCCTACCCACTTTTGGATCTGGCAAAGATATCACTCATTTTGCAAGAAATCTAATGGGCATATATCATGTGACGTATGTCAAGCTAACACAAATTCACCGGCAAGTTTACATTTTGGATCTCAAATCACAGGTAGGGAAATAAAATTGCAATTTTGAGGTATGGTATGTTGGATTTATATTTTGGATTGACTGTATTGTATCTACAAATAGAGTAAAATAAATTTCAACCAACAGTTTTGTGAATTTTATTTAAAATAAATAAATAAATAAATGTGGATGCTGAGTATTGATTTGACCTAATTTTTTTCTATTTAATGAGCTTCACTTTAATATAGAGCACTCCAGTCTCCTGCTAATGCTATTGAAAATGATCGTTGAGGCAGTGAGATGGTTGTACATATAATATATATATATATATATATATACACGAGTTAAGATGGTGTTAATGGCAAAATTAATCTCTTTTAATATAACGTAGATTCAATTATGTGAGAGATTTTGTAGAAACATTCGTATTTGGTAGTTGTTTCAATAAAGGTAGGTTTTTCATTGGTTGGTGTTAAAAGCCTAAGACATGAGCTTTCAGGCTTGTATTGTACTGTCTAAAACAAATATCCTTTTTGGCATTAGGTAAAAGGTCCTTGCAAGGAATCCAATTAATTTGAGTTAATCAATCTACTTTGTATAATTACGACCACAATTATTAATTAATTAGAATTGTTTATAGAAAAAAATAATATTATATTACTCTACAAGAAAAAGTTTGGCCGACCTTACCTTTTAGTAACACTAATAATAAACTTGATATATTTGTTTTCAAGACCTTGAATGGGATTGATTCTAGCATTAATACGAGGACAGTTACAGCCTTGCAGCTATTAAAATATACATTAATTAACAAATAATCAATTAAAATTGGTCGATAAAAATTAAAAACCCATCACAAGATTGTCATCCTTGACCAAGACATTATTATAGTCATAAAAAAATTCTTTCATTTTGGTAACTTTACATTGATGCTGGCAAATGATAAATGACATTGATGGGCACTATTTTTTTTTAATTTGTTTCTTACAAGGACAGACAATTTTTTTTTTTTAAGAATAAAATAATAAAAAAAAGCTACAGCTGTAATCATGCTTTATCAGAAAAAATGAATCTTTCACGACCAAAATTATAAATAAAAAAACACATTTTAAATATTTAACATTATGGTATGTTAAAGGTGAATTGTTGCTATAATTTAGCTCCAGTGGTAACTTTTAAATTGTAATTTTAATGTGAAGATGACAACAAATCAGACTACTTTGCTTGGTTTGTTGGGTTTGACGAAATGACAATGGCATGAGTTCACAAAACACTAATATTTTCACCAGATAAGCTTACCCATTGTACATTTATTGTTTCAAACATTTCAACCTTCTATAATTTATATTATATACAAAAATTCACACATTAATTAAAAATTTGTCCAAAATTTTATTGCAATTTTGCATTCCATTAAAATGTCTCTCAAAAATGTTTCAAAAAAAAAAAAAAAAGAACTCTCTCAAAAAGACATGAAAATGATCCTAATCATAATTACATCGACATTAAAACTAATTTTAAACCTGGTCAAACAATTACTTTGAAGAAAGAGTGGGTCACAAAGACGAATATGTCCTTTGGCGAGTGGACGGTGGCAGAAAGTGAGAGAAGGCGCGTGAGGAGAAGAAAAGAGTGGGTTTCTGGGTAGGAGACCGAGAGATAATTCCACGTTTACTGGGCAGTTCTCGAGATTCGTGACAGTGCTGCACGTGTTGCTGGTGCCGTCGGATTCTGCGCGCGTGTGGTGTGTCTTTGTAAAATCAACGAGGAAGAGCTTCGTGTCTTAACGCGAAAAAGAAGGGAAAAAGCAGACAAAACTGGGGACCATGTGTACGCGGGCGCTTGAAGTGGTAGTGGGAAGCGCGGCTGCCGCTTTTTTGTGGGCCCCGGTCTTTGGTCGTCAATATCTATGCCAAGATCTCCCTTTCCCTTTTCAAATCCTTTTCTACTTTTCAAATTTTTCCATTCACCTACTGATTTATTTTATTTGTTTATTTTTACAATGTTAATCAAAAGATTATAAAACATGGACTACCCTCTGTAAATAAAAGATTACAATTTTAATCCTTTATAAATGACTATAAATTTTATGGCAGCAATTGGATTTACATTAAATTTTGATTCTTTGTAAGAGATTTATTGTTGAATCAATGATAAATAAAAAACATGTTTTTAATTTTTGTTATTTAATGTTACGGCATGTATGAAGTAGGAGACATGTGAATGATTACGGATGAGATGGGATATGCACATCATATGACTGTATGAATAGATAAGGCACAAAATAAAAAAATGAATAAAAAAAAGTGAAAAAAATAATGAAGAAAAATTGAGAAACACAAAAGAGTACGGCGGGGAGAGGGCGTGAAGAAAGGTGACGTGTCGGATTATGACAGACAGTTACGCCGGCGGTTTGCGTTAAAGCTGTCTAAAAGTGGGACCCAGAGACCCCACCCCCATGATTTTTTAGATTGAGAGATGGAGTGGGGGCTGATGCCTCGTGATGCGCCACGTTTCGCGCTTCAGAGACTGAAACCAATAAAAAAAAACAAGTGTTTTTATTTTTAAGGAATTTTCTAATTTAACAAAAAGCAACCGTCAGATAATTAATTATTAATTTAATAACAAAAACAGGAATAAAATAAAAAATATAAAAAAGGTAGGTAGGTGGTGGGTTGGGTTGTGTGGGGCGGTTGCAGTGCCTTTGCCTTAGTAGCTTTTTAAGTGGACTTTTGTTACCTTTTGAGGTGACAGCTCCTTTTTTGTTTTATATTTTTTATCTACCTCCATGTATATCTCTGTTCATATATTATATGATATAAATAAATTAATAGTTGGCGTAAATTAGCAGCGCAATTTAGCTGATAATGTCTAGAAGGGTCGGCTGTTTCTAGCAGCAGCCCTTCACAATCATTTCCTTGCGACGCCGTAGATGGAGAATTTTATAATTCTTTTATGACATGACTGTTTTGGTCATTTTGTGGCGACGTTCAACTTGTGCCTATAAGGAGAAGAAATAGTGTGTCTATATATATAAAATAGATAAAATGATGGGTGGGTTTTGTTCGATGAATCTGATTGGGGGTTGTTACCCTTTAACTAGTTTTTCAATTAGATATATCAATGATGGTGCATGATCTAGATTTCTTATGACCAAATTAGGAGTCAAAGATGAATATTGTACACATGGAACTCACCATAACTATAAAGTAGTCATGTCATTTCATTTAATGATTTCTACATGTATCTATATACAACTAGATGCATTTTGCATATTCCATAGATCATGCATGGACCATTTAAAAAAGAAAAAAGAAAAAAGAAATCATGCATGGACCGAAACGGTGAGATGATCACCCACACTAAGAAAATTGATGATGACTTGTATAATGTATTTTATTATTTCAATGAAGTAATGAAGAGGTGGTGATATATACTATACATGTGAAGATATACCCACTGCTCACATCACATAAGAATAATATATAGTTATGGCCAAGGGTTCATATATTCTTGGACAATTAATACTATTTCGATTAAATCCTAAATTTACATCCCCCATTCCTTCTCCTCTCCAACTCCTCCTCCCCCCCCGACCAAAAAAAGCGGGGTTAATCATGAAATAAAAATATTGTTAAAAATTGATAGTGCATTTTTTTCATCAGTACATGGCTCCTTTGCAGTGAGAAAATTCTAGAGGGAAGTCATTGATTGAATGATCTTTTAATATTTAAATATTAATTTGGCATGATATCATACTCCAATTAACTTTAATTGGAACCAATAATTAATCGGTGCATCTCTTACTGTCTTCTGTCCTCTTATTATGTTTTTCCAGGATGGAAATCTCCAAATATGGCATATTATCATGTAGATATTACAACTTCAATGTTTGACATCTTACCATACATTACTGCTTTAAAAAAGATAAAATTCCATTGGTATATATGATTTACAGTTATGGTTAAAACCAACAAAACCGGTCTTCTCGACGGTGAACCAAATTTTAGAATATCAAAAGGGTTTTTTATAACAATTTTACACCTCACCTATTTAAAATTTGATCATACTTTTCCATAAAACAAACCTAAATAAGTTCAGTTTTACAAAAAGAATGCTTTGGTTTTTAACTCCTAACTAGCAACAAGAGCATAGATCGATTCTAATGAAAATTAAAAATCAAGTTTATGATATATTGTAGAATATAGAAGTGTAATTGAACTCGTTGAGGTTTTTTAGGTATCTTTTGATCTGTTTGTGGAATATACGGTTTGCTTGAACAGTATCTGTTTTATTTACCAATATCTGACTTCCAGTTCCCTAAAAGCCAACTTGGGTGGCACACAAAGTTGAAACCACAACACAAGATGCTCTAATTTGAGTGTGAGCATTAATTATATGTGTTTTTGGGCATGAAATATAAGTTATATATGGACCTGGGACAGCAGTATATTAGTACCTGATTTCAAGCTTTCAAAAATCGTCTAATTCTGGTCTTTATTATTGATTTGTGATATACCTCACTTACTTCTGTTTTTTTTTTTCCTAGTAGGAGAGAATATTAAATTAAGAAAAAATTAAAACAAAGGGGTGAGACTTGAATCTTTCACTTCTTAGGATCAAGAAAAGTGATTAACCACTCGGAATGGTGCGCCTCACTTTTGTGCAGCTTGGTTTTTGAGCATTTTCAATTTGTGAGTACAACTTGATTACACAGTAATAATTGCTAGCAAAGCATCAGTGAATCTTGGCACAAAAAATATTTGTTACTGGCGTAGAGAATACTTGTCTTTGTTCAATAATTCCAAATTGGAAATCAAAATTGTGTTCACTGGAGGAGCTAAAAATACCACATTGACAATGAAAAAAAGAGTATATATACAAAGGTACCTCAAACTTAAATCTAAAGAAAGGAATTGCTTCCTGACGCATGATGTGGTTCTGTGTTTCCTCCAGACTCCAGTACTATTTTGTATATTTGTGTAAGAATGAAGCATATATATATTTTTAATTAATATCTATTGCGAATAAATAATTTAGGGTTTATATTGTTAAATAAATTTTCTCAAGCAAAGAAATAATATATATAGGCATGCATATGATTTTAATTAACTCACATTGATAAAATATTAATTATAGAATCATCTATATTTTCAAGTAATTGTAGTAAAAAATATAAATATAAAATTAAGCCGGTTTCAAGAAAGAATAAAAAAAGAAAGAGAGGGAGGGACGGGACCACGTTCACGTTGTTACTAGATTCACATAGGTGTACCAATAACACTTCAGCTCAAACGACTGTATACTTTTCTTTCAAATTTTTGAATGGATTTATTTCAGTAATTTTAGGATTAGATTTTCTAATCATCAATATAATATTTAATCTTGGTTTATTAACATCAAGTTTCAAAATACTCAAGATTATTAGCAAGATCCATATCACACATTATGTTATGAGATTTTATTACAAAAAATATGTGCTAAATTCCTCTTTGCACTGCTGTGAGCTGATTAAAATCATAATATTCTCATTCTCACACATTTATAGAGGAATTATAGAAATGTAATAGTGCTGTTCATGTTTGATTTTCTTTTGTTTTTAATATTTTTATTTTTGTAAACAAAATCAACAATAAAAAACCGAAAAACAAAAAATGGGGAAACCGGGAGTGACCAGTAACCGGTTTGTTGAAACATCAACACCCAACAGAGTAGTGACTTCTGGCCTGGAAAATCTGTGGGACGGCTCATGACTTTGGCATGAAAATAATTTTCTCGCCGTTTTTAACTGGTTAAGGCAACCGTACTTGTTGGTTCTTTTCATTATGTGACAGCGTCGTTGGTGGTGGGCAGTCGAATGGGGAGGGTTTTTATGGTGGAGTTGGAAGGCAGGCCTTTTTACAAATGCAGATTCTGTCACTCCCATCTTGCCCTTGTAGATGATGTTCTCTCTTGGGTAAGTTTATTTTCTCTCTTTCTCTCTCTATACATATAATATTGAACTGTGGCTCTTTTTGTTGTTAGGAGATTGGAGTTACAATTCAGTTTGGTTGGTTTTGAAAAAGATTGCGAATTTTGTTTGTTGTTTGCGTTTTGTTATGTTATAAATGTACACAAGGGGTCGAGTCAGTGTAAAGTATTCAACTTTGACTGTCTTGAATTTAGTGGCTTGTAAGGTTTTGTGGGAAATTTGATAGTTTGGATATGGTTGGAAGCTAATAGTGAAGAAGGGTTTTTTGTGATATGGTTGGTGCTTTTGTTGTGGGGTGTATTATTGAAGTCTTGCATGCATGGATTGTATTTTGATACACACACACACACACACACATATATATATGTATATATATATATATATTTGGAATTAGAGGGGGGTGATGGTAGTTCTTGTTATTAATCAAATAGGAAAATTACGATTGGAAGTGAATTATGTCATTCTAAGAAGCTTTAGATTTAGAGACTTTAAGCATAGGATTTAATTTCAGTTGGATGGCTTTGAAATCATAAGGTAAATGCTTGCTTGGATTTGCCATATTTCGATGAATTTTGGATTCTGTTTTTTATCTTCCTTTACATGGTTGATTGTGCGAAGATTAAGTGGTGGGAACAAGGTCTTGATATAGTGGTTGATGGCCTTAAAAGATTTAGATTGGGTGTCACTAGACCTTGGGGATTTATAGAAGGATATGGTATTATTTGTAAGGATAAGCCATATTGAAAAGGACTGCAAACAAAAAGTTATGACTAAAAGGACGGATTTTAGAAAACTGTCAAGAAAAAAGGTCATTAGTTAGCTCTGATCCCACCGATGTAGAGTCCTGTGAGGGGTGTTACCGATATGGTGCTATCTTTAAGCATTATTGTGCGTGAACGGTTGCTCTCTAGAATTCATGTTACAGCCTATATGCACTTGTATATCCTACTTTTATGCCTCATCAAGCAATGATCAGTTGAAAATCTTCCATAAAAAATTTCAGTAGATGACTATATTGAGTAAAATGATTGCTTGGAGTAGATGGATGATGAGATTGAGATATTTGTGTGACGAATGCCAAGATATATGATCAAACAGTCTTCTGTTGTCGAAAAAAGAAGTGTTTCGATATCAGGCTTAATCGACTTTAACATTTGTGTACAATTTTTGCTTTAAGGGTGCTTCATACATGCATACACCACTTCTCTGGAAATAAAGAGAAGATTCATTTGCCCACTGCTTGTGGACGATTTCTGCTATTTTGTTTATGCTTAGACATATTGATCTCAGTTTGTTGTTTTGTGACGTGACCAGTCCTTCAGTTGCCGTCATGGGAGGGCATACCTCTTAAGTGATGTGTAAGTTTTTCTATAATTTTTTATTGTTCTGCTTCTTTTAATCTGTAACTGACATAAAGATGTGCTTCTTGTTTTTGAGATTTCTTTTATTTATTTTTTCTTTTCGTTGTATACTGAATTTGTTAATGATATTCTGGTTTGCATTGAGTCAGATTATGAATTACATCCTCAAGTGACCAATTTCTTTCCATTTAATTATTTAAATCCAATAAATAAGTTGGAGGATCATCAACAAAGAAACCAGGAATGCAGCTTGGCTTTTGGAGAATTTTATATAAACCGGTTTTTGTTTCTAACTGGTCTTTCTCAATCTCAAAATCTGAACTACTGACTACAAGATTCAGTCTTCTAAATACAAGCCTAATGGTTCTGAAATATCGCTCATTTTATCTCTTTTCTTTCTCTATCTCCAAAGGTGAACTTTAAGCCCAAGTTAAGGTTAAAATTTGGGACATTAGAAATTAATGGTTCATATATTATTCCCTAATCATAAAATATCAACTAAGGTGGAGTTAATATATAAGGAGTTATTCATCAGTGTCCATATGCATAATCTCAATGATATGTGCTTAAGTAGATTTTGTTAAGTTTTTGTTATAAATCAATGTCTCTGATTACTAAAGTTACACAAAAATTGGAATTGACAATTCTTGTGGTACATGGATTTTCTAGTTGAATGATTTTGTACATGATTTGACGTATTTTATTGACGCATAGAACCTTCAATCCAGGGTGAATATAACTGTTGGACCTCAAGAGGAGAGGTTAATGTTCTCTGGTATGCATACTGTGGAAGATATATTTTGCTGCAGCTGTGGACAAATTCTTGGCTGGAAATATGTAAGCTCCACCTGTCTATCTACTTTTGTTTAGATAATAATTTCGGTGGGGTGGGCAATGTGTTGCAAGTTAATAGTGAATATAGCGCTTGAAGTGATGGTTAGTGAGACAAGAAAAATTTTCTGGAAGTTATTTACTGTAAAAAAGCCTCTTCATTGTTTGTTTCATCGTGAAGTTTTCTCAAGAAAAACTTTGGTCGTATCAAGTAATGTGGTATTTTATATTAAAATCGACCTTTAAAGTAAATGAAATTATACTTATGTTAAAATACTCCCTCTCTGCTACTTTTATTGGCTTTATTTGTGGCTCTATCTTCATGTGCATATGGTTTAATTTAATTGACTCACATTTCATGTTCCAATGACTTGTTCTCAATCAACAAGTTAACAAGACATTATTTCTAGTCTGAAGATGAGGTTTTAATTTCATTTACGATGACACAGAGCTCAGAGAAAATGTTGTGATAAGTTTCATTTGAAGGATGTTCAAACCACTATTTAAGTCTTGTAAAGATATTTTGATCATATTCTATATTATAAAGTATGTGTATCCATGTCATTTGAAAATAAACTCCCAAGTTGCCGCACTGAGCATGTGTTTACTTCACCTTGAGCATTTGGATTGACTGCCTTGTACAATAATACCGTGCATATATATATTTTTTTCATGACATTATCTAAATTTAGTCATTTCACACTCTTACCATTACCTTGTTGTACATATTAAACATTTTAAGTGGTGATGTGTGTAGGTATTGGCTCATGACAAGAACCAAAAGTACAAAGAAGGGAAGTTTGTTCTTGAAAGGTACCAATATTCTAAACCTTTTTCAGTAAATCTATCAAAATTAAATTCATACTCTATCGTCATGGAATCCATATAAATCTATCCAACAGGTGGAGGATCACAGAGGAGGTGACTGAGGAAGTTAATTTTGGTGCCCGTCTTAGTCCAGTTAACGCAGATTCTCCGTGGGCACTTGCTTGAATTCACACTCAATTTAAACAAATAAAAAAGCAAGACAATTAGACAGTCATAAATCTTATATGGTATACAATTTCAGATCTGTAGACAGCCATTCGTGCTAACGATCATGTATGAACATACATCCAAGGGACCGGGACATTTTGCATGGAAAAGGGTTTCCAAGTATTAAACAAAATATCAAACTAATTTCGCTGTTGGTTTGATTCTGGTATTTCTTTGTTTACACATTTCATATTATGCTCAAATATTTTAGGTGTAATAGTCCAAAACAAGGAAAGGACCGTCATGCTTTTATCTGAAAAATCTTAGTCCAAAAGTCTAATTAACCAAAATAATTGTGTTATCAAAAGGGTCAACATGAGAGTTTACCATAATTAATCCATACAAAACTAGATAGAGAGAAAAAAAAAGGAGTTAAATCACGCAGAAGCCTGTGTGTTGTGTTTTTCGAAAGTCCTTGGTGCTGCTTTTTTATTTTTGCACTTTCTTATGAGCCAAACAAATGGATGCAAAGCCACTTCCCTTTCTCTTTTCTCTCCTCCCTCACCTTTGTATTTTCTTTCCAATGACACAAAAATAATTGAGCTTCTTTTTAAATAGTTTTTATTTATATATATATTTTTGTAAATGATACCCTATAGATACATCTCCCACTTTGAAAATGTAGTTTATGAACAACTGACAAATTGTATAGACAAGTAATTCAAATGGGTACTTTTATCTGATTTATATGAATCTGGATTCCCACCCATATGATGATGTTTCCGTAAATTGACCTCCTAGAAGATGACATTATACCTCCAACCTAAAAAATCCAAGCACATAATTGTCTTCAATGTCTTTTAAAATTTGTATCTAAGGTTCCAAAAGCCTCCTAATTAGACATGTGATACACACTTCAATAAGACAAAACAACTGTCCCATGATGTGTACACGAATTTTTCTGGTCCCCGCCTCAAAATTTATATATACATATATATATATATACTAATTACATCTATCAGATTCACTATAATAGATAGTATGATATGATCTGGATCACGGATCTCTATTTAAAGAAAAAATTACCCTTACTACTTCGAAGGGATATATCCTTAATTTATCTGCTTATATAGAAGGATCTAACAAAAATTATTTATATTACTATAAATAATATTTGAACCTATACACTTCATATGAGGCATAAATGTACCAGTGCAGTTGAGGCCCAGCAACTTGAGTAGCTCAAAATTAATATTAACCATAAGAAAAAGTCTCGTTGACATTTCATAATTTCTGCATAATTCCAAATCAAATTACACTATCAACATTATATTTTAAAAAAAGAAAAACCAATTTGATTTTTTTTTTTTTTAAAAAAAAAAACAATTATACAACTCGTGATTTGGACCCTTTGTTTCATTGTTGTTTTTTTTTTTTTATTCTCAATTTTGAGCCGCCCCATTAATTAATCCGTCCTGACTCATAGAGAGACCTACCCATCTTCTAATCTTAAAAAACAAAAACATAAAATTAATTATTATTGAATTTATGGTCCCACCTTATCTCCATCAAGAAACTTTAATATATTGTATACAATGTTTATCAAACAGCCGAAGAATGATTGCATGAATATTTTTTTTTATAGTTGATAGAAAGTGGGGTCCACGGAATAAGCGGGTGAGATTGCTTCCCCGTCCAGATTCACTTGTGTGATTGATGATCAGTGGTTGGCTCTGCTGGGAGGACACGTGTCCGTGTGATGAGTAGACAGAGGAGAATATCAAGGGTGGGTGATGTTAACATTTCTCGTTTGGATTTTGTTAGCGTGGGGCCAACTCTGAGCCCATTGTTTTTTGTAACCCAAAACAACGGCAGTTTTACTATTACCAACTCAGGCTATAGTTGTTGTTAACCCACCTGTGTGTTCATATTTGACAAATCTAATCACAAGCTTGCCAACTAATTAGTTGATTACGACACCATAATTATGGTTTAAAAATGGCTAATCTTGTCTTTGTTTCTCTTTCATTGGCTACGATGTGACCGAGAATTTTCAATTATAATCTTTTTTTGGTGCATCTCACTACTAATATTATATGCTACCATTATTTATATTTCCCATAGCATTTTTATTTTATATCGAACAGTTTCAAATCTTACCAACTGAATTAAGTAATTATAGCCAAATAAGAAGTTTTAAGTCTACTAGTTATGTTATAGATGTCATTGAACATGGAATATTTATGGATTTTTTTCCAACAAAACAGAAGAAAATAAACAAAATGGGTGTGCCCATATCAGTAAATGATCACAGTTTCAAAAAACGATTGGTCAATTACATATTGCTTTTGCTAGGTCTAATTTGAGTTTAAAAATAGCCGTGGCTGCTGGCGACTCTGGTTAAAAGTTACAGGCCTCATTTTCTACAGGTTTATAGTAACATCTCCTCGTTAATTTATATGGATAGCTTTCTTATCTATGTAAAAAAAAAAAAAGAAAGAAGGGACGGTGACAAAGATGACGATGAACTTAAAAAGATCGGCACCGCAGAGGCAGCCCCACAATTGACGATGGGACTGCCTCTGTCTCTGCTGGCGCCGCTGCCACATTTCAAAGGTCAAAGACTCGGTCAAACTCTACCCCTCCACTTATTTATCCTTATTTTTATCATGTCCCATGTCTCATGTATGATTGCATGTATGTACATGAATGCATGCATGCATGAATGTTAGGGCATTGAAATTTAGATGTGCTTGCAACGGCTGGATACAATCATGTAGAATTGAATGATGTGACATAAAAAGACCGACGCAATATCTTAACGGCGCCGTTAATCGTCGAAAAAAGACAAAGCGAAAATCCGAAGTCAATATTCATTGTATGCGTACTTCTAAACGACGTCGAAGCGCCGCCGCCGTCAAAGAAATCACGGAGTTAAAATCCCTCGCTGTACGTGTAGACCAAAATAATCAAAAGCAAAGCTGGAAAAAAGCATCCGTTCCACTTTACTTTCAACTCTCAAACAAAAAACGTTTGATGTGTTTTCCCTGTTAGTCTTCTTTTGCAGTTATTTTTTTTTTTTTTGAAAGTAGTCTTCTAATTGTTGTTGAACGTATAGAGACAGAGAAATAAATAATGAGACCACCGTGAGGGCTCTGGCGCCGACTGATTCGGTCGTAAAGGGGCCCATTGCAAAGTGGTGCTGCCTGCGCGTAGAGTAGCCACGTGGGGACCACAGGTGGGGACCAGATGGGGGGTCAATCAAATCGGTCGTTGTAAAAGAGAGATGAAATGACGGCCGGCTTTGGTGCAGGTGTGGGTGCAGGAATACTGATGATGGCGGGTGTGAGTGGTCAGTGATGACGTTTGTGTTTTTATATTAGGTGGAGTAAATGACTGGACTGGACCTGAGTCGGTGAGTGAGTGATCGAGTGAGCTGTTTATTGTGAGCTTGCGTGTTGGCTTTATTTTCGATTTTATATATATGTTTGATGATCTGAGTCTGTGTCTGACTGCTTTATTATAATTACATACATACAGTCATACACCGCGTCCTCCCCCTGCCTTTTTCTTTTCTTTTTTCTTTTTCTGACACTGGCCTTTTTTATCTCTTTATTTCTATCTCTATCCTACACCACGTTTTCAATCCTCAAAGCATGACAAACAGTAAAGCCTCCTCATATCACCAATCTCTCTACTCTTAGCACCTGTTCTTTTTGTTTATATTATTAAAAATTCAATAAATTTAATGAAATGTTAAATTTTGATATTTCTAGATAGGTTAAATGAAAAATCTAATTTCTAAATATTTATTACATAATTTTGAGATATATATTAATAAGATTTAAATTAAACTGTTATCGATCTTATTTGGATAAGTTTTCTATAGCTTTATTGATTTATTATTGTATGAGGATGATATTGATGTTAGTATGTCAAATGCAGAGAATTTTAGGACCACCAACGGCACAACATGGGTTTGAGCTTTTGATATGACGGTGTAATTTTAATGCGTATTTTAGTTATATTATTAGTTGTTAATGAGTACATTTTGAAAAATATGTTTTCATTTTAAATTTATATTTTAAAATAATTTTGAGCATGTTTAGATAATGTTTGACATCATTTTTAAAAACCCTTTTTCATTTTTAAAAACGAAAAATTAAAAAAAAATGTATTTGTTAATCGTTTTCAAAAATATATTTTCGGAAATAAAAACATGTTTTAAAAATATACATAAAAATTTAAGGTAAAAATAAAAAATGATTTTTTTTTCTATCATTTTTAAAAATTATTTTTTTTATACAGTAAAGCTTTAAAAAGTAAAAACATTCATTTCTAATAGTCATATTATCATTTTTAAAAACAATTTTCATCCAAACACATTTTCAGTTTTTATCTATTTTTAAAAATTATACTAAACAACTTTTTATTATTTTTCATTTTCAAAATGTATTGTAAAAAATACTATCAAATGCATTATTATTTTTGAAAACGTTATTTTTAAAATATGTTTTTCGTTTTTAAAAATATTTTTCAAAAACAACATTTTAAAAATGTATCCTAACACACCCTTAATTATCATTGCTCAATTATAAAAATAAATATTGTAGGTATTTTTCCTACACTTTATGGGTTATCCTCTCTTATTTTTAGAGCTAATCCCTCCCATTTTTGAGAGTTGATACGCCACAATATCTTATTATTATTAGTTATGATTGTACTTTAAGCTAGTCTTAGTTATTAAAAAAAAAAGAATTATAAAACATTGACGAATTAAAAAATCTCTATCTATTTGAAAAATGTACACGGTTTACCAATTAATTTTATTGTAGTGGGGCATGAAAGAATTTATGTTAACAATAATTATATTATTAAAAGAAAACAAAGCCACCGTCCTAGAAAAGTTAATGAAAAGAAAACGTTGACAAATTAATGTTTAACAACGGCCATCTGATATCCATTTATGTGTTAATATTTTAGATTGATATAGACATCACAATGGGACTTTTATTTTGATTTAGAAAAGTTTTCTTTTCTTTTCTTTTTTTTTTTAATAAAAATTTTCGTGTATATTGTGATTAGTGAATATGGATAATACGTCAAGAAAGATAGGGACAACATAAATAGAATAAGCAGTCTTGAAGTTTTGATTTGTAATCCTAATAATAAAAATTATAGGCCACCTAAGACTGCAACTATATATGTTCACTTTATAATCTGTGTACATTTGATATTTCATTATCAATGTCGCGCCCCACGTAAACTGCAGAAATAAAAGTGACTTATCATAATATTGACATTTTTGTTTTCATTGATCGACCTGCCCAAACCATTATTAGCTGACATTTAGAATTCCAATTCAGTCTCCCTTGTTTTTATTCCTGTTTGTTTTAAATATAGTTAATATATAATGTAACTTCAAAGCAGAATTTAATATCATCACAAAAGACTTTTTTTTCTTTTTCAAAGATTCAGATAATTATACAGTCATGATATATTCTAGAAGACTGAACATGGTGTTTTCAAGTTTATGTTTTAAACCCTTTAACACTTCTCTAAAATTAATATTATCCAACGTCGGCATTCAATAAATTCTTAAGTTTAATATCAACATTTTGAAAATGGACGAATTGTGTTTACACGTTTTGATTATAATATCACATGTTATATGAGTTAAATGAATCGCTTTCAAAAAATAATTAAATCTAACATACTTTTCTTTTAGGTAAAAGAAGATCACTCAAAAGATTGTCACTAATGTCAAACTACTAAATACGAAATCGATGATTTAATCATTTAAATAGTGAAAGTCAAATAATATAAAATGTTAATTACGAGATTTTTAAATAGTATATCTTATTTACAAATAAATAGATATATAGCTATCATCCCTTTTTTATTATTTTAAAAATATGAATTCTTTATATTATTTAAGAAAAAATAACTCTAATTCGGATAATTTTTAAATCGAAAGAACAGTTATCTGTCTCGAAAAGGTTGTGGAAGAGCAATGATAATTAAGGGTGTGTTAGGATACATCAAACCACGTTAAACATACCACCTTATAAATGTGAGTTTGAAAGATGTGAGATCAAAATTGGTCATGAAAACAATTGTCTCGAAAAGGTTGTGGAAGAGCTACCGTCTAATGAGGTTGAAAATGCGAGCTTAGGGAGCATGACAGATGCCTACAGATGCATATATAGTCAAAGTGGGAAAGTAGCCAAAAGACGACATGGGAGCTCCTATAATATTCATTTGCTTTGTATCTGGGCAACCCTATTAACCTTATAGCCTGCCCTATCATCCTCAAACCCCCAATTGTGCCAATATTTGCCTACTCAAATCAACTTATAGATAAAAATATAGATTTTCTCATATGTTATGGTAGCTCTCTCTCATTTTTTAGGATAATACTCAGATTGTATCTTAAAATCATATTTTTATTGATCTTGATTATTATTTATATATGTACCAAGTATTAAAAAAGATATATAGATAAAAGATGGAACATGTGAAATTTAGTCATTTATAATCAAATTGAATCAATATGTACATGTCTTATAATCCTATATACAAATCCGAAATCTGTTAGGATGTATAAATGCATGTTTTTTACATGGTAATAACAGACCCAAGTACCATCTTCATTTGTTCCATTTTTGTCAAGACGGCCTCATAAGTCAGTCAAAGAATTAAGTTTACCCTATCTATACAATCAAACCCTCACCCTTGTTTCAAAATTCAAACAACAGAAATCTTTTAAAAACGAGTTAAATTAGGATTGTGTTTCTTTTTTTTTTTTTTTTTTTAAAAAAAAAGGATTTGCAAGTGTGTAATTTTACCATCCATTGCGCAAGTTGAAGTGGTTGTAATAGTAGTCATCTTACACTCATATCTTGTTTCAAAAGTCATAAGGTTGAATGCGCGCTTATCCCACTAATAGCAAGTGGATAATTTTTATGTTTTTATTTCTATAGTTTGAGAGCCTCTGTTCCTTTCCACTTATGAGAGTTTTAGTTTTAGATTATAACTTAATACTCTAATCAAGAGAGTTCGATAGATGATTATTATACAAGCGATATATACTTATATTATATTAAAAAAAAAAACCAACCATTTCTAATTCTAATTCACCATTTAATTGTCTTGTCAATGGAATAGATCCGAGTCATCTACAATCAGGTGGCGCCTATATTTAGCTATTTTTCTCTCTTACTCTTTTTAAATGGGAATTGGTAGCAAGTATAGATAGCCTTTTATTGCATAATTATATATGTTGCTTATATTTGGACAAAAATCATCAAACATTAGAAACAAAATTAACACGAAGCAGCAATTTAATCCTGTAAACTATTTTTTTATAACTTTTTTTACTTTTTTTTGGGTCAGCAACAAGAAATAAATGGACCACATTTCCAAGAAAATAGATAAGAGATAGAAAGAGAGAGAGAAAGCCGGCACATGAACAACGCGCCACAATTTTCCTTAACAAGCAAAAAGTGACGTTTCAATAATAAAAGCAACTTTATCCGTAAAAAACTATATCGCACCCACTATTTTCCTCAATTTCGCGAGTTTCTTTATTACTTGCAAAATTATTTATCGTACACCCCTCCTTACGCTAACAACAAACATTAAAATATCATTAAGGAAAGAGAAACTCATCTCAGACACACTGTGACTTCTTGTTCCCCGAAACACAAGCCCCGCAAGGGCAATTCGGTCAAAATAGAGATAAGCCCTCACGCGCTCTGCATTGGCGAGTGGGTCTATACTGGGCAGAATTTGTACACTGCCAAATTTATCAGAACCAGATCTCTGGACTAGCAAACTATAAAAGGAATGCCAAACGCACACGCTTGCTTCGCGTTCTTCTATAACAAAGACTACTTTTCTATTTCCTTTTAGTACAGTCACTCGATCGGCGAGTGAGGCAACAGCGCGTGAATCATCTCACTTTTGTACCTTAAAAATCCAGAAAGCTCATGACTTTTGTTGGGCAAGAACCTATAATCCAAAACCTGGTCAGTGGGTCAAAGGAATCAAACGGTCGGAAAATGATAGATGAGAATCAATTCAACAACATCCGGTTGATAACATTCACGTTTTCGATTGATAAAGAGAAATAAATAAAATAAAACTCCAAAAAGTGTTTTCATAAAACAGAAAAATGAAAACATATATATACATGATCATGAGCTCTCACGTTCCTAATATATTTTTCTTCTCGGTTAATAGTCACTCTAAAAACAGGGAAAAAAAAGCGTACAAAAAATGGAAAAAAAAAGTGGTGGTCGGGGTTACTGGTTACTTGAGCTTAAGACGCCGCCGTTAAAATGCGAAAAGCAGGCGCATTCTTTCTTGGTAATAGCAGCTCAGAGCCATAACGGTGGAGGCTCATTCAAGTCTATAGGCAACCCACGTCGCACAATCCCTAAAAACGACGATGTGGGGTTGTTTTCCGGCACCGGACCGACACTGGAGACGACAGTGGGTTCGGTTTTGGAGGGAGAAGATGCTTGGCCGTCGAAGTTGATGTCTTTGAGGACCCCAGTTTGTAAAAACTCACCGAAAGCGAAGCGTTGGTGGTGGTGGTGGAACTGAGTGGAGGGGGTGATCCAACGGTGGTTGTGGCTGGTGTTGGTGGTGGTGGTGGTGGTGGTTGTGGTGTTGGTAGTGGTGCTGGTGTGATCAGAGGGGAGGTTGAGATCGAGAGGGAGGCCGGAGGTGGCGGCGGGTGCCGGGAAGTTGGTCTTGGCTTTGGCTCCACGGAGAGACCTGGCGGCACCGTCGTATGCGAGTGCAGCTTCTTCTGGTGTGTCGAATGTACCCAACCAAACCCTGGTCTTCTTCCAAGGGTCACGTATCTCAGCTGCGTATCTTCCCCATGGCCTCTTTCGAACCCCCCTGTAGTGCCCCTCACGTGAGGTCGCCATTCACCGACTGAGAGAGGAGAGCTTTTCACAGAGAGAGAGAGAGAGAGAGAGAGAGAAGGGAAGTATACTACTTCCCTTGTGTTGTTTTTGAATTTGATGTGTTGTGCTGTATTTTTCAGTTTTGTTAAAAGAACAAAAGCAAGGAAGAGAGAAACCGGAAGGTGTTGTGTTGTTTGTATTGTGTGACTGACTTGTGTGTTTTGTGTAGAGAGAGGGACATAAAAGAGGGACCCACTTAGTCACCCGTAATCGTCGGTTGGACGGCTCACCATCATATTTTTTTTCCTCTCTCTCTCTCTCAAGTTTTGATATGTAGATATCATCTCTCTCTCCCCGCCGTCCGATTTTCTCCGCTCACTTCGAACAAGAATCAACGGTGCTGATTTCGTGATTTTATACAACCGAGAATTTGGAACACAAAAAAAAGGGCAAAACAAAAAAGGTGGGACCCGGTTCAAAAAAAAAAGCAGAGAGCCGCCGCCTCATTAGACGTGTAAACAGGGGGGGTTGTCATGTGACTACTCTTCGGGCCGGTGATTACGTAAGCCCTACGCCTTTTGTACGGCGCTACTCAGCGGCGCCTGCCTTTTTTTTGTTTACTATTTTTTTCAACTGACAAATAAAATTAAAGAAAAAAAAAAAAGAAAAATCACGTAACATTGTAAGCATAAAACAGTGAATGATATATCAGAGAGCAGGGGGTGGCGTGTCTGTTAGTGAGTGGAGGATAGCCAAAAGAGTGGGTGCAGAGTCCCCACGTGGAGGGTACGTAGGAGGTGTCTGAGTTGCAGGAGACAGGACCGGGTTGGGTTTGGGACTCAGTTTCTATATCAATTCTGGGGATTGATCTTGGCGTGTTTGACTCGGTTTTTGAGTGGAGTGAGAGAGTATTATTATCATGTGGGGTGGTCCATTTTTATTTTTATGTATTTGGTGTTTAAAGTGAGAAGCTGTACGGGTGCTATACAATGTAGGGAGGGGGGGGTGGTGATGTAGGTTGATGACCCAAGACTCGCTGCAGATGACTGACACATGGTCACGTGAAGGGTATTTTCATGATTTTGGATATATTTATTTTTTGGGTCAGGACATGACACGTGTGGGAGTTGTTTGATTTTTTTGTACAGGTTCGTGGCATTTATTGTAGATGGGCCTTGGTTGGATGCAGAGCGCATCAGAATCAGATGCTGCTATGGTCCAAGACCAAGGCAACTCCTATTTACCCCTTTCACGCTCAATTTTGAGATACATATTCAATTTTGATACCTACTTACTTTGGTTTTAAATTTGTCCTCTTTTTCCTGATGAGCTGCATTGTAAGTACAAGGAAATGTATATAATACTTTCTAGCTGATGAATTGACTAGGTCTTAAATCTAAAGATTATTTCAACGCTTAATACGGCGATTTAAACCTTTTTTTTTTTTTTTTTTCCCTGAAGTTGGATAGTTTAAAGTATGACATTGTATAAGGAGTATAAGAGACTTTAAGGTCTTTTTGTAAACTTTTCTTTCTTCGATTATGATGTCTGTTACATTGTATTGGGACTATAAGACTATATGGTATTTTTTTTCAACTTTTTGTCATTCAACTACCATGTGTGGTGATAGGACCATTTAGCATGTAAAACATATTCTCAAAATTTTTTATAGAGGCCAAACTGAAAGGATGTCCATATATCTTGTTCGAATGCATCACTTTGAATTGAATACGTTTTAAATCTAATAAATTATTTCAACCTTTAAGCCTTGTTTATTACAAGGGATTGGCTTAAAAATATCCAATCCTTGTTTGTTGATTGCATGAGATTGGATTTCTCCGATCCTTTGTAACCAATTATTCTCACTTTCGTGGCATAACTTTAACTCACTAATTTGGTGGGCTAATTCGCACCACTTTGAATTGAATACGCTTTAAATCTAATAAATTATTTCAACCTTTAAACGTTGTTTATTACAAGGGATTGGCTTGGAAATATCCCATCCTTGTTTGTTGGTTGCAAGAGATTGGATTTCTTCGATGCTTTATAACCAATTTATCCCACTTTAACTCACTAATTTGGTGGGATAAAATTATCCCACCAGCCTTGAACTATTTTTTTTTTGTACTGTTTTTTTCCTTTCTTTCCTTACATTAATTATATAAGACTTTAAAATATTTGTAATATTATTCTTATATACATTATTAAAATATTAAAAAATAATATATTTTTAAAATAATTATAAAATAAATATTAGTTTAAAATGTTTATTTTAAATGGTTAGATCTACTATTCAAAATAATATTAAAATATTTTTAGTTTATATTATTAAAATAATATGAAATGCAATTATTTTTGTTTAATTTTATAATACACCAAATAATGAATAATATTATTTTTAATTCAATTTAATATAATACTAAATATATCATAAAATTAATTTATCCACTCCAATGTAATTTTATTAAAATAATTTAATTAAATCTTGTATATCAAACGGCCCTTTAATACGACAATTTAAACCTTTTTTCGCTTTGTCTGAAGTTGATAGTTTAGACTTTCTCATTAGGCCATTACATTGTATAGGGACTATAAGAGACATTAAGGTCTGTTTGTCAACCTTTTTTTTTCTTCGATTATGATGTCGATTCCATTGTATCAAGACAATAAGACTTTATGGTTTCTTTCTCGACTTTTTGTCATTCAATTACCATGTGTGGTAATACGAGCATTTAGACAATATTTGTTACATCGGCTTGGATTGGATTTAGATAAAAGCCAATTTAAATCCATGTTTAATAGAAGCGTGAGATTTGGGTTTTATCAATCCTATCTGTATTTTTTATCCCACTGCGTAGGTTAAATAAAACCCACTATACATTTGGGATAAAACAAACCCGCCACCACCTCCCATTTTTTAAAAAAAAAAAATAAAAACAAAATAAACTCACCTCCCACCAATCAATGATGGGATTCGACGACCAACCACCCGATGCCAAAAGGACCACAACCACTGGAAAGCCGCTATGTTAGACGAAGAAGTTGACGGGTTGAAGAAACGGTGTCGACGTGAGAAGAGAATAGCGAGAGAGCGACAAGAGAGGAAGTGGCGGCCAAAGTGCAGAAGAAAGGAGATCGGTAAGGGTGGAGGAGAAATGAGAGTGGACAGAGCGGCGAGAGTTGAGGAGAAAGGAGATCGATAAGAGTGGAACTAGATGGAGACGATAGCGGGATCTGGTGGTTTTGATGATGGGTCGGTGAGAGTGCTAGGTTTGGTCGTCAGTGGGGGTCCGGGTGTTTCTATCATTATATGTGTGTAATTTAATTATTTTAAATTGATTTTTTTAAAAGATTTAAAATTTATTTTATCTAATTTCATATTTCTCCAAAGACATCACAAATGTTAATTTATCTTATCCCACGTTACACTGAATATATCATAATATTAATTTATCAAATCTAATCCAATTCTATTTAATCCCATGAAAATAATCAAATTTAATCCTATGTGCCAAATAGTAGCATCTAAGATGAAGTTCATTTTAGTAGAGGCCAAATTGGTAGGATAATTCATACTTCTTGTTTGAACGCACAACTTTGCTATACATATTTGAGAAAATTAAATTGAAAGATTAGTTAAGGTAAGTATAAATTAAAAAAAGAAAGTGATTAAAGAAGTGAAGAGAATTAGAGAGTTGGAGAATATTCTGAAAATAAAAGTTTTTGATTCAATGATTGTCTACTACTTTAACAACGCGCCACAACTCGTATATCATTAAAATAAATATGAAATACAATTATTTTTTATCAACTTCATAATACATCAAATAATAAATAATATTTATTTCAATCCAATCTAATACAGCAACGAATACATCACAAAATTAATTCATCCAATTTAATCCTATCTCATCTAATTCAATCTAATTTTATTAAAATAATTGAATCCAATATTGTGTCCAAAATGAGGCTTTAATACAATGATTTAATTTTTTTTTTTTTTTTTTTAAGTTGACAGTTTAAACTTTCGCGATTTCTCATTAAGCTATTGCATTGTATAGGGACTATAGAGACTTTAAGGTCTCTTTGTCAACTTTTATTTTCTTCGATCATGATGTCTATTCCATTGTGTTAAGACTATACGACTCTGGTTTCTTTTTAACCTTTTGTTATTCAATTACCATGTGTGGTAATTGGAGCATTTAGCGTCTAAAATATACCTTCGAAATTCATTTTTATAGAGACCAAATCGATAGGATAATTCATTCTTCTTATTCGAACGCACAACTTTGCTGTACATATTTGATAAAATTAAATTGAAAGATTAGATAAGCTAAAATATAAATCAATAAAAGAAAGTGATGAAAGAAGTCGAGAGAATTAGAGAGTTGGAGAATATTCTGAAAATAAAAGTTTCTGATTCAATGAATTGTCTATTACATGCTTGGTAATTTATAGGGATACATGTCTTGATACGGTGAGGTGTACCAGAGTGTCTATAGTACATATGATGAGGTGTCTATAATACAGGATGAGGTGCCTATGATACAAACTGAGGTGTCAATAGTACATATTGTAATATAAACGTTTGTACACTCGTAACATTATATGGTAAGTTTTGAAGAGGAAAGAATACATTAGCCCTCCTTTTTCTCAGTTTCGACTTCTCAACTAACAATATATTAGATTGAAATCACCAAATAATCAACTATCTAATATATAGGTGGCTTTGTTCTGCCAACAGAATATAGTCCTACTCTTGAGTCTTGACTCCATATAGATGGTTTTGTAAATGAAAGTTGAATTGATAGACACACTCATGCGCTTTGGTCAGTACAGACTATTGAATCACAGTTACAACCATTGCTTAACTTCCTGCAAGGCTGCAACTGCTACTGTGCTGTGAAGTGACATCTATAATGCCAAATTTTATAAATCATTACGAGAATCTCTCTCACATCTTTGCCGTTTCTTTGTTCAGTACAGAATATGGCTGCCTAGTATCTGCCACTTCACACTAAAAACTACCAGCTGAAATAAATAGGCTCCAGCTCAAATTATGCAAAGATATGGATTAAAGGAACATTTTTAACGAAGAAAAACAATGAGGATCTTTACCTGTTATATAATTACATCTGCCTGTATCTTCATAGTGGTTAAACAGGAAGTCGGACTGAACCAATATGACAAAAAAAGAAAAAAAAAAAAAGAGTAATAAGATTACAATTCTTCAAATACTTCTTCCTTCTATGCGCTGAAGGGACCTTTCTCCTGACCTAAAGGAGCTGGACTCAAGACACATATATTACATTAGTTACCTCTAGTGATTGGGGTTTACAATGTGTCACAACATTCATTTTGCCAAAATGAACAAAAGAATTGAAACAATTTACAAGAAGATTATCTCACTTTTCAGCGATTGCCACTACTAAGGAGATATCCGACCTTTTAGATATGCTTCTTTTGGCCTCACTAGTAAACTGAATGAGATCTTTTAAGGAACAGAAGCAAGTGGTACCACAAGTTTGTGTCGAACAGTAAAGCTGACTCTACAGGTGAGCATTAATCATGGTTGTCTGGAAGCCGATCAAAATTTGGGCGTTAACACAGAAGCAAACTTCGAATAGACAGAACTGCAGATTGATAATTGCTAATCATGATAGTAAGCTAGGTCCATTCTCTGCAGCCGTTCGAGCATGGCCATAATTATGATGCCTTGCCAACTGAATATCATGCGATAACTGGGTTCTTGCCTTTGCATAAGGAGCACCTCTTGCTGGACAAAGAAAAGCAGACCATAAATTTGCTAGGAAGATAACCCCATACCTCTTATGCTTGCTTGTGCATCATATGCACATTCTCTGTATTGAAAAGCTTTTAAGTATATGTTTTTCCCTATGGACTACTAACCTCATGGTCTACAGATAATCGCAGAGAGTAATAATTACATTACACATATTATCTTACAGCAAATTGTGTCAGACAATTTACCATTATACAAATTATATAACAAAAACATGCTCTCCTGTAATCTCTAAGAGTTTAGGTTGAATGTCCTTACCTGCAATCTGTTTTGCTCGTAGAATATTCTGTCGCCTTTTCCACCAAACCACAGAACAGATAATCAGGAGCAAGATGATAGCGAACACACCAAATCCAATGCCAATCTTTGCACTAGTAGAAAGATGCGGCCCACAAGTAGGCAGTCCGGGTATGCCACATAGACCTGCATTATCTGTAAAACTGCACATTTCTACAATCGGTAATTTATTGTAGACTGGTAACAACCAATGACTATATTGACATCCAATCACACATATGCTTGTGCGCATGTACATCTCACATATATTATCATGTTAAAATCGATAATTATACAGGTCAGTAATATTTCTAGACAAATAACAGTGATAACATACTTAAAACTAGCTCTGTGCAAAAGCCTTCCTCCTAGTGCAGCTGGGACACGTCCAGACAGAGAATTGCCATTGAGGTTCCTGCACCACCATAAAATTTTCAATTGGAGTAAGCTAATATATGGGTAGATTTCATTTATTAATCAGCTACTGAAAAAAATCTTACAGTGTACGCAATGCTGTCAACTGCCCAAGGCTTTCAGGAATTGATCCAATAAAGAGATTGTAGGAAAGGTCCCTGCAATGCAAATAATATAATTGACAGAAAGTAGGATTCATAGTACAAAAGCGAAACACAATCAGCACTGTCTAGAAATAGACCATTCCAGAGGCACTTACAGTACTTCTAAGCTAGCAATTGTACCGAGTGATGAAGGAATGGCCCCACGAACGCTGTTTCCACTCAAATTTCTGTAATAGCCAATTTCAGCATATGTGAGCTACAGAGATGTTTTAATTTACTTGTAAGCTAGACTCACTAATCATTACTGCTTTATAATATAGGAATAAACAGAAATACGAGGGCCAGTGCAAGGAGCAAAAAACGACAACAATTTCACTTATATCTATGCCATTGTTCCATCAAGGTTCTGATCGGTTGGGGTTACATAAAACCAAAGAAGATATATCGTATCATATACAAAATAAACTTATAATACAATTTTTCCATCAAAGAGAATGATATCTACTAGATACTTACATGCTCTGTAGATGACGTAGTTTGGATATGTCATTTGGTAAGAAACCCCTCAGTCCCTGGTTGTCAAGAGCACTGATCAAGTAGAACCAAAATGTAAGCTACTTTAAATATACTCACATAAGTGATGGAACACACAAATATTTTAAATTCTTAGGCCTCAAATATTTTCTAAGCTCACTTACCTGAAAATCTGTGCAATGATTTTTAAATTTCACAATAAATATCCCTACTTATTGCTCATTTATACAAAAAAATATAATTTCTGGCAGTGGTAAATCATGTTGGTATAAAGAACCTGCATGATTCCAGATCAAGTGAAAAATAATTCAAGTGGCCACAGAACACTACATCAGATAGAAAACAAGACCGAGAAAAGAAAAAGAAAAAACCACCAGCTAATGTAAGCATTTTTAGTAATAAAGCTAATAATAGATCTTCGCCATCATTGTTTTAGCACTTGCTATCCATTTCAAAACTCCAAACCCAGTGACACAAAGCAGTTACAGAAGGACGAATACGGACACTACCAAACACTACCAAAGAATCTTGCTCCTGATGAGTGTCGGAATGACATGAGTTTGACTTTATGATTTTGGAAAGATTATTACATGGAAAACAGGAAAAAAGAACGCCACACAAGATATAAGAAGCCTTTCAGGAAAATCTGTGCTTGTAGAAAGCTAACACTGTTAACAGAGAAGGAATTGTGTGGTTGGTGGATGGGCTAACCAACCATGCTCATTTGGGACAAGATAGTTTAAAATTTTAGGCTGTCAGTTTCTTTCTTGTTTATGAAAAGTGTACTAAGAAGTTAGAAATGACTCATATCTTTTGCCAGTATAATGAAATTTTAGTTCGATCACAAAAAATAAATAACTGGTTTTGTATGTCAATAACTTGTCAGTAGCACATACCTAACAAATTTGTTGATTGTGTACAGAATGGCTGGTCTGCAAGTTAATTTTATTTATGTTTCTTTGAGTTCTCCCTTCTGCCTTTTTGTATAGGAAGGTTACAAATAGGAACATTGTTGTTTTGAAGGAAAAAAGAAAGGTTATTTTGAGAAAGCCAAAGAGGCCAATAGAAGAGCACATGTTTCGTTCATTAAGACCACAATGTAAATGAAAGCAGGATTTAATAACATCATTTTTGTTAAGAAATAGGAAGACATTAGTGAGATTAATAAGAGGTCTACTGGGGTCTCAGTCCTAGACATACTACTGTATCTTCAAATTATAATTCTTCTGCTATGAGAGGGACACAAAAAAAAAAAAAATCTCAAATTAAATACGAGACTAACAGCATTTAAGCAGCACATCAGACAATCATGTTTTAGCAGTCCCGAGATGACAAACTTATCACCTTATTTTCAGTAGCATCATAAAAGGATTTCACATGGAACAATAGAGGAAAAACCCTTCAAAAACCTTTAGTCACCAATGTCAACTTTAATAAGCAAAACTAAAAGTATAGTAACAAAATTTAAACAAATTAATGAGATAACATAAATGGCAATAATGCATCACAAAGAATTAATTATGAATGGAAAATAAATCAAATATAAGGCAAAAGATCAGGAAAGTACAGTCCATCAATGACCCAATTGTTGGTAGTTCGGTCTAATTGGCAATCTGCTCCACTCCATGGATGTTGTTGGGGTACACATGGATCACCATTCCACCCAAACCGATTCGGAAGCCCCAGTGAGTTCTTTAACAACTGTAGAGCCCTTACTAAAACAGAGGAGGATAAAAAAAATCAGAAACAGTAGACATGTACTCCAACTTTAAGAAAATACAGTGCCTAGTAATAAGATGACACAAGTTAGAAGCACCATAAGATAAACTGGTAACAGTGTACAGATTTTTCAATATCCAAAAAATGCATTCTGGGCTATTAAACAAAAGCAAGTTAGAAGCACTGTAAAACAATTTAATGCTAGCTTTTGCCAAACACATCATGAGATCTGTACATATGGTAACGAAATTCAATGATGACCATCAGGGAGTAGTTTGAAATACACACTCAACAATGAGAGAACTAAAGATAAGTACAAGCTATTTAAACAAATAAATATTCCTGACTCCCCATCCTGTTCTCTGTTAACTTCTTAATCTGTTTCATCTATCTACCGGGGCACTATATCTCATTTGATGCTTAAGACATACAACTGTAACAATGTCCTTCAAGTAAATCATCAATTAGGAACAAAAAATCAAAGATTGCCTTACTGCAGATTGTATTTTCCGTGCAGGAGGAAAAAGAAAAAAGTAGCCCCAAGGATAACTTTTAACAGCTGAATGATTGAAGATAAAAAGTGAGTTGAATAAGCTACATAATCTTTTTCTACCTCATCAATACCTATATGAATCTTTGTCATCTTTGTTTTAGTGTTTGTCTTCTCCAGATAATTTCTGGTGGCTGAAAGTGATTTAAGTAACATACGAATATAGTGAAGTGAAGCTATCAGGTACTGAAGTGGAAGTTGAAGCAAATATTTGAATTAATTCATATATGATGGTTATACGCATTAAGCATCAATATTTTATCATCTTCTTAAAGAATAGATAATTACTAGATAAATTTGATAAATACAAAACTCTATTCAATTTTGGATAGATGCAAGGTAGCTAGTCCTGCTTGGTTTAAAGTCAATACTGAAGCTAAAATTGATGCTAGGTCAGAGAGTTGGATTCGGTTCTGTTGTTCGAAATTGTGAAGGTTTGGTCATGTTATCTAGTGCTAAAAAGATGAAAGTTCTCATCTCTTTGGAGATTGTAGAAGCTGTGTCTACCTTAGAAGGATACAGTTGGTAATAGAAACGGGTCTGTTTCCTATCTGCCTTGCATCCGATGCAGGTTCTATTGTGAAACAGCTTTCCACAAGAATTAGCCCAAGCTCTGATGTTGGCTTGGTGATGGATGATATACCTGAAACTTACGAAAGATTTCTTTATTCAGATATCTCTCTCCTGGAGGACTGCCAACAAAGTGGCACATGGGCTGTCAAAATTAGCTTTCCGTGTAGAGTGAGATTCTGTCTGGATCAAAGAGATTCCTAGTTTCATTGTGAACTTAGGTTTGGAGGACATCCCGGTTTGTTTGTATTATCTTTCTTTTAGTTTTATAATAATCAAGCTTTTGAAAAAAGATACTCTATTTCTCATAAAACATTAGCTACAGAATAGAAAACACTACAAACTGAAAATAATTACTCAACCTAACTTTGCTGTTGGTGCAATACATGAAAGTGGAATTATGAAAATAGATGCTAATATTGAGTAATTTGCATGTTGTCACTATCTTTCCACACTAAAATTGCAAGCTTACCACTTAACAATCATAGTCTTATGAATAAGATAACAGGCTTTAAACTATAAAAAATTGAAATGCCATTGTGCAATAACTAAACCTTAAATATTAGTATAAAAAGTAGAATTTCTAACATGATTAGATATTTGGTTCAAGCCTACATATATGTGTTGATAAGTTTACACACTTAAATTTATGCATATATCAAGGACAAGCACACGGACGCCTAAGGGCAAAGCCAAAAAATTATATTTGGTGGGGTCTATATATTAAATTTTTTTGGGATAATGTTATTTTCCCACTGTAGTTTGACATAATGCCAAAATCCCTCGATATTTTCGCAAACCGCTAATATCTCATTCGTCGATTTATGCATATACCAAGGACAAGCACACGGACACCTAAGGGCAAAGCCAAAAAACTATATTTGGTGGGGTCTATATATTAAATTTTTTTGGGATAATCTTATTCCCACCCCACCCCCCCACGCCCCCCCCATAGTTTAACATAATGCCAAAATCCCTCGATATTTTCACAAACCCCTAATATCTCATTTGTCGATTTATGAAATAGATCAAATAACCCCTATAATGTATGAAAATGTCCAAAAACCTTCTTATCATTAAAGTTGATATTAAAAATGAAAGTTTGACCGTTAATGTGAAGGCCAAAACTATGACGGCACTTTGATCATTTCGGTCATTTCAGTAACGTCAGGGGGTAAAATGGGATTCCCAGAAACTACAGAAGGATGATTAGTGATTACGTCAAACCATAAGAGGGAAGGTGGGATTATCCCTAAGTATTTTTCTGAGAGGGAACAAAATGTAAAAATTAATAAAATTTTAGAATAAATTAATTCATTATATGAAAAATTATTAATTTTTTTCAGAGTAAGGGGGCCATGGCCCCAGCCAGCCCTTCCTCCCTCCTCCTTTAAGAACACCCCATACTATTGTCAGCCTTTGGCAAAGTCGAGCTATGATCATAAGAATAAAACAATAAGAATAGCAAATTACCTTCTTCTGGCAAAGTTTTGGACTCAGCAGCTATAACCTCAAACACCTCAATTGCATTGATTATGGCATGACTGCCTTCCTTAGGGTGCAGAGTTATCGTCAAAGTCCTACCATTAACAGCAACAGTTGTGTTAAGTACAAGCACTGTATAACGATCGCCACTCATTTTGATAACATCTACATCTTCGAATACAACATCACCATTCATAAGGACATCAAACACCCTTTCCCCTGCTTCAGTAACCGGTGCTATCAATCTCTGCAAAGTGTAACCAAATTGAATAGTTTCTGTTGGGATCCACATCCAGCGTGTACGCTAAATCAGGCTGATTATCAGTACTAACTAGTGCAGTGTGATAAAGCGCTTCTGGATAAAAGTTTGGTGATTTTGAAGCCTGTTTGATGCTACTTTCAGTAGACCGAGGTTGATCAGCGTTCAGACCAAACGTTCTCATTGAGTTCCAAAATCTATCCCCTCCCCAATGATCCCCACTATAATCTACATCAAACTTTGCTCTTGGATTACCACAACTCAATCTTGTGGCTGTTCTGAGGATTACACCCTCACCCCACCCAGGACCAACAGAGTATGCTTTATCATCGATTTGAAGAATTTCAATCGAAAGTATTGCTGGATCTCCATGACCAGTGCTATGGAAGCATATAGAAACAGTGCCATCAGTAAGAAAAACAAGGGCTTCAGCGAATGATTGTTCATCATGGCTACTCCAACCAGATTTCAAAGAAGCAACCTGGGTGCCTTCGACAGATATATCAAATAGAGGTTCATGATCCATATTAGTCAGCGTAACCAATCCAAAGAAAATCCTCACACTGTAGTGTCCCTTTGGTACTCTGTTGATATTATAACAATTCTCAGGACCTTCGGAAAGCGGAAAGTAGCGAAGCGTGCCAAGCTGAGGACAGATATAACTCGGACGAGTGGCATTACCGGGAATGCCTCCTGTATACGCAAAATCCTTAAACCACAGTGTATTAGTTGGTTTAGTATGAACATCTTGACGTGCTCCACAGCTTATACGCATGACATAAGGCGCTGTACATAGACCCAAAAAAAAAATATCACAAGCTCAACAACATCAAGAAAAAAGGAAAAATCGCCAAAACAGAACAATTTCACATCTACCATTCACTTGCCATATATTTCACAAATTAATTTCAAAGTAGCACATTCTTTCTACTTAAAGCATTCAAAACACGACATGATATTATCACAGTCCGGTCAGGTCCACCGGACTTCAAAATTGAACAACGACAATATCAAGCATCCAAGCATCATGCCAGATCACAAAACAAACACATGAATCTTCTATTTATTTATTTATTTCATGTCTCTATCAGGTCAAATATAACATTAAATATAAAATTTTGCTTCTTTCTATTGAACTACATTTTCTTCACAACCAAACAGATCGAAACTGAAGATTTATAGTTTATTTGATTCAAACAATACAGTCAACTGAAAAACACAAACAAATTCCAAAATCCTGCTATTCAAATTTCACGACTTATCAACATCAATGCGAGAAAATTATAAACTCACAATACAATATCTAAAATCAAATCAAACTCATTTTCAAGAAAAAAACAAACAGCAACTTAAGTGCACAAAACAAACATCAATTGACAACAAATCCGTCAAACACAAGCTTAATTCACTTCAAGAACCCTAATTTGAATCAGATATTATATATAGAGTAAAGTGAAAGCAAACCATTTCGAGCTGAAGAAGAACCGAGAGCCGAACAGAAAACGAGAAGCCATAGAAGAGAAAATCGAAGCATTTTTTAGCTTCCAATCCGAAAATGCTTTGCTCTCTTGAAATGTTTTTGAAAAATGAAGAGGATATTGAAAGCTTCAATTTACATTCTCTCTATTTTATCTTTCGTTGTTCTTGCTTTGCTTTTAAAGAGAGTGAGTGAAGACTAAGACGTGAGTGCAGGTAAACAGCTCCGTTATTTAATTTAATTTTCTTTTTTGTTGGTTGACTCGTGAAACGTGTAGATGTTAATGTGTTGGTCAGGTCCATGAATGTTCACGGACGCTTGATCGGACGGTGAGTGTGGATTTATTAACTCTGTGGTCGAAACTTAAATGATCCACATCAGATCTTTATGTGTTCGATGGACGGTTGAGGTGGTTGCGGATGCCGATGATGATGATGATGATGATATTTAATTAATTTTTTTAATATTTTTACACGTAGATATATGCGTTGGTATGTACAGGACAACAGCGACAAATTCACAGGGAAGAATCAAAATTTCTCAGGCTTGCGTGGTGGTGAGTTGTTACCAGTGATGGAGCCTTGATGGGCTCAGTGTTAACTTTTTGATCCGACGGTTGAGAATGCTTGTTGGGTTTAGTTGATGGGGTTCGTTATTGCTTTTGACTTGCGATCTTTTGACTTTTAAAGGCATAGATTGGTGCGCAATTATCGGAAAGAGTTCTGTGTCGAAGCAAAGGACCATTGCGGATTGTTGAACGATTTTTCTTTTCTTTTCATTTTTTTTTAAAAAAAATTATATTTAGAAGACAATTTTTAAGTCAAAGTCAAGACATTAGACAAACCTTTTAAAAATCTATATTACAATATTTAAATTTAATTTTCCTTTAAAAATTTGTTTTTTGAGATATATGCGGGTGAATCAATTTTAGGTAGTTTAAGTTGTACCAAACTTGGATACAAAATAAATGTCTGTAATTGAATAAAACAAATTCATGGATGCATTAGACAAAGTGTAACTAACATACATCCTAATTAATGCAGTGAAGGCTACTATTTTCAGGGGCCAGTCAGTTGAAAATCCCATTCAATGCCACCTTATTAGAGGATTGGGCATGGTTTTGTTACCGAGGTTAAAGAAAAGAGTGGTGATATTTGCACTCCAAATCATTAAACTATTTAAAATTTTCAATATTATCCTTAAATAGCATTACAAAGAATTAAGTTATATAAATTTAATAATTATTAACTGCACAAATCATATTATTTCAATATTTAACATTTAATCATTTTTAAGATATTTTGTAATGTTTATTTATCAAGATATTAGCAGAGAGACATTAAGCAACACCAGTCGATGGAAACAGAATTGTATAACACATGTGGATGTTGCATCGCCTGTTTGTATGGGTAATGAATATTCTAAACAATCATGCAAGAAGAACCTGTTGAGATCTAGCTGTATGAGAGAAATTAGTAGCTTAAGTGCCACAGAACCGAAACCTGTTTCTCCACCCGAAGATCTGAGGAAGGGAAAAGATGTGGCTGAAGTTCCAGTATTGTTCAGCAACCACTTGGATGAGGATATAATTAAACAACAGAAAAAGATTTTGGCTCGCCTAAGTGATTCTAAAACAATTTCAATTACAAATGCAATACACTTCATAACAGATAACTTTGTGCCCGCAAAAGAAATATATTAGAGGCCATTGCTTTTGGCAAACCAATGGTGACACATTTATGGCTTGAGAGCATTCACATGGATGAAGAAGCTTTCCTATTGCGCGACAACAAAAAGGAAAAGGAGTTTGGCTTTAGCATGCAGGTTCTTTGGCGAGCGCACGCAGGCACCCACTTTTCAAGGTCGAAGAGTTTTAATTACCCCAAACACAAAGCCGACTAAAGAAACAATGGCACGTTTGGTTACAACAATCAATGGTCAGGTGCCCGCGACAAAGTCGATGCAAGACTAGAGACGGAAGAAGCAGAGACATCGCTTAAATAAAATTAAAAGCATTAAATAGTTTATATAAGCTCTATTTGATATGTGGGATCGAAATAGAATAGAATAGAATAGATTGGATTGGATTGAATTAGAATAAAAAATCATTGTCCCATATTTGATAGAATTTGGGATTGGATTAAAAATATATCATATTATGTTTGGTATAAATTGGAATTAGATTTGAATAAAATTAATTTTAATATTTATTATGTACTTAAAATTAATTTTATAAAAAATATGAAAAAAGGGAAAAATATATATATTTTAATTTAAATACAAGGATTAATTTTAAATAGTAAAATATAGGTTGGATTTGGATTGGAATAAAATCAATTTAAACATATTATTATATAACCTAGCTTATATTATACATAAAGTTAATAATGTTTTAAATAAAATGAAACCTATAAATCATTTTTTTTAAAAGTTATATTGATTTTTTTAGAATTACATTATTTTAAAGTATGAGTAAATAAATATTAATTTTGAAATAACTCTTATTTAAATAATAACATAATAAACGGGATTAGTAAAAGAAACAATTAATAAGGAAAAAGATAAAAATTCATTATCATTGAATTCATTCTCATTGAATAACATTGTGGAACTTGGGAT
The DNA here is from genome assembly GCA_021234005.1 of Nephelium lappaceum. Taxonomy (NCBI): domain Eukaryota; kingdom Viridiplantae; phylum Streptophyta; class Magnoliopsida; order Sapindales; family Sapindaceae; genus Nephelium; species Nephelium lappaceum. The sequence continues at coordinate 14,651,708 of CM038010.1, forward strand.
CCAACGATTAATGAGAAGAGAGAAAAAAATTCGTTCTCATTGAATTTATTCACATTGAATGATATTGTGAAGCTTGAGATTCAACATTCTCATAAGAATGTAATTGAAATGAAAATGAGATTGAGATTTCATTCCCAAGTTGGCTACTCAAAATATGAAATTTGAGAGTTTAAAATTTTTGAAATAACAAACTCACCTCAAATCTCATGCACCAAACATTGCCATAATTTAAAATAATAATAATAATAATTTGGTTAAAATAAAAATTAAGGTTAAGGTAAGGAGGTATGTTTTCCGGTTCCTTATCTGAAATACATACGCCTCTATCATACTTTTTATATGTTTTTATTTTAATTATATACTGTTTATTTTATAATATTCAATCAAAACTAAAAAAAAATAAAAATGGCACATTGATAATATGTGGAGTGCTCTCACAAGATGTAATATTTTTATTTTTTATTTTTTTAAAAAAGGCTTAATGAGGTGCATGTACAAAACTTAAAAAGGGGTGCACATACAGCTTTTAAGGGGTGTAAACATCGACACCTTAAAGACAACTAATTGTTTTCTTTTAAAGAAAAAAAAGTTCCCATTTAATGGGGTACTAATATTAAAGGAGGTTTAAAACTATTATTTATAAATAACCATTTTAAATAATTTTAATGTTATAAAAGAATGCTTATAGAGTATGGCTTTGAAAAACACTTCAAGAATGTAATTTTATTGTCTTAAAAATTTTGTAAGGCCCTTTTAATTTAAAAGTTCATCAGCAATTTTTGAGATCGATCAATCATTACTTATACACTTAAAACATCTACTCTTATAATCAGAAGATAATTATTTTCAATAAAAATATAAAACTACTAACATGTGCTTAGAAATAAGAATGAATAAGATTTAAACATCAACTCTTAGGATAGATGGAGAGGTGCATGACTAGATGCTTAGAAAACGGAGACTATGTAACAATTATTTTGTGTTAACCATAATATTTGGATACTTCTTAAATAATCTTTGAGATCAAATTTTTTCTTTTTTTTATTGTATGGTAGCTTTTACTAAAATATTTAGTGGAAATATTTCGGGAAGAAAGTGGCTTACCGAATGTATCTATTTATTAGGAAAAATTTCATTTAGTCCCTAAGGTTTTGAAAAATATCAAAATTTTAAACATATTTTAAAAACAGTTCTTTTAATCCCTAACTTTTCCAAAATTCTTCAAAATAGTTCAAAATATTAGTCAACAAACAGTCAACTATGACAAAATGTATAAAAAGATATTTTTACCCTTGATGGTTGTTAATGATGGTAAAATTATAAAAATACCCTCATAAAATAATAAATTTACAAATAAAATTATCTAAAATACCCTCACTTTGAATTATTAAATTAAAGATATTTTTACCAAAATATCCTCATTTGTAGCTAATGCATAAATTGTTGATATAATTTATTGACCAAATTACCCTTTTATGAGTAAAAATTTAAATAAAAAATGGGTGTGATTATTATTATTTTTTTTTGAAGTAATTGGTGTGATTATTTAATTATAAATTTGATATAATAATTTAATGAAAAAAAAAATTTTTGTTACTGTTGCCCAACAATAACAAAAGTTTTGTTATAAAAATGGGAGCTTTTGTGTTTGCCCATGCCAAATTTGCTGTGCAATTTTTTTTTTCTATGTTTCTGTTTCGCCAATTTGTTTGTCTCTGCAAATTTTTCTCTGTCTCCAAATATCTTCATCCTTTTCTCATCCTAAAGTTATTCTCCGATTTTCTTCAACCTTTGTTTGCTGCTATTGTTATCATTCCAAATTTATGACATCATCAACCAATACAAATGCAAAACCCAATTGGATAAAAGTGAAAACTAGATTAATGGACAAATCTATGCCAGCCTTCTTAGTAATGACATCCAATCCTTTTTTGCTTTCTTCCCAGTTAATGGACACACTCTACCTAAAATCACAAACAACAATATATCAACCAAATAAACATAACACTGATATGAAAATAACAAACCAAATCAACACAACACTGACATGAAAATAACAAAACAAATAAACATAATACTGACATAAAAATAATAAACCAAAAATAAACACAACACTAATATCAAAATAACACCCAAATAAACACAACACATACTCAAAACTAACAAAATTGAACAGTCACTGAATTACTCAAAACTAACAGAGCCAAACCAACAATAAAAAATGAAACTAACCAAACCAAAACCTACAACCAACAATGCCATGCAAACCTAAACAACCCCTAAAAAAACCCATTATTTTATACATAAATCCGGTTCAGACCTATTTTTGTAAAACCCTAACTACCCAAAAATACAAAGTAGCGTAAAAATCAAAATTTTTTGAACAATAAGGACTCTAACACTATAGGTCACCTCTCCTTTACAAAACCCACAAAAAAAAAAAAAAAAAAACTCCAAAAACAACGACTTTCATCACACAACAAGCCAAAAAAACTCAAACTTCATATTATCTCTCCTTAACAAGATTCCAGATGCCACCATGGTCAGAAAGATTGATCGGAGTTGGGCGTGGAAAGGTCGATTGTGTGTGAATGAGAGTTTGGGTGTGTCAATGAAGTTTGGCTGTTGAGGAGACCAAATGACAAATAAAGTGAGCAAATGGGTCTTTTAAACTCAAAGGGGTATATGCGTCATTTTATGCTCTTGTTTTTTTTTTTCTTTTTTATTTTTCGAATCTTAGCCCTCCACGTGTCACAATTTTAACACTCACACCAAAAGACCATTTTAGCCTTTCCGCCTAAATTATCTGTTAAGTTGGTTGTTTATTGATTAACATTTTGGACTATTTTAAAGAGTTTTAAAAAAATTAGGGATTAAAAGAGCTGTATTCAAAAGATATTTTGAATTTTGATATTTTCCTAAATCTTAGGGACTAAAATGAAGTTTCCCCTATTTATCATAGATGTGACCAAAATTGTTGGTGAAATTTGGTTGGTAAATTTATAGAAGGACCACCGATGACGTACTAAGCTGAGGATCTGAATCTAACTACCCTATTTTTATAAGTTATTATTGCTTTTCATTTTTCAATCTCATCATCTTCCAAAATAAATAGCTCCTATTTGTAGTTGGTAGCTTCTTGGTCAGTTGGTTTCTTGTTAAATGCACGCCAAGGACATTACAGGCATCGATTATTCATTGTAAAATATTTCTTGTATTTTTAGGACCACATATGAACTTCAAAACATAATATTTAAAAAAAAAATTAAACTAATATTTTAGATTTTATTTTGTATTGATTTTAAATGTGTGGTTGGCTGATCAAAAAAAAAAAATTAATTGGTAGTTCAAAAATTAACTACAATAAACACCAAAATCTTGATGTAGCTGGAAAACAATTATTAATCATAATCATTCAAACCTTTAAAAATAAAATAATGACAGGCTTGGAGCTTTGGACATTAAGTGTGGTGTAGCGTGAATGTTTGACAATAATGACAAGCTTGGAAACTAATTGAGCCTAGTTGGCTGATTATTCCATTCCCAAACTTCAATCAATTGATAACAGTACCTCACACTTGCTTACAAGACTAGGAGTGGATAGTAAGACGCAAATTTTACGTACTTTTAATTAATTTCAAAATAGCTTTTTGAAGTTAATAATTGAATTCCACTTCTTTTATATTATATATTGTCCAATTAGAACATACAAAATTATCACTTAATATGATTTGATGGTAAACAATATTAATTCATTTTGATAATATTTTAGAATGAAATTGAAATTAAAATACAAATTTTACATACTTTTAATTAGTTTTAAAGAGTTGTTTGAAGTTAATAATTCGATTCCACTTCCGTATCTTATATTGTTTAACTAAAATATATGAGTTAGGTTTATAAAAATTTAAATATATAATTCTTTTATATATATAATTATATAAGAGTGAGAGACCTATTATGAACGATCATCTCCAAATTTTGTTCATAAAATTTAATGGACATTCATATACTAACAATTAACACAATTTTTTTCAAAAAAAAAAAACAAAAGAAAAAAGAAAAAACAATTAACACAAGTCATATCACATATAGAACTTAGAGTAGCAATATTTCCAGCCCCTTTAAAATCATATGTACACCCATTAACTTATACATTTTTAATATTCCAATATTACTTTTTAATTAAATTATCAACACTTTAATTAAAAGATGGTATTGTATTATAATTTAATTTGAATACTCTAACTTTAAATTTCAATAAGAAACTTGATTTATTTTGATAAATGGTAGTCAAAGATAACAGCTTCTTATTGTGTTTTTAGAGATTTTATAAATAGTAAAAATGAAGGTCAAAATTTGAAGGGTTTTGTGTTTTATTTTTTATTTTTTTATTTTTGGGTGGCTCGGGAGAGGGGTTGTTTGTTGGATGATTGGTTAAAACTTAGTTTGATTGAAGATGAAGATTTTTAGTTTTGTTTAATAGTTTTACATATAGAGTTTGGTGAAACACAAGAATTTTGAGTGAAAATGAGATAAAATATGAGATTAAAAATCATGAATAAGAAACTAAGCATCAAAACAAGCTTAAAAACATAAGTTTGACTTTTTTAAATGTTTTAATTTAATTATCTTTATAATTATTTCTTTTTAATAATTAAAAGATAAATGAACATAATTGATAATAATAGGGTATATTTATAGAATATAAATTTTAAAAAATATTAATGGGGTGTTAATATAAAATGGGGTGTGTATACCGCTTTTAAGGGGTGGAAATATCGCAACTCTAAAATCTTATTTTATTTTGTATTGATGATTGGGCCAAACCTAACCTTAAAAGCCCAGCCTACATAACCCATACCCAATCCATTTTGGCCGGAAGAGCCCAAGGAGCTTGTCAGGATACAACGAGCACGCGTCTGAGTGGATTCCTAACCGAAACAAAGTCGCTAAAACCTCAAGAAAGCACAGGTCAGCATCACCTTTGTCTCTCTCTCCGTTGCTCAAGTATCAGTACCAAAACCGTGATTATAAACCAAACTGTACGGTACCGTCCCTAATGCCTACTTCATCCGCCGCTCGCGCCGCCGCCTTAGACGACGACGACGATCAGGAGCCCTCCGGAGTCGCCGTTTCCGATAACGACGAAAAAATGGTACAAGTCGAAGAGGAAGTAGACGATTTGTCCGATTCACAAAACGATCGTGACGGTCAGTTAACAAAAACCACTGTTATCGTTCCGATTAACGTTTCGAAGTTGAATTGACGTATAAATTAATGTGTAACGAGACTGTCGTTTATGTTCTTTGATTGATATTTATATGGTTTGTGCTGTGTATAATCTAATGCTGGAAATGCACATTTCAGTTTCTTGAAAGTTAATTGGATATGTTAGGGTTCGTATATTTGATTGTGTTTATGTTGCTGGTTTGTGGATTTGTGGAGGAATTTGGTATGTGGATAGAAATGTATGTCATGTATGTGCAGATATGTTTGATAGTTGTTTGCTTTGGCTGCAGATTGTGTTGTTGGTAATTAGATGTGTATTAATCTGGCGGGCAAATGTCTGCGATTTGGATTTGATTGATTGTTGTTTTAGTTATTGCGGATGACTAATTTTATTGAAATAAAATGAATTGAAAGTTGTTTGTTAGTTCATGCCATTTTGTAGTTGATGATTGGCTGTAGGAGTTTATGTGGAGCTTAGTTCGCAGTGTACTATTTTAGGAGTTAAATAATGGCTAGAAAACTTAATGTTTTGTGAAAATATGAACTTATATGTTTAGTACTGTATGGAAGTGGTACAGAGAGTTGGTAAAAAAGCTATTCATAGAGACGACAAAAACACAATTCGAATAACTCAAAAGATATAGGTTAAGTCTGTTAGAGATTGAAAAATCATAATTTTTGGACTAAAATGTACTGAAGTGCCCTCCCCTCTTTAGCCTGTTGATGCCTTTCTTATATGGTTACTGAAAATATACATATAAATGTTGATTACTGTATGGAAGATGTACAAGAGTTAGTACAAAAGCTATTTATAGAGATGACAAAACGCAATTTAAACAGCGCAAAATTTATAGGCCAACTAGCATGTTGTATAATAGAATATTTCTTAAGAATATTTAGCCCTCTAAGTTGGTTTGAAGATTCATGGTGCCCCCCCAAAATTTTAATGTAAGAAGTGATGATTGAAAGAGGTCGTTTCCTTTGGTGTGCATAACATGTAAATATCGGTGAACTTGTTGATTGTTGATTTATTTAGTCTCATAAGTTTCAAATAGAGTGTGTGTATGATCATGGTGTTAGCCTTAGGGATAGGGTTGAGGAATGAATATTGTTTGAAAAGGCTGGTGTTAACAATGAGTACCCCATTGTAGTTAACCCCAATGAGTGAGTTGAGTGAGAGACTTTTGGTTATCTTTCAAATAGAGTGTGTGTATGATCATAGTGTTAGCCTCAGGGATAGGGTTGAGGAATGAATATTGTTTGAAAAGGCTGGTGTTAACAATGAGTACCCCATTGTGGTTAACCCCAATGAGTGAGTTGAGTGAGAGACTTTTGGTTATCTTTTAAGAGGTTTGGAGTTCAATTTTCTTTAGGGCCATGTAGCCAGGATATTATATCTCAAGAATTGTTTGTCTACCAAGATTGTAAGGTTCGATAGATCCCAATTCAGAACTCGATAAATAGACAAAGTTTGGAGATTTTTCGTTATAAAAAGGGAAATACATAAATCATAATAAAGAAATGATTATCCCAATGTGGTCTTTAGTTAATATGTTTGGTAAAAATGGTTGCAAGAGATCTCCTGTTTACGATACCTGTTGATGGGGTTGAGTAGTTGAAGTGGGCTCTTCAGCATAGGGATTGCTGATTCCTCTTGAGAAGAAAAAGTGAAAGTTTGTAGTTAGCCACTTTTTTGACATTGAATTTAATTTCTTGGAAAAATAGCATTATTGATAAAGAAAAACATTCATGCTGGAAATGATTTATTTTTATGTAAATTATAGGTATCTGCCATGTTTGGAGCCGTCTTTACATGCTTGTAAGCAATAATTTGGTAGTGGAAGGCTCGAATTCGTTCGGAAAAATTGTTAAAGATTTTTGAAAGTCATAAGCTTACTTTTCAGAGTTTAAACCTAGTTTTTTATTGACAAAGGGATTTTTCTTCTGCCTTTGCTTGACTGGTAAAAAGCAACTTGGCTAGATGATGAAGCTTGAGTTTTGTTTTTACAGACTCCTGTGGTTCATGTTTTAAGATCTGATCTGGTGTAGTTGGCTTGAACATTTTGAAGAGAAGATGATTGCATTGCTTCATATCTTGATGTAAGTTTTCTTCTATGTAGATGTTAGTAAAGGAATGGAGTCAGAGGAGCATCACAGCCATTTGGCATCAGGTTGTTCTACTCATAGAAATTCTAGAGTGAGGTTGCCTTCTGATGGCCTTGCTGTAGGAGAGAGTAGAGGTTATTTTGGATCTTCCGGTGCTTCGAATGAGCCGTTCATGGGGCAAAAGGAGGAGTTAGGTGAGAATCATGAGGATTCCAAGTATCCAAAATCAGGAAAACAGCTGACTTTGGCTAAGGACAAAAGAAGTCAAGAATATGAGATTACTACTAAAGATGCCAAAGCCTTACAGAATATGAAAACCGTTGTGGACCAAAATGAACTGCATACTAGTGAGACTATGGATGCTGATGTCACCAGTCCATGTGATGTTGCTAGAAAAGATGTAATTGAAGCTAACCCAACACGGGATCATGTTGATGAGGGGACTGTAGTTGCTCAGGGTTCTGAGGAAGAAATTACGCAGAAGGACTTGCATCTAGGGGATGATAGTAGGAGCCTGACATCAAGGTGTGTTAAAATTGGTTTAGTATATTAATTGATTTTACTATCATAAGCCAGAAGCTATTAGCTTATGATCATTATTGTCTATTTCATGGTAGTAATTTTTCTGCCTTCCCACTTATAAAACTTGAATCACTTCCTACTAATGGATAGGTATTCCAGATCATGCTCACCTGTTATAAGGACTAGAAGTTTGTTCGCTGGTGCTGAGAATGACGATAGAAACAAACGCCCAGCGGCTATCTGCAACTTCTTTGCTAAAGGATGGTGTATCAGAGGGAATTCTTGTAAGTTTCTTCATGTGAAGGATGATGTGAATAATACTACCCAGCAGCATGCAGAACATGTAGCTGCTGCAACTTTGAAAAGAGAAGATCTGGTTAATGAAGGTATGTAATATTTCTTGTTGTGTGATCTCCAAGAACCTTCTGTGCTGCGAAGTTCTTGATTACCATCTTTGCTTGTATCAGGTTGTAGAAATATAACTGAAAATGAAGATTGCCTGGTTTTTGTGACCAAACTGGCCACGTCAGTTAGAATAATTCTCATTTCCTTTTGATTTTTCTTCAGAAATGATCCTGCCACAGGAACAGGGAGAAAACAAAAGTTTGCTTCAGTTGCAAGAAAACCACAATCTCTCATCACTTCAGAACCGCAACCCTGTTTCCGAACCCATATATAGGGGCAGTTTTTCTATATCCAGGGGCAGCCTGCTTCCTGAATATAGATCTTCTTCAAGTGGTTCAGCTATTCCATCTAACAATTGTAACAGTGAGAATCCCTCTTCTTATTCGAGCATTCTGGTGGAGCGGACTTGTAATCGTAGGCAATATATGCACAACAATTATTCTTCACCACTTTTGAGCCATCTGAATTCAAGCGTGAGTACTTCTGGTCCAACGGCTGGCAATTTAACGTGTCATCGTGTCTCAAACTGGACAGGATCACTGTTGCCTCTTAATTCTTCCTCTTTAAATTCAAGTCCCCTTGCCACTCAGCAGCTATTACAAAGTGATAGAGAATGTCGTACTTCTAGATCAGCTTCATCGCCCTTCTCTGGTTCTGTGCCAGATAAACCACTGTTTCTTGCTGACTATAAAACAAAAATATCATCAAATGATTGGGAACCATCTGTACCTTTTCGACCATCTTTGTTTATCCCTTCTGCAATTCTATCATCTGCAGGAAGCCAGTATGATCCTCTTCGTGATAGCGTAGACTTGCCAAACACAAGAGACTTATCTTCTAAAATTTCCTTCTCTAGTGTAGGGGCATCCAATCTAAATACATCATATCAGCAAATATATGGTGATTCTACTTTGTCTAGGACCATTGCTCCCGAATGCAATGGTGATAAAAGTTCTGCATCCTGTCATGGTGCAAGCAATGAGAATGTATTGGAAAATGATAGCCAAACACCAGGGAAAGATTCACATATAGCTGGAGCAGAGGCACTGGAAACTTCTGTAGGTGATGGCCAAAATGGGACCATGCCGAAAGGAGAAGAACTCTCAGTTTCGACTCATGCCGAAGTTATTTTAAGACATGAAAATGATGGATCTATACACAAGAAGGACATGAAAGTAGACAGACATGAAAATGATGGGTCTAGACACAATAAGGACATGAAAGTAGACAGAGTGAGACAGAAAAATGAAATGGATGTTGAGCAAAAGATGGAGGATGTATGCAAAGAGTCGAAACCAATGAGACATCTACGTGCTGATCTTATAGATTTGGTTAAGGAATTATTGAAACCATCTTGGCGTGAGGGTCATCTTAGCAAGGATGCACATAAGACAATAGTAAAAAAGGCAGTTCACAAGGTTCTTAGCACATTACAGCCCCACCAAATTCCAACCACCGTGGAATCTGCCAAGCATTATCTTTCTTCATCCCAACCAAAAATTACAAAGCTTGTTGAGGTGAGTTTCCTAGGAAGACTTAGATGTTAGATTTTGAATGTCATTGTTTTTTCTTGGCATTTGACAGTTGCTTCTTTCGCTTGCAGGGATATGTTGATAAGTATGGCAAATCTTGAGATGCTAGGCTGAATATTTTTTTGTCTTTTGTACAGTTTCCTATACATCCTAATAACTGGTGAAGTCATGGAAGTTTGTTTGAGGCTAAACTAACTTGCTTAAAATTGAGGTTCACTGTGAATGTTTTAATTTTTCTTATGAGATATTTTGCTTTATGGACTTCCATGTTTCTTTTGAGTTATTTATTGAAGAAAGTTGTAGTAAATATCTGCTTCAGTTTTAATTGTTACTTTGGCATAAAGAAATTTATTATTCTATCTATTAGAGTGTTTACTATGGTTAGGTTACTTTCCTTTTATCTTAAGCTTTGGGTTTAATAGTTACTAATACAGTATTAGAGCCGTTTTTTACAAAGAGTGACTAAGTTCGAATTATTGCTTTGTGAGATTGGTGTTACAATTCCTTCTCCAAGAGATGTATAGTGATAATGAAGCTGTGATTCATATTTGTAATAATGCAGTGTATGTGTTATATGAAGGCATCATGCATATAGAAGTTGATTGTCATTTCATTCGTGACGTGATGATGACAAAGCGAAATGTCACAACTTATGGAAGTCAGAAGATCAAAGTGGAGATATTTTAACAAAGCCTTTCGTCACGTGTTTCCTTTACTGCGTTATGTTTCAAGCTGGCCATGCTTGATCTTTATGCTCCATCTCGAGGGGAAGTTTTAGAGTTTTTTTTGAAATTATCGTTTAGTTATACTTGTGGCGCATTATACGGTTTTGGACTTAAAATTCACTTAAAAGGCTTGAATTTAGCCAGGCAGTTGAGAGTTACTGCAAATTAATTCAACTGTGTTTACTGTGATTCTTTAGTTCACACGAACTAAAATTAATCGTCTATTATTTCAAAGGCTGTACCCAACGAGTGTTATGCTGTTCATCCATATGCATCAGGTAATACCAGGACGAGCTTTGCTTGGGTGTGAACGCTGTAGGATAATGCTTTTGTAAATAGGATATTATTTGTAATAGGATATTAGTTGCTTCTCAACTGTCTCCATAAGAGCCATCAGAGTGCTCAAGTTTCTTCGAAATCTTCTGTGATCTAAATTTCTACTTTGTGGTTTGCTGTTGATGATTGCAATTTCTATCTTCGGGATGGATTAAGTTAAAACAATGCTGGGATGAATGCTAATGCTTGCTCTGTTTACTTATTTTTCTGTTGTCAGTAATTTGCAGTTCATGATTTTATAATTTCTTTGTTTATGGTAATCTATTTAGGCAAAGTAACATGATTGCAATTGTGAAGTTATGTCTGAAGAAAGTTTGAGATAATCCATAGATTATAAAACTTACATTAACCATAAACGAGTCACTCTAGCTGCTGGTAAGGACTTTGTCTGTCAACTTATTTGTAAAACGAAACAGTTTCCCACCAAGCAAATTTTAGAATCCACATATTTACCATGTTACGTGACCCATACCATAATTCATCATCCATACCGTACAGGCATTCAATAAACTACCGTGAACATGCAAGTAATCATACTTCTAATTCCATTTCTTTATTCTAATCATGATTAACGTCTTCATTATCTTGCCACATTAGAAAAAGAAAATACATAAGATAAAGGCCAAAATCCAAAAAGCTGATGCCTTGCCTTTGAGGGACGAAGTGTCTGAATGAACTTACAAAAGGGTAACACATCATCATCTAAGTCTTGGATAAATACCAACGCTCTCGCTTTTATCCTAACAAATATACTAACATAATAGTATAGGCTATTTCAGGAAAGAAAAAAACAAAAAAAACCAAAAACAAAAACAAGAAACAAACCAAGAATATAACAAGAAAACATATCTTAACCTAGCACATTTGAAGACATGTCTCACAAGTTCTTCAAGAGGATCTGATGTTTTGGGTGAGGGTCCACAAAAATTCCAATAATATCCTTAAAAAGGAAACAAAAAAAAAGAAGTATAAGTATATCATGGAACAACTATAAAAGAGAGAAGCAATTGTTTCAGCTAAATACAATTACAAAGTGCACTAAGACATTGTAAGACACCTAAGACTTTCAAGTAGCATTCATGTAGAGAGGTCTTTAATACCTGATTTGATTAGTTTCTAAGAAGCTCGTTTTTTCTGGAGGTCATGCGGAATTAAAGCACATTTTTATATTGTCTATGTAGATAGATATGAGTTACCTCCCCAAAGCCAAAAAATTCAGCAAGTCCACCCAGAAATGCAAGCGGATCTATCTGAAAGTACTCGATCAATGTAGCGGTATCATGTTTGATCAATCAAAGCTCTCTTCATCATCACTGCTGCCTCCAAACATAGCAGCCATTTTCATAGCCAGTTTTGCTGCCATTTCCCTCCTTTGAAAATCAGGCATCAGCCTCAAGTTGTTACGCATGCTCCCAATCTCAGACATCAACTGTTCTAAATCCTCAAAGTCAAAAGGGGAATCCATATCCAATTCCGAAGCCTTACTAGGTTCTTCTACATGTTGCACCACTTTGTCGTCAATCTCGTTCTTCAATGCGTCTCTTGATGTTGACGGTTCCAGCTCTGCATTATCACATCCTGTTACATTGGTTTGGTTGTGTTCTGTGACAACAGATATATTTTTAGCTGATGATTCCCCTGCATCAGGAATTCTATCAACTCCATTTGCAGAAACCCAAACTTCATCATCAAAGTCATCCCATGGTTCAGCTGAACCTGCAGATAGCACTTCGTACTCAATTTCATGATCAGATCCTTCTTCAGACAACTCTGGACAGTGAGAGAGACATCAGTCAGCAATATGTTAACAAGTGAGAAGTTAAAACGTGAATGAAAATAATAGAGTATAAACACCTTCTTTCTCGGGTAGTGATGGCTCAGTTATCTTATTGCCAGATTTTAGGATCATTCCCAGGCCACATATGAGCAGACAGAGCACCAAAGAGACGTTCAACTCCTTGTGAATCACCATTGACAGATAAACCTGTTACAAAAAGTTTTTCGCTTATGTAATGTATCTTCTCTGATATCAGAATAAAAAGGGAGAGTTAATTAATCATAACTATTACTAGTTAAAAGTAAATTCAACTCAAGACAAATGAAATCTCACATTTGTCGAAATCAGCATTAGAAGCACAAGCTTCAATGTATTCGATGTTATGGTCAGTGCACCACTCCAAACATGACCTCCTGATATCCCAAGACAGCTCTTCTTCTCCCAATAAACTACTTCCTTCAGTTTCAGAAATTCCATATTCAGCAAAATCTGAGCAAGAATCAACAGAAGACTCAACACGATTCAGCAGTCGTCTCCTATATTCAGCAGTGAACCGGATGAACTGGAAGAAGATCCGCTTTATTCCCAATACACAACACTATTTCAAATGATTTTACATCAACACGAGCCACCCAATCCTTAAGCGCATCTAGGGTTGATAACTGCTCAAATTAGCACCAAAAAAAGACACATTAAATACGTCAACACATCCAAAACACTCCATCAAATCAAATATTTCAAAAAGCCATCAATGGGTAGACACTAACATCATTGAGGTCAAAAACCATCACCAATGCAGCCAACCTATCGAAAACGGGGAGCATCCCAACGGAAAACCCCTCATGCAAATGAGCCATATATAGCGAAACATCGGCTGTATAATACTTGGTGTTGATAGTCCACCTGCGAGTAAAAAACAAACCCCACTGAAAACAAGTAAACAACCATATCACAATTGGCTTCAAATACCCAAATGAACAAACCAGTGCTAAATGAGCATGCATACCCATTAACAACTACTTGGGACGATGAATCAGAGCCATCTTCAAAGTCAACAGATATTAATCCTACAATTACCATATAAATATAACAAAAAGAAGTTAACTTGACTGTACAATTAAGGCAAAATTGAAATGAAACCAGATACCATGTTTAACCTAATTAGAGAGATTAAACCAATAATAATAAAATATTAGGGGAAAAAACAGTTAATTGGAACAATGGAGAGAGAGAGTGAGAGAGCAGTGTGTTACGGGAGATGAGAGTGCGTTTGCCGACGTTGGAGGATCCGACAACCAAGATGCCGGGTCGGCTATCAAGCGAGGTCTGATCTGTCGTTTCCATTTCTTCCGTTCAAATCAAAAGCGCTTCTAGGTTGTAATTTGTTTATTTTGAAACATTCTAGGTTGTAATTTGTTTCTTTTGGTAAGCGGCAGTTTGAAGCCCTTTTTGTCTGTGACGCGTGTCCGCTATGAAACGGTGTCGTAGCAGTATTTTTTTTTTTCCAAAAAATTTTGTTAGTATTAATTTTGGGTTTAAAGAGGACATAGTTGAAATTTTGTATAGTTTATAATTGTTTGATTGACGTATTTGCAATCCCAATAATAATGACCTAGTGAAGTGATATATTTTTACGTGTTAATTAGGTTAGTGTGTGAATATATTAAATTATAATGTAATTTAATTTTTGTTAACATTAACCATTAAAAATTTGTCAAATCAAAACTTATTAAAATTAAATATTATGTATGGTTTAAAAGTTTACTTCTATAATAGTAGGAGAAATCCACTCGTATGTATTAAATATTATGTATGCAAAATTTTTCAAATTAAAGCTACTTGCTTATAAAGAGAAGAACAAGGGGTGCATAGCTGTAAAACATGATTTATGGATTATTTATTTAGTTTTTTTTAGTTATATGAGTTACGATGAATAAATTAAATATATTTATTTTAGGATGAAACTCAATAAACAAAAGTCAAAAACATTGGTAATAGGTAACAACATTGTATTGTAATAGTAATGTAGAAATATAAATTGTTTTCATTTTCTTGAAAATCAAATTAAAGGAATTTTTAATGCTTTATTGAATGAGTAGTCAACACATTAAAATAAATTATACAAGCATATAAATAGTTTATACATTGACAAAGTAAAAATTGGTTCATGGTAACCATCAATTTCATGACAAACACACAAAAGTAGCTCGCATTAATAAATTAAGTTGTAGTTCCATGACCTCGTTGATAACCACATTTCAAAAAAGTTGGGATCCCAAATCAAATCCTCCTCTCTCGAGTGAAAAAAAAAAAAAAGAAAAAATCCCAAAACTAAGAGGAGTTGAGTTTCCAAGCTTCCCGACCAGAATTCATATAAAATATTCTAATCAAATTGTTCAAAGATTGATTTGTATGTCATAAAATCAAAAGCACATTATTGTGTCCAAAAACGTTACCGGGCTTTTAGCCCAATGAAGCCCAAGAAACCACCAAGCCCAGAGACTTAAAAGGGACGAAAGCACTGTGAAGCCCATGAACCAATGTCACGTCGGGATGTGCCACAACAACAGGGATGCACAAGGTCTATGGTTTTAAGCGGGAAACAGTGAGACCAGCTCGAACTGGGTAGCTCGTATGTGGAGCAGTTCGCATATAGAACACCATCTCAAACTCTATAAATTTGTATTTTCCCAATAAAATAAAATCGAAAACGCTAACAAACCGAATGTTTCAATTATTATGCTACCTAGTACCTACAATACAATAGCCGATGAGATACAGAATTGAAGATTCCCTTGGAAAACTAATATTAAAAATAAATCACCACTCAGCAGCAAATTCAATACTGACACATTAAAATCAAAACAAATGGAAAAACCAGCTACAACTTAATGTGACTTGACATCTGGTGCCGCTTAATGTGCCTTCACAGTTGGCTAGATGGTCTTGCGTTCTCTGCATAGCGGAAATAATTTCCGGTCAATTAATGAACCTTTTTCGGTTCTCTTCTTTTTTGCTTGTTTTCTCACCTTGTGGTCAAATTGTCCTGAAATTTTCATGCATTGTGTGTCACATGATTCTGGTGATGAATATTGTTCTTTGGAGAGTGGCTTCTTCTTGTATTGAGACTGCTTGGTTCGTCCTAAGAAATCATGTAACTGGAGCTGACTCTTGGAGCCTAACATGTCTGCTGAGGAATGCTTGCACAAATCATGAGTAATTGAGCTTGGTTTAGCTAGACTAAACTCAAATTCTGGTACTTGTTGCTTACGTTGGCTAGAGGGAGCAGGAAGAGGCTTTGATTGCTGACGATCTTGATTACATACGAGGTCAGCAAAGGAGGGTGAGTTGATTGAATCGTAATTATCTTCTGAAGGGTAGTCCATTGAAATCTTCTTTCGAGGGAGATTTCCCATTGATAGGATGTTGAAGAAATGTATATCTATTTTGTGGACCAAACTGATTTTTCTATATCTTCTTCTCTTTTTTGACGCAAATGAAGGATTTTATTTAACAACTAATTAAAAATGCAATGAAATTTCCACACAAATCTTATAAGGGCCGGAACAGCTCATTGTCTTTCCATCAAAATTCTTTACCTATCTGTTGGACTGGGCTACATCTACAAATTTAGAGCAGTCTATAGCCACTCCCCATATTTAAAAGCCCCCTAGTTATCGTCTTTTACAAATCATCTTTCAGTATTATTATAATTATAGCAAATTATAAAGATTTATTATCATTTTTTCCCCTCATAATTGATAAATC
Source organism: Nephelium lappaceum (assembly GCA_021234005.1). Classification (NCBI taxonomy): domain Eukaryota; kingdom Viridiplantae; phylum Streptophyta; class Magnoliopsida; order Sapindales; family Sapindaceae; genus Nephelium; species Nephelium lappaceum. Next base: position 14,668,111 of record CM038010.1, read on the forward strand.
ATCATTTTTCCTCTTAATAATTTTAAAAAGGTCAAAAGCTCTCCTGAAATAGTGTTAATTCAAGTCAAAAGAATAGATAAAATAATGTTTTCTTGAATCAATAGGAGAAAAAATGACGATCTATTAATTATCAAAGGAAAACATGATAATAACTTAATTACAAATTAGCTAGCAAGTTCAAACATATTGATAGGTGGAATAAACTTCATTAATTTATTATAATTTGGTTACCGGTCATTAGTCTAGGTTAGTTAACTTTAACAGCTTTAGAGGTATTTTTATCTTTTGATCTTATTTTTATTTTGTCTTTTAAAATAAATTTTAAAAGCCAAAAAATGGAATATAAAAAATTAATATTGAAAACTTAATTTTTTAAGTGAGATCTTCACCATCAATCGTGTTGATGGACATATTAAAAAAAAAAAAAAAATCATATTGATGGATGATAAAGATCAACTTTTAAAAAATAAAAAGTAAAAAAGAAGAAAAAAATGTTGGATTTTCATCAATACCATGGAGATGGATCTCCATCTCCATAGATGCATTTGGAAATCGTCGCTCGTCTCTTCTTCAACTCTCTCGACCTTGACAACCTCGTCGAATTCATCGACAGAGTCTACTTCAAGTTACTCGACCGCGTCAAAGCATTCATCGACAAAGACAACAACATCGATAGGGATGCTTGAGTGATTCTTGTGATGTTTGTAGTTGTCATGGCTCTTCTCTGGTTCACTCAATGTAACATAACTAAGTGAGTTGTTGATTTGATTTTCAAAGCCATGAAACGTAACCGAACTCAAATCCGTCAAACCCAAACCTAATCAAATTGAAACAAAAACAAACACAGACCCAAAATATCGTCAAGATGCAGAAAAGAAACTTAGAACAAACAAATTCAAACCCATCAAACTGGAACAAATTAAAAACTGCATCTTAGAGGTTGAATGCTCGTCTCTAAAGTCTAAACGCACCACCACATGCTCCAAAACCTAGATTTCCTTTAGTTAACCCAGATGCATTAACTTCTATGGAAGAAACCACATAACGAGTCCAAATAAACTTGTAGTTGTTAGAGATTTGTGCAAATGAGGATTGAGGAGTAATTCCTAGCTTTTTAAAATATCATTGTCAACGATACTCATATCACTATAGCCAGTAGCCATGGAACCAAGAACCTAAATTTTGGCCTTACAATTAGACGAGACTTCAAGCCAATCAGGCTCTTTATGAGCTTTTAACCAAATGCTATATTAAGGATTTGAAGACAATACCCAAGTGTTAAAAATGTGAGCAGAAAAATATTAGGAACTCGCACAAAAAAAAAAAAAAGAAGAAAAATCCCAAATAGAATAAGCAAAAATGATCCACGTGTGAGGTAATTGGCAACTTTGGTCTCTCATGATTGTTGAAAACTACCATGAATACCATACAACTTAATTATGTACTGTTAAGATAATGAATTTGAGAATCAATATTAAATATATATTTTTTTCTTATAAATTTTTAAACATTAAATCATATTGCCTTTTACTAAAGATCTATTCCTGGGTGTTGCTCTCTCATATATATATATATGTATGTATGTATGTATGTATATATTATTTCTTCTTTTCTTTTTGGAGGCAAATGAAGGATTTGTAAAAACACAATTTCCACCCAAACCTTACACGGACTGGACCAGCTCGATATCTATCCATCTTTCTTGATCTATCTAGTGAACTAGGCTTGCATCAACAAATGTAGAGCAGTCTAGATCCACTGCTCCTATTTGCTAAACATCCCCTAATATGTGATTTTTTTTTTTGAGATAATATATAAATATATATAATTTATTATTATTATACCTTGAGACCACGTCAATGACTTGTTAAGACCACCAAAGGTAGAGCAGTCTAGGTCCACTTTCTCTCAATGGAACTAGTCATTTGAATGGACTTCAGAGTAGATTTGTAAACCAGTCCAAAATTAATCTCGATTATTATAGTCATTCTCTATTAGCTAGATGTACAGTTTTCTATAGGTGACGATGTGTTCCATTGTTTTTGAGATAAAGGCACTATTATAAACCAGAAAACAAAGGAAAGATACATGAAATATTGACATCACGCCAATAGATAGCCTCCGGAGAGGACAAGGCCAAAGCTGCAAGCTTATGTGCCAAACGGTTACTAGTACGGGAGACGGCTTGACACTTACACACACCCATAACTTTACATAAGGCCTTAATATCATAAACAAGAGAGAAAGCCTCACCCCCAGAAATACATGAATCATTCACGGCCAAGGCAACACTGACAGCGTCAACTTCCAGCACCTCAATCTTGAGACGTAAAGAGGAAGCAAGTAAAAGGCCTTCACGAAGGGCAAGGAACTCACCGATTTCAGGGGAGAAGTTGCTGATCCAAGACTTAGCAGCAGCACCCACCATGTGACCTGTGTGATCACGGACCGAGACGCCCAACCCCGCTTTACCCCAAATAGGCCTAATGACAGCATCTGTGTTCAATTTCAGGCACCCCAAAGGAGGGGGAAGCCACCCATGGGGAGAGGAAGCAGAAAACGGACGAGAGACCACAGCCAAGGCAGACTTAGAACTTTGAAAGTCTGAAAGCAGAGCCATTGCTCTAGAAACAGCAGCCGCTGGATCCAGCTGAGAGCCCCGCACACACCTAGAGTTACGAGCGCTCCAAATACACCAAAGAACCATGTAGATCTTTGATAACAGTTGCACACCAAAAATCTACCACGCCTCATATAACATGGAGAAGACATCATTAAATTTAAACTGATCCAAGAAGAAGCACTTGTCAAAGAGGAGTCATGCCGACGAAGCTGCAGGACACCAGAAAAGAGCATGAGGACCATTTTCCTCACAACCCGGGCAAACATCACAGTTGCCATCCACGAAAATATGGCGATGCTTCAAGTTGGCTTTAGCAGGGAGAGCATCCAAGCAGGCTCTCCACACAAAAATTCTGATTTTGGGAGGAATGTTAAGGTTCCAAACAACTGCCCACCATTTACGCATGGAGGAAGAGGAACTGGAAGTACCCTTTTCCAACGATAAGAGGTCAACCGCCAGCCTATAGCCACTCTTCACCGAGAACTCACCCTTTTTATTAAAAAACCAACGGCATTGATCAGGAATGTTCCTGCAACTAAGAGGGATAGAAAGAACCTGGTCTCTATCAATCGGCAAAAGAAATTCGTCCAACTTACGGATATTCCATTGTCTGCACACGGGGTCGATCAAGTCAGCCACTTTCACATCGGGGTCAACACACGGCGAGATGACTTCGAAGGAAGCGGGACGAGGGATCCAACGTTTCTTAAACACTTTTATCTGCAAACCATTACCAACCTGCCAAATCCAACCTTTACTCAATAGCTCTCGCCCCCACAAGAGACTGCGCCAAGCATGAGACGAACCGCTTCTGCACCTTGCCCGCCAAAAATCTGACCTGGGGAAATATTTCGCTTGTAAGAGCCGGGACTCCAGATAAGAGGGATTGGTCACCACTCTCCACGCTTGCTTAGCCAGAAGAGCCTGATTGAAGAGGACAAGGTCTTTGAATCCCATACCACCAAGTGCCTTTGGCAGGGAAAGTTTCTCCTAACTAACCCAGCTAATTTTACGCTTATCAGCCTGCCTCCCCCACCAGAAACCCACTGCCAAAGAACCCAACTCTTTGCACAAGCCAAAGGGAAGCTGAAAAATACTCATTACATAGGTTGGGATTGCTTGCATGACGGCTTTGATTAGAACTTCCTTGCCACCTTGAGAAAAAATGTGGCTTTTCCAGCCTTTCAAACGCTTCCAAACCTTTTCACGAATGTCGTTATAGGTTCGTTTCTTGTTCCGACCAACCAAAGAGGGCAATCCCAGGTAGAGGTCATGAGAATTGGCATTCCCAATACCAATGTGCACCTGAAGGGTCTGCTTTTGTTGGGAACTGATGTTGTGACTAAAACAGATCGATGATTTATTGAGATTGATTTGTTGGCCCAACGCCTTGCCATACCTCTCCAAGACAATCTGAATAAGTTGACAGTTTTGAGGTGTGGCCCGGAAGAAGAGCACATTGTCATCCGCGAACAAAAGATGACTAATCAGAGGGCCAAAACTGCCGCACTTGATGCCAAGACCTCTACCATTTCTTTCTTCTTTCTTGATGCCACACGAGAGGACTTCCGCGTACAGAAGAAATAAATAAGGTGATAAGGGGCATCCTTGTCTAAGCCCCCTCGATGGGGATAAGCTCCCGACCTTGCTGCCATTCAAAACAAAAGTGAGACTAGAGGTAGATATGCAATAAAAAACCAAATGCTGCCAGCTAACCGGGAACCCCATCTTCTCCATCACCTTCATGAGGAAACACCACTCCACTCTATCGTATGCTGTACTGAGATCGAGTTTGATGGCCATCAAACCTCTTCTACCTTTTTTACGCCCGTTGATGGAGTGGAGGAGTTCAAAAGCAATGAGGACATTATCGGAGATATGTCGGCCAGGAACGAAAGCTGACTGGTTTGGCGAGATAATTGACGGCAAAATGGATTTCAATATCTGAGCAAGCACTTTCACGATTGTTTTGTAGATAACCGACATCAGACTTATAGGTCGAAAATCCTTCAACTTTTTCGGGTTCTTACATTTAGGAATCAATACCACATTGGTGGCATTGAAGGCTTTGATAGAAGACTCACCATTCAGAATCTTCAGACACATCGAAGTGATCTCTGAGCCAATTACATCCCACATCTTCTGGAAAAAGATAGCATGAAAGCCATCTGGACCCGGGGCACGATTAGGACCCAAGCTGAAAACCGCAGATCTAACCTCGTCCTTGTTAAACGGACTGGACAGAGAGTGAAGCTGATTGTCATCCAAGCACGCAAAGATCCTCGCTGTAGCCTGGTCGATATCCTCCGACGAATGAGAAGAGGAAGAGAACAACTCTTTAAAATAGTCACAGGTAGTCTTACCAATATCCCTTAGAGTTTTCGCAGATGAACCATCATCTCGGACTAGTTTAGCAATCAAGTTTTTCTTTCTTCTTGCGGTTGCACGAGCATGAAAAAACTGTGTTGCGATCTCCCGCTGACAGCCAGTCAGAGCGCGCCCTTTGGTGCCAAAACAATTCGTCCTTTGAGAGGAGGTCCTCCAGTTCTTTTTCCTGACATTTGATCTCCTTCATAACCCCCTCAATTGAGACACGTTTGTATAAGGACTCAATGAGGCTTTGCTTAAATTTGATGCTTCTCTTGAGGGATCTAAACCTTTCTCTGCTCCATTCTAAGAGACTAGAAGCACAACAAGAAAGTTTATGTGCTAGACCCTCGGAGGAAGTCACTCGACCCGAGTTCTCCTAGACGCGCTTCACCGTGAGAAGACATTCCTCTTCCTTGAGGCAAAATGGCTCAAATTTAAAGCCATGTGACTGCAAGGCCACCCTCTTAAAACCAACCTTAAACTTTAGCAAAATGGGTCTATGGTCAGAGGTATTGAAACCCAAGTTGAAAACCGTAGCACCCTCAAAATAATCTCTCCAGTTTTCATTAGCCATATATCTGTCTAGTCTCTCTTCAACATTAGCTGTACCATTCCTTTTGTTATTCCAAGTGTAACGAGGGCCAGAATAACCTAAATCAAACAGGTCGCAGTCCAGCAAAGCTGAGCGGAAGGCAACCATGCCCGGTACTCCCTTTTCAGATTCGCCCTTCTTCTCATTCTTACTAAGAATTTCGTTGAAGTCACCACCGATAAGCCAAGGAAGATTATCCACTTCTCTTAGACGACGAAGAAGTTTCCATGAGTCACCCATTTTGGATTGCTTAGGATAACCATAGAAACCTGTAAAACGCCAGTAAAACTCATCCCCCAGATTAATCCTCTCATTAATATGACCTGCTGAGAAGGAAAGAACTAATACGTCCATATCGGCCTTCCAAAAAAGGGCTAAACCGTCATTCTTACCTGAGCTATTCACAACAAAACCACCATAAAAGGACAACCTATTTTTTAAGTTACTACACAAGAAACCATGCAGCTTAGTCTCACTAAGGAAGACCAGGCTTGGGGAGTGCGTTCAGATCACCCTCTGCAGGGCAGCGAATATGCGAGAGTTCCCCAGCCCTCGCACATTCCAACATAGGATATTCATAGCAATCGGCGGGCTTGAACCACAGGCTCCGCCGTTCCGAAAAAGGAGGTCTCACAAGTAACCACACTAGTCTTACTTCTCTTACACCCACCTTATATGTCATCCTCCAAAAGCAAGTTTTTCCTTTGCCCGCCCGAGACCTTGATATCCTCAGTAATACTTATCATACTTAGGTCCCCACCACAAGAAGAAGAATGCGGAGGGGAAAAGATGTCTGATGGTAGAGGTTCAGGCGAGTAGCTACGACTCCTACTACCTTTTCTTCTATTCCGTTTCATTGAAAGCAGCTTGCTAGTGGGGCTGCCCACCCTACCAAACTTTGGAACTCCTCTAGCCGCTTGCTTCCACTTTTTAGGAGAGTTCCAAGGTGGACTCGAGATCATAGCGACTGCTCCTGTCTCAGAGATGGATGGCAAAAGATGCTCAAAAATTTGGTTCGAATTTGAGTGCGCTTCTATTTGGTCTGCCGTACTCTTGTCATTTGTACATGCTAACACATCACTAGGGCTAAATACCGCCACCTGATTGGAGGAGGGATTGTCTTTATTTACGCCCCCAGCTGCACGTTGTGGGGCCTCTAACACACTATTAGATTCCTTAGGTTATTCAAAAGTACCGACGCTGAGAGCGTCTTGGGGACCCTTTACTACTGCTTGTTCCCTTATAACTGCACTAGTACCACCATCTGTTTGTCCCCCCTTATGGGGAACTTTAGCAGACTGCTCGCCCAACATCTTCCTACTGTTGGCCTTGTGTTTACTTTTCCCCCCAAGTAGATGCCTACTAATACCTTTGAAGGACTCACCCGAACCCAAATACCCATCTCGGCCTGTAACATTGTCGTGAGAGGTCGCTCTCATCCATGCTCCATATTTCAAAGAGTTCCTAGTTTTAGCCTCCTCTTTCGCCGCTTCGTCCTGGCAATCTCTGCTACCATGCCCAATACGACCACAAGTGAAGCAGAACTCAGGCAGGCGTTCATACTTCAGTTCCACCCAAGTCATTTCATTCGGTTTCCCCGCATTAATAAGCATACCTCTCCTTAAAGGCTTCTTGATGTCTATAAGGACCTTCACCCTAAGAAACTTTCTCCCGTATTCCGTCGGGTCGTTAGGGAGTCCCACCAAATCTCTAATCTGTTTCGCCAACACGCCCGCCACATTCCGATTCATGCACATTAGCGGGACATCATGTATTTGAACCCAAAAAGAAGCTTTATCAAACTTTAGCCGAGACACGTCTCCGACCCCAGAGGGAACCTCTAAAACAATGAGGCTATGGTCGAAATGTCAGGGCCCCCTGCTCAAAACCAGATTATGATCCTCTTTCCGCTGAAAATAAAACATAAATGTATTATGCCCTATGACTTCTACTTCTACTTCTACTACTTCTATCATTCTCCATAGCTGTTCAATGACCGATTTAAAAGCCTCCCTATTGACTCTCTTTGGGGCCAGGACCTTGCCCACAAGACTATGGCCTACAACCTCAAGACCTAGTTCTCTATCATCTCCGTCAATCGTGCAGATACAACCTTTTTCCTCTGTAAGAGATAATCCTTGATAGAGCTTTGCTATGTCTTCCGCCTTCATCGTAGACAGGCAGAGAAGAGGGGAGGACACTAGACGGAGGAGAGAGAAAAGAAAAGGAAGACCGAGAAGAAAAGAAAAACGTTGACCACCCCCCTGCAAGACCCACTACCCTAAGGACCCACTGACCTCTGCTGTGCGGCTCGAGAGAGACTCACGAGAGGACTATCAGACTGCTTTTCAAGTTCGTTCCATTGTTGTCTCAAAAATTTTCTCTTATCTTGGCGTTACAGTCTTCTTCAAATATTCGCTTTTTCAGTAGTCTCGTTGTACACATTGGACTGACTGAGTTAGTCAACTGCAGTTCATTTTGTCTTTTTTTTTTTTTTTTTTTAAAGACTTTTTTGTGAAATTTAAACAAATCATATATTGGAAAAAAAAAAATTCTTTTTATATCATTATGATTTTTGACTTGACTTGACATGACATGGAATGGAATTCAAATGAATAAAATTTCTCTTCCACATGGCCCATATTCATCGGGTAAACTACATAACATAATCACTCTTATAGACATATTGCTAGATGCTTATCAATAAGAGACCGTTTGTTATTTTATCTTAATATTGAATAATTGTAACATCCCTATTTTTCACATGCATGAATAGTATCATCATTATCATTATTAAGATTAATTAGATGAGGGATTAACTTGAAGTTAATATTTGATTTTGTGGTCAAAGTAAAGTATAGCTAAAATCTAAGGTATGAGAATGAAATTGTTAAGGGATGAAATTGATATTATAGGATTTGATGTGGAGGAAAACAGAAGCCAGCAAAATTGATTCATAAAAGTCAAAAAGAAACAAAGAAGTGTCTCGAACCAGAAGAGAAAGAAAAGAGGAAAAGAAAAGAAAAGAGAAAAGAAAGAAGAAAGAAGAAAGAAGAAGAAGGAGAGAGAGAGAGAGAGAGGCCGCCGACCGTGCTGACCGCCGACTGTACCAGCTCACCGGCAAACCAGCTCGACGCAGAGCAGCTCCACGGCAGAAATTAGACCTGAAAACGACAGTATACGTGACGCCAAACGAGCAGAGCCGCCGCGCAAAACAGTTCCGATCGGAGAAGAAGAAGATGCCGACCGACTCACTTGTAGAACCCGACCCGAACAAGAGCTGAAATCACCAAGAACCAAGCTGAAAACGGACCAAAAAAGCTCCTCCACGCGTGAGAAACGGCGACAGAACAGCGGCGAAACAGCCACCATTCGCGGCGAAGCCATGAGGGAAAGAGAGAGTGGAAGAGATGAGAAGAAAGAGGAAGAAAAGTATAGCGGAACCAGCCCAGATTTGTCACTATAACAGCCCCAAAAATCAGTCCAAAATCACCCCAAAACTAGTCCAAATGACGTTGTTTTGATACGGAATAAGGGGTGAGTTGTTTGGGGTTTGGGATTGATGATTTTTGGTTGGTAAGATTGGGAAAATAGTTGGATTCTTTGAGATTAGTAAAGCATGCATTTTAAAACTATGAAATGAGCTTTTATTGAGAATTTATATATTTTTGAAAATCCAGGAGAGGAAGTAGCTCATGGGAGCCAGAGAAAAAGAAAGGAGAAAGTGTGAGCTTCCGTAGGAAAATAAGGTTGGCGTACACTTTATTCAATTTGTTTTCATAAATAGTATATTATCGATTTTTGAATATTTTGATGCTTTGAAAGATTATTTGCGAATATGTTGATATATGTTTGATTATATATATGCTTTTGAAATATGATAATTGATGAGATTTATATGATTATGACAAAAATGAAATGATGAATTTGAAAATTGATTTATATGATTGTGGAAAACGAAGTTGGGTTGGATTGACGATATAGTTAGAAGTGTTATTGCATATTTTCAGGTTTTCTGGAAACCTCTGAAATGCAGCCGTTATGCTGCCAGATTTTGTTTGAAAAATGATTAAAAACGAAAAGTTTAAACGAAACCAACCCAATGAATTTTGAAAATGAATTGTTATTCAAGCCCTAGTAAGCTTTGACACAGATAGGTGGGGATTGGAGTAGCATGCCATTAATGGGTCATAAGAGCAGTACTGCGCCGTTTGATTTTATACCGACTATAGTGAAAAGTTACAGTGAATTCGGTGGTTTTGAGAGGTATCTAATGTCCGGCCCCGAATATACATGATTATATGATAGTCCGGCGGGTCGTCACCTGAGTGTCCGATGTCGGAATACCCGATTACCAGTCCATGGTATCGTGCTTGTGTTTACTAGGGGCATGAAAAGTTATTATGAGAAGTATTTTAATCAATGAATCGTTTTTAAATTTCCTTTGAATATTGTATTGCGATATTGATAAATGGTGATAATTGTTTTTATATATATATTTGTTATTGATTATATAAATTGATTGTGTTAAAGTATAAATATTGAATTTTGTGTACACCCACTAAGCAAAAATGCTTAGCACGTTGGATTTTCCGCGCGTAGGTAGTAGATTGCGTAAGGAAGGCGAAGATTGAAGAGAAAGCATCTGCAGTGAGCTGAGACAGTCACATTTATCCTTCCATACGAATTTTTGGGTATATAAATATTATTTTTGGTTTGGTATATAAAAGTTTTAATTTGTAAGTGTGTACATATATATATGTATTTTGATTTTAATATGGTGTTTTTGGATAAAGAAAAATATAGTTGGATAAATATGTTGACATATGTGATAGATATGAAAAATGATGAATCAAACGGAGTTTGGTTTCAGTTATTGAATATGTTTGTGAAAGAAATGTTTTGAATATGAATATGATGATTTGTAACAGGTTTGGAAAGTCCGTATTTCAGAGGGAACCTTGTCAGTTTTTCCGTTTGAAATAAAAGTATTTTTGTATTGTTTTGTAAATTGATTTTGAAATTCATATTTAGATGTGATAAAATAAATATATGGTTTTATAATTAAAGATTTTGTAAAAAGAGATATGACTGTAGCGCCCCTTGGAGTCGTCTGGTGAAAGGGCGGGTAAAGAGTGTTACATAAATAGTAACTAAAACTTAAATTTAAATAATTTTTTTTTCTCTTTATTTCGGAATATATTATAAATTTATTTATTTTTTAAAGTTAAAATTGTCTTAAAACTAATAATTTGATATTTATATCATTTTAACTATTTGTTGTTCTGTAATTTTAGTTAATTTAATACAAAAATTTGAAAACAAATAATTTAATAAATTCTAAAACATTTTTATATACGTATTAATAATATTTTATTCATAATTAAAATATGATTAAAAAATATAATAGTATTAACCATATTCATATATTTAAATATATTAATATATTTAAGAAAATAACTAGAAATGGATGTTTAAATTGTAAATTAAAATACATTAGTTTAATTTCAAGATAATTTGAGATGAGATGTATTTAGACTTTTATTTTCAAATATATTTTTTGTAAGTATCAAGAAAAAAAAAATGAAAATTTGCGTAACATAAAATCAGGATAAATTTGAAATTATATTATTTTGGGAATAATAGATTTGGAATAAAAATTTTTAGATGTCATTAAATTATTTGGAATTAAGTTAAAAGTTAAAAATTCTTACTTAATTTTTTCAATTATTTTTGAATAGTTTTAAGTGATTTGACAATTTAAAAAAACAAACGAAACAAACGAAAATAACTTAATAGATACAATTCAGCATTATTAAATTTTAAGTGAAAAAAATAACCGACCTCTAGATAAATATCATCTTATTAATTGGACATTGATTTATTCTACTTTTGTCCTTTGAAAAGCTAACACCTATCATAATAAAGGTATATCTGGAATTAATTTTTTTTTTAAAAAAAATCTTAAAATATCATTACCAACAATTCCAAATTTGGGAATCGTAGCATACAACCTAAAAACAACCAAATTTAGGGCTACCAAATATACATAAAAACATGAAAAGCAACACTCCACAGAGGCACATATAAGGAAAACTAGAAGGAACATCGGGCTAGTCCCAGACAAGGGAATGGCCCCACGACACTAATTCCAGCCAACCACCAAACAGCTAAAATACAACTTAAATAAAGAAACGAGAACAAAAGGAAAATCAATAGCACCCAACTATATTACATAAAACATCCTTCTTAACCAAAAGACAGCCACTGAAGGATAGCCTCTGGAAACCAAAACAAGGCATCTTCGACGGGAACCATCGCTTCAAGCAATCTGATCTCCATCTAAGTTTGAAACACCTGTATAAACCATGAGACCAAGATTGAACACCAAATCCATCTGACTGCCTTCCACGAGCAATATAATCGCAGCTATAAGAAGACTAGAGACTACTAATTTTTGGCTAACACCTACAAAATAAAAATAAAAAACCCACCAAATCAAATCAAATTTCTAGAGTTGAATCCAATTAAAAACCCCAACCCTAAAAACCCTAAAACGATGAGAATCGCTAGTGAGATACCAAAATCAAAGGAAAAGACAATGATCAGGAAGAGAGAGGAGCAAGAAGACGTTGGAACCGACCTAGATCTAACCGGGACACCTTTTTCACCAAGACTTTCTCTCACTAAAGGATGAGAGTATTTTCTCTCTCTAGTGAGAGTCTTCGAGAAGGACCCATATAAAATTATACCTGGAATTAATTAGACTTAGTGGATAACAACTTTTTATCAAATTTAAACAATTATTAGAATAAGAATTAGTTTATATCTCTTTTTCACATTGTAGTCTCTTAGGATTATCTAGAAGTCTACAACATTTGTTGTTTTAATAATTCTTTTATAGACTAAATTTACAGTCTCTGGATTTAGGTAATTTATTTTACGAGCCATCTATTTTTTCTTTTTATTTGAAAACTAAATAATGTTAGAATACTACTAAAACTTGAACAATGGCTAAAATATGAAGCTCGAATAATATATATATATATATATATTTTCATTTAATATTTGAATATACATGTTGATGGTTTGTTTTTTAACATAAAAACATATGAAAATAATACTTTTACATTTATATTCTTACGACTATTAATTGTTGTTATGTACTTTTATTTGAAATTAAATATAATAGCTAAAACAAATTATTTAATAAATTCTACATAAAAAATTATTTACATATCTATAATATCTCATAAATTAATTTTTATTGATAATAATATGAAACATGCAATGAGTCTAAGGTGGTATTTACTTGGTGAAATTAAGGATGGAATTCCTTATTTCAGGTTCCTTATCCTGCAATCCTAACCTTTTCTCCACATTATATTTTAACTTTCAATTACCTGTTATCCATATTAACTCAAAACAATGTTGAAATCATTTTTAAAAGGAGAAACTTTATTTTAGTTATCAAGATTTCAAAAAATATCATTTTTTTTAAAACTCTTTTGAAAACAGTTTTTTTTTATCACAAACTTTTCCAAAACTCTTTAAAAAAATCTAAACCATCAATAAACTATTAGTCAACGATTACAAATAGTTTGGACAAGAAGGATAAGATGATCTTTTCGTGTAAGAGATTAGAATTGTGACACGTGGATAGTTAGGATTTTAAACAAATAAAAAAATAAAAAAAATAATTAATTAGTTAATTAAAATTAAAAACTGGATTCAAAACAAGCTTAGTCTTTGGATTAATTGAAAGGAAAAAATCTAGATTCAAATATCTTAATCCAAATGATTTTCAAATCAACTTTTTTTTTAAAAAAAAAAAGAAAAGAAAAAGAAAATTAAAACAAAAAAACTCCTAGCAAATTCATCTTCAGCCTCAAACATCAATCCAACAAACATCCATCATACTCTATCATCAACCCCAAACAACCCCAAACATCAAGTACTGACCCCAAACCCCAAACATTTTTCTCTCGCCACTGTCATCTTCATCTTAATTCCAAATTCTTCATTTCTTTTTTTTTTTTTTTTTTTTTTGCTATTGTTGTAGTCTAGGTTCTAAGTTTGAAATCAAAACCAACCTTCTAGGTTCAATCACCCAGAACCATCTGGTTCTGGGTTCGAACCTAGAACCAAAGGTTTTGAGTGTTCGAACACCCAGAACCAAATGGTTCTGGGTTCCATAGAACCCAGAACTTGAGGTTGGAGGATAGAAAAGGGAGATGAAGAAGAAGATGAAGAAGATGATAGAAGAGATTGGAGGGGACGAAGAATAAGAAGAAGAAAAAGAAAAGTTTATGAAGAGAGAGAGGGAGAGAGAGAGAAAGAGAGAGTTTTTGGTTTGTTGATGATAGTGATTTATTATTGTTATTATTATTATTATTTATTTTTCTTTCTTTAATTAAGTAAAAAAACTTTTAATTATATATTTATTTATTTATTTTTAATATTTTTATTTAAGTAGGGGTAAAACTGTAATTTAATAAATTATAAATTAGATGTAGGGCAAATGAGTTATTTTGCTTTTTCCTTCTATTTTGACTATTGATTGACTAATGGTTTTGACTTTTTTGAAGAGTTTTGGAAAAGTTAGAGATGAAAAGAATTATTTCCAAAATAACTTTAAAAAAATAATATTTTTCAAAATCTTAAGGACTAAAATAAAGTTTTTCCTTCTTAAAATTAAGAAGAAGCCATTATTTTTATCAAATTTTTTGAATTAGTTAATAATTAAATAATTAGATTAAATTAATTCTAACCACCCACGATGGAAGTCCTTAATTGCCGATGATTGTTTGTGAAGTTTTTGACCCATATACTTTTGAGTTCATTTTCCGCCTTTACAAGATTAAGATCAAATGTAGTACTTTGACTGTTGCTGATTATTTTTTATTTGCTTGGATCAATCTTATAGCTGATCTTTTCGGCTCAATTAGATGGATGCTCTTTAGTGATAAATAATAGATATAAATAAGTAGCTAAATTTATGTCACTACAGTAGGTAATATATGGAAAAATTCCACAAACCTGTGCCTTATGGTTAAGGAAATTACAGTTATTATTATTATTTTAATTTGCAAATGGATCAAACACCTACCTTGCCTTTTAAAAAGTACCAAAAACCTCAAAACATTGAAATACCATTATAACCCTGATTTTAAAAAAAAAAAAAAAATGAAAATCAAAGAAAAAGGAAGAAATAATAAATAAATATTTTTTAGGGATAAATCTAATTTCCCCCCTGTAGTTTGATATAAGCTCTATGGACCCCCCTGTAGTTTGGCATAATCCCATTTTCCCCCTTCTGTTAATTCTGTTACTGAACAGTACACCCTGACATTGACAATATGCAAAAAGACGATCTTGCCCCTCGTATTATAGACAAAACAAATTATCAAAAAAACTAAAATAAAATTGAAAAAAAAAATTCCTATTCATTTTCCGGTGAGTGAATACCCATTTTCTGGGTTTCCAGCAGCTAGAATATGCTTGGAACTAATCTTCACCAGCAGCATCAAACAGACAAACACAAAAACATAAACATTTAATCACCACAAACATCAAATATCATCAACAATACACCAAGCACAATTACACCAAACATTTAATCACCACAAACATCATATGGGTTCGATTTCGAACCCAGAAATTCGCGTTTGGGTTTGAAGTCGAACCCAGATGTTCACTTCCGGGTTCGAAGTCGAACCCCAGACGCGAGCTTCCGGGTTCGAAGTCGAACCCCAGAAGCTCGCGTAGGGGTTCGAAGTCGAACCCAGAACCCAGACGCTCGTGTCTGGGTTCGAAATCGAACCCAGATGCGAGCGTTTGGGTTCTACTGCGAACCCAGACGCGAGCGTCTGGGTTCCAAATCGAACCCAGAAGCTCGCGTCTGGGTTCGAAGTCGAACCCAAACGCTCGCATCTGGGTTCGACTTCGAACCCAGACGCGAGCGTCTGGGTTCGATTTCCGAACCCAGATGATGGGGGTTTGAGAAGGAGAAGAAGAGGAGGAGGAGAAGAAAAAAAAGAAGAGACTGGAGAGCGGAGGGGATGGCGGCAGGCAAAGAGCGGAGGAGGGAGGGCGATCGGCGTCGGAGATCAGAGAGAGAGAAAAAGATAGAGAGAGGGAAAGAGAGAATGAGAGAGCTGCTCTTTTTTATTTTTGTTTTTTTTTTGTTTTTAATTATGTACACCGTCCATCAACATGATGGACGGTGGACATAATTTTTTTAAAAATTATTAATAAATTTATATTTTTTTATTTTTAATTATTTAAAAAAAATATAATCTATTTTATATTGAATTGACAGTTTTACCCTTTCTAATTAACGGTCAAACATTGATTCCTAACGTCCAAGTTCACGGTAAGGGGTATTTTGACCATTTTAATAAACAAGAGGGGGTTTTTTTGATCATTTTTATAAACTAGAAGGGGGTTTGTAGCGATTTTTTTAAGGTAGGGGGTTTTTTAACCATTATATCAAACTACAGGGGGGATATTAGATTTATCCCTATTTTTTAGAAAAGATAAAAGATGAAGGAGCTGTGGAGGTCACCTCCATCGCTAATGAAGTGGCCTCCATGGCACCTCCAATTATCGGAGGAAGCAACAGCTCGACAGATCTGGAGAAAATATCTTCTAGATAGAGCGATTTTGAGGACGTTTTCTTTGAACTTACTGGAGGAAACTATTGTTCAAATCTTACCAAAGGCTGACTTCCTCCAAAAGGAGGAAGGCGGCTTACTCCATGAAGGTGGCCTCAATTTTTTCTTTAAAAATTTTGTATACATATTTTTTACAGAAGTTTTATTTTTAATATATTATTGAATTTATTTTATTGTTAATATTCTAGCTTAATTGTTTAAATTTATATGATTAAAAAAAAACTTAAATTTAAGCATTTTGATATGTACATTCAACATAGAGTTAGGATTGTAAAAAAAAAAAAAAAAGTTTAGGGTTTTTTATTTTATGAAAATATTTAATTTAAGTATTTTGAAGTAAAAGTACAAAATTATTCTTAAAAAATACATGAAGATTAACCTAAATATAATTTGAGGGATGTTTTTTATACTTTCCAAAAGATAAGGGAGGTTTATGGTTCATTTGAAAACAATGAAAAATTAGTGGTGCTTTCCAAAACCATAAGGAGATTTTTGGAATTTTCCAAAAAAAAAATCAAAGACAGGTTTACTGTTTTCTTATATAAGTTTTTTAAATAAAAATATTACACACATTTAAATTTTGTAAGTTAGTCATGTTTAGTTATCAAAGAAAAAAAAACATGTAAGAATTACCATACTATTAAACATCCCAACTAATTTAAAATATTTTGACTTTGTAAATCAATCATGTTTAGTTGTCAACGAAAAGGAAAATTTACTGTACTATTAAACATCCTAATTGATTTAACACATTTTTATCTTGTAATTAGTCATGCTTAATTGTCAAAGACAAAGAAAATTTGTAAAAATTGCTGTATTATAAAACACCCCAGCTGATTTTTTTTTATTAGTTTTTATAAGAAATGTTAAGGGAAAAGACTGAAAAGCCCTCAAACTCATTTTGTAGTGTAATTAGCTGTTACAACATGCTGACTCAGCATGAATTAGTTACCGATGCAAAAAGTGTCACTATATAAAGTCTATTAATAAGGTTGCATTCATTATCCCAATGAATAATATTAACTCCAAGTTTTCTCTCAAGAGTTGTAAACAACCTTTGCCTTCTCAAGAAAACAAGAAGCCATCATTGATTTTCCTTTTTCTCGGAATGGGAAATTGGATTTAACTTGTGATCACTTTCCTCATGACTTACAAGCAATTATGCGTCGAAATTGCTCCAAAATGTCACGTTGATTGGAAAGTAGATTTCCATGCAGCACACTATCTTTTGTTTTTTTCACTGAGTTGACAGAGGAGTGTTAGATACAGATGATGCGGGTGTCAATTTATAAATTAACATAAGAAAAATTATGGTCATGTTTATGTCTACTAATGAATGGTTGTCAATAATTTAATTAGTAGTCTAAAGTCAATGAAACTGCCGTGATACACCTATACACGGATATTTAATTAAAAAAAAAAAAAAACATTCCAACTGATTTAATACATTCTGATCTAATAAGTTAGTCATGTTTAGTTGTCAAAAAAAAAAAAAAAAAAACATAAGAATTACTTTACTATTAAACATTCCATGACTTGACACATTTTTGTCTTGTAAGTTAATTATGTTTAGTTGTCAATGAAAAAGAAAACACGTAAGAATTACTGTACTATTAAACATCTTAATTGATTAAAATATTTTCGTCTTATAAGTTAGTAATATTTAGTTGTCAAAGAAAAAGAAAACATATGATAATTATTGTACTATTAAACATTCCAGCTGATTTTTTTTTAAGTTTTTATAAGAAATGTTAAGTGAAAAGACTAAAACGCCCTCAAACTCATTTTATAGTGTTATTAGTTTTTACAACATACTAACTCAGCATAAATTAGTTACCGGTGCAAAAGTGTTGCTGTATATAGTCTATTAATAAGGTTGTATTCATTATCACAATGAATAATATTAGCTCTAAGTTTTCTCTCAGGAACTGGAAGCACCTCTTCCTTCTCAAGAAAACAAGAAACTATCTTCGATTTTCTTTTTTCTCCAAAGAGGAAATGTATTTTTAACTTTTGTTCATTTTCCTCGTGATTAACAAGCAATCATGCATTTATCAAAAAAAAAAAAAAACAATTATGCATCGAAATTGCTCCCAAATATCATGTTGATTGGAAAATACGTTTCCACGCGACAGAGTGTCTTTTGTTTTGTTTTTTTTTTTATTGAGTTGACAGGGGAGTGCTAGATACAGATGATGCGGTTGTCAATTTATAAATTGACATAAGAAAAATAATGGTCACGTTTATGTTTGCTAATGAATGGGTGTAAATAATTTAAGTAGTAATCCAAAGTCGAGGAAACTACCATAATACACCTAATACACGTATATTTAATTATTATTTGTGCAAAAAAGTCTGACGAAATGATATCATGAAGAGACAATTAATGTCACTCACAAGTGAATGCAAACAGTTAATTGCAGAGAGGTTAATGAAATCCCTCTTTCATGGCCCCATTTGCCATTGACAAGTCCATAAAACTTGCACCCAATTCCAAATTATTTAGTCAGTTGGAAATGATGCATTTTAATAATATATATATATATATATATATATATTACAAGTATATCTCATGATTATTGAGATCTCCTTGATATTGAACTCTTACTAAACAATCCGAATCTGTAATTTCGAATAAATGAGAGAGAGCGACTCATATAATAAAAAAATTATTCATATACTAATGAAACTTTTTAAAAAATTATCTACATTCGTGGGCTATTTGAAAAAATTGTCCATTATTATGGGCAAGACACTCGGACCTTAGCATGAAAAATGCAAAACTGGGTGGGAGAGACGCCACTGCGCCACTCCATTTGAGAGTATAATTTCTCTCATTTTTTGATATTAATCTTTCTCATTTATGGTCATTAATTTGTTGATTTAGTATGGACCAATTATGCAATTTACTTCTTAAAAATTTTTGACTTTGACATATATATTTTGGTAAAAGTGAAGTTTACAAATTTGAGCAAATTACAAATTAACTATTCAGTTCAAAACTATTTTCAGATGAAACAAATTTTATATATTTATTATAATTTAACTATGCATTGTTAGTATAGGTTAGGCAATGATTAACCAACTTTATTTATTTTTTATTTTTTGAAAGAACCAACTTAATTTGGAGTGTAGATGGTTGAATAACGCTTTAGACAAATTTAAAAATTTGACTTAAATTTATAATTTCAATATTTATCTGTCAATTTTTTCACTTAATTTAATGATTAAAAAAAAGGCAAATGAATTTATAGTAAATAATCTTTGAATGGAATGTTAATGGTTGAATAGCTTTATAGATACTGAAATCATACACTTACATCAAATTTATAAGGGATCGTTTGTTTTTTCGTTCGAAGACTTAATAGTGCTGCTGAAGACTAAATACTTAATATTGACTAAAATCTGAAATCTGAATAATATGTTTGTTTTTTTTTTTTTTTTATCTTTGAATATATTATAAATTTATTTGTTTTTTTTAACGTTAAAATTGTTTTAAAACTAATAATTTGACATTTATACCATTTTAACTATTTGTTGTTAAGTGATTTTAATTAATTTAATACAAACATCTGAAAATAAATAATTTAATAAATTTTAAAACATTTTTTTTACATACATATTAATAATATTTATTCATAATTAAAATATAATTAAAAAATATATTAGTATTGATCGTATTTATATATTTAAATATATTAACATATTTAAGAAAAAAAATTGAAAAATGAATGTTTAAATTATAAATTAAAATATATTAGTTTAATTCCATGATAATTTGAGATGAGATGTATTTAGACTTTTCTTTTTAAATATATTTTTTGTAAGTATAAAAAAAAAAAAATGAGTAATATAAAATTAGAATAAATTTGAAATTATATTATTTTGAAGATAATAGATTTGGAATAAAAACTTTTAAATGTTATTAAGTGATTTGTAATTAAGTAAAAAGTTAAAACTTATAACTTAATTTTTTCATTTTTTTTTTTTTTGTGGTTTTAAGTGGTTTGACCACTTAAAAAACACAAATAAAAACAACTTAGTAAGTGCAATTCGATACTATTAAATCTTAAGTAGAAAAAACAAACAATCTCTAAATAGCTTAAATTGGACACTTTTTTCTTATCTAACATGTTATCTTAAGATAGTCAATGACAATGTATTTTATTTTTTTCTTCATTAAAAAAAAAAAAAATGGCAATGTCTTGTTACGACTTAAGATCTAAGAATGCCGCTTATTTTTTTATTAAATATATATTTGAAAGGGTTCATATTTCCATTCGTTGTTTCCTGTCGAAAGAATTTTTATTTATTTGATTGACTTCTGAGTGGATTTAATTCTACATTATTATATTCATTTTCTGATGGCTAGACAAACAACTTTTCATCGTTGATGTTTTATTTCAAGAAATTCAACTTATCTTGGGATTACGGTCTTTAACCTTTATTAATTTTTTTTTTCAGTAGTCGTACACATTAGACTGAGTCGACTGCAGTTTAGTTTTATTAATTTTTTTTTATTTTAAACTAATGATATTAAAATACTGACTCGGTTAAACCAACTAAGAAGAAGCTTTGAAGCGAAGCCCAGATTCCTGTTTTGGAAACGGGAGAGGGAAGAGACCCATAATTATTCAAATGATACAAACTGAATCCAAAACCTGATGCGTGGATAGCGGCGGCTTATACTGGTACAACCCTTTCTTTTGTTTTTTTCTTTTAAAGATTAGTTTTATCAAACTTAAACAATCACTTGGAATGGAATTCTCTCTCTGATTATTATTTTTGATTGACTTGACATGAAATGTAATTAAAATTAATTAAAATTTCTCTTTAACGTCTCACATATTCCTTGTTAAAACCCACGTTTGTGTTTCAAACAAAAAAAAAAAAATGAAAAACCCGCATATCTGTTTTTAATTCACTATTTAGCTGTATATTGAATAGAGATATTTCCTATTTTACAAGTCTACGTGCAACTATTCCCTCATTTATGTGTAGGTCGTTACTAATGTTCAATCATGTTTAATTCCGATTATTTTTTGGATCAATTCTAATAATTTAAAAAAAAAAAATGTTTGGATGTAGCTTTTTTCACTCAAATATTTCAAATAATATTTAGTAGTCCAATTGAATTAATTGGTTTTTAATATTATTTTTGTGCAAAACGTTTATCTTAATCATTTAATTCGATCGAACGTTTAAAATATTATATTCTCTTTATTATTGAAGGTTAAACAAGGAGATGTTATATCTCAATCATGATATAACAGCTAAAATATTACATACTGCTGTGTGGTTTTATGTTGAACAAGGATTGTTCCATATATATAAGAAACCCATCTACATTCATATATTTTTTTAGAATTAATAAAATTTAGAAGTTAAGAAGAGACACATGACTTAAATCTACAGTAATCTACAATCTTATGGATGTGAAGTTGGGTGCAGACTTTATTTAAGACTCTGATTATATCATCAACTAAACTTGATCTTTGTTAAAAAGGATGTATGTATGCCATGGATCAAATCAAAGATATATACCAAGAATTAGTTGACGTAATTAGTTGATAGCAGCTATTTATCAAACTTAAACAATTATTTAGAATTGAATTAACCTTTTCAACACATTAAAAAAAATAAAAAAAGAGCTAACCTTTCAACACGTTACATATTTTTCTCTAATGAGAACTTTCTATTTGAATTGAGTATTTCTTTTTCCAGAAGTACAATATTTACAAATTTGCAATTATAATTCAATTACAAAATTATTTTAGAGAGAATATTATTTTGATGATAAAATAACGAACTTAGTGGTAAATTTAGAAAAGGTCATCACTTAAAGGTTAAGGACCAATTTGATATTGCTGTAACTTTTAAAATAATTCCTATTAATGTGCTAAAAAATAATATGCGGTAGAGTTAATTAGGTGAGTACTAGATTAATTCTGTAGTTAAAACTGTTTTAAACCTCTAATTTACAATTATAATTTAATTACTAAATTATTTTAGAGAGAATGTTATTGTGATGATAAAATAATTAACTTAGGGGTAAATCTAGAAAAGGTCATCACTTAAAGGTTGAGGCCCAATTTGATATTGCTCTAAATTTTAAAATGATCCCTATTAACCGTGTTAAAGAAATAATATGCGATAAAGTTAATTAGGTGAGTGCTATATTAATTCTACTGTTAAAACTATTATAAAACCTCTAAAGCAGTATGCATACATTTGGTAAACTTCACACTAATTATCGTGAATTTATAAAATAATTAAATTGAATATAAAAATAAAACATTTTAATTTATATTTAGTATAAATGTATTTCGATATAATTGCGGTTGAAATATAAAAGTCTTTTCATTAAAATAAATAAAGATGGTTTGATCATTTAAAAATTTCATTAAATCTCATAATAGATTATTTCATAATTACTCTACAAAAGCAATTTCACACTTATTTCTTAAAATTGTTGCCAAATTAACTTAAATTATTAAATAATCATCTTTAAAAATTTTACCAAATACTTGTTTTATACTAAAATTATTAAATAATCAGATTTTATCTTTTCAAAAGTAATAACAAAAGGGCTCTACTTCTATAAAAACAAAAACCAAAAAAAAAAAAAAAAAACACCAAAGGGACTCTAAGTCAAATTTATATTAAAAATTAATTCTAAATTTATAATGGCGTTCAACAAAAACAAGAAGGATTCGTTAAATAAAAGAAAAAAGAAAAACTACTTTTTTAGGAATTTGACCCTAAGTCAGGCGACATTAATGCAATTTGCATTTTTGCTCACGATAAAAATAATTACTATATATTTACCAAATGAATTGATCAACATCCATTGTGTTTAAGGTGGAGTTTTCTTGGTGGATCAACTTGCAGTTACATCGTCAAAAAAATAAAAAAATAAAAAATTACAGTTACATTCAAAAGTTTTATAGTTATTATACCATTCTAATCGTGAGTTTTTGGATTTTAGAAGAGATAAAAATATGAAACACATGAAATTGGTGATGATTGATAGTTTGAAAAATGAAAAACTGAAATTTAATTTACTGCTTTTTAGTTAAGTGAAAAGTGGAAATATTTCACTTTTATAATTCACCGATTTGAAGAGCCAATTAAGTGATTTTATCACTTAAAAAACCAAACAAAATAATTGAATGAGTATATTAAGTATCACTCAATGTTAAGTTGTGAAAAATCAAATAAGTCATGATAATTGAATTCAATTATGAAATATAAACTTGTTCTAAAAGATATTTATTTCTTGATAGATTAAATTCCTATTATAACATTAAACATTTAAACTTGAATCTCAACTAAAGTATTAATTTGGTGATCTATCATTTGACATGACAAATGGATACACATGAGTGTTGAATTATTCCACTTGCCATTTATCAAATAATATAAATTAACACATAAGCAGTTAAGACATAAACTGACATCATATGATGAGTTGAAATATTAGTGCTTCATAATTTATCGATTTAAAGAGCCAATTAAGTGACTTTATCACTTAAAAAATTTTAAAAAAAATAAATAATTGAACGGAGTATATTAAGTATCATCCAATGTTAAGTAGTGAAAAATCAAATAAGTCATAAAAATGACTCCAATTATGAAATATAAACTTGTTCTAAAAGATATTTATTTCTTCATAGATTAAATTCCTACTATAACATTAAATATTTAAACTTGAATCTCAACTAGAGTATTAATTTGGTGATCTATCATTTGACATGACAAATGGGTAAACATGAATGTTGAATTATTCCACTTGCCACTTATCAAATAATCTAAATTACCACAGGCATCATATGATGAATTGAAATATTAGAACAATATTAATTTTTTTTTTATCTGGCTTTTTACTTTTGCCAACCAAATATGACTACATACTTTCTCTTTTTCTTTCTTAAAGTTTATGCGGAAAGGATAATAACAAATGTTGAAACCTGTTGAGATTAAATATTAGTTATGTGATTTGGATATCTATTTTTCTAAACAAGAGATAATTATTCTTATATTAAGAAGATAAAACTACCCACACAATTTTTAAAATATATTTGTGAAATTGAACTCTCAATATTTAAGTGAATAGGAAAGTTTGTAATCACTTGTGGTAAGAGGTTATTCGATGAGTAATGTTAGACTTTCTAAATATTTTGTTAAAATTCATACCGATATGATGTGATATATAAGTTGTTAAAAACTTAAAATTCTACTAATTATCACATCATCTCATAATTTATAAGATTTTGATAATTTACATGTCATATTATTTAAATAAAATATTTAAAAAATTTAATATTACTCTATATGAATATGTCTATCTTAACATGGAAGGTAGATGTGCTATATATATATATATTTTTTAATTTTATTAGAAAACAAGAAACACTTCTTTCATTTTTCTGAAAAAAAAAAAAAGAAAGTTTCTGACCATTATGTGATCACTTTCCCTGCATGACTGAGAAGTGAACATTTGTGAAAATTGCTACAATATGTAATGTTGACAAAGTGTGGATTCCATATGTACCTGAAATGTAGATTTCCATGCATATTTTACTGTGTTCAATTGTACCTAAAATGTCAGATACAGAGGATGCAGAGTTGACCTCTGAAAACATTTTATAAAATAAACATAAGAAAAGTTTTAGGTTATGTTTATAGAGGATTGT
Source organism: Nephelium lappaceum (assembly GCA_021234005.1). Taxonomy (NCBI): domain Eukaryota; kingdom Viridiplantae; phylum Streptophyta; class Magnoliopsida; order Sapindales; family Sapindaceae; genus Nephelium; species Nephelium lappaceum. The sequence continues at coordinate 14,693,068 of CM038010.1, forward strand.
TATTAATAAATAATTTTATTAAATTAATAAAATAACCGAATTTTAAATAAAAAATAATATTAAAAATTAGGAAAAATCCCAAAAAATCGACCGTAGTTTATAAAAATATCAATTTTACCATATATAGTTTCATTTTTATCCAAAATCCTTTCTGATATTAATAAAAATACTCAAAATACCCATTGAAGACGTGTAAAAAGATGATAATACCCCTAACGGTGACAGATTCCGTTAAGTTGACTTAATTGACTATTTGACTTCAAGGGCAAAAACGAAAATGTAATAAAAAATTAATTGAAATTGATTAAAATAAATTAATACAAATATAATATTTTGTTGAGAAATATAAAAATATAATATTAAAATTGAAAATAAATAAACATTTTAAAATATAATAATATAATAAAAAAAAAACTGGAAACCATTTCCATTTTTTAATTTTCATCTTCTCCTCCATTTCTTCATTTTCTTCTTATTTTCATAATCGATGTCGCCGGCGCCGCTGCCGCCCATCTCCACTTATCTTCTTCTTCCATTCTCTTTTCTTCTTCTTCTTCTTCCACTGACTCATCACCGTTGCCATCCATCTCCTCATCGCTGCCACCGCCACCTATCTCCACTTGTGTTCTTCTTCTCCTCATCGCTGCCGCCGTCACCCACTCCACTTGTGTTCTTCTTCCCTTTTCTTTTATTCTTCTTCTTCTTCTTCTTCCACTGATCTCATCACCGCCTCCATCCATCTCTATTGCTAATCCACTGATCTCATCACCGCTTGCCTCCATCTCCACCGCTGATGACTTTGTTGCCCCAATCTCCACCATCGTCGAGCCGACACACTCCCCTCACACAACTAGACCAGACCTCACCATCCCTTCACCCACTCTCACCCCCTCGCCGAGTTGTCGTCCTTCTCTAGAGTCTCTCTTCACCATCGTCGGTCCCTCACACGGACAACTCTCTCCCTCTCGCTTTTCCCTCGCCGATTCATCACTCGGATGCGCTCTCTCCCTCTCACTCTCCCCTCGTCGTGTTTCTCCTCATTGGTGCTTGGTTGGTTACGTTGCCGTGCTTCTCTTTGGTTGATTTTGGTTGTTGATCTTGGTTGATTTTGATTTTGGTTGGTAATGGTGTTGATGATTTATGATAATTGTGTTGATGATCGATGATGGATGATTGAGTTAATGTGGGAGATTTGGGATGATGATAATTGGGTTTCTAGTGGCTGAAAAGCCAGACTGGAAACCCAGAAATGAGGGGAGAGAAAAAAGAAAAGGGGAGAGGGAAAAGGAAAAAGAAAGAGGTGGCGGCTGGCGGCGTTAATCTGGTAGAGTCTATGGCTAGTGTGTTGGAGGTTGGTGATGAAGGCTGCTGGTGATGAAGATGGAGGTTGAAGGTGGAGGTTGGTGATGAAACCATGGATCTCTTTTTTTAAAATCAATTTTTTTAATAGTTTATATTTTTTATTTTCAAAATTATTTTAGAATTATTTTAGTTTTTAAATAAAAATGTTTTTATCAGGGTTAAAATTGTCTTTTTATAATTTTTAAAACTTTTCTGTTAGCTTAGTAACTGTAGGGGGAATTTTGGACAAAAACGAAACTAATGTGGTAAAATGATTTTTTTTTTAAATTACACACGATTTTTTGGGATTATCCCTATAAATTATTAATTAGTCAACACTAAATTCAACGACCCATATATTTATTTAAAAAAGTCTGATACAATCGTGAAAAAGGATAGCATAAGATAATCAATCGATTTAAACGGTCAATTCTAGGGAGAAAATTCAAAATTACTGTTTGAATGTGCCCGTTTGTCTTAATTTGACTGTGTACAGTCATTAACGAGTATAAAGTCCATAAGACTTGGGCCCTCTTGCTACTATGTAGTCACTTCAAATTATCACTACACTATTTTAGTATGGGACGATTACGCAATCTAACGAGCCATCTGCTTGAAGCACAAATAATCAATGTACTCTCTTTTTATATGAATGATAAGAATTTGAATTTCATTGTACATATTTATTAACATATATTGAGAGTAATTTTTTTTTAAACAATTTTCTCTTTTTATTACGAAAATAAATATCTTTTAGGGTTATAAGAATAGACTTATAAGCAACATATATAGTAGTAATTAATTAATATCAGCAGGGGTCTAGTAATAAATAATCTTGGCAGGTCATAGTATACTTGAATATTCTTGGCTGATCCAAATAGATCCTTGACTAAATATCTCTTAATATTATAAAAGTAAATGTTCAGACAACAAAGGTAGCGATATTATCTTGCAATTATGGTAGAGATCGTTCAGTAGTTGAGAGTAGATTTTCGAGTAACAAATGTAGTAATCAATCTCGCCAATTTTCAATAGACACATAACCTCTGGTGTTAGATTAGCTTGTAATCCTTTCAATAAAACATATATATATATATATATATATATATATGCAACCTAGCTCCTAACACTCAAACTCTTGACCTCCAAAACAAATTTAAAAAAGGTATATTTGTAATTTCAAAATTGTGTACAATTATACCGAATAAAAACCACAGCTACGTACGCAGACCACACTCTAACATCGGTGGCGCAGCGGCATTGTAGCATGCATGGTCCAAAACTTGTGTCCACTTGCCTATATAAACTTTGCAAAGCATGCAAACGATAAGTTCTCAAACTCTCTCTCATGTACTCTATTGCATCTTAACAGAGATTTGCTGAAAACACTTCGTAGCCAGCTTAGCAGTGATTCCTGTTTTAGCCAGATGAAGTCTGACGCCTCTGATATTATACCACCAAGGCGATCTGCCAATTACAAGCCAAACCTTTGGGAATATGACTTCATACAGTCCCTTCCTACCAAGTTTGATGTGTGATATCTCTATTTCTAGCCATATTTTCTTTGAACTTTTTCTCTGTTTTACTTTTTCTTTAGCTTCTCTTCTATTTCATGTTGATCTCAAGTCATATTTTACTCAATAGCACTGGCATTTGTTTTTTCATTTTCTTACCAATATACAAACAAACTCGAGTCGAGTAGTCCTGAAATTCATGAGAATCTGCAAACAAATTTCGAAATCAACTTATCCGTTGTATTCAATTCATTGCAGAATGAAGATCAAAGATGTAATATTAACAATATTTTCTAGTCATCATTAACCCTCTAATTAAAGCATAATATTCATGAAAAATACGGCATTTTGTTTATCTTATCTTTGGTTTTAATTTTCATGCAAATATAAATAAATATATATATATATATATCTTATAATAATGTGATGTATTTTATCAGGAAGAGGAGAATAAAAACCGAGCTGAGAAGCTGAAAGAGGAGGTGAAGCTGATTTTTGCTAAATCAGTGGAGGTTATAGCTAAACTAGAGCTAATTGACATCCTCATGAAATTAGGACTTTCAATCCTCTTTAAGAAGGAAATCTTGGAAGCTTTAGACTCCATAGCAGCATCTATTAAGGTCATCAATAATCGTAGCATTGAAGAAGACCTCTATGCTACTGCATTATGCTTCAGGCTTCTCAGGCAGCATGGCCATGAAATTCCACAAGGTCTGTATCTAACATTAAGTCGTAATGCTGTTTACACAAGCCCATTTCTAGTCATTTATTTATTTAATAAATTTCTTTGATATATATATATATATGGCCATGAAATTCCACAAGGTTTGCGTCTAACTCTAGTCATAATGCTATTTACCCGAGCCCATTCCTAATTATTTATTTGTCTAGTAGTCATGAAATTCCACGAGGTCTGTATCTAACACTAGTCATAGTGCTATTTATTTATTTAATAGCCATGAAATTCCACAATGTCTGTATCTAACAATAGTCAAAATGCCATTTACACAAACCCATTCCTTGTTATTTTTTCATTTAATAATATATGGCCATGAAACTCCACAATGTCTGAATGTAACACTAGTCATAATGCTATTTACACAAGCCCATTCATAGTTATTTATTTATTTAATAATATATGGCCATGAAATTCCACAAGGTCTGTATCTAACACTAGTCATAATGCTATTTACACAAGCCCATTCATAGTTACTTTTTTATTTAATAAAATTTAATAATATATGGCTATGAAATTCCACAAGGTCTTTATCTAACACTAGTCATAATACTATTTACACAAGCCCATTCCTAGTTACTTTTTTATTTAATAAAATTTAATAATATATGGCCATGAAATTCCACAAGGTCTGTATCTAACACCAGTCATAATGCTATTTACACAAGCCGATTCCTAGTTACTTATTTATTTAATAAACATTTTATATTCTAGTGCATTGTTGTAGACTACACATATATATACATATATGTGTAGTCTACAAAGCATTAGAGTATGTATGCATTTAAAATCTTAACCATTCAATTTTCAATAAGTCAGATTTTAGAGCTTGAACTTAATTTTTGATTAATGGATTATCATCCTTAGATTTAACTAATATATATAGACACAGTCCACAATGCACTAGGGTATGGATACATTTAGAATTTTGACCATTCAATTTTCAACAAGTCAGATCTAAGAGCTTGGACTTAATCTTCGACTAATTAATGAGTTATCATCCTTAGATCTGACTCATTAAAAATTGAATCATTAAGACACTCAGTGTATCCACACCCAAGTGCATGGTAGAATGTTATATATATATATATATAGTCACATAGTTCAAATGCAATTAACTCAATCAAATTTAGTTGTTTGGACAAATTCTGTATTCTTTATATTTCTGATCACATGAAATTTCTGTTTTAATTTCATAACATGCATCCTAAAAAGCTAGAGATGGAAATGACATTAAATTTCTAAACTAATTAATTAATGCGGTGCGTAATTTAGATATATTTATCGGCTTCATGGATGAAAATGGCACATTCTCTGCAAGCAAATGCGGAGATATCAAAGGATTGATTGAACTTTTTGAAGCCTCGCATCTGGCTTTAGAAGGTGAAAACATCTTGGAAGAAGCTAAAGGTTTCTCAACTGAAATTCTGAGGGGTGCCTATTCTACTTTGGACAGTGAACTTGCTAGAAAGGTAGTTCACATTTTGGAACTTCCATCGCACTGGAGACTGCAATGGTTTGAAGTCAAATGGCATATAGAAATGTATAAGAAAAGCGAAAACATGAACACAATTTTATGTGAATTGGCGAAACTTAACTTCAATATGGTTCAAGCCACACATCAAAATGAACTGAAGGAGGTCTCCAGGTAATAACGGAACCAATAGTTTTTCAGATACTGTTCTATATAGCATGCATGCATGCCTGCTTTAATAAAAAATATAACATTTGTGCTTTTGAGAATGTAGGTGGTGGAAGAATCTGGACCTGGTTGGGCAATTGAACTTTGCTAGGGATCGAGTGATTGAAAGTTACATGACTGGATTGGGACTTGTTTCAGATCCTAAGCAAAGCAGCTATAGAAAATGGTTTGCAAGAGCCATTGCTTTGGTTATAGTAATTGACGATATATATGATGTTTATGGCTCCTTGGAAGAACTACAACTTTTCACCGATGCTGTTGATAGGTTAGTGTTGATTTATAATCATATACAAAACAACCTATAAATAAGAGATTGCATCATATTTTAACTAGGAATCTTGGTAACTTTATTTTTCCAATTTAGGTGGGATTCCAAGGTAATTCAAAATTTGCCAGAGTATATGAAGATATTTTATCAAGCATTATACGATACTATCAATGAAATGGCTGATGAAATTCAAGAGGAAAGAGGTTGGAACCAAGTGTTACGTTATTTGAAGAAAGTGGTAAGACAATTCATGAATTTCCAAAATTTTTCAAATACATTTCATAGAGTTCATCTTGAATCTCTTAATTAGAGCTTTACACATAAACCTTATTGAATTTTGTTTTTTTTTTTTCTTTTTTTCAAAAAAAAAAAACAAAGGAAGAAATATCATTAATATTTATCTGAATGTAATCTTACGTCAAATGTTGAATTTTCAAAATAAATAAATAAAAACATTCTGATTCTGTCAGAAATCACCATTATTAAGTAAATTTCTTGTATATCTATGTAGTGGGCAGATCACACAAAGGCATTACTCATGGAAGCAAAGTGGTATAATGAGGGATATACCCCGTCTCTACAAGAGTATCTGGGTATTGGATGGATCACATCGGGATGCTTGGTTCTTGGAGTCCATTCATTTTTTTCTGTAATGAATGAGGTGTCCGAGGACATGGAACATTTTCTGGAAAAAAATCAAGAAATCTTGCATGATCCATGCACAATAGTTCGATTATGGAATGACTTATCCACTTCTAAGGTAACTACTATAATTGTTATATTTAGCAAATGACGACAAAAATTAACTTCTTATCGATGAATTAAGTTTACAATATCAATATGTACATGTCCAACAGGCAGAACTTGAAAGGGGTGATGCTCCGTCAGCGATCCAGTGTTACATGCGAGAAGCAAATGTCTCGGAGGAGCAAGCTCGAAATCACATTACAGATTTGATAAGGAAAACTTTGATCAAAGTTAATGGACTGATTCTCCGTCCATCAGCTTCCCTGAAGCCATTTGTGGATGTCCTTGCAAACTATCCACGAGTAGCCTATTGCTTTTACCAAGATGGAGATGGGTTTGGCGTTCAAGAGGATCTCAAGAGAAAAATATTGTCGGTACTGATTGAACCTATGTAATGCAACTGTGTTGGTAAATTCTGTGTTGTTCTGCTTTGTTGGTGTCTTCTTGGTTCACAATAATGTGAGTTTTAAGCTCGATCGAGTCGGCAATAATAAGTTCAATTGGCTGTAGTAATGACATCTGCTTTAAATAAAACAAATTCATGAAGTCAGAACTTTGTCAAACAATTGTTTATCGGGCACTCTAATTCTTTTTGTTTTATTTATTATCAACATGGTTATTCTTTTTTTTTTTTTTTTTTGTATTAAACTATACCCTCTGTATTGTTACTGTCGGCATTTCTCTTACTTTTTTTTTTAATAAAAAAATAATTATTATTTACAAATGATGCTTAAAAATTAAATTGACCATATTTTCCTTTGAAAATTACAAAAACAAATAAGCTATATATATACATACATACATACATACATACATACATACATATATAAATTAAATTGAGGTTTGAGGAGTGAGAATTAATGACTCAAATTCACAACATTTAGAATGTAAGTGCAACAAATTTACCATTGAACAAACCTTATTTATTAAAAACGAAGGTAGACTTGTTTTTGCTTTCTTTTTATAGTTTCTTGTAACTTATTAATGGAGTATAGGTACAACATGGGATTTATATGGTTATAATTATCTATGTTAGTTTTTGTTTTTTTTTAAAAAATGTAAATCATTAATTTGTTTAGGTACTATATTAAAATTTAATGACTAATTTTTATTTTAATTAAGTTAATGGCTTCTAACATGGTGGTATGAATGGATGACCCTTTAAATTATTAAATACTTGTTTTGTCTTTTTTATGTTTTTATTTTTTTAAATCTCATTACGGTACAGCCATTGTGACCTAAGACATTAACAAGTTGAAATAATGTTTTCTATCATAATGCCACACTAGATGCATGGTTGTTGTTTTATTAAATGTTTGGTTGAGTGAATATAAGAATTCTCTCCAAACTCCCTATTTTGTTAAGTTATTTTCCAAATACAATAAAATTATTTCCGAACCATTTTTCAATATAGAAAGATAAAAGAAGTACCTATAACACTACAAGAAATTCGGGCTACAACATCGTTCAAAAGGCAACATGCATCTGGTCCACATTATCGTGACCTATGACAACGTGCAAAGGTTACACGTTGTGCAAATGCAGATTGCCGAAATTAAGGGATATATGGCAACATGTAAAGTCATGCACGTTGCTAAAAACCCCTCTTTTGGCAACGTGCAATGTTGCATGTTACCAAAAACCCACTTTTTGGCAACGTGCACGACCGGACGTTGCCAAAAACCCACCTTTTGACAATGTGAATAGTCGTACATTGCCAAAAACCCATATTTTAGCAATGTACTGATCTGCATGTTGCTAAAAACCTATCTTTGAAATTGATATAAATAAATTTAATTTTGAAATTTATATTGTTTTTTATTATAATAACTAATCACATATCATTTCAAACATAAAAAGATAATTATTCTTTGACTTAAATACAAATTATCTACTTAAGGTATGACATAATTAAAACAAGTAGAGCTAACTTTTCAATTTACTAACGCTTAAACCCACACTATTAATCCTCGTTTGTTAGATAGGATAGGATTGGGTTTAGATTAAATTTTATCCAAATCCATGTTTGGTGTGCTCAAATGTCTCTTTACTAAGTTATCTCATCTAATTTTTAATCCATTAGTTTGGGATAAATAAATCTCACTGAAAACATGGGTTAAAATAATCTCACCGCACTAAAATGGGGTTACGACCAACAAGGAAAACCCAACGACAAATGACAAGGAAAACTCAGCGACGAACTCTGTGACCAATGAGGAAGACTGAGCAACAATCGACAAGGAAAACTAACGACGAGTGTCAACCAACAAGGAAGATAGAGCAAACGTCGGTGGGAAAGGGAAAGGAGAGGAAGAGAAAAGGAGAAGGAAAGGAGCAGTGACGGTTGTTCGATGGTGTGGCAAGAAGAGTGATGAGAGATGGAGCAAGGTAGTGGCAGTGTAGGAGGTATGGTTTTGCCGTTATAAATTAATCTTAGATTTATAAAATTCATAAAAGGTCCTTTAATAATTTCTTTAAAATTTAAGTTTGTACACACTATTTTTAATCTTATCCTAAAACAACATGGGATAACATATAAATTAATTTAAGCTCATCCAATTCAATCAAATCAAATCTAATCTCATATAAATAAATTATATTCTGCACACCAAACGATGCCTTATAGTAATAATCATCAAATATAAAGAAAATGATTGGATTGTCAAGTTTAGTGAAACTACATTGTGTTGCACTTGTAAATTGTTAAGTGTTGATTTTGTCAGGTTGTGAGAAACCTCAACTTTGAAAATAATGAAATTAATTAAATGAATAAGTCATAAAAAAATCCTTCAATTGTATTTCATATATTATCTAGTTCGTTATCATATTAATTTCCAATCATTAATTATTGGGAATTGACATTCCTGAGCAATATTATTGAAAGATGTTGATAAAGCACTTTCGAGGTTCACTACAAGAAAACTTATTTTTATATTCAAAATTAATTTATATAGTTAAAATTAATTATTTTTAAAATTTAAAATTAAATTAAAATTTTATATTTTTTAAATTGATTTTGACCGTTTATTTTTTATATGGATAGCTTAAATCCATTTAAAAAATATTTTTATATTTAAAATTTTTTTATAGATAAAATTTAAGTATTTTTAAATCTTAAATTTAATTTTTCAATTTTTTAAAATTGATCTTGACCATCCATCTTTGAGATGGACGGTTTAGTTTAAAAAAATTATTTTTTTACATTTAAAATTTGTTTATAGTTAAAATTTAATTCTTTTTAAATTTTAAAAACAAATTTAATTTTTCTATTTTTTTCAAATTAAGCTTGATCGTCCATCCTTAATATAGACAACTTAGATGCATTTGAAAAAATTTGTTTTTTATATTTAAAATTAAATAGATCTCAACCGTTCACAAAATTAAATAGATCTTGACCGTTCATCTTTGAGATGAATGGGTTAGATCCATTTGAGATTTTTTAGGATTTTCAATTTTTTTTTGGGTGAAGATAAATTTTTTTCCCGCTACTTCAAAAAAAAAAAAAAAAAAAAAATTCCCACTGAAATAAATGGTCAAACCACTCCCTCTCAAGCCACTCCCCTCCCCCTCTCTCACAGCCAATCTCTCCCAAAACACCTCCTCCAATATGCTTCTCTCACTCTCACTCTCATTCGCTCACAGTCCCCTCACAGCCGAAAACGCTCCGTCTCCTCCGCCGTGAACACGACGCCGTCGACTACGTTCGGTGCCGTCGAGCCTGGCCGTCAGGTTTGTTTTCTTTTCACTTGACTGTTTTCTTTTTAAACTCTCTACAATAAACTTAAAAAAAAAAAGGTAAATGATTTTGGTTTAAAATGTGCAAATTCTCTGCTTCACCTGCTACAAATGATTTTTTCTTTTTTGTTTTATGTGTTTGTTAATATGGTAATATTGTTTATTGTTTATTTTTTATATTGATCCATGCCATCTACTTGAGTAATTTTGAATATTTGTTGCTCCTACTATCTGTTTGTATAAATGCCACTACCTACTAAGGTTATTGGTTTATATGGGAAGTTACATGTCCTTGACTTGCATGAATTGATGGAATCGTATATATAGAGTTGTTTCTTGATGAGTCTTTGAAGCTTCGAAATAGTGTGCCTCTTTTTGGCTCTTTGTGTTTGAAAAACAGTTAGAATGACAACCTCTAAAGACAAACAGGTACATCGAGTCCACCATTTCAAGCTTGTGGAGGGGATGAAATTTCAGGTAGTAACTTTGATTTCGTGCAAGAATTGTGGTTGTTTTTGGTCTTTGTCAGTTACTCTTGAAGACTTTACCGGTTGTTTATTTTGTTTTTGATGTGTTATTGGTGTTGTTAGATTAATCATGTCCCTACTCTGTCTATTGCTTTGAATTAGGCTCTCTTTTACCATTACAAGAAGCTGTTCGATGAAATGTCTGAGAGAAAATTTGAAATATAGGCTTAAAATATTTATTTATAGAATATTAATTATCATATTTATTTATTTATTTATTTATTGAAAGAGTATAATTCACAAACACTTTAAAACTTAATGACAGTATTATGGTGAGATGGTTGCAGCAATAAGAGTGAGTTGGGTTGCAAGGATTCAAGTCAAACACAAACAAGGTTGTCAAGCTTGTTTGGTTTGATTAGGTTCGAGGATTTGCTGTGTCTTGAATAATATAAACTTCCTGATTATTCTTAAGGAAGATGTTATGTGATGGCCACGTGTCTTTGTGTGATGGTCACATGTCGTTGCTTTGTTTTGATTTTGTATACTGCTTTACTGTGACATAAGCAAATTAACCCACATATCTTTGCTTTGTTTTAGACATCGGTGTGTTTATTTTTTCTTTAGTTATTGGAAAAAAGTGCAATGGAGGATACAATGGGGTCTCATGAGTGCACTCCTTTTCAAGGATATACTCAAGTCAATAGCCCTAAATATTTTTGGTTTAGTTAATTGCATTTTTTAAATTAGCATTAATATGTTATATTTATTATTGCAATCATAACATGAAAATATCCCTACAATGTAAAGTAACTTCCAATTATAGAATGCAAAATGCCACATCTTTCATTTGTATCCAAATGAAGATGGGGATAAATGCCATATTTATTATTGTATTCACAACATGCAATGGGGTCTCATGGATATACTTAGGTCAATAACCTTAAATAATTTTGTTTTAGTTAATTGCATTTTTTAAGTTAGTATTAATAGGTTATATTTATTATTGCAGTCACAACATAGAAGTGTTCTTACAACGTAAAGTAACTTCCAATTAGAGAATGCAAAATGCCACATCTTTCATTTGTGTATCCAAAAGAAGATGGGATAAAGTTGTTGCAAAAGGAAGGATTTCATCAACATATCTTCGATTACAATCCATAATATGCCTCTTGGAAGATGTTATTGGACAGTTTGGATAGATGTGGTATTTGAAGATTTAACGCAATGTAGACCAACCGATGAGCATGAAACATTAAGTAAAACTATTGAAAGTACTGTTGCTTTGATCAAAGAATGCATTGAGTTAGTATAAAAAAGGTAGATTTGAAACTTTTAGGATTTTTTAGTTACTTGATGTTCTTTTCGATTCATTGACATTAGGTTAATATGAGTTGTGATATTAGACTTAATTCAAACAAGTTTTAGATATTTTATGAAAGCATTGTAATTATGACGTTATTATGAAAATGATGTAAACATTATATATGATTATATGAATGAAATTTTAGTTTGTAAATACAGGTTTCATAATTAGTCTTTAAAAGTATTGTTGAATATCTTGCATAAATTGGAAAAATTATTTGTTTTAAGAAAAAAAAAAAAAAAGATATTTAGCAATGTGCACATTATGTTGTCTTTCACATTTATAGCAACATGTAGTTAATGTTGTTATAGACTTATGTGGCAGCATCAATTACTGAGTTGTTGTAATCTATCATAACATGTAGTGCGTGCTACCATAAGAAGTAAGACAATGCGCAATGCACGTTGTCGAAGTCTTCAGTACCATGGCAACGTGTTCATCAATAATCTGCTCCTGTAAGTTACGAAGAACTACGACAATATATTTTGTAAGTTGTCGTAGGCTAAATTTCTTGTAGTGATAGAAATTTTCATAATCAAATGAAGCAACAAGACCCTTTTTATGCCAATAAACAACAAATGAAAATTGACAATTATTTCAACAATATAAATGACGTTAAAATTATCTCGTTATATAATTATCTGTGACTTCTAACAATTCGGATTCTTTTTACTGTATTTTTGCTTGGCCACATATGCCACAAATTAAATATTGTTTGTGTTTGGTTGTTATTATTATGATTTGAAAGGTGAAAAAGTATTACAGAGGACACGAATACAAATTAGTCTCGCATCATCGACAATGAGAAATGCAATACACAGTAAAAATATTCGATACAATAGAAATCACTATCAAGCTATAAATATAACGTTGCTAGACCACGGGCTGCCTTATATATTAGCAGACCTGGGAACAAAATTAATATATTGAATAGAAGACTCTCCAAGAATACTGTTAGCAATCTGGCCAAATAATTAATGAGGCCACCGTTTGAAAGAACTGTAGCTATAGAACGAATTGGTGCCATCGAACTAGAGCCATGAGTGAGGCCTGTATCAACCACCATCTTGAGTCCTTTGAGAATAGCCGTCGCTTTTGTTTTTAGCCGAACAAGTAGAAAGTATACACTTGATATGCAGCAAAAGGTTGGTCAGTAGCCAGGTTTGCTGGGGCGCAAAGCAAGAAAAATAAAAAAAAGATTGTTGAGGAAGTATCTTAGAGCGAATGCGGATGAAGAGAAGTTCATCGGTTGAAAGTTCGACTAATGAGAGTAGTAAGGTACACATCCCATAATCAGTCGTCTTATGTTATATATATATATATATATATATATATATATGTGGTTGTCAGTATTGTTGTTAGTGGTTTGGGTAGAGTTATACGACTTCGATTGTTTAGTCAAAAGTTATGAAGAAGATGTTAGAAGGTTGAAATAATGTTTGGAATGTGAGTAAAGAGGAGGTTGACTGTGGAAGCCAAAAAGGTGAGGTTTGTGCTTCTCCTTTAAGGCCTTGCCATTCCGATACCATGTCTGACTTTTAGTCACCATTTTGATCACCCTATCATCGGGATGAAAGGTCAGCTCTGATCTTCACCCTCGATCAGGACAATTTTCTTTTGTCAATTAAATAGAACACCTTACACAAATAAATGAATTTTAGATTATCTAAGAAACGGAATTTTGAAGTTCATATCAAGATTGCAATAGATAGTCAATACAGGAACTACTTAAAATAAGAATTATTTCAAAATTGCACATGTAAACATTCAAAATACACATTGCAACTCTCGCATCAATAAGGCAAAAGAGCCTTGTGAGTTGCTATATAATCCTTGTCTATAATTTCCAAGTTTTTTTTTTCCTATTCATTACATCTAAAATTGGCTTGAGCATCAGTCAGGACGCGGCCGCCCCGAAACCCCCCTAATCCGTGAGTACTAAGCAAAGACTTGTCTAGTCCACTTAGACAGAGAAATGGGTCATCTAGGCCAATAAATCGGCCTAAGCGGCTAATCAATTTTTTATTTCTCTAATGTTTTTTAGGTTGATCGACGGTCAATGATTAACTGTTTGGACGTCAAACTGCATTTAGCACCTTTTAGAAGACTGCTATTGATGCAAAGGCTACGCTAAGATGTGCAATTTTCAAAAATTTCGACTTGAAGTTACGAAGAAGAACTTTTATTCAAAAAAGGGAATATAAATTAGACAAAAGACAACTCAACTGTAAAAAATTATTTAGACACCACAGAATACTGAAACAACCATAATTTGAAAGATCTACAAATAAGAGGCATGAAAAATCTTCAATGCAAGAATAACAAGTAATCTACTTAGTAAGCGAAAAGACATAAAAAAACAACTACAACAACAACAAACATACATCTCTAAAAGCAATTTACTTAAATAAAATTCGCGAAATCTTATAAGATAAAATGCTTGACTTACATACCAAGTGCGATTTTCTTTGTTTGAGGAGCTATGATGATGATGTATAATCCCTTTCACAAAATCGAATCTGAATTCATCAGTATTTTACAATTACTAGTTTTGTAAGTGAAAAGGTAGAAGGGATTCAAGAGATTAATTATGAGAAGAAAAGGAAAACTCTTGGCAAGGAAAGTGGATTTGCGAAGAGATTATTTCACAAATCCAAATTAAATACATTAGTAAAGTGGATTTGGAAGCAACTAGAAGGCCTAAATGATAATACCAACCTGCCTAAAAGGTGTGACAGGAGTTAATCAAGAACACGACGTTATATACAGTGAGTCATATTGAAAAGTTTACTTAATAAAATTAATTCTTGTACAAAGTATAATCACTTCACTATCCAGATGCATTTTTCTGAGTTGCGCTCCATTAATTAAATTTCAAATTCAACACCCAAAATTAGTAATATTGACAAGTAGATCCCAATTCTCGAAAACTCTTGGGTAAGTGGGATTATTTTATTATTAAAACATGTTTTTCTTCATTGTTCTCTACAAAATAAAATTACAAATTGAATTTTCAAAATTAGTATATTGACAAGCATATCCTAATTTTCAAAGCAAATGAAGTGGAGTGCATCTATTTAGTCCAAACTGTCAAGAAAAACGACCGGAGTGTGACATCAGCAGCCCAAAAAATTGTATGCGTATCCCCTTTTGTATATTCATCCTATTATTGTTATTTATTTTTAATGTTAAAAGTTTGTACCACGCCCCATATATTACTAAAATATTCTTTTCTTCTATTTGTTCCACTCGTTTCCACTGTCATCATCATGCTTTCCTCCGTTAAAATTCATCATCCAATCTTGTTATTATAGACTCCAAGTTTTTTGACTAGATGACTCTCCTCCTTTATCACCACCTTCGCCACTCCCTTCATCCCTTCCTCCACCTCCATACTGGCTGTGGCTGCAGCCTCCGTGCCGTATCCTGAAACTGCTAAAATGAAAATTGCAAAAGGGTGAATATCAAACAGCTGTTTCTCATCAAAGGTACCAACCTTCTCATGAAAACAGCCGGTGCTAATGAGAAGGTTAGTAGCTTCAATTTTAATCATTATAAGAAAGTATCGGTGAGTTGTGATTCCTTGTATCCGGTAGTTGAGATCTCCCAATCAGACTGTTATCTATGCGAGCCTCACATATAGGTGACATTTTTGGAACAAAGAGAGTGTGATGTGTGCCTGTACTGAGAATTTCACTTTTCTAAATTTTGAGTCTGTGTTGCAAAACAAATTTAAAGTTAAAACAAAGTGATGAGTACGTAATAAAATTGTGAGGCTGGTACTGTATGGTACAAATACAGTTTAATGAAAATTGTCTATAGTTATTAAAAGGCTATTTTAGAATTTTGGAAATAATTATAAGTTGGGATGTACATACAATTTTAGAGGGGGGGACAAATTGTCGCTCAAACCATTAACTCACATCTCCATATCTCCCATTTAATAACTGCGGTCCTCCGTGATATTTTACTGGATAGTTATATACATATCTTAGACTCAGAATGGGCTTTTATTAAGTAGGCTCAAAGTTTAACAATTAACCTAACAGTCTAAGTCCGTCCAAACTCCAAACCCAAAAACTCAAGCGACGAGATGATCCGCCGAACAGAGTAGACTTCTGCTGGTTCTTCCTAAAGCATGTACGGTTGGACAGATGTTCTCTGCAATTAATGTCACTTCGAGTCTATGCACAGAAGAGAGAGCTCGAGGAATTGTTTATGGAGAGTTTCAAATTAAAAGGAATTTTTCTTTTTCTGATCTATATACAGAAAAATCTCTTCTATTAGGCAAATATAAAATCCCTTAGTATAAGAGTTTTATCCAAACCATTAATTTCTTTATGAAATCTTATAAATTTTGATAATATTTTTCGCATGAATATCAAAAATAAGTTCAAAAATTTACAATTTTATGAGTTCGGGAATTATTTTTCATAGATTTTTAACCTAAAAACATTAAAATTAATGTAGGGAAACTAACGAAAAATTAAAAAGAAATCACGAGCTTGATAAATCTATTTTAATGCAAAACAAATGAAAATGCTAAATTAATAATAATTTTATCAATAGATGAAGGTGAAAAGTTATTTAGTTATATAATCATATTAATATATGAGACCCAAAAATTCGTTTTCATTAGCGTGTTATTAGTTTAGCACATATAACATACATAATATTTGTAAATGTATTTTATTATTTGAAAGTAAAAATTCATTACAAAGAGAAAGAATATATATGAAGTAGTCTTGGCATCACCTACACCGAGAGATGCAATATATATACATGAACATCTTAGATATAATAGGAATCACTATCAAGCTGTAAATTAGCAGACTTTGTTAGGCCATGGGCTGCCTTATTATATTAGCAGACCAGCTGGGACTAACTAATATCTCTTCTACAATACCGTTTCGCAATCTGATTCCAGCGCAGCAAATGCAATGCCTGTATCAACCGTTACCACGACTCCTTTGAGAATAGTCCTTGCTTCGGTTTTTAATTGAACTAGCATAAATGTACACAGGATATGCAGCAGAAGGTAGCCAGCAGCCAGGTTTACAAGCAAGCATAGACTGTGGAATAATGCGGTTCCATATATTGTGTTGGAAAAAGAAACACAGATGATTAAGTTGGAGGTTTTAGAATAAAGTACACATCCCATATTTGGTTGTCTTATGTTTGGCGTCATTTGTGATGGTGTTACGACTTCGGCTGTTCACAAATAATAAGTTGTGGAGGTCTTCTCTTTTGGAATATATAAGGGAGAGAGAGAGAGAAGAACCTTGTGTACGTGTGAAAATGGAAGAGCGAAATATAATTAGTTTTTAAAATTATAATAAGGTATTAAGAAAAAGATGGGAATTTTGAGTATTGTATGTTTTTATAATTGGATAAAATATTTTTGTAATAACTATTTAGTCGTTAAATTAGGTTTATGTAAAGTTTGGGATGTAAGTAAACGGTTAAAATAATGTTTAGAATATGAGTAAATAAGGGTTGAACGTGAAACCCAAAAAAGTGAGATTTGCGGTGCTGCTTTATGGTTTCGCCATTCTAATGACATGTCTGGCTTGTCATTCACTGGGATTACCCTATCATCAACAGCAAAGATCAACTTAACTCCACCCTGCATCAAACAATTTATAATTTGTCAATTAATAAAATGTCATACATGAATAATAATAAAATTTTAGAATCTCTCCTAATTTGAATATATATATTCATATCAAGATTGTGATACATGTTCATCATAGGAGCTCCTACTACAAATAATAATTACTTTGAAATAGCATACGCACACATCTGGAAGACTCCCTGCAACCCTCACTTCAGTAAAGCAAATAACCCTAGTGAAATAAAGATCGTCGGCCTTAAATTGTAAGATTCTATAGGCTCTTGTCCATGGTTCCAAATTTTTTTTGGCTTATTGATGCAAAAGCTGCACTAAGATACTTTTAAAGTATATCTGCTTGAAATTTTATGGAAGAAACTCCATTCTGAAATTGTAAAAATAACGTAGATAGAGATGAATCAAGTATCAACCTTAGAAAATTTAGCACCTTATATCCAAAGCATGAGATAATTTGAAGAAATATATGTAGCGGCAATAGGCATGAGAAGTCTATATACAAGTAAATGGAAAAAAAATGATCGAGCAAAAAATAAACATAATTAAATACGATATATATTTAACAGCAATTCGATCTAGTGATAAACAATTGAAGTTACTGAAACCTTGTCAGATAAAAACCCAAGTTACAAAACATGAGATAGTTCGAAAAGGAATACGAAGTGGCAAGAGGCATAAGAAGTCTATATACCAGTAATTGGAAAAAAATAATAATAATAGAACACAATTTTGATACTGTGGATATTTAACGTCAAGTCGATCTATGGATAAACAATTTAAATTGACAAGACCTTATAAAATAGAATCCAGACTTACGAAGCAAGGAAGAAATTCTCTAATTGGGGAGTTAAGATAAGTGGAATCCCCCATTATAGAAAATCGGATTTGCATTTCATCACCAATATGCAAAAAAAAAAAAAAAAAAAAAAAAGAAAGAGGGTTTTCAAAGTGAAAAGCTAGATTTGATTTGAGTATTTGTGAGAGGGAAAAGGAAACTTTGGCAAGCAAAATAGTAATGGTTGGATTTATGAAAAGATTATTTCACATCTTCAACTTAAATAGATCAATAAAGTGAATTTGTATGCAACTAGAAGGTTTAGGTGGAAACTTAACATAGATAATTCTTGGATAAAGTTTAATTTTTTTATCATTCGGACACCTTTTTTTTTAGCTGTTACCTACCAATTAAACTCTTTACCCAACAATAGTTTAGTATATTCATAAGTATATCTTAATTCTAGAAGCAAATAGAGAATTAAAAAATTAGTGTGAGTGGTAATAAGAGTCACATGCTGTTAACAAGTAAGTGAGGTGTATTTAGCAATCATGGCCAAACTTTTTGGGGCCTAGAGGCCTTCCTCCAAAATTTTTTTAATTTTCTTTTTTAAATCCATATAATACATGGATTAAAAATACATAAAAATAGGGTTAGGCTATATCAACTTAAAATTTCATCTATCTATTTTCATTCAATCTAATAGTAATATTTAAAATGCTCTTATATCAACCTCTTGTTACATGTGAGAGGTGAATATTACCAAGTAGATAGCCCAAAATCACATTATAGGCTCATTAATAATACTTTGATGGAAATTAATGGACTGATTTCCATTTCATCAACATTGTTACAACCATTTTTTAAAGTGCTCATGAACTTTCCACGTCCAACATACTTCTTGCACCAATTTGGTCAAGATGATTAAACCTTCAAAGTTTTGCTTTTAATAAACATCAAATTTTAATAAAATTAGTAGATTTTTTTTTTAAATACCACTGATGGTATAACAACTCAAACACGAAATATTGTTAAGTTAAATAAAGAGTTTCTATCAACACACTAGATTGGGTGACTTTGATTGTTATTTGGTTTTGTTATGTTGGTTTGGAATAATGTACACTTCTATTTGGCTTTAATATGTTGGTTTGGAATAATGTACACTTTATATATATATATATATATATAGAATATCACATCTGGTGTAACCACTTGAACTCAGATTATTATCGAATTGAATAAGTGCTCCTCTCTTCATGTCATATTGGACCATAGTTACCTTTTAAGTTTTATGGAGCGTCTATAGTGAACCTAATGACTATAACATTAGAAGTTGAAAGTAAGTCTATGGAGCTTTGTCAAAATATTGCTTTGGAATCCAAATTATGATTGGCCCGATATTTTTGCAAAGCTCTATTGAGCGTCTATGGTGAACCCAATGACTATAATGCAAGAAGCTATCGAGCCTCATTGGGCCAAAATTAGATTGGGTTTGGAGCATTCATCTGTCAATTCAAGTCAGCTTCATGGTTTTGGACTTGTGGTGACACACTGAAAAACTTTGGTCAACAACCTAGTGCTAATACCGTGCCTTGCTAACCGCCACTTTCTAGACAAACTTGACACTGAATAAAAAAATACTAGATTGGAGTAATCTATAATTATTTCGTGTTTTTATGCTTAATTTTAGCTCTGATTTTACTATATATTGGCCGAACAGATTCATGGCATTTTGTCGTTTTTGATGTCAAAAATATGTCTTTCGATCATTCTATCCTAATCCTCCTAATGAAAAAGACATCCACCGAGACAAAGCACCGTCTCAGATACAAAATACAAATTAATTTCTCGATGTTTGTAAGATTTCTTTTAATTAAAATTATACTTTAAAATATAATAAATCTTTAAATTTTACCATCATAAGAAGTGTATATATATATATATATATATTGCATTGCAATCATCGTTACGATGATTTGTTTATTGACCATTCAAGATTATAAGTTATAACAATATGATATTGACTTAGTTTTATATCCTTCACATTTAGAAAATCAAGGGAATGTAAATCCAACTCATACTTTAAATCTTTAATTATTATTATTATTCAAAAAGAAAATACTTATATTTATATCTAAAAGAAATACTGCTAATTTTTATATTCCCCTGGCAACAATATTTTATAGAAAAGAAAAAACATGTCTTTTAAATTTGAAAAAGGGTACTATCGTACATGACATTTTTCAGTTTTTTTTGAGTTTAATATTAACTTCTGATAATTTTTTTTTACCACTCTGGTGAGTAAGTTTTTCAATATTATTTAAGAAGAAATACCGTGTTTGCTTGAATTTTTTTTGTTAAATAATATGATAACTAAGTTTTTCGATTTTATTTAAAGAAAGAAAAAAAAGTTCAAGCAAGCGCGGTTTTTAACTCCCTAATTTATTATCCATGTTAACTTGACTTCCTAGGTCCCTTCCATTGCACTGTTTATGGATTACGATAAAGATAACTCTCACTTTGGTCACAGCAACTTTCAATTAATAAACAGATTCTCTTCATTTGTTCATGATGCGTAGTGTAGGAAGAATTTACAATAATTTTAACTCAAATAACCAAAAAAATAATAATATTTATACACACATATTATACTTAAGAAAATCAATTTTGTACTTATTTTATAAAATTAAGTTAAACTAACTTTAAATTTTTATTAAATGCATGACTGCAATATTTGTCCACAGTCCACACATTTCCTTATAATATGAGAATTATCATTTGTGTAGAATTTAACTTTACGTTGAAGTTACAAATTTTAGATTAATGTTATTAGACCTTCAATTATTATTGTTTAAATTACCATATAAAAGCATTATATATTGACACAATCGTTTTTATTTGGTGCTTAATCTCTAAATATCATTAAAATATTTGATGAATTATGATATGTATATGTATATATTCTATTTTTATTATAAGGACGAATTGATTTTAATAATATCAATTACAATATTATGAGCTATAGAATGTATTAACTTTTTTTTTTTTTTGTAATTAATACCTGATATTAATTATTTATATAAATTAATACGTTATAATATTATAACTGATGTTGTTAAAGTTGGTTTATATTTTTTTAAGGGTAAGTTAATTTGTGCTTACGGTAGAAAGAACATACATATAGAATAATTATATCATCAGTATCTTATAATTTTAAAATATTAGAGCGAATCAATTAAATTTATTTATTATATTTAAAATAAATAAAAAAATAAATTTATCTTAAAAGAGATAATATAGAGATAAATTGGATGAATCTGTTTTAAATTTTTAAAATTAAAATATATTTACAGCGCATTATAATCCGACAAGCCCATGATCGAACTGGGCTCCACCTTTCACCATCGAAGTCCCTATCCTCCACCTACATGGGCCCCATCCATTTAAAAAATGAGAAATTTTTTTCCTAAACACACACATCATAGTGACTTAAAGACTTTTCATTCTAAAAGCCTATAAATTTAAAAATGAATATTATTTTCAAGAAATTCTAAGGAATATCATGATAAGCTATAAAATCTTGAAACTCGACTGCAACCACATCATTTTATAAGAAATCAGAAATTCGTTGGACATTTGATTGATCAAATCAGGACATTTAAGCCTGATAATCTCCGAATTAGGAATCAAAACCACACGATTAAAGCAGAGGGCTCCACGGTGGACCATGTCTCACCACGAAGTCCATGTCTCCCATCTAGGTGGACCCCACATTGCTCGATTGAATAGGACAAACAGTTGTTTAAAAAAAGAGGTACACTTGTAGAGCAATCCACACTCCACTCTCTTGAGATCTGAATTGATATTTTTTTGCGGGACCCTCTTACTCAGTCCTCATCCTTATCCATATCTTGATCAACTTCCACTCAAAAACTCACTCACTCCACTCTCATTTTATTATTTCTATATTTAAATTAAATTTTAAAATCATAATTTGATTAATGGCACTACCTTTCAATGAAACTAAAATTTCATATTTAAATTTCCCCCTTTAAAGTAATGAAAAGAAGTTGAATTCCACGTCTTAAAGATTTACAAAAATTTTAGAGATTAATTATTATTTATACAATTTAAATTGTTTATTCTTTTTTTTTTAACTAATTTAAATTGTTTATGCTTATAGTCAAAAAATTGTTATTCCCATAATAAAAATAAAATAAAACTTTTTATATATCTATAAAACGCATATGATAAATATATGAAGAGATGCATATCTATATCAGTAGTAATTACTAAATCCAAAATCTTTAATAAATAGAAAAACAACTAATGATATGAAACTTTGTAACAATTTTTCATACGTAATACTTATCATATAGTTCAACTATTTAAATACAAAATAAACTTACAGATAAATTAATTTAACGAATAACAACTAACAAATATAAATTTTATTATATAGGTTTCGAGACAAGATTCTTGAGGACAAATAAAATTTTAATACTATATTAATATTCATTATATTAAAAAAAAAAATTTTAAAAAAACTTCATTTTAGTCTCTAATATTTTGAAAAATATCAAGTTTTTAAAACTCTTTTGAAAACAGTTCTTTTTATCCCTAATTTTTTTAAAACTCTTTAAAAAAATTCAAATTATCAATCAACTGACAGTCAACATCAACAGAATGAGTAAAAAGATATTTTTGTTCTTAATGGTTATTAATGGAAATTTACAAGTTAATTGAGAAAAGATTAATTAAAAAAGTAAATAAAATTAAAATAAATTATACAAAATTATATTAAAAAGCATAAATAAAAAATAGAATAGAAAATGCATCTCCATCATCCATCTAAAAGATGGACGATGGAGCTGGAACTTATATAAATAAAAACCAAAAAAAAAAAAAAAATTACAGATAGGAAAAAAAAATGAAGTTGATTACTAATTAGAAGGAGACATCTCTTCCCACATTTGTCGTCGCTCCCTCCTAATCCGGTCATCCACTTTCTCATCCGTCGTATGGTATAAAAATAGGAAATAGAGATATATGACATTACCACCATCTGTTGTGGTCTCAATCGAGTAGCCACTGGAGGAGAGAAACGACGACACAGATTGGTGGAGGTTTGATCATTTCGTATCGCTCGCTCATCTTCAATTCCGGTGAGTATATGTTTTTCATGGTTGATTCTTCATGGTCGACGCTGATTGCCAGCCATGGAGTTTTTTTTTTTTTTTTTCCTCCATATCTAGTTTGTTGTTGATAAATTTGTCAGATTTGATGAAATTTTTTCTTCATTTGACATTGAAGAGGGAACCCATTTCCGAGTCTAAGTTGAAGAAAGCTTGACTGTTCTTATGGAAGAATATCCTGGTTTCGATTTGTTTATTGTTGTTTTGTGCTTTTCGATTTTTTTTTTCTCCATTTGAATCTGATTTGGTTTTTATGAAAAAGAAGCAAATATTGTTGAATAACTGTTGAAGGATTGATGATGTGGTTTGATGTTGTTTTTCATCTTTGAATATCTGGATTCATTAACCCAATTTTTTTTTTAATTTTTTTAAAGTTTTCCTATATTTTAAAATTTCAGTCATCCATGCATCATTATCTTAGTCTCTCATACGAAAAGATCATCTTACCGTTTTTGTCCAGATTATCTATTATTATTAACCGTTAGTTGATTAATTATTTGAATTTTTTAAAAGAATTTCGAATAAATTAGGGATAAAAAGAACTATTTTTAAAATAACCTTAAAATATTGATATTTTTTAAAACCTTAAGGACTACGTTAAGTTTTCCCAAAATTTTAAACCCATAGCAAAGTTTGTAATCAATGATTTTAAGTTTCTCTATAATAAACTAGAATCTGGAAGTAGAAAAAATGTAACGTGGAAAGATCAGTAAGTGATGTAAGAGATATTTTTAGTTATCCATTTCTCTATATAAACAACATTAAGCCATCGTAGCAAACCCCTGAAGAAATACGAGAAAAAGAAAGCTCTGTGAAGATGGTGCTGCTAGAGAAGCTCTGGGACGACGCTGTAGGTGGACCTCAACCTGATAGTGGTCTTGGCAAGCTCAGGAAGATCATGACCTCCAAGCCTTTGATCATCAAAGGTATTTTTTATACCCCTGTCAACGTATAGAACTTTCAAATTTTTGGGCGTGGCTGATAAAAGGATGTTTCATGTTTGTCAGATGAAGGAGAAGGGAGTAAGTTTCAGAGGTCCATGTCGATGCCAAACAGTCCAGGCACGCCGGCAACGCCGGTGACGCCGACCACCCCGGCCTCGGTGCGTAGAGAGAACGTGTGGAGGAGCGTGTTCCACCCGGGTAGCAACATCGCCACCAAGGGAATTGGTGCACAGGTGTTTGACAAGCCAGCTCAGCCCAACTCACCCACTGTTTATGACTGGTGCGTGCATACACATCAAATTAATTCAATCACTTGCATGCATGTTTTATATCCACTGTTTGGTTGATCAGAAAATAATAGAAATCTATTTTATGAAAGTAGAGAAAAATAACACTGTATGTTAGTTTGTGTATTCTTTATTTCAGTTCGTTAATTAATTTATTAAATTTTGTAAAAGAAAATTATATACAATCTATAAAGACCAAAAAGCATGAGGCTCAAATATGTGTTTTTTGTTTTTTTGTATTTTGTTGCACCGTTTTCTTATCTCAGCCAACAAACCAAGGCTAAAAGGAGGGAGGAAAACGTAGCCGTTTGTCTCATGGGCGCCTTGAAATAGATCTTTTCAGTAATCACTCAATTTCAGTACTGCTTTGTTGTATTTGACATTACAAGTACAATTACGATTACCAAAACCTTCCTGATTTTAAGGTATAGTCGGTGGATCTTTACTCTCCAATAGATGGAAGAGATCTATCCATGTGAAATGAAAAAACTGTCTATCTTCTTTTATGGGGCTTAAGATTGTCTACCTATTCTGTTTGGGAAGAAAGTTAGATGGAGATGGGGCTACTGTGGCAACACATTTGACAGTAAATCTCACTATATGTATTGATCCATGTATTGTACCACGGGTATATATCTATGTATAAATTAGTGTGATGTAGTACCGGCTGTCAAGTGGGGTGATGCAGTGGGGTCATCTCCACTTACCTTATTTTCTTATATTCTAAAATGTAGAGGAGCATTTCCTGAAAAGTAAAGGAGCAGGGGTTGAGCATCAGCATTATACCTAAATACGGGCAATTCTTTTTTATGTCTCATCAAAGTATGTGGACAGTTTTTTTTTGTTTATATGGGTAGATTTCGCCCCTATATTGGGAGTATAGGTTTGCGCTGAACTTTAGAGTTTATATGAGGAGGGTTCGATAGTTTCTATGGTTACTGGTCATAATTATACTTGTAACATCGGGATTAAAAAAAAAAAAAAAAAAAATACGTAGGGAGACGTAGTGTACTTTTTGGTGTTGATGAAGTGGTTTGACCATACCATCCTCCATCAGATGGCTTGGATCGAGTAATGTTGTTGTACTAACACGAGTTTGGTTGTGTTGTGCATTTGCTGTGTGTGATGGGACAGGCTCTACAGCGGCGAGACTAGGACCAAGCACCACCACTGAGATGACAACTCGCCAAACTTTACCCTGAAAAAAAATTCAAGACAGTTGCATTGTAAATAGCGTAGTTTTGTTTTCAGCGTTCGCCACGTGTCCTTTGTTTTGTTGGTATTGTATGACGTGTCCACTGTGAACTTGGAATTGATGGGCTGACTGAGTATAACTTTGCCGTGGATATTATGCTAAAGAAGATGTTATAGTGGCTGGGCGATGTTTGATGTTTGATAAATGTATTTGTGAGCCAAGATCTACCGTGGACGGTTGTGATTATTCAGCTACTTTTTATAAATATTTAATTACATAAATAAAGTTGCTTGGTGTGTGCATGTTGGTGACTCGGGTTGAATAGTCAACTTAATATAATCAATGCGTTTGGATTAGTTCGGCAATGCAGAAAGTGACAACTAATATTTGATTAGATCAAGGTCTCATAATATGGGACCGCATGTTAATGGATAAGGGGTGGAATGGTACGAGAGATCATCAAGCAATTTGCTGCTGTGAGGTGAACTCAGCTTATTATCAGTTAATGGAACTAATGTGGTTAGGGATATCACCTTATAAACGTCAATCCATGTATATGTTATATTATTATATTTCGATTATGTATGTTTTTCTAAGTAGTATGTTGGAAACAGTTTAGGTTTGATAAATTTTGGATTTGTATGGTTACTTTACGGTGGGAATAAATTCTTTTATACATAAATTACTGCAAAGAATGTCTTTTATTGAAAGAAAATTCATCAAAAATACTCGCGAAAGAAAAATTCAATCATGAAAAAATCAATCATGAAATCGTCAATCCATGAGTATATTAAAGAGAACAAGAGTATATTAAAGATTGTTCTCGAGCAACTACGGTATTTAAAATAAAAGATTATCTTTAAAGTAAAAGATTATGTGGTTCGATAAATTAGATAATTTTTTTATAATTTAAGTGTTTGTTGAGTGATGACACCAACGAAAAGCGAAGTGCAAATGAATGGTGATTTTCTCAGTGGCTGTTTTAAGGCGACTTTGTTATTGTAATAATTCAGCCATTGATAAAGCTGCAATTAGGCATTATTGCAATGGGACGCCAATTATGTTGATGTTTGTTTGTATAGAAAAGAAATAATGTGTGTGTGAATTAATAATATCAAAACAATACGAGTTTGTAGTTTCAAAAATAAAAAGTTCATAATTTTATTTGATAGTTTTAAATTTCTTTTTCTTGTAGTGTTTAAAAAAGTCTCAAATTAAAAATTAAAATTAAATAAGTTTACCCATTTAAGAAGAACTTTGAATGTACCATAATTTAATTGATTGTAATTGGCTGGGACGGGACCCTATTTAAGGTGATAAAAGGATCGTGATTGAGAAGATGAGTGCATTGCAACCGTGCAAGTATATACTTGACGAATTAATTACCATCAAAACATTAAAAATATATAACATTATGTTCTGATTAAAAAAAAAAAAAAAGCTACAGGCATTTCCACTATTTTCCTAGTCCTAAGCCTGAAACCACCTCTTACTGCGAGACATGTCACTGTAGAGCATGAAAACTATAACATATTGTAGCCTACAAGCGATTCCTATTTCTACTGTATTGATATATATATATATATATATATATGTTTCCTTCAAATAAACTGGACATAACGGCTAGTTCTTGATGGAAAATGTCAGCACTAATCATCTATCAGCGCCCTTTAGATTAACGGAATTTCTGGTATCCCAGAAGCTGAAAATAAATTCAAACAAAACGATTAGTATTCGTAGTAAAAGACAACGAAAGCATGCAATGGATATAAATAACCACTCGAACTACATTGAAGTGCGGTGTGCATGCATCTATGTTTTTAAGTGATTTGAGGGAAAAGCTCACCAGATAGCCATCCTTGAAATTTTTGGTTGAAAGTCCTGCCAAAGTTTCCTGCTCACCTAAATCTTGAAGATTATCATGGAACGACACAGTTGACAGAGAAACCAGAGAGTCTGGGGAGGTCAAAGATGGATGCAACTCTTTTACTAAGCATATTGTGATGTCATCGGCATGGTTTCCAGTTTGGAGAGCAATATGCTATGGAAAAACAGGCAAATGAAAACTAATATCAGTAGTGAACACTAAAGATTTCAAATTGTAACCATGTGCTATTAAATGGAAAAGAATGCTTAGAATGGAAAATTGATTTATCACCTGGCATAGATGTCTAACAGACAATGAAGGCTTGCAGCACATGTATGGCTGCTGCAAATTTGGGATTCTTTGTTCATCGAAGGACATGAGCATGAGGTGAATATTTGACTGAAATTAAAAATTGGGATAATTGTCTGTAAACGATAGTTCAAAAATTAAGAAACAATGACAAAAGAATCTCATGAACTCGTCAGTCCTAAATACAATGATATATACACACGCTAACAACAAAATTAGTTCTAGAGTAAGCATAGTCAGTTTCCACCAATTAGAAGCCACAAATCTCACAGAAGTTAAGAGATCACCAGCAATAAGTCAACTTTACCTGATCATCTTTTTCCTTTAAGTTATGGAGATAATCAACCAACTTCGATAGGCGGAGCCGTGCATTCTTACCATTGTTACCACTATGCCGTGTATGTGATCGAATGCCACCCTTGCCCCATGCAAGCCTTTCAGAAGGGCCAATGAGTGCAGCAGATGCACCCATGGCTTCTCTGTTAACTTCTGCATCATTTTCATCACCCCCTCCATCAGTACTAGGAGCTGCAGGGGAAGGCTGAGAATAGCGACCTCCAACCCATCTCTTGGGTCGTTTTGGTCTGACTTCTGTGGAGCGTTCATCAGCAGAAGATGAATCCTTGCCTCCATCATTTGCATCCTCATTGTCATCGGATCCCTGAAGTTCAGTGTTTCGGTAGTTTCTCCTCCCCCTAGCAGGAGTATCTCGATAGCGACTCTGGGGTCTCCTTATAATCGCAGAACCAGCAACTTTAGGTGTCCTTTTCCTCCCCAAAGCTTCTGTTTGTCTCTGAAAAGTTTGAGCAATTGAAGCTTGGATCTGTTTGAATAAACCTAAAGTTAACAGCTTCGAGCAACAAAATATATGAAAAAAAAAAGGAGAATTCTATGCAATTTTTAAGGGAAAGAATTAATTGTAAAACTTAAAATTCAGTCAAATTTGGTGATTCTTTGGTTATGAGTCTTTTGATCTAAAATTTTATTCAAGACACTGCACAAGACAGGAATCCCAAAAAAAAAGGTTAAAAGCATAAATTTAACAAACAAATGAAGTGCACAAAAATTGATCTTATCAATTTATAAGAACTGAAGGAAGAAAAAGGAAGAAAACTTGTCAGTAGGTGCAGACTCATAACCATAATATGTCACCTGCTTATTGCGAGCAGCCTCCTCGTCTTGGAAAGCCAATTCCTAAACCAGGAAATAAATATGAATTCTTGAGTTTCAACTGATATAAAGACTGGAATCCAGTTCAAGTGACATAAATAGGCCAAATTATACCTCTTCTTCATATTTGTCAATATCTGGATATAGAGCTGCAATAAGGGCATCATAGTTTAGATCATCTCTCAAAGAGCGACGACTAGCACAATGTGTTCGGCAGGCAGGACATTCATTGTTGCTGCAGCAGATTTCCATTAACATTTTCAATAAATGATAGTCTTAGGCTAACAACTCACAAACCATATTTGAACTGAACTCAAGATCATTATAAAGAAAAGTGGACAAGAACTTTTATCAACATTTCAATAATATAATAGAGGAAAAGCAGATAACTGGACCATACCCCAGCCGCATGGCTTTGTCAATGCATTCCCTGCAGAAGCGATGCAGACATTCCATTACTGTTCTTGTTTTACGGATGATCCCTAGACGAGTCACAAACCAGATGAAAATTTAATATTTTCTACAAAATTCACTCATGAATCATCGTTAAGGATCAAAAGATACCATCTGATTTATATAAATAAATAGAAGAACTAATAGGCTCTTAGCCTGCAATGCATCAGGACATTGGATCAGAACATAGACAAATTATTGCAAAAGATATTTGGATCTTTCAGTTGCTAAGTAAGTTTCTCGCATGTGAGGTTCCAGTGAGGAGATAGAACCCATCTCATCAATAGCCTCATTCTGTTCAAAAAAAAGAAAAAAACCACTAAAATTCAATATGTAAAGTTGTAAAGATATTCTCCAGTTAACTTGCAATTCTGTGGCACTTTTGACAACCTAGGGAGCCACTTCATGCATGTTTCCTATGGTGGTTCTCAAAACTTCAGACTCCCAGATGATGCTACAAATGGCTTTGAAGTAGCAGCTTTTTACATTGTGGGTAATTATGATTGTAAGTTGTAGGAACAATATATATACAAGCACATATCAAGAGATTTTCTGTTTGGGGAAAGAAATAATAGGCCCATAAGAAGAACTGTTGATATGACAAAATAATCCATAACATTAAGAGATACAACTAGGCGATTTTGATTCATGATCATAGGGTATAATAAATTTAATACAACATTTATAAAGTGAATTGTATTTTAATCAGTTCAAAAGCTACAAAATAACCAGTCAAGTAGGCGAGTTAACAGAGCACATCCTAAAAGAGCTTGAATGACTTAAAAGGAATCAAGTGCTCAACCAACATTTTGGGTTTTAAGGCAGCTATTTATTTGATTTCTTTTACATAAAGAAAAGGGACACATTTAATATTTCATTACTAAAACATGTATAAGAAAACAATGATCAAATATTTCAAACTAAAAAGTCTTTGAAGTCCAAGCTTTATAGATAAAAAGAGAAGAATGAAATTAATTTAAATTTCAAATTAGAAAGTACAAGTTTACCATGGAAAGGAAGAGGAAGATGAGACTGTTTCAATACATAATACTGAACTGAAAAATTCTGTACATTTGTTTCAAACTTCTAACAATACAAATTAGTTAAAGCTACAATATATTGCGAATGAATCAGACAGTAGACATACTGCCTGATGTTTTTTCCTTGATATATTCTTGCAAATGATAGAGATGATGAAAGAGTTTTTATTTTCTTACAGGCCATCAAACACAACAGATTATCTGAGATAAGGGCTTACACACTAGAAGCTCATTGTTGCTATATTGTAACAGAAAGATGAAATATAGCGATATAACATTTTCAGGAAAATAAATCCAAATGACTTAATACTACAGTATTACTTATTTTATATTGGTCAATTTTAGTACTTGTTATATGTAACTTTACCATGATTTTAGTTCTTGTTAAAAGCATTATAATTTTTACTTAAGTGAAACATAGCGTAGGATCTTGTACTAGTATTAAAGTTTTTTGTAGAATTATAGCAAAACATAACACTTATTGGAAACATAGAATGTCTTGGCATATCAAAATAAACATAGTTAACAAAGAAACCCAAAATCTTACCAAGACAGATTGGACATTGTACTTCCTTGCGTATATCAGACAATTTTACTTTGATGTATCTGCAAACAAAAACACCAATGCAAACATTTTAGCTTGTTACAAAACCAACAATTAACATGCAGGTTCTTCAGAGTAACTCTCTCTTTCCTATTTACATGAATCAGATATTCGGAGATTGATCGATTGTGTAATGAACGTGCTCTACAGAAAAATTAAAATTTTAAAGTTTCAAGTAACCTGTTTTACCTAACCCTAACCATTTAGCAGGACTAAAAACTTTCCAAAATACTTGGATTTAATTCTTGGACTTAACTAGGCTAAACTTTTGGATACCAGCTGCTACAGCCAAAGCATCATAAAATTTATATATAAGCTGATGTGACATTAACATCACGTGGTCAGAATGTTCAAAATCAATTATGATGCATCATCAAGTGGCTGTATTTTTCTTCTTTTAAAAAACTATTTATGAATAAATAAACACCTCCCCATCCTGGTCTGAGCAAGATTTGAATTCAAAACTCTTGCAAATACCATTATCAGGTGGCAGTATCACATTAAACTATTTTAACTAAGGTTTGACTGCAGCTATTTCCACTAAGTATCTCTAAAATCATATCCAAATATGAAAATAGCTGCTCATGGAAACACATAAATCTTCTAAAGTAGAAATTACAAAAAAGGACAAGAACAAATGACAAAGGCACAAGGAATGCAATTTTCTTTGTGCAATCACACATTGTGATGAACTTTCTTGCACATCTCCATTGATAATAACCTGGAAATATGTGTTAACAGCTATGTTTAAACAACAAACTTCACAGGCAGTGGTGTCCATATTACCATTTCATTTACAGCATACAGCTAAAGCTACGTTCTTTGGCAAATTTGGATTGTATAAGAAGCTAACTTGACCTACTATAACATCAGATGAAGTATCACACAAAAACTGTATCAATATCTGGGAAAGCAGCTAATTTAAACAATTCAATAAACTGATCATAATCTACATTCTCCTTAATCAGCACCACCATTGGAGATTTAGTAATGACACCAAAACATGAAGTAAGGTTGTCACGAAACAATTAACACAAATTCAGACTTGTAGTGGCATCTTGTAAATTAAAATCCCTGTTCTAGATCGACGTTATCAAATACAAGAGTAAAATACCCATAACTATTTGAATTTGGAGTGCAACGATTTGGTTTTACTGGAGCTTAAAATGCCACATTATGCATCAAAATTAACAGTACTATCCAAACAATTAACACAAATTCAGACTTGTAGTGGCATCTTGTAAATTAAAATCCCTGTTCTAGATCGACGTTATCAAATACAAGAGTAAAATACCCATAACTATTTGAATTTGGAGTGCAACGATTTGGTTTTACTGGAGCTTAAAATGCCACATTATGCATCAAAATTAACAGTACTATCCAAACAATTAACACAAATTCAGACTTGTAGTGGCATCTTGTAAATTAAAATCCCTGTTCTAGATCGACGTTATCAAATACAAGAGTAAAATACCCATAACTATTTGAATTTGGAGTGCAACGATTTGGTTTTACTGGAGCTTAAAATGCCACATTATGCATCAAAATTAACAGTACTATCCAAACAACCACCCGGGGTTTCCAATTCAGGAAAACGAAAAATCACCATAACATTTGATAGATCTTAAAACACCCAAGCAGACTCAGTTGCCCATGAATCAACACATAGCATATTATGGCCTCTATCAATTAAACTATCAAAATAAAATCAAAACAATCTACATCTCCCATGTAAAAAAAAATACAAGCAAGCTACAGACAAACCACCCTCTCGATCCAAAATTACACTTAAATTGAAGTAGTAGAAGTTGAATGACATTGACAAATCGAAGCCCAGAACTCATAAGCAACCCAGCTATCAAACTACCACAACAGTTCCACAGACCAACTCCATGCAAAAACGAACCACACAAGCGAATTCCCACAAACCACACCGACCACGTAATCAACTTGAAACACACACACACACACACACAACATGGTAGTTAAAAACCAGCTCTGCCCAGTTTCAATGAACACGAAAACAACCCACTTACAACGAGAGAGAGATATAGACAAGCACACACTCAAGAAACAACAAACGAACCCACAACAACAGGTTCTTCTTCAACATGGTAGCAAATGCAAGAAACAAAACACGAGACGCAAAACAAAAAACATGCAGATCGCAATATCGAAAGACGAAACGAAAAAAACAAACAAACGAACTCACTCGTCTTTTTCCTCGTTGCTTGACGACCGGCTTCGATCAGATTCTGAGAAAAACAAAATACCCAGATAAAACAAAAAAAAAAAAAACGACGACAATCGAGAATCCAGAAAACTGAAATGCACGACACAACACAACAACCAATCACAAGATACGTACCGTTACCGTCGACAAGAAGAGCAGCAGCAGCGCCAGCTCCACCAAAGGGAGCATCTTGGTTACTCTGGTCGCGTTGCAGGGAATCATCCAGACCCTCTTCACTAACGTTGATGGTCTCAAAAGACCGCTTCTGTGCTGGCATTGCTTCCTACTACTCGTTTGTCTCTCTACATGTATTCCAAAAACAAGAAAAATCAATAACAAGCAATCAACCAACCCACAAAAGCAAAACGATTGAAGAAGAAGCTACAATTTGACACGTACGATTCTAGAGAGAGAAACAGACAGACAGAGAGAGATTCAATGAGGGTGGTGAGGAGGAGAATATAGCTTGACCTTGTGCCTTTGCTTTTCAGAGAGAGAGAGAGAGAGGCGGATGGGTAGATGTCGAGGCTCGTGGTCGTCTCTATTCAATTCCTATGTGTATATATATAACAATTCGATATGATTTTTCATGTATTCAACTGTGTACAATACTTGTATAATATGGCGTGACTCCGTACGGTTGGTGGTGACACGTGTTCTTACAAGGGTGTTTTAGTCATTTGGATTGTCGAATAATTATCCTCAGAAGTTGTGTTTTGCGTGCTTGTCCTGGGAAACAAAGAATTTCTTTTGTTTTTTAGTTTTCCTGGTTTTGGCGTGCTGGTAATGGTAATTCGCTTTTGATAAAAAGTTGCTATCGAGAGGAAATGTAGGTGAACTACCTGTGGAACTGGTTTTGGGAGGCAAGTATCATGCTCTATTAGGGCTGTTTTTGCTGTCGAATTGGGTTAAAAGGAAGTGATTGTTGTATTTTAAAGTTTTGTTGTGACGCGTTTAGATTATTGAATCTATATGATCAAATCTTTTTTTTTTTTTTATTTGATTAGTTAATTATGTCACGTGATGTGATTTTGGTATAGTTTATACGAATTTGTTTTACGGTTAGTAGTACTAATCATATGAGAATTTGTTAAATGTAGTGAATTCTTTTTAAGTTTAAGTTTAATGTATCTTGAATGTTAAAATTATAGTGGATTGTGTAAATCTTATTGCATTGTGTGAATCTTATATTTGATTGAATAATCATGTCACGTGACTTAGTTTTGATGGTCCATGCGTATCATTTTTAAGTTTATTTTTAAATTGTTCAATCTAGATGGTTAATTATAGAAATAAAATATATAATAAACTATATATATATAATCTAATATTCAAGTGCAACCCTCTTTTAAACTTCTGTTTTAATGCGCTTTGAACTATTGAAATCATATTTTCTTAACGTAAATCTTATATTTGATTAAAAATCGGATCAAGTGACATGTGGTTTTATCAGCCCATGCTTATCTTATTTTGAACTTATCTTTAAAACGTTCCGTTTTCATGGTTAATTATATGATATGAATAATGTAACAAACTGTATGAGTTAAGTTTCAAGTGCAGCCCCTTTTTTAGACTGTCTCTCTAGATCTTTCATATTGAATAATAACACCGGGTAACATGATTTCGATAGTCCATGCTTATCCTTTGTTAAGCTTTCTAATTTGTTCAATCTTTGTAGTTATTTACTTGAACCGGGGAATAAAAATGAATGAATTGTATGAGAAAGATATTCATTGTTCAATAACTATGACCAATTGACAAATGTCGGTTTACATTTGAGCTGCTTGGATGTCTATGAGTCTATCGCCAACTCATGAGCAATGCATGGAACTTCCGCAGTCACATATTTTTGTGTTGCTCTGTTTTGTTGTGATCTCCTTTTTTCTGGAATGGTGCGTGGTTCATGTTGCCATGCCCTGTTATTCGATGAATAAAATATTACTGGTTACTGCAAAAGTATGCATGTGCATGTAATTTCACCCAAAATCGGAATAAATCAAACCCAATTTTATCTCTAATCTATTACGATGCTATTGAGATACATTGTTGAAAAATAATGTGCCAGTTTTAACAATGTTTTACCAAGATAACCAATTATGATTAACAATTCTTGTTAACAATAATAAATTAGAAAAGAAATGCAGAAACGTGTATGCCACGCATGCATGTTAGGAAAATGAACTGGTTTAATCTTAATGTGATTGAGATCTTGCCTACTTTTAATAATAGTCCAGCTAGAGATAGATAATAGAGCACCTTTAAATGACACCAACATTATTTCACTACTTTATCCAATAGGGTTGCTTCCATAATTATAATTAGGTCATGAAAATTCAATTCAATTTATTTTCTATGATTTTGAAAATTTTGTTCGAATTTATGTGTTGGAAAATCCACTTAGTGGATCAATATAAAATTTCGTGCTGACATGGTAAAAAGTCAAATCGACGTCATAATTTGAACATGCTTCGCCTTAAAGTCTAACAGTAATTAAAGCTTCTGTCAGAAAAAAGAAAAAAAAAAAAAACACTAATTAAAGCTTTGCATTTTTATTGTTCTTCTAAACGTGCTTGCATGTCTTTAATTTGTGATGATATTAATTGCTTGTAAGGACAATTTCTCATCTCTCCCGCATTTTTTTTGTACTACCACCTTTTTTTCTTG
This sequence comes from Nephelium lappaceum, assembly GCA_021234005.1. Classification (NCBI taxonomy): domain Eukaryota; kingdom Viridiplantae; phylum Streptophyta; class Magnoliopsida; order Sapindales; family Sapindaceae; genus Nephelium; species Nephelium lappaceum. Next base: position 14,729,309 of record CM038010.1, read on the forward strand.
CACTGTCTAAGGGGCACCAACAACATAAATATATATGTTGAAAAAAAAACACATAAATATAAGAATAATGTTACACTTTAAAAAATTTATCCAAAAATTTTATCAAGATGATTTATAACTATCACATTAATTTTGAAATAATATATTGATAATGTGGTAATTACATATGAGTTTATTATATCATTTGTATGATGAATTTATATAATTTTTTGAATAGTATAGCATTACTGGAAATATAAATAATTTTTCTCTAAAATTTGGTAGAATATATTTTATTCACGTAATTTATTTTAGATTACTAAAGGTCTCATGAAATTATGATAGTTGATACTCAAAATATTTTTTTGAAAAAAAATTAAAATTTATACTAATAATAGACATTCCATTTATATACCAATCAACACATGATACATAAATGAATACTTAATTCACTTATATTTTATTCACGTAATTTATTTTAGATTATTAAAAGCCTTATGAAATTATGGTATTTGATATTCTGAAGATTTTCTTGAAAAAAAAAATAAATTTATACTAATAATAGACATTCCATTTATATAGTAATCAATGACACGATACATAAATGAATATTTAAGTCAATTATAAAATATATCTATTCATTAATTGTCATATTATACTCAGGATTCAAGATATAAAAAAATGGGATGTTTGACAATCATTTCCTAGCATATATAGTTGTGCATATGCTCATCCACTTTAATAGTGAAGTTCAAGTCCAACCAAACGTATTGTACAACCTTTATGTAGGTAATTTTCACTACATATTGAACCAACAATTGTCTTCTATTGTGAGAGTAGATATTATACTGTATAAGTAGTGATTTGTCTGAACAGATTATAGTAGACATTTGACCCGTCCGATATAAGCTTTAGGAAAAAAAAAAAAAAAAAAACAAGATGTTCAAAATTATTGTAGAGTTTATTTGGAAGGTGCATTATCTAAATTATTAGAATTTGATAATTAAGGGAGAGAGACTCAAACTCATGCCATATATTTTAAGTGGTTAAAAGGTATTAAACCTATCTCATCTTTGAGATAGCATCAGTATGTGTAGATGGAAAATTTTCTCAATACCGTAAGAATATATTTCAAAACAATTCACATAATGTATTATTTTGATAGACCTTACAAATTAAAAAAAAAAAAACAAACAAAAACACATATGTAGATGTGATTTTCCATAATACATATAACAAGTGCACTATATAACATATCAACACATATAGTAAAACAACTTAATAAATGCACAAAAGTGGGTCGGATGAGTGATAAACAACTGCATCCCCTCCCATGACTTGTAAGTCATGAGTTCAGAATTGTGCATCCCACTTTAATCAATAAATTGATAGGATTTTCTTTTATGTATATAGGTTATCTCCCACTTAGATGTGGGTAATTCTTAATCGTATGAGAGCCATTTATTTAGGTTATGTCATCGGTGTTCTACCAGTATGGTTCTGATTGTCTTTCAAACTAATTCCAATAACTCAAAAAAAAAAAAAAAACTTAATAAATAAAGTTCAAAGTACATTACATATTAATGTCAATTACGCGAAAAAAAAAAAGAAAGAAAAACAATATACAAGTTTCATCATCATCATCAAAATTTTGAAGTTCAAAAAGTTACAAAAAAATCTTTTCAAAATAAAAAAGAAATTCATAAGAATACACAAAAAGAATCTTACCGTAGTGACATCCAATAACAACAATAACACGAGTTTGATTATTTACTAATTTGGATAAAATTATTCATCAATATAAATCATAGAATTATTTATAAAAGTGGCTGTTAAAAAATATCATAATATTGTTACGGTAAAGGATTGTAATCAAACCTTAACAATATTTACTGCATAGGCCCACCCCGACCAGATAAAGCAATCGCGAACAGCAACGACGTCGTTTAAGCTATCCGCCTCGTAACACGTAAAAATCGAAACCATCTTCTCACAACTTGCACACAACTCAAAATTGTCGGTCTAGAAACCATAGTAAACAAAGAAATTCATTCATGGGTTGCCCGGAGGTAGCCGATTTTGCCCGAAATTTTGGTGTCTTGGTCAGAGTTCAGGGCCCTGTAAGTGTCTTGTCTTGTTCAGTGATGACTGTTTATTTGAGATATTTCTTGACTTATGCTGTTTCATCTTTTTTGGTGGTTTTTTTTTAGGACCCAAAAGGGCTGAAGATGAGAAGACATGCTTTCCATCAATACAAGTCAGTTATACTTATATGTTGTTTTTGTTTTGTTTTTATTTTTACATTAAAGTGTTCGTGGGTATGTATGTTTTAGTTCTGGTAAAACGACACTTTCCGCTTCTGGGATGTTGTTGCCTGATAACATGTATGATACTCACTTGGCTGAGCGTGATTGGGGTGTTAGTGGCCTGGTTGTCACTGTTGCTTCTGTTATTGAACCCTTTTTATCCCTTCAACATAGACAACACAACAACATTGCTCAGGTTGGAATTTTTGTAGTTTTGGTTGGTTAGCTGTAAAGAGTTGCTGAATTTTGTTGTTGGGTTTGATAACAATTGATAATGTAGTCGATAGTTGGTTCTTGGGGTAATTGTAGGTGCTTGTTGTTTGTTTCAGGGACAACCCGCGTTGATTTCGGGTGCTCAGATTGATGTTATGATAGAGGTATGAGCTGATATAGCGTTGTTTGTGTAGTTGCAACAGATGTTTTTGGTTTTGATATGATGTGTAAGTGGTGTTTTGATTTACAGGGAAAATTAAGGTCAGAGACTGAACATGGGGATTTGGATAAGGGAGCTCCTAGTTGGGTTACGGCACAAGTTATTATGTTGGTAGGTGTTTTAAGTGACTTGAAGTTAGTTAAATCTTTTTGTTGATTATTGTTAGTCAGAAAGGTTGTGATATTGGCAGCCACTTTAGACTCAGTGATAACTGAATTTTCACTTTTCAATTGCTATCTCGTATTGATTGGTGTTAGTGTGAGAAGGACCTTTAACTTATTGTGAGGTTAATCGATCTGGTTACTCGAAAGTGTAAGAGTAAATGGCAGCATGCTGCCAAGAAAATAATGATTACAAAAATTTAAGCTGTGTCATTTGTGATGGTCAGTAAATGGTCATTGCTACAATGCTACCATCTCTCGTCATTCTTTTAATTTTCTATGATGACCCCACCTTGATTATAACGTTCTGGTTTGAGGTTTCTCTTTGTTTTGGAATAGATGTAGCCGAATGGAGTCAATGGACTACATATATATAATTAACCATATATTTAATAAGTTGTAAAACAATGCAGCTGCATTATTGCATTAAATGTTTGTCGTCAGTGGCACCAGATGTAACAATTGATGTCAAGTATTTTTTTTTCGTCCCTTGAATTTATAGTACTTTCGATATATGATTTCTGTAATATGCTTTTGATGCTGAGAAATCAATGCATTCCGAAGGTTGACATCCCTGTGTCTTCCCTTGCTCTCCAATCACTTGTTGAAGCTTCTTCAGGCTCACCTGAGCATGGATGGGAGGTTGGTTGGTCTCTGGCCTCGTATGACAAAAGTTCTCAGCCTTTAGCGGATGGTGTTCGGACTCAGGTCTGTATTTCATAAATTTTCTGCATGTGCTTGTAATTCGTATCATATTGGATTTTCAGTTTGGACTATAATTTTTGTTTTCTTAACTTTATTTGAAGTAAAATAAATTTCTACCAGAAGACAAATCTCTTTACATTAGAATAAATATCACAACTTAAAACCTTGCCATCCGAATCTGTTTATCTTGGGTTGACTGCTAGTTGGCATCGTGTGGAGAGGTATCTTTCCCAACAGCAATACTCTGATTACTAAAGTTTAATTAGTTGAAAGATTTTTAATTAAATAAAAAAGTTGGAGCTGCTGATATGTCTGCTGCTTATACCAGAAACCTGTGCTTATGTATTTGAGAATTTATGCTTGCTGATTTGCGATGACCTCTCTATATAAACTCTAATAAGAGAAATTAGTCTTTTGAACTAAAACAACCCATTAAATTTCTGCAAAGAAAATAATAACAATTATTAATAAAAGAATCTGTTCTTCATCTTTGGATTCCAGATAGTAGTTTAATGATGATTTCAGGTAGCAACATTTATTGTTGAATGGTCATCAACAGTTCTGTGTATAATTTTTAATTCCTTCACTATAATGACATATTCCTTAGTGGTCCATGGCTACAGGAAATGATTTAATTTGAACAGACAATTCAGTTTTACTTAGTGAAATTAAGTAAAAAAAGTTCAGTTACTGTCAGCAAGAACAATGTCTTTAAAACTCACTTTAAATCACTGTTTTATTAGAGATGCTAAAAACGAAGGCACAAAATATGGATTCTCTATTTCCCTTCTGAAGTAATTTTCATTTATATATAAAGTGCAATATTGATTATAAAACTAATCTTTTCAGTTTGAGCATGACAACAAATCTTTCATGGAAAGCCACTGGCATTTGGTTAGAGAGGAATCAAGCAATCCAAGTCTTATGGGAAAGTCAACTACAAGAATTGCTTTTCTTGGGGTTTCCATGGATTCAAAAGTAAAGTTTCTTTTAGTTTTTTGTTAATTCCTTTCTTATTCATATATAGTTTGTAATAATTTGTAATAATGAATGAAGTTGTTGAGTGTTTTTCTGTCAGTAAAAATTTTTGTATGCTATTTTGACATTGTGGATTTTTATGAATTAGGATCTGCCAAACATCACCATATCATCCTTGAATAAAAGGGGGGATTTTCTTCTGGCCGTGGGTTCTCCTTTTGGAGTCCTCTCACCCATGCACTTCTTTAATAGGTAGGATTTCTTCACAGTAAGTTTCTTAAAGGTTTGAATATCCAGTTTTGTTCTTGGCAAGGGCACATTATGTAGCAGGTTTTCATTGTAAATTAAATTTCATTGTACATTTAGATTTACTATAAGGTGTAGATCTTTTCCCCATGATTTCTGTTTTCATACTATTTCCAGCTAGTTGGGGTGCTTTTTCTGTCATATTTCTCACTCATATTGAAAAGATTTAGGAATCGAAGTGATTTTGACTGAGATGGTAGACCCTTTAGGACACCATAATGTTTGGTTTCTTTTCCTTTTACTTATTTATGTGGTTTGGAAAGTTAGTTTCATTTATGCTCTCTGATTTCCAAATTAAGGTGAACTTATTCAATTGCCATCTAATGGAAGATTAGATCATTAAAATATCATGTTGATGGTTCACTAACTGTTGTAGCTGAAGATATTAGAAAGACTGCACAATTATTTTAAATATTTTGAGAGTATTGACATCCTTTTTCTTCTTCCCAGAGATATAATTTTAATTCTTTTGGCAATTAATTAAGTTGTTAGCATAATGGGAATGATTTTATAATAGCTGAATAGTAACTACTTCTTTTGTATTACTTTTGAAACCAGAAATTTATGATTAACCAGACTTTGCATTTGTTTTGGACTTTTGTATCATATTTTTTTAAAAAATTATCTCAAAGTATACTGTTGCAGTTGTCCTTCTTTTACCAAAGGTGGAATGTTACATTGTTGGAAAGTCATGTCTTTGAAATTGAGATGGTTACTTGAAAAGAGCAGACGAATGTTATGAGTATACTAAGATGTTGTTTTTGCCTTACAATGTTTGACCAAGGGACAAATTATGTAGTGGTTTTCTGCACTCTAGAAATTGTAGAATTCTTATTGTCTACTTTTTGAATAACCAAGTTGCTTGGTTACTGGTTGGTTAACATTACTGGTCATAGTTCAGGAGTGAGATTATTAATCCTTTTAGCACATAATGAGGTAAATCTGTGTTGCAGACATTCCTTGTACATATTTCATTTCTAATTCTCTGTTTCATGGTGTGATCCTCTGGTCTATAATGGATCTCTTTCCTTTGATTGCCTCCTCCCGTCTTTCCTGGGAGGTACATTGTTTAATCCATTATCTGCTTGAACCAGCATATGCATGGGATCTGTTGCCAACTGCTACCCTCCTAGATCATCTATGTTGTCATTGCTAATGGCCGAAATTCGATGTCTTCCAGGTGTGAGCATTTCTCTATTATGTTTTCTATGGTTCATTTGATGCCGCTGAATATTGATCTATTTTCACTAAATCGTTCAGGAGTGGAAGGTGGTCCAGTTTTTGGTGAACATGCACAATTTATTGGTATTTTGATCAGACCATTAAGGCAAAAGAACAGTGGTGCTGAAATTCAGGTAATCTGTGAGATTCATTTCTAATTTCTTGTCTAAATTATCTCATGGTTTGCATCATACAAAACTGTAGCCTTGGGTAACAGCTGGTGATTCCATGGGAAGCCATTGCAACTGCTTGCAGTGACTTGCTGCTGAAGGAGCCCCGAATTGCAGAAAAAGAGATCAAAATTAACAAGGGAAGCTTAAATGCTGTAGGGAACTCATTTTTATATAACAGCTATGACTCAACTGGCCCCTGCTCTTATAAATACAAGTATCCTGATTTTTGTTGGTCGTCTCCAGTACCAGTTCAAAAGACAATGGATTCAGTTTGTCTTATTACACTTGACGATGGCGTATGGGCATCTGGTGTTCTGCTCAATGATCAAGGCTTGATACTTACAAATGCTCACTTATTAGAACCATGGAGATTTGGGAAAACAACTCTAAATGGTGGGAGAATTGGAAATGAATCAAGAGGATTGTCCGTTCTACCTGGAGCATCTGCATCTTCTGGACATACTGGAGTTGATGGTTATATGGAGAGTGGGAATTTACCTGCAAAGACACTAAAGATTGTGGATGCTTCTGTAGATAAACATAGGGCATCTAACTTAAATTCATTTTACAGAGGGCATAGGAACATACGTGTTCGTCTTGACCACCTGGACCCCTGGCTTTGGTGTGATGCTAAAATAGTGTATGTCTGTAAGGGACCTTTGGATGTTGCCCTACTGCAGCTTGAGCATGTTCCAGATCAGCTTTGCCCGATTGTTGCAGATTTTGCTCATCCATCTGTAGGATCAACTACATATGTTATTGGACATGGACTGTTTGGACCAAGATGTGGTAAAGGCTTAACTTAGTTTATATGCTTAATTTCTTTGTTGGAAGCGTAATCTCCGTTTATTTTATTTTTACATCATTACAATTTTCTGTTAGAGAACTTCAATTAAGTCTTCTATACTTGTTCGTAAAAGTTGGATGAAGTATCTTATTACTTTTTTGGCTTTTGACAATAAAATGGATCTTGATACTACAATTTTATGAGTTCTGTTTGCTTTCTTCTGCATATGATCAATTAAGATTTACAAGTGTAAGTCATTTGATGAATCACATGAGATACCTAGGTATAGAAAAGTCTTATCATAAAAGTGTGATGTAGTTCATGCTGTGGTCTCTCGCTACTTCTTAAAATTTGTATCATTTGCCATGAGGATAATGCCAATCCATTTAAGCAATTTTTTTGAGGTGGTCACTCTAATCATGTTCTTCACTCTGGTTTACTCAGTTTAGGAGTGTGGTAATGTTTTTAATATCATGAAAGTGAAAGAACAGATTTTATACCAGATAATTGTTGCTATATGTCTAGAGCGTGTATCATTTGCAATTTTTACTGAATAAATAATCACTATATCTGGTAAATTCCAAATGTTTTCTTTGTTTCCTATAGAATCTGTTTTTGCTTTGAATTATGCAGGCCTCTTCCCTTCTGTTTGCTCTGGGGTGGTGTCAAAAGTTGTCAAAGCAAAGTTGCCATCTTATTATCAATCCATTCTACGAGGAGGTTCAGAATATCCAGTGATGCTTGAGACAACTGCTGCTATCCACCCAGGTGGTAGTGGTGGCGCTGTTGTCAATCAGGGTGGTCATATGATTGGACTTGTTACTAGGTACAGTGAATTGAATTGTCCAAATATGAATTACTCACTACTGGTTGCCAAATTGGATTTATTTGATATGTTTTTTTACGGCCTTAAAGTGGGTCAATAGTTTCTAAAGTCTTCTTACTAGAGTACACTGCTCTTAAATTTTCTTTGGAAAGAATGTGAATCATTTTTTCCCTCAATAAAATCATCAGATTTTGGGTTCTTATGCCTGAATGACCTTACTATTTCAAAGTTTAAGAGGAACGGAAGGTCAACTGATTAAGATGTAAGAGGAGAAAACAGCATAAATTTATGTACTTTGTACCAGATAAATTTAAAAACTAATGTAACACAGACTATCTCATGGGACTCGGTTTTTCTGTAGTCTTGCTTTTGGAACGCCTGAATGTGACTTTTGCGGTTACCTTGTTTAAATAAATTCTATTTACTGAGATCTCTTCGGTTCCAATCACAATCCAGGGGTGGCAATAGTTTTAGGCATATCAAGAAAGATTTCACAAGCTGTGAATGTGATAATCCAGTCTATATGATTGGATCTATCTTTTCCTCTGCTAGCACCAGAGATTATATTGGCTTCTTTTAAGTTGTTCACCTCCACTCTTTGTTTTGTTGGTTGATTCTATGTTGCAATATTCTGGTTTGGAAATGGTCTGAACTCTGAAGTAGATAGTGTATACAGCATCCCTCTTTTCCTTTCCCATGAAGTGAATTGTTGGATGCACTCTTCTGTGTTATAGTATAGGGCATGTAATTGTTGATTAATCACTGGACTTGAACTTTCTGTGGAAAGATGTAAAACTACTTTGTTTGAGCATTCACATTCCTTGGTATGAAGTTTATGTTGCTACCTGACAGATCTGGGTTAGTGTTACTTAAGGGTGATGGTATGACCAAAATCATATAATTTCGTACATGTATGTTAGTTAGTGTTAATTGAGCTCTACAGTGCTTGCAGATTGAATTGTTTTTAATGAGATACTCTTGATACAGCAATGCAAGACATGGTGGAGGGACTATTATTCCGCATCTAAACTTCAGCATTCCAAGTGCAGTTTTGGCACCCATCTTTCAATTTGCGAGAGGTTAGGACGCTAAAATAGTGATTTGATACCTATTGATGATGAAATTTTCTTTTAATCCCAGCTGTGTGGATCGTTTTTGTACCCTATATAGAGATGCTTGTGAAATCTGATAAATCTCTGCTTTTTCTTTGACAGATATGCAGGATCTTTCACTCCTACAAAAACTTGACCAACCCAACAAACATCTTGCTTCAGTATGGGCGCTGATGCCACCATTATCTCCCAAGCATGGCCCTTCTTTGCCTGATTTACCACAGGCACTGTTGGAAGACGGCAAAGAAGGGAAAGGTTCCCGGTTTGCTAAGTTCATAGCTGAAAGGAAAGAAGTCCTGAAAAACTCAACTCTAGTTGACAATATGGGGAGGATTTCTGGTGAGACATTTCGCAGTAAGTTGTGACTACCCGGCACTTTGTTGTACCATATAAGAATGCAGTCCTGTACAAAATGCAAACGATAGGAATTGAATTGCTTTGAATCTTGTATCATTGCCTCATATAGTGGTGAATTTCACTCTGCCTGATTTCCTGGGAAATGGTTATTTTGTAACTTGATCATGTTTGAGATCAAGGCCATTGTCTTTACGTGCAAAACAATACTGTTTTATTTGTACTTCGTAAAATTGTATGTGATATTATTATAGGAGGCTTCATATTTAATAAAATTCATTCATTTTGTTTCAAGTTACAGCGATATTCAAGGACTTTAACCTATGTGTACACCTCCATGAGAAAGGAGATTAGCCCAAAAATAACAACATTGAGGAGTAATTAATTATGAACTTCTAAATTTTTTACTGTAATGAAATTAAAGAAAAATAAACCAGTACACTGAAATGTGATTGCTTTTATATTTGCAATATGAACTTGAAATTTAATGTAACGGGAGATGATCAAAAAACTCTCTCTCTTGTTAATGGCAGCTGATACTGTTGGTTTAGACGTCAACTGTTCCGTCCTTTTGGTGGCATGGGTTCGACATTCGGAGTTGTCAATAAATAAGAAGCTCTCCCACCTTATGTGTGGGTTATTCTTCTACCCTTGTGTGGGTCTCTTTCTTATCTTTGTAGGGATGGATCTTTTTATATGGGGGTAGTATCTCACTCCGTGTCATCAATATTTCTATTTTGATTGATCCCAATAGTTTTTTGAGTCAGTTTCAGTCCTCTAAAAAAATAAATTCTTTTTTTTTATATTTATATAGTGAATCGTAAAATATGTTAGATAATGGTAGTTTTAATAATTTAAAAATTAAGATGTAATGATTATAGAAACTCTTTTATGTGTATATATATATATATATATTTTTTTTTTTCTTTTATCACCATATTCCTTTAAAAACTTAAAAACACAGACAGGTGTCTAGTGTATTTAACTTAAAAGCCGCTTTACTTCCTTAAAAAAACACAAAAAAAGGCGCTTTACACATAAAACTCTCTGCACTGCGCTGCAAAGTTGACCGACCACCATTACCACTCTCTCACATCTCGTCGATGCGGCCAATATTTAGAGAGAGTGGGTGGTGACAAGGACGTCCATCTTAATAATTCTTTTTTTTTTTCCACTATCAGAGCAGATTTTCACCACCAAAGAAAACGAATTGACCCAGCTACTGAGACATGGTGGAGACTTCTTCCGGTTACAAGGAGTATCTGGCAGGCTTGATTGCTGGCGTTGCCACCGTCATCACCGGTCATCCCTTCGACACTGTCAAGGTACGAACTTTTTACTTTGTGTGTTTTTAGCTGCACAGTTAGTGCAATGATATTGTTTTTGTTTTATAGTTATTGTTTTAAGTGGGTATTGATTTTTGGGGTGTAAAGTGTTTTAGTTATGGATTTATATTAGAATCTTTAAAAGGGTTGTATTTAAACTGAATTTAATGTTCATTTTGATTGTAAAGCTTGTTGCTGTTTTGAGAAAAGATTGTAGTTTGAGTGAAAAGAAAATGTTTTGATGATTTGGTTTTGTGGGGTGTGTGTGTGTGTGTGTGTGTGGTTCGTTAGGTGAAGCTGCAAAAACACAACACTGAAGCCCATGGGATTACTTACAAGAATGGATTGCATTGTACTGCAAGGATATTGCAAACTGAGGGAGTATGTTTTATCTAACTTGATTTTTGTTCTAGTATGCATTTCTGATCGAGTAACATTCGTGTGTTGTTTCTTGGAAAATTTTTAGTGGTGGGGGTTGTTAGTTGTTAGTGCATATCGTTTACATGTTATTGGTGGACACTTTGCTTGAGGGAACTCATTTTCCTAATCCATTTGCATGGAAACTCCTTCGTTTTGTAAATGGGAGGTTTTGCCTTTACACGGTTGAAACCAAGGTTTAAAATATTGGTTTCATTGAAAATATGGGGAATCTAAATTTATGGAGACATCGATAGAAATATCTAAAATTTCGAGAATATTCTTAAAATATTAGGAATATTCGGGGATATTTTTTTTATTGGTCACCCCAATATACGGAAAATATTGGCGAATATAGGGTATCATTTCGATATTTGATTCCTTGGTTGAATGATGCCTCATGAAATTTTGTATGCATTGGTTTGACTTTTGAGTGTTGCAATATCATATATTCTGTTTTCGTTGGTATCTCTTAACTTTGTAGGTCAATGCAGCACAATGCACATTTTGGACATCCTTTGGAATCTAAGGCCTTAGTGAACCTAAGCCTGAATGGTTACTTTTGTTATATTTACTGCTCCTATTCAATATAAAAATGCAAGTCAATGAGATTTTGATGAATTTATGGGATATCTTATTGTAAGAACTCAATTGTCCTCTTCTTTTTATTTGAAAAATTAAAGAAGAAAACAAAGAATTAGTAAAGGAATATAGAGAGAGATATTGGGAAGTGAATATTCCTTCGAAAAATATTTCAGGGTTAGCTAAGCATGGGGTTATCATAAAAACATGTTACTTTTGATGTATGATGATTGTATCTTACATATGAACTTGCAAACCAAAAGTGATCTCCTATCAGTTCTATTTTTATCTACTATATTATTAGGACACTCACTAATGCAAATATAACAGAAGGTAGAAAAGAAGATTTTATTACTGTTAAACAAGAAAACAGGAACAAAACTCTTACTGCTACACCAAGAGGACAAGGCTAGTGCTACACTAAGCCTTAGCAAAGCTACTCTGCAAACATTATACGAGACACAAGATATCCCCTAGCCTTCCTAACATCCCCTATAAATAGCCATTTACTGCAAAGACACATCCCTTCCAACAAGCTACAATCAAGCTATAATCAATCAAGCAATCATTGACTTTCCAATCAAACTCCATCCCAAAAAGATCTCCCATCAATCAAGCCAAAATCAAGCAATCATTTAGTCTGTTTGACTTTCTAAACTTATCGGTCTTAACATACATTACTGTAGTAATAACCTTGATGTTCGCTGTAACCATGCACAAATGTCAACAATTTAAAAATTTAATCAGTATTATTATTGCTTGAAAATGACTGGCTGTTGCCCTTGACAGGTGAAAGGACTCTACAGAGGAGCAACACCATCTTTTGTTGGAATGTCATTTGAGAGTTCACTTCTCTTTGGCATCTATTCCCAAACTAAACAGCTACTGCAGGTTTGCATGACAATTGTTGGATTAGTTGTTTTACCTGCACCAATCTGTTGAGCTGTTTCTGGCCGGGATACTTACATGCCAGTTATTAAATAATTGATGTTTCTCTTCAAAGGTATTGTGCACTTGTGATTTACTTATGAATTTTCTTCTGGTACTGTTTTAGGGAGGAGTACAAAGCAGTCAACCACAGCCACACGTAATAATTCCTTCTGCTGCTTTTGGTGGATCTATTATTAGTTTTGTTTTATGTCCGTCAGAGTTGGTGAAGGTAAATGCACTGGAAAGTTACATATTGCACTATGTTTCCCTGCATAATCACATATTATACTCATCATTTGGTTGTGACACTAAACTTCTCCAGTGTAGGATGCAAGTTCAGGGCACTGACTCTCTAGTTCCTAAGTCTGTTAGATACACTGGACCCCTTGATTGTGCTCGTAAAACCATAAAAGATGAAGGAGTGAGTAAATCCTTTGCTTAAGGCAGATTAAATACCTCTGTGTTCTCTTAAGCTGACGAATACCTTTCAGGTTACAGCTCTTTTTCGTGGAGGATCTACAACATTGTTAAGAGAAGCGATTGGAAATGCAGTCTTTTTCAGTGTTTATGAGCATTTTCGCTATCACATGCATTTACATCTGAAATCTACTTCATTTGATCACAGCCACCTGATTGACATGGGGATTGGAATTGTGACTGGTGGTCTCGGTGGTGTAGCTGTAAGCGCTTTGACAGCCTTCATCTCAGTTTTTTTTCTTTGTTTTACTCATGCACTGTATCAAATTTTGTTTTACATTCTACATTTTTTTAGTTCTGGTCAGTTGTTCTACCTTTGGATGTGGCGAAAACCATTATCCAGACTTCTCAAGATAAAAGGTCCTCCAGAAATCCTTTTCAGATTCTAAACACGGTAAATAGTCTTGATTTCCTGTATTGTAGCGTTTTCTGGATTAACCTCTTTATACCTCGACCAGTAGCTACCTGACTAGGGTATAAAGGAGACGAGAGGGAGAGGATGCAGATAGGGAAAATAGCTCCGTAATTTTTCTAACATTATTATTAATTGAAAAGTTTGGTCCCTTTGTAGATTTATAGGAGAGCTGGAGTGAAGGGATGCTATACGGGGTTGGGTCCTACAATTTTGAGGGCATTTCCTGCTAATGCAACAGCAATTGTCACCTGGGAGCTAGCCATGAAATTGCTGGGGATCAGGCATGATTAGGGATGATGTTCCATCTACTCACAACGTGCTTCCACTCCTTTTGTCTGCACTTTTAGCGTTGATGGCTGTTTTGTCAAGATATAATCATAGAAGCTTGATACTTGTAAAAGAAGAGTTCTTCGACTCCCCATTTTTGGAGCCTGGTGAACTAAAACAATTGGGGGATTTTGTATGACTTGAAAAAAATGCAGCCCCATTTTTTCGGCTTAATTTTTTAATCTTAGAATGTAGCAAGAACTGCACATTATGTAGTCTGGTGCTTCTGAGAAGTGTGTCGTTCAAGTTATTGTTGACCTTTGGCCATAGAATTGATTTTTATGAGTCTATGATCAAAACTTTCCCAGTTTTACGAACAATATGAGCTGGGCCAATGTTTATGACAATGGATAGAGTTGTGATACCTTTTACCAAACTGATGTTGCTCACATGGATGTATTCGTTTTTTGCCTTGGATGCCAATACGTGTATGTATGTTATTTCTCTCATCATTGTACTGTTCATAGCATGTTGGTAATCTGGGGCCTATCCTATGTTATAATCTAAAAAAAATCACATTTTAGATTCTGATTCTGAAAAAAAAATCACAATTTAGATTCTGATTCTGAAAGTGTCCACTTCTGATATGAACAGGAATTTTATCCTTAACCCAACAGCATCCATGTGCCCTGTTTTTCATAAATTAAAATGAGACCCTATTGATGTTAACATTGTCAACGCTTATTTATCATAAATTTTGTGGATGGTCACTCTCAAGCATCGAGCCATACCTATCTTCATATTTATTCCAAAATTCTCTCCCATTTCTCAAAATATTCTGAGGACGTGTGTTTATGGTGCCTACTTTTGGGTTGATACCACTTTGGATTTTGATAGACAAAAAAAGCAAGGCAAGAACTATCAACAATTAGATTCAACCAACATTTCAATCAATGTGTTTTACTCAAGATTTCGGAATTTTTCATTGTGTGATGACAAGTGATAGGATTTTCCAATATGTCAAAAGAATTTATCAAACTCTGCAGTGGACATTACTTGTGTAGGAAACGTTTTTGAATAAAAGTGTTTTCAAAATTATGTTAAAAATGTTTGTAAAATAGCACTTGTAGTTAGTGTTTTCTGATTCAAAGATATATATTGTCAACCGTTATACATATATACTCGTCTAGTTTTTAGCCAACACGCAATGAAACGCTTTTGACAATTTACTACCATGCACACAATCTATTTGAATTTTCAAATTTACCCTGCAGACTTGCTTAATTAATTTTTTCATGAGCAATTTTGTACCATTTTATTTAAAAACAAGATTACTGACAGCAGGTGGATCAGCTAGCTCTCTCTCTCAGCATATTAACATT
The DNA here is from genome assembly GCA_021234005.1 of Nephelium lappaceum. Lineage (NCBI taxonomy): Eukaryota > Viridiplantae > Streptophyta > Magnoliopsida > Sapindales > Sapindaceae > Nephelium > Nephelium lappaceum. The sequence continues at coordinate 14,744,445 of CM038010.1, forward strand.
GATTCAAAATTCTTAATTTGAGTGGCATTTTATGAAGAAACGGACAAGACCAAAAATTGAAATACAAATATATGATACTTCTAGTCATAGCAAACCATCAAATTAGAGCATAAATGTACGGCCACTGAATTATTGGGCATTGTTGCTTGGGGACACTTACAATGTTTCATCAGGAATAAGCAAGGGGCACCGACTGGCCGGATTGGTGCATAATGCATGGAATATAGCTAATAATTGATTTGACAGAAGAGAGAGAGCGCGCAAGAGAGAATCACATGGTTAATAAGGCCTTTAACTGATGAAATGAAGCTCTGAATATGCTGTAACGGATATATCCTTCTCAGTTTGAGCCTTCTCCATGGTATAAATCAGCGGAGCTTTTACGGCGGCGCTCGTTGTGTCCAGCCAAACGCCTACGACAACTTCTCTTGGCTTCATCAAACTCTGATACATCATGGAACCTACATGTAATGCGACATTTATTAGTTTCAAATTTTAATTGAAATACTTGAACTTGGGTTAGCGTAGTTCATGTTACAATGAGAAAACACCTGGATGAAACATAAGATCCAAGTTAACATACATATCACTACATTTAGCAAGCACTCTTACTCCTATTGTACAATGTGGACAACAACCAGGAAACGAGAAATTGAGAAAAGGGGAGAGAGGTAACTTGACCCGGAATCTTATGACTCTAATATCATGTAACCACTTAACCTAAAATGTATAGTATAAATTTACAAATTGAGAATCAAATGAGAAGGGATTAAGTTCTACTAAAAATGCATGTTTACCAAGTTTCATTATAGAAATGAAATCAAGAAACAGAAGTTATATCTTTAAGTGAAAGCAGGCAATTCAGCCCCCTTTAAAAACTTAATCTTAATTTGTGTATGGTTCCATGTGGTTTGATTCTCAACAATTTTAGCAAAGAATTTAATAAAAAAACATAAATTAAATTCTTTTTTCTTTATTAATATTCTCTATTGATGGACGTGCCCAAAAAGGAATTAAAAAAAGAATTTGATTTCTTAAGTGGGAGTGGAGGAATTAAATTTCTTTTTCAACCGGATTTTAATTTTTTATTTGTGTGTGTCTAAGTTAGTAACCACACCTTAGTTACTTTCTAAGATTATCATATGTAACACATGGAATTTGACATGTTAACACTGCATGTGACTACAAGATGGAGTCGATAAGTCAGTAGTAGATGGATTCTAATGACACCCTTCTTGTTTTAGAACAAACAATAATTAGATGCAAAGCCAACCTCATTGAGAACATTGTGTAAGAGAAGAATAAGAGATGACCTTGCTACTTGAATTAATTGATACCCACTTATATACACCATCTCTTTGCAAGTCAACAGATTTGAGGAAGAGAGAGGGAAACAACTATCTAATCATTCTATTACCACCATGGATAACGAGTATAATTCAGGTTACATACATATTCATCTAATATTGTCCTAAACGCCATTTGAAAGGACAACTTCTCATAGGATCGATGAAGCCACTAATCACTAAAAATATATGGATACGCCTCTATCCGTTGTTATATAAAAATACACTAAATTCTTACAAAAGGTAAACAATCATTCAAATTGTTAGTTAATTAATCGACTAATCTCAGTGGTGTCAATGCAGTTATACTAATTGATGATCATGTTCTCTATATATAGATATGTATGTCTGTAAGTAGGAGTAGATTCTTGGTCCACCTCTTCAATACGCTTTCCACAATAATTCATGTAAATATGACTTCCAGCTCACATCTTTATCTTTGTCAGCTCTTTTTTTCACGCTTGCGCTTGCGTTAGGGGTTTCAGCTCCATCTTTTATTAATTTGAAAGAGTTGTGTTTGAAGAGGGAAGAAACTTAGATGGTTATGTCAAGGATTAAGGAAAGGGATTTGACCATAATAACAAAAATTCTCAAAATTCTTAATGACTATCCTGTCAATAGAAAAATTCTTAATAATTGTGATTGCAAAAATGAAAGTTGAGATGATTATAGTGGTAGTTTTTCTAATGTCCAAATCAATGAGATTGAGTTTGACTCATGCCCTCTACCCCACCTCTCAAAATTGTAACAACTCAAAAACTAATAATAACCGGTTGCAAGCATAATAAGTGTGTTACTAAATCTCTTAACAAATGTTAAGGTCCAAAATTCAAATACCCCCTTTTAAAATGTGATCTTTTTCTTTTTTTTTGTTTTCAAGCACCAACAAAATGTAAGTTTGGAACATGTTTTCAAAAAATTGAAATGAGTTTTTTTAACATCTTTAGTTATCGTAGATTATAGCTCATTGATAAAGAAAATAATTCATATGGTTTACAACATTCAAATATTTTTTTTCATTTACGAATTATAATTTGTGTAACTGAAGATGCTAAAAAAAATTCATTTAAGTTTTTTAGTGACATTTCCTAATTCGACCATTTTTTAGTGCTATTGCATAGGATTTTCACTTCTTAAAATTTAAAAAAGAAAAATCAACTTAACGGCTTATTTTAATAGGTAAAGAGTATATATTTCAAACACTATAAATATTTGTAGGTATTAACTAATTGATTAGATAATAAGGGTTTTTTTTTTTTTTCTTTTTATGTAGATTCTCCATGGAATTGTGGTAGAAATTAATTATGCAAACATATTGATATAAGTGTGTGTAAAATAAATAAATATTTTTTTACCAATTTTAAAAACAGTTTGAGTTATCACTGTGTTTTCACTTTGAAATTAATAATATCTCCTCCGCTTAATTCACCTTTATCAGAGTTATATACAGAGCCAGATGATAAGTCTGCCAGATATTTTTGTTAGCAGAACGAAGTCAATTGTCATTGCCTTCTACGATCTATGTTAAAGACCAATTTAAGTGTATACGAGTCCTATTTCCCCTCTTTCATTTTTTATTTCTTATTTTTAGTTTTAAAACGTAAATTTGATTGCTTTCTTCGAGATAAATACAAGTAGTTAAAATTCATCTTTCTGTTTTTTCTTTTTTTTTGGCTCAAAATTCATCTAAAAAACCGTCTGATTAATTGAGAGATACAACACAAATCATTATACATTACAAATTTGCAAACATAGAGAAAACAAACACATCTTGTAAGAGTTCAACACACATCAAATTAATCTTTTTAATTACTTATAATGCAATAAAGATTCAATCGAATTGAGCAACAAAATCATAATCAAACACAAAACATAATAAAGAACAGTTCAAGAACATACTTGAATGGAAATTAGGGTTTTCTAACCTGCTACATTGCTGGCAGAAACGTTGTTGGAGTCCGGCAAGACGAACAGCAGCAGCCTTAGCATGGACCTCACAGACCTTGTGGCGCCTATGATATCGCTTGGCGTCGGACATATCAACCGTACAATTTTCCACTTGACAAGAAGCAGCAGCACTGCTTGATCCTTTCTTGCCTTTCCTTTTCTTGTCATCCTCTCCAAACCCTAACCCACTACTGTCTTCATCATCATCCTCTTCTTCATCCTCCACCACCACCTCCTTCAAGCTCCTCTTCCCTTCAGCTTTGCTTGTGTCCATCTTGTTTTAAGTAAGAGCTAGAAGGAAAATTACAACTATATATCCAAGGAGATGGATCGGACAAGGAGAAGGAGGAGGAGGAGGAGGAGAATTATTATAAACCTGGTTGATAAGGTTAAAAAGGAGAGAAGAATATATGTGAAGGACCACAATTTCCCATTTTATTTTCCCTGTCACACCAGTAAAGGACATAGGAGGCTAAGATTTATGATTGCTCCATTTCATATACGGATATATTGATTTTCAGAAATGAGTATTTCCAATTTATTAAATAAATATTCTTTTATTGATATAAGCTCTTTCAAATTTTGAAAGATTTCGTATTTTATTATTATTTTAGTAAAATACATAATGAATATATTTTTTAATGTCATTTCATTCTCTTTATAAAGATATATCGACCAAGATTAGTTAGATAAGTTTTACTTATCAACTACAATTATTAGGTTTTCTCTTGGTTTTGCAGAAATTAATGTTGACCGTAGCGTATTCAATTTTGAAGCAGTTTCTGATGTCTGTCACAATCAAAGACAAAAATTTTAACTTCTATGTTTTTGATTGGCGACTACATTAGTAGTTATTGTTAGAGACAAATTACTGTATTCAGTCATTGAAAGTCTATGGTCCGACTTATTAAATATGTACAGGCCTTTTTATAATAGATGAAAATTTTTCCAAGGATGCATGCATGTAGGATTCTCTCTCTTCATTATAACTGATAGTCCTTTTCTTGAGAAAGGGACAATTCCTGCACTTTTGAGTGTATTATTGGAAGGTGAAAGCTGAAAGGTAAAAAAATTAACTTTTTAAGGGTTCCATATGCGAGCAAACCCATCAATCCATCAAGCCTTGCCATGTCTATTGTACTGGGCTGGAATTTCATGTCCTTTGCATTTATTCTTTTTCTTTCCTTCTTTTTATTTTTTTCCCTCTCCTGTTGGGTTTCACATGTCATTTTTTGGTGCAGCCAACAGATTTTGAGCATAGTGGGGCACCTGTATACATCCTTGCTTGCCTTACTGGTTTCATGATCATACAAAGAGGACCACACTGGTCAGTTAGCTTTTAAATATACTGGTCCCCCGCCAAATGTACGAGGGAATTGAATTCAGATCAATGATCCAATGTAATGTGGTTGCACATATGTCAGGTTGATTAGGTACTCAGAGAACCGAGTGCTTTTATCAGAGAAAAACAACTTGTGTGGAATATGCTTGTATTTAAACATTGTTTTCATGTCATATAATATATTAAGAATCAGTAATATTATATGGTATATATTTATACTTATACATTATTTTCATATCACGTGATATATTACGAATAAATGATATTACAGGTAGATGTCAACAACAGTTTTGTAAAAATTCTCTTTACAGAGAGTCAGCTGGGACCATAGATTAATCCTTAGCTGAAGTTCCATTGTGCCCATTAACGAGGTTGTAAAAGTATTCATATTTCTAAGACAATAATTGTCAACATAACCACGTGCAAGTGGAGAGGGTCCCCTCTATCATGTAATACGGTCAATGACTTTCAAATTGGTTACTGAGAAAATTGGGGTAGGAGTAGGACAACTTAAATCTTGAGGTTCCATAATTTGATACCGTATATCACAAAATGTTGAAAAGATTGAAAATTGGCAATTTTTTTTTTTTTTTTTTTCGTTTACTTGGTAGTTGGTAACGCAGGTACTCCAACTTTCTTTTTCTGCGAACCCTGTCACCGAACAAAATTTGTCAAGATCTGTAATTTTAATAATTTTTTGTAAAAAAAAAAAAAATTATATTATAAGCTAATAAATAATAAGATTTGATGGTAAATAATGGTTTTTCAATTTAACAATATCTTAATTAAGTTAAAGTTGAACAACGAAAATCACAGTAGGACCTAATTTCCTAGAGCTTTTGATGTTCATACAGAATCATGGCCACTATCATTCTAGCATGGTCCCACAGTCCCACTCATATAGGCTTTTAAAATAGTTTAGTTTAAGGTTTTTAAAACAGTTTGGTTTAACTGAAAACTCCCCTTCACAAAAACCTTTGTGCGACTGCTAATAAGAAGTTGAGGCTACTTACATATCCGCTCAGCTAAAGTGGTTAATAAACTCCCTTAAATCTGTATTTGTATTTGAGTCTCACTGTACATATTTATTAACATGTATAATTTTTTTTGCTTATTATGAGAATAGATTTATTTGATAAGATTAGAATCTCATCATATACATCTATCTATATTTGTGAAGACTTTTTTTTTTTTCTTATTGCAAGATTAGATTTCTCTAAATGTTAAAAGAATAGATTTTTGAGTCGTACATAATGTTTATTCTTTGTAGATTTAGATTTTATAGTGTTTAATCTTATAGATCCAAGTAGATTTTCGATTCATTGTAATTATCAATGTTTTAATAGGCAATAGGAGTTCGGTATTTAATGTCTGGACGTTCAACAGCCAACCTAAAAAAATATTAAAAAAATTAATCGGCTGCCCAGATCGATTAATCGACCTAGACAGCACTTAAAAAAATTGTAAAAAATTAATGGCCACCTAAGTCAATTAATCTGCCCAAGCGACCTTAGTCGATTGCCTAGGTGGAGCTAAGTGGAGACCAACTAGAACCTTCGATTAGGGGATTTCGGGACGGTCGTCTAGACTGATTTTTAGAGTATAAATAATTATATTAAAAACAAATAATGAGGTGGTTAGTTGATAACTTTCTCATATTTATATCAATAAATTTATGGATTCAAAATATGTCTATATCTTCTAAATTTCTAAATTTATAGGTTTTTTAAAAGACTTATTAATCTTTTACACTTCAGATTTGGGTCATCTTGGCTCCTCTCTAAGACTCTAATTAAATAGCCACTTGTATAGCATTAAAAATAACTCAAAATAATAGATTGAGGTTTTTGATATCTTAGCTACTAGCAAATTCCCAATTAAATTTAATACAGTACCCTGCCACCCTTGAGGAATGGCTACATCACCTTAATTTACTATTATGCTTTATGCAAGAAACAGTTTCTAAATTTAAATTATATGTTTTTTATAGACCATTAGTGGTGGTGACAATTCCGACAACTCGAACATCAGACGTTAATAAAATGGTTTAACTTGATGAAAATTGAAAATTACAACTCTAATAGTATAGTGATTAAACATATAGTTCTATGCATTTCCTCAAAACTATAAGCATAATTACAACCATTAAAATGAAAATATCAAACGTTTAACCTTATATTTAAGTTGTTTAGTAATAAACGATGAAACGGGATGAAAGAATTGTAAATGGAACATCTTAAGTTTGGCTTCACATTCCATCTGAATCTAATAGATACATAACAAAGTACGATTTTTATTTTTATTTTTTTGTGACACCACCAACAAAGTACGAATTATTACTTCTAATCAGACGAGTTTAGAATTTATGAACAATTTTGATCTCACATGTGAAATTAAAAATTCTTCATTAGCACCCCCTAACATAATTCAGCATGATTTATAATGAAGAAGGAGAAAATCTGGTAAAGATTGGCATTAACTTTTGTTTGTTTCGAAGTACAAACTTGCAATTCTCTCGTGGAAACGCACTCGTTTGATGCCATTCTTATTGGACCTGTACGGGAGAAATATTTGGGCCGGCCAATTGCTTGTATAAAACATCTATTGGGTTTGATCCGATCCAAGATGTTCCCCTTTTTAGTTTATTTATCTCTTGGGCCTCTCAAAAGTAAAAGCTCGTATTAGACGTCTGTCCATTAATTCATTATCAAATTAATAGCCGGGTATGATTTACTAATTAATACAATATGTGTAAATGGTAGGGGAGTTTTAACAAAGAAAAACTGCGAAACTACATTGTCAGCAAATAAAATCAATTTAGGAGTCCTTTAACAAAGACATTCACGTCTTTGTTCATTTGAATATTAAATTATCAAACATTTAAAAAATGAATCATCATCTGTTAACAGATAAAAAATTCATATTTGTAAAAACTAATCGTCCACCGCAAAGTTTAATTGATTAAAATTAAAGTAAATATACATAATTTATGAGAGTAACAAGTGTGGACCCAAATTTGTTCACTGTCCTAATCAAGAAAGAAGAAACCGAGATTAAAATAGATTGTAGAGCACTAAAAATTGATAGATTGGTCATGGTGCAATTTAATTAAGTAAACACCGTGGACAATAGTCAATAGAAAACAACAGGTTTACAAATTAAGTGAATTTGGAAAACGTAAGCAGATCAGTATCAGATTAACATAATTATGAAGACATGATATTTTAGATTTTATAATTGTATTAATTATTCTTACTTTAATTAAACTATTATAAATTATCATCTGTTGACAGCTTGTGAGCTATGACCACCCAGTCTTCTCACTCCCATTACTACAATTAATATTTTAATTATCTAATTAAGCTTCTTTCCCGTTGTTTATATTAAAAAGTTATATCATTTATTTGACACAGTTGGAGAATCTTAACATAGAAGATTACTCTCTAATATAAATGCATACTTTTAGGTACTTTCATTAAATATATCAAGATTTCTATGCGTTTCTTTTTAAAACAAATTCTACACTATTTTTTCATTAGAAAAAACACTGTAATTATAGAAAAACATCTAGTAGGAATAGTTTTATAAAGTATTTTACATACTCTTTTGATTTTGTTTTAAATATTTGTCTATTCTATTAAATCTCAAAACATAAGTATGCACAATTACTCTCTGTGTATCATTTTCTGCTAGAAGATAAATTTGTTTAGAAAGATTGAATAAAATAGAGAGAAGAAGTGTCCCCCCACAAACATTCTGGGGGACCCACATGAACAGAGGACACTTGAAACTTCCATGAACAACAGTCCAAAGCATGAAATTACAATATCTAAAACAGTGGATTCTGTAATTCTCTAATAAAGGCCATGGATGACCAGAACCTCACTGGAAGTTTCCAACTCCAATTCCCAGGTTTGACTCTCTCCACAGTAGTGAGTAGTGACTAGTGAATCTGTGTATATATATCCCCACTATAATATGGTTTTTGTGTGGCCCATTTTTATATCAAAAGCTTATCATACATATCATGATCTTATTGATCTGGAATGTTAAATCAATCAGCAACAATTGGTTTATCAGCTTTTTATGATGATGCCAACTGTTTTGTTCAACAGCAGCCCATGTTTGGTGAGATATATATATATATATATATATGCAATTTTATTCAAGAGTAGATGATGGCCTGTTCTGATGATCTGTTAATTTTTGTAGATTTGAGAGACATGAAATTGTGAATACAATTATTCTTCCAATCTTAGTGTTATCTAATTGGCAAAAGCAAAGTTCAAGTTTTACTGGATAGATCGAATATACGCAGTCTTCTTTAAGTGTAGATTAAGGGACTTCGAATTTGTAATTAATATAGTGTATAAATATGGTTCATCTACCGTACATCCACATAATTAATTAATTAATGATAATTAGATTTTCATGCAGCGGTCTAATAAGTCGGGACTTTTCAAAACAAGTATTCAAATATTCCAATGGGTTTATAATGTCATATTTTGTATAATAACAAGATTATTCAAAAATTAAATATATACATATATTATTGATGGGTACTTACCTATAATTTTGATTTATAAATTAATGATGTTTTAATTAGGTATTAAAGCCTATTCCACCAACGGGTTTATCAAGAATGTTGAAAAATATGGTTCTAATAATTAAAATTTAACGAAGAACAAAATAATCAGCCTATGTATTGAACAACGTGTAATAATGGCTGTCTATTAAGGACAAAGAATATTCTCTTTTAACAAAATAATCCATCTATATATCCAACACATGATAATACTTATCAATAAAGGACGAATTAGATTCTCCAAATATGGTTTTCTTTTAAAATAAAATTTAGTTTGATTGACATTTAATTAAAAATTTAAAAAACAAACATTAATCAGATAATATTTATAAAATATTTTTAAATTCAGGTGAATTCAAATTAAAGAAAATATAAATTCATCATTATTTTATCCATGCATGCGAGGAACTGCATGTGGTTGCTTTGCTTATTGCCTGATTTGAGCGAATCTCCATCTTGTTTATCACGCAAGTTGCTTAGAACTTTTTGGTCATGCATCATGAAGCACAGCAAGTGCTTAAATTTCTCACCTTCTACCTATAAAATTACATGGAAGTTGCCCTTAAAAATAATTACATGGAAGTACAGGAGGGTACATGATAGACACATCACCACAATTATTATTATTATTATTATTTTATATTCTAAAACAAAATCCTTTCACATTGTTTCTCTATCAACTAGTTGAACAAAAAGTCCAACTTACCCTTATCATTGCAGAAACCTTATCTATGTGGTGGTGGTTCATTCTTTCGTCTAAACATCCCTAATTTCTTTTACACTAACAAACATGAACTCGATATTTGGTTCTTAAACATGAACTCGATATTTGGTTCTTACATATATTATTGTTATTAAAAAAACCCAAAAATCTTAGGTGATGTTTGACACCATTTTTTAAAACTGTTTTTCATTTTTAAAAACAAAAAACACTAAAAAATGTGTTTGTTAATCATTTTCGAAAAGACATTTTCGAAAACAAAAAGATATTTTCGGAAATGAAAAATATGTTTTAAAAAATTTACAGTAAAATTTAAGGTAAAAGTAAATAATAATTTTTTTTTTCGTTTTCTATAATTTTCAAAAACCATTTTTTTTATACAGTAAAACTTAAAAAAGTAAAAATATGCATATCTAGTAGTCACATCGTCATTTTTAAAAACAATTTTTATTAAAACATATTTTCAATTTTACCTATTTTTAAAAATGGTATTAAATAATTTTTTATCATTTTTTATTTTTGAAATTAATGTATTTTAAAAAATACTACTAAATGTATTACCATTTTTAAAAACATCATTTTTAAAACATGTTTTTGGTTTTTGAAAATAAAAATACTATTTTAAAAACGTATCCAAACACACCTTTGATGTTGAGTTTCTACATGTCAAACATGAAAATATGTATGTACAATCTGAATCTAAAAATTCTTATCCATTTTAATCAAGGGTAATACTATCATTTCACAAAGAGAAGGATGTCATATTCCAATGAATCAAGAAGTGCCTAAACCAAGTGGGTGGGAGAGAGATAGAGAGAGGGAAAGAAATCTTTGTCTGCACATTGTTTAGGGTGCAATGTGATCAGGCTTTAATGGGGGCACAGAATTGGGTTGGATTTGATGCTTTGGTCCCCCTAAGCTGAGGCCCCCAATTCTCTCTCTCCATCTCTCAAGTCTTTGAAATACAAATAGAGACTGCAATCAATCCCCTTTATCGTGCGCGTTGGGTTTCTTTCATGTTTGCTAAATTGGAATCTATTGTCAGTTGTGGGTGGAGTGGTGAGTCAGTGTTGGTGGGTAGGACCCATTTTGTTTTCTTCCCTCCACCTCTCCACCTCTGAATTGACTACTACCACCACTACTTCGAGCTATATGCATCCAAATAAGCCTCCTCTATATCTATGTAATTGTATGTTAATTTTCCACGTTGTACACACACCTCCATCTCTCTCCATAGTCCTTTCCTCTACACTTTCCACACAAATCAGCTTATTTAGAAGGATCCCACATTCCCACTAGCTTTCCTTATGTGAAGACAGCGTAAGGGTTCCATCATTGCCGACTAACATAGAATTTAAACATAATCAAGTAAATTAAGAATTGAATTAATGTCTTTAGGACTAAAAAAGTTTACTAATATATATGCATTTTTAAAGCAAAACCTCATAAAAATGTGATTTATAGAAGTGTTCTTAAGAGAATAATTCTGTACTCTTAAATCTTACTTTCACAAGAACTTATTAGATCCTTTTGTGATAAAAATTACTCACCTAATTCTACTTAGATAATGTAATTTTTATTGTTCATGTCTAATAAGCATCTGTTTTATATTTGTGTACTTCTTCTATGAATTACTTATGATGAGGCTTAGCATATGTTTAAATATAAAAACCGACATTAAAAACAGTAAACAATAAATCTTTTTATCAATTAATTAAATTCATAAAAACAAAAAATGGATTTTGGGGAAACAATATAGAAAATGCCAACCTATATTTTCTTTCAAATCCATACAAGATTTTGTTGATAGCAAATGTTAGGGCGATGTTCTATTATAGATAGCAACTGGGTGGGCTAAAATAGGCATGCGTCACATCTTGCCCAACTCCTGAACCCTAATTATGTGACTGGACATGCACATAAATCGCAACAATTATAACCTAATGTAGCAACTGGATGATGAATTAATAATTTAATGGACCAGAAATCTAAAAAGAACAAATATTTTTGAATTAATTAATTGAACAAACAGACCGTGATTTTCTCACAACTAGGAGACTGAAACTGACAGCCCCAATCTTTATCTACCCCTAGCTAACATGCTAATACTGTACTTAGATTCAACCCCAGATTACAGACAGATCACAGACCCTTGCTAGAGATAGAGAGAGAGAGTGCCCAAGTGAAGGGCAAAATGTCCCACTGTTAATATATTATTTAAAAGTAAATGAAGAGACTGCGCAAGAATAATGATGGGATGTTAGGGAAGAAGAGAAGATCCCTTGAAAGACTACAAAATCCGTTTGTTCCCTAAACTGTGCTGCTTTGCTTTGCTTTGCTTTTTTTTTCCCTTCTTTTTCTACATGAGCTGAGCTGCCCACCACATGGGTCTGCGCCACAGCAGCAACACCCCTCTCTCATGCATGGTTCCAAACCTTCAATGAGAGAGAGAGAGATGGGGAGAGAGAGAGAGAGGGAGACGGGCACAGTTCAAGTACTGGGGAATAAAGCGTGGTCTTGCTGTGTTTTGAGTGAGAGATCGATGTAAACGAGAGCTTCCACATGGAGCCCTCTTGTCCTTTTCTCTTGGAATTTTCAAATTCCCTGTTAACTGTTTTCTATACCTCATTAATAAAAAAAATTTTTTAAAAAAAAAGTAAAACGTTTTATGTCATGTACCTCACAACTCACTACCCCTAGATGATTCATATGGCCACGTTAATAGTATTTTCGTACAATATTTTATATAGTATAATCATGATCAAGATTATGACTACTCACTACCTAGTAGTGTCTGGTATGTGATGTTACTTGTTTTATTTGATTTTTGACTTGAATATAACATCCATAAGAAATATATGATAATTCAATGAATTTAGGGGAGATAAAAGTTGTACATGTGATTTTTAATAAATTTCAAAAACATGAGAAATATTAGTGATAAGTTTAAAAATTATTCAAAATTTAATTTGTTTGGGTTTTTTTACACAAGAGGTGGATGATATTAAAAAAATTATTGAGAGTTCAAAATTTCAAATACAGCCACTTGACTATAAAAAGATATCTTATTCATCAGCTCACCACTATCTCCTCAGGAAGCTGCATAATTAATGGGATTGGCAAGAGGAAGAACCACGTTAACTTGTTTAATTAGAACCATATAATGATGATATAACATTAAAGCAGATGGGATCAATTTGGACCATCGGATATGGATATAAATCAAGTACTGGATTTTGTTGTTGAGGGCCTTGATGAGGAGCACCATACAATATTAATAAATTAATGCGAATTATATATTTTTTGAGGGTCTACACATCTAATCACACTAACGTACCTACAAACAAAATAGCAATAAATAATTAAAAGTGGGAAGTGGGATTTGCTGTGGTGCATCGATTACTGAGCTCTAGGGATTCCCTCTATCAATACAAAGGAATGTTACGTAGTGCTGCGGAGTGTGTAGTCTCATGTTATGTGTTTCTTTCTTTCTTGAACCTCTCGAGATTCATCTATATTATGCTTACTTTACCTCACTGTCCTCTTCTTGGATTTTGAATATATGTCCCTTTATATTCTTTTCATTTTAAAATTCTATTAAACAATTGCCCTACTCAAATTCGATTTTTAGACCAGACCCATCACGTGAATTTAGATAAATAATCCCATCATTTTTCTTTTTTCTTGTAATGCTAATCTCTTTCTTAGAGTCATAATATTTCAACCCCATCAAGAAAGAACTCACGTCGCCACCTGCTCTTTGTCTGTTTACTCTTTGTTTCAACGATTCCTTTGAGAGAAGAAATGTTGGGTAACTGTGAGAAGATAGTTGTCATCTCTTCAACTACCAACGAATGGCCACAGGTTCTTTTCTCTCTCTCTGTCTCTCTCACTCTCACTCTCACTCTCAATTATTAGAAATAACATGACCCCATTTTTGTTTCCTAGCTTTTGGATGAGAATATCTATGTTGTGTTGTTATTTTTACCCTCAAACGCCAACTTGACCTCTTTCTTTCTTTTTTTTTTCTTTTTCTTCTTTCCTCTTCCTTCCTCTTTGTTGCAGAATCACATAGATGAGAAGAACATGATGGCGTCGACAAACAGGCTTATGGAGAAACCAGCTGGTCACCAAGAACAACCCCAACCCCAACAACAACAACAACAGCCACTAAAGTGTCCTCGTTGTGATTCCTCCAACACTAAGTTTTGTTACTACAACAACTACAGCCTCTCACAGCCCAGGCACTTTTGCAAAGCCTGTAAACGTTACTGGACTAGAGGCGGTACTCTGAGGAATGTTCCTGTCGGCGGCGGTTGCAGAAAAAACAAGCGCGTGAAGAGGCCTGCTTCTTCCATTGATGGAGCTTCTTCCACTCCGAGTCCAAACCCTAACCCTCCTTCACAGCCGCAGATTGACATTTCTTCAACGTCCAATCCTATCAATCCTTTGTTTTATAACCTCACCACAAACCCATCTGATTTAAATATTCCATTTTCTAGATTCAATTCAAGAGTTTCAAGCACTGTAGACACTGTTTCTGGGTATGATCTACAGCCTCAGTTGAATGCTCTTGGATTAGGGTTTTCCTCTGGACTCATGTCCAGTGATGCTGGTGACAGTAATTACAGGAATGGGTTCAACCCAATTACGAAGCAAATCCAAGATGTGGTTACCTCAAATTCTCTTCTTTCAAGCTATCCTAGCTTCGGTTCCTCATCTTCTACCACCACTACTTCTCCAACTATGGCTTCCTTGCTCGCTTCTAGTTTCCACCAACACAAGTTCATGCATGGTGGTTTGAAAAGCTCTCAAGCATCTAACCAGTTCAATGCCTTGTCATCCTTTGAAGACCTACAAATGGCAGCTAATGGTGAAGCCAGGATAAATATAAAACAAGTCAAAGCTGAAGAGGGACAAAACCGGATGGATTGGAATGTACCATGCCAGAGTCAGATGGAGCAAATCGGGTTATCGGATCCTTCTCTATACTGGAATGCAACTTCTGTCGGTGGTTGGCATGATCCAGCCAATATTGGGTCCTCTGTCACTTCTTTGATCTAGCAAAACCAGACATCATTTCCTCTCAATTTGTCTCCCTCTTTTGTTAGTCTTCTTGGTATTTTTAGTTACTTAGGTCATGTTGGTTACTTCCGTTTGCACTGGATTCAACCCAAAAATGGAAAAAAAAAATGGTAATAGAGAAGCATAAATGGGAGGAGCTTGGATCGGAGTGATCATGTCAGCAGCAACATATCAGCCTATTAGTTTTATCATCAAGGTTGACAATTAACCCTATTTGCGCTGAGAGGAACCTCGGATCCTCTTCCTCTCATTTCCACACAAAGGCATCATCATCAATTCATCATCATCATCATCAAAAGTCTACAGTGTTTGAAGAAATTATCAAGTCTAGCTCCTTGGTGCAACTTTCTAGCTAGTTCAGTAAGTTATTATGGTCTTTTTTATAACTTTGTATGTATACAAATCTATGACATGTCTTTTTTCTTTGTAATGTATTCGCTTTTAGGTTGGGATTGGGGGTTTACTTGGGGTATATGTTGCAGTCCTCAATGAGGATCACATCAGAAACTAATTTTTCTTTTATCATTCTTTCTTTTTTTTTTTTCGCTTTTTCTTTTTCGGCTTTTAGGGGTAAAGGGGATTTGGGTATAATGGTATAGAAGAGAGGGGGATTACTTTGTTATTTCAATGTGGGTGTTTTAGTTTTAAGTTGTTCATCTTTGGTTAATTATTATATGTTGTTGACTTTTGTTGTTCTCTATGTTATTGTTAAGAATGGTTTTCCATTACAAGACTCTTGATAATTCCATATATACCTCTTAAACTTGCTAACAATTGACATGCATCATAATTTATAATCTATAGTTCGTGCATATAAGCTAGCTAGCTGTCCTCCGATTGCTGGTTTGATTTAGAAACTGATTCTGTAAGGTTCAGGACTAGCTGAGAAAGAACTAGAAGTCGAGTGGTTTGCAAGTTAATGTTTGGATTTTAGTATGGTGGATGTACTATAAAGGAACAATCATTTCCCTAGTACATAACCTGATATAGAGAAAGATACAGAAAACGTTACATATAAGTTAAGATTTTACCAGAGCACGTTCTGAAAATAACGTGGATTTTGGTCCTAGACTTGGAATTTTGTGTTCTGGCCGTTATGAGAAAGTTCATGCCCCCTCAAATACATTTGTTTGTGTGTGTTTGTTCCATAGAAAGAAGAAGACAGAATTTACGTGTGTATCAAAAAAACTATGAAGATATTGACACATCGACTTGTGGACACATCAAGATTTTAACTTCGAACTTAGATTATTTTAAATAATTATTGTTGAACTTTTAAAAGTATTCTGATACTTCATCATTTTTAATAATCTGCTTACTAATATGGCTGCCAGTTAACTCATTTCTATTTCTTTACCTTTTAATCGTGGTACTACACATGACTTTGCACCAACATCTCAAACGGATGATGAATTGATATCACTTTGTTTAATTAACATGGTTAGAATTCAATTTGAAATTTAAAGGTGTAATGATTGCATTAAAATAGATTGCTAGCTAGGTAGTAGGATACCTTATTGATCAGGAGACTTGATATGAGATTTAGGTTCTTTTTGGCCCTTATCATCAATTTAGAGTTGGTGTACCTTACTGCTGCCTCATTGAGAAAGAGACTTTAAGCAAAATGTCAAAGGAAGGTACTTATACCTCACATGCAAATCACCTTAATTTAGGGAGCCTAGACTACAAAAATCCTAGCTATTCTTGTGAAAGTTTTAAACGATAATTTTCATGTGATATGGATGTAATTTCAATTATAAAGTCCTCTTTCGATTGGTTTATTTTGTATTGAAACTTTTACATATGTTGAGACCTTCTGGAACACCTTATTAGCAGCAAATAGATTGGTTCTCATTGATGGTATTGTGTTACATATTAATAACTAATACTTAAAATGATAGTTTAAGGGTACCTCTACTTATAAGTCAAATGGTTAATGTACTTTTTTATCATATATGTGATAAGAGTTCGAACCATACCATACATATTTACTAGTATGCGCGATTGTTTTATTCCCATATTGTGAGAGTAAATCTCTCTTGATGTGATGAAAATAGATTTTCGGGTTACTTGTAAAATGATAATTGGATGACTAATTGGATGCTATATATTACCGGAGTCTCTCACCTACCCTTCCTCAAATATAAGTACAAATCAAAGTAATCCGCCCAAGTTAATATAATGCATGGATAATTTGTTATTTAGATGTATTTCTTTTACTATTTTAATATTTTTTTTATTAATGGTCAATCACAAATGTTTTTTGAATTATTATAATTTGAAGGTTGGGAATGTACTGTGACTTGGAATTACAACCTTATTTATGCAAGTACAAGGGACTTTGTAACGACCTGCCTATCTTATTTTATAAGCCAATCGCAGGTTTCAATTGCTCATCTATAAAAACTAATCCTCGGAAAAAAGTTCATGTTTCCTAAATTAGATAAAAAGGCTTTTGTCTTGCAATTTGTAGTCTATATAATCAGCAATGCTACACTCCTTTGCCTTATTTATATGTAACATAAATAACAACCTATCACAAATTCTAAAAGTACTTTAGTACGGATGTGGTAGATATACTGATACTAATAATGCGCTCAAGCTAAGACTTTCTGTGTAAATACATAAACCTATGATGTAATATGTGATAAGAAATGAGCTATAATCAGATATGTACACTAAGACAAGATGTGATATGACAATATCAGTACTTAAGCTAAAAATCATTTATGTGACTCTTATTTGCATGCTTTGATATACCTTATCAAGTTTTGATATATCTTATCCATAATCATTAAGGTTGTGGTTAAATTTGTGAATCTGTTGTTGTTGGAAAAGACCTAAATCTAATGTTTTCAAACGGGAGGTTTCAAATTTCAAATTTCAAATGTAGTAACATCTCCATCAATCTGATATCAAATGAGAATACGAAGAATTTAATTGATGATCTCTTAAAAGTTCAAAATAATATAAATGATAATCAACGATAACCATAGGCATACATCATCATCATCATTATTGTTATTACTTTTTTGATTTAGCACACACAGCATAACCCACCCAGCCCCATGCATATAACTTAAAAGCTCCACAGATTGATAGTGCAGATTAACCCTTGAGTCCCTTATGTGTGTATTCGAGACTTATAATCAACTGTACTATTTTCTTTATAGGACACTATTACTCTAAGCTTCACGAAACATAGAGTTGTACTAACGTAGATGAAGAGCGTAAAAATAGTTGTGGTGGAAGTAGAATTGAAAACTTGTTTTCATTAAGAATTTTGCTATCAGAAACTATTCTATATGAATTTTAATTATTATGATAATATGTTGAAGTATGTGTGCGACAAAAAGATATGTACTAGTTGTTTCTCTTGAATATCCAAAGCTAGGATTTATCATTTATGGAGTGGAAAGTGTTGTGTTTGACGTTAAACGAGTAACACTAATTAAGTAAATTTTTATCTAGAATAATTTGGTAACTAATTTATAATGTCTATATAGGTAATATGATTTAATAAAAGGATATGATAATTAAAAATTAATGTCACAGTAAATAAGATGTGAATTTTGTGATTATTTTTTAAGCAATGCGGAGTTGCTTATTTCAAATCTTGGGCAAAAAAATTGCGTGGTCACACTATCAAAACAACTTAGATTAAAGAGTGGAGGCCCAAGTTGGCAGGAGTCTAATCATCATATCCAACAAAGAAAAACCCAGGCAAACCAATTAAAATGCAAATTGAACGAACCCAACACATTGGCTACTTCTAACCTTAATTTCTAAAACAGTTGACAAAAACCTCGATCGGTTTTGTGCCAGACGGTACATACTGACCTCTGTTGAGCTTGAATACAAAGATAGAATTAGTAGCCAATATTGACCTCCCCTATACCAGCTCTCTCCAAACCTATATTGGACATTTCTATTAAGTATTTGACTTGCATCATTTGCCAGTAATCCAGTTCAGGGATCTTATTTACTGTAACTAGAATCTGTTATGGTTAGATAGATAGCCTAATTGGTGGCCACATCTAGGACAAGGAATTGAACTCAAGGCTTCCATTTTATGGAGAAATGTGGTTACCATCAAGCTATACCTATGATCACAATTGTCATGATACTTTGCTATTTAATTATGACAGAAGCCTTGGAATATAATTATGTCCATAAAATGAAGCAGTGTTTAGGAAAAAAGAAGTTAGAAACATAAATAAATGATGATTAGATGTAGATGAGATTTAAAATTGTTTTCAATTGGATTTGCATGATACCTTTTAATTAATTGAAATTAAACGATTATGTTGTTGATTGTTAATGATATGCCATATATATAATTTAATAATGGGCAAATTACACTAAAGTCCCTTGAACTATGACCATATAACTTAATAATATTCAAGGTTTGAGATTTATTACACAAAGATACCTTATAGTGAGTCAACAACCATTCGACTGATCATATACTTTAGATGAAAAGTCAAACTTACGCCTATAAAAAAGCTTACAGTAAAATAAGATCAATGATCTAGTTTAAGCATTTTTATAGGCGTAAGTTTGATCTTTAAATATAACAATTTATATTTAATATTTATCATAAACTGAATTAACTATCTTTTAAAAAAAAAAAAAAAAAAAATTGGTGGTGCAAATTCTCAAAGATGGAGATGGAGCACATTTGCTCCAATAGAGATGGAGCGTCGCTTTATTTTTGATATGGAGCAGGTTTACTCTATTGATGGTCCTAATTTGACTTGCTATTAATTGTTGGTTTTAGATTTTTTGTTTTTTCGAATCTAATGATGATGATGTCGTGTTCTTAGATGATGAGGACAAAAAATTTTGTGTTTTAATGACGAAGATAAGTAGGTGTTTTGACGTCGAAGAAGAAAAGTTTTCTATTTTATTTTAACGTTCATTTTTATTAAAAGTTTTTTTAAGTAATATATAGATTTCTATTAAGTTTTTTTAATTATTTTAATTATTTTATAACTTAGAGGACTATTTTTACCTTCCTCTATTAAGTATTAATGGTTCTCACTTAACGACAAGGTGGTTTTATGTAATAAATCTCAAACCTTTAATATTAGGCTGTATGACCATAGTTGAAGGTACTCTTAACTCTAATACAATTTATCCTTTATTAATTTTAATTTTTTATTTAAATATTATAATTAAATCGAGCGTTGACAGAGGAGAATGATTTTTAAACTCGTGACCTTTTGGTAGGGATGTGAGAGGCATACTATAACTACGTTTAAGATGATATAATCTCATCTATTTATAAATGCATTTTTCTTTTAAAAAGACTGATTTATGGGAAAGAATAATTGAATTTTCGTAGTCATCCCTTTTCTACAGTCATATTATGTTATTGGACCACTTATTCTAATTTCTAACTGTGTCATATTTTCACAAATATTTTATTCAAAAAGGCGCGTAACTGTTTTGTCTTAAAGCATCTCGATCTTCCGTACTATTGGCTGTTTAGTCACCCGCAGCAACAAATTCAATCACTAGTAATTTTGCTTTGCTAACGGTGATTTAAATTGCTTGACTTTTCAAAGGCCGCCAATAATCTCACGATCTCGTTGTTTTTGTCCTAATTTATTCATTATCTAACATGAGCACAGTAGCATAACGAATTATTCCACACTAACACCCCAATGTGAACGTTGACCTGGTGCCTTGTTGAACATGAACTTTTTTATTCTTTATCATATTGAAAATTCTCAGTTACACACATTAACATTCTAATAAATTGGACATGAACTTACGTTGTTCTATGTAGAATAATAAAAAAAGAAAAAGATAAAATGAACCTCACTTAATAAATATATCAAATAGGTGAAGTATGATATTCTAATTTTAATTAAAGATGGAAGGTTAGCACGCGAAAAGCACAATATATCATATACGATCGATAAATATTAGCGAATAAACTAAGAGTCATGTGTAATCTTACAGAGAAGCTTCTTAAAACCTACCAACTACATTATAAATTTTGTGATAAAAATTGTATTAGAAGCCTAACCTAGTCATTCCTTAAGAGCCATAAAGAAGAAGACAAGTACCCCAACATGAGGAAAGTATGTGGCCAGAAAGGAGCAGGTGGAAGAGAATTAATTATTAAATTTTGTGATGGCATGACACACATTTTCACATTCTTCACGCAAGTACAACTAAAAAAGATAAGAATATTTGAAAGGTCTTTGCGCCATATCATGGCGTCAACCCTTCTCTTCCAAGCAACCCCATTACACGAATTTGTGAAGTTTCTTTGCTGGATTTGAGTCAACCGAATCTCGAAAAATGTAGAGCGCTTGTGGTGATATTGTTGATTTGTTTCTTTGTTTAATTAATTTCTCTCTCTCTCTCTCTCTCTCTCTCTCTCTCTCTCTCTCTCTCTCTCTCTCTCGTATATAGTTATTATCCAGCTTTCGTTTATTTAATCTTCAATACTTATATATCTCTGATTAAACCTGGTAATCTGGAGAATTTGTTCAAAACATTAATTAGTATGCAAATCAATATTCATCTTAAACATGGAATAATAAAGCATAGTAATTATTAATTAATAGTTCAACCTTAATCTATTACGATTACAGGAGTAATACTAATAGAACTTCATTAAAGTAATATCATTTTTCCCTCTTAATTGTATACAAATATTACAAAAACTGTTATTATAATTTGTGAGATTTTCATATACCTCTTATCTTACATTTTATTGTGTACAGGTGCAAGGCTAGTGAATAAGTTTAATATTTATATTATATATAAAATATAATTGTCAGATCAAACAACCAGGGGTCCATAGCTCAGTGGTAGAGCATTTGACTGCAGATCAAGAGGTCACCGGTTCGAACCCGGTTGGGCCCTTCTACTTCAAGGTAAACTATTTTAGAAATTCAACCCATAATTTAATTAAATAATTCTTTTATAAAACTTTAAATCGTAGGTTTTTTTTTTTTTTTTTTTTTTTTTAAAAAAAAAAGACATACCACAATCTAATTATATATTTTATGGCAAATTTTAATTATATATTTAAAAAAATCGTAGGTTTAAAATTTTAATTATATATTTTAATTAAATAATTCTTTTATAAAACTTTAAATTGTAGGTTTTTTTTTTTTTTTTAAAAAAAAAGACACACCACTATCTAATTATATATTTTATGGCAAATTTTAATTATATATTTAAAAAAAAAACTATAAACCATCTTTTCGATTATGTTACTTCAATATATATATATATATATATATATTATAAATTGAGATCGAATAAGTTTGATTATGTTACTTCAATATATATATATACCTATATATATATATTAAAAAATTTTACACTGAATAAGTCAAATGTTGTTAAACCTATAAAGATCAATCATGCTAGCCATGTTATTTAACTTTTTAAAAAAATTTAAACCTTGCTTTTAACTAGATCTTCAAATGCATTTTACCACATAGATAAAGTGATGGACTAAATTTAACTCTTTAAGTTAAAGTTGACCCTACATGAAAATCATAGTGTTACAACTTGTTAATAAGCTAGTTAATAATTCTATTTATTGACATCTCTCTCCTTACAAAAGATCTAATCTTATAATGAATTTATATTCATTGTAAAAATTACAAATATTATACTACATTTATTAATATAGATGAGATTCGTTTAATGATATAGTTTTTACCAGTTACACTTACGCCATGAATTCATGGGTTCGAGTTATATTTTTAGAGATGATTTTTTTCTTCTTTGGGGTACCAAGATAAAAACACATATTCAAGTTAATACAAGACAAATATGCTAAGTAAAATAGCTGCAACCTAAAATATATATATTTGAAATTACCTAAAAAATATATTTTGATTGATATTTATTAAAAATAAAAATCATGTTTTAAAATGGCGTTTATTGTCATCCAAAAATAATAATAATCTGCACACCCATTTTCAAAAAGATAATTATGTTATTAATATACTTTGAAGGTGACTTTACTTATAAATTTTACTTATAAATCCCTTATCTTTCTCATCAATATTTCAACTAATTTGATGAAGTTATTAAAAAAGAAAACTAATGACTGTTTTGGTTTCTAAGAAATCTTAATTTGCTACTATGTCTTCAACCTTTTTGCTATTGTGCACATTCATTGCCGTACGGTCACAACCGCCGCGTAAATCTATTATTAAATTGATTTAATTTCTAAAGGGTTTAGTTACCTTACCCAATCATTAATCTTACCTCTCAATTGGAGCTCTTAGATTGGTTGTAATGATGACTATTGAAGCCAATCTAAGGACTACAATTGAAAAGTAAATTTAGTGATTAGGTAAGATAGTTAAATGCATTTATAAAATCATATCAATATCAGATATAACATAATTTCTATCTATTTTAAGAATTTATTCCCTATATGGATATGCAATGTGCCATTGGTAGAAAAAGACCACAACTTTTGGCAAACAAAATCCTTTCAAGATTTCGCCTTCATAATTTTTATATGTTAATATTGAATAAAGAATTTGAAATTGAGATTGGAGTCATAGTTAGCTCCTCCAAATAATTAGGGTTTCTTGTCTCCACTATTTGAAGATTGTAGGAGAGAGGGAACTGCTCTGATTGAGAGAATTGAAGGGATTTAGAGAGAGAGAGAGAGAGAGTGAAAAAAACAATGAGGAAGAACGAGAAACGTAAATACAGATGAAAGAAAGCTCATTGATTAGTGTAGAAAAAAAAATAAGGGTATTTTAGGATTTATTTTTACTTTTTAACTTTTATAATTGACAAGTTATAAAAATGGGTGTGAGAAAAAACTTTTCGGACATTGACCAATAGGGGTTAGTGGTACATAGTACTCATTAGATTTTAAAATGATATAGGTTCGAATTATTAGATCATACGTGATATTAGGAAAAAAAAAGTTTCAATAGCAATAGAGCCACCCTTTTGAAGATGCAAACATGTTTGGTAACATTTTCTAAATAAAAAAAAAAAATTAAAACTAAAATCAATGTAAATGTATTTAGTATTGGTTTTCTAAAAAATAGAAAAGTAATTGTTTGGTGAAAAAAATAATAATTTGCTTTGGTAATGGTGAAAACAACAATTTTATTTTATTTTATTTTTAAACACTGTAGTTATAACTTTTAAAACATTTTTTTTTTAATTTTCTTTCTTTGACATAATTATTTTTTATTTTTGAAAATAGTTTTTAGAGAACATTTAACCAAGCAAATTTCAGTGTTTTTTTTTTAATGTTTTTAAATCATAAAATAATTTTAAAAACTAAATAATTGAAGAGTATATAGACTAAACTATACACTAACATGTGAAATAAAAGTTTAAAAAAATGTGGAATAGTAATAAAATATGAGAGTGATCTAGAAATTGATGAATTATTTAAATAACTTATATTATTTATATAATTAAAAATATAAAATATAAAACAATTAAGAAGCCGATTATTTCATGTTTGTAGATTTGATATCTCTCTCTTTTTTTTTTTTTTTGACATTAAACCAAAGTACTATAGGAACCAGTTGAGATAATATTTTAAAATACGGTCTAGATCTCTATTCCTAGAAATAGGAGAGAGTAACCCACGTAACGTGGGAAAACTACCAACATTTCAAGTGGGAGGAAATGCACCTTGAACCCAAGACTTGGAAGTGGCTTGAGCGAGGGGTGATTTTATACCACTGAACCACCCTTGTTTAGCGTTTGTAGATATGATATTAATCATGAAAATAATAATAACAATAATAATAATAATAATAATTATTGGAGGGGCAGTCAAACTTTATTACATGCATTGTATAACACAATAAATACCTTCGATAATTTGTCAAGATTTCATTGTTTGGAGGTGGTGCTTATGAAGCCCATACTTTTTGCCACTACATACTTTTCGTTCCAACCCTTAATTCAATTACAATATTCAAAAAAATAGGGGTTATTTCTAAAAACCCCAACTTTTACCCAAAATAGGAAAAAACTCCTCGTAGTTTCATAATTAACATTTTTTCATCCCATAATTTAATCAAATCATCCAATAACACCCCGTTTTTAATAATTTCGTTAGAGAAATGAGGCTGCTGTTAGTGGTGGAAGGGTAAAAATGCCTTTTATACTAAATCTTATATTAAAATATTTTTTAAAAATAAAATAAAATAAAACTTAAAAAAATTAAAATAAAGAACCTTCATCTAGATTTGATTGAAACCCAGATGAAGACAATCATTGGTTAAAATCACTTGAAGTTAAAACACAGACAATCACCAAAGAACTTAAACAACAGTCCACCATCCAAAGAATTCAAATAGTCACTCACTATAGAACAACCTTCATTGTTAGTTACATCGACAATGGTTGCTATTTGAAGTTGCCTACGATCTCAGTTGAGCGAGAGAAGGTGACGGTGGATAAGGAGATGTGAGGCGGTGAGGGTGGCTTTGTCATGAAGAAGACTTGCTTAGGAAGCTTCTTGGGGTAGCCAAGGCTAAACGATGGTTATTATTGGCGGCGATTTATGGATCTAATTTGTCGATGGTAGTTGTTCCTGAGGGGCTTCTAGTTTGTTGATATGGTTTTTTCAAAATATAAGAAATGGAACGTTGTGTGTTTTGTGTTGATTTGGGTCTAAAAAAGAAAGGGAGGGTTATGTGTTTTGGTATTGATTTGGGTTTGAGAAGAAAGGAAGGATTGTGTGTTTTGGTTGGGTTTGGTTTGTGTGTTTTAATTTGGTGGAAACCTAAAAATCTTCTTATTGATTTACTGTTGATTAGGTCTGGGTTATGTGTTTTGGTTGGGTTTCCAACAGCTATGATATGTTGTTTTTTTTGGCGTTGGTGTTGACGATGAACATTTGAGATTGAGATTGTGTTGTTGGTGTTGAAGATGAAGGGTTATGATTGGCTTGACGATGGTGGATTGATCAACCATACAATTTGTTGAGATTTTTTTTTAATTGTTTAAAGATTTGGGTTATAAATCTAGATCTTTAAGTTGAAGATTGGAGATTTAGGTTCATAACCCAGATTTTCAATTGGATTTTTATTTTTATTTTTCTTTTTTTGCAATAATTTTTTTCAAAAATTTTTTAATTTTTTTTTATCTCTACCGTCTATCTTAAAGATAAATGATGGAGATATATTGTCTTTATTTTTATGAAAATTTAAAAATTAATTTTTTAAACAAATATAAATATTAAATTTTATTTTTAAATTAATCCTCATATGATAGGCGGTGAAGAATTTTTTTTTTAAAAAATATTTATTATATTTAATTCTTATTTAATTTTTATAAATATTAAATTATTTTTCATAAAACAAGGGCAAATTGATCATTTAACGGTCTATAATTATTAGAATCACCTTTTATAACAGCAACACTTATGGTGGTGTGAAAAAATGCTAATTACAAAATTATGGGGAGTTTTTTCCTATTTTGGGTAACATTCGGGTCTTTAGAAATAATGCAAAAAATAATTCAGTATTTATAATTATACCCTCAAATCTGTAATTTCAACTTTTAATGAGGTTTACACGTATTCAAAAATTAAGCAAGTATGAAAATTGAAAGCATAATCTAATAATAACGACATCTTTGAGCGAAACCATATTCTTTAATATATTATCTCAATCAACAATCACACGTAATTCAATCTAAACCAAATCTTCTCGCAGCGCAAACACGTGGTAATGGCCGGGGATTTGAAACGGTAATTAACTACATTGATTAATAATTTAGAATGCCATATCATATTATTTTCATCGTTTCACACAACTTCAAATTTACTTATTTCTTTTCACATGTATTCATCATTGGAGATTGCCTCGCCAAAATTAGTGACATCGTGAGTTATGATTGCACTGCACTCAACTTGGCAAGAATGATTACAAAACTCACTATTCAGGAAATAAGTAATTCGAACTTTCAGTAAGAAGTTCACATTTTTTTTTTAAAATCTTTATCTATAAGATATGATAGTGAACACGCAATCTTATCAATATAAATGTAAGAGATATACGTACAATAAAACCATTTAATTTTATCTCATAAATCATAGCAATATTATAATTGTAAGAGAATTAGACTTTCATTACAAAGAATTCATCATTATGATAAACTATTAATGATTATCATTCTCAAGACTGTTTTTAATATTTGTCATTATCCCAATTAGAAGAGGTTTAATCTAGTCCACAAGGCATAATTAGTCCAAAGAAGTTGAACTGCAAATCCAACTGAGACCAAATGATGAAAGCCGGAATGGGGCCTCAAGTCTCTCATGGTGATCACCGATGAGGATGTTGATATGAAGTGGGGACTACCATGCACTTGTGCATGCATGCTATATAATATATATATATATATATTTTTTAAAATGAAGTGAAAAAAAATGTTTATTATAACCCCACAAAAACTCTCTCTCACAACTGATACATCATGTACATGGGAGATGTGGTGGTAAAGTTAGACACTGGATTGTTCCTCCATGCACTTGTCATCATACCTTTAAAACGACGGCACCATAGCATGCAAGAAAGACCAAATTTAAAGGTGGTAAAAGGCGAAGAAGAACGGTTCCACACAAACACTCATTCACTCACTCACTCACTCGGTCAGTCCAATAAATACTTTTCTCTCATGGAGGAAAGCCTCTTTTTGACTTGGACTTGTAATTCTATAATTACTGTATACTTGTGAGTTGTGAAAGGGAAAGGGCAGTCCAAAAAATCATCCTAAGACGGACAATTCGGCTTTTATACGTGTTTTATTATTGGATAA
Source organism: Nephelium lappaceum (assembly GCA_021234005.1). NCBI lineage: Eukaryota > Viridiplantae > Streptophyta > Magnoliopsida > Sapindales > Sapindaceae > Nephelium > Nephelium lappaceum. The sequence goes on from CM038010.1 coordinate 14,772,269, forward strand.
GTGACATTCAACAGTACCATATATGATAATAATTTTGAAGAAGAGATTTTCCGTTATTGGGTATAGTAGTAGCAGTACTAGTCCACTAGCAAGTCAAGAACAGTATTTTGGTTAGAAATCATGACCGATCAAATCTTGATTGGGATGTCCACCTTCCTCCCCCACCAGCCGGTACGCCATCAAAAGATTCAATTTCGTTCGATAATGCCATATCACTATCTAATTAAATATTAATAATAGGCTCCGTAATTAGAGGCACTCATGTATTAGCCTTTGATTAGGGTGCCATTAGTGTTCTTATAAAGGAGAAAATGTGGGATGCGTCATTCATATGAAATCAGCATTTGATATTGTACGCTAAATTTTATAAGTAAATGGAGGAATACAGTTAGAACTTAGAAGTAGAGGGAAATAAAATAAAACTTTCATATTTTGAAATTTGAAATAAAGTGAATTAGTTGACAACTAATACTATGAACTGAAATCTAATTCGTTCCCATGGAAGAATCATGAGTTGCTGACTGGTACATTTGACTCACCTGAACTTCCTCATGGTCTAATTACTCTAAAATTAATTAAGATTTAAGTGCACTAGATTAACATTAGAGGCACACAAGGCCATACTTAAAAGCTAGATGGATTAGACTTACATCGATCAGTTTTTCTATGCCCAACGTGTACACACACACACACACAGGTATACATATGTATGCACACACACCCAATTTTGTTGTGATATTAATAAGTATATCCCTTTCTGTCATCCTTCCCTCTAACATGTTTCATTAGCACGTAAGTTAATTCATTTACACGCTTTTTATTATGTGCTAGCTATTCTTAGAGTTAACTATTTAATTAACTCTCTAGAATCTAGATAGATTATCAGTGATATGGTCACATTAATTTTATGTCCTATAATTAGATTATAATTCTTTTTGCATTCAATCTAAGATCCTTAAGATTAAGTGAGCATAAAAAGATTCTCATAAATGTAATTTTTACTTTTTTATATATCCCTCGCAATTGTTTTTCCAAATAACATCTCTTCATCTTTTATGTCAACAAACTTTAATCAAGTTAACACGATTAGAACAAATTTAGCTTAAAAATCTCTTGAAAAATCTCCTTAATTAATTTGTTAAACAATTTTAAATTTGTCTAAAATCTTCTGAAAGATTTATCAAGATAACAAATGGGGTACATAATACTATAAGCTCAGATTGGCTTTAATTTAAAATAAAAGATGTATGGTGTAAGGTGGCAGGCTTTAATTTCCACTATCTATTATAAAATATGAAAAAGAATTAAAATGTAAAGAGATTGCATCACTATTCACCATAGAGATAGGTTGTACGGAAAAAGAACTGATGGGGGCATCCCGATGAGGGAGGAAGAGGTCTCCCTGAAAGACTCTCACTGCTTTAATGCTCTGGGGTGGACAGAGAAATCTCACTGTGACTGCCCATAGATTTGCTTTACTCGGAACCCACAATTGTCCGCTCCTTTATATCCGTTCAACTCTTTATGTACCATTCTCACTTTAATTGTCATATATTACATCAAAGCTAACTTTTAAATATTATAGTTAGATTATTTTCAATCAATCTAAATTTTTGAATTTAATAACTATTAACTTTATATCAGAAGTTTATATTTAAATCCCCTCACATATAGTAAGATTTTGAGGTTTATCATCTATCTATATTGTATGTAAAAAAATATGTTAGCTTATCATAAATTCTTTCAATTTCTTTTTTTTTTTAGAAAAAAAAAAACTTTCAATCTCACTTGTAAATGTTATAATTGAACCAATAAGTAAGTCTTTTCAAATTTATTATATTTCCTGTTGTAAGATGGTGATTTGATAATTAAGGACAATCCTAAATTGCGTGGATTTTAACGTTGCAATTGTGATATTGAAACAAAGTTAGGCGAATTTAATGAAACATGTGAAGTGTGCATGTTCATACGAAATTTAAACGTTGTAATTCAACGCAAATTTCATGAATATTAAAATAGCTATGTAACTATCATATTTTTATAAATCATGAATTACATCATAAGAGAAGAATTACCTTTTAATGTCATAAAAATTTTATCAAACTAAATGTGAAATAATGGATCCAAAATTCAAAATCCAAATTTCACAAAAAAAAAAAAAAAAACCAGAATTCAATTCAAACACATGACTTGAGAGTTATCATAAAAACAAATCAAAGCATATCTAGGCTTGGACTTAGTTTCATATAGTTACATATCTTCTTGATTGTCCTGTGCAATCGAATCAAATGTGGAGAGAGATATAGAAGAAAGCTTTTGGGGTTTGGGTGGCAAAGTGGAGTGAGTCGTCAGTCCCCCACATGCAACAAAAACGAACCATCTTGTCTAACAACTTTCGCAAAAACAACATCAGCTCCACTATCCCATGCACTCTTCTTTTTCAAGTTTTCACCTATTCTTCTCTTCTCATTTTTTTTTAACACACGAAAACCCTAATTAAACTATCAAAAGTAACACTGCCTTTTCTTTTTCTAAACAAACAAATATATTTGATTTGAACATTAAAGCTCATATATATTAAAGTAAACAAAATAAACAAAAAAGAAAAAAAAAGTTGATCAAACATACACTCCTTATTAACTTTAACAAAAAGTTCATCGAAAAAACAACCTATTCCAACCCAGAAAATCTTTATAAGAAAATGAAAACTATCCTCCTCTTCCACATTTACATGAATACACACATCTCAAATTCTTCCACATCACATTCATATATGTTCCATATTGATCAACAAATATTATAACCACCCAAATGTGAAACATTTTTGTATACCAATGCAAAGAATACCTCCTGAATTTCGCTGTCCGGTCTTTTGGAGTTTGAGGGAGCTACTAGGATTGGCAAATGATATACCGATTATGAACGTGGGCCATAACCTGGCAGATCAGGCCACTGATTTGGGTTCAAAGAAGCAGAAGCAGACCCAGTGTTGTTGTTGTTGCTGTTAGTGTTTCCACTGCTGGTGCTGGTGCTGATACTCCACAGAGCCGTATCTGAAACATTAGGGTTAGTATTACTGTTGATGAAGCTTTGATGCCAATCTTGATGATGTGAAGAAGAACCACCACCAGGCCTGTTTGAGTGGTTCATCAAGCTCTCTTCAGATGGATGATACATGGGGTTCACGCTCTTCTCTCTATTACCCATCTGAAAAAATTGCGTTTGATGAATTTGTTGATGCTGTGGTGACCCAAAAGAAGGGAGACTGTACCCCTGCAAAAGACCCAAATTTGAAGACGGCCCTCCTAAATCATGAGCACCACCACCTACAACGTTGAGAGCTTGATTCAAGGGTTGATTGAAAGACTGTCCAGGTTGGTGGATCGCAGCCAAAGAAGACAAGAATCCACCGCCTGGATAATAAGATCCCATCGAAGCAATCGAAGAAGCTACACCCAGATTACCCGGTTCTTTGGTTCTCAAAATCGGATTGGCTGTCATAACTGGATTTGACGAGAGAATGTTTTGTTGGTTAGTCAAATTTTGATGTACTTCTTGTGGTGGCTGCGGCAGCTGGGAAGACCTTGAATTCTCGCCGGAAGAGGTGGTTTTGGTTCGCTTTCCTTTCCTGCAACCACCGCCAACGGGGACGTTCCTTAGGGTTCCTCCTTGGGTCCAGTACCTTCTACATGTCTTGCAGAAATAACGAGGCTGAGAGAGACTGTAGTTATTGTAATAACAAAACTTTGTATTGAGAGACTCGCAACGAGGGCACTTTTGGGGTTGATGTTGCTGTGGTTGATTGTTGTTGTTCTCTCCTTGCATCGGTTTCAGTCTCCGATCTTGCTGATTCTGTGGCTTCTTGTTGTTGTTATCACTCCCTCCTTTCTCTTGCTGCATATCTCTCACCTTTCTCTTCTCTGATCTTCAAATTCTCTCTGAGAATTTGAGTTCTTTCGGGCGGTGTTGGGTTCAGTGCATGCAGCGCAGGTTTTAGGGGAGGATTGAGAGAGGAGGTGGAGTTATAAATATAAAGGAGTGTGTGAGCTTAACGTGTCGGTCACTGGTTATTGAGAATCTACACAGTATTGCAAAACCGCGGCCATGTTTGGCTTTTGCATGCGAGCTAGCTGATCTTTTTATAATTAAACCACCAACCTACCCACCACAAAACCAAAACCAGGTATCTCTCTCAAAAAAAACAACAGATCATACTAATCAACACACAACAAAGAAACTCAGTTTCTCCCCACAATCCAAACAAAATCTCCCAAGATTCTCACTCACACCCCATATAGAGATGAAACCACCTCTTATATATCTACACAATAAATACCTGCAACAAAGAGGGATGCAGATAGATAGATAGATAGATTGAGGTATTAAGAGAGAGAGAGAGAGAGAGAGAGAGAGAGGTTGGTGCTTTTAAGAGAGAGAGAGGGGGTGTTGTACGGGTGTCGGGCGTGGAACAAGTCCAAGAAGGAGAGGTCTCAATCTGGTCAGCAAAAACTCGGAGCAAACGAAGGGGAAAATGGGTTGTTTGTTTCAGTGAAAGTACAAGTCATTTTATAAAGATTTATAGCTAGTGTTTAGGTTCAGTCCCATCTCACACACCATCCTAGAGTAAAACATAAAAAACCAGAATCAAATTAAAACCAGTCCCTAGTTCCCATTGCCTTGATCAGAACACCCCATAACTTGAAAACGCCAACTCACTACTAGATTTTTTTTTCATTAGATTAGATTACACACACGCTTATCAATCACCAGAATCCCACTGCTTTTGTTTTCTTTTTAGCTTCACATGGTAGAATAGAATTATTGGCAGAAAATAAGTGCAAGATAGAGATAGAGAGAGATCTAATAGAGACAAGTAGTGTAATAGAAGGAGAGGGAGTCGGCAGAGGCGGCTGTTTGCGGCCACAAGAGGGTGGCGTGACCGTAGTCAATGGGGTGGTGGTGTGCTGTGTCAGAACCTCTCTCAGCTACTATTTCGTTTCTCTTTTTTCTCTCTCCTTCCACTTTCCATAGTATCTCTCTTGAGTCTTCAGTCTTCTATTCTTTCTTTCACTTTCTCTCTCTCTCTCTCTCTCTTTGTTTTTTTTTTTTTTTTTTTTTATTATTGTTATTATTAATATTTTTTTTATTTTGCAATACTCTTTTCCGTTCTCTTGTGCATCAATTGTGTGCCATTGGACAGTTTCTCTGATATCGACACCCGTATAGTGCAAGGACAATATTATATCTTTTAAAGACGATTGAGGTCGTAGTAGAGATGGAGATTAAATTTTTTTCACTACTTGTCATTCGATTTTGATGAAATTTGATTTTCTTCTTTTAGAAAAAATCTTTGCATATAGATATTTGACACATATTGAACGTGTTATCTATTTTGATTTGTGATTTATTAATTACAAATTTTCAATACTCACCACAAATATGAAAATATCCAAAAAGAGGAGAAAAAAGGAGAATTAGAAGTTGAAAATGATTGTTGATAAAAAAAGAGAGAAAGAAGAAATGTGTAATATTGGTCTGGCAATTCACATTTTAAATAATTTGACTTTGAGAGTAACTTTAAAAAAAAAAAAAAAAAAAAAAAACTCGTTTTTAAAGGGTAAATGAATAGTGTTGGCAAAGATTAGTTTTCGATAAAATAAAAACATGGAAGATTAGTTGACTAGGATTGTTTTCTTGTTCATAATGGACTTTAGGAAACTTTATGTATATGTTATATAAAAGTATGTTCAATGTATAAGTGTTAATGTTTCAGTTATAACAAACGAAATAATTTATTTTCTAAAATGGATCATATTTAAACATATCATTCTATGGTTTCTATTAGATATTATTCCTACATAAGCAAAATAATTTGGGAAATTCATTGATGGAATCTTAAAGTAGGTTTTAAAGATAATTATGACCAAATCTAGCACATGAAACTGTCATAAATTTGCAAGGTGTGATTCAAGAAAGTCATATATCTGGCATACATATCACTCAAGAGAATTTAAAACTTGGACACAGTGGAGTATTAAATTCACACTTGGAATCTGCTATTCCAAAATAGAAGAAACATAATTAAACACTTACGCAAAATAGATCATGTAATTCTCGTTTTAGTTAGAGGGTAGATTGGGCAAAATTGAAGGAAGTGGGTGGCCAGATAAAATTGTTACATGTCGCTTTGTCTTGTGAATTGGAATGTTGAGGGCGTGGGCGTGGGCGTGGGTGTGGCATGGCACGTGGGGGAGAGCCACGTAAGCGAAGAGGAGGCAGAGAAGAATGGGTAAGGTGGTGGTGGTGGTGATGGGTGGTGGTGGAGGAGGTGGTGACGCCAATGTCCGTTAGGGGTTACAACTGCTCCTCAAGCCACCACCTTTGTAGACAAACGCTACTTACATTACTACCCGCCACCGCCACCGCCACCGCCACTCTCTCTACTCTCTCTCTATTGGTTTTAATTGGCTGAGAATCTTGTTTGAATGTACTTGTGCTCCATCATTTTCTTTGCCTACTATTAGTCTAACCTTCGGTTTTTGTTATAATAATTTTGTCGTCTAAGGTGGTCCATCAGATGGGCTTGATCCATCATGATTATTCGTCCCCGTGTGGAGAGTGGACCCCGACCCTACTTGACCAGTCTTTGCTTAAACTTTAGGCATCCATTTCTCCGCTGCCCTTTTTCTGTTGGGCTCCCATTTGGATATCTTGCATGGGCTTCTACTCAAACCAATTATTGAGTTCGGACCAATCACACATATTGGTCAACAATATTTCACATGTCCTAGCCGAGTTAGGATCGTTGCCTAGTTTTTGTTTTGTTTTATTATTATTATTTTTTTCATAATCTAATAATAATGATAGATGGTCAAGATTATTATATTTTTTTCTCTCTCATGCACTATTAAACTCCAACTTTTATGATAAAAAATCAAGGTAAAAACCAAGGTTAAGAGATGATGCCAACTTGTCCTGATTAGTTATCATTCTTTTTAAAGTCCAAATTAGGATTAATTATCAAGTTTTATAAACCACTACAAGATGATTGTCATAAACTAGAATCTCCATAGATTTCATGACTACTTAATCTTCCTCTATTGCAATAATGAGGAAAACAACATCGAGATTACGGTATCTTTGAAATATTATAAACATGACAACACTAGATAATACTAACATCATGTTTTAATTCATTTAGTTCAATGATACTGACCCAAATTTCATTTCAAAATACAACCAATGCTGATTTTTTATAATTATGAAGACTGCGTTTGGATGAACACCGTATTATGTCGAATTAAATTAGATGAAATTGGATTGAATTAAATGCTGTCATTTGTCTAATACATCATTGAATAGATATAAATTTAATATTATTGGATTAAATTAAATTTTGAATTAGATAAAAATATTAAAATTTATATTTAATAAAACAAAATACATATTTAAAAATATCTTAATTACTTCTAAAAAAATATTTATAATGATTTTTTAAGAAATATTTGTATAAAGTAGAACAACGATATGTTTATTTCTAATTTTTGAAAATAAATTATAATAAAAATAGTTTTTTTGAAAATTAAGAAAAAGTATAACCATAGTCTACAAATCGTGGGTGATGGTGAAACCTATCATCATGATTAGTTTCTCAAATATCACATTAGTTGGTTTCAAAAATGTTGTTTGATTGAATTTATTAATCCCAGCAAGCACCAAATACAGATTTTGAAAATGAATATGATGATATATCCTATCCCTCTCCCAAAATTGTGTATCTAATGCACCCAAAATGGTCGCACGGGTGTAAAAGAAAATCTATAAAGCATTGAAGCATTGACGAATTCCTATAGTTATGTTTTCAATATTGAAATTTAATTAAAATATAATTTATGGATAGTAATGGTAAAGATGGTATTAATATGATATGATACACAGTTTTGGGAGAGGGAATTCCAAAAAATTGAGAATTAATAAATATTGATGAGTCAGAATTACTTAAGAGCAACAATCTAACATTACTCCCGCTTAATATAATAATATAACTTATATTATTTTTGGAAAAGCTTCTTAATCATAGTAGCAATAAGATTTTTAACCAGAAATTGTGTATATATTCATATGTATATGAGAAATTTCTTCGAAAGGAATTTTTCATTGAACAAGGCATTTAATTTCAAATATCGCTTTGTACTGACACCTAACAAAATGAAATATTATGTGCTCTCAACAAAATAAATTAAAAAAAGGGGAAGCTTCATTTTATTCTCTAAGATTTTTAAAAATATCAAAATTTTAAATATTTTTTTTTTAAAACAACTATTTTAATCTCGAACTTTTTCAAAACCCTTTAAAATAGTCCAAATCGTCGCTTAATTGACGGTCAAACCAAACAAAAAAATTTAAAAGACTTAATTACCCTTAACACTCAAAATGATTGTTTTACCCCTAATAAAATCAAAATATTACATATTTTTTTAACCAAATTTAAATGATTATTATTATTTTTTAAATTAAACAATAATTTAAAAAAAATAAAAACCCTACAAATAAAAACCGATCACCCTTTATCAAACGCACATCTCTCTCCTCCATCTCTTTTTCTCTCACTGTCTCTTTCCGGCGCCACCTCTATCTTCGTCGATGAGCCCAACAACCGCCATCGAGAACTCATAAACTGCAGTAACCTCCATCTCTCTCTTTCTTTCTCATCTTTTTTTTTTTTTTTTGCTTTTAATGTTGCTGATGATTTCTTTGTTGAGGGAGATGATGTTGATGATGTTATAACATTATTGATGATGTTAAATATTATGAGAGATGATATAGATGAACTGGGTTGGGTTGATTGGCTTGATGTGTTGAAGATGATGAAAATTCACCAGATTAGTTCTCCATCGTCCATCTATGATGGATGGACGGTGGAGATTCAATATTTTTTTTCTCAATTTTTTTATAAAATTAATTTGAAATGTATAATAAATTATTTAAATTAATTTTTTTAATGTTTAAAATCGTAGCTATTCACGTGTCATGATTTTAACTTCTCATATGAAAAGATCATCTTACTCTTCTCATTCAAGTTTTCTGTCATCGTGGACCATTAGTTGAGTAATGATTTAGACTATTTTTGAAGAGTTTTGGAGAAGTTAGGATAAAAAAAGTTGTTTCTAAAATATATTTAAAATTTTGATATTTTTAAAAATTTCATAGACTAAAATGAAGTTTTCCTAGAAAAAAAAATATCTTGGAAATTGGAATCAAAGTTACACAACCTAAAAGCAGAATATGATGGGGCTTACAGGCCCACTTGATGGCTAGAAAATGCAAAGACCTTTTCAAGCTCAGGGCCTTTCGGCGTGATAGTTTTCGCTTGATTGTGGCTAATTTAACGATTTGCTGATCCATGGCCTCTCTTACTTGCTCCTTAGTTGTCCACCCATTTGGTTGACAGAATCCACTCATTGTTACCAACACCTCCAATGTCGACCCCGTCTTGACCAAACCATAAAGGATTTATACGTCCTCTGCAGCCAACAGTTGACCGGCTTGGTTTACTAAGTAAGGAAATTGAGGAGTGTGAAGATAAGGTGTTCGTTGCGCGAAAAAAATCTTTTATGAGAATTGACGTATAATATTAATATTATTGTGGCATTCCAATAATAATATAACATGTAATATTTCTATTTTATAAAAAATTAATATTGATATATTTCCTCATTTATGAGAAAATTTCTATTTAAAAAACTATATTATGTGTCAAATCATTATTGTAATGTCACACTAATAATAATTTTTCATGAAAGAGGATGTCATGTGATATATTATTATTGAAAGGGCACACTAACATTAGCATGACATGCAACTCAATATCATATGCAATTTTTTCTCCTGTTGCACACACTGTGCTAGAAAGACATACTATTGAGGAAGTGGTTGAGAGTAAGTGTAAGATAGGTAAATATCCCATGTCAAATTAATTGTTAAATGAGGTTGATGTTATACATCGGATGTGAATAATATGTTGAAATGTAATGTTTGGAATGTGAGTAAAATAAATGAGCTAAAAGTGAAAGTTGAAAAGGTGAGTTTAGTGGTACCCGTCCATGGCTTTGCCGTTCTGATTCCATCTATGGCTTGTTAGTCACCCGTTTGATCATTAACCTATCACCAAGATTAAAGATCAACGCCTGCACCTTGCATCAAAATATTTTTACATATGTCAATTGAATAGAAAACAAAAAATTAATAATGAAAATTTGAATTCTCTCCTAATTTAGAATTATATCATAACAAGATTATGATAAATAACAATTATACACAGGAATTCCTACTACAAATAAGAATGACTTCGATACTACATATGTATAAATCTAAAAAACTCACTACAAAACTCACTTCAGTAGGACAAAAAAACACCTAGTGAACGAAGGATATTGTTGTCTTGAGTTGTAAGTTTTCTAAGCTTTTTTGTCTATTGATGCAAGAGCTGCAGTAAAAAATATGTAATTTTTGAAGAATTCCCACTTGAACTGGCAGGGAAGAAATTCTATTCTAAAATTGAAGAGAGAGATTTACCATAAAAAAATGATTTAGATACAATAAGATAACAAAGCATGGGAAATTAAATTTGGAGGAGCTATAAGAGGAAGAGGCATGATTTAGTCACAATAAGATAACAAAGCATGGGAAAATTTGGAGTAGCTATAAGAGGAAGAGGCATGAGAAATCTTCAATGCAATTAAAGATATAAAGGTATGCATTTAATTAATGATTAAAAAAATAACATAATAAAAAATAAATGTGATTTTGATACAACATATATTTAAAAATACTTTACTGGGAAGCAATTAAATTGACAAAACCTCGTAAGAATAAGGGTAACTTACAGATCAATGTGGAACTATGATAAGTAAAATCCCTCTTTTGATCAGAAAATCAGATATGTAATCATCACCACTATGTAATTAATGGTTTTCTAAGTGAATAGCTAGAAATGATTTGGGGAGCTAGTGAGAAGAAAATGAAATGGTTGGATTAGTGAAGAGATCATTTCACAACTTCAACTTAAATATATCAATAAAGTGGATTTGTATGTAACTAAAAGGCCTAGTCGATAACATCTATTTAAGTGACCCAATCGTTGTCAATTCTAAAGAACGCAGCAACATACACGTTGAACTAGTACCGAAGGATTCATTCAAAGAGATAACTGCAAAATGAAATTATTTTAATGCAACAATATAAAAGTTGAGTTAGTCTTGAAGGGTTTAATCAAAGAGATAACTGTAAAATGGAATCGTTTTAGTGCAACAATATACACATTGAATTAGTGTTGAAGGGTCCGCTCAAAAAGATAATTATAAAGTAGAATCGTTTTAGTGCAATAATATATACATTGGATTAGAACGTAAAAGTCCGCTTAAAAAGACAATTGTAAAGTGAAATCTTTTTAGTGTAATAATAAATATATTAAATTAATGAAGAATGGTTTGCTCAAGAAAACAACTGTAAAGTGAAATCATTTTATTAGTGCTTGCACACGTTTTTTTTTTTTTTTTTTTAAATTGTCCTCCACAAATCAAAATTATAATTTCATTGCCCAAAAGTAGTACATTGACAAGTATATCCTAATTCTTGAAGCTAAAGGAGTAGAGTTCTTCCATTTAGCCTTAAGAATTAAGAAACATTAACCTATGCAGAACCCATGTATGGTTACATATAGCTCATCAAATTTAGAGATGTCCATGGGTTAGGTTTAGCTATACCAAAACCAAAATAGTCTCATTGGTTTAGTAAGTTACAATCCAAACCAAACCAATTATAAGGAAAAACCAAACCAAACCAAATCAATAAAAATCGGTTTGGTTTAAGTTAGGATTAAACTAAAAGGTTTTTTAGTTGTTATATATATATAATGAGATGTTTATATAAGTTTAAATAATAATATTTTATTTGGAATAATGTTACACTTTTTAAAAATTTTTCTAAAAATTTTGTCCAAAGTATATGGTAAGCTGATTTGTAGCTACTACATTAATTATAGGATGATATTTTGATGATGAGGTAATTACACATAAACTTGTCACATTATTTGAACAATAAATTTAGATAAATTTTTGGGTAGCATAGTATTACTCTTTTATTTAAATCATGTGCAAAATATCTGAAAGTTGTAATATCAAACTAATTCGATAACAAAAGATAATTACTTTGAGAAAAATGTAGAGATTGGAGGTTGAAATAAAGACGTAAATATAACACAAAATTTAGGTTAACTTTAGTTTTAATATTCTTTTACTACTATAATGGGCGGTTTAGCGATTGAAGTACCAATAGCTAATCAAAATGATTCAACGGTGATTTTTTATAATTATTCTAGATAATTTAAGAGTTCAAGTCAAATGTTAGAATGCACATAGGTTCTAACTGACATTACTGGATAACTGAAACTCCTCTCAGAACCTTCTCTAATTTTAACCCCAAGATGACATAAGTGACATGTCAACTGCTCAATCTGCTTCTACTAATTGGCTCTCTACAATTTCCTTAAAAGAACTTCTAATTAATATTAAATTAAAACTACAAAACAGAAAACTAGTAGCTACGTTCCTTGCTTCCTAGTGGAATCTTAACAAGATAATTGTTTGTATTGCTTTAAAAATTAAAAATGCTAGAACTTAAATTTAAAAAAAAAAAAGAAACTTATTATTGTAACTCCAATGCAAGAAAGCGCAATGAAGTAAAATAAATAAATAAATAGAAAGATAAGCTGACGTTTGTTTTTTTATTTTAAAAGTGAATAATCCTCTTGATATATATATATATAATATCAAAATATATATGTTCATATTTTCTTATTTTTCTTATAAAGTATAAATATCCATGTTGATTTAATTTTTCTAAAATAAAATTTTGAAAACAAATAAATTTACATTAATATCCTTATAACTATTTATAATTATTACATACTTTTTTTGAAATTATATATATAATTAAAAACAAATCATTTAATAAGTCCTACATCAAAACTATCTACATATTTATGATATTTCATAAAATAAATTTTGGATGATTGTAATAATAAATAAATTTTCTATAAATATATTAAAACCACTTAATTTAAAATTATAAATTTGTTCTTTTAAACTTATAAAAAATATGCTATTAAAATTATTTTATCTACAAATCTAAAGATTAAATTCACTAGTAACATATAAAATCAATAATTTGTTGGATAATTGATAAATGGTGAAGATTAAATTGAAATATGTTACTTTCAAAAGGGTACTGAAGGAAGAAAATATCTTAATTTTGATTAAGTAATAAATCATAATTTCTAACTTTCTATTTTAAATTGTATTTTAACATTATTATAGTTGTTTGATCATTTAAAAACACAAATAAAAATAACTTAGAGGTTGTTTGTTTTTTACATTTAACATTTAATGGTGCTAAATTAAGTTAATTAAGTGATTTTTGTTTGTTTTTTTAAGTGGTCAAACCACTTAAAATCATCCAAAAACCACTGAAAATAAAAAAAACTATATTTGTTTACTTTTCACTTAATACCAAATCACTTGATGATTTTATAAATTTATTATTCCAATTTTATCCTCCCCAAATAACAAATTTCCAAGTTTGTTATAGTTTTACATTATAATTTTTTTTTTTAATACTTTAACAAACATATTTTCAAATTTGACTTAATTTTACATTATATAAATTCATTTTAATGATATTTCTTTCAACATTATTTTTATTTAAATATATAATAATCGTAATTCAACTTAATACCATTTTATTTATTTTTGTTTAATTTAATTTACTGTAATAATTAATCATATTTTAATTATGAATAAAAATATTATTAATGTATACATAAAAGTGTTTTAGTATTTGTTAAATAATTTATTATAATTGTTTGTATTATATTAAATAAAGTTACATAACAACTAACAGTAAAATTATATTAATATCAAATTATTAGTTTTCAAACAATTTTAATTTTAAAAACAAACAAGATTACTATATATTCAGATGTAAGGGAAAAAAAAACAAACATGTCATTCAGATTTCAAGTTTCAGTCATTATTCAGTCTTCAGTCTTCAGCAGCACTGTTCAGTTTTCAAACAAAAAAACAAACGATCCCTTAAATAAGTTTAATTCAAAATTGTTAAATGAAAGAAGCAAATTACCCTAAGTCATTAAATGATCACTTGAAAAAAGATAATTATTAAATGATCACTTGGAAGAAAGATGATGATTTATGCAATTAGATGCATCCATATATCAAGTCAAGTTCTACTAGTGGAGTCGCCAGCTGGGTAGATTAAGTTTCGACACTAATTTAGAATTGCATACTAGTGAAGAACCTTAATTGTACTAAAAAAAAAAAAAAAAAACACGGATAAACTCTTTATTCATGAACGAAAATCATGAACCATGATATATATTTTTTTTGGGTGGCTGTATTACCACCCAAGAAACTTCTTTTCTCACCCATTTACTTTGTACACCCATCAGAAAAATTTAAAATTATATATTTTACTTTGTACACCTTATGTAATCCTAAAATCATCTTTTAATTAGTTATTTTCTTTTCCTCCAATATGAACAAACTTGTCTTACATGCTTTAATTATGATTGGCATGAAGAGAATCATCTTGCTAACTTTATAATAGCTTCTTTTGTGATATAAACTTTGCCAACTTTGAAATCATCTTTGTAAAATCAAAGAGTTGATTCTCTTCCATCTTATAAAAAAAGAGGTCCCGAGAGAAAGATGTCAAATGTTCATACTCATAATTTTAACCATAATATAACAAAAACAATTCAAAGAAAATGAAATATGAAACAAGTGATCATAGAGGAACCTAAGACTAAAAATTAAATGAAAAGTGTATACTTAAAATATGATAAAAACATTGTAGTTCAATAAGTATTCATGAGAATTCTTACTGTCAATTAAGGTATTAATATGATTGTGATCTGACTAAAAGAATAATTAAAAAAGAAAATCATATTGTAAATGTTGATTGTTACTTAAAAATGGTGATAATATAAACTTTTTAGGACATCAAAAGTTTGAAAGGTGTTACATAGCACCAATACATATGCACTATTCAAATTTATTTTTACAACAAGAATTCCAAATAATTAAGAATATATAATAGCTTTTTATAATTCTTGTGTACTTAAAAGTTTTAGGGAACGTTTGTTTTTTTGTCTGAAAACTGAACAGTGCTACTGAAAACTAAAAGTTAAATAGTGACTGAAACCTAAAATCTGAATGACTTGTTTGTTTGTTTTTTCTTTTACGTCTGAATGTACAGTAATCTTGTTCATTTTTTAAAGTTAAAATTATTTGAAAACTAGTAATTTGATATTTATATTCGTTTACTATTAGTTGTTATGTGACTTTATTTAATATAATATAAACAATTATAATAAATTATTTAGCAAATGCTAAAACACTTTTATGTATATATTAATAACATTTTTATTCATAATTAAAATATAATTAATTATTATATAAATACTAAAACACTTTTATGTATATATTAATAACATTTTTATTCATAATTAAAATATGATTAATTATTATAGTAAAGTATTTTTTAAAAAAAAAATTATATACATAAATAAATTATTATAGTAAAGTAAATTAAATAAAAATAAATAAAATAGTATTAAATTGAATTACTATTGTTATATATTTAAATAAAAATAATATTGAAAGAAATATCATTAAAATGAATATGTATAATGTAAAATTAGATCAAATTTAGAAATATGTTTGTTGAAGTATTAAAAGAAATTTTTATAATGTAAAACTAGAACAAACTTGAAAATTTATTATATTGGGAAGGATAAAATTGGAAAAATAAATTTATAAAATCATTAAGTGATTTGATATTCAGTGAAAAATCAGAAAATGTAGCTTTTTATTTTCAATGGTTTTTTAGTGGTTTTAAGTGGTTTGACCACTTAAAAAAATAAACAGAAATCACTTAATTGACCTGATTCAGCACCATTAAATGTTAAGTGCAAAAAACAAATGACCTCTTAGTATAAGTACTAAATTCTAAAACGACAGTATTCGGTGGTGGACAGCAAGGTTCATGGCAGAATTAATAAATGTTGATGAAGTCAAAATTACTTAAGAACGAAAATCTAACATTAACCATAGTAGCAATAAGATTTTTAACCGAAAATTGAGTATATATTCATATGTATAGGACAAATTTCTTAGAAAGGAATTTTCCATTGAACAAAGCATTTAATTTCAAATATCGATTTCTAATTGTCACCTCATAAAATAAAATATTATAGATTCTGAAAAATTATAAAAAAAGAAAAAAAAAAAAAAAAAAAGACCTAAGAGATTGGAATCAAAGTTATACAACCTAAAAGCAACATATGATGGGGCTTACAGGTCCACTTGATGGATTAGAAATGCAAAGAGCTTCTTTAGAAGCTGAGGGCCTTTTGGCGTGATAGTTTTCGCTTGATTCTGGCAAATTTTACGATTTGCGGATCCGTGACCTCTCTTACTTGCTCCTTAGTTGTCCACCCATTTGGTTGACAGAATCCACTCACTGTTACCAACACCTCCAATGTCGACCCCGTCTTGAGCAAACCGTTAAGGATTTATACGTCCTCTGCAGCCAAAAGTTGACCAGCTTGGTTTACTAAGTAAGGAAATGGAGGAGTATTGTGAAGACAAGGTGTTTGTTGCACATACTCTGCTAGAAAGATATATTGTTGAGGTGGTTGAGAGTGAGTGAAAAGAGAAGTAAACATCCCATGTTAAATTATTTCTTAATTAGGTTGATGTTATACATGGGATGTGAATCAAATGTTGAAGTAATGTTTGGAATGTGAGTAAAATAAAGGAGCTAAAAGTGAAAGTTCAAAAGGCGAGCTTAGTGCCTACACCTCCATGGCTTTGTCGTTCTGATTCCATGTACGGCTAGTTAGTCACCCGCTTGATCATTCCTATCACCAAGATTAATGATCAACGCCTGCACCTTGCATCAAAATATTTTTACATATGTCAATTATAAAGGAGATAAGAAATTAGGAATGAAATTTTGAATTCTCTTCTAATTTAGAGTTATATACACTCATAACAAGATGACGATAAATAATAATTATATACGGGAATTCCAACTACAAATAAGAATTACTTTGATACTATACATGTATTAATCTAGCTAGAAGACTAACTACAAAACTCACTATAATGGGACCAAAAAAACCAAAAAATCTAGTGAAATGAAGGACATCGTCGTTTTGAGTTGTCAGTTTTCAAAGCTTTTTCGTTTATTGATGCAAAAGCTACAGCAAAAAATACGTCATTTTTGAAGAACTCCCATTTGAACAGGCAGGGGAAGAAATTCTATTCTAAAATTGAATAGAGAGATAGATTTATCATAAAAAGTGATTTAAACAGAATAAAATAACAAAGCATGGAAAAATTTGGAGGAAGCTATAAGAGGCAAAGAGACATGAGAAATCTTCTATGCAATTAAATAGATAAAAGTATCCATTTAATGATTAAAATTAAAAATAACATAATAAGAAATAAACGTGATTTTGATACTACATATATTTAAACAAGCTTTACTAAAAAGGAATTAAAATTGACAAAACCTCATAAGATCAAGGGTAACTTACAGAGCAATGTGGAACTATGACAAGTAAAATCCCTCTTTTGATCAGAAAATCAGATATATAGGTCATCACCACTATGCAATTAATGGTTTTCTAAGTGAATACGTATAAATGATTTGAGGTGCTAGTGAGAATAAAATGAAACCAGGACAAGAAACATAGTAATGGTTGGATTTGTGAAGAGATTATCATTTCACAATTTCAACTTAAATAGATCAATAAAGTGGATTTGCATATAACTAAAAGGCCTAGTTGATAACACCTGTCTAAGCGGTCCAATTATTGTTAATCCTTAAGAACGTAGCAATATACACGTTGAATTAGTGTTGAAGGGTCCATTCAAAGAGACAATTGTAAAGTTAAATCATTTTAACGTAACAATATAAATGTTGAAGGATCCACTCAAAGATATAACTGTAAAGTGGAATTGTTTTAATCAGTAACAATATACTTTAGTGTTGTAAAGTGGAATTCGTTTTAATCAGTGCAACAATATACACATTGAATTAGTGTTTTAGGGTTCGCTCAAAGAGACAACTATAAAATGGAATTCGTTTTAATGTAATGATAGACACGTTGAACTAGTGCTTAAGGTTTCGTTCAAAAAAGCAACTGTAAAGTGAAATCTTTTTAATGCGACAATATTATACACATTAAATTAATGAGGAAAGGTTGGCTCAAGAAAACAACTGCAAAGTGGAATCATTTTAGTGCTTGCACATGTTTTTTTCATTGTCCTCCACAAACAAGAATTACAACTTCATTGTCCAAAAGTAGTAACATTGACAAGAACATTCTAACTCTTGAAGCAAACGGAGTAGAGTTCTTCCATTTAGCCTTAACTATTACGAAACATTAACCTATGTAGAACCCATGTTTGGTTATATACCTCAACCATCAACATTAGGGGTGTCCATGGGTTGAGTTTAGCTATACTTAAATCAAAATATAGTCTCATTGGTTTAGTAACCAATTGTAAGAAAGAGCCAAACCAAATCAAATCAATAAAAATCGGTTTGGTTTGAGATAGGATTAAACTAAAAGGTTTTCTAGTTGTTAAAAAAAATTATAATGTGAGGTTTCTATAAGCTTAAATAATATTTTATTCAACTCATGTTCAGAACATCTACAAATTGTAAAATAAAACTAATTCAATAACAAAAGATAATAACTTCGAAAAAAATGTAGAGGTTGGAGGTTGAAATAGGAATGAAAATTCAATATATAATTTAGGTTAACTTTAATTTTAATAAGTTTTTAATATTATAATTTGATTCAGTTATATATGTGGGAGTTACAAAACCAAACCCATAAACCAAAGCAAACCAATCGGGTGTATTTTATTTTACAAAATCAAACCGATCCATTTTGGTTTGGGCGGTTTAACGGTTGGAGGGCCCACGGCTAATCTAAATGATTCCACGGTGATGACAGAAAACTAGTTCATTGCTTCCTAGTGGAATCTTAACAAGGTAATTGTTGTATTGCTTTGAAAATTAAAAACGCTAGCACTAAATTTTTTTTTAAGTAAATTAATTTGCCCTTACTGATTATTTTGTATTGGAATTTCTATAATTAAAATTTCTCATAAAATACGAATATATAAATCATATTTTGTGTTGAGATTTTTTTAGAATTAAAATTTTTCATAAAAATGTTGATATATAAATCATTTTATGAATGACAATAATTTTTATTTAAACACAATGGCGAATTTACACGCATCTTATAAAGATCAATTTTGATCAAACACAACTGCATATACCAGTGAACGACACAAACGGGAAGCAAATAAAAATTTGATAATTTTTACCCACACACCACAAGACATATTATACATCATCGACCGAACTTATACATGATCCAACATGCCACGTGAGCCACACATAATAAATACAGCAGTGATTTATATTGGAAGTAAAGATTTTTTATTAATATTAATACTGTAATAAATTTTGATACTATGTTAAATTTTTTATAAAAGAAATTTAAGATTAAAAGACGTACGAGAGAAAAAAATATAACAATTTTGATTATCCATTATTTTTTATACTGATATATCATTATATTATTTTTTATACTGATATAAATTGAGTAAAAATATATATATTAATTTAATCAAATAAATAACAATTTATTTGAAAGAAACAAAAATTAAGAATTAACTGCGAATTAATTATAACAACAAAAATTCAAAAAAAAATTGCTACAACCTAACTCATAATTCTCTTTTTAATTATTAAACTAGATACAATTCAACTTGTTAAAAATACATAAAACGAGACCAAAACTAAAGGGAGCACCCATAAAAAACCCCCACTATATATAAGCTTATTTGCAGTTGATTAACAAACCAAATAAACTCCATTACCCAATAACACTAATATTTGTTCTTCTTGTCATCACGCTCACGCTCTCCTGCTCGCCTCCTGGTTTCAATAACACCTTCATCCATCGTCTGATCTCTGTCACAGTCATCTTTCCCCACCGCAACCTCTTTAATCTTCTGTGACGCCTCCTTCGCCACGCCCCATGCACCCTGCGCCGTCTGCTTCGCTTTCTCCCCCAAGTTCTGCGCCGTCTTGGCCACCTTCCCCGTCCCTTCCTTTGCCTTTTCCGCCGCCATCCCCGTTACGTCCTTAGTCTTCTCCTTTACCCCATGAGCGTGCTCTTTCGCTTTCTCTTTCGTCTGGTGTGCCGCCTCCGCCGCTCTTTGTGTCCCCTCATTTGCTTTCTCCTTTGTATCGTATGCATATACTCTTTCGATTTCTCTTTCGCGCTCTCTGCAGTCTTGGCTGCCATGTAACTCCCTTCTTTCGTCCTCTCCTTTGCTTCCTGCCCGTACTCTTTTGCACTCTCCTTTATTTCGAAAGCACGCTGTTTAGCTTTATCAATCACGTTTTCTATGTCCTCATCAGTCTAGTTCATGGTCTCCTTCGACTTGTAAGCCATGTCAGCCTTAGAGTCTCTGGCTCGTTCCACTGGATCACGTCCCTGCACACCAACATATAGTCACCTTACATGGTTATATCTAGTGTTCGAAAACTCGCTACTCGCTACTCAACCAGCGAGGCAGCGAGTAGCGAGTACTCGGCAACTCGGAGAGTACTCGGCGAGTACTTGGTTTGACCATCGGTCAACGGTCAAACCGTTGACCAATGGTCAAACCAGGTCAACCCTGTAAAATAAAAGTGATAACGGATTAAATTGAGTATAAGTTTTAATATTTGTGGTCAAAATAGAATTGAGTTAAAAGTTAAGGGAGGAGACCGATATTTTCTCGGGACGTGACCGTCATTTTTAAAATTGATTGGGGAGGAAAATAGAAGCCAAAAACTTGTTTTGACTCACAAAATTGATATTGAGTTGGTCGTCGAGAAGAAGAAAGAAGAAGAGAAGAAAAGAAAGAAGAAGAAGAAGAGAAGAAGAAGAAGAAGCTGCCGACCAACCACCACCGACCGAAGATGATGACAGACGGTGACCTTGGCTGTGACGGCGACGGTGACGAACAAGGCAGAGACCGACGGCAGCGACGAGCAGTGACAGCAACGACGAGCGACGGCAGCGACGAGCGACGGCAGCGATGAGCAGCGACGAGCGACGGCAGTGACGAAGCAGAACGGTAGAACAGAAGAGGAATTGAGGAAGAATGAAGATAAGAACTGCCGAGTTGGAACAGCGCCAAGTTGGACCGAGTTGCGCCGAGTTGGGCCGAGTTACACCGAGTTGGGCCGAGTTAAGGCTGAGTTGGGCAGATTTTTGACCCGGGCCGATTTGTGCTACCGATCCGACAATTCTCGGATTGACAGCAGGCTGAGCGGCGAGTCCTCGGCAAGAACTCGGCCAAGTTTTTATTCCATGGTTATATCTATATACATCAACAATTCAAAAGAATACACTTATATAGTTACCTCATTGTAGTTGTAGTTGGAGGCAGTAGAGAAGCAGACTCTAGACACTTTGCCATATGATTTGAGAGAAAGAAAAGAAGACTGCGGAAAAGTTTTAGAGATGTTGAAATCGACGTTCTTGGTTAGGAACATAGCTGCCATGGTTGATGGTTTTGGTTTGTGTTTGATTACTTGTGTTTTTGTTTTTGATTTGCTGTAGGCTCTTGGTGTGGAATTGCACCCTGATTTTATAAGGTGTAATGGGAGAAGAAGGTGGCGACCTAAAAAGTTGACAGCGTGGAGGAGTTCGTGCCACGTGCAGGACATGTTGTCAGTTTAGTTCTCGAGCGGTTTGGCTGTTCAACACTTGATTCCTTTTTAAAAACCAAATAATTAAAAAACTTCATTTTAGTTCTTAAAGTTTTAAAAAATATCATATTTTTAAAATTTTTTCGAAAACAACCTTTTTTATCCTTAACCTTTTTAAAATTTTTCAAAAAAATCCAAATTATAAGTCAAGTACTGACAATCAACAGTGATAGATAATTTGAACAGCAAGGGTAAAATGATCTTTTTGTGTGAGAGATTAAAATTATAACACGTGGATGGTTAAGATTTTAAAAATATAAAATAAAATAAAAATAACCTTTTGTAAATGAGGGCATTTGGGTAAATAACTAATTTTTTAAAAAACAAAATAAATTAAACATCTAAGCTAATTTTTTTTTTAAAAAAAAAAAACCCATCATCAACATTAAACTGCTCAATCCTTTCCACATTTACAAGCCCAACAAAATCAAACACTATTCATCATCATCACAAACCCAGTCCCTTCCACAACATGTTGATGCCACTCTTCACTACCTTCATTGACGCGTCGTATACATATATTAGCTTCTATCGTGTGGCAGCTTTCAATAGCTCCAACAACTTTTCTTTAATTCCTTTTTAATTGATCCATAAGAACCTCATTAAATCTGGTCTGATTTTCTTCGGCAACTTCAACTTGGGTCCACTCGAGCAAGGCTTCATGTTGAGTATAATAGAGTGCAGGTTCATGTCGGATCCGCTTAATCATCGCGGGTTGTTTTTTGGTTTGATTGAGAAAACCATCTCCAAACAAGACCACTTTTAACCTAGATCGTGAAAACGGTCCCTGAATTCGGGTCCTATAGAGAGTCTCCATTGAGTCCTTGATTTGGGAAAACGACTTAGATCGAGGTCTTCATCGAGTCTCCATCAATGGAAACTAATGGTTTCTAGTTGGAAACCACTCAAGCCAATAGGTGGTTATGGGATTTCATGGTTTGATGTCGGTTGTTCAGGATGTGTTTGAAGATGATGTTGGATAGGGTGTTTTGTTGGGTGGCATGTTTCTAGCAGCTATTTGCTTCCCATAGAGATCACATGTAGGAATAAAATAGAGGGTTTGCAATGGATAGGTGCTTATGATTTTCGCAGTGGATGGTGTTTCGAGTTTTAAAGGTGTTTTTAGGTTGAAATAAGTGTTTGGTTGTGGTTTTTTTTTTTGTTTTTGTTTTTGTTTTAAATGTGAATTGGGTGGTTTTGATGTTTCTTGAATCTTGACAAAGAGGGTTACAGTGGTGGTTGTGGGAAAGATGAAGAGACGGAGAGACAATTATGGTAAAGGTATAACAAAGAGTGGGTACAGGTCTGGTAGTGGGTATGGGTCTGGATATGGCTTATGAGGTGGAATTGGAGAGGGGTGATGGAAGAGAAAGAGAGGTGGTGGATATGAACCTTTGATTGTTGAGTAAGACGATGGGTTCAAGATGAAGAAGATGATGATCCGAGGTTGAGATAATTTTTTATTTAATTTTTTAGTTTTTTAAAATTTATTAAATTTAAGGGCGAATATGGTAGTTTAAAAGTCATTAACCACCATTAGGGGCAAAAAAGTCTTTTATGCATTTTGTCTCTTTGGAGCGTCAATTAACTGGCAGTTTAGGACTTTTTTGAAGAGTTTTAGAAAAATTTGGAATAAAAAGAGTTGTTTTTAAAATAGTTTTAAAAATCTAATATTTTCTAAAACTTTAAGAACTAAATTAAGTTTCCCCATAATTAAAAATAAAATATAAATGAAAGGGCGAGCAAGAGAGGACGTCTTGTTTGGTTTGTTCTTGGGCCTAGACTTGGACATATCTTCTTTTCATCGAGTGGACCTGTAAACCAAATCCTTTATTTAAAAAAAAAAAAAAAGAATTAGGTTGTATCACTTTGATTTCTATTTTGTTAATGAGATGATTACCAATTATTAAATTTAAGATCAATGGTCCAAAAAATTCATGGTTTGAACATTTAAAAAAATAAAGAACAAATAAAAGAAAATTCATCCTTCTTACAACTATACCCTTGTATTGAAAAGGTCATGTGTACTAGTAGAACCCCTATTTCAAAGGTTTGTTTTTTCCTTCTTTGACAGGTGTAATGATTTCATTTTAATTTATAAGTTAATAATTACGAAGTAATATTTGGAAATTGGAACTAGAATTTTGTTACAATGCTGATTTTGTAACAAAATAAGGATAATTAGAGGATATAACAATTTTTTTACTTCTTTTATATTTTCAACCCTCATCAACAACCTAATTTGGTGGCATTTTTTCTACTACTTTGGGGGTCGTTCTCTCCTAACCTGAAAGTAGATTTTCAGGTTGCACATTCAGTTGAGATACCTATAGGTTCCGATAGCCATCTGACCAAAGGTGTCAGGAGTTACTGTAAATAATAATAATAATAAAAACTATATAGAAATTGTATAGTAGGAAAAAACTTATAACTAAATGCTTGATTAAAGAAAAAAGTCATTTTCATTGAAAACTTGTCATACATATATAATAATAATAATAATAACAATTCTCTAGTGAGGGATCCCTCACTTTAATTAAAGTAGGGGACATCCTCTTAATCCTTAGATTGAGTAGGTGAACCCACTTTTGTATTTTTCATCATGGTTCATCTACCCATCTAAAGGCTAATAGAGTATCCCTTATTAGAAAATTATTATTATTATTGTTATTGTTATTATTATTATTATTATATAATAATAATTATTATTACAACACACACACACACACACCCACTCTCGAAGAGAGCGAGTACGCTCGCTGCCAACCATTCTCTTGGTAGAGGCTACCCTAAACCTACTAGAATTGACCTCACCTATAGTCTTAACACTGGTGCTTTCCTTATCATAAACATCCACACCTCTTACCTCCACTATACCACCTATAGGTCCAAGAAGGGGAAACCATCAGACAATTCGAGTTCCTCATTCCCCTAACATATGACTACGATGGCTACGACTTGATATCTACAAACAGAAAGTATATTAAAACACAATTTTTCCCTCTCAATAATAACACGATCGTGGACGTATGCAATATTTAAAGGGTCCAAACCATATTAAAAATTTTTGTCTATTTAACTACTTTCTTACATCTTCATTATCTTGTTTATTCACCATTATTGTAGCCCTACATTCATCATTTGCATTCAATTCACATTGATTCAAGTGTTCGATCGACTTTGATGTTTACATTAGGTTAATAGCAGTTTGTTGTTTCTCTTATAGTTTTCTTAATCCCCTAGTGGTTGTTTTCATATAACAAATTTAAAAGAAAAAAAAATTCAAAAACAATTTTTGAAAAGTTCTAAAATGAACTCAATATAAAACAAAAAACTTACTAAAAGTAGGGGATGATTACTTGGTGTGTCCTTTTTTTGTTTTTTTTTTAAACACTGATATCTTACGAATTTTATGACTTTCGGAACTTGTCAAGATTGATCATTAATAATATAATTCAGATGATTATTCCCACAATTGGGATATGACAACCTCTACTAAGAGGAGACTCATATGCACATTTTATGTTTTAATAGATAGGGTGGGGACTTGAAGCCAACTCCTACCAAGGTTACTTGGTGTTGTGTGCAAAGAAGAGGGCAAGTCAGGGCAACATTTAAACCAAAGGTGGCGCCAAGTTTTCGAAGCCAACTGTCTGTTCTTCTCTCACTGGGCAGATGGGTATCCCGAAACCACCACCCATCCACCATCTGTCGCCAACCACACCCCATTGGCTCACTCGGGTCCTCTTTCACTTCCCATTTTTTTCACTCACATAGAGTTACGTTTTCTCTCCTTAATCTCTCTCCTCCTCTGCAAAATTCATGGCTTTTTCTCACCCCGGACCATATGCAACACTTGATGCGTTTCTCTTGCTGTTTCGACATCTGGCCACTCCCTACTGGCGCCATCTTACACCAACACCACCACCATTGCCTTCTTCTTCAACATATCCAACTCTCACACACTCAGACACACAAACGCACTTACATTATTTCTCTATCTCCCATGAAATAGAAACTACACCTCTCCACCACAACCACCACCAAAAGTATTACCACTCTCTCAGCTTTCAATGGAAAACACCTTCTCAACATCTGACCCACCAACCACAGTCGCAGACGCTGCATTTACCACCACCACAAACACCAATAACATGGGATATGTACCTTACTCTTACTACACCAACTTTCAACCAATGAATTTCTCATCATCATTAACAACAACGTTACCGGATCAAACGCTTCCTCAACAGTGTTTCTTTCCAGCACAATATGTGCAACAACCACCTTATCTTCAAACTCCACAATTTCCTTACTTTTACCAACTAAACCTGGCTGGTCAACCTTTTGCTGCATATCCTGTGTATCCTCTCTGGTTCGGTCAAAACGGGGTCGGCAATGGAGGTGCTGATAACAATGGGTTGTTTCAACCAAATGGGTTGACAACAAAGGAGCAACAAATAGGGTTCCTGGATCCGCAAAGGACAAAGTTTGCTAGAATCAAGCGAAAACTAGCACGCCAAAAGGCCCTCAGCTTGCAAAGAAGTGCTTCTTCTGGGAGTTCTTCAGGTGCAGCTTCTTCGATTCAAGTAGATACTAGGAGACTAGCTCACAACCGAGATCTATACAACTTCTGCACGCCAGATAACAAAGTGGGTTTGTGTCAAATCTTTATTATTTTTATCTTGTCATCATATGTGTTTTTTGCTTGACTGGGTATTTTTCCTTTTTTTCATCTCTCTTTTATCTCCTTGAATGATGATTTTAAGTTTTATCTTGCAGAGACTTCGAGTGCTGCTGAAGAAGCAGCTAAAGAAGAGCGATGTGGGTTCTCTGGGAAGGATTGTTCTTCCAAAGGTGAGATTTTTCTGGATCAATGTGAGTGTAATTAAGGTGGTCAAATTTTTTTCTGGTTTGGTTTTCTATTCTTTTGATTCATTTTTCACTCCAAGAAAAGATGATAGAAGTAAATGAGCCAACCATCGTCTTTCATTTGATTTGCTCTTATTGATTACCACAAACATGGTTGTGATACAGTCTGCCTCATAACTTCCCTTCCTGACTTCTTCTCGATTTCTACACCCGAGATAAAGCAAAAGTGAAAAGGAAAAAAAAAAAAAGGAAGGATATTATCACTCATGTCATCATAATTATTTTTATAATAATCATTATTTACATGGCATTCCATATAATTGTCTCAACAATTTGAAATCTAATATTTAATGTGTTATTTCTACATTGTAATCCAGAGAGAAGCAGAGGAAAATCTTCCTGGTCTCTCTGATAAAGAAGGCATCCAAATAGTGATGAGAGATGTCCACTCTTACCAAGCTTGGACTCTCAAGTTCAAGTAAGTAACGTTAACACATGGGTTGGTCCCTTTTGCTTTTGTTTTTTTCCGCCTTATTTTGGCAACACGTCTACTTGCTGACATTAACCAAATTTAGGGGGCAAAATGTTTTTCTAATTTTTATTCCTTTTAATGTATGTTTTTATGTGGTGACAACATAGGTACTGGTCTAATAATAAAAGCAGAATGTATGTTCTTGAAAATACAGGTAATTAAATACCCACTTGAAATTTATTTTCCTTTCCGGTCTAACTTTCGTCTGGGTCTAATTCTCAGTTCTTACTTTTCCATGTTCAAAACTTTATTTTTTCTCCTTTTTCCATCGACAGGAGATTTTGTAAAACAAAATGGGGTGGAGACTGGAGATTCCCTTACTCTTTACGAGGATGAAAGCAGGAATTTCGTGAGTTCATCATCTTCCCTTGCAATGTGATATTAAAAATATATGTGATGTACAACTTCCTATTTTGACAATCCAAGTTAAAATTCTGAAAACAAATGTTAAAAAGTAGAAAGTTTGTTTTGCTAGTAGACGTTATTGCCTCATAGATGACGATATATTATTTGGAAGTATGTGGAATAAAAAATGACAAAAAGCAACGGCCTTAAAATGGATAAAATTTTTACTGCTTTATTTAATTTTCTTAAACAAGTGCTTGTTTAGTATAAATACAGCTAGGATGTGACAACGTGCCTGGCACGTGTGTTTCTGCTTTTGTGAAACTGAATTTGTACTGGAGCCTTGGCTTAAATTTAACTCTAGTGTTTCAGGTGCATTTGATTTTCAAAACTGTTTCCTGAAAACGTGGTTATGTCTAAATGTTCTAACTATGAATGTATTCTTATACATTGTTTGCGTGACAGTATTTCTCCATTGAAAAGTTGGTAAAACAAGCAGCCGAGCCCTCCAATAGCACAAGCAACAACAACCAAACATACAACAACTGCCTACACACACCACCCTTGAACCAAGTTAGAGATGAAGAAGAAGTTTCTTTGGAATTACTTATACAACAACTTAACCACAAGGAGCAACAAGAAGCTAACTACAATTTCATGACATCGCCACTGGACTATGCTTTATCACATAGACAACCTGAGGAAGCAAACGAGGGTCCATCTACTACATACAACAACATGAGTCATCGTCTCGACAACCATCCCCACTTGGTGGCTTCGAATAGTAAAATGGGGCGTGTTGGTGGTCATGATCATCAGACCAACAACACCACTGATGATTGCTATGGCGGCCTGGATATGCTGCCAGATGTTAATGAGTATAATTTTTCTCTATGAGCATGAGGAACCAGCTTCATCATGCCTGATCCAGTGGAAGACAATACTGCCTGGTCTAGTAAGTCCATGGTTAATTAATTGGTTTTTCAATTTTTATAGGGACATACATGAACATGATTGTTTAGGGGGCTTGGACGGATACATAGATAAAAATATACCAAAAAGGCAAAAAAAAAAAAAAAATTAATTGTAAGGGTTGAGATTTTTTTTATATGTTTCTCTTTATGTAAATTATTTCAAATGAAATTAATAGAGAAGTTTACACATTTTTTTTTCTTCCAATACCTTTTTCTTCTTTTATTTTTTCAAGTTGGATAACATTCTTTGATAGTTATGGTAAGGCTTCATAGATATCATGAGTTGTATAGAATTGAATATGAAATTTAATGTTCAGGCGTTGAAATGGTAATCACCAATCAGTATGATCAAGACACGACGACAAATTTATTCATTAATGAGTAGTACAACATTGATTGTCAACTTCTCTTGTATGGCGTGGAACCCAAATTTTAAAGAATTCAAATGATGATAAGCTTAGACATTAAACCACACTAGGTTGTTTGGTTCCTAAACCATTCCACTTACCAAAGAGAAAAAACACAGGATGGGTTGTGCATCGAAATTATATAGTATAATAATTGAAGGAAGAAGTGAGACATATAACGGCCGTCCAAGAGATTTATATAGTTTGAAGTGTCCTTCTTGAATGCAAACGTATAGGAATAAATTATGAGTATTAACATTTTAGCCACTGATTATGTAGAACGTGATATTTATTTACACTTTCCAATTGTTTCGCTACAAGACTGTATATACATCTCTAACAGTTGAATTCAATGTTTGATTTTTAACAAAACTCGACGTCATAGTTTATTATAATAGGATATTAATAATTAATTTATTTATCAATTTAAATGAATAAAAATATCTAATTAATATATTCACTCTTAGTTGAATAGTGTAGACCTTATTTTTTGCATACTTTATCTTTTAACACTTTTAAATATTCAGAAAAGTAAAGATTTCATTCTATAAAGTGAGATATAACTTTATAAGAAATTTAATTCCTATGGTCGATGGTAACTATTAATTAGTTAAATCAATCTAATGATTTTTGAAAAATAAAGTGTATACTACTACTACATTGTTGTAGAAAATATAGAGATCGACAATAGTTGGGGGCCTTACCGGGAGTATTATAAACAATGGACTCAATCCAAGTGTTAAAAGCAAATCTACTATGCTAAAAGTTAAAAGCAATATGGGAACCGAAGAGAAAAACATTGCAAGAAAAGTATACAAATTTTTTCTATTAGCATTAGGAGTAGGGATAATATCGGATTGGATTGAAACGAATTGGTTGGCCCCAAGCCAGAAACCCAAAGAAGACCAACTTAGGATGAAGGACTAACACATAGAAGAAGAGAGGTTAAAGTGCACTTACCTTTAAATAGGCCCTTGTATAAAGGGATTTTTTTCCTGTTCTCATTTACCTCACTAACACAAGCAAGAGCATTTAAACTTTAAAGGCACTTGCTAGCAACTATGCCGCCACTTTGACTAGATACTGGGCCAAACAGACCCAAGCTCTAATGTCCAACCAGGATGGCTCGATTCCCATTTTATTACTTTCTCAAACAAATTGTGTTTGTTATATGATTGTATTGTATTTAATCGGAAAAAGACCATATTATGATTGGCAACCATGAGAAAGTTAGATGATTGATAATGCAATTTCATAGTGGACGGTAACAAAATTTTTCAAGCATACAATGAAATTCATCATTCCTGCGCGTGAGTATGTCTGTGGTATCCAAATCTAGTCTCAGTTTCAAAAACTAGCCTTTTTCTCACAGGATAATACTAAGGAATCTCTGTTGTTTGATCGAACCGTTAAGGACCCCCTATAGGTTGACATAATTTCATTTTCCCCCTTCTATTACCTCTGTTACCGAAAAATAATGACAGCGTGTAGAAAGATGATATTGTCAAAAAAAATGTTAAAAAATTTTACAAAATAATTAATAGATAAAATTAAAAAATTATTAACAATTTATTTTAATCTGATTAAATTTCAAAATAATTTAAAAAAAATACTTAGAATGAAAAAAATAAAAAAATCAACCGCTGGAAACCTTCCAAACCCATTTTCCAGCAACTCTTGGGTTTCCAGCGTTAGAAACTAGATTTTTCTAAATTCATTCCAAACCAATCTCCAATAGAAACATCAAACACATAAACACAAATCACTACCAGCATCAAACATCATAACCAGCATCAAACATCATCACCAAGACA
Organism: Nephelium lappaceum; assembly: GCA_021234005.1. Lineage (NCBI taxonomy): Eukaryota > Viridiplantae > Streptophyta > Magnoliopsida > Sapindales > Sapindaceae > Nephelium > Nephelium lappaceum. Next base: position 14,803,149 of record CM038010.1, read on the forward strand.
CCAACACAAAACACAAACATTAAACATTGTCACCAACACATAATCACCACCATCACACCACATAAACCTTCATCAACGCATAAATCACCACATCAACACACGATTCGTCACTATCAACCATTTGAAAAAAAAAATGAAATAAAATTGAAATAAATGATAAACATTGGGTCTCCTTCCCTGGAGGCATGTGGTTTCCTACTTTTCGACAAAGGAGATAAACCAATTGCCACCGTGTTGGAGCTCATGCCGCCACTGTTCTTGCTGTCTATGATGGACGAAGAAGAAGATGGAAGAAGAAGAAGAAGACGAAGATGAAGAAGAAGATGATGATGAGAGGATTGAGGAAGAAGAAGATTATGAGAAAAAATGGAGAAGAAGATGATAATGAGAGGATGGAGGTAGAAGAAGATGATGAGAAGAAAATGGAAGGTGGAATTAAACCGATTTATTTTTAATAATTTTTTTTCATTTTATTTATTTTCCATTTCCTTTACTTTTTTATAAAAAAAAAAAAAATAACATCTCCACCATCCATCATTGAAATGGATAGTGGTGATGACATTTTTTTAAACAAAAAATTGTTTTAATTTAATTAATTAATATTATTATATATTTTATCTTGTTTTGATGATTTTATCCTTCTTGGTTAACTATTAAATATTAACTTTGAACGTTTAAATTGAAGGTAAAAAGGTTTTAGACTATTTTTATTAGTGAGAAGAGATTTTTTTTACTATTATTATAAATTATAAGGGACCTTTAACGATACTCGTACGCCAAAGAATTTTAATTATTATGTCAAACTGCACGAGGAAACTAGAATCATCCCTTTCCTCACGAGCTTGGGCTTTTTAAAATCACCAATGTTTGTTGTGGGGTGGGGTCCAATGTTAGACAAAAATGATTACCAACGTGTCGTAAAATTATTGGTCTCCATACCATGACTTCCCAAATTATCCTGAAACGAAAATTGAAATTCCAACATAGTCCTTAACTGAAAAGTTTGAGATAAGCCCTGTACACAGCTCTCTCTTCGCTGCAACAGCAACAGAGAGCTCCTCCTCCTCATCATCACAATCCATGGCAACAGCCACAGCAGCAACAGCAACATCTCTCTCGTCTTCACTGTCATCCCTTTCTCTCTCTCTCCACACCACTCCTCGTCTCTCTTTTCTCTCCTCCACGCCCACTACGAGACTCCTTCCGAGGCTCTCTCTCATTTGCAGAGCATCATCATCCGACATCGATACCTCCTTCTTCGACAACTTCAACCCCAACGCCCCCGACGATGACAGCGTCGTCTTCGACCCGCCAACCCCACCGGAGGGCTACGTGCCTCCGCCCTCCTTCGACGAACTACCGGAGGAGGACGAGGACGAGATCGCCGCCGCCTACGAGGAGCTCTACGGGCCAGCCTATTCAGGAGTCAGCCTTCTGGGTAACGACATATACGTGATGGACTCCAAAGTGAAGAAGACAAGTGGGCTGGGGACGACCAAGAAGGATAAGGTCAAAGATGGGTTCGAGGAGAGAGTGGTGCAGGTGAGGAGAGTGACGAAGGTGGTCAAAGGAGGGAAGCAGCTGCGTTTTAGAGCTATTGTCGTGGTTGGTGACAAGAAAGGTAACGTGGGTGTTGGTGTTGGTAAAGCTAAAGAAGTTATTGCTGCTGTCCAAAAATCTGCTACTAATGCTAGGAGGAATATCATTACTGTGCCGATGACTAAGTACTCCACTTTCCCACATAGGTACGATTTATTATTATTATTATTATTATTATTTTGTTTTTTCAGTTTGATTGATTTTTGTTGAGGTTTTGGTGTGATTTGTGTGTGGTTATGCGGGTGTGATTAGAATGTGAAAGTTGGATTGTGTTTCTGTGTCTCATGAACTTATTATCATCTTTGAAATTCTGTTAGTTTAGGGAAGAATATGGTTTAGGTTAGAATGTTGAATTGCATTGTGCAGAGACCAGGTTGATATGGAATGTTGTTATACAAAAATTACTCATGTTACGTTTAATATGAATGAGTGTGAATTATCTGGAATGGTGTCCATGCTGCCAAAATTTTGAAAATCAGTTATTGTTGTGGAAATTGTCAGTTGAGGCCTAATTACTAAATTCTGGGTTTGTCGGCACTCAGCGTTGAAGACATATGGTAAGTCTTTACTTTAGGTCATGGGCGTCGGTGTAAAGCTTTATGTGGCAGTTACGAAGGTAGAATGATATAGCTATGGTGGTCCGCAGTGTTATATTAGTCAGGAATTTAGTGAAGCCACAAGGTCAAGTAGGTAAGAAATTTTGAGGCCTCTGCAAGTTAAAAGTTGGATTTTGTAGGCTTCATAGTTTCAGAGTGGATTTACTATCTCACTTAGCTGATGCATAGATAGTGTTGTGACCTTCCTTCCCTTGTGGTGTATAACTCGTTACCAGGAAGTGGAAACGTTTTTATATTGGAAGAAAAACTAAGAGAAAGTTGGTGTTGATAATATTTCAAGGTATATGGTCTGAGATAAGTTGGATTTATTTTGTCCCTTTTTGTTAACATTAAAATAAAAATTAGCTTAATAGACTGGAACTATGCTGTTTTCAAAAGGGTCTCTTGTCCACCACATTGCCTCATTCTGGTTATCCAAGACATATGGAGTAATATCAGTTGAAGAAGTCTTGGTGGTTTGCCAAGTTTCAGTAGTCAGTTATGAAAGCTTATGATGAAACCTTCTTCATTAATTACAGAACTGGCATGTCGGAAGACTTTCTTTTATGTTGATTTGTCATTTAAGGGTCAAATTTAGTAGAAGAATCATCGTGACAGATTACTAGAAAAAAAAAAAAAAAAATTAAGAGTTTTTGCTTGTAACAAAACTTGGAGACATTGCACTTGTTCTTTTTTGACTTGTGCATCCAGTGCCTGATTGTTGCATATTGCAAAGGGGTAATACATTGTGCAATTTTATTCAATGGCAAAGTACATTGATGCCAACTTCCATTTATTGATTCTGTTGAGCAAACAATTGGCAGGTCTGACGGTGATTATGGGGCTGCCAAGGTGATGCTTAGACCTGCTTCACCTGGTACTGGAGTCATTGCTGGAGGAGCTGTGAGAATCGTTCTCGAAATGGCAGGTGTTGAAAATGCTCTGGGAAAACAACTTGGGAGTAACAATGCCCTCAACAATGCAAGAGCCACAGTTGTTGCAGTGCAGAAAATGAGGCAGTTTCGTGATGTTGCTCGTGAACGTGGTATCCCCATGGAAGAATTGTGGAAGTGATGCTTAGAAGCGGCTCAAAATACCTACCTTGGAATTGTAGATTCTGTGTACAAGTAAATTCGTTATGCTACCCGGCCAAACACAAAATTTAGACATCTATTGAGCTTGTGGCTGAATCTGGTCTTGTATTCTCATCCAATTTTTTTTTATTTTTCCATTTAATAGGTCTTTGATCTTCTAGTTCTGTAGAATGTTTTTCTTTTTATCACCGATCTTCTTTCTGTGTTTTTTTACTTCTCTGTCCTTTGGTATCAATGGATACTCTTTTCTTGGTAAGATGAAAATTTGTTCCAGAATTCATAGTTTTATTTAATTTTGCGTTGTGCTTTGAACTAAGTACAATAGCGGAAGTGTCAAGTCCCTATCACAAATATATTATATATCCAAGGATGATTCATCTGCTGCACATGCTTGGTACAATCTCATCACTTAATATCCGTCACTAGACGATTATTGACTGTTATTGCATCTGCACCTTTATAAAAAGACTTAAACTCTCTCATTTTTGAAGGATTTGGTAAAATTCATACAACCAATTCATATACTTGAGAGCTTCTCTTGACCTCATCATCAGTCTTCAACTCACAGAATCCATTGAGAGTATGTTGGCAATTAGCCCGAGTGTCCAACCCAATTGCTGCCATTGAACGAGTTAGCAGATTATGCCGCAAAAAGAGAATTTTACAGGCATGACATTGTATTGTGAATATATGACAATTCCCATAATCGTAAACAAAGCATAAAAATCACAAATAAAACAACATTGTATGGAGCTAAATGATTCACATTTTGGAGCAAATGCTATCAAGAAAGAACCCCATGTCATGTCTCCACTGACCTGCAATCCAACCAAGAGGAGCCCAAGTGTTCATATTTGGGCTACAAAAATTTTAAAAAGTGTAATATCATAGCCACAATAAAATCTAATAATACCAACTCACTTATGGATGTTGCAGTTGGCATTACTCCCCCCGTCTGTCTTCGCCTTAGAGAGAGAGGATTCGAGCGTTGCTTCCCACCTGTGTGTGGATCTATGTTTGTGGTAATTCTCTTATTTGTATATAGGTTTCTCCTCCCAGTTTATAGAAGTTATGTTCCAGGCTATATACTTTTGAATATACATCAAAAGATCCTAACTATTACATCTGTACCTTGTCAAATAAATCTAATAATACCGTCTGATTTAAGGGTTCTCTTGAACCGATCAATTACACTATTAAATTGATTTTTTTTTTTTTTTTATTACTATAGCATAGTTGGCTAAGCGTGTTTGGGCATGTTCCAAGCGAAAAACCAAAAATTGTTCTGTAGCAATAGCAAGACATTTTGCTGTAAACCACTCCCTAATTTTATACTATATTCCCTTCCCAGCTCCAACCTTCATCATCTCTTTCCTTCTCGAAGCTGTTATGCTTTGTTATCGCATTAATTTCAACAAATTAGTTTTATGCTACAATTTTTAGGTATTTTACACTTAAGTTGAATCAAATTTTATTATTCGTCACATCGATATTAGGTTTAACTACTTATATAGATCTCTATCTCCCAAAAACATATATATATATACATATATACTTATATAGATCTCACTTTATGAGTTTAGTAAAAAGATAATACGCATAAAAATTTTTAGTAATGAAACAACTAGAAAACTGAAACTATTTTAGTTTAATCCTAAACCAAATCAAACCCATTATTATTAGTTTGGTTTTATCTTATAATTGGTTTGGTTTGGACTGTAAATTGCTAAATTGATTATAGTATGATTTGGTTTTGGCATTGTGAAACTCAACTCATGCCATCTCTAATTTTGATGATTGAGGTATCTCCGTATGTGTAGAAGCTGAAATCTGCAGTTGCTAATGTAGATTGCGGGATCTACTTTCAACTTTCTCGACACTAGCAATATGCCAAAAAGCCAAGAATTAGGATGAAATGCTTTGACACCAAATTAGTGTCAATAAAAGATATTTTAACGCTCAAGTTAATAATTTAAACAAAGAAAAATAAAAAATAAAAAATACAATAAAATACTTCCTGAACAATTTTAATGGGAGGGTTTGAGTAAATGAGATGAACAAGAAATAACAATGCGACGGTTAAGATATTGAAAATTGATAATGTGGAAAGCAAAGATTGTAGTTTATAGAGCTTTTATAGAGTTTAAATAGTAATTTTGGCATCATAAGAGCCTTCCCAATGGAGCTGGGGGTGCCTTTTATAGGCAAGAGACTCTACCCGTTGTAGTGGGTAGAGTGCTCCCGGTATCAAGGGATCACGTCCTTTGATCCCAGCCTCCACTTGACGTCAATCGCATTTAAAATGGAAAATCCATTGGACATTTAACCTGGAGCGGCTGCTATCTTGGGACTGATCCTAGTCTTTTGATTAGTGCGCTAATCATTGGATCCAAATGGGCTTGGCTGTCATTTTAGATTTAGGCTGTTTGCGGTTCCAGATGGCCATTCTTGCTATTGGACCAGCACAAAATCAAATTGCTGATTTTGACCACTACAGTGTGTGGGTTTCACATAAGTTCATGTTTCTTAACAGTTACGGCTAAATATATAAACTCTACTGGGTTTACTTCTAGAATCAAGATGTGCTCGTCAATAGTTTAAAAACAAAAAAAAATGTCCTTGTCAATGTAGCATTTTTGGGCAATGAAGTTGTAATTTTGATTTGTGGAGGACAACAAAGAAAAATGCATATGGGCAATAACTTTACGTAAAATTGCTCTTTTGAGTGAATTTTTTTCTATATGATTTAACATGTATAATGTTGCATTCTTGAGGATTGATAGCATGACATATGGACAATAAATTGATTTCGTTTTATGTAAAAATACTCTTTTAAGTAAATCTTTCGATATATGATTCAACGTGTATAATACTGCATTCTTGACAATTGATGGCGAATAGATCGCATAGGCAAGGTGTTACCACCTAGACCTTTTAGTTGGATGCAAATCCATTTTATTGACCTATATAAGCTGAAGTCGTGAGATAATCTCTTCACAAATCCAACCATTAATTGCAAGTTCTCATCTTCTTCTCACAGGCTCCGGAAATCACGTTTAGCTTTTCACTTTGAATACCATTAATTGCACGGTGGTGATGGTTATCCATCTGATTTTCTGATCAAATGAGGAATTTTACATATCATAGATAGAGAATTTCTCACTTGCTTTGTCAATTGGCCTTCCATCTTGTTTGTCTTTCGTTATTTTGTTTTTCTTTCTCGTAAGTAAATACTTTTATGATATCTTTGTACTGAAGATTTCTCATGCCTCTTGCCTCCGATAGATCCCTCAAATTATCTTAGGCTTTGGTATGTTATGATGTTTAAGTAATTTTATAGTCAATTTGTTACCCCATATCTAATATCCCCGATTTTAGAATAAAATTTCTTCCCTGCAACTTCAAGTCGGATTTCTATGGAAACTGCATGTATCTTTCTGCAGATCTTGCATCATCATTGGGCAAAAAAGTTTACCGCTCAAGATGACCACCGTCCTTTATTTCACTAGGCTTTTTTGCCCCATTGAAGTGACAGCTTCATTAATTTGTAGATGAATAATACTTGTGTAGTATTGAATAATACATGTGATTTGAGTGCCAGTGTCTTCTAGATGAATAATACATGTGTAGTATTGAAGTAATTCTAATTTGTAAGTAGTAAGAATGCATATAACTACTGTTTATTGTAATCTGATTTAAGTACCAAATTTCAGATTGTCCAAAAAAAAAAAAAAAAAAAATTAATTACTCCATCATGTATTATATTTACTTAACATATGTAAAATATTTTGATGCAGGATGGAGTTGAGTTGATTTCTGATCTCAGTGATGGTATGATCAAATCGATGATTAACAAGCTAGACATATCATCAAAAGGGCGAAGCCACCAAGGCCTAGTACGAAGCTCTCTTTTTCGGCTTACTCACATTTCAAACATTACAACAGCATTTTGCACTTACACATAACTACAGTTGGAGTGCCTAATCTCTCAGTTCCAGTATCCACCTCTGCAAAATTCATGGCAGATTCGACACTAGTCCGCTCCCTACTGGTGCCATCTTACACCAACACCACCATCGCTTCTTCTTCAACTTCACCTCTCACTACTACATTTACAACTCCCGCACACTCACTCCACGTACACGACTCTCTCTGCTTCCAATGCATTACACCTTCTCAATTACAATCCTAGCAACCGATGCCTTTAACACCACCACCATTGGTAACATCGTTAACATGGGACGTATATTGGTTTTTATATTGTTACCACCACCACCCGAACGTTGCCTCTCTCTCAGCCTCCAATGTAAAAATTCAATATCATCTACTACTTTAACATCGAACCCTGTAAAGCCAAGGCAGAGGCCCAGAGCCATCAATATGGTGCTTGGAAATTCATGTTTATTCACAAGCCATCAATAGCAGACGTACAACATCCATCAGACGAAAGGACAGAACTGAACTCTCCTTTGTGAAAATTTCTACTGAATAGGTTACACTTCCCGTCTATCTTCAAAAATATAGGTTGAACACCTTTTTTTATTGAAGTAGAGTAGCTTTTACCAAATTTTTTGTTCTTGAGTGACTTTATCTCATTTTGTTTTTAAGGGGATTACAATATTCAGATCAATGGAATCAGTTTGATACATAAGAATACACTTTATAACCTATTTTTCTAATAGATAAAATTAGAATGAACATGTACATATAATTTTAATGTATTGATTGTGTGTTTCATGCCACATAAGTAGGTGGATTTAGCATTGTCAAATTAATACTAGTGTGATAAAACTCCATTACGCATGTATTTGATACTTTTATATATTAGTCAAAAAGCAACCCCTTTATATTTGGGAAGGTCAATTTCGAAAATAAAGATTGATTTGAGTTGTAAACAATGTTATAAAACATTCAGCTTTATAATAGCTCCTAAATTTATAATTTAAAAAATAAATATGTACAACATCAAAATATGAAGAGAGAATGCCATAAAAGGTGTATTGAGCATCCCTCTTGTATTTTCACATAAAAAGAAGTTATCGATCACAATTTGCAATTTATAATTAACCATAGATCGCAAACAAGTCTCATATCCAAGCAAGTAGAACCAAATTGAATTCCTATCAAGGAGTTCAAATAACAAGGTGTTAGATAATTCAATGAACCTCCCGATTACAAAAACTACAGCCCACTATATGAAAGAACAGAACTAATTACGTACAGGTCTGGACTCAAAACAAACAACACACACAGCTAAACTTATTGATCGTGTCTTAAATATCGGGTTAAGATCACCAATTTTATGTTAACAAAAATGGAAATTGAAAATTATGATATCAAAGGCTGCCCTGGCCGTCATCCTCACCATTATTCCACTTAATGTCAGCACCGTAAGCTGGTTAATGACTCCTACAAGGCTACAAGACCTATACTTATTCAATATCATCGGCACATTATTAGAAGACCAGTTATAACAGCATATAAAACGACTTGTACACTCGCTCCTTTATAAAGAGACTTAACTCCCTCCTTTTTTATGATTTGAGAAAATGCATCAAACGAACTCTTATACTTAATAGCTTCCCCTGATCTCATCATCATCCTTCGAATTACAGTATCTACTGGGTATGTAATCAAAGTTGCAAAAACAGGAAGTCCAACCAATTGTATTGACACAGTTCGCTTGTTATGCTGCAAAGAAACAAACATAGTATTATAAAGTATAGACTATCGCTCTAGTTGAAACCAAAGCATGAACATGTTTACGAATAAAACTACTATGGATGTAGCAGGCACTTACCGAAGTTTTTATGTCTCCACTGACCTGTGAATGATGCATCTTATACCGCAGATATTCCCTTGATACAAAGACGAGCAAATCATGCACCAACCACCCAACCGATGAAATGTTATATCCACCGTAAACTCCAGCAATACCATCTGATCTAAGGATTTTCCTGAATACATCAATTAAACCATTAACCTGCCTTTTATCAATATTGCTTTTAGTAATGATATCATTGGCCAGGCGTGTTTGGGCATACACCAGGGGATGAACCAAAAATAGAGTTACTGCACGAGAGAGACTGTCTGCTGCCAACGCTTTAGCTAACCGCTTCCACGGCTATCTTTGTCCTTGTTGTATTTGAATACATCCATAAAATAACCAGCCATATGTCCTTTCATGACCTGTTTTACATTTGAAATTCTCAGGATTCAAATGAGCATACTGACGAATTCACATAGTCTGTTAAGATTATTAAACTTAACGATGTGAAAAGAACTTAAAAAAATCAAACTTGTGTACACAATACCGTGGAGATCATCAATCCCATCATACGTGCAGTGTTTCCCTTCCACAGGGAAATGATTCCTTCATTCCTGACAGTGCTGGAAAAGCAATCATATATGCCCTCGTAAGGATGAGCTAGTCGACCTGACCTGATCATTTCATTCTGGCACTGCATCAAGAGCTTGACTCCATGAGCTGGAGCAGCTGCCATCTCGCCAGCAACCTGGGAAATCCATAGATATGTTGAAACATTAGATCTGCCTTTCATAGAACTGGATGGCTTAAGTGTAATAGCAGCTGAAGAACTGCCTTGGTCTGCTGGAGCTAAATGACTCTGCAAAACTCCACTCCATTAAAGAAAGCAAGTGCACCACATGTGGCTGGATTTGAGTTTGGAGCTTGAGTTTGTAGAAAGTTCTTGACGAATAGGCAACGTTGCCCAAGTGTCTTCATATGTATAGATGGATACAAATAATATTCTCCATTTTGCAGTCCAGTGTGCAGACATATATAGATCAAATAACCAAACGATAAAGATAAAGGAATCGAAGGTTCTCTAGTTTACATTTACAAACACTAAACATGGAACAATTTTAAAGAAATGAAAATTATCAAAGAGATTCAAGAGAATCATTGAATGTAAACCAATGATCAGTTGATTCTACATTATCATACCACCAAACTTCAATCAGAATTCACATCAAACAGAGTCATTGTTATCTACACAAATAGCTTACCAAGTCAAGTCCTTAACTTTCCACGAACAAAGCGGATATATTCACAAATTACAATCCAAGAAATTAAGAGAAACAAACAGCAATAGAGTATCATCAAACAATGTAAGTAAATATATCCCCACTACTGTTTAAACACAACTTTATGTCTATTAAATAAACAACAAACAATCAAAATCATCGACTCACAATTCTGATCAAAACATGAAACAAACAAGAAAGAAGAAAATGAAACGAGGGAGAGAAATGACGGCAAGTGACAATGACGAGTGACGGCAAATGAAACGAGTGAAAAACTTACCAGTGACTGACGAGAGACCAACGGCATACACAGGATTGAGATCAGAGATGAGAGTGAGAAAGAAAGTGTGTGTGGGTGTGGGTGGGGTTTGTGAGCCTTTTATACGTTCATTTTTTAGGTTCGGGTCGGAAACAAGTTGGAAACCGTCATGTTAAAGCGAGCAAGCTGGTGCCGACCGGTGCGGTCAACGAAAAACAAGCCTATTGTTTATTTTCTTTGTAAGAATAGAAAAAGACTTTCCGATAGAATATTTATATGGAAAATATATTTTCTATTGGAAAATATGCATATTAATATAGAATATTCTACTTTATAAAAAAAAAATTAACGTATTTAGTTTTGTGATCAAGTTTGTAAATGCACGTTAACTCATAGTCCTGTTGCTTCTTTTCACTATTGATTTTCATATTATCAATTATATTGTAATTTTATAGAAGAAATAATCAAATTTTGAAAATGGATTTGGATTTCAACGTTAACAACAAAAACACATATGTAATGTGTAAGAACGATAAAGTGGCAAGCTCCTTAACCCACAACAATAAGGCTATGGGTTATGGTTGTTATTTGTGAATGGGTTAGTTTAGAGTGAACAAGGAAGGGGTTGTGGGCTAGATACTTCTAATCGATTTTCCCTCTTTCCCTCCGTCGTCCCTCATTCTTGTTTCACCTTATTTGACCGAATTATTTTTAAAAAGAAAAAAAGAAGGAGTATGAAAAATTAGACCAAATTTTTTAGTATTATAAAATAACGAAGTTTAGTAGTTAAAATTTTAAATATCTATATATTATTAAACGGGGAGGGGTTCTCCCAAATTGGATATATTTTTTTGTTCTCTTAGATGGCGATGGCCTGGCAGTAATTTGACCTCCCCCCTACCATATTTTGCTTCCTTATGTTTCGTACATGTATATGAAAAGCTGAGTACATCCCCTTGGATTTGGAAGTGGGGAAAATTCAGTAGCTCTCTTGGGGGAAATATCTTTGCTACATCAAATATGTTTATCGTCACGCTGGGGTATAGTTAGTATCCTAATATCAACGAGTAGAACGGAACAAGAGACAGATGTTAATGCAAATTCCATTTCACTGATTTCAAGTGTGCAAAAATTATGAAAACTTTTAGTCTAGAAGGTCCAAATGTTGAAATTTTTCAATCAACATGATGGCAGGAAGCTAAAATCCCCGCTCTCTAATGCAGAATCAGATAAAAGCAAATTAACAAAAAAAAAAAAAAAACATCTTAACATAACTCCAAAAATTTAATCTAGTATGGACAAGTATATAAGATGATCATATCTTAAACAACATCTTGTTAGGATCATAAATTCTGTAAATGAAAATGAAGGTGAAACAAACAAAAACAAGATTATAATATAATGGCTGCCTTGGCCACAGGTCCACAGTTCTAATACAGTAAAATCACGTCCTATCTTCAAACATTTTGTCAACAGCAGAAGTGAACTTGTACGTTGAATGTTGATGGATATGAATATCGAAGGAAACCTAAATTATGACATCAATGGTTGCCCTGGCCACCATCCTCGCCGTTCTTCCATTTAATCTTAACACTGGAAGTTGGCTGGCCATTTTTACCTGGCAAATTCTTTGTCATTTTGATTAAACAAAAATTATTGCAAGACCACTTGCAACATAATATCCAGGCAAGAAGAACCAACTTGAATTCCAATAAATTAGTTGAAATATCATGGTGTTACAAAATTCACGGTACCTCCCAATTAATAACATTGCAGAACTACAGCCCCATAATATGAAATAACAGAACTAATTAAGTACAATTCTGGACTCAAAACAAACAACTAATATAGTCAAGTTATGTGATCGTGTCTTTAATGTCGAGTTCAGATCAATAACTTCTACGTTAACAATGGAAACATAAAATTATGATATTAATGTCTGTCCTGGCCATCATCTTCACCACTCTTCCACTTAATGCCGACACTGTAAGCTAGCTGATCAGTCCTATAAGACCTATACTTCTTCAATATGACTGGTGATATTATTGTTACAAGACTTGTAACAAAAAAATTGATGACTTGTGTCCTTGCTCCCTTATAAAGAGACTTAACTCCCTCATTTTCAATGATTTGAGTAGATGCATCAAACGAACTCTTATGCTTGAAAGTTTCTCCTGATCTCATCATCATCCTTCGCATAATAGTGTCTGCTGGGTGTGTAATCAAATTAACAAAAAGAGGAAGTCCAACCAGTTGTATCGACACAGCCAGCTCGTTACGCTTCGAAAGGAACATAGTATCATACGGATTTAGAGTATCATGCATTCTAGTGGTAATTAAAGCATGAACATGGGTGTAGCAAACACTTATTAAGTTTGTATACATGTCTTCACTAACCTGCGAACTATGCATCTTGTGCCGCAGATATCCGTTTAACACATGGAAGAGCAAATCATCCACCAACCACGCAACAAATGAAATGTTATATCCACGGTAGACTCCAACGATACCGTCTGATTTAAGGGTTTTTCTGAATACATCAATTAAACCATTAAACTGTCTTTTATCTATATAACTTCTAATAATGATATCACTGGCCATGTGTGTTTGGGCATATTCGAGTGGATGAGCCAAAAATAAAGTCATTGCACGAGAGAGATTGTCTGCTGCCAACAATTTAGCTAACGTCTTTCCAAGGCTATCTTTGTCCTTCTTGTAATTTTTTTTTCTCTTTTTTGAGAGATTTGTCCTTGTTGTAATTGAATACATCCCTAAAACAATTCGCCATACCTCCTTTTATGACCTGTTTTACATTTGAAATTCTTATGATTCAAATTGGTATATCGGCCAATTCATATAGTCTTTTAAGATTATTAAATTTAATAATGTAAAAGGAATTTTAAAAAAATAATAAGTAAATGGTTTAACTAACTTACTAATTAGTTAATATTACCTATCAATAATAACTCTTAGATTGATTATAAAGACGGTTATTGAAAAATATTCAAAAATTATTATTGATAGATAATCTTACCCAATCAATAAATAGTCAAATTCGTAAATAATACCCTGATGTTTATGTTTCCCATCATATGTGCAGTGTTTCCCTTCCACAGGGAAATGATACCTTTGTTCCTGACAGTTGTAGCTAATCAATCATGAATTCCCTTTTAAGGAAGAGATAGTCGACCTGACTTGATCATTTCATTCTGGCACTGCATCAAGAGCACGACTCGATTAACTGGAGCAATTGTCATGTCGCAGGTAACCTGGAGAATCCATCAGCGGGACCATTAGATCTGCCTTTTAAAGAACTAGATGGCTTAGGTGTAATAGTAGGTGAAGAACTGCGTTGGTAGTGTGCTGGAGCTAAATGACTCTGCAAAACTGCATTAAAGAATGCATGTGTACCACAAGTGGCTGGAATTGAGTTTAAAGCTTGAGTTTTTTGAAAATTCTTGATGAATAGGCAACGTTGCCCATGTATCTTCATGTATATAGATGGATACAAGGATTTATCCTCCATTTTGCAATCCAGTCTATGGACATATATAGATTAACCAATCAAGCAGTAAAGAGTGAGAAATTCGAAGAATATAAACCACATACAGCTAATTAAGAAGATATATCGACAACATATATTAGGCTTTGTGTAACAATGGAAGTAACAACATAAACATTAATTAAATAGCTGCAACTAATCTATTGTATTCTTAAAGCTTAGATATTAGTAATGTTACATTAACTAAAATTTATCCAATTTTATTGTCTAAATAATGTGGTATAATGATTTGTAACTACCACATCATCAATACAAATTAATTTGTCATTTTACTTAGATAAAAAATTTGAATAAACAATTGAAAAGTTTAGCATTATTCCTTATATATTGAATCACTACTTTTGAGTATGGAATTTCTCCTTGGTTGTGCTAGATCTCAAATTACAAGCAAAGCATATGTTACGAATGGAGAGATTGAAACTTTACAGGATTAGAATTGAATGTCAAAGCAAGCAAAATGAAAATTACAGGCACGAAGTATAATAAGAAGGTGTTCTACCAATATGTTATTAAACTACCACTCAATGTAGTGCAGTGATAGAGAAATGTCATTCGGTTTAGTAATTACTAAAGTTCGAGTCGCTATATCATAAATAATTAAGAAAAAAAAATTATATTTTGAAAGCATTAATCTATTGCTTGTGGGAAATTTTACCCTTTTTGTATATAAATTTTTTTGCCCACTTGCTAATGTAGTTCCACTATGTTATTTCCTCTTAACGCCCCAAGATATTTAACCACAGCCAACCAAACAAACATGCATACCACAAAAAAGATTTTTTGAAGAACAATTCGCTTTATTTACTTTCCCTGAAACTTTCTAGAACTAAAAGAGTTAAGTACCAGTGCAGTGTTTTCCACTTAGAGCTTTGATACAAAATAATATAACTGCGATATTTAATACATTAAATATTTCTACTATTATAATAAATATAAACCAAACTTCTCTAAGGAAAAAATGAAACATGTACCCAAATAATAATAATAATAATACCAACTAATTGGTACCACACTAAAAATCAATAAACGTACATTAATATAATAACACCAAAAAGAACACAGTTTCAAAAAAAAAAAAAAAAGGCTAAAAGGAGCATAATGAACAAGCAAAAACCAAAATAAAGATTCAATCATACCTTGTAATAGAAATGGCTTCTTGACAGCTAGAAGACTCGGAACTGCTTGATTCTCAGGGAAAAAAGTTGAAAGAGAAGAAAAGAACAAGAAGACGGTTCCGGAAAGTGAGCCACAAACCTAAGAGCTGGTGTTCCACTGAAGTAATTCCCTAACAGAAGAACAAAAATGACAACCCAGTTTATTTGTGTGAAGAATAAAATACCCCTTCTGGTATGGCTTGGTAACCATGACAAGCCAAATTTGGCTTTCCATGTGAATGAGAAGGTGAAAGTGGACAGGTTGATAGTTTGCATGTTGTATGAAACATGCAAGAATCGTGAACATGCCATTCTTCTACTAGGAGGTGATTCGGGCCATCCAGTGACTCAACATATCTTACTGTTCCACTTATTAATAAAAATTTATTTGAAGATGTTGTAAGTGTAAATTCAGTAGGACTCAATTATGATGTATTCAAATCTTGGAAAGAGAATTATATAACTCATAAAACTATGAAGCAATTATCGAAGTAGATATTTATTTATGAATTTAGCATCTTGGTTTATCTAGGATGACAAACTTGGAATAATTTATATACAACGGGACTGTCATTGGTGCCTCGCCAAAGTGGTTGGCAGCACCCTCAAGTTCATGTGTGTTCGACACCCTGCAGCCTCATGGGGCTGCATTCTCCCACTTTTTGTGGGTCGTTCTCCCACTTTCATGTAAGTCAATTCCTTCCATGACCGGACAACACCTCAAATGTTCTATCTCACTTAGTCCCTGTAGTTTTCTGGACCAGTCTCTATGATAAAAATTATACATTGGGTTATGGCCCAGACATGTTGAATTTTTTCCATCAAAAAAGGCTAATAAATAACAAAATATTAGGCTATATCATTCTGAAGCCACCACCCCACGCTCCTATTAGGCCTCGAAGACTCCACCTTTAGGCTCCAAGACCCCCTTACAAGGCCACCTCCAGAAACTATATTGGGCCGCCTCAACCACCACAATTCATTGGGCCTCGAAGACCCAGCTTCAATACCCCTTACCGGTCCAACTCCAAAACCTCTACTGGGCCGCCTCCAAACAACAACACGATCATACATTTACTTTCCAAGACTAACCGTCTGTAATGTTGTTCAAAAATTTAATCAAAATAGGATACAATGTCTATAGATATTTTATTAAATACAAAGTCCTCTTTAAGCTTCTTCTTGGATAAGATATGAGGATTCCCTCAACGTTAGATGACTGATATACCCAAATAATCAAATATGTTTAAAGTGATCTTTGAATTTATGTAGAACAGCCTAGTATAGGTCAACTCATTCTATAATTCATATTCATGGCTTGCTTTGGAATATATTATCCTAGCAGCTACTTGGTTCTTGCCTGCCTAGAAGCTTTTTCATGCCGAAAAGAAGCATAAAAGCAGCTTTTGTTTCTTTTCTCCTTTTTTATAAATTGTGCCATTAGCAACATGACCACACAGTCAGGCCTAAGAGGGCAACCAATTGCCATTGAATATGAAAATAATTAAAGAAGTTAGGCATCTTCTTATCTGCTAGAGATGGGAATAGCATCCAACAACATGAAATGAATAAAACAAACAAGGAATATGAATAACTGCGGTTGGGGGCTTCCTATATATGCATTGCTGGTTTTCTAACAAGTGAGATCGCCAGTTAAAAGAACGATATGAAGTTCCTTCTTCAGCTGCCTTGCTGCTCATGTTTCTGCTTCATCAAGTCCAAAAAGGAGAAACACAAGGAGAAGGAAACAACAAAGAGTGACTGACAGGTGCAAATATGCACCACCCCTTCTCTGCGATTTCCTTGCCTTGCTCTTCTTTCAATCTTTTCTTCTGTTTCATTTCACGATGAATGCATCACAAATCTGTATCTCACTTCATTCAGTGAAGTGATGTCTTGCGGTACCTTCTTTGTAATAAATTTTTCACTAATAATGTTACAGAAATATTAAGACAAAACTATTTGCTTTTTTTGCTTCTCTGCTGATCATTTGGCACCATGTCCATCTCTCGCATTTGATGTTCAACTGAAACCAGACCAGTCTGTGCAAGAAACCTGCAAGAAAAATTCAATCACTTCTACTTAAAGTTTTCTATCACTCATTATCTGACATATCATTATGCTCTGCGAAATGATTTTTCAGAAACAAAACACAAACCTAAATGCATTGATTAGCCATCAATGGCAAAATGAATAGGTTAAAAATATAACCAAGCAGCTTTTTCCTTAAATTTGTTGCATAGCAGTATGAACTGAAACAGTGTACAAGGATAATATGAGTACACATTCAAAGAAATCATAGGACTCAGGTTTCCTTGCTATATCACACATTTTACATGTGAATTTCGATCTACATGATTAACAAATGCATGACAGTGACTTAGGATCCAAATCCCACCATGGCATGAACAGAGAAACCTAACATATATACATCAAAGAAATAAAGACCCCTAGTCTAGGAATTAGATGGCTCGCCTAATATTAATTAGTAACCCATATCATAAGCAGACAGAATTTATGCCCAAGAACAAAATGTGATCTAGTAGCATATACACATTGATTAGACAACATTATGTCTATAGGCATCATAATACAGTATCTAGAGCTGCAGGGACACAGAATGTGTGCACGTAATACAGTATCTAGAGCTGCAGGGACACAGAATGTGTGCACGTTTGAACTCCTGAAATGAAAAGACATAAGTGCAAATTAAGGGGAAACAAAAATCATCTGAGAGAAGAGAGACTACTGCAAGGAGCATGACAAATGTTCTTAGCTAGAATATACACTGGATATGACAGTCTTCATGAAATGTCAAATTAGTACATCGCTCATACACCTATAAATAGTTACATCACTAGGAATTGACAGAACAAGATTGAAACCATATGTTTCAAGGAGCAAATTCCAAACAACCTCACATAAACAAGCAACAAATTTAAGTATTCAAGTTCCCATGATCATAACATCATAAGATTCCCAAGAAAATTCAGCATAATATTGTGGTTCAAAGAAAACTGAGCATTATTAGCAAATGAATTTACTAGGTCAAATTTATAACTCAAGCATGCAAATGGAAGATTAGAAAACATATTTACGAATTATTTCCAGAAAGCCACCTTAGTGTTCTGTCTAGATGACATTCAGGTACTGCTAACTTCCTTCCAGCGCAATCATGCTTGTTTGCTGTATTATTTTCAATAGCTTCCATCTAATGATAAAGAATTTTTATCCAGCCTATTTTAAACGGACAGATCCCACATTCAAGTATATTTCTGAAGCAGCAACCCTCACTAAAAAGCAGTTATGTTCCTTCCATTAGAATCCTAGCTACACATCAGCAATTGCATACACATGGGTGCTAGGACAGATTACATTGCATTTTTATTGATATACTGATGATCACTGATGAAGTTTACTTGCTTCATACATTAATAAACGGGAAGCATGGGTGCATAATGTATACACTACACAAGCAAAGCATATGACTTGTTAGTGGAACACATGTAAAACCTTTTCATCAACATTTCTGGATAAAAATATTTCAATTACCATGAAGTTCTCCACAGATTGAATTCCTTCATCCCTTACTTTAAGTAGAACAGGCAAGGCAATAAACCGAGCTACATGTAGAACCAAGATCATGTTCCTTTATCTTAACATTATCGCCTGTTACTCAAATTCTATTTAGTCAAGCCCCCATCACCTCGAAAAACACACCCAATACCTCCATCCACATTTCTCCTTCTAAACATTATATTTATCGGGTTCTCTTAAAAGACAAAACTGCAAGAATAACAACAGAAGCCTAATCTTCCCAACAGTAGATCACACTCGCATTGTACAAGAGGATTTCCAAGATAGAACAACACACATACTAGAAAGATTAGATAAAACAATAATCAACAGTGAAGCATTTCACTTGCCAGCAACAACCACAAAGTCATCACTTAGCAACACACACACACACACACATAAATTTCCATCAAAGATGAAACACACTAAGCAGCAATTGTCAATAAATATATGATCTTTATACTAGCAAACTACCAAACAATGATAAAAACATACAAGTTAGTAGCCAAAGACAAAAACCCAGTCCAGTTCAACAAAAAACTAGCAAAAATACAATCTTTATAGCAAACATACCAGCTGAGGAGCATGAAGAGGGAGGCTGCAATGAGAAGAAGAAAGGCAACATGAAGAATCAAAGAAGAATCACTTGAAGAGAATGCCAACCCCAACATAACAGCTAGACACACAGCAAGCATCACAAACGTTGACTTCAGAGTTGTCCATGTGGGACCCTAAAATTCAAAACAACAAAGAGTTTCAACATTGACCCAGAAAAAATATATATATATATATATGTATCATTTTGATGGGGATTTTGAAGAAATAGTACGGACGTTAACACCAGGCGCTAGTGCTCCCAGTAACACTGCTTCTGCCGATGATACTTCTGCTCTGCCAGATTCTTTGTTTGACATTTTCGTCAGATTTTGGATTGCAGGTTTTGGGTTCTGCAATTCAACGCAAGATGGAGAGAGAGAGGAGGAAGAAGGAGAAGAATTTGGAGTCAATCGGGCATGGGATTTTTTAATGGGGTCTAATAGAATTTCATTTAAAATATTGTAAAACTGGAAGAAGGAGAAGAACAAAGAGTCAATCGGGCCGGGTATTTTTTTAATGGGGTCCAATAGAATTTCATTTAAAATATTGTAAAACTTTATATAAATATATAGATGGTTTTTATAATCAAATATAACTTATTTTAAAATGTAAAAATCAATCAATCAAATTCATCTATTGCATTTAAATTAAATAGGAGAGGAAATTGATTTTAGAAGAGACAATGAAATTATGCGTGTGTGTGTGTGTGTGTGTGTGTTGGCGGGGCAGGGCGAGCATTGTGGGATCAGCCCATGATTTAGTTCGGATTCAGTCGGGACTAGTAGTGATAGACGTTGAAACGCATCCGAGGATCAGCTCCATTGACATAAAACTTATTTAAAATGTATGAAAAAAGAAAGTATGAATTTGCTTTTAGGTTAATTTAAAATAAAAATCAAACACAGTCGGGACTAGTAGCGATGAACGTTAAAACACAGTCTAAGGATCGGCTCCATTGATGTAAAACTTATTTAAAATATATATAAAAAAAAGATTGTATGAATTTGTTTTTAGGTTAATTTAAAATAAAAATCAAACTTGTTTTTGTCCATTTTCAGTTTATGTAATGAATTCAAATACATTATTTTAGGTATATGCTGTACAAAGCATAGTATCCATTGGAAAAATATATATGTCATTTGGAGAAAAAAAAAAAGATTAACCATCTTTTAGTCTTTTACCAAATGTATATTTTTTTTTGGGAACTTTTTCTTTTGTTTAAGGCTGGTATAAACCAATTGAGACCAAATAGGATATCATTCTAAAACGCGATCCAAAAAGTAATTTTTATACAAGAGAGGGCAACTCATATATAGATGGGGGAAATAGCTCACACAAAGATAGGGGGAAGACTTGCATTTATAAATGGGGGAGGCGCTGCATGGTGTAAAACCCGCGACACAACTATGTGGGTGGGCTATGGTCTTTGCCACTAAGGCACAAACCCATTTATCTTAAGATTTTAGAGGTCTTAAGGTATTTATCGAAACTATAAGAATTTTAAAGATCTTTTAAAAACAATTTATTTCATACCTAAAATGATGATAGTCTTCCATACCTCATGGATAAAAATGAAATTTTCCTGCTTTCTTTTTATTTTGATCAAAAATAAATTAATCCCAAAAATCAAACGAATAAATAAATTTCAAATCACAATCAAATTCAATATATATTTTTTTCTCAATTAAATCTAAAAGGTGATTGACCTATCATGTAATTTTGTTTCCTGTTAATTGTATGTTTTTTCATGTTCATATTTAAGAACGATCAATTTAATAATTCCAAAATTCTAGATGAACATTTCGTTTTCATCCGTTTACGGTGTTTGTTAAGAGGAACAAGAATATAAATATAATTCTCTCCAAAAAAATAATAACATAAAATAAAAAGGAGATTATAATTATAATTTTGACAATGAAAATAGTCTTTTCCCGAAAATCTATAGACAGAATTACCAGTGAATCTAATTGATGCCATTACAATTATTTATATTTGAATTGGCGAACTGACCAGCTAATCGCCAACAACATTTCCGTCCCGAGGTTTTGGGGACTGTAGGTTTTATGAATACAAGTCATAACCATGTTTATAAACATTATTGTTCCAGTTAGCAGTAAATCTAGTTGTTTCATGGTATGCTTATAGATAGAGAGAACCATAAGATGATACAGACATTATTACAAAATCATCTACATGACTCTTGGACATAGATTTTCTCTATAAGCCTTTGTTGGAACATCTAATTGCAGATATCATACATGCTAAAACATACATATAATATATATAATATTCACATATACATTCAAAACAGACTTGTTAGCTTCTAAAACCTTAACATCTGAGTGCCGTGGCATGTTTTGTGTGCGTATGCTGGACAAAGATTTCAAGAAAATATGCAGACTTGAGCTATGCTAATATCAAAGAAAGTTAAATGTGTGAAATTTTCAATTTCCCATGTAGGTAGGACCTTTCAGGGTTGGATCCCTCTGGAGTAACCATTCTTTCTCTTTAAGGTACTGCAAAAGTGGCTGTGGCTCTTCTCTGAAGTCTGTCACAGTGCCACAACCATATGGAGTTGGCCTTTGGTAACCATGAAAGAGTTTATCCCTTCTCAGTTCATCTGCACCATATCCTTGCGGAAAACCTGATTGCAGAAGTGGGTTCTCGTTATAAATCATTTGGTTTGCAGGCACGGGAGCTCGCCACTGAAGAAAAGGATCAAACTTGGAAGCATCTAGACCTTGGAAGTTGGCAGGGTGTCTGGGAGCATAATAATGAAGAGGCCACGAATGGCTATTAGCCCGCTCAAGGTTTTGATTCTGTCTGTACTGACGAAGCCATTCAGAAGAAGACATTCCTCGGAATGGAGTGTATCCATCCATGAAACTAGGAAGTGGATCACTATAATTGAGTGGACCAAGAGTGGCATTCCAGTTTGGATAACTGCTTGAGTATGATGGATTTGAGAATCCATCTGTCCGGTTGATGGTCTCTGTGTTCTTGAACTCAGAAAAACTAGGTTGAACATCACTAAACCAATTAGCATTCTCAGGCAACAATGGGGCAGAAGGCACTGGAGCTGAATAAGGAGAAGAGTAATGGCTGCTAGCATACATTTGCCGAGAACTAATGACAGAATCCTCGGTTCCACTAATGGAGAGACCAGATAACGATGCGGAAACTATTTCTTCTACGTGGCTCAATTCAGGTTTACTCGTATCACTTCTCCCTTTTTCTCTATCATTGTTGACAGTTCCTCTATCAAACACCCAAGCATTGAGTGAGGGAGGACCAGCAGATATGGGGATTTGAAATAATGGGTGTGGTCCTGTTTCCTTTACAAGAGGCTCCTGCTGCTTACATGGCTTGCTTGGTCTGAAATTAGTGATATCAGAAGGGAATGTAAAAGAATCACCTTGGGTTGGGCTTTGTGCTATAAGGAG
The DNA here is from genome assembly GCA_021234005.1 of Nephelium lappaceum. Lineage (NCBI taxonomy): Eukaryota > Viridiplantae > Streptophyta > Magnoliopsida > Sapindales > Sapindaceae > Nephelium > Nephelium lappaceum. Next base: position 14,826,076 of record CM038010.1, read on the forward strand.
TGATGTGGCACGGCGCAAGCATTCATCAGGAGGAACTGATTGCTCATCTATGTCCCTTGGAGACTCTGGTTCTTCTTTGTTGATCAAAGTATAGAGTGGTGCCGAGTTATACCTTGTAAGAGGCTTAAAGACGATGACTTCTTCCTCTTCCATGGCAACAGATTTGCTATCCAGAGAAGCACTACTTGCATTTTCCCCTAGAATCTGTTTATCACATTTGTTTGTGGACTCAGATATAGATGGATGGCTCTCTTTCACTTTAAGATTGCTCGTCAACTCCACTTCTGACTGGCTTCTTTCTGAATTTATATCCGAATCTGCATAGAATTTTGCTCCTGTTTCATCATATATGATCCACTTTCGAGAACCATTTGATCTGTTTGCAATCTTGATGGCAGCATTAATGATACGACCAGCACGGCAATCTTTTCCACTTTCAAAATTCTTTACATGTCCACAATGAATTGAGAAATCTAATGATTTCTGTGAATGAGTTACTGGTTCAAAGCCCCTCAACTCATAGTCTTCCCACAGAGCAGTCCTTTCAGGAGATGAGACTTCAACCTTAGCATTCAACTGCTTTGAAAGGCCAACAAGAGCAACAAAAAAGTAAGACATAGCACTGACACATTTATCATCAGCCCCACGTGTTTCTGCTTCATCGAGCATTCCTGCCAACCACTCTACGAAAACAAGTATAGCAGGTAAAAGAGGGCAGCAATCCAAAGGACTTGATTTTGAACACCTATCAACAAGACGTCCCATGAAAATAAATGCAGCAGTCAATGCAAATCGTATCAATTCAAGCTGCTGCATATCATTTATGTCTTCCAGCCCTTCTCTTCCTAGCCTACTAAGTAAATCTTGGATGATAAAGATGAATATAGCAACAACCTGAAGGGCTCGAAAAGGTCCTGTTCTAGCTGAATCCATAACCTGGTATGACTCTAGTGTGGCTTTTAGTTTCATATCATCTAATTCCATCATAGCATCCAACTCTCTCATTGTAGACGCAAAGGTGGAAGGGAAGTCCTTCAAGCTGCCTCACATATCACATCAGAGAGAGGCAAATAACATCAGAACTTTAACGAAGACAGGGAAGTAAAATGCATTGCCAGCTCATTCCATCTATAATTCACTATCATATGAGCAAATTCAAAAGGAACTAAACAAAAGGTTGATCATGAATAAATTTGCTACAACTACCTGGGATTTATGAAAAAGAAGCTCATTGTCCTGATAATAAGTGACCACAAATTTATTTCCAAAGAGCTGCCATGTTCAGATTCCAATATATTGCAATTTGAAAAACCGTCACTTGTTTGTGACTTGATCTTAACACTGCTTCTTTCAGATGGATTCAAGAAATCAAAGCAGGCCTCACTGCAAAGGGACTGCAAATCAGATGACCCATTCTGCAATATCATAAGAAGCATTTGAGTACTGCCAACGATGGGACATCAGACATCAATATGTATAACTGATAAAATCCAGTATGGGAAAAATGAGAGAAAGTAATATCAACCCTTACCCTTTCAAATAGTAATGTGAGGTTGTTCCAAGCATCAGGAAAAGGTTCTTTGACAGCTAAACTTCTTACACAGTGATACAAAGCAGTAAGTTCGTCACCAACATAAAATGCCAATACTGCCAACTATGGATGAACATGATTACAGATATAAAAACAAATTAGTAGTATTAAAAATCATAAACTCATATTTTCCGAAGAGACTTATCCGATGTTCTTTCTCAAAAGGAATTTGAAAATACCTGATTTTGAGGGTTTCCACTATCTGGCCAAATCTTTGTAGCTTCCAAGTAATTGGTAGCTGCAACTGACCAGTTCTGATCCTGTGCACCAAATTTTTCATTCTGTTCTTTGTACCTAGCAAGATCCCCGAGACAAACCAAAAAGCGATGGCACAAAAATTGGCATTTCTGCAATTTCTTTGGTCCAACAGCATTGGAGCTGCCACCCCCTTCATAAAAGTAACAATCTTCCAGAATTCCATAATATCTTTTAACTTTTGCCATAAGGTTCTTATAGAATTCCATTGCTTCCAACAAGAACAATTTGAATCCTTCTATGTGATTGTCATTGCTTCTCTGCATGTTAGCACCACCTTTTGGAATTGCAAAGGTTGTATTATCCGGATTAGCAGAACCTTTTTTAATTTCTTTGCGAAATTCATCGATGTGCTTATAGTGAAGCTTCCAAATAGAATATTCAACATCTTGAAGTTCAGCCAGATCATGATCATTTAGGATGATTTTCTCATAACTTGAGCAGGCTTTATGGTACAAATCTTTAACTTCGGAGCATAATAAACCTTTAGAATGGATCAATGTCCATAACTGTTTCTCTGCATTAACAACCTGAAACCAATGCAATTGCAGAGTCATGAATTAACTGAACAAGAGGCAGAAAAAAAGAATCTGTAAAAAGTAAACTATGACATGCAACTGCAGCCCAAAATTTTACCTCAACGAGAAAATTGGGTTTTCCTTTCTGTTCTTTAAGGCGATTAGATGAATTACTACTCATGATTACAGTTGGAAAACTTTATCAAAGCTGCTCTTTGTTTTCAGCACGAAATGCAAATACTCATAGGTTGTCTAGCCTGCTAATCCATGAAGAATCACATTAGCCAAATGACGGGAAAGAAGCAAAGCACAAGTTAAAAATTAAAAAGTTGTGAATAAGCAGGCTTGATGAATCTTTTTGAAGTATATTCAGAAGTTCCGGTTCATAGCAATTATGGTCATGCAAAAAAAAAAATAATAATACTCAAGCTCATTGATGATCTTAGAATTCCTGGAGGCTATCTAACTTACATACTGTTTCCAAAATCCCCACAAACAATACCTGAGAAGTCAACTGGTTAAACATAAAAAAATCCTTTGGACACATCAGAGGATAGTTCCATAGCAAACATCACAAATTCATCCTTAGGAAGAAGTCGTTACATTACGACAATTGAAACCGTAAAAATCAGACTTGCCCACAAAACAACGACGTTAAATTGGAAACTAGCCCTTGAAATTTGCAACAAAATGTATGCTGATAGGAAACAGCAATATGGGACTCAGTTTCTATAAACAGGCATCAAGACATCCTCAAACTAGGAAGAGCATTTGGCACATTCAGCTCCAAAATCACTTCTAGGAAAACATTTCCAGCACTACTTTGAATGAAATGGGCAACTTAAGGAGACACTACTTCGAAAGAGGCCCTAATTCTGGAGTCAATCCGGAGGTAAACATCAGTCGCAAACAAAATCAAACAAAAAAAGAAATGTCATATTCCCCAAAATTCAACAAGCAATTTATATGAACTGAATTCCACAAAATTATCCAATTAAACACCAAAACTTTAAAAGGATGTTAAACCTCCTGAAGAATCCAACTGACCTTTTAGAAGATCATTTAAGACTTTTAATTGTAGAAGCATGAAACAAACAACATACAGTCTAAAAGTTAGACCTGCTCTGTCTAGTAGACACAAGTTTCTGACTTCTGAGTTTATATAATCAAAATTTATCAAACACAACATAATCTTTGCAATTAAAAGACAAATCAAAGAAAGAAAAAAACAAAGACATAAAACAAACACATACGCTTCCAAACCATCAAAAATCACTAATAAAACCCACATAAACCACAAAGTCAAGAATTTTATAAACATGCAAAAAAAAAAAAGTCATACCACTAAACAACCAAAACATCATCAAAAGCAAAACTGGGAAATTTTCCCACATCAAATTTAGCACTAAAAAGGATCACAAAGATGGAAAATTTTACCAGTGAATAGTACAAAAGCAGCAGCTGGAGAACAAAAAAACAAACAACAACAAAAGTAACAAAGAAGCCTCATCAAAGTATGCAGGTAACTTACAGCCAATGTTAGCAGCAGAAACCAAGACAAAACTAGCCAAGCAAAAGCACACACACAAGAGAGAGAGAGAAAGAGAAAAGAAGGTGCAAGAAGAAATAAGCCACCTGTACTGTGCCTCAGTTGTGAAACAGACAAAGTAAAAGGTGGCTGATGATGAGACTCGAGAGCAAAGACTAAATTTTAATTTTCTAACCAATTTGGTGTTTTCTTCTCTCACTTCACTTTCTTTTTTTATATATTTGTTATTCTTATTTTATCTTGTTTTATATAATAATTTACTGTAAGGAATAAAATTAAAAGTAACTCACTGTTATCATCAACTCATCATATGCTGTATCCATTCCATCTCCTGAAATCTAAGAAGAATCCCTTGCAATCTAAGCTAAGCCCACTTTCGTTTTTTTAAGTCTTTAGTCTAATGTTGAAACTTTATGCCCTTGTAAAAACTACTAGTTTCATTTGACCTTATGATAAATTCTGTAGAATAAATTCTAGAAAACCTTTAAAGTTTGACTAGTATTGTTTGTAAACAAGGGTAAATTTGCATACTCAGATCAAATTCTTGCTAGCCAAAACACTTGTTAGAAGGCTATTATTACATTTAAATAGTGATTGGTTGTATATCTTCTTCCTATCCACTCTCATTGTGGGATAAGTCTCAGCATAGGCATTTGTGGTGAGTTTTTTTCTCATTTTATGGAAATAAATATCCCGCAATTATGAGAATATTATACATATTCAGATTTTATAAGTATTAATTAATTTCAATAGATTTCAACATATTTTTGACATATTTGATATTAGCTTTTAAAAACAATCATTAAAATATATTGCAAAAGTACACTATATTTATAAAATTAGATCATTATTCACATAGTTAAAATCCTTATTAGAATATTTTGATTGTATTTTAAATATTTTCAATCTTCCTAAAGGTTTTATGGATTCTATGAAATATCATTCTAATATTACTTCTATCATTATCTGTATAATTTGGATCCAATAATATAAAACAACCGGTGATTTTTTTTATTATTTTTGTGATAAATCATTATAAGTGATTCATATAATGTTTTTTTTTTCAAAAAAAAAAAAAAAAGTGATAGATATAATGAAATTAATTTTGGGAATATTGTTGTGTGACGATCTTTGGTTGCTTTAGACATGGAGCAAAATAATAAGACGGGGAGGTCTGGCATTAGTCGGTGAATTCTCCGTTAAAAGGATAGAAGGGTCTTGTTACTTTCATATGCCGCACATGTGTAGCGATTGAAGTGGCTGGCTTTGGTGGGTAGTTGAAGGGTCTTGTTACCTTCATATGCTTACAAAGTCATTAATGGTCTTATATGGATGTGAACAACAACAAAAATATCTTTATATATTTGTATATGTACACCAAAATCGACTTGCCCTCTAACCTGCTATATGCTAAACCACATAAGAACAAACAATTCCTGCAGGATCAAGAGAGAGAAAGAAATCAATCACTGAGCGGTCAAATCACTGTCTTATGCTTTGCATGAATTTTCTATAGTCGATAGAAATAAAAATTAACTAAATTCAAGTTTTGATCGATTTTTCAAAATGATGTTACAATTTAAAATCTATATAAAATTGCTCTTACTGTCCAAAAATAGTTATATGTTTTTAAAACTATGCAACTTTTGTCTTATGTCAAATTAGAGATTGTCTTCGAATTTTTTATTAGACCATAAGGTAATAATGTCAAAGTGGAAAACATCATTTGTTGGCGTTGAAATCTCAAGCTTGTCATGTGAATATTTGGCTGCTAAACCTTTTTTATTGGGAGAGAGATTGAGCCATTGTAGACTGAAATTCTTTTTAAATAAAAATGCAACCTAAATTTGGTTTAATTCCTACTAAATTTTGGTTCAAGACTTAAGATAAAAGATTTGGTTCGAGCTTCTAGAACACACCAAGGACAATAGAAAGTGTGAGTTCGGAAAGTGTTCCTTCATTCAAATTTTGATGAATGAAATGTAATTTAAATGAATTTTACAACCCCCATTCATGCACCAAAGTTATAGGTTCGATCTGTATTTTTTCACTGATGTAGATGGTTTTTCCATTTTTTGTAAGTAGCTCTCTTCCGCTTCTAAGATCAAAAATCTAGATCGTACTTCAAAATCTAATCTTAACTGATTTCAGTAGTATTCTGATTTGATGTCAGTAATAAAAAAATTAAAAAAAAAAATCATATTGAATTTTAATCGAGCCATGGATCTCAAACTTATAATTCTCTTCAAGTAACAATTTTTTGTTATTTTCTTTATTAATTTTTCGATAAAAATATAAAAGATAATAAATGACTGATATTATTATTATTATTTTTTTATAAATCATTCAAACTTAAATTCTTTTAATAGAAAAGATCAATACAAATAAAAGAATCGATAGAAAAACCTAGTTCAATTTCTCAATCAGGGTTTGATGAATGAAAAGCTCACAAAAAGCAAGCAGAATTGATAATAGAAAATCCAAACGCATTAAACTAATAGGAAAAAATGTGTACCTAGTCATGGTCCTTGTGGAAAAAAGGGAGAAGCCCACGACAGTGCATGTCGTGTAATTCACGACTCCTGGGACCCCCATCGAAGACCATTTCAATTTTTCATGCAGTCCGCAGATGATAAAATGAATATGTTTGGTAGATGACGAGATATTTTTCAATAAATGTATTTATCTTGTTATATTTATTTTGATCTATTTTATTCCAAACGAAGACCAATCAATAACAGTACAATTGTCAAAGTAAAGAACATGGACTTGCGTCTACGTGGTTGTTAGGTTTATGATTTGAACCATTTAAAACCACATTCATTTCCTCATCAATTTCGCATTCTACAATTTAATTCAGTGGGGTTCCAACAAACCAAAAAAATTTATTTATTAGGTTGCAAACTTCCACCTTCTCTCTTAAATTAGAATAAATTTTGTCATTCTTTATACACACTCCAATAATTTTGCCATTCATTACTTCTTTTTTTTTTTTATTTGACATGTTACAGGATATCAATACAAGTAATATTATTGAACCTTTTTTTATCAGGTTATTCGAGACATAGTTCGAAATTAAAGGCTCTCATTGATGGAAAAAAGGGTCTCTAAAAGAGAGAGAAAGGGCACCACAAATAAGGGAAAAAATTAACTACCATTTTGGTGGCACTTAAGACCAAATATGGTCATAAGAGTGTGGCCGACACTACAGCTACACAGCAAAAGACCATTGCTTTTCATTTTATACTTCCTTGAATTTTATAAGAGATCTCTTTTATACAGAAAATATATAACTCATATCAAATGATCTCACAAATATTGTATTTGCTATTTGATAACACTTTGAATAGCATAAAAGATCAACTAGATTTGCCCCATAAATTTCTGCCTTAAATTCTGTAACTTTTGCAGGTGATGATCAGGTGGGCACCGGGAAGAGACTGTGGCACTCAGCTGAGAGTCAACCAATTTATATTTTGTTATACACTCGATCGCATGAAATAATGGCAGTCTACTTCATTAAGTTGAAAATATTGGGGTGGAGATTTTTATTTTAATGATTTTTAGTTGTGAGGTGGGGTGATTGATTTGCACAATTGCATCCTTGGGGGTCCACTTATTAATTAATTTGTCTGATTATTTGAATATGGACAACCCATTTTGACCTTTTAATTGGCACCTTTAAGTGGATAGTAAATATAATTAAAAGGGCTTACTTATTGCATTAAATTAACGGTTTCAATATGTGGAAACCTAAAAATAATCTTATGAAGATAGAAACAAGTGGATTAATTTATGAAGGATGCTTATAAATAAACAATTTATGTTCGAATAACTTTTTCTGATTCACTTTAGAAGAGTTAATTTATGTAGTCACAAACTCAGTTGATTTTATTTGACTCGACCTCAAATAAAATTATAAGGACGATCCAACAGTTTGAAAATCAGTTGAGATTGTTCTGCGAATGTGATATCATTTTCGGTATCTCTATTCTCGTCTAAAGTGGTTTCCAACAGTGCAGACAGTTCTACTTTAATTAAGCAAAGGACAAATTGAGGAGTGTAAGCAATGAACTTGATCAGTTCCCACAAAAGTCAATCTACCTTGAAATTTTTTATGAGCAAAACGTGAAAGGTTATAACAAATCATGCGACGGATTTTTCTATTTAACATGGAGATGTGACATTAGATGGATTTTAAAGATAAGAATGAAAATTTTTCAAAGTTTTGCTTTATTCTGGAAGATTGGTACATACATATCAAATTTAAGTAGGTTAGATGTTAAATAAAAAACAATGTATGAAATAATTATACTCCATAAATCCCATGTTTGTAAAATTTAACGTTACAGCAATAACCTAATTTAATGCAAAATGTGTGATTAAAAAAGACTAACACGGAGTAATATCATCACATAACCATAACAAACCCCAAAATCTTGACTAAAGACCAGCGATGGCATCCCATGTCACGATCTTGGGCCTTGCAAAACGAATGGTTGTTTGTAAACCTTCCTTTCGGCTGATGCTAAAGACACCCAACAAGGAGCTCGGACGGTGCTATTAAGCACAATCAATATTTTCTAAATACACCCGCTCTCTAAAAACTTTCAAAGTTCGTTCCTTATCTTTTTTTTTTTTTTTTTTGAAATAAAAATAAAAACTTTCCAAGTTTTTAGTAAACATAAATAGCAATATTTAAGAAACGGTAAAGATGCATTTAGTAGCATTCTCAATCCTTAATAATCTAAAATGAGTTGATATGTAACTCTTTTAACATTTTCATTCAATGTGTGCTAGTGATTCAGCATTCTGATTAAATATTGAATCTTTACATACTACAATGTCAAAATTTAGAGAGCAAATCAATGCGGTATTTGATGAGATTTTTTACTAAATACACCAAACTCTTGGGAATGCATTTCACTAACACCAAAGTCTGGTTGCAAAACGATATGACAAAACCACCGCAACAATGCAAAATCGGCTTGGATTTCTGAATGCACCCGGATATGGTTTGTAAAGTGCGTTAGACCGATGCTTTAAAACACAATTTGAAAAGATTGTCTACCTATTCCAAAAAACTACTTAGATTTGTTGCATTCTTTAGCTCACAAGTGATTTGGTCAAAAATTGGAATTTGTGATTGAGCTGGCAAGTCCCCATTGGCCATATATTTAAACAAACCCTAACCCAAATTAACCCAACAAAATATCAAGAAAGAGAAAAACACACCCTCCAATTGACAACAACTAACCAAAAACCTAAACAACATATCTAAGTTCAGTTGAACATGTACCAATTTTTACAGGCGGTAACATGCGGTTGCCGAAGAGTCACAACAAGAAGAATACAATCTTTATCAAGATAGTAAAACAAGGAGGAAGAACCGGTCAAAACCTTTGTAATTAACTACCTACAAATCACACAATTAACCACCACATAACCCAACTTTCTATTAATCAACTTTGCACCTCCACCACCAAATCTAAACCCTTTTAATTCTGTATATCCTTCTTCATTTTATCAGGAAGAGCGGCGTTGCAATAACAACACACACTCTCTTTCTCTGTCTCTCTTTCTTGGTTCATCGGGAGAAAAAAAGGGCAAACAAAATGGCTTCTTTGAACAAGCTCTTTTGGCTGGCCTTGTTTGTCTTGACATTGATCGCGGTGGCCGTGGAATCAACCTCGTTCGACTCCGGCTTTAACCGCCTGACCAGCATTGGACACGACGAGGAGCTATTCGAAGACAATGAGATGCTGTTCGACAGCGAGTATGCTCGTAGACAGCTTGGCGGTCGACACAGGTACATCAGCTATGGAGCTCTAAGAGCAAACCAGGTGCCATGCAGCAGACGTGGAAGTTCCTACTACAACTGCAAACGTAGTCAAAGGGCCAACCCTTACAATCGTGGTTGCAGTGCCATTACAAATTGCAAGAGGTACACTGAAAGATATTGAAGCAATTCAACAAGATGGAAAAACTATAACTTCATTAATGACAACAAAAGAAAAAAAAATGAGAAAGAAATAAAAGTTTGGCCATGATTTTATATAAATCTATATATATTATATGTATTCACTGTTGTTCTTGCTTCGGCAATATATTTGGTTTCCTCCACTTATGTTTAATATAGTGTTTTTTTTATTTTTTTATTTATTTTTTTTAATTATATTGGTTTTGGTTGTAAGTTTGTGGTGTTGTTTCATTTGATGAAATGGGGTGCAAACGTGAAAATGTATCTCTCTGATATCTAATTGCTTGTGTAATTGCAGTTATTATTATTATTATTTTTTTTTGGTGTGCACGTTGTGGAGGAAATAAAAAGAATTATTAAGTGTAAATTTATATTTAGTTAGAGTTGTTATATGAATTCATTGTTCAAACAATCTTTAAAAATATGAATTCTGTTAGGCTTCGCTTCTGGTTCAAATTTACATTCATGCAATTAGTAAAATTTTATCTCCTTTCTTTCATAATTTACTATGAAATTTTGGCATGTCTTTTGAGTAAGGATTTTTTGTCATTCATTTTTTTATTAACCTTTTGATAATCTATTGATACATCAACATAAAAAATATTGAATGACCAACATTATCATATTTTTTTTTTTTTGTTTACATCACTCAAACTTAAACTTTTCTTCTAAAAAGATTAGCACTATGCCATTGATAGTGAATCTTTGTCATTTTTTTATTAACCTTTTGATAATCTATTAATACATCAACATAAAAAATATTGAATGACCAACATTATTATATTTTTTCTTTCGTTTACATCACTCAAACTTAAACTTTTCTTATAAAAAGATTAGCAATGTTTACATCACTCAAATATAAACTTTTCTTATAAAAAGATTAGCACTATGTCATTGATAGTGAATCTTTGTCAATATCTTTTATATAGAAATAATAACTTATTTAGATCGCCATTACTTTAATTAATTCTCTGCATGTTAAGGGTAATTATTAAATCAGGCGCTGGGGAACAAACAATAAACCATTTTAAAAATCATGAATTTATTATATATATATATATGTATACATATATACATACATACATATATATATATTTGAATTGTAAACAAATTCTCATTCAACCAACTGGGAAGAAAAACGAATTATTTCAGAATCAGTTAGTTCTGCGAAGAACAGAGGCCCAAATAGTTGAGGCTGAATGCCCATTCGGCCAACACAATTAGAGCCTTTTAGGATAAAAGAAACACATCTTACATGAGTTTGTCCTATGACTCGTTTGAATCCATAAATGATTTAAAGTAACTTGCTTTTTTTAAAAAATCTAACTATAAACTGAAAAAATATAAGAAAACTTTAAACAAACACTTCCATCAGTGAATTAAAATCTTGATAGATTTGAATATATGTCAACACTATTTTCATTGCAATGAATAACCGAGTACAATCAAAGGCATTTATACAGTTGAAAGTCCATGAAGTAAGGTCAGCCATATCCCATCTGGACTACTAACAAAACAAGTAGCTCTTGTAATCTGGATCAGTATATTCATGATTTCTTGATGGATGATAATCAAGCAGTCATAATTATTACGGAATGTTGGACGTCAATTTTCAGTGTGATGCAGGATAGAACGTCCATTGACAATTTCAGTTGAGTTACAGATTGAATTGCACTAATTTCAATAGCTTTAGCAGCTATAGATTTTGATATCTTTATTAACATTAGCTTGAATTCTGCCTCCTGGTACATTTTTCATCATCACAAATATTAGATATAAGCTAGATATATTGAATTATAAACTTCAATGACTTTTTAATCCATTTTCGACATCGTGATCCTCAATTCTCCAATGGTCAAAAATCATTTCAATTACCTTCTTTATTGCGGTAATAGATATAATTTTTTAATTTCTTATTTATAAAAATAAATAAAAAATTAATTAATGTAGTACTCAGGTACATAAAGAACCTTCTCATATAATCAAACTAGTTTCTCAATTGTGATTTTGCAAATTAATGATATTCAATGCAGAGTGAAGTGACCTAAAAATTCTACTCTTCTTATGCGTATTGTAACTCATAATTCAGTTTTATTATGTCAGCCAAAAGCCCACAAGTGTGGTATATAGTTATGTCCTCTTGGTGAAAATTTGGAATTATTTGTCAAATAATTACAAATTTGTGATTAAATGAAAAAAAAAAAAAACTTATCAAAAACGTAAATTCTTGATGATTTTATTTTTTTTATTATAATTTTGTTTGTCAACTTTGTGATCTCAGATCTTAACAATTGATTTTCCAATCTTGCAAAAGACAGATCAAACTGTGACCAAGAAAACATAACATCACACTTCACACCTCAACAATATAAACTATCAACCAACCAAGAAAACCAAAAGAAGAACCAACTTATAATAAAGTATGAACTAATTTCTGAATTGGTCTAATTTTCTTTTTCCAAAATTGCGGCCCAACTGCAAGTGGTATCTAAAAAATTACAAACCACAAAAGAAGAAAAGTTCAATCGTTGGGCCCATAATTATAGGTTGTCTCAAGTGCAATGGCCAAACAAACATTCAACCACATTATGCTTTCAAAGTCTTATCTTCTTGTCGTGTTCTAGTTTGCATATAATGGATCGAAATCGACTGACGAACTCTGTTGACCCATGTGGGACAATTGTGTAATTTTATTAAATTACCGATGTTGATTTGGTATTTTAACAGAGTCTGATTTCACTTGCTTTCTTTTGATAATATTCAACGCATCAATTTCGCAACTTGTCAACTAGTAGTACTACATGAATGAAACATGGAGTTGCTGTCTATCCATCTCAGAGCCATACATAGTGCCATTCTGTTCAGAAACAGTGTTTCCATTTTGTCTCGTGTTTGAATAATTTAATCATTTGGGCAAACAGATCCCACTCATATGTATAGAAAAGGAGAAAAATGTAGGGGACACATTAAAGACCGAAAAATTTATTAAAAAAAATTGTACTACTTCTTTAAGAAAACGATAAGTTGAACATTATCATCTGGTGAATGAATATGTTATGGGCATATTTCAATGACACCATGTATAAAATCTGGTTTGATTCAATAGAAAACAGAATGTCCCAAATATTAGCAAATACTAACACATTTCTTACGATCAAAACAACTTAACTTTTATTAACCACAAATTTTAAATTTATATAGGAATCTCATACCTAAGCAAGAATTCAAAATTAATACTAATAAATGATTAGATACAATTAAATCTAATCTAATCATATTTAAATCTAGATTCTACTTTTATTTAAATTCAAAACTAAAATTAATATTTATTATAAAAATTAAATAAAATAAAAATAGGATCATTCTTTCTTTCAAAATTAAAAATCGGATCATAACAGAATAATATAAACTATTTATTTAAATTTTTAGATTTCTTAGTACATATATTAATGGAACCAGTAAAAAATGATGTAATAATAGACAAAAAATTCAGTAGAACTAGCTCGATTAAGAAAAAAACAACATAGAAATATACAATTTGAGATGCGTAGCACCACTGTAATGAAATTTGAACATTTTTTTATCCTTTGCAAGAACTGATTTTCTTTTATATGTGTAGTTACTGTATAATTAACAATCTACTAAAACATTTATTCAAAATCTTTCAAAACCTATTGAGGTTAAATATAATATACAATAATTGAGGGTTTATTCTCATAATTTTAGAAGAAATCTATTCTCATAATCAAAATGAGAAAACTTGATATATATTTTAGTAATTATGTGTGATGAGATTTAAACTTTTATCATGGATATTAAAAGAAAATGCATGAGAATAGCACTTTGAGTTTAAGATTTGAAAATGAAAAGTTGTCATCTTCATTGGATTACTTGCCAAAGATTCTAGGCAGCACAAATGGAGATTCAATCTTTTATTTTCCTTCTTTTGACAAACATAAAATGGGAAGAAAAGGCATCCTTTCAAAAAAATAAAATAAATTTATGTTTTTAGTGAGGTTTCACTGGAATAAACAAATTCTAAGATAACATTGTGGTGCATAAGTGTTTTAAATTATGATTAATATTGATTAAATTTTCATACTTTATATATATATGAATAATTTTATAATTCAAAAATAAGTGTATATTGGTGGATAATTTATTTTTCTCTCTCTCCTTTTTTTTTTTAATATAAGATTCATCTTTTTTTTTTTCTTTTTACTTAACATACGGGTGCTCTAACAATATCTACAAAAATTCCATAGTTAGTAGATACACTAATAGATCAAATTTGATATGACTCAGTAGTAAGCAGCTTTCATTCCCACATATTAAGATGATGTGTTTAATTTTATATTTTCTTACAATTCCAAAATATATTTTAAAAAATACGCACACTAATTTATTTAGTAACGTCATCTTTATTATTTGTGTGGAGTTTGAAACCTACATTTCTTTTTAAAAGTTTTCTACTCATTCATATGAGTTAATATCTAGATCCTATTATGATCCATATTGAAAAAACAAATGGTACGTGCCAATACTATATGCATGTTTGGTACCACCATTAAATGATTCCCACTACCTAAAGATAGAAAAAAAAATTTCCCACTTCCTAAAGATATTTTTTAAAGGGAGAAAAAAACTGAAACCTAAAGATGAAATCGAAACCGATACCTTTTCGAAATTGGAAAGTAGCAAGATATATAACTATAATCTAAGCAAGGATTTATACCCTCTAACACCCCTCAAAACTCGTGAGAACTTAACGTTTTAAGGGAACGTGAAGGAAAATTTAAATATTGAGATTGTTAATGTATACCACAAGTCTTTCTATTGAGATTGTTAATGTATACTATAAGTATTTCTTTATGTAGTTTATAAGTGACATGTGATCATAATTAAATCACAAATTAATATATTATTCTTACTAATAAGGAAAAAGCTTTTGTTGTTTGCAGAAATTGATTCATTATGATAGTATATAGACAAGAAATTTATTAAAATAATTAAATAAAAAACTAACCCCAGTGGAGCTTACAAACAATAAGACTCAAGCCAACCTTTTCCCATGGAGCCAAAGCCTTCTCTTTCTTATTTTGTAAGAAAGGAAACTTCAGGCACTGACCTTCCCAGAAACTTCAGAATTATAGTCAAAATTGTCATGCTTGGACTATACAGTTTTTTTTTTTTTTTTTGACAGGAAGGACTATACGGTTTTGTATTCAAGATATTACACTTGTTGATGTAAATACTTTCATTTCATGACCATAGAACGTGTATAAAATGTACTTAGCAACTGATAATAATTGATAAGGAAGAAGAGAGGTGATGATTGGAAAGGGCAAAGAAGTCTTCGAACAGTGCACATGGAAGTTTCAACCCTTTGAATTTAATGACCCACCAACCATTGCTTGCACAGATGTACATAGACCAATTTATCCAATAAAAATGTTTTGGTATGCTAGGTCGTACCGTGATCTGCAACTCCCAATTACATCACATCACATCGCATCAAACCATGCGAAAATCAATCCAAATAACATATATAACCAATCGACATCTTAATATCATTCATCTTCCACTCACACCAAATTACATTACACGATATAAACAAGCAATCATAAATAACTCTAGATATCAAATAATATGATATGAATGAGGAGTGCAAGATGCGATCAACCGTAGACAATCTTCTCTTATGTGATGTGATCATACATCTCCCAACCTACAGTACATTACACAACGCCACATGAAACACATAAACAATCATAAGCGATCTCTTATATCATAAAATAGTGTAGTATAGTATATTGTAAGTGCCAGATCACGATCTTATTGGACTATATAAGATAGATAATTTATTACATAATCGTACTATATGATATGGGTGATGAGGAACTAGATACAACCGGATGCACCAAATCGGTTCTCTTGGATCCAACAAAAACAGACACAGACAAAAGAAAAACACAAGGGGGAGGTCATCCCACCACCGTGTTTTCTGGCTATTTTCCATCATTTTCTCTTTGCATATATTTTCTTTCTTTCATCATCACATGACCCACCCTCCTCCCACCTGCACTTTCCCCTGTCTCCATTCACTGCAGTCTGGTCTCTTTTGAGTCAAAAAGTCGGACTCTAAATAGTGATTAAATAAGTGCTAGATTCAAAGAGAGAACTGCCCTTTGATTATTACTTTTACAGCAATTCAAAGCTTAATATTAAAGTACCCACTGACTCAGGGAGAACTCAAACTGGGGGCCACAAGCCATAATAAAAAAAAAATTTAGAAAACTTTGCTCTCTCTTTTCTTTGTATTCCAAGGCTCTTAAATCGAAGTGGGGACCTCACCTTAATTGTGTCCCAATGCAAGAAAATCTTCTGTGGCTACAATTCTACCAAAATTAGACTTCAAATTTGCTTGACTTATCTTAACATCCCCGTATAACAGGACATCAAACGGTTAAACAAAAATAATCAATACTTCTCTTCCTTAAAATAAGACCTCTTTAATTTTATCATTAAAGATGGTATCAAAAGCACAAGATTGACTGGGACCCATCACAATATCCAATGGTGAATTTTTCTTTTCCCATAATCAACTATGGTGGTAGATCCACCTCCAACCCTCATCAAAGCCTGCCAATGCCATCAACACGGCCAGTCCACAATGATACTAACTAGACATGATAGGTTTTCTCATAGGCAATACCAAAAATTAAAATTATATATATAAAAACCAAAAAAAGAAGAAAGCAAAAGAAAAACAGTAAACACTGGTGGTGGACATAGAATGCCTTACTGTTACCGGCTATCTTTTTCCTTCTCCAAGGAAATACAAAGACAAAACGAGTCAAGATTCCTTGCCCATTTATCTACTCTTCCTTTGACAGCTTGCCCCAAAGCTGCTTTTATTTTAAGCCATTCGATGACATGATGCAAACAAAACTTTTCCCATTCCCATTACATTTTAAAGATTTTACCCTTCTCTCTCTCTCTCTCTCTCTCCATCTGCTGCAGCACTTCTTACAACGCCTTTTTAATTAATGTCAAAAAGTAACGCAACTCAATTGGATCACTCATTCATCTTTTTGCATTCATTGTAAACTACTAACTTGTAAGAAAAAAAAAAAAACAAAAAAACAGACAGCAGTGAAATAAAGTCACTGACAATTTAAAGAAAAAAATAAAAACTCCAATTAATACACTCTTTAAAATACAAAATAAACATAAACAAAAACATTAAATGTTCACTATGAACATACAATTAAAGCATTATAAGAGAAATTAACAAATAAACAAGAAAACAAGAGTAAACAAATCATATAATTTTACAATTGAAGGAAAGATTTTTTTTTTTCTCATTCTCTGAATATTCAACATTACATTACATATTTATTTTTTCTCTCTCTCCTCAGTACCAACAATAATACATAAAAATCTTACACCAAAAAAAAGGGAAAAAAAAACTAAAATAAAAAATAAAAACTCTTAAATAATTCAAGAATTGGAAGCTGAAGAACCTGAAACTCTCGGTGATGTCACCGGAAAAAGTGGCAACAGCCTGGGCTCAGGCGTCTCGCGGCGTGGTGGATGGTGAAGGATGCAAATAAAAACCCTTTTCTTTAATGGCCTTCTCTTCAGCTTCTTTGTTCAAGCCACCAGTATCGCCCTTGTACTTGTTGAAATTGGTGGGTCCAGATCGGTCAAACGGGTCGGGTATTAGAGGGGTGACGGGGCTGAGGACGAGGGCAGGGAAGTCGAGGATACTCGGGGAGAGAATCTCGGGTTTTCGAGGGGAGAACCCGGAGGTGAGAAATGGGTTCGGGTTGAGAGGGTTGATCTTAAGGTTCTTGAGAGAGTTTCTTCGCTCGTAGAGTTTGAATCCGGATTGCTGTGGCTTCTTAGGCATGGATTTGATGGGTGGGATGTTGTGGGTTTTCGTGGAGGAGGAATCGGGTTGAGAAGCGGGTTTGGATGCCAGCTTGGCGGTCTCGGAGGATCCGGTTAGCATTTGGACTACTTGTTTGAAGGAGGATGTATCAGCTTGAACAAAAGTGGTCGGGTATGGGTTGGCGGACTCCGATCTGGTGATGGGTTTGGGCGTAGACGGAGCCCCGACTCCCGCGCTGTTGCTGTTGTTGTTGTTGCTGCTGTTGCTGCTGCTTGTGCTGCTGTTGGGGCTATAGCTTTTGGGGGAGAGAAGGAGAGATGGAGGTTTGTTCTGGTTCTCTTGGTGTTTTGTTGAGGTCTCCATTGATGGGTCTGATTTTTTTGGTGGATTGTGAAGAAGAAGAGGAGGGAGAGAGTTTCTTTTTTTTTTTTGGTTTGGTTTTTGGTTTTTTGGTGTTGAGATGAGATGGGAATGATGAGGGTGGAGAGTTGTGTTTGAGTTTAGTTTTGTTTGGTTTGGTAAGAAATGTTTCTGGTGGAGGAACTTTCCCTCTGTCAATTTTCTCTCACGCACTCGCTTTAAACGTGACCAACACTTCACGCTTGACTTTTGAATGCTCTGTACATGCTTTTGTCCATCTGTTTTTTTGCTTTTTGGGAGAGTGGGGAGGGCGGTGTGTAATCAATACAAATCGCCTTCCATAAAATTTTGTCAAGATTAATGAAAAAATTATAAATTAATTAATCAATTGTGATTCTCTTATTCAACTGATTAAATTTTAGCGATTTATATTAATATTATATTATTATGATATTTTGAATTATAAAATTATTTAATTATTAGAGATAGCTTATGATATGAGATTACTAATAAATTTGTTGTTGGAATAAATTGTAAATTGTTGATTAAGCTTTAAGTGATGGATGGGTATCTATTAATCAAGAAAATAAGTCATTTTATAGTCATTTTATGTATATTAGACTTTCATTTTAAATGTCTTAGACTTTCAATGATTTCATCCAACGATAAGAAAACAAATTTGAACTAATTACTTAATAAAGAAATCACTTCTTTGACTGATTTCTTTGACTTGAAAAAAATATATATTTGTTATCTTTGAAATAAAGTGTCATTGAATCTAAAATAAAATAAAGTGTATTGATCGATTCTATATATGGAAGTGGGAAAGTATTAAAGCAAACGTTTTTTTGAGTTTATCTATCCATAACAATTTTTATCACTAGTTATTATTCTAGAATTGATAATACTTGACTTGGTATCTAAGAAAACAGTAATTGAAAAAAAAATTGAAGGATGAGAGTGAAGAATATTTGAATTTTAAATTTAATTTGGATAAAATTATATATGAATAGCTATATGTAATTATTAGTTGTTGAATATAAATTCAAATGATAAATCAAAAGTTTAAATTTTTAAAAAATTAACACTTCTTTGAAAAACTTTTATATTTAAAATGAAATGTCATGCTATCTTTTTTGTCTTTAAAATGAAATGTCATGCTATCTCTGACAAAATAAGTGTCTTAATTAATCAATTCTATGTATGAAAGTAGGAAATTATAAAAGCAGACTTTTTTTAGAGTTTATCTATATTCCATAACTTTTATCACTATTCTTATTCAATAATTGGTAACACTTGATTTGGTATCTATGAAAGCGTCAACCGAAAAAAGAATTGAAAGATGAGAGGAAAGACTATTTGAATTTTCAATTTAATTTGGATAAGATATTATATGAAAAGTTGTATATAATTATTAGCAGTTAAATATAAATTCAAATGATAAATCAAAAGTACAAAATTTTAAAAAATTAACACTTATTTGACTTGAAAAAAAAAAAATTGTTGTCTTTAAAATGAAATATCATGCTGTTTTTTTTTTTAAAAAAAAAAAAAGGAGAAATGTCTTGATTGATCAATTCTACATATAGAATTAGGAAATCATTAAAACAGATATTTTTTTAGAATCCATCTATATTCAGTAATTTTGTCACTATTCTAATTCTAAAATTGATAATACTTGATTTGATATCTAAGAAAGCAGTCCAATAAGAAAAAGGAATGGAAAGATGAGAAGGAAAAATACATGAATTTTGAATTTAATTTGGATAAAATTATATATGAAATGTTGCATCTAATTAGTAGAGTTGATTATCGATTTAAACATCAAAAACCAAATGAATATTTAAATAATAAAAAAATTAAAATAAAAAATACATCACTCTCAAGTCACCCCTTCTAACTTACAGATATCTGGTAAAATAATTATATGGTAATTTTTTATATTTTAAAATAATTTTCACAAATTCAATCTAAAGTTTCAATTACCCTAATATGGTAATAATATATCGGAATAAAGAACGAACCAGGTGGAGAGTAAGTGAACGCACGCGCGGAGGGTGAGAGTTGGGTAGTGTGAAGAGGAAGTACAGGTGGTAAAATGTGACTGGAAGAGGGTGGAATTGGAGACAAAGTGGGGTGGGGTTTGTGAGGTGTGAGTGTGACTGAGAAAGAAAGAGAAATCGTCAAAATTCGAAAAAGTTTTTCAAAATTAGGCATTGACTTCAAATAGCGATAGAGTCTGACTACGGGGAGGTACTGGTACAGTGGTACTACTGCCACAATAATCTTTTTAATTTATTATTATAATTATTAATAATAATATGACGCTGATGCATTTAATCTCACCAACTCATCATCCCACATTAACAACTTGTGCTATTATTATAATTATATTTATCATCTTGGACTTTTGTTGATGCTCTTGCTTTGTTGGTCCGAGTCCAACCATCCAAGTGTTGTTTTAATTATCTAATTCTCCACAATTTCCCCTTACTGTACATCACCTCATACTCATTAAAGGAGTTTCAATGACATCATATACATATATATATATCCTTATACTCATTAGAGATCCAACAATTAACGTTACTCTTCAATCAGAACAATTGAATTAACTTTAATGATCCTTCTTATAATCAATTCAAAAACTCTAATTAAGAGTAAAGTTAATAATTAGATAAAACAGCCAAACTTTATATTATATATATACAAATAAAATTTTAAAATATATATATTATATAATATTTAACTTGGGTTACTCTATACAGTTAAAGTTACTGTTTTTGAATTGTCTAATTACAAGTTACTATATAATAAATTTTAAAATATTTTTAAAAAAATTATTTTAATGTGTTAACGTGGTGATGATGTCTTGTTCAAAAATTTCCCGTTCCTGTGACTAAGCATGGCCCAGTTTATTATATCGAACTGTATTTTCTCTTGTACAGATTTCTAAGTACATGTCAGTATGACATTTCTTTGTATTTATGTCCCACGCCATTCTTGCTAATTGTTAATTTTGTTTGTGTCAATATATTTTATCAGAATTTGTGTTGAAAGTTATTTGCTTTTTTTTAGAAAAGGAGAAATTTTGAGTGATGTGGACATCATTGACTCGTTGTCTATAAAGGGTATAGGTCTATAAAAGCAATCAAAGGGCAACCCAACTCCCAAATTCAGCCAAAATAATATCACTTTAATCTTATCTTTATTAATTTGATCTGACAAAAGTAATTCTCTTATCTTACAAATGAAAAATAGAACAGCAATAAATTTTCCAAGATTTAAGGCCAAATTCTTCCATTAATTATGAGAAATTGGGAATTTCCAGTGCTGGAAGATGTACTCAAAGACTGAAGGACCAAAATACTGTATAAATAGTTTTCTCTCAAAAGTTTAAGTAAAATTTAAAAGAGAAGACGAGTATAAAATATTATGGAAAATCACGATTTTTATAAGAACTTTCCTCATTTGTTTTAATATTTCTCCACCTTTAATTAAATCTGACATTGATTGTCATATATCTCTAAGGATCCAAATTTTATATTAACATTTCTCTTCTTTTCTTTGAAAAATAAAAAAAATAAAAAAAAGGTTGACATTGATTATCGAGGATTGTCAAAATATCAATCTACTCCCATAGAATAACGAAAAATCCCTTTAGATTAAACACCACTAACATAATCCTTCTCTTGTCAAAATTAAACATTAAAAGCACAACTTATTTTTCTTGAAATTTAAAATCAATGGTCAAGAATCTTCAAAATCTGGCAAGACACCTCTACATTACATTAAAAAAACATATATATGTCCAAATTAAACACTACAATTACAACTTATTTAAAATAAAAATTGATGTCAATAATAAAAGATAATAATAGTAAATAGTCATAACGAGACCCAAACCTATGCCACTATATAAAAGCGAAAGAGTAAATATGCTCCTCTTCTCCTCACATCATACTACAATTCAATTTAGAGAAAATAAAGTGACTTTCACAGTACAAAGTGTGAGGTGGGTGACGATGGGCCACATTGAAATTGAAGTTGAAACTTAATGCCAGTATCCTAAGCTGTACCGTACTAACCGATACAAATAAAAAATCAGAAGTTGAAAATGAGAGATGAATCCAATTCCAGTTCTGATTTGTGCACGCCAAATGCTGTAAAAAAAAA
Source organism: Nephelium lappaceum (assembly GCA_021234005.1). Taxonomy (NCBI): domain Eukaryota; kingdom Viridiplantae; phylum Streptophyta; class Magnoliopsida; order Sapindales; family Sapindaceae; genus Nephelium; species Nephelium lappaceum. The sequence continues at coordinate 14,848,402 of CM038010.1, forward strand.
AAAGAAAAGAAAAGTTGAAGATGAAAGGGGGCCGCCTTCATGATTTCAAATAGTTATGGTGAAGGGAAGATAAGAGAAGTACTTCTCATTTCTCTTTGGTGTCTGGAGGAGGTGCTTTCACGGAACTGACTCCATTTATGATTGGATGGTGCTAGATGCATCCAACTTGTCACGTTTACAACAATTTTGTATCTGTGATTTGACATATGGCTCTCTCTCAAAAAATGTGATCAAATACTTCATAAGGGTGATGCAATTGATCTAATACTTTAAATCTTGTTGGGATTTTTTTTTCTCAAGAGAGGCTTTTATAAAAGGTACGTTAGGAGTTTGAACAAAAACTTTCCCATATGGTGTTATTTAGTATGCTACGAATGATCACGGTAGGATGGTCACGAAAATTGGTCTCGGAAAACGAGTAAACACCACTAACTAAAGACCGCGACTTGTGGTCATGGAAGCTAGTCGCAAGAAAAGGTTTCTTGCAAAACCGTGTCTGACCCGACCTGAGGTAGTGAAGAAAGTGGCGATGACCAAGCCAGTGTGTGCTTGGTGACAAGACCTCAGGTAATGATGGAGTGGCGGTAGCCGCTGTTCCAGGTACCTCAAAGTTGAATTTGAACTGAAGAGTTGCACCTCTTCAAATAGTGGTTCAAGTTAGATGATACCCCTTTTACAAGACTTAAACCTCTGCAAAAGCATATAGAATGCATATAAATATAGGAAAGTTACATCGAAAAAAAAAAAGAAGAAACTTTTTCGTCAACTTCTAATCATTCAAAAATTCATGCGCACACTCGTCATGTTCTTTAGAAGGAAAAATTTAGTTCAAGTTAGTTATTAGTTTAAAGTGCTAGAAACCAAAGAAAACAAATGGTTGAATCTTGAGAGGCAAACGTCAAAGTCTTTGAATCATTAAGAAGAGGTGGAAATTTGTTTTTTAGACATTGAAAAGTACTGCAAGTCTCTAGCTATCAAATGTAAGTGTTCATTTATTATTGTGTTTTTTAAAGTTTTATCATTCGTGATATTTTAATACCTACATATTGTTTGATTCTGTAAAATATGTTGTTTATTTCAAGTTGTTACATTGAGTGTTGAAATTCAGTTTACAAAAAATTGGTTGTGATTGTTCCCCAACAAGGTACACTTGACATGATATAGTGATATTGTGAATAATTTTCCACTCTATTAGGGGTGTAAAAGATTTTAAGTTTAGTTCACATTCTCTCTCAATTAGTTTAAGCACTGTGCATCTTCTCTTCCACACTTTATCTTGTGGAGTTCAAGTTCTACTACGTCTATATGATATTTGTGGAAAGTTTTTTCTCCATCGGTTTGGAGAGTTAATATAAATATAAATATATATATTTGTCGTGGAAAAAGATAACCGGAATATTCATATAATGCTCAGTATTGGTAGATTTCAACAATTTGTAACTCATTAGTTATCAAATTTAAAAGTAAATAAAAATTACTTCAAGTTTTGTTGAGCTTGACATGCATTACATGCTATGGATTTGAGAAGAGGAGAAAATTAAATAGTGTGTAAAGTCTAAATACATTATTGCTTTAACGGAGCCCAAAATGAGGCCCAATATCGACGACCATGGCCCGAGTTAAGTACTGTCATTAGGATATTTAGGCTCAGCATGTGAATGGGCATGTGCACTTGTTAGTCGGATTAAAATGAAACTAATAAAATTTGATAAGTTTTTAATCCAGTAAAGTTATTAGCTATTGATCTGAAATTTTATATAAAATTTGTAATCAGATTTAAGAAATTAACATTAAAATAGTTTGAGTTGGGTGGGTCAGTATCTAGTTGATCTAGGTTGGGTTCCTTTAACGAAAATTGGAAATATTAATAAATCATAATTTGATATAATAATCGAATCATTTCAAGCTGTTTTTCTCTTTTAAATTTTATATAGAAAGAGCTAGATGGAGACCCTGGAAAAAGGTTTTCCAAGAAAAGAGGGAAAAAACCCTCTCTATATATATGATGGGATATTCATTACACTAGATTCTTGATCCATCTAAAACCATAAAATATTACTAATCAACACAAGTTTCACTCTGCTTTTTTATGTTTCATATCCTACGTAATATATTGAGCCTTATATTAAGTTATTTATTCATTTTTAAATAGAAAAGAATTTTTTATTAATACAGTCCAAAAAATTTGTGATTGACCAGTCAAAATAAAAAATATAATGAAAAGTACCTTGTACTTTTAATGATGCAACATTACATTTTTAGAAATTTAAAGAGTTCAAATTGATACCAAAATAAAAAAGCTTAAACAATTCATTTCATTTATCAATTTATAATGGACTCCTAGTATTAGGGAAGAACTTAATTCGAAAATAAGAAAACTAAACAAGTATAACTGATTTTTGAACAAAATCATGAACTTGGAATAGAAATATGATAACAAAATTAAAGACACCCAAAAGCCAGTTCTGTTTTCTCCAACAAAAACAGTAAAGTTTTTGAGGACAGGCTATACCAAAACTTCATTTCATATATAGTCTCTCCACATGATCTAGAAGGGAAACACCATGTGCATCATTTTATTCAAATATCTCAAAATGCCTCAACTAGATACATTTATGTACAGATAGTGTGGTGTTGTCAGGATCTTAGAAGATGAATTACTATAAGGATAACCTAATTATTCCCACTACTTAGGAGACTAGAGTGGGATCCAAGTATGTGCAGTAAACTTTTTTTCAAATATTTTACAATAAGGTAGTTCTTTTGGTAGAAAATTGGTTTTGATTAAAACAATTTCAAAACGTCAAAACGTGTATATTTTCTTTTTAAAAGGAAACTCTTATTTTCATCCCTATTTGTTGAATTTTTTTTTTTTTTAACCATGTATGGAGAAACTGTTCAACATCCCTAAATTATTACAAATACATCAATTTAATCTCTGTCATTAGTCCACTTTTAGTCAAATGAAACGTTGACCTTGATCCGAGGGGCAATTTGACATTTAAGGATGTTTGTACAGTGTCTCCATACATAGTTTAAAAAATAATAATATTTTTCTAAAATATAGGGACAAAATAAAATTTTCAAAAAAAAAAAATTAGGGTAGCTTTTGTCTTGGTTGTGGTGTTGGTGAACCATGTGAAGCCTGTGTGTTGCACACACTTAAATTAAACAATAGGAAAATCCCAAAAAACAATCTCACATTTGAAATATTATTCATTTTGCAACGTACTTATATTTTTCCGAAATACAACTTAACATTGACAAAAATATTCAAAATCCTTCCTGGAGGCGTACAAAAGGACTTTAACGCCCTTGATGGTCACGAAATCCGTCAAGTTAACATGATTGACTGTTTAACTCTAGGGGCAAAAAAAGAAAAACAATGAATAATTAATTCAAATATAAAAAATAAAATATATAACATTAATATAAAATTATAAAAAATGAGATATTTTTATTTAAAAATAATATATATATCTTTTTTTCTCATAACTCTTTCTTTTGCTCTCTCTCTCTCCTCTCTCTTCTTCCTCTTATCTCTCTATCTTCAGTCGGTACCCTTCTCTATCTCCAGCTGGTGATGATGGTGGCAGACATCTCGGCGGCAACATCTAGGTTTACATGGTGGAGACCCAAATCTTGTCCACCATCAAAGACCGTTGTTCTCTCTCTTGGTCTCTCATCTACCTCTTTATCTCTCTCTTCTCAATTTCTTCTCCGGTCGATAATGATGGTGGCGACGTTATGGGTTTGATGACGAACCAAGTGGTTTGGTGTTTGGTGGTTGATGATTGATAGGTGAGTTTGGTGTTGGTGGTTGATGATTGATAGGTGGGTTTGGTTTTCGATAGTTTGGTGGTTGATAATTTTTTTTGGGTGGGATTGATGATTGATAATGATGGTGACTTTCAGTCATTCTGGGTTTTCAATCGAACTAGGTTTCCAATCATTGAAAACCTAGATTTCACTAGGTTTGAGCTGCTGGAAACCCAGATCTTCAGATCATAATGATTTTTTTTTTTTAATTTTAAAATAATTTTGTTTTGTTTTTATTTTTATCAATTTTTATTTTTTATATTTTAATTTGATGGGTTGATCTCCACCTTCCATTTATCATAGATAGACAATGGAGATTGTTTTTATTAATTTATAATTTTTTATTTTAAATTATTATATTATGATTATTATATTTTTTAACACAAACTTTAGGGTTAAAAAGGTCTTTTTAATTTTTTAAAAAATTTTTTGTGAAAATTAACTTGTTGGATTTTGGATAAAAACGAAACTTTTGTGAGTAAAAGGACAATGTAAAACGAAACTTTTGTGAGTAAAAGGATAATGTTTCAAATCTCAGGTTGTTTTTTGAGATTTTCCCAAAAAAATAAGATCCTGATTGGATCTCTACAGCTATGAAAAAAAAAAAACAAAACAAAACAAAACAATCAATGGAAAAACAAAAAAAAACAAAAAAGGTTTCTAGATCCCCTCTCTCTCCCCATTTTTGGGTTTCCATACTAGAAAACCCAAATTTCTCATCATTTACTCTCCCATAATCATTAACCTCCCACAATCATCAATCTCTCATAATCATCACCAAACACCATAAAACAAAAACAAAAAAAACAAAAAGAAAAAAAAATCAATTGAAAAAGAAAAAAAAAAAAAAAGCCACTGGTCTCCACCATTGGAGACCCACCCACTTGGGTCTTTAACAGTGAAGACCTATCTAGGTCTCCACGATCGTAGACCCAATTTTGGGTCCCAATCGTGGAGACCCAGTTCTGGGTTTCCACTATCGACGACCCAGAACTAGGTCTCCGATCGTGGAAACACATGTTTTGGGTCTCCGATCGTGGAAACCTATGTTTTAGGTCTCCACCATCGGAGACCCAATTTTGAGATTTCGATAGCAACTAGGTCTTCATGGAGACCCGAACTAAGTCTCCAACATACTGTCGTCGTCCAATCATGCCGTCGCCATTGAACCCACCTGTAAATCCGATCAGAGATGGAAAGAGAAAGAGGAAAAAAGGAGAGAGAGAGAGCCAAAGAGAGAGAAATGGAGAGAAAAAAAAAAACTCTTATATATATTTTTTACTTTTTATTTTAAAGTAAAAATATCTTATTTTTAATATTATTTATTTTATTTTTTAATTTTTATTAATATTTTCATTGAATTTTCTTTTTTGACTCTTGAGTTAAATAGTCAATTTTATCAACCTAATGGATTTTGTTACCGTTAGGGATATTATCGTCATTTCATATGCTTTTAGGGGTATTTTGGATATTTAATTTAAAGTCAGACAGTATTTTGAATAAAAACGAAACTATATAGGAGAAAATAGATAATTTATCAAAAGTTTCAGGAAATTTTTGGGGATTATCCCTTAAACAATTGAAGAAACCAGGATTTTAAGAATTTGAATAGTGCAAAAAGTAAAATAAAGTTTTGTTAACTGATAATTACAGATATAAAGTTTTGTTAACTGATAATTATAGATATATTGGCTGTAATAGACAAACAAATAGATCATTTCAGAATATATTTTATAACACAATCATCTTACAGAAAAGAATTGACTTCAAATAGACTTGGGTTTCTACGTCTGAAATGGCTGTTTGTCTCAAGGAATGATGAGACAAGTATTTAAGTAGCTAAACAGAGAACATACAAATTCTAACCTCACCCACGAAAATGTACTATCTTGGCCCAAATTGGTCTCTTCTTGAAACAAGTATGATGATCTATTCTAATTTTATTTCAAGATTTTACGGTTTTAAGTAATGATGTTAATTGAAGAACTAAAGATCAGGTGTTTGATCTTTAGTGTTTAGTGTCTATTGAAATCATTGTGATCTCTGATTCTCTTACTAACATGTCATGTCCTGTCATTTTAGTTGTTGTTGTTGTTTTTTTTTTAATTGAAATCTCTAAATCCTGGTTAGTACTATTGTTGAGATCTGTGTCCAGCCTAAAACAACATAAACGAAAAATCAATCATCTTACATTATAATGTGACAAGGGGACCATATTTTATGTCTGGCACTCTAATAACATTTTTTACATTTGATTTTCTAATATTAACAATTTGTATGATAATTTTGAAGATAATTTTATAATAAATGTACACATAATAGAATATTATTAAACTAATATATTAAAAATCACCTATTTTGATTTAATCAAGAGTTGAAATTGGATATTATTTAATAACTATATCAACCATTTGAAGTAAAAAATAATTAAATCATAAGTTTTTTTTTTTAATCAAAACTTTTCTTTCTAACTAAATGGTTAATATTTTCTAAAAAAGGAAAAAAAAAAAAACTAAATGGTTAATGATGCTTAGTGGGGATTGAATATATTCTTCTGGTTGGATAATTCTATAGATATTCGACATCATTAAAGCGATCTAACAATAATAATAATGTCCATTCAAAATTTGAGAGACAATAACTTTACAGAATCCATCAATAAATAATAATAATAAAGGTGACAGATTTAAGCATGGGGAAATGCAGAAAATGAACACTTTGTATTACAAGTAACCGCGTGCAACACCAATTTATACCAGTTGCTTGCTTTTTCGTTCTCTCTCCTCCATTATTGTGGAGCTTAATTATGCCTCTAAGTAAGATCATGGACCCCAACTCTAAACGTTTTTGCACTATTAACTAAGATAGAAAACCTCTTTGGAAAAAAAAAAAAAACTGAGATAGAAAAGGCCAAATATCAAAAGATCTATTTCATATAGGTTTGCAATCAAATTGATCATTGAAATTTATGAAATGAGTGCATATCTATTTTTGTTACAAATATACATCTTCTCTTTTATGTTTGTAATAAATTTTAAACCTCATTTCTTGTATTTATTGGGGAATGTAGGCTGCCTTTCTGAAGTATTGTCAGAATAAACGTTATTATGTAAATAATATTCAATTTTGATAGATTATAAGAAATCATAATAATTTTTGAAGAAATAATTATAGAATAATATAATATAATATAAGTAAATAATTAAAATTTATAAACAAAAGTAGATGATGTTGTCAGGGATCAATCCAAATGTTGTATAAGTCCAAAGCTATAATTAATCGACATGGGTATCCCATGACCATCATTGATTGGTTTTGAACTGAGGCCCACTCTCATCGAATTCTTGATATTACTGTCGGTCAAAATCATAAGTCAAAAATTTTGTTCTAGGATAGTAACTGGATTCAATTAATTATTGATTTCGATTTTAGAATGATCTTTGGAGTTTAATTTTGTCTGGGGGTTAAAACAACACATATCAGGACTTAAAAGTTATGTTAATGAATAAAGATAATAAGAGTTTACAACACGAATATTTAAGTACCAATACATCGTAAGAGAGAGTTGTCTACCATTCGAAGTTCTGAACTATTACAATTGAAACTTATTTAAGATTTGAGGGGAGTGACATGTCTCAAACTCCAAACTTTAAGACAATATTTGATGCATGAGCAATGAAATGAGATTGAGATTTATTTTTCCCATCCTCCTACATTCTATGTTTGGCTCACGTTTGAGGTAGGAAAGGCAATTTTTTTTTTTTTTTCCGAACCCACTTCCATTTTCACTCAGTTTGGACAATGAAATCTCAAATTAAACCATATCTTTGCCATTTCTCAAGTTTAACCATGTGTTTTAGGTTCATTGAACCCAGAACCAAGTGGTTCTGGGTTTGATGAACGTAGAAACCATCTAGTTCTAGGTTCGATTAGAACTTATTGTTTTGATTTTTTTTTGCCTTTTTTATTTTTGTTCATGTTTTGACGTTTTGATATTATTGATGGTGTTGTTGTTGTGAGAGATGATGATGTTGATGAATTGAATTGATGATATTGATGAACTATGGATTGATGATATTGAAGATACTAGGCTCAACTATGGTTGTTTTTATTTTTTTATATTTTTTTATAAATTTTATTTTATACAATAAAAAATTTTAATTAATTTTATTTTAATCCAATCTTAATCTATACTAAATATAATATGGTATAATTTTTAATCAAATCTCAAGTTTTACCAAATATAGTACAGTGATTTTTTATTCAAATCCAATACAATTCAATCCAATCCATTTTATTCCAATCAAAATCATTTCATTTCATTTCAATCTCGCATGCTAAACGGAGCCTCCGAGTTTAAGTATAAAGGATTTACCTTTGAGCCAACTATATCTTATCACCCAATGAAATTTTTTAAAACATTTCAATCTTTTAAATTCTTAAAATGCTTTTTTTGAAAGCTGGCACGAATAAGGTTAGTAGTATATGTTAAGATTTGTTGAAATCAAATACTATTTACATGGTCCGAATATTAAATCCCATGAATGAGTGATAGTTATCTAATAACCCACACAAGCTATAATATGTCTTTAGTGGGAATTGAACCTCAACTTCTTAAATGATGGAAAGGTGCACAACTACATGTACTAAAAGTTTGATATGTAATTATTAAAATGATCTTACCCATCATAAAATGTACCAACATCAATAACCATAGCAAACTCACTCTTTTCTTTCTTTCTTTTTTTTTATAAATTGATAAAAAAAGCATACAACACGGACATTTAAGAACCAACACATCATAAAAGAGAGTAGTCTACTATTCAAAGTTTTGAATTATTACAATTAAAGTTTATTTAAGATTGAAGAAGAGTGACATGGCTAGAACTCCAAACTTCAAAGGTTTATGTGTGAAAGGCTTACCTTTGAGCCAATCTACTCTTATCACTAGATGAAATGTCTTAAAACATTTATTTCATTTTTTTAATTTCTTAAAATGATCATTCTAAAAGTTGACACTAATAGAGTTAGTAGTTCGCTGAGATCTATTGAAATCAAATATTACTTACATAGTCAGAATATTTAGTCCGTGAATGGGAGATAACTATCTAATTACCCATACAAGTTCTAATATATACTTGGTGGGAATTAAACCTTAACTTCTTGGAGAATGAAGAGATGCATAACTATCTGTGTTAAGAGTTTATATGTAATTATTAAAATGATTTTATCTATCATAAATTGTTTCAATATCAATAACTATTATGACTGACCTTTTTTTTTTTTTTTTTTTAACTTTAACTTCTTGAAGGATGGAGAGATGCATAATTATTTGTGTTTAAAAGTTGATATGTAATTATTGAAATGATTTTATCCATCATAAATTATTTCAATATCAATAACTATTGCAACTTACTTTTTTTTTTTAATTAATGGTTGACAACACGAAAGTTAGAGATCTACTGGAATCTGTCGAGTTCAAATTCTAGTTGCACAGTCTGAATATCTATTCTCATGAACAAAGAAGCCTACCGAGATTTACTTAGATCAAATATTAGTTATGTGGTATTGATAGATTTCTACTCCTTTAAACAAAGAGATCTACTGAAATTTGCCCAAATCAAATACTAGTTGTGTTATCTGGATATCTACTCCTATGATTGAAGAAGTTTACTAGGACTAGTGCATACCTACTCTACCAGTTGCACAGTGTAGTTTCATACAAGCTATAATATGTGCTCCGTGAACATTAAATTTTCAAGCTCTTAGAGAACACGAAGGCACACATAAACATCTATGCTAAGAGGTGGGGGAGTATCGCAACTCACTCTTGTGATATCAATAGCTATTATATTCTTTAAACTGAGACCAAATTTGCTATAGTATTTTCACTTAATATGTTTTCATTTTTTCATTTAAAGATGATAACTCCCATTATTTTAAGCAACTCTTAATTGTTTCACATTATATACAATCTCAGTTCATATAATTTTACATCCAAACTTTTCAATTCTTATCATTTTACATCCAAACTTTTTCTACTGTTATTTTTTTAAAAAAATTAATTTATATCCCAATTTATACTGTAATATTTGAATTCAATTAACCTACAAATATACATCTAATGTCTGCTAACTGAGACACAGTTTTAAAAAGAAAAATTTTCAAAAACCTCTTATAAATTTATATGGCTTGGTGGTAAAGAGTGATGTTTTGGATTTAAATTTCTACACTACATATAGTATCAACAAAAAAACTATAAGTTTTATCAATCTCTTTTTGAAACAACTCTTTATTTCAAATTTTAATAAAAACCCTATCTACCATAAAGAATTAAAATACGGATATACATACCACACCAATATTTGATAGTTTAAGTGCAATTTTGAAAAGAAAGGTTCTCAAAAAACTCCAACTAATCTTAACAGTTTTTTAAAAAATTACTCTTCGATTTGGAATTTAAACAAAATCCTTATGGTACACAGTATAAGAACTTTCCTCATAATTAAAAAAATAAGGGTTAATCTTTCTTTTAAAAATTTAAAAAAAAAAAAAAAAAACCTCTTTAATTTTTGCAATTCGTCTTTTATAAAATGAAAACATAAATCATAATGAGAATTATATACTCCCTTTTTCGATTTGGATGTGTCATCAGTTTTGATCTAATAGGCCATGAATCATGATTGAAGTGTCTCAGAACCATCATAAGTAATTTTTATTTGCCAAATCTATTGAGGCCCACTTCCATTGGAGACATCAGATCTTCCTCCATGACCAATGCGCCACAAAAATTAAGAATTCAAACAAACAATTATCAATCAAGAAAGAGACAAATACCATGGATTTCTCTTATTTTTTTTAACCGGATTCCCAAAAAAAAGTGGAACTTAACATGTCTGCCACAAGGCAGGCCACTTTCTGTTCCATAATAAAATATTATAATTTTATTTGTAATATATTCAAAAGCAACAAACTTTAATCTTTATTACGACACAATCACAGTCCACATACCCCTCCTCAAACATTGCTAAAATTAAGCTAAATGAAGGAAAATAAAATGGGGACACAAACACAGAATTAATGATGTGGTGGTGGTGGTGGTGGTGGTGTTGATTATACATGGACTAATGTGGGCATTTGGGTTCGAAGGCAAATGGTCCGACATAGAAGAGAGCATACTCAACATTGTTGATAGTAACGAATGGCTTCTTCTTGTCTACATTCAAAATAGCACCACTGACTCCACCATGCAAATCAGATGGTTCCTTGGTCAAAGGCAGCTCTGACGGTACCAGTGACGCCTTGCACTTGTGGACTGCATAGTTGGTGACGGTCTTTGGAGCTAGAAGTAGAAAATACCCATTCTTGTCGGTATGGGCTTGGGCTGTTAATGGCTTCGCTGTGTTGTTGCACTGAAGTTGCACAATGGCTCCTGCAATAACAAAAACAAAAAAATAAAAATCCCCTCTATCAGTTTATGGATATCCACAAAATGGATTTTGCGTTGTGGGTAACAAAAACTTGTATTTATTTTTTAATTATAAGTTTTAAAGTTTGGACATGACTTCACGCATACATGTTTGGTCTAGCAAAGAGGGGCCCAGAATAATAACTTTATGAGAAAGCTATTTTATTACTAGGCCACCACAACACTGTCGGTCGTCCCTTTTTTCTGTTTTTTTTTTTCAAATTTTGTTTTGTTTTGTTTGTTTTTTTTTTCGAAATAGTTTTGTTTTGTTTGTTGAATAATGAAAAAAGGCAGTCGTTGATGGTACATTGGTCCCTGCTCTCCTAAAAGAAAGAGCACGACAAACGTAAAGCTTCCTGCTTCAACTATCATTGACAAGGTGCAAGAGCAGCGCCTTTTATAATTTGATGTTACATGCACCCATACACCTAGAACTAAGAGAAAAGCGCCCTCTCTCTCTTTAATATTTGAGACACATAATGCATCCATGAGGCAGCATACATGCATCAAGATATTCTCACATACATACTTCATGAGCAATGCAGTTAACCAATAATTATATATACTTGAAAAAAATCAAGCTTATTTTTCAGCTAGAAAAAGTTAAAGAAAATGTGTATTTTCTATAGCCGAGCATACATTCAAACTATATGAAAATAATGCACAGGAACAGTCAGGTGTCTAAGGGGAGATTCTGTCTGCAGTTAAAAAACACAAAACAGAAACTCATTAAAAGAGAAATGTAGTATAATGCAAAGCGAGAGAGAGAGTTGAAACAGACCAGCAAGTGGAGTGGCCTCAGAGAGGGTATCATGGCCAGCATACTTGCAAGACTTGAGGAAGACAACACCTTCAACGGCCACAAGCTTCCTTTGAAAAGGATGACTAGGTTTTGGTGGGTGAGCTGGGGGGTGAGGTGTTGGAGGGTGAGCTGGGGGGTGAGGTGTTGGAGGGTGAGGAGGGGGGTGAGCTGTAGGGGGGTAAGCTGGGGGGTGAGGTGGGGGGTGAGCTGTTGGGGGGTGAGCTGTTGGAGGGTGAGGTGGGGGGTGAGGTGTTGGAGGGTGAGGTGGGGGGTGACTTGTTGGAGGTTGAACGTGTCCCTTGCTAGGTGGGTGGCCGTGGTGGTGGCTTGGTGGGTGTGCTGGTGGAGTAGTAGGAGCAGGAGTTGGAGGAGGAGTAGGAGTAGAAGCAGGAGGGTGGCTGTGGTGGTGGTGATGATGGTGGTGGTGGGGAGGAGGAGATGGTGCCAATGATGGGGTTACAGAGTGGTAGCCACCATGGTAGTGAGGTGGCTGAGCAACCCAACTCACTAAGTTTTCATCTTCAGCGAGGACAGCGAAGCAGAGAGTGAGTTGCAGAAGAAGAACAAGTGCTTTAGACATATTTTTGGCTTTTTAAGTGAGAGAGAGAGAGAGAGAGAGAAGAGAGAGGAAGATGTGGTGTAATGGAATTGAGAGATGAAGGAATTTATAGGGGTTGTGACCCGTGATCCTCTGCGGTTTTGGTGGTGAAGTCAGATTTTATAAATGGTGGGGTATGTTATCAATGACACTGAGAGAAATTACATGGGAAAACAAGGGTAAATGCAATTTAAAGTTTACCTTTTGGAGTTGGAGTCGAAGTTTGATGTTTTTTTTTTTTTTTTAAGTAATAAGTTTCGATGAAATTTACATATTATAAAAATTATATATTGATTTTATTATAATATTTTAAAAAATCTAATTAAATATTAAGATAAATAATAAGATTCATTATAAACATTTTTCTTTATAAAATCACTTTAAATTATATTCAAATTTATCATTTGAATGAAATCTGTGAAGTCAATAATATTTTTAGTACACCTGAATTATATTGGATTTCACACAAATATAAATTGAATATAGTTAAATTTTATTGAATTTCATATAAATATGAATTAAATACACTTAATTTTAAACTCCATTCAAATCATTTTAAATTCCATCTAAATCCATTGTTTGAAAAAACCTGTGAAGGAAATGATTTTTCAAATGGAATAAACACCTAAATTTTAATGAAATTCATTCAAATTTATATTAAGTACTTCTTTAAAATTTTAATGAAATCTTAAATTGAATATACTTTTTAAGTTAGATGAGAAATACTCTAGAGAGTGAAGAAATGACAATTATAATGAGTTTTTGGGTTAGGAATTTAGGAATATATACGGTCTCACAAAGACATGCAATCTGTAGAATTTGTTTTGAACTTTTTGATAGCGAAAAAGAGAAAGTTGAACACTGTGTTTGCATACAAATATGGAAAAATGTTAAGGTAATGTTAAATTTAAAAAATATATATAATAATTGAATTTGAAAAGTTGTGTGCACTTTCTAATTTAATAAAACACAAGTTATCAGGTTTAAAATTTATTTACTTAAAAACCTATTAAATACTTTATATTAGTATAATGATTACTACAATTCAAAAATTTTATGGTTACTAAATAATCTTAATTTGTGAGGAGATAAAAAAACAAATATATTAAGAAAGCTAATGATTGTGAGAGAAGACAAAATTAAAGTACATAAATTTAGTGAAGACAGTTTATGAAGTAAAAAAATTATATTTAATTTAGAATTTTTTTTTTTTTAACGTAAAGTGAAAGTTTTTCACTTTTTTAACTTGCGATTTTATTATCATTTGAAAACTCAAACAATATAACCTAATGGGATAAATGTCGTCGAAAAAATCAAACAAGCATTGTTTATTATTTTTTTAAAATCTAACATCAAACTCTCTCAAATTTTATAATATCAAACATGTCAAAATCAATCATTGGTTACACAATCCTTATATCTATTCTCATAATTGAAAGACAATTCTTTCACAATGAAAAAAAAAAAAAATTCATTTACATAAATTTATAAAATACACTTGATGATAATTGAACTCATTAACACATTGATGAGTGGAGAGATGCACCCATGCTAAGAGGAATGTGTAATCCTTATTTTTTAAAGATAAAAAGTTTTCATCCCAAATTAAAAAATATATTTTTTTTTTCTTGGAATAAAAGATACAACATATCAAATTTATAACCTAGATTTTTATTTGTTATTTTTTTTCACATAGAATTCAACCCAACATTAATACCAGTTTGAACTAATTTTTTTATTATTATCAATCAACATAGGATTAATAATTATAATTATTCAAAAGTTGGAGTAACACTCAATGTGATTTGATGGCAAATAACGTTTAATCAACTTATAATGATTCAAATTTGAGTTATATACATTGCAAGTAATATATATATATATAAAGGAAATTTGAAATTTGAGTTATCCGCATTGCAAGTGATATATATATATATATATATATATATATAAAGGAAATTTGAAATGGAAAAAGGGGCACATATCAAACTTACAATCTCAAGGGTATAAGTATAGAAGACATATCACTTAGTCAACCTTATATTGTTGACGTGCTAAAACAATTTTTAGAGGAGCTATAAACATCAAGAATTACGTGTTATATATTTTTAAGAGTAAGGTTAGATTTCGTAGATATTTTTTCTAAATTCATGTTCAAATAATGTAATATGTGAATTGTCAACACTAAATAAATTATCATATCATCTTATGATTTACATGGTGTTATAACTTACATATCTCATCATTTAAACAAAATATTTAGAAAGTTTGATAATATCACATTCGGATAGGATAAAAAATGAGATAGTAGATAATTATAAAATTAATATATCTTTTTCTTTTTTTGAAATACTGGAAATATCATTACCATCAATCCCAAATTTGAGAATCCCAACATACAACCCTAAGAATGCCCAATTTTGGGGCTACCAAAAATATACACAAATACACCATAATTAGCCTTCCACATAGGAACATAAAAGAAAGATCGGAAGGAACATCAAGCGAGTCCCAGACATGGGAATGGCCAAATGACATGGATTCCAATCAACTACCAAACATCTAAGACACAACTTAAACAAAGAAAAGAGACCTAAAGAGAAAATCAGTACCACCTCATTAGATACTGCAAAACAACCTCCCTAACCCAAGAAGCAGTCGTTGAAGTAGAACTGCTGAAAACAGGAACAAGACGCCTTCGACGGGAATCATCCTCACAAGCAATCTGATCTCCATCTAGACTTGAAACACTCATATAGAACATGAGACCAAGATTGAATGCCACATCCATCCAATTGCCCTCTAGAAGCAACACCATCGCAGCCACAAGGAAATTAAACGGCTACTGATTTTTGGCTAACCTTGCAGAATACACAAAGTCCATCAGAACAAATCGGATTTTTAGGGTTGGATCTAGTTAAAATTGGATCCAACCCTAAAAACCCCCAAAAGAAACAAGGATCGTTAGTGAGATACCAAAAAAGAAGGAAAAGATGATGATTAGAGAAAGATATGACCAATATGACGTCGGAACTAGTCGAAAAACCCCTTTATTGAGACTTTCTCTTATGAAAAGATAAGAGTATTTTTCTTCTCTAGTAAGAGTTTTCGAGAAGGATTTTGTTTTTTTAAATTAATATATCTATTGCAAAGAATGTTTTGTACCTTTTTACTGCTTTACCTAACCAGATGATGCAAAATTAAAAACTAAATTCAACTAGGTAGGTATGTATGCTTTCATTAGAAGAGGAATTACATTAATATTAAAAATGTCAATTAGACTTTGTTTCCTTTGCTGTACATATGTATTCAACATAAGAGCACAAGTACCGGTGTTTTAGAGAGATTGGTGTGGGCAATTGGCTTAGAGGCTCACATGCTGTGGGGAGTGAAAGAGTAACAAGCATTGGAATTGCGCACATTTTGCTAGAAAAATGCGGAAGTTTCCAATGTCTTCGATTGTCGAGCCCCTACTTTATTATAAAAACTAGTAACACATTAATCAATCCTTTCATTTGGGTAATTAATGGTGAAAATTCCTTACGTAACAATTTTAATAGGAGTGGTTGAATATTTATTTTAATTTTAAAAAATTAAGAATTTAAATATTAATTTTTATCTTTTAAAATAAAATGTGAGTCGAAAGTCTTTTCTCATAGCAGACGTTATTCTCCCTTCGGAGTGTATTGTCAATAATTCGTATGTATAGGTCCCTCTAGTCATATCGATCCACACAGCCATATGACTCCACTGTGTTAACAAAAAAAAAAAAAAAAACTTCTTTTAATGAACATGGTGAAAACTGAAAAGTAAGCAAGGGAGAAAAAAAATAATAATAATAGGCATCAACCATTGAAAAAAGCAAAGGCCAGTACGATCGGTGACAGGAATTCGACCGTTCGAGGGCCTTGTAGATGAGAATATTGTACCTTACAAGAACTTTTTCTCTGTCGAAGTTTTGTCTTTTATATGAAAAAAATGCCCACTTAGTCTTCACTTTTGACCCTATCATTGAGTCTGGTTTGTGTATTTTAAGTCTCTTATTCATGTTCGAATTTTTTATTTTTTATTTTTTAAAAAGCATAACCAAGGTGAACGTTGATTTACAAGAAGATTAAAGGGAAATGCTATCTTCCTCTTGGGTTCTTCTAAGGTTATATTTTATGTTTTCATACAGTTGTGCATTTACCTTATATTTCATTTTATATAGTTAGTGTTTGACTTTATAGATCATTGAGGATTTTAAAATTAGCTTATAGTATTAAACTCAATACACGTCTAATTTAACTATACAAATTCTATTTTAAAATACGTATTATGATATAGGAATGTGAGGTTAAACTATATTAAATGTGAGAAGTTTTAATGCAACTGACATGTAATTTATTGCTAGCTCTGTAAACTCGAGGCTATTGTCTTAACATAATCAATGAACGGCTGCAAAATCCAGGTTCAAACAATCGTGATACAGTAATATATGCAAAGCACGAGATGTGATCTAACCTGAAATAGCTAAATAAACTTATATAGATTTAATTAATATATATGATTATGAATGATAGATAATGCTCTACAAAAACAATTCACATATTTATTAACAAAAAAATAAAAGGAAAAAATGGGAAAAAGAAAGTTGTAAAAGTAATAAATAGATGCATATATATGATGTGAAAGCAAACATTGAAAATGATGTCTCTTAGAATTATTTACTTGTGAAACTATTGAAACTTTGTCATTTAAAGTGACCTTTCTTTCTAAAGAAAAAATAAAAAGAAGAGAAAGTTGATCATGCGTCTCGTTGAATCGATTTTCTGAAACAAAACTATCCTTCCCTAGTTGAGACATGAGTGAGGAGTACCTGGTGATAATTAAGTTTGAATTGCACGAAATAATTAATCAATAAACAAATGGAGGTCCAATTATATCATTAATGTTAATCTGCATTCATCTCTTTAAAAATTAGATAGATAATCAATCCCATTAATTAATTAAGGTCTAATTACTTTGTAATTGGGTTTGTAATGTCAAAGTTCATTTATAGCTTGACCATTTCTCTGTTCAACGGGATCCCAAGCTCAAATAAATGAAGCATACGCCTGACATTTGACCAAGATAAGATTTACTCACATTAAAAATGAAAACCACTAAAAATTTGAACAAAGGCAAGAGTTTTAAGAAAAAATCTTTCACAAGATTGTTTTAAAGTTGATATGGTAAGATGAATCAATAAAAAAATTAAGAGAATAAAAAATAGTACTATTTTATTTGTTCGTCTCACTGCATCACTTGTGAAACGATTCATTAAAGATTTTCTCGAGTTTATACAGGGTCAGAATTGTTGGGATTGTTAAAAGCTCAACCAATGATCCCATGTGCTAGAAGGCCAAAAATGAAGCTTAGATGCACTAAAAATGGGTTAAGATTACTTAAGAAATACTCCAATTGCAAATATTAAATTTCAAGTATCACAGATACCATATAAGTTTTCCCATGTGTTGGGATTTTCGAGTGTTAATGGCTTCACTGATTATGGAATGTGAAAATTTTATGAGCTTGCGTCCATTGCAGTACTCACCAACCACACCATTCTATATCACCAGCTGTTCTTGCTATATAAATAATCGAGATTATAAATTAGGGTTTCAACTTTCAACAATAAGTTCCTTTGGAGTTTGTAGCCATGATTTGCATTGAGTTTCGATTGCTTTTATTAGATAACAAATTTTAATTATAATGTGTAGTTAAGATTTGTTTTTTATTCCTAATGTTAATTTAATCATGTTTGATTATGTGGGGATTATTTTCATCTAGAAGCTTACAAAGATCTTAGCTTTTATCCAGGTGAAGTTAGATCCGTGTCAGGCTTCATACATCTAACGTTAATGAGGTTACAAGATCAAATCATAATTTTTCACTCAATTCCTAAATTGTAATACTTAATTAAATTAAAAAAAAAAAAACCTTTGCTTTTATTAGGAAATCATGAAATGTGATATTATCCTTTTTTTAATATCAGATTTTTAATATTAATCGGAGTTTGAGTTTTGTAAAACTTAATGAGTAAATATGTTTAAGATGTCAATTTTCACACTACAAAGGAGAGGTCTTTTTATGCATTAGGATTTTGTGAACAAATGTAAGATATTTGTACTGTTATCATAAATGCGAAAAGAGAGACAAAAAAAATCAACTAATGTGATGATCTAAATACCGAGGGAGAGTTTTAAGTGAAAAAAAAAAAAAAAAAAAACAAAAAAGAGAGCATTATCCAAAGTCCAAACTCCCATAAGTTGGATAATCTAGTATTTAAAAGAACCATAACCATGGATTGAGTGTTTAGAGAGTGGAGAGTGAAACAAAAAATCAGAAATAAAGATGTTATCACACATAAAGCTGGAAATTGGAATAAGGTCGGAGGTTGGTCGAGTGTTGTGTTGTGTTTGGAGTTTTCTGATCAAACCTCTTCGGATTGGATTCCAAGTCTAGGACCACCCTCTACAACGTACATGGCTTTTCCAATAAATTGACTCGACAAGCCGCACCTGATCAAATTTTAACGGCACAAACAACCTCATGATTTGTGTTTTTAATCTGTCGGTTGTTGTACGGCTTTTGCTACGGTTCCTGTTTCCTAAGACACAAAAAATAGTAGCCTCCTGATTTGTGGAACTCTATGCTAAATTATACATTGATTGATATAATATGTTTAGCTTTATAAATGATTATCAAAATTTTATGTTGCTCAAGATAAAATGAAAATACATGCATGTTTTGGTTATAAAATATCTATACCATCCGACTTCATAAACTTGTATATTGTAATGAAATTCAGTATATATTAAAATGCACGCATGCCAAGGTTAAACTAATACAGGGATACAATAATGTTAACATAATAAGTGGTAGGGTAGCCATTGAAATATATAATGTATTTTTTTGCACTGAAAGACAATATAATGATTTTTAATATCTAATTTAACATTATATGAGTAAAATTATTGTCAGCAAGATGGAAATAAATCGGTTAAAGGAGGGTAAAAGAAAATAAAACATGTAAAAGCACAGGAAGAGGAAACAACAAAAGAAAATGGAAAAAGAAAGCGAAATTTGTACCAAGTCCACAAAATACGCTAGCTATCTTTGCTAGTATGGCCATTCTCTCAACTCAAACCATCAGGATGCAGAGAAAACTTTAGTACACCACGTAACGATATCCAAGTACAAAACATGTAACAAAAATTATACTTGTGATACTCCAACATTACCATATGATATGTCTTCAGTGGCCGGGTGCACATTTCTCCCAGATTCAATCACTTTAACCGACAACACCATTACTTCTTTCTTCATATTGTGTCATGAGAAGGGGATTTTTTTTGGGTGTCTACAGATTTCTTCAAGAGAGCTAGTCTTTGGAAAATAACATATTTCTTAATCCCTAAAAGGGCAAATTTGTGCATGAAAATTGAAATACAGATCTCTATTACTCTTACAGGAGTTGGACTCTTTGCCTTCTGAGTTCAAATAAATATAGAAAAATCATACTGGCATATCAATACAATTTGTAAGGGACCGTGCTTAGCACCAACTTCGAATGAGCTCAAACAAAAGCTTCTATTGTTAAAATATCCGAGGTTTTTCTTCTTTCTTCTACTAACATGGGATGGGATAGACTTCCATTGCAGTTAAAACAACAAAAGAAATCAGGGCAGGTAGAGAATTCTCAATGTATAAAAGTTTCAAATAATTGGTTGCAAGGGACTGAAATGGAAACTTACCACCCCCAATCATTATCCAAACACATTTCTCGTTTTAAGCAATGTGTTATGCAAAATTGGAACGCATGGCAAATGTTGCTAAACTCACCATACACTTCAAACGACAGCTCAAGAAGGTTTGCAAAGACCCAAACGAAGGTTAAGAAACCGTAGATAGAACAAATCAAACAGCTATAACTCCATCAGACAGCCAATATCAAGACAACATTACTAAATTTCTGCGAATTGTTCATCATTTGTTTGTGAATTCAAGTACTGCAAACACCAAGAGGTCCAAAAAAATTGAAAGTAGAAAAACTAGATGTTGATAACAATTATATTTTGAGAAAACATAGAATCTCAAGCTCAATTGACTAGTAATGTAAAATAAACCACATGCCGATTAATATAATTACCCTCCTGAAAGAGTAACAGTAAACCATCTTAATTTAAATTACTCCACTCAATTCAGCTTCTAACATCAGTTTGCAAATCAAAAAACATCAAAATTGGGGAAAAAAGCCGCAATCCTTTGACCTTGCAAATCTGCTACTTTGTAATGAATACAAGGACGACCAGCAAGTCTCTGTTCTCTGCAAACATCAGCTTTCACCTGTAAACCAGAAAATAGCGTGCCATTGATTATAAAAATGCAATCATGCTAGTGTAAAGCCATTACAAGGTTAAGATAGATGCCATGTTCCAAAATATACAGATGCAATCATGTTAATGCAAAATACAGTCGATGACGAGATATGGCGTATTCCACCATTTACAAGTCAGAAAATTTGCAGTTACATGTAATAGTCATAAACAACATGCTGCAAGACTCCCTGTAAGTCATGCAATAGTTCTAGTTTATAGCAAATCTCAGATTATCAAGATCCAGAAATGACATTTATCAGTGCACAGTCAGATAAAAGGCGCTTATTACTACGAATTTCCAAATAGGTTACAAGGGGAATGCATGTCCATGACTGTTTTAGCACATTCATATATGTTTTTAATGCCAATCACATTTGCTTGTCTTGGTCACCTACAAGGTGTGTAACTGAAAGATAGGATGTGCACGCACACACAAATCTGGAAAATGAATTAACAGACATGAAGTTACGCATGCATTTGTATATAATAGGTAGAATGTATATTTTTGAGACAGAAAGCAATTTGGTCTCAAAAGATAGCTCGAAGTTACATGTCTTTCTCTATGCCTCAGTATGGAGAGCTCCCTTGACAGATTTTAAATGCACCAAACCCCTAAAATTTCTCTGAAAACTCTCCAAACCTGTGCATTAAATCTGAAACATATATTCATTTGTCCATCCTAAAATGTAACCAAATCTAATGATGCTGAAGAGTGAGGATTTGAGTGCGAAAATATGGTAACCAGCAACATAATGGAAATTTATGGGAAAAGGAAAAGTTATGTTATGCCCTGTTAGGCAGTGCATGAGTTGGCAAGACTATAAAGAGATGTGCGGTTTGACAAAGCGACTCATCATGACAGAAATAGCCCACCTACAAAGGAGTGAAACTCTTGTGCATTGATCTCTTGATAATTAAAAGCATATCAAGAGAAGAAAGAAAAGAAAACAATGCTTACTCTAATGTACTACCAACCTACCCAGATCCTAAGAGTTCAAGTTCCATGCCTTGTATATATATATATATATATATTACAATCTAACATCCACCAAGTTCTGGTAGCTCATATAATTCAAAACAAGGGCATGAGCTGTCAGGCACAGAGAGGACAGTGGCTAATGCCTCCACATGTGCCATTAAACCAGAGTTCACTAATTGCCATGGACCAGCAGTAAACACCAGATTGAGTATTCTGTAAGGAAGAGGGAATTGTCATCAATACTGAAAAAAATAAATGAAATTTCCTGACCGACACAAGTAATTTTTAACTCTCCCCTTTTAAGTGGATACAGTTTCAGAAAAAATAGGACTTGGTGAATCATTTTGACTGGTATGACAACAGACAAAATAGCTTCCTATTTTTCAAGTTACTGTTATTAAGTAGGAGGAATCATTACCTTGTAAACTCGGATCAAAGATAACCATGTAGATGTAGGTGAAGGAAAATTAGCTAGAATAAACCAAAAAAAAAAAAACCCAGCAGTAAATCAAGGTATGAGCTTATTGTTTCACTAACACATCAAGAAAATGAGGCCTTTATATACATGGTCCATACACTGAGTAAAAGCAGGGTTCAATCATGCAATCTTCTGTTGTTTGTAGTTCATAGGTTTTAGGAAGAGAACTTAATCCCATCATTCCAGTAAATGATGCAGGAGGTGCTTCATATGGCCTCTACTTGTATCTCGAAATTGATAAAATTTACAATAGCCTGAAATCCAAGCAATAGGATGGCGAAGTCATCTCACTTATATCCCTAGCGTTAACTTTCTACTTTTGGGAGCCATAGGTCAAAGAGAAGCAGCTAACATAAAAATCTAATTCGCTTTATCATTTACACAATGAAATTCAACGGACTATTTAGAAAATTGGAACATCAAAAAGTGCCTAGTGGCCCTAGTCAAGAATTATCCTAGCCACTTTCAAAAATAAAAAGAATTATACTAGCCTACTCAAAGAAAGCAAAGGCCAGATTTGAGTGAACAGTCAAAATTTGTCAACACACATTGGATACTCACTATAACTCAAGAAGGTATCACAGTTTGCATCTTAAGGTTAGAACTCAGAGATTACCAACCATCTTTCAACTGTTATTGTAGATAGAAACATCCCAACAATAATAGGCCACTATGGAAACATGTGCAAGCAGAGCCAGAGACTATATAATAACACATACGCAAGCATTAGCATATACATGAAAACATAAAAGCAAATCACTATCAATTAATTCTTTCAAGACAACAACAATAAAATGCCGTTAAACTACAATGACTAAGCTAAAACCAACAGCATATATGAAAGAATTTTACCACTATGCTTGAGCATCAACAGCTTTATCATCCACATCATTTGTAACTTCATTTGCCTCAGCTGCCTCAGCATCCTCCTCAGGAGGTTGAACTTGCTCCTCCTCTGGCAAGGGCTCCTCCACATAATCATTCTCGAACGCATCCGGAGGAACCTCATAGATCCTCACTTGAGGCTTAGAGGGATCCTTCACTAGCACATACTTCCCCTCATTCAACTTCATACACAAATCCACAATACTCTTCACAATACCCCACATATTCAAAGTACTCAAATTAATCTGCGCTGCAAAATCCCTCGGCTTATGCCCCACCACAGCCAATATAACATGATTAAAATGATCACGTGGATGAACCCTTGAAACATACCCCAATTTCATCAAATCTGCACTCGCCAACAAAGCTTGCGCGGTCCATTTGGCCAACTTATTAGCATTATTCTTCAACTCAGTGGCCAAAACTGCCCCTCTCTGCGTCTCCAACTTCTGCCTCCAATCAACACCCGAATACTTGGGATCAAACTCATTAAGCGCATTCAATGTCAAAAACTGCCTCTGATTATTAACATCCACCACACTCTGAACCTCACACCTAGACACAAGATACATATCATCATCAAGCTTCCACCTCCTATACCTATAGGCCACAGAAGCCACCTCCTCCCCTTCATTCGCAAACGGGTTCGGCTCATCAAACCCCAACTTAGTCCCATCCCTCACCAAAACCTGCTGCGAAAAGTTCTGATTAATATAAGCCGCCTCAACACTCAACGAATACGCCGAGTTTATATCATCCTTTGCCTCCGGTAGAGGCTCCTGTGAAGTCTCATGCACAGATAACAAATCTAACTGCGACCCATCTCTTTTATCGAAAAATAACTTATTCCCAACTCGCTGAATCACAATATCCCATGAATATACAGACCTCGGTGCACACATAAGGGTCGCCAATATCGCATCCGTCGCGAAAACAGTCGCTTTATCTTCATTAGCCAGTCTACGAATCACTGGGTCATCAGTTGTTGTCACTTTGAAGAAGTTCCTGTACTTGAATCTCTCCAATCTACGCTCGTTCCTCGGCGTCACTCTATCGTACGACCTGTCGTAGTACTCCAGAGAGCCGCAGAGAAGGAGGTCTTCCGGCTCCGAAACCGAGAACGAGAGCTTCGAGAAGGTGGAGAAGGGTATCTGATCCAGCATGTTCCACTCCGGTTGGATGTCCACCGACGATTTGAAGACGGCGGCCTCGCGCCGGGGCTGGTTCACGTTCGACCGATTCAGATTGTAGTGGCGGTCGCGACGGGCACGCTCCTTCTCGGCCTCGCGTTTGCGGGCCTCTACCTCCTCGTCGCGGCGCTGTGGCAGCTGGGGACGGTGGTGTTGGTTGAAGCGCCACTTTGGGCCGAACTTGGGGCGGGGAGGAGGCTTGCCGTCGACGAGGCGGAAGGAGGAGTCGTCGTCGGGGTTAGCGGAGAGAGGGAAGGCGGAGGAGTCGTCGGCGGAGAAGTCGAAGACGGTGTCGGAAGGGTTCTTGTTGGGGTTGGTGGTGAGTCGGGAGGTGGGGTTGTTGTAGATGTTTCGGGTCCAGTCGGCGATCCGACCCAGCTTCTCGGAGCGAGAGAAGGGAGCGAAGGGCACGTGGAGAGGGAGGGAGTTAGAGGAGGTGGTGGTAGCCGCCGATGACTCCGGAGGGCCCCATCCGTCTGGGTTGAAGGGGACTGTACCGATTTCGAAACCGCCGCCACTAACCATGGTTGTCACGATGAAGGGTGTGTATATCTGACCAGCAAGTGAATGGGAATATAAAGTGAAAAAATAAAGCAAAACAGGGTGAGGTTTTGGTTTAGGAAACCCTAAGTCATGGAGGATTCGGATATTTTTAAGTCTTATTTGGGCTACCAGTGATCAGGACTAATAAGTCTTTTGGAGGGCCTAATGGAGCCCAAAAGTTGTTTATGGGCCGGGGTGGATTGTCCATCCAAACTGCTTATGAATTACACAAGCTCCTTCAGGACAAGTAACGTCCGATTAGCTTCTGCCCTAAGAAAATGGGAAGTTTATAAATCTTATTTGGGCTTTTTTGGTCCCGTTTTTGTCTGGGCTTTTGATTTTTTTTTTTCCTTCATTCACGAGTGGTTGTATTTAGAAGGAGTTAGTAGATTCAATAATGTTACACTTTCTTAAAATTTTCTCGAATTTTTTATTCAAATGATGTGGTAAGATGATTTATAATAATCATTTAAAATATAACATCGGTTTGCACATCATTTAAGCAATTACTTTAGATAAAATTTAGATAATATAGTATTACTCTAATATATTTGCACCCATCAATGAGGGTGAATAGTAAACATTCTTTTCTTTAAGTAGATCTCAATAAAAATTTTAAAATTCTTGCGTTTGTATATGAAAACAGGTTCATTTTAAAGCATGCTTTTCACTTTCAAAAATAATTTTTAAAAACATTATGTTAAAAATGGAACAACCGCGTCAATGCTTTGATAAAAATCAAATAGAAAAATAAATAATAAAGAGTAACTCGAGATGAATAATAATAACTGATTTACAAGTTTTTGCGGTAAGAATAAATTTCAGCTCTCCAAATATAAAAACTTTTCTGATGATCCGCCAGATTGGTGTCTTAATTAACTAACTTATTTTTATTAACTTCTAATTGTCACTCAGATGCTTCATCAACTTATGCTCTTAACTAATTTTGTTATCAGATCAACACCGTTGATCATAATCAAGATGGCCAGCTGACCATATTCTTGTATATTCTACTAGCCACTAGATTGCAACTCTGTTGAGTTATTGCAAGGTTGCATTAAAAGTTGATCAACAACCATACACTGCTTCTCATCTTGTGTGTGATTATGTAGATCATCATCACCACCAGATACCCTAACAATGATACGTTGCAGCCAATGTTTGCAAGTAAACCCAAGCTTAAAGAAACAGCTAGCGTCTCATTGCCGTTGACAGATCCCTCAGTAGCCTTAATACACTCAAATAGTCCATCTGCTGTTTCTTGGAGCAACCCTTGCCTTGCTAATCACATTGTAGATCACTTGGTCCAAATTATAAATGCACGTACCTGACCTTACTATCGTTATATCTAGATATAGAAACAACATTTGTTTCGATAACATGAACAAAGCCAACCACATAGCATCCGCATAGTTATAACCAGGTAATTTGCTCAAAAGTTGTTACATTAATTTGCAATCGCCCACTAAGTTTTTTAGACTTAAACTTTTGAGGTGCATTGTCATTGTAGTGACATTTCATAAATCCATGCTCTTTAATGTAAGTAATATGTTTTTCAGCTTAACATTGCTTTTTGACATATCAATTAAAATTTTAAACTCTTCTTTTGTAAGTCTACATACATGTGAGTGATTCTAGATATGACTCATAGTAGGATGATTACACATACACACCACAATTCACTTTTAACATCAAATCATAATTAATTTATGACTTGAGAGTCCGTTTAATAAAAATGCACAACCACATTTTTCTGTTCCAGAAATTTTCTTATGTTTTTTCCTAATAAACACCATTTTTTCACACATCAAATTTATCTTTACTCTTCTCCTATTAACATTCACATTGGATTTTTTTAATACTATCATGAATTTGTATATTTGTTCAGTGTCTTGAGTTCATTTTATATATTTTCTTATAAACACCACTTTTTTCACATACAAAACTTATTTTTGCTCTTTTTCCATCAACATTCACATCAGATTTTTATATTACAATCATGAGTTTGTTCCTCTGTTTAGTGTTCTGTTTCCATTTTATTTGTGTTTCCCTACTTCCAAAAACCTACATAATAATTATAATTTTCTTTAAGCAAATAATTGTGTATAGACATAACTAACGTAAAATAAAAAATAACAAAGTTAGGAAACATAACTATTGTAAAAATATTGGTGTAGTCCATAATTTTCAGCTGATTTTCAATGATACGACCATTTTCATCATTAATAAATGCAGCAATATATAAATAGAAATTCATATAATTCAATCAATCAAATAAAAAATAATAATAAAAGTAATTTATGTTATTAATACAAGTGTGTGACAATTGAACATCACCTGAAGGGATATCTAAAAAGCGGTGACATATATGCATTTCACTACAATGCATAACACAATGACCATTATATGCATTTCTCGAGTGAAAAACAATATTGTAGTACATAGAATCCAATTCAAATTGTCATTAAAAAGAATATAATTAATTTATTTTACATTAGAAGATTGATATATATTATTCATGATGGTTGATTTCATTGTAGTATTTATTTTTTATGCATAAAGATTAATGTTTTTGGTGTAAATCAAAATGAGAGCGGGATCATTTATTTTTTCTATTTAAGACTTAATCGTGCTGAATTGCACTTATTAAGTTATTTTCATTTGTATTTTTAAGTGGTTAAACCACTTAAAGCTATCAAAAAACAATTGAAAAAATTAAGTAAAAATTTTAATTTTTCACTTAATTGCAAATCACTTAATAATATTTAAAAATTTTTATTCTAAATTTATCTTCCCAAAATAACATAATTTCTAATTTATCCTAATTTTATGTTACTCAAATTTCCTCTTTTTTTTTTTTTTTCCCTTGATACTTAAAATATATATATTTGAAAAGAAAAACCTAAATACATCTCATCCCAAATTGTCTTGGAATTAAACTAATATATTATAATTTATAATTTAAATATTCATTTTTTTAATTGTTTTCTTAAATATATTAATATATTTAAATATATAAATATAGTTAATACTACTATATCTTTTAATCATGTTTTTATTATGAATAAAATATTATTAATATGTATATAAAAAATGTTTAAGAATTTATTAAATTATTTATTTTTAGATGTTTGTACTAAATTAATTAAAATTATATAACAACAAATAATAAAAATGATATAAATATCAACTTACTAGTTTTCAAATAATTTTAAATTAAAAAAACAAACAAATTTACAACATATTAAGAGATAAGGAAAATATATATATATATATGTTGTTTGAATTTCAGGTTTCAGTCACTATTCAGTCTTCAATTTTCAATAGTAGTGTTCAGTCTTTAGACAAAAAAACAAACGACCTTTTATTATATATCTAAAATACCAATCGATTCTACACAGAGTCTACCTAATATTTTTATTGTGTGAATTAGCTGCATCATGAATTATCACCCAATATTTTCTGTTGCATATCGCTTAATTAATTAATTACTATTTGTGCCTTACTAATTAATGACTAGATCAAGAATTTAATAAAATTAAGCCCCAAGTACCACAATCCACAACCACAAGAAAGGCAATATATGATTTGTTAAGAAACAAAATTAAAAAAAAAAAAAAGATTTTACTTCAAAAATAAATAAATAAATAAAGATTTTAGACGTATTACTGGAAATTGAGAGCTAGTTGGAAAGCAAAAATGTGTCGACAAAGTGGCATTGGGTTTTACAGGAATTTTTTTTTTTTTTTTTTTTTTTTAAATGATGATAGTGGGCCTATGATTATCCAGAAAGAAAAGTACTCCAAAACGTACTCCACTTATTCTCCTTAAACACCTAATTTATTTTTTTGTTTATTTTTTTTATTTTTTTATTTTTTGACCAGAACAAACCAAACTAGCAAAGTACATCACCAGAAACAACAGCATTCCAAATAATTCTCTTCTGGATACTAAAGCCTTTGGGGACAGATTAAGGTCATTCCTGCAACGAGGAATCACCTTACATTTCTGAACTCCGACCTCACTAAACAAGGCTTTAAAACCAAACCTTTTGCTTCATAAAGTACTGAGATCAACCATGTATGTACCTTATATATTGTAAATAGAAATTAGCGTTTTTTCTGAGAACATAGAAATTAGCATTTTGAACCCTCACCACTACAACAAAAGAGAAGAGGCGCCTTCCCTGTTGATTTGAGACTTCCAAAATATCTTTTTCTCCTAATAATTAGCTGGGATACATATGTGTATACCTTTCACCAGTATATTCATCATCAAAACATGAAAAGAAAGGTGACTAGGTGAGTGGATATATATGAGGAATCAAATATAAAATGCATAGGGTACAGGTCTCTAGCAATTGGTACAAGTTTTCATCATATCATCCACTTACATATTCTTTTTAAGGACATCTTGGGTGGAGCGTTGATATTGATCAGGCAACCATTCTTATATATGTGTATATATATACTTCCTAGCAGAGTGTGAATGACAGGAAATTCAACACAAACAAAACAAATGGGATCCCTGTTTCAACAACCCTGATTAAACGTTTGTCTTTTTTTTTTTTCTTTGAAAACTAAACGTTTGTATTTTTGCTTCTGATTATATATAACTAGATGTGAAGGTAATAAATGCAGTAGATGCCTAGAGATGGAACTTACCATGTGTTACAAAGATTGTAGGATCTGCAAAAACCCTAATTTTTAACCCGAGTATGTGTATTTATTGAGTTTGTGAGGTTTCTGAGTTATTAGGCTAGAAAAATTTAAGAAGAGGGCGTCAGTAGTTAATGCATAGTTCAGTATGAAGACAATAAAGACTGACATGTCCACATTGTTGTGTCTGATAATATCAGATAAAAACCCTTTATGTATGCAATTGATGATGTGACTTAAAAAAATAACACTAAAGAAAGTAGGTACTAAAACTAGAATCGGAAAAAACAAAGTACTTTTATACGTGAAGACAATACTACACAGGGACATGGTGGCAGATTGAATAGTATAATATGGAAAAGTCTACACATATCTTATTGAGTATGTGACTTTAGAAAATAACACGAAAATCAAGTAACAAGTATGAGTTTTAAAACTAATACTGAAAAAATAAAATATTTTAATGTATGAAGACTATTAAATGATATGTCTATATTGTCATGTGAGATAATATTAGATAGAAAAATCTATAGATGTATATGATTGATCATGTGATTTCAGAAAATATATAGCATTAAAAATAAGCATGGGCTTTAAAACTAACACTAAAATGTAAAATGAGTTTTTTCTAATATCATCAATATTTATAAATTATAATTTGTAAATAATGACTATGCTTCACAACCAAAGAACAAAAACTTGATCTTTTACGGTTTTTTTTTTTTTTTTCCACGGATATAGATGTCGTTAAAAAACATTATTTTATTTATTTGTTATGTTAATTTCAAACGTCACACTGTTTCCTGCTTGAAATAAAGAAAGAACTCAATTAATTGGCTAATGTATAAATTAATTCTTCCTAAAAGTCTTTTTTACGGCAACTTAGTCATTTAACATTTTCATGCAATACTATTTTATTTTAATAAAACTTAACCAACTCTACAGACAATGATTAAAAAGAACTTAAATTACACATCCTTTTGTGCGTTTTTATAACGAAGTAAATTCTTTTGTTGTCTAAGTTAAAATGACTGAATCACAAATACCCTATATAATATGCTCTTTATCTCCCTAGGATCTGCTAGATATATGCAAGATTAGTACATTGAAAGAGATCTCATCTATTGCACTAGATAATTAAACGACAAAGATTTCCAGTTTCAGACCTTAACTGATCAAATACAATCATGATATGGATAAAAGCCATGAAAAAGCAAAATTATTATGAGTTATATAGTCTTTTATCTTCAATGATATGGACGCCGTACATATATAAATAGCCAAACTCTTAACAAAAAAACAACCTTTTTTATATATAAATTAAAATTTTTGAAAAGCAATACAGGTCTCTACTTAAAACAAGTTTACACGACTTATTGTTCCTTAATCTTTCTTCATCTAAAATGGATCTACACAGACATTAATGCTACAAGATTTCATTACTTGTTGACACCAATATATATCATCTTTGAGATCGGCCCCTATCATGTGTTAAGGAAGAATCTTCCCTACTTCACATCTATGTACATCCATCAAACAGTCTCATGTAAATGTATATATAACATAATTTTATTTGGATGATAGCTATACATGCATACATTTATGTACCAGAGATTTTTTCACTAGGGTGAATATTATTAACCATATTATGACTTATTGACTTCTTTGTATATGGGTCGCAAACTCTACATCTACTCAGTTCAAACCTGTTTGTAATTTAAGGTGTTGTGGAGCCTACCTACATTAATAATTGTTGCAAACATATGTTTCACAAGCATTCAACTACACAGATATATCATATTCGATGAAATAAAATGAATAGAATGAATGTCGTTGAAAAAAATGCCAAAGAAACATAGAGTCAAGAGATCACACATCAAAAGTTTAAACAAAAAGAGCGAGAGACTGAGAGAGAGATCATACATTAAATTAATCAGTTTAAGAAGACTATAACAGATGTAGTCAACCAAAATACATTAATCTAAAAATAGACTATCACTAATGTGCGTCAACTCGTCAACCATTTCTTTCTTCGAGAACCAGCACTCATTATAGTATGAAGAGGTATATCAAAATGCAGACAATATGCATTAGAAGTTTATAACAGCTACAATTTGGTGTCCTTAATTATATGAAAATTAAACATATAATCAGGCGAAGCATAACCTAATATTCTATTGTTTCTACATCTAATATTAAAGTTGAAACAAAGTACTAACTTAATGTAAACACCCAAAACAAATATTTCTAGCTAAATCAGAATACTCGCTAATTATATAAAACTAAAGAACTAATCAACCATACATATAAATCAGGTTTTAAACACAATTTGATTATGGTTTTTGTGTTGATATGAATACAAAAATTCTCTAGTGAGAAAGTGAGGTATCCCTCACTACAGAATTATTGTGTGTGTTTATATATATATATATATATATATGTATGTATGAATGCTAAGATCTGTGGAGGATCTCAAGTTATCATCTTCATTTAAACTTTGTTTAACCAATTCAAGTTGTCTAGCTAGCTAGCAAATATATATGGATGCAACCCATGCTGAGTAATTTTACATATTTTTTGGTCTCCTTCAAAAGGAATGAGCATATATACTTCAAGCATCGTAGACTAACTTCTTTATTCTCTCTGATATCGTTGCTGCTCCGTTACCCAATCCCGAATTTCCAACCTACACAACACAAGGCCAAAATGATAAAAATTATTAATATTTTTTTACAAGAAATATATTAAACGAATGCATAGAGTATGGGGCTAAAAATATTATTTTAAAATCTTTCAAGAGAGTGAAAAGATGTTAAATGAACAATATAAAGCCTAACCTTAGAATGTATTGTGTGAAAGATAGTGTCATTGACAACAGAGAAACTGGCATTGACAATTTCAGCTCCTTCTTCATGAAGCAAGCGAATAGTTTCACTGAACATGAAATGAAAATCCAATCCAGTTATCAGAACAACCTCCAAAGCTGAACCCTTCTCGTGAACCTCAATGTGAGGTGATTTCAGCTCTGCCATTGTTGTTGTTCCTCGAATCAAGCTCGAATTAGTCATTTCATTTCCCATCAAGCTGTCTTTCTTCTCTTTCATTCTCTCCAACTTTGTCTGTAACCTTTTTATGTAGTTGGCAGCTTCTTCGAGTTGATCAGGCAGAGATGTTGGTTCCTGCAACTCCATTATAAAAAAAACAACAAAAAATGATCACCAACAGTAAACCAAAATGTCGTGCTTTGAGTCGTTCTGTAGTCAAAACGTCTTTACTTTTTAAAAAATATAGATTTACAGATTAGGACCATCCTAAAGGAAGATTTTTTTTTTCTCCTATACATATAGATTTAGAGAGATCAAGCAGGAGATACCATAGAGCTTTGGTGGGAAACAAGAGAGTTGAGCTGGTTGTAGAGGGTTTTCATTTGATTTCTCCTATTTCTCTCAATGGTTTTCCTATCAGTTCTAGATGAACTAGGGTTGCTGTTGTTGCTGTTTTGCATTTCTAATTCCTCGAAGTAGTAAACAGATCGGTCTTGGTCATCCATTGCAGGGTTTTTATGATGACAACAATGGAAAGAAACCAAAGGCAAAGGCAAAATTAAACAATGTAATGAGATGCTACCGAAAAAAGTTTACTGATTTGAGAGGGTGGTGGGGGCTAGCAATTGTGTGTGGCCTGCCTTTCAAAACAAAATGAAAATTACTGAACACTGTATGAATTTCGGCTTTTACCGTAGAAGGTGTTAGTTGAATAATTATAACACACTTCATGAACGAAATTGTTACTCCATTCAAAGCTCAATTATGTATATTAATCACTGTTTTTGTTACTTACCCGTGCGCGCAAAATTGACTTTAGATTTTGGATGGAAACCCAAGCCAGCAAATTGGAAACACGCTCAATTATTGATAGTTATCATGGACATCCTTTTAATATTTCTCCAAATACTATTATACATTTTTTAGTTTTTAATATTTTTTTTTAATATGAATCTACTTTGACAAGACAAATATAAAAGTATATGTTTTCACATCCAATATGATTATCTAAAATAAAATATACATTCACAAGTGTCATACTCTTCTACTTTTTATGTTTTACAATTAAAGAGAAAGAGAATTAAATAAATTTTTATATTTTTAATTAGTTGAAAAAAAGTAAGAAATCATAGTCACCATTTGATTATAGTCAATATTTCTAAGAGAGTTTCTCAATTGAGAAACTTATCTTCATATTCTTTAAATTTTTTTGTCACATCAGTTTCATATTTAGTTTTGATATAGTTTTATTATTTATCTATTATATGTGATAAAAAATTCAACTCAAATAAATAATTGTATTGAAGATGCTTTTAAAATTTTTGTTTGAACAAAATATGAGAATTGTACTAGCAAAGAATGTAGAATGTGGAACTTTTTTTTCCCAAAAAATGGAGAATCTAACAAAGGTGTTAGATGTAACTACTATGTATTGAAAGACAATTCTTTCATCATCAACGCCATTAATAGTTGCATGAAATACAATTATTTATTTACATTGAAAGTTAATATCAAATGAGTTTTGATAGCACTGTCGAAATTGTTACTTACACGGTCAAGGATATTTTCTCCCATAATATGGGATAACTACCATCCCAATAGATGTGCAAATTAAACTACGTACGTACAGATCTATCATAGACAGGTGAGATTTATTCTTTTTTTTTTTTTCTTTTTACTTCTATTATTTTCAAACGGAATCCTTTATCTTCAACTATTTTGTGCTAATCATATTAGGGAATTCTAATCCCGCACTTACATTAAAGGTTGTGAATTGTTGTGGTATTTCCTTACTCTAAATCCCTTTTTTTTTAAGGCAATTTTTTTTTTTTTTGAAAAAAACAAGAAATATGTGACCTAATAATTTTATAGATTAGTTAAATATTATATTCGAATGGATTCCAAGACTATAATCACCTAAAGACTTTTAAACGTTTAAAGTAAAAAATATATACATCACTTTGAAGGATTGACTTCAAAGTTTAAAGTTAATAGGATTTGAGTTCAAATTTTAAACAAACCGAATAATTAGGTTAGTGGGGAGAATAATTGGTAATACTCGTGTTTAATGTTCTTACTTTCTTTGTATATCAACATTTAATTACATTTAATATCAGTTCAAAAGTTGATTTGCCTCCTCAATGTTCTTCTTATCTTGCCGACCAATACTCGAATCATAATTGGTCAGTTCGGATTCCATGCAACACGTGGTTGACGAGGATGATGACTCAAGATGTGACGCATAACAATTTTTTCCTTTTTTTGAGAGCAACGCACAACATTAATGTAGAGAGTTTCATGCATTTTAATAGTAGATAACAAGAATCTGTTCTAACATAGAGTTTACCGACCCTCATGTATCTCTCGTTGGAACCGTACTCTATAAGCAAACAAGAGACGCAATGTGCGCCCCATGTGTCCACAACTTTCCTAATTTAATGGAAACCCTAGCTAGCTAGATTCACACACACCTATATGTTTCCTACACTTAAAATGGTTCTGTTTGACGTTTCTATGAAGACAAAAAATCGCAAGACGTCAAGGGCACTCAATCTAAAAAAACAGTAAAAAAAGCAATAAAGTAACTTTGGGTGCTTACTGGCTCATACACTAGTCAGTAGGTAACAGGGTGTGCTTTGAATGAAAAGAGGGTTATGTATATTTCACCCAAGTCATATCATATGAAATAGAGAGTTAATCACATTTAATCTGTACGTGACATAATATATGTCACATTATTGGTAGAAAGAGTACGTACCTCTACTTTCTTTGAGGTAAAAAGATTGAGAGGGTACTTTGTAATAACTAGTCTGGTCCAATATTGTAAGAGTGACTGAAAATGGGCCACGTACATTGCTTTGAGGTTTTGTGGTCCGGAATAAAGAACAGATCGAGTCAGAAACAACCTTCTTTGCCTTTCAAATCTTCAAAAAGAAACCAAACTAGCTGTTATTTCTGCTTTCTTCGCTGTGTGATACGAGGGGGACACGGGAGTATCTTATTTAATTATACGATAACGATATTGTTTCATGTTGTTGTTGGTAATGTTTAATTGTCTTTCAATATATCCTTTACTGGGTGCCTGTCTTTTCTTTTATTTTTTTTCCTTGTGTCTCACACGGATGTTTGGCTTGAAACTGTTGATGACCTTTCTTTTGGGAACAAGAAAATTCCAGATTTCTTTCGAGATGATGAATAAGACCACCATTTAGCTTTGCATTGATCCAGATTTTTTTAAGATGATGATGAATAAGACCCCATCACCACTTAGCTTTGAATTGCATTGAGCTTGATAATGATTAAAGTATGCATCTAAATTTGACATTGTTTTCATAGGATCTGTGTTTAATTATATGAAATATATATATAGTTTTTTTTTTTTTTGAAACTGTATGAAATATATATAGCTATCACAATGCAAAAATGTATGTTATTTAATGTCACATCAATACCCTATCAACATGCTATATAGTTTCTCTCAAAAAAAAAAAAAACATCCTATATAGTTGTCGCATTGCAAAAATGTTTGTCATTTCATGTCACATCGACACCATTTCCACATGTTATGTAGTTGTCACAATGCAGAAGTCTTTGAATTACAAAGGCAAACCAACAATGAATTATGATGCATCCCACCAAAATGAAAACTTTTAAGAAATTAACAAGAATAATTAAATGAATCTGTCTATCAAAATAATGTAATACAAACAAGAATAATTAAAGGAATCTGTCCATCAAAATAATGTAATACTTGGTTGTAAAGAATCTGAGCCTTATGGTAGGTGTGTGAACACAATTGATATCATCTACCAAATCAGAAGTTAAGGGTGGTAGCAAAACGATGACTCGATGATATCTTTCCAGGGACAATTCATATCTCACTTTTCGAAAAAAAAATATCTATAAAGTGAGACTGAGTTGATCATCGAAACTTAGAAGGCAAACTCGCATATTGAATGGAAAAATCTTCAGCGCACCCAGTGCACCAGTTGAAGGTGCATCAATTGAATGGACATTCGACCACTAAAGAACTAACATAGTGTATTCACATCTAAAAGTTTTTCTCTTTCCTTCCACTCGCTTTTCCTAATGTTATTTTTAAAGCCAACACAGCCAAGTGTCAAATGTTTAGTGAAGGATGCACCGATCAACACCGACAAGATCACAAGAGTTTATCCACTTGAAAAACCTGTCCCAATCAGCCCTATATTCCTAAACAAAGGGAGATTCCCAACAATCTCTTGATTTTTTCTTTTTTGGAAAACAATTATTTAGTTTAGATTAACTTAATATGTACCAAAAACACCTTGTCGTTTTAAAATTTAATTAAAAAAACTCTATGATATATGGCAAAAACCTTTTCATAGGGGAGTTTTCCTTTGATTTCAAAACTATAACATTGTTTTGAAAAGGGCCAATCTTAATAAGGAAATTTTTACAATTCATACACTAAATAAATAGTAATATTATACTATCTAAAAATTTATTTAAATGATGTGACAAACTCATATATAATTATCATATAACCGATACATCAATCTAAAATCAATGTGTTAGCTACAAATTAGTTTGTCACAATATTTAAATAAAATTTTTGGATAATTTTTTGAAAAAATGTAGCATTATCCTAAAATAAAATGTAATTTGTAATAATTTCAAAAGAAAAAAATCATTTGCATTTATAAAGTTGTCAAATTCAACCTTGACATTCAATTAATATTCATTAAATGGAAAAATACATTGAGTTTACAAAATAAAGTTGACCGGAGGATGCCTCTCCCACTTGCGACGTTCAAGTTTTTGAGTTTAATTGGTATCACCTCTCCTAAACCCAAAATTATTTTAATTATTAAAAAAAATTAAATTTACAGCATAAGTGCAGTCAAAACTAGTTAAGAATTTTGTTTGTATCGAAACTATAAAATTGGAAATTTTGAAAAAGAAGATCCCATCGAGCAACCCTATCTCTGAAAAAAATTGTTGAGATTTTGAGGATCTTCATAGATGACGAGACAACTTAACCAGCTTTAAAACTGGTTGAGGCTTGAGATTGGCGCTCCTTTGTTGCTTTCTCTTTAGCCATTGCACAGTAGAAATCTTGGGACCCAATTACCGGGACCATCTAACCTTATGCTAGTGAAATTCGAGTCACAATTTAATACGAATTTTTAGAGTATGATACAAAATGAATCCATTTCATTAAAGAAAAAAAAATTGTTTTTTTTTTTTCTACGGACTAAGAAGAGGCCACGTCCATTCTGATAAAGTTGATACTGGTCACATATTCCATTAAAGACTTAAAGGTTGATTGGAGGGTCAAAGTCTTCCACTAATCAAAGACCAAACACTAAACTCAAAAACTACATTCCAATCATTGATTTCTCAATAAAAATCAAATAAAAGGGAAACGTGTAGAGAACTCTCTTTTTCTATGTCTTCTTTTTTTTTTTTTGAACTTTCTTTTATGTCTTTGTTCCAATTTTTTAAAATTATTTATTACTTCAGGTTATTCTATTTCGATCCATGTATTAACTATTAAATTACATCACTCTAAACTTGTTATAAATCTTGTCATTAAGAACTAAGTAAAACCATTTGAGTATATCATTATTTAAAAGGTAAAAACCAAAAAACCTCGAGGGTTTGGTTTAAGATCAAATTAATCCCCTATCATTCTGCAAACATACAAAAAGTCAAAAACCTCCTAATATTTATGGAAATACACAAACACCCTTCTACATATAGTTGTTGAGTTAACCCACTTAAACTAGAACGAAACTATACCCTTTTT
Organism: Nephelium lappaceum; assembly: GCA_021234005.1. Lineage (NCBI taxonomy): Eukaryota > Viridiplantae > Streptophyta > Magnoliopsida > Sapindales > Sapindaceae > Nephelium > Nephelium lappaceum. The sequence continues at coordinate 14,887,059 of CM038010.1, forward strand.
ATTAGTTTAAATTTGTTTGAGTGGATCCCCAACATCCATCTTATTTTTAAAACATTATGTGTTTAATTTTACTTTTCAATACACAAATTAAGGATAAAATAAATATTCTTCGTTTATAATCTAACCTCCCTAACCCAAAACTATCTGTATAGAGGTTTTTATGTGTTTGGACAAACCTTAAGGGTTTTTGTGTGTTTACAACAAGACAAAGACTAATTTAGCCGCACACCAAAGGCTAGGGAATTTTTGGTTTATACCCATATTCTAATATTATCATTGTTACTTTTTTTTTTGAAATTCCATATTCTAATATTATAATCATACTAATATGGGATAATGGAAATCTTATTATAATTATATACTAAATATGGGAATTCTTATAGAAACTTTCCTGTAGTGCCTATTTTGTTAGCCACACAAAAGGCTTTCTTGGATGTGATGATGAAATAGTGCAAACACAGAAAGCCCAGCCCAGAGCAGATTGGTTGGCTACCCTGGAATTGTCCAAAATGAGGCATTCAAATCAGGACCTATACATGCAAATGCAACTCCTACAGCTGATAATAATCCATCAGCAACCAAAGTCAAATTTGACAACAAAATATGGACACAGCCAAGCCATCAGATTACATCACTCAATCTGGACCACAGCCTAGCACTTACATTGAATCTACACTAAAATTTATGGCACAAGCCACCTAATTCAAAGATGATGTATTAATGTTTGTTAGTCAACCAGAAAAATAAATATAAAAGGGTAGGAATAGATTAATAACAACCTTCAAATTATATCCATGCATGACCCCGATTGATTTCTATGGCATGTAAAATGTAATCTTAGCCATAACAGCACCAACAAAAATGACGACAACAAATATCTGAACAAGTGCCCTCCAGAAGAGGCCTTTCCTTCACTCATGCTGGGTGAGTGCTATAAATATGGCTCTTGAATGCACCCTTCACAAACAAGTAGAAGCAATAAATGTTCGGATATTTTATCACACCACGGAGATACCGATACAAGGTTGTATGGGAAGATAAAAATGAATCTGTAACAAGTAATAACATCATAGAGAATGACAATTCCTAGTAGTCAATTCTATGCAACTAAATGATGTGCTGTTGCATAAAAGCATATCTAATTCCCTTTATACTCGAGGATCCACTAGGAACTTTTTTGAGAAATAATACAATCATGGGACAAACACGGAGAGAATGTGAGAGTTAAATGTAAGCATCTCCCCCTAAAACCTTCTTTTTCCTATTATAGATACATAGCTATAAAACAGAAGAAATAAAGAGTGTGATACAGAGGTATGAGCATGAAAGAGGACGTGTGCTAGTTATGACCTAATGTGTACACATACACTTATAAAACAAGGAATGTGACTACTTTCCCATTGAATTAATTATAAACAAAGAAGACAAGCATCTAAAAAGGTTGGAATTTGATAGAGAAATGAGTTACGGAACAATGTCCCGCAATCAGAGAAGTGCTCTAGTCAAAAGTGTTAGGAGGAATTTGGTAAAAGGTCAGAAGACATATGGATTGAAATTGTAGAAGAAGATACAAAAACATGTACAATAAGGTAAAAACTTCAAAAGAACTGGTCTGTCAATACAAAACTAAATGGTTTTGAAGGGATATAACCCAAATGGTCGGGATGGTTCGACCTCATTAACGACCCTTATGCCTGGCTCCCTACAGTCTACATCTAACCAAGGAGCGTGAGAGAGCGGAAAAAAATATGAATAAAAGATTGAAACTTGTAGTAGAACATTACACATCCGTGAGACCATGCATTGCAATAGACTCCAAAATTTGATGACATGTTACCATGATTTTGAGTTTTGAGTTACGTGTGATTACACAACACGGTCGTGTAGAACAGGATGACCACTCCATGAGGATGACAATAAAGATACAAAAGACAGAGAAGAGATCACTTAGTATACAAAGATAGAGATGAGGAGAAAATGAACGATTCAATTATTTTGAGTGTAATACAAACTTCAACTGATGCATTTTAAGAACCAATTATTAGAATGCAACACAGGTACTAAAGAACACTGGCTGTGAAAATCACAATGAATTTTTTGAACAGACCTACAACTACAACAATGAGAAGGGAATATAAAGGAGACAGGTGGCAGAAAATACAATGATACATTATTTATGCCATAGCCAGTATAAGCCTTTTCAAACAAATAGTATCCCAAACAGCCTTCTAATAAAAGTGCTTTTTTTCCTTTTTACCAAATATTAATGTCCAAAGCACCTAATGATGATCATTTGCTGTGTATGTATAAATTGTAAATCAAAGACAATTTTCACCGCAATGCATGCCTACCAATCTATGCATTCACTCTCACATGAATGTATCATATGGTACAAATAAAAAGGCTGAGAAAACAAACCTTTTAATTACAAAAGGCTGAGAAAACAAACCTTTTAATTACAACTTGACCCAGTGACACTACAAAAGCCAGGTCATAAGGAAGATTCATGTGAATTTAGGTTTAGGCATGGGCGAGCTACTAGGGTGCACGGGACCAAGCTTTTGAATCCAATGAAGGAGCCCTTTCTTATGATCTTGGAAAGTTGGATTCCGTACCAACTTCAAGGTTCCATCAAGGGCAAGTGAAGAGTCAAATTGCTCCAACACTTTCACAATGTGCCAGAACTCAGGCCTTTTGTCTGGTTGCAAGGACCAACATTGCTCAATTAAAGCTCCCATGGCAGGTGGACAATCCTCTGGTATAGCAGGCCGCAGATTCTGGAGAATAATTCCAATTTCTCTCAAAGTTAAAATCACATAGATAAAACCTATCATTTGAGATTCACTGAAGTGAAAAATAAGGCACGAAGACAACGGAAATAAAACAAGCACATCTAGCGAGCTATATGCTTATGTTAATCATCCAACCATACTGCAAAAATACAGACATATGATCTCACCCAAAAGAAATAGAGATCCTACAAAATCAGGATCAGTGAGCTAATCATCAAGAAATTTAGTGAACTTGTATGCTTAGACCATATTTGATTGCCATCATAATTTCACTTTAAATAAACAATAAACAGATAAATTAATTCTGGATTCAAATTCAAGCTGCTTTCGGACAGAGTAAAAATTCACAACAAGGTGTGAAATTCATGTAGTGAGTAGGTTTGATGAACACTAGGATGGGCTGAGCAAACCTCGACAAGAATGAGAGGCTCTGAAACAAGCTGTAAAGGGGAGGTTATTTTGGACTAGTGAGCTCTTTCAGGCAATTCTTTAAATAGCTTCGATCTCCAAGGGCAAGGCCAGAAGAAGACACAGAAAAGAGAGGGTGGAGAAGGGAATTTTTTTTTTTTATCAGATGTAAGGACACTACAAGGCTGAAAAAATAACATTTTGTGGAATATTTCAAAAGCACCTCATTGGAGATGAAAAATCTGGATTATTACAAACTACTTATAACTTATCAAAGCAGCTCATATAAAATTTATTGGCAAGAAGAATGAAAATTAAGGAATATACCTTATTCACCACTGCGAAAGCAGCTTGGATGGGATTCATATCCTCGTAAGGAATTGCTCCAGCCACCATTTCCCACAAGATGAGTCCAAAACTGTAGACATCAACCTTTCGCCCATAGGACTTGTGTTTGATCATCTCAGGCGCCATCCAACGGTAAGTTCCTGGGTCATCGGCCAAAGCATCACAGTACGCTTCCTCACAAGCTATACCAAAATCAGCAATTTTCAGGTGAAATTCCTCATCAATGAGGACATTTTCTGGCTTAAGATCCCGATGGATGACACCTTGCGAGTGAATGTATTCCATTCCACGAGCTATATCCAAAGCTATTGCAATCAGTTTTTGCAACGGAAGAGATCTATGCTCGAGCTTGTGCAAATATGCCCTCAGGGAACCTTCTGACAGATATTCTGTAATGATACAATGTACCGGTGGCTTTCTACATGCTGCTACAAACTGTATATCAAAACAAACCACACAACTAAGAATATGGATTCCTATGGCAGCAACTTTGAATATGATGTTTGGTCCATTATTTAACTAACTACACATGGTTTTTCACAAATTATCATCAAAGTAACAATTCACTTGTACATTAATATAAATATCTAAACAAGCATAAATCCTCCAATTCCTCAAAGAAAGACTAAACACAACCACCAAACAACTTGTTAAAGAGAAAGTGAAAGAACATTTATCACCTTTATGACATTTGGGTGGCGAAGCCGTGACAAAAGAGTGGCTTCCCGATTGAATTGTTTCTCCAACCGACCAGCCATGGTTCCATTTTCGTCATCATCAGGTGTCCTAATAATCTTAACAGCAACAGGCTCATCCTTATATATTCCATGGTAAAGCCTGCTATGGGCTCCATGAGCAAACCTGAGGCCAAGAAACAGCTGGGACAGATCAACACTGTTCTCATCAGCAGCCTCCAAGGCGTTAACTCTAACACCACCATGATGATCAAAGTACTTGGCCCAAGCAGACTCCCTCCTGCCCTTGCACCCATCACTAACTTTCAAGGAACCCAAGTGCTTAAGAGGGCTTGCATTGAATGAATTGGAAGATGCCTTGGTTTGTTGCTGTGGTGGTGGAGACTGCTTGTGTTTCCCCACAACACTCTTATCTGCACCTCTCCTCTTATTATGTGGAGTTGAGAATCTCTTCCTGGAAGACCTGGCCTCCTTGAATGTATCGGAGAGAACTGTAGCTGGGAGAGGAGATAAAGATCTCTGCTTGTTTGTGAGAGGATTTATCTGAACCTGTGAATAACTTGGAATTGGTTTCTCATTGGAAGAAGCTGCAGTTCTTGCTCCTCCTGCAGGCCTTGATTTCAAGCCAGAATCTCTCTCTGGAAAAGTAAAAGAAAGAGAGGCCAGTCTTGATGAATCCAATCTATGACAAACTGTGTGAGAAAACTTTGTTCTTCTAATCCAAGAATTAGCCTCAGCCTCCATTTCTTGTAATTCAAGACTTTGAAATCCTGAAAAGCTTTAGACAAAGATATAATTTTTATCTTCTTCTTCTTCTACTTCTTTTGGTTCTCGTCCTCCTGTTTTTCCTTCTTCTTCTAGTTCAAAAGAAAAGGCAGGAGGCTTGAAATCAAGAGGGTGGTTCTTCAAACAAACCAAAATACGTTACAGAGATAAAGATACCAAATATCTCCAAACCCATTAACAGTTGACCAAAAAAGAATCAAATTTTGGCTTCAGTGAAATCAACAAACCAATCAAACCAATGAAGTAGAACAATCAAATAAGAAACTGTCGCAGGCCCCAATCTCATCCCCATCAGAATCAATATCCCTCCTTGAAAACCATCAAAACCCATAAAACAAATAAATATTACAAAAACCAGAACCCACTCAGATCATCAAACAAAACCAAAAACCAGACCTGATCACAAGTTCACAAACCAGACCCTTCAACTCCAAGGCAACCCTGCACTTTTTTTGGCTTCAAAGTCAAACACCACCTTCCTTAGAGGCCTGGAAAATCCCACATACCCCAATAAACAAATTCAATTAGAAATGCACAAAAGCCCAAAAGACTAGCCACAATAATAAATAAATAAATAAAGCAGTATTCAATTATATTGAAAATAAACAAACACCATGATTACAACCCCCATTAGACACAGAAAATACAATCATGGTGTCCAAAAACCATTATTATAATCCAAAATAACATATACCCAGATACACGCATGACCTCATAGACACTCAAATAAACATTAAAAAACCATACAAGTACCAACTAGTACATATACCACAAATTAGTGTATATTATATAATCATATTCAAATCGTACCTATCAAGGGATGGTGGCATTTACACTTTGAAAAACCAAAAAAAAAAATTAAAACTTAAAAAAAAAAAAAACACCCACACACACAAATTCAAGCTTTTGGTGTTGAAGGGTTTTTCAGCATCATCGAATATATGTTGAGACGCTGTGAACAAGGACAGGTTCTCGTCCTGTTTTTTTTATGTTCTGTTATTATTATTATTATTTTTTTTTTGGCTGTTATTGATGATAATAATAATTCCTGGTACTGATTCCAAATATTATTTTTCACGCAACAAAGTAAAAATTAAAAAAAAAAAAAAAACATACGTATCACGTAGTGGGAGAGACAAGGACCGTAGATTGAGTTGACCCGATATTTTAGCGGGTGTGGGACCCATGGGGGGTAGTGGGGTGGGGACCAGAGAGAGAAAAGTCAAAAAAAGACGGAGAAAAATCTAAATAGAAAAAATATGTGGAGAGAGAGAGAGAGTGATGATGGGGTTGGAGAATACAAGTGTCGCTATCAGATAGAATTATAGAATGTGAGAGTCCATCATATGATGGTACGGTTCGCAAGGTAAAAATGAATGATATTGTATGTATTGTAGGCGGCATATGCTATTGGATTTGAATTTATTTTGGTTTTTACTACTTTCGGATGGCAAAACATGTTGTCGAGGTTAATGGGATTTGTATAAAAAGGGGAAAAATAGATGTAAGGAAATTAGGTTAGTTTAGTAATATATACTTCTTATGTGTGAGATTGGATTGGTATACACATTGATATCCATTAGGGCTTTGATTTTCTTACAATGTGTAACTTTTAGAGAAATTTATAATAAATTAATGTAATCCATTGTTTGTATATCTAACTCGTAAAATTTTATCATATTAGATAAAAAGAGATTATCAAATATAATTGTTTAAGATATTAATTTTATCATATACCAAAAGGTTATCAATTGTGACAGTTTTAAAATAATGAAATAAATATTAAAGAAATGTGTTTGTAATTTAATATTTGATTTTTGTCATATATTATTATAAGGTATATGTGAGAAATTTTCTCTTTATAAATGTTTCATAGTAGGGTAAGGTTTATTTTTTTTCATTTATTGCAATAATGCTTATTAAAGAATCTTACAACTAATTCAATCCAGTAAAATTGTTAAACTTTTTCATAATATTCTATTATAAATTATTTATCTTTAGTGTTTTTTCAATTACTTAACTAATAGCGAATGTGCTATTATTTATTTAAGGTGGGTAAAGTGTCATTCGCATACTCTTTTCTGTACCTAACATACTTGATTTATGGTCAAATTTGTCTCTAAATCCAATTACAGATAAAGACACTTGTAAACAACCCTCAATATTAGTTTATTTAGTGTTATTGAAAAGAACCCTTATTTACAAGGTGTAATTGACCTTGTCTTGACTCTCTGTGTTTTTCGCTTTTCCATCCATTATGTAGTATATGAACAATGATAAAGGGTCGTTTATTGACAGGATGCATCATTGTTGGCTAATGTTTACTAAAATAATATTTTAAGCTATTAGTTGTAAACATGATACATTTTGAGTCTCTGACCCCGTACTTATCCCTTTGAACCGTTCAAACACAAAAAGGAATAAAAGTGAAAATAAAACATAACAACTATATCATCTTTAAAATTCATCAAACATTATTTTATGATGAAAACAAATCTTATTCATCTTGAATTGAGTGATGTGTCCTTTTTCAACTATATTTGTAGTTTTAAGTTTGTTTGGAAGAAAAATAAAAGCATAATAAAAATGCTGTTTTTATTTTCTTTTCTTCAATAATGGTAAATAGCAAATTGGTGCTTCTGACATTGTGAGATCAAACCACGGCCATAGAACTATAAAAGATGTTATGCAATAGAGATGTAAAACTAAAATATGGAGAAAAAAGAAAACACAAACAATTATAATGATTCAACAATGTATTTACGTTCACTTCTGAAAACTTAAAAACATGAAGAATTATAATGGTTCGACAATTGTATTTACGTCAGCTCTTGAAAAACTTCCACTAAACTTTCAATAGGGTTACAATAGTTATTATATTTAAACTATAATTCCAAAAATATCCTTACAAATATCGTACCATTCCGTGGGAGCTTCGCCCTACACCCCCAACTTATAGGGTCTGAGCCCATGAGTCCATCATTTTTGTTTCATCAACTAGCTTCGCATATTATATATATCTAAATGTGAGCCAAATAATCAACAATAATCTATTTCAAATCACTGTTTAACTTTTCTTCTTAATAAACATGCAATAATAATAATTAAAAAAAAAACTCTATTGCTCGAATATTAATGCATTTTTTTATTATTGGTATTAGATTAAAGCACTGTAAAGACCAGCTGAGATAAGACTCTTAAACAAGCCCTGAATCTCTACTTCCAGAAGTGAGAGAGGGCAACCCACATAGCATGGGAATACTATTTACATATCAAATGAGAGGGATACATTTTGAACCCGACACTTGGCATGTGTGAAATGTGATCTTAAACCATTGAGCCACCCCTGTAATATTAATGCATTGTATTTGGGGTATGATTCTTGTATTTATTTAGCAACAAAACCTTTTCTTCTTATTATTATTTAAAAAAAAAAAGAAACTTTTCTTATTCGATAAAGAATTCAACTTTGTCTATTATTTGTTTTTAAACTCAAAAACAAATAAAACTTTATTTTTTTGACGATTTTTTTTTTTTAAAAAAAACTTTATTTTTATGACGATGCTTTGTCCGTAATATATGTAGTTAGTTAGCTATAAGGTAAGAGTTATTTTCATCTTAAAGTATGAGTAGTTATCAAGTGGTTAACCACCATAATATAATCTGTAATTACTAATTGCTAAATTTTGCGGACCACTTGCGCTTACAATCTGATATTAAAGAAGTTAACAATGTTCAAATTTATATTAGATCTCTATCAAGTTATGTTGGTAAGGCCCTTTAAATCTTTGAGCTAATTGATATCAGCCTCATTCTCAAAAGAAAAAAAAAAAAAAAATATATATATATATATATATACACACACACACATGTCAACCTTATTAAAAACTGTAAGAGAGGGAAAAAAAAAACACAGTGGGGATATTATAATTCCTCTAAAGTTGTGGGTACATCTTTTAAAATTTCAACATTGTCCTTAATTAACATTATTAAAATATCTAAAATAAATATAAATACTTTTCATATATTATATTATAATAATAATCAATATTTTGAGCATTTTTTCTCATTTTAACTGATATTTATAACATCTTTTAACCAAACTATTAACTTTTTATTTCTTCCAAACTTAAATTGTGATGGTCTAAAATTATATACGAGTGCTAAATAATTATTATAAAAAGCAAATAAAATGAAAAATGTTAAATATAATTATATATCAGGATTGTGATGGATCGAGTTGGCAAAAATGGAACTACGGTTCAAGGTTTGGACCATTGGTGTTTGATTTAAGCCCACTAGCCCAATACTTACCCCAACCTGTACCTATGGACTTTCCAAATTCAACTGGGCATGTCTGGTGATCAAAGACCACCCCATCAAGGACTCCAGCAATGCCATTAAAAATTTAAAACAATGTATACATCACCATGCTTAAATGAGTATTTAGTAATTTGTTAGTTATATTTTTCGAAAGCTTAGATTAGAAGAAGTCTATCATAACAAGCCGAGATTATATATTGTTTATGGGACTCGGATATCTGTTCACATATACGAGATATAACTACTCGAATAAACTTTTAAGTGTTAGCACAAACTTTAAAATATGTTTTGCTATAATTGAATCTCTAGTAATCTAGTGAATGGTAAGATATCTAATCACATATACTAAAAGATGATGTGTTAATAATTTACTATTGTATCAGTGGTAATTCACAATTCTAACGTCAAAACCTTGACCAATGCCTAGACCCTAGTACATTTGCTTTGTCGAGGTTTGTTAGAGTCAGCTACTGATTAGTAACCAATTAGGTGGTGCCAGTCAGTTGTGTAGATTATATATTTGAATATGGATTTTATTACCATTGTTATCACTCCTGTGAAAATTGTGTTGATTATAGAAGCAGATTGGGACTTGCCTAAATCAGGACTGTAGGGACCTGCGAATATTTTGGTCTTCCAGTAAATTATACAGTAGTTCACTAAAATATAAACTTTAAAACTCGTAAAATATTCCAAAGTCAGTGATTTACTATTGGAAATTGAACCAACAGTAGTATTGGTAGTTCACTAAGATACGAAAATTCAAATACTGTTATTATAATAGTATTCACCAAATATTGTAAAGTTTCGCTAATTCTACTTTTATAGTTTAAAATCACTATTTAATATGGTTTAATGATAGAGAGTATTTATTCAATTTGAAAATAATTCAGCTTCGAATGATCCCTACCATAGATGATATCTCATAAAAAAAAAATCTTGTCTGAGTATGAACTTTTATTTAATTTTTTTACGGTTAAAATAGTAATATTGATAGTTAACTGAAATATAAATTTTTTATCAAGAGAACACTTAGTTGAACATTCTTGGCATTTCGCTAAAATCTACAATACAAAATTTGTTGTATATTCTCACATTAAAAGCTTAACAATTAATGTAGAAAGTTCACGAAGATAAAAATTTTGCATCAGAACATTGCTGATACGATAATGATTATACATCTGATACAATATTTAGGGAAGATTTTTCTCTTAATAGTGCAAGGAAAATTCTAAAATATAGCTACCCCTACAAAAGCTGTTGGCAGACGAGCCCAAGTTGTACACGTTTGGCCCAGCACCGATGCTATTATTAGTGCTACCAAGCTTGAGTGGTTGAGCCCAGATCGGTATGGCTGGGTTCAGTTGTTGAATATAGTCTATATTTAATTCCTGTTTTAGGTTATCAAAATCATTACAACTTTTAATCGGTATAAAACTAGCAATTAAATCACAAAGCTGAAGCTGTTAAATGTGGCTTGTTGTCTGAGGAGCGTACATACGTATTTACTTACATATAGTGTTTCGAGTCCGAGTCACCCCATCATAGGTGCTTTCTAAAAAAAATTCACAAATCTATAATTAAAAAGGAAGTTAGATTACTGTATTTAACTTTAAGTAAACATGCACTGGCGCTGGTGCTGCAGTCAAAACTTCGGTACTGGTCCTATAGGAGATGTTCGTGACAACAGCAGTGGAGGAGTGGTGGCAGCCTGTCAAAGCTTAGTGTAGGAGGGTTTTTCGCCGCAGTTGGTGAAATTTTTAGTGATGAAGAAAGGTTGGATATTGGCTAAACGCCTTCACCACTGGCGTGATTTTTGTGTTGAATTTGACGATGTCAATATAGTAGTAGAGCTTAATGGCCCTAATCTTTATTTTAAAGTGATGTATGAGTTGTCATAGATGATTTCAAAGCCTTTAATTTGCAAGGATGTGGGCTTGTCCATTTGTCAATCAAACCTAACCAAAGAAATTGCACGTCACGTATCCTTGCAGCCTATGTGACTTGGACAACAATCGAGTTAACTCTATTAGTATTTATCAATAAGATTCAAGATTGATTTTCTGTTTAAAAAAAAAAAAAAAACGGTTTTCTAAAGAAGTACGAGATAAATTCTATTGAAATGATGACAACAAAGGCATATATCATCCTTCCTGCGAAAGAAAATAAAGGTTCATTGAACATTTTCTGGCAAGCTACCTCCAATCTCAAATTGGATAACTCTCTGAAATTTTAACAATAAAAAAATATATTTTCCTTGGCTAGCTTTTTGTGCATACTTAGAGTGAAAAGTTAGTGTTTCCTATAAATTGTAGGGCCAATTTTCCAAATAATACTCTATCCTTTCTGACATATGACCCATATGCAACAGATGTCATTCACTAGTTTCATTCCATATATGAATAAGGCATTTGATCTGATGAAATCCAAGTTTATTTATGACACTTGATTTTCTGTTTCATCTTTTGCTGCCACCTATTATGCAATCCATCCTTTTCATGGCTCCTCCAGGCTCGATATAGTGATTCATCAAGCTAATTAATGCGTTGGATCTTCTCAATAATTTCTTTCTTTATTCATACTACTTTGCTTTCTACACTATGTAACTAATTAAATTTAAGAGAGATGATGCCAAGTAGTTAATTTCAAGATTAATTAAAAAAATGTAAATTGTATGAGAAGGAAACTGATTTTTGGCCGGTGAAAATCGATCAAACAAAATAAAGTCAGATCCTGGTATCATATATAATTAATTATTTGAAATTAAGCTACACAGTTAATTAATGAACTTATTGGAAGAAAAGATGTTTCATTACCCATGATCCGTCCATGTATTCCCATATCTACACTCTCTACGTTTACATCATCAATAAACTTTCAAGCCTTTTCAAAGGTAAACTAACAGCCAAGAAAGAGATCAAGTACAAAATATATGTCTTCATTAAATCAAATCATCACAAAACCTCAACCGCTGTGCAGTGCATGTTTGGCAATTTCTCTAACAAATCCACCGTCAACATGGAGGCCCTAGGCTTTGACAATCGACCGGAATATGAATACGAATCCATTGATAAGAGTGGAATAGACGTAGTTCTCTTGCATGAACCAAGCCACTTAGCTTGCATGTATCTTTGTTTTCTCCATGGACCCATGTGCATTTTTTTCTCCTTCATGCACTTCTTAGCAGCTGTGCACAATGTCTTTATCACACTCTCTAGTCTCTCTACTTTTCCGACGAATACTTCAGGCAGCCGGTGGACTAACCGGTTGTAATCCTCGCTTGCTCTTGCCATCTCGAATTCCGCCCTAAAATTTAACTCGATTATCACCCTCATTTCTCCTTTCTTTGCGTTTGTATTCTCTATCACGTCTATAAATGTGTGTTCTCCTGTATATATAATTTCAGTAACCAAATTAGCATAATAAATTCGTCAAAAATAAAAGTACGTAAATTGAAATGCAAAGGATTTCAGTTTAGAAAATTTAATTATAATTAATTTAAATGACCATAAATATAGTCTAATTAACAATAATTTTTTTCTAGATCATCTATATGGCTAATTACCTGATGGAATGTCCAGGGAGCTTCTCCACTTGGAGTTGCAAATGGCACTATTATAACCGGCATTCCTGAGGTAGCCGGAGACTTCTCTCATCAAGCAATTACGGCAGCCGCCGGCAACCGGTCTCCGGCAAGCACATACACTATCACCCGTCAACTGTGTCTCCTTCAACGCCTCTTTAGTAGCATTCCTTATCTTCGACTCCAAAGAGCTGCTCCTACACAGTGTCGCCTGCAAGACCTGGTGCTGGTTCTCCCAGAAACTCCTGTTCTCCTCCTCACCATCATTCTCTCTTCCTTCTTCTTCTCCCTCTTCTTCATCCACCAACACCTCCCTCTCCGGCGACGCTAAGCTCCCCGGAACCGCCTCCCCATCCTCTAGAAACCCGAAAACCATATCCGATATTGTAAAACCAGGCATGTTTTTTTTAAAAAAGATATATTATAACCTTTCTTTACTTCTTGTCTATGTTTACACAAGTTGGGGATTTGGCATGGACCGTTCGAACTAGTTTATATTGTAATTTCGGACCAGGATGGGACCCACAATGTCCACATGGACCAACGTGCCTCCGGGAACATGGAGGGTTGCTTGTTCTGCCGACGTGGCGTGCATCAATTGGGTGATGTACCTTAAAGCAGTACACAAGTTTTGGCAGATCGCGGACTAGACAGCAAGGATCCACGTCGGTCTGGTTCAATTGTTTTGATCTACTAGTCTCTGGATATACTCGAATATTCACGACCTTTTTTTTTTAAATGGTTCTTTAAAATTTTTAAATTATTTTATTATATGAAGCTTAAAATGGAATATTAAAATAGAAGGTTGATAAAAAATGATATCCTGATATGATGGTGGCGGGACCCTTGAGAGTGTGAGGGGAAGGACAGTGATGGATTTATAATTTCGAGTGTTGGGTTGTCTGATGAGACGTGGCGAGATCGGGGACGCGTGATGTGAAGGTTTTGTCCAAAAAGAGGGACCCAATAGGGGCAATTACGGTTCTAGGATTACAAGATTAGCATCAAACGTTGTCGGGGAAACGCGGCGTCTTGGCAATGGTTTGTCGTTTCTATGCACCGAAGACAAAGATTCTCGTGTGGTCTGGACTATGTTGCAGACAAGAGGGGCGTTTTGGTCATTTTATGGTGATAGGTCAAGTGAGGTTAGGTCAATCAACAAATAATGATGTGGAATGATTCAATCCTGCTAATGAATAATAACATGACAAAGTTTTTTGATGCCCACGGAGACACAGTCTTATCTAATGCAACATTTTCGAAACGTCGTCACACCGAACCTTGGAAGCAAATCCAATTCAGTTTTGACAGAATTCTGAAGTTTATCCAGACGATTTTTTTTTTTTTTTTAAATGTGTGAATACATTTAATCACTGATGATCGCTATTTATCCATATGGACTTTGATTTTGGTTTCAAAGAGTTATGATGAAAATAAAATACTATCATATTCTCATTAAACCATATGTTATAGTATAACGAATATAGGATGTTGTCATATTTACCTTGAACTATAAATCCGCAAAGTGATATTATTAAGATTTAAATGAATAATCTTATAGATATTTTGATTATCACATAATAGAATATAACGAAGATAAGGTGTTATCATATCTATCTTGAACTATAAATCCGCAAGATGACGTTACTAAGATTCGATTCATCAACTTTATAGGTATTTCGATTGCAAATCTAATACTACCAAAACTTCATCTACTTCTTTTAACTTGGTGGAATCCTTCTAATATATTAATTTTGATTTTTTTTTTTTTCTCATTTTGCAAGTGCCTTTGCAGACTTGTAGCACTGCCGATTCGTGAATTGGAGCTTTCTATAATCTCAACCAATTAAAATAGAATTATATATTTCAAAGTTAATATTATTTGATTTGAAATTGGATAAGCTTGAAACTTTTGATTTAAGTGTAATGCACAAAATCTCATATCCATTATCCCTTCACAGAAAAAAAAAAAAAAAAAAATCTCATGTCCATTATGAAAGTTAATCTATTCAAACTTGCTATCTTAACCCTTAATTAAGGATTTGTTGTTTAATGAAGGATTTGCTTGAAAATATTTCTATAAAAATAGATGACTTCGTGAAGGGAACGAAAAACTAAGGGGGGACGAAATAAAGAAAAAGAAGCATGTAATAGTGCTTCTTGAAGCAACCAACATATACTTCATAAATCTTGAATCAATTCAAATTAAATGAATAATTTATCATGTTTGCCGTTTAAAAAATTCCCAGGGTAATTGGATTCAAGGTTGGTACAAAAGTTTAGAAAATTTAATGGTAGACATTTAGACCTAACTTTGGTGTACGCCACAGTAAAAATGAAATTTGGAAGAAGTCAGATTACAATTAGTCAAGCCATCTCCCTTCTACTTTATACAAAGAGTAAAATTTCCAAGGTTAGGCATCTTTGTTGGCAAAAGAATCTTTTCTGAGCACAACATTTCAATCATTACCAGATAAACTAATCACTAATTAATCATGATTATTATAATCCCATTAATAAAGTAAATCGTAGCATGATATTCACAAATCATTCTGGAGGTATCCAGATCGAGGTTTTAGCCATCTGTATGGTTCTTATAATTTGCAAAGTAACCAATATACAATTTGAAAAACACGTTTAGTTGAAATATGTTTTTTAGAAGCAGTTTTCATGCAGTATTTAACAACCTTAATTCAAATTTAAGATCGGTAATAACTTTTATTCTTTTGTAAGAATTATTTTAATTATATATATGTTTAATTTTAATCATCCACTGATTAATTATTTAATTTACAAAACTTGGTAATATCCCGTTCAAGATATTTTACTAATTTAAACTGGTTGAACTCATTAAATATGACAAAATTTTAGCATTACTGATTAAGTAGTTGGTATTGACAAATGACAATCACTTAAAATTTTTAAATTTAGTTAATCAGATAAAAAAGTTATTTAATTGATTCCTTGAAAGCATCTTAGACATTGTACCATCTTTCATTTTTTTATATTTCAACGGTCGGTTAAACCTACTACGAATGTTGGTCAAAAACAAATGACTTAAAACAATTCTTAACAAGAAAAAAAAAAAAAAAAAGATTATAGAATTATTTAGAATCAAAATCCACATGATTGTATCGAGAAAAATGAAACTTTTGTTATCAAAATAAAATTCATAGGAAACAATCAAGACTCCGGTAAAATAGATTGATAACATAGTACACGTGTTTGATGAAGACTTGTTTTGTTTTAATATCACAACGCAAAGAATAAGATTGTTGATTTGTAGTCACCCTTTTGTCCCTATAATATAGTCCCCCCCTACCCTATAGTTGTTGATACCGAACCCGCAATTAGTTTATGGGTCACTATCATCTCTTCAAAACTACGTTTTCCCTTTTTCAAAAAACGAAAAGAGACAAATTTAATATATTTTTTTTTGAAGTTACATGTATATATTATATCTATCGAAACCTTCAAATATGGAATTCTAATATACAACTCAAATTACTACTCCCTAATAGATATGAGAAGCTATTCAAAGCTATCCAAAGCTATCCACACAGAGTAATAGGAAAAATACTCACATATTAGTGAAAATTTTTAACAAATTATTCATATCTATAGGCTATTTAGGAGATTACCCACATTTATAGATAGAGATATTTGAACCCAATCCTCTACTTGAAGAAGTCAAGTTGGGTGAGAGTTACGTCACTCTACTTAGGAGTAAACTAATGATTATTTTATTTCAAAAGCAATGGATTTCTATTAGATTTTAATCTTAGATGTAAGATTGATAGTTTTTTTAACTCAGTGGATCAATTTGGATAATTTCAGACAGGGTCATCATAAGAACAATTTAATTCGCTTCGAAATTTTAGTCGTGTGAAACAAATACAAGAATATTAAACGTTTAATGAACCGTTGAATTTTTTACAGTGGTGATGAATTTAAACTATTGCTTTAACATTTTTATTCTTATTAATTTAGAGGTTAATGTTTTCGAATGATTTATTAAATTATTCTTCTTTTTAATTCATATGAAAGCGACGTGACAGTATTAATTATTAAGTGGTGATTTTTAAACCATTTGTAAGGATAATATTTGAAATTATAGGGTAATATCATATTTAAGAGAGGATTATGTTTGTTTAATATTTCTTATTGACAATGTAATCATTCGGAAAAAAAAAATGCAATTATTCGAAAGGTTATTATAAAGCTGATGAGAAACCTTTGCCGCACTTAAACAGAGGAATTAATTGTTTAAGTTTTACACATTGATGGACTAGTGACCTTTCTTAAGTATTAATTTGTTCTTTAATTAATTTCAAAGAGTTACCTTTTCAAATTTCTTATAATGATGGCTTAATTTGATTAGACTTGTAGAAGATTAGATTAACGTGGCTTTCATTGATCATGTTATTGAAACATGGCATAATTCTGATTTTTTTTTTTTTTTTTTTTTTTGAGGATTGGATCTAGTCCAAGAAACAACCGGGACTTATCGGAATGGGAATATAGTGGTGCGGCCTAGAAAGCTGCTGTCAAATGGGAGGAATATACTCACACGGAGATGGGGAAGAGGTCCACACCAGGGTAGGAGGGCAACACACACAAAGGTGGGAGAAAAATTTATTTTTAGGCGTTACGGGGTGTCGACCCATACCTTTGGGGGCATAAGGGCATTTGGTGCACTAGCCAACAGTGCCAGTTGCCATTGACATATGATTCTAATATTGACATTCAATGAGTTGTATAGCATTTTAATAAGTTAAAAATCACATATTATTATTTTTTATATAGTAAATTTTCGATATCATGATCGTGAAAATGAGAAAAAAATTAGATCATTTTCAACCACTTTTATTAGATCGGCACCAACTTACTAATTTCTTATTTTATAGCATCAAATTAATATGCACGATTCATAAGTTCATTCTTTAAATATATGTTTACTCTTTTAGTCTATCTCTTACCATTTCTCATTTCTCTTTGATTCACCGTTTTCTATCATTCAATTCACTTACTTCTCTAAACAAATACCATTTTTCATAAAAAATAAAATAAAATTTCTCTTGTATTTAAATTTGTGTTCCGGTTTGTTATTTTGTAGTGAAAATGTGATGTGAATTGTGTATGTTTTTATTAATTTTATGTTGAATTTTATAAATGAAAATTTGAAAATAAGGGGACAAAAAGGAAGAAAACTCAACTCTAGGGGGAAAAAAAAACACCTAAACGATGAAAGAAAACAATATTTTATAAAAATACCAAGCAGTCTCAAAGGGCGGTAATATATATATATATATATATATATATATATATGGAAACTTGAAGGCTTAAATGAGCCTCATTTTTTTTTTCCAAAAAAAAGGGAAAAGAAAAGAAAAAGCCTTTTTCGAGAATCGAGACCAAATTAAGCAAGTCTTGAAGCAGAAAAGTGGCAAGCCAGGTTTTTTGTTTTTTGTTTTTTTTTTTTCGTTTCCATATTTTTTATTCTCTTCTTCTTCTTGCTTTCCAACATTACGTTTTTTCTCTATGTTCTTTGTCTTGGTTTTTAGACATCGGAGGGAAAACAAATTTATTGGTTCAAACACAACTTTTTAATTTTTGTTCAAAAACAATTTTCAATGTTTAAAAAGCTAAGACTGTAAACTTAGTGCTAGTCTTACAACTCTATAGAGAAGTTGTGCTAGAAATTTTAAGAAACTTCGATCCACATCCAACTATACAATGCCCTTTTATAACATTTTAATTTAGCCAAACACTTTTACTTCTTTTTTTTTTTTTAGCACCATGTCAAAGCACTATCTAAACCACTTAAGATGAAACTACGAGGGTATGTTTAGTGTATGAGATTTGAGATGAGTTTGAGATTCAAAATATCTTAAACTCTCAAATCCTATGTTTGGAATGGTCAACTTATGAATGAAATTCTAATCTCATCTTCATTTTAATCTCATTCTCATAGGAATGTTGAATCCCGGGCTCCATCATAGAGTTAAGTGGGAATGAGATTCAATGAGAATGATTTTTTCTTTTTCCTCATTAATTGTTTATTTTACCAATCCCATTTATTTAATTTGCTTTTCATGTACTTTGTGAAATTAATTTCACTACATGCAAACAAAAATATGGAAATAATGTTATTATTTAAATAAGAGTTATTCCAAAATTAATATTTATTACTCATACTTTAAAATAATATAATTCTAAAAAAAATAATATAACTTTTTTAAAAAATGATTTATAGGATTTATTTTATTTTAAACATTATTAATTTTATGTATAATATAAGCTAGGTTATATAATAATATATTTAAATTAATTTTATTCCAATCCCAGCCCAACCTACATTTTACTATTTAAAATTAATCCTTGTATTTAAATTAATAAAATATTTTTTTGTTTTTTTTTTTTCAGATTTTTTACCAAATTAATTTTAAGTATATAATAAAATATTTAAATTGATTTTATTTCTATCCAATTCTAACTTACACCAAACACAATAATGAGACATTTTTAATCCAATCTCAAGTTCTATCAAACATGAGACAGTGATTTTCCTTTATTTTATATTTCAATCAAATCTATTTCATTCCAATCAAATTCATTTCATTTCATTCTATTTTAATCTTACGTGTCAAATAGAGTCTAAAGCACGATCTAGATTTCTGATATCAAGAGTGGGAGAGGACTATTTGCAAAGAATGAGAAAACTGCTCATATATTAGTGAGAGACTACGAATTGAACCCATGAGCCATGATACATATATGAGAATGGCTACATCACTGTGCCTATCTCACTTGCCGCTAACACTTTAACATTTTACACTTATAAAAAATTACATGTATAACCAAGATCATTGTTTCATGATAAAATTAACATATAGTTCTTTTACTTTTCTTTCTGGTTTCAATTAATTGTTTCACTAATTTACGTTACATTTTATATTTTCTTATAAAATATATATTACAATCTTTCATAATATCAAGTAATATCTATTCTTTAAGTAATTTACTTTCATTCAAAATATATATCAATTAATATCTATTCTTAAGTGATTCGAACGGTTGATATATTCATCAATAATTTAGTTATAGAAATAAACTTTTATATATAATTATTTAAAAATAAAAAATCTAAGATATTTTTATTGACAAAAATTATGTCGATTGAGACGTGTAGCAATTAAGGCACCGTATATTCGCATATAGGTACATTTGTGGCTGATAAGATTTATATATAGTAAATATATGTTTCTTTTGTAAATGAAAACCACAAAATTGTGGATTTGGACCAGTAAGTAGACTCAGTACCGTTAATATAAAAAGCAGTTGTACCATTGATGAAAAAACAGTTGCAGAAGCGATAAGGTGATTATCAAAACGATGACAATTAACAAACATGGAAAATCTTAAAGCAGTATCCAACGAACCAATTGATTGCCTTCACGTTTTACATAAGCCTCTTCTTATATCTGTTTAATTAAAAAATCAAAATCTTATATGAGACTCTCTCAGAGTCGGTTTGATGAGATGGTCTAATGTGTCATTTTCTTTTTTCTCACCTATCTAATTGATATATTTTTTTTCTCTCACTTTTTTCATTGATCCACTCACCACATTAACTGTAAAACAATCTCATTAAAGATATATTCCTATTTAACAATATTGATAATGCGTTTTATGCACATGTCAAGTCTTTAATGTGATGATTTGTATTTAAGATTTTTTAAGAAAATAGAATCATTTGATTTTGTGATTCATGTTCAAACATCTCATCATATATTTTCTCTATGTTTCCAGCTTTTTCAATTGTGATTGAGCTTTGTATGTGTGTATATCTATAAAATTGTACAAGTACATTTAAGTTCATTTAAATTCATAACTAAAAGTATTTTTTAACATCATTAGTGGCACGGCTATTCAAATCCCAGTAATTTACGATCTAAGTGAGAGCTCTTTACAATTAAGTTATATTAAAATGTGTTAA
This sequence comes from Nephelium lappaceum, assembly GCA_021234005.1. Classification (NCBI taxonomy): domain Eukaryota; kingdom Viridiplantae; phylum Streptophyta; class Magnoliopsida; order Sapindales; family Sapindaceae; genus Nephelium; species Nephelium lappaceum. The sequence goes on from CM038010.1 coordinate 14,907,993, forward strand.
TAAAAATTATTAAATATTTATAATATCTATTTGTTATGTTAAGTGAATTTAAACTACAATATATATTTTGAGTTGACATCTTTCACTAGTATGAGAGTAAATTTTAGGATCTTACATTTAGTATTTAATCTCATATACGTTTAATCTCATCTAGTAACCAAATTTTAGGATCTCATACTCATAACTATATAATGTTATTAGGTTTTACCAAACAGTCAAATATCTCGTAAATAACTAAATAGATATGTATTCAAAAAACCATGTGTAATGTTGGATATTATATGGATAGTGTGTATACACGCGTCCATATATTTAATCATTTTTGTCTCTATAATCCCCTTTTGTTTGGCTAAATGTTGATGTCTTTTCTTTGTTAGGGAATGATTATACCCATAGATGTCTACACGTATCATTGCCGACTAAGTGGGGCTTTATCTGTTTCATGATAAATCAAATACTATCCACAAGTATAATTAGATAGCTCTATATTTGAATTTAGAAGTGTATCAATATCCATTGAATTGATAAGCAATCTAGAGTTATCCGCAATTTTGCAAAAAGCACGATTGTAATTAAACAATAATATATTAATATTGCATAAAATGACAAAAGGGTGTCTATGTTATCATCGAAAATAATTATTAAAGGATTTGTAAAATAGAAATATAAAATTCAAATTTTAAGTAGGAGTGTCAGTATTTGTTTGGTTGATAATATATGTACCCATATAAAAAATATACAACACAATCATATGACATGGTTTATTGATGCATTACGCCGTATTACATACATATCATGTAATGATCTTAAAATGGGTTAGGGCCACTAGAGCGATTAAACACTCAAGAGACCCAAATCTCACCCTCATTTAAGAATAAAAGGAAGAAATAAATAAAAAACTGATGCTGCCAAAGTGGCTTTGACATGATGTTAAACCACAATCCACCCATGTAGACATGTAGTGGTCAAAGGTTCAAACTGCAAAAGTCTCGCTTATATACGCATTTTCTACATGCATATGGATTGCTCTCTTCTATTTTCTGGGAGTTGATACTTGAAGCCGTGCCTTAGTGTCAAATCGTAATTGGTTTCAATAAGTATTCGAGCTGGTTCTCATAATCAAATCATAATTGGTTCAAACAGTATCTTGAGCTTATCATAGTAATTACATATATATATATATATAAAAGCCATATGCTATTGTTGGTGAGGTTTGTTTTTTTGGAGTACAGTGTTAATGATTCAACACTCTTATCATTGTATGCAGTCGTGTTGGGTACAGAGATGGAAGTCGCAACCCCATCAAAAATGAATTTTCGATTCACCAACTTTATTTTATCTCTTTTATCACCGAATATTCATTATTATTTTAAAGTTTCTCAATGTTGTTTGTTTTTTTGTTTGACCTTTTTAAAAGTTTAACTTTCTATATTTTAAAATATATTTAAATATAGTTGCTTTTTTTCTTTCATTATTTATTGAAAATATTTCAATTTTATCTTTATATTTTGGAAACCTTCACTTTATTATGCGAATTTTTTTAACTTTCTTTTTTTAAAAAAAAGTTAATTTAACATGTCTACCGTAAGGCAGATCACTTTCGCTTTCATAATAAAATACTATAATTTTATTTGTAATATATTAAGCAGCAACAAACTTTATTTTTAATAACAACACAATCACAGACCACACACCCCTTCTCAAACATTGCTAAAATTAATCTAAATGAAGGAAATTAAAATGGGGACACAACACAAACACAGAGAGTTAATGATGTGTGGTGGCGGTGGTGATTATACATGGACTACCGTGGGCATTTGGGTTCAAAGGCAAATTTTTCAACATGGAAGAGAGCATACTCAACATTGTTGATAGTAAGGAACGGCTTCTTCTTGTCTACTTTCAAACTAGCACCACTGACACCACCATTCAAATCAGATGGTTGCTTGGTCAAAGGCAGCTTTGATGGGACCAAAGAGGGCTTGCACTCGTGGACTGCACAGTTGGTGACGGTCTTTGGAGCTAGAAGTAGGAAAAACCCATTCTTGTCGGTATGGGCTCGGGCTATTAATGGCATCGCTGTGTTGTTGCACTGGAGTTGCACAATGGCTCCTGCAGTAACCAAAAAACACAAAAAAAAAACCACCTTAAGTGATATATAAATATCTATAAAATGGATTTTGTGTTATAGGCAACAAAAATTTGCATTTATTTTTAAATTATAAGTTTTAGGGCAAATTGTATAAACTCCCTTGAGACTTGACATAATTGCACAAAATGACGATGTTTGAAAAACTCGCTCTAATCCTCCCTTGAGATTTCAAAAACTCATTACAAACATTCCTTATTGTTAGTCAACAACCGTAATATCCTCACGATCAATGATCAAAGATATAAAAAAACTAAAATATCCTTCAATAAATTTAAAATTAATATATATATAAAATAAAATAAAAAACTCGGTCATCTAATCTCCCATGTAGACAAAAATAGGTTTCTAGCAATAGAGACGGAATCTTCATTGCTGGAGATTCCATCTCCATCATTGGAGGCGCATTGGTCTCCAACAGTGGAGACTGATTGGAGATTGTGATGATGGAGGTAAAAGATGAAGGTGATTCTTTTTTTTTTAATATATTATTATTTTAGTAATTAAAAATGTAATTTTAATTAAAATATTTATTAGCTGTGAATTGATCATTTTACCTTTCATAATTTTGATTTAACAGTCATTGATTAATGGTTGATTGACGATAGGGAAGGTTTGTATTGAGTTTTTGAAACCTTAAGAGACGTTGGTGTGAATTTCTCAAATATCATCATTTTTGTGCAATTATTCCAAACCTCAAGTTGGATTGTGCCATTTGCCCTAAGTTTTAAATTTTAGACATGCATACATGTTCGGTCTAACCAAGAGGGCCCGGATAATGAGGGAGCTGTTTTTTTAACTAGGCTACCACAACAGTGTCAATTTTTTTGTTTTTTTTTTTTTTGTATCATCAAATTTTATTTTGTTTTGTTTGTTGAATAATGAAGAACAGCAGTCATTGATGGCACATTGGTGCCTGCTCTCCTAAAAGAAAGAGCACGAAAAACGTAAAGCTTGCTGCTTCAACTGTCATTGATGTTAAGATGCAATTGGCCTGCTATAATTGATGTTACATGCACCCATACACCGAGAACTAAGAGAAATTAAAGCCTTCTCTCTCTCTTTAATATTTGAAACACATTATACATCAGCATCATCAGGCAGCATACATTCATCAAGACATTCTCACATTCATACTTCACGAGCAATGCAGTAACCAATAATTATACTTTAAAAATAAAACTAAAGCTTATTTTTCAGCTAGAAAAAGTTAAAGAAAATGTGTATTTTCTATAACCGTGCATTGCATTCAAACTATATAAAAAAATATAGAGGAACAGTCAGGTGTCCTGGGGGTGATTCTGTCTTTAGTTAAAAAGCCAAAACAGAAACTCATTAAAAGGGCAATGTAGCATAATGAAAAGCAAGAGAGAGAGAGTTAAAACAAACCAGCAAGAGGAGTGGCCTCAGAGAGGGTATCACCGCCAGCATACTTGCAAGACTTGAGGAAGACAACACCTTCAACGGCCACAAGCTTCCTTGTAATAAAAGGATCATCACTAGGTTTTGCTGGGTGAACTGGGGGGTGAGTTGTTGGAGGGTGAGCTGGGTGGTGACATGTTGGAGGGTGATCGTGTGCCTTGCAGACAGTGAAGACAGTGAAGCAGAGAGAGAGTTGCAGAAGAAGAACAAGTTTTTAGACATATTTTTGGTTTTTTCAGTGAGAGAGATCGAGAAGATGTGGTGTAATGGAGTTGAGAGAGGAAGGAATTTATAGGGGTTGTAACCCCTGATTCTCTGCGGTTTTTGGTGGTGAAATCAGATATCGAAGATAGAGAGAGAAATTGCATGGGAGATTGAAGTTTCATGGATTTTTTTTGTCTTTATATTTAGAAAAAAACATGGAAATTTTATCTATATTTTAAAAACGCTTTAAATCTTCTTTAAAGCTTTGAAAAAATGTCCAATTAGTTATTATTCTATAAAATCCATATTGATTCTATCATAATTTTTTAAAAAATCTAATGAAATCTTAAAGAAAATGATAAAATTTGTTATAAATTTTTTTCTTTATAAAAATTACTTTAAATTCCATCCAAATCTATTACTTAATGAAATCTATGAAGTTCATGACTTTTTAATTACACTTAGATTTTATTTAATTTAATGCAAATATGAAATAAATACATTTAATTTTTATTGGATTTCATATAAATATGAATTAAATATACTTAAATTTTGAATACATCTAGATTTTAACAATGAAATCTTAAAGATAATGATAAGATTTGTTATAAACTTTTTTCTTTATAAAAATCATTTTAAACTTCATTCAAATATATCTCTTGAATAAAATTTGTGAAGTTAATAATTTTTTTAATACATTAGATTCTATTAGATTTTATACAAAACCCAATTGAATACACTTAAATTTTATTAAATTTCATATAAATATAAATTAAATACACCTAGATTTTAATGAGTTTCATACAAATCTATATTGAATAACTTAGATTTCAATGAATCTATTTAAATTTAGATTGAATACACTCAAACTTATAAAATTTTTTAAATTCCAATAAAATTTTAAATTGAATACATCTTCTAAATTAAATGAGAGAGACTTTAGAGAGAGTGAAGAAATGACAATTATAATAAGCTTTTGGATTAGGAATTTAGGAATACGGTTTCATAGAGACATGCAATCTGTAGAATTTTTATTCGAAAAGTGCAATCTGTAGAATTTGTTTTGAACTTTTTAATACTGAAAAAGAGAAAGTTGAACTGTTTGTTTGTATATAAATATGTGAAAATGTTAAGACAACGTTAAATATATATAATAATTGAATATGAAAAGTTGTGTGCACTCCCAATTTCAAAATATATTTAAACGGAACAAACTTTTTAATTTTATTACAAATTATTCACTCATCATTAGTCAAATTCCGTTAGCTTTGACGAATAACAGTATAAATCTAAGTAAAAGATTGAAATGCCCTTATGCAATGACGAAAATACTTTCACTTTTTTATTTTCAAAAAGAAAACTAAAAAATTAAAAATGAAAAATAAATTTAAAAATAATTAAAATGAGAAAATAAAAAATAATATTTATTTAAAATATATATATAAATTTTCCTCATCCATTTTTGTTCAAGATGGATCTCCAAATCCATCATTGAACTTATCTCTCCAATGCTAGCTTCAGTGATGGAGAGCCATCTCCAAGCAAAGGGGCAGACCTCTATTTCACTCTCTCCTCTCACTTTAACTATTTCATTTTAAAAAAGTTTTTTCTTTTTTCTAGATTAATGATTGATGATGGTTTTTGTGGGAGATTGATGATGATGTTTGATGACAGATTAGGTTTTAAAAGCTAGATTATGGGTTTTTTGTTTTGGGATGACAGATTGGGTTGATGATTGATGATGTGGAAACCCAGATTTCTAGGTTTTCAGTTATCTGGAAACCATTATAAGTTGTTGACTATATGGGTTTTTGGCATTGGAAACCCAATTTCTGGATAGGGAGAGAGAATAAAAAGAGAGAAATGGGAAGAAAAGAAAGAAAGAGAGAGAAGATGGATAGACAAAGGTGTCGAGAGTGAGAGAGGGAGAGAGAGATGGCTATGAGATAGATTGATATTGTTGATGATGATGATGGATGAATGATATTAAAGGTTGTTGATGATGATGATGGATGAATGATATTAAAGGTTGTTGATGAACTGAGCGATGAAGGATGTGAAAGATGAACTTGGTGGGTGATGAACTGGGTGGTGATTAATTCTTGATATATATTTTTTAAATTAATCTCTATAAGATGGACGATAAAGATATGATGAATTAAATTTTTTATTTTCTCAAATTAATCTCCACTGTTTAATTTAAGATGGGCGATAGAAATTTAATGAATTTTTATTGTTATTTTTATCTATTTTATTTTAAAGGTTTTAGAATTTATTTTAGAAGAAAAATAAAATATATTAAATAAGGTCAAAAAGCAGTTTTGTCCCTTAGACAATTAACATTAAGACACTTGGGCTAACAGCGAGAGTTTAATTTGTAATAAAATTAAAAAGTTTGCTTTACTTGAACAAATTTTGAAACCAGATCGCTAATTTATAATTCCCTCTTTAATAAAATACAAGTTATCATGTTTAAAACTTATTTACTTAATAACATTTAAATACTCTATATTAGTATATGATTACTGCAATTACAAAATTTTATGGTTACTATATTATCTTAATTTGTGAGGAGAGGAAGAAACAAATATTTTAAGAAAGCTAATTATTGTGAGAGAGTTAAAGTACATAAATTTAGTGAAGATAGTTTATGAAGTAAAAAATTTATTTTTAATTTAGAATATTTTTTAAATTGTATTGTGAAAATTTACCGTTTCAGTCGGTGTGGGAACAAATTTCACCGAAACCGATGCGATTCGACGCGTGTCCACCCGAGGATTTAGACTAATAAATCCATTTGAAATTCGCTCTCACCCCCACACAATCATAGCCGTCGACTCTTGTTTCAGGTTTGGTTTAAGTATTCTTCCAATATTAATGGATGTTCAATTGCTTGATTTGAATATTCTAAATTCTAATCTATATAATCTCTTCTCTGGTATGTATTTGCAGGAAATGAGTAGCTTAGTTTCCTTAAACAGTGACACCAAATTGATCCAAGCCATTTGTGGTGTCGTTCTAAAGGGTCACTGGACCACCAGACTCTCCAAACCTCATATATCTTCAGCTCTCACCTCCACAACGATCCACCATGTTCTTTTAAATCTTCTACAAAACTGTGACAACGCTTCACTTTCATGGAGTTTCTTCAAATGGACCGAATTCACTTTACCAAATCACAAACAGCCTTTACAGTCTTCCTGGATAATGGTTCACATTTTAACGAAACACGAGCACTTCGTGTCTGCACAGAAGCTGCTCGACAAAATGGCTCTTAGAGACTTTTTGTCGAGTCCTTCTGTTTTGAGTTCTTTGTTGAAAGTTCATGATGACCCAGATGGGAATTCTTGCATTTTGAGCTGGTTGGTTATATTTTATGCGAATTCGAAAATGACCCAGGAGGCTATGGAGGTCTTTGAACAAATAAGGGTTCATGGTTTGAGGCCTCATTTGCATGCTTGTACCGTGTTGTTAAATTCGTTGGTTAAAGAGAGGTTGATTGATATGGTGTGGAAAGTGTATAAGAAGATGGTTAGGCTTGGTGTTGTTCCTAATGTTCATTTGTATAACTGTGTTGATTCATGCTTGTAGTAAGTCTGGTGATGTTGAGAGAGTGGAGAAGTTGTTGAGTGAAATGGAGTTTAAGTGGGTGAAATTTGATCGTTTTACGTTTAATACTTTGATTGCTTTGTATTGTAAAAAGGGTATGCCTTATGAGGCTTTGTCTGTTCAAGATAGAATGGAAAGAGAGGGCGTGAGTCCTGATATCGTGACGTATAATTCGCTTATACATGGGTTTTGCAGGGAGGGTAGAATGAGAGAGGCTATTAGGCTTTTTAGAGATATCAAGGGTGCTTCTGCTAATCATGTTACATACACTACGTTGATTGATGGGTACTTGCAGAGTAAATGATCTTGAAGAAGCTCTAAGATTGCGGGAGGTAATGGTGGCGAAAGGGTTGTATCCTGGGGTTGTGACATATAATTCGATTCTGCGTAAGTTGTGTGAGGAGGGTAGGATAAGGGATGCTAATAGACTCTTGAATGAGATGAGTGAAAAGAATGTGGAACCGGATAATGTCACATGTAACACGCTGATTAATGCTTATTGCAAGATAGGAGATATGAGGTCAGCAATGAAAGTGAAGGACAAGATGCTTGAGGCAGGATTGAAGTTAGACCGATTTACTTACAAGGCACTGATACATGGTTTTTGCAAAGTGCAGGAGATGGACAATGCTAAAGAGCTCTTCTTCAGCATGCTTGGTGCAGGGTTTTCTCCTAGTTATTGCAGCTATTCATGGCTTGTTGATGGTTATTGCAACCAAGGCGATGAAGAGACAGTTATAAAACTTCTAGATGAGTTTGAGGGAAGAGGTCTATGTGTCGATGTCTCCGTCTATAGGGGACTGATCAGGAGGTTTTGTAAGAGAGAGAAGGTTGATTTTGCTGAAAGAGTTTTCAGTCTCATGCAAGGCAATGATATAACGGGTGATAGTGTTATTTATACTAGTTTGGCATATGCTTACTGGAGAGCAGGGAAAGCAAATGCTGCTTCAAACATGCTGGAGGAAATGTATAAGAGAAGGTTGGTGGTAACTTTGAAGTTCTATAAATCTTTCAATGCTTCTTATGCTAATGACAACATTTTAGCTCTCTTTTGGAATCATGTAGTTGAAAGAGGTTTGCTATCAAGAAATAGTTTTGAAGGAAATGCAGTTGAACTGATTGAGAAGAACAATTTATTTGTTCATTATCCAATTTCAAATCATTTGTACCCAATTGAAAACAGGAGCCATCGCATAGTCATATTAGCCAGTCCATCTTGAGCACGTGAGAGTGATGAGGATAGAATACACAATCTCCTGGTCAAAAGGCCTAGGATATGCACCACCCAACCCACAACTATAGTTTCATGTGATAGTTTTAACAAACGGGAGAATGATCCCTGTCAGAATGACACCTGTCAAGTTGCATTCCAGCTGGTATGACACATGTCAAGCAATGGCTGGTTTTGTTACCTATAAATTGTGACAAAGATGAATTTGTTGTATACGATCTGATCTCTACAAAACATTACATTTTTGTGTTAACAACACCAAATCAAGAATTACCAAAGATGGCAGACAATTCCCAGAAGATGAGCTACCATGCTGGAGAGGCCAAGGGCCAAGCCCAGGAGAAAGCCAGCAACATAATGGAATCTGCAAAAGAATCCATGCAACAGGTCCAATCATTTGTTTTTGTAACAAAGTATTTCCTTCAATTTCAAAAGCATTCTTTACATTTTCGAGTCATTTGTTTTGTAAAACCCCTTTTTAGTAGAAAATATACACTTAATGTTGAATATGTCAAAAAGGTTGTTTTTCGTTAGAGTATCAGAGCTAATTTTCTTATACTAATTTCATTTGTAAGTCTTGGACTCAGAAATCCCACATGCATATATGTTCAATTTATCGTATCAGTATTTGTACTACATTTGGTATATCAGTCTCTATTATATTGCCTAATATTTTACATATTTGTTGTTGTGGGTAGACTGGTCAACAGATGAGTTACCATGCTGGTGAGGCCAAGGGCCAAGCTCAGGAGAAAGCCAGCAACATGATGGATAGGGCCAGTAATGCTGCTCAATCTGCAAAAGAATCCATGCAACAGGTTCTATCATTTGTATTTTTAACGAAGTATATGTACTATGTTTGCTATATATCAATCGCTATCTGTATAGCCTAATATTTGGCATATTTGTTGTTGTGTGTAGACTGGTCAGCAGATGCAGGCAAAGGCACAGGGAGCTGCTGAAGCAGTCAAGAATGCAACTGGAATGAACAACTGAATGCAGATTTGTAAATAACGTCTTTTCTGTCCAATAAGGAGATCCTAATGATCTCATTTAGGTGTTTTTGACTTTATTTTTTTGTTATAAGGGCATTTGGTGGTTGCTTCGATTTAGAATTAAGTATGTTTTATGTATTTTGGTTTCCTGTCTGATAAGCAAAGGGATCTCTCCACAGTTCTTCTCTCATCTATATTTATTTAGTGGATTGTATTAGGTGCATCGATTAAGCTGCAACATAATCACCAGAAGAATGTACCCAGTTTAATTATTGGCAACAAATTTAAAGATGCGTCCCACAGAAGGAAATAGAGATTGAATTGTGACATGAAGTCTGATCTACACAAAAGAGAAGTTTAACTGGGGTCTTAACTAGCTAGAAAGAAATTATTAGTTGGGTGGATTGCAGCCTGTGGATGATTAGATAAACTTGAATGCAGAAGGATGATTGCAGTCGAACTGCAATCTATATGGTATATGCACTTACAAAGCACTGGCCAAGGAGAGAGGATTTCGTTGAGCGCGTCCTTGAGAAAGCTTCTCCCGTTCGAGTTCTCTCCGTTGGGGCTCTATATGATGGTTTAAAAATAGATACAAATTACTCCAAAAAAGAATGCGGTGAGCGTGGATCGAACACGCGACCTTCAGATCTTCAGTCTGACGCTCTCCCAACTGAGCTATCCCCGCTGCACGTGAACAGATTTCACACATTATTTTTATGTTGCAATAGGATTTGTTTCCACATTTTTCAGTTCAAGTTCCACGCCAAACAGCAATAATGCATGGTTAAAAGAGAAAAAGAACAGCCATAATCATTTGAATGCATCATTGTATTATATATATAGCATTAAGATTATTTGGTAGTTGTAGAGGGACAAAATGATTATATCAATGAACTATGATAACACAACACACTTTTCAACAATAAGAGATCCACCAAATTCAGCCCCTCAAACCAATCAATCACATACTCAAACAACGTATGGTTCCAAAATCTAAGCTCATCCTTTCATTATCATCGGCACTCATTTTACATTACATACGTACACACTCAAAAAAACATGAATGAACCGATAATTAACAACAACAGAATACAAATTTTATCTGCCTTCCACTGTTGTATTGGACCAGGAGAGCGACATGGAAGAAGAATTGTACTGTTTAATTTCGTCGAAGGTGGGATGTGTTGCAAAGCCACAGCCAAAGCTTTGTGAATAATTAGACCACAAGTCATTCACATCCATCTTCTCTAGCAAGTACGCATCCATGTCATCGACTTCTGAATCACCACAAGCCTCAGTTTTTCCTTCCAACACTTTCACTACTTGTCTCATTGTTGGCCTAGCACTAGGGTCAGGATAAGCACACAACAACCCCAAATGTAGCACTCTCTCTACTTCCTCCTCATTGAACCCTCCTTTGGCTCTCAATCTCTCATCTAGTGCATCAAGCAATTGCCCTTGTACCATCAATTGCCAAACTCTTTCCACCAAAGGCTTTTTCCCATCCTCTATAGGCCTCTTCCCACACATCACCTCTAACATTAAGATCCCGAATCCGAACACATCAGTCTGTGTTGAAGCTCTACCAGTACTAATCACTTCTGGAGCCAAATACCCTACCGTCCCAACCACACGAGTTGTGCTAGCCACTTGTCCATGACTATGCATTCGGGCTAACCCGAAATCCCCTAGCCTTCCATTCATTTCCTTGTCAAGTAACACATTACTGGCCTTAATGTCTCTGTGTAGCACTTTTTTCTCCCACCCTTCATGCAAGTATAATACTCCAGAAGCTACATCTTTCAAAATTCTTATTCTGTCTTCACAACCCAACATGTTAGTCTCATCAAACTGAAATATTCTCTTGTCCAAGCTCCCATTTTCCATGTAATCATACACCAACATGAAGTTGCCTTTATCTTGCTTACACCAACCTCTCAACCCCACCAAATTCCTGTGCTTCAATCTTCCAAGGCTAGAAATTTCAGCCAAAAAAGCTCTCATCCCTTCATTTTCATGTGAAATGCGCTTCACAGCTACCTCAGCTCCACCAACCAAAACACCTTTATAGACTTTACCATTCCCTCCAATGCCAATCACATTTTCCTCCGAAAATCCCCTTGTTGCTGCATCAATTTCTTGGTAAGTTTTCCTATGTGGCCAATACTCCAATTCCCAATCTTCCATTTCTGCTCTCTCCCTTGCTTTCCTTCTCCTTCTCTTGATAAAAAAAACAGCAAACAGGACACAAGCAACAACAATAAGGAAACTGCCAACTGTTGCTCCTGCAATGAACCCTTTTGACTTAAAAACTGAAATCTTTGGAAGAACAAAAGATGGCAAACCAGCAGTGATCAGCTTCTCACTTAATGAAAAGTCAGAATTGCTAAAACTCCAAGCCAAAATTTTGTGACTTTCCACCAACTGTCCTATTGATGCAGTGAATCCAACATACATTTCATCCTCTAAAACCCCAGATAGATTAAGAGAAACACTCAACAAAGGCCTTTTAGGCCTTGGCATCCCTGCTACAACCATAGTAACATTGATCAAAGAATCTGCATAATCAATCCAAACCTGGTAATTTTTACCATCATTTAGCTTCAACTTCTTGAACAACTTCTCATCATCACTTGTAGTAATGTTGCGGCTGCTATATTGTGCATCATCAGGCCAATACCCTGCCGGATGTGCACTAATTGAAGTGAGAGAATTCACATCGATCCCCACATGGTTGTCATCAATATCATTGAATTCTTGGTTCTGGAAAACGTCGAACTCCACTCCAAAAACATGGTTATCTTGACTGCCATCATTTGTGCGGTTAAACAAGCCTAGATTTTGAGCTGCTGTAGCCCCTTGGATACCTGTAAACGGCACAAAAAGGAAGACCAAGCCATGTCCTGGAAGAGTGTTCCTGTAAGGAGCCATAGCGAAGATAAAAGAAGTTGAAAATGGATTCACATAAGAAGAGTTTGGTGTCTTAGTTGGGATTTTTGTTGGGTAGAGAACACGACCAATCTCGAAAGGGGTGCTATTAGTGAGAGAAACAATGCGAGATTCAAGGGTGGCACTGCCGTAGAACAATAAGTTGGTGGAGTTGAAGCCATTGAAGACAAACCCAACAGCTGATATGGGTTGAAAACGAAGGATCAATAGTGATAGTACTAGATATAAGAGCAGAGAGTTCATGGTGGTAATTGAAGCCAGGCGTTGTGTTGTTTCATGGAAATTTGAGAGGTTAGATAAGATGAATTGATGAAGGTGGAAAAACACAGGTGCAAGAACTAGGAAGATGATGAAGAAAGGTCATGGAACATGACAAAAGAGGTTTTTCAAGTTTCTTGGTCAAATTGATGAGGTTGTGTGCGGTTGTGGTTTTTTTTTGCCCTTGGATATTTAAGGTCCTGCAACAGCCAACAAGTTGGTACTTCGTTTGTCCTCTAGGTGGAAAGCTGACTCATAAAGGGCAGTGGTTGAGTTCCTGCAAAGTATTACAGGGACCATACTGAAAATATGGATATTTGCCTAGTTAATCTTAATTGTTTGATAGTATACAAATTTAATTTTTGAAACAAAGTGGAATATTATAACACGGTGGTAAGTCATTTTTCATTTACCACATTTGAGAGTGAGTGGTATGTTCTAACTCTTAATTTTTACTATTTATGTGGACAACCTTCTTTCAATTTTTAGGAGTAGAGATTCGAGTTATATTTTAAAATTTTATCTCGATTGGTTTCAGTAATAGTCTAACCTAATGTCAAATAATCAATAAAAAAAATCCAAGTTTTGAACTGATTGGCAATACTGAAATGTAATAATAATAATGTTAAAAAATATAATGCATAATTTTAGTTTTGTGTATAGCTGTAACTTGCAAATTTCATTAATAATATTGAAATTTCTTATTAGTTTTTCATATTGAAATATGATATATGTGTACTACTATCTTTGTATAGGTAATTGTGCACTTTTTCCTTCATTAAACTGGGGGAAGTTGGATCATGATAAAGTGTATTATATAAGTTTGTTTGGGTAATTTTTCCCCTTAAATGATATACATTTATAGTCTGAAATGAGAAAACAAAACTATGTTTTGCAATGGAAATGCTGTGAAACAATTTCCAAAACCATGATTTTTCAGCACAAGTTTCTGACTTTCTGCTGGCTGACTTTGCTTGGTGCCAGTTTGTCGGTTCAAATAGTAAGAAGTAAAAGCAACATGATCCATGCAACATGTCAACATGACTTCATGAGGGTTCACTTTAGACGGGAGGCAGGCAGATTTTCCTTATAAGGGCATTTTGGTGGTTTGAGGGAAAAACCAAACCCTTAGCATAAGCCGCACCAGGCCACATATTTGAAGAGTCAAATAACGAATTAAAAACGTATTCCCTTTTGTAATCTTTTCTTTTCTTTTTTTTGGAAAGCTATTCCCTTTTGTAATTTAGCTAAAGTATATAAAACATAAATTATAAAACAAAGGCAAAATAAGTCAGAAATGGTGTTAGCTGCATTCAGCTGCCGCCCATCTCTGGAAAAATCTTCTGGTGGGAGTCAAAATGAGTTTATGACAAGAAAAATGGGCGACAAAATTTTTGCCAAGTAATTGTCATTGTACGGAATAGACAAAGTTGTGTCCGACGTGTGAATTCCAATCAAATAAAGTACCCAAGGAATCAAATGGCTAAATTGACTGATATAAGCATTTTTTTTTCTTTTTTTTTAAGTTACAAATATGCTTATATTTGCTGAGATTTCTAGATGATAACACTTTGAAATAGTGGACCTGTATTAAATAGAAAAAACTGTCATCTCCAACTAAAAGAGCTTATAAGTAAATTGTTTACAAATAAATGAGCTGATAAGAAATTATTCATTTTTTATAATGAACGGTACTCGAACTCTATATTCGTAATGAACAACAAGGTGAATGTGTCACTCAAACAAACCACTTGTTGATCTTAGCAATTTTTATTTCTTTTTAAAATTAACGTCAAATATATGTATATATCTCTTGACTTGAGTCTCGTTAAAATCAGTTACTATTTACTTAATCTAACTATTTATTTTAGTAATTAAGAGGGACTATTTTTAGAGTAAGAGCAGATTATTCATGCAAACTTATAAGATATATTTGATGAATTAAATCTTCATCACTTCGATAAATAGAGATATACAAAACCAAATGAATTAAAAGATGGTCACTTACTATTAATTCATGTCTAACACACACTCAATCCCAATTTTTTTTTTTTTAGGTCAAAGTACATATATATATATATATATAGGGAGGCTTCTAGATTGGTTGGAAGATAATGACTTGGATAATATTCAAAATACAACCTAAGTCTTCTTCATTTTTTTATTAAGAGTTGAAGTCAGGTTAGGTGCTAATCAGCTTCCAGCTATAAATTCATTAATTATAAGGGTCCATTAGCTATTATTTTATAATTTTTTTGTAGGAAAAAACAAAACATTTACTTTACGGTAGGTTGGCTTCTCATTGTCAGTGATGATTGGCGGTGAATAGAATTTAATCAATTTATATGCACATGAGACCACAACTTGCTATAATTTATGTTTGAAGCTTCTTTGTTGCCGTGGTTGCTTCCTTTTTGTTTACCTGTTTTATGTTTTCTGGCAGCAAGGCACACAAGTTTTAGGGGGTGGGAAGTGGAAACAATGTTAAACCTTAGTGAGAATGTAACCACTGAAGTGCCACCGTCTAACATTTTAATTATGCAACTTCATTGTTTCAAGAATTATATGATCCAAAAGTTTAAACAATTAGGTGTGTTATAACATTTTTACAAAAATTTCAACAATGTTTTTCCCTTTTAGAGTTTTTGCATCATTACTTTGTTGTTTCGAAATTAGATTAACTTATAATTTGATTATCCCATAATTCCTATAACTTAAATTTGAAGTAACCCTAAAATTTTAAAATAAAATAAAATATTCAAATCCGTAAATTTCACGAAAACATACCTAAACTTGGAGACCAATTGTTAATGTTTACAAAGTGATTGAACCAAATATGATAATGTAAGTTTATAAACTAAAATTTGGTTTTAAATCTAAAATTTTAAAACAAAATAAGATAAACAAGTACGTATAACTCTTAAGAACATAACTAATTTGAAGACAAGATCTTTGAAAAATAAAAAAGACATGGAGTTAAACAATGAGAATGTAAGAGAATTTGTGTATTAAAAAGTATCATTTGTTTAAGTTCAAGTTGGTCAATCCAAAATTAAGGAGAGGGAAAAGTGAATTAACAAAATGACTTTACAAAAGGGATAACATAGCAATTTATAGAAGGGTAAATTTGTAATATTAAAAAATTTGAGATCGATAGAGTAAGCTCTAGCTCACCCTAACCCAAGGTGTGCTCCATCCCTATATCTCCTCACGTGTAAAGCTGAACTTTTATAACTGTCATAGTGATAGATATGCATTTTCATTTTACTTTATGTTATAGTTATAATTAACATAATAAGTTCATAGAATTCAAATTTTGGATCGTTAACTCAAAATATCATTTGATGTCAATAATAATTATTTTGAACCTAAGAATTTAATTTGTTAGGCAAGGGACCAACAAACAAACCATATATTTATTATCAATTACTATCTCTAAAATCTTATCAAACATAATGTCGTATTAAATTAGTATTATGATAGAGGTTGTCAAATGCATTATCTCCAATCCAATTAGCTTAAATTAAAGAAGCTTTGGACATAGGTAGATTATTGGGTCCTCACAAAATAAATGTATATAAAAAAGTAGGATTAAAAATAGTGTTATAGACAAAATTTCAATGATCATTGCCTTGGTGTTTGGAAATTGGATTAACTAACAATTAGATTATCCCAAAATTCCTATAACTTAAACTTGAAGTGACCCTAACATTTTAAAATAATATATAAGATTCAAATCCATAAATTTCACAAAACATACCTGATTTACAGACCATTTACAAATTGATTGAACCAAATATGATAATGTAAATTTATAAGCTAAAATTTGATTTTAAATCTAAAATTTTAAAACAGAACAAAATAAACAGATACATATAACTCTTAAGAACATAACTAATCTGAAGACAAGATCTTTTTAAAATGAAAAAGACATGGCGGTTAAACAATGAGAATATAAGAGAATTTGGGTATTACAAAGTATCTTTTGTTTGTTTAAGTTCAAGTCGGATCAATCAAAAAATAGGACACGGAAAAGTGTAATAGCAAATTGACTTTGCAAAAGTGATAACATAGTAATTTATGTAAGGGTAAATTTGTAATTTAAAAAAAAAACGGTTTTTTATAAATTACATAGTAATTTATGTAAGGGATGAAATTTCAATGATCTTATGTTGTGACCAATCTTTTGATGTAGAAACCAGTTTTTTCTTATTGATTTATATAAATGATAATGCCGAAAGGCAGCATCAGCTGACAGCATCTTTATTTTTTATTAGTCAATTTTGAACAAATAAATTATCAATCTCAACACGTTTGTCATATATATAATACAATATTTATGGTATTATTTAATGGGGTATTTTATGAGAAAATGTTACCTAATTTAATAACGAGCACGATAATGGAATGATTCTATTCATGTACTCCTGCACATGAGAAAATCTTCTCTTTGAAAAAGCTAGAAGCCTTTTCGATATTTATGTGAATGAATTGTGATACATGTTGAAAATGTCTAGTTCACGTGTCTTTTGTAGTGTAACCAATCTCCCATTGTTGAATTTTACCAAGTGATTATGATGTGCGTTATACGCCTCAATTACTTTTACGCAACCAACAACCGATGTGATAGATAGATAGCATTTGAATATTCAGTTGCCATCATGCAAGTTTAGTACTTTATTACTTTTCTTATTCACAAACAAAGAGAATTTATATTCAACTTCCTAAATGTAACATCTAACTTTCTTTTGAACATCAAAATTTTCATATAATTAATCACTAAGTGAATTTCCATAGTGGTGGCTGCACAACTCAAGAACTTTTAGATTTTGAGTTCGAAACTTAGTAGCTACTAAATATGGTTGACTTTCTTCACTTTCATGTGGGTTGACCCTCCATCTTTATGTAAGTCATTTTTTCATCTTTTTATGGGTTAATTCCTCTCATGTGGGAGCTGTTCTTCGAACTGCTCCATCAATGTTTTCATTCCTCTTAGTCCAACAGTTTTCTAGTCTAGTCCCATTATTCAAAAATAAAAAAAGAAAAAAACTTTTAATTGCATTTGGAACTAACGAATAGATAAATTATATATTCAACTTCATAGGTGTAACTTTTAATCTCACTACCATTATTAATGCATGTTGCCAATTTCAAATTGAATAAATTTAAGTAGATCCTGAGTTCACAAAAAAGAGTATGAGCGTATGTCTAATAAACTTGCCTTTTGTACTGGTTGTGAGTGTTTAATATCAAAGCAAAACCAAACTCCGGGAGCCCCGTTTGAAGATGGTACACGGAGTATGGTCTCAATTTGAAGTGACAACTGAATCCCATAGTTAAACTTGGACATACAAAGGGCGTCTTGTGATTGAGCCGTGATAAATTCGGAGTGGCCATATTAGCACCCCCTAAAATATACTGTACGTGCTCCTCTTTTTGCATGTTCAACCCATTAATTTTTCTTTTAAATATTAAAAATTTATAATCACACTTCATAAATTATTAATATATCATTTTCTTCTTCCTAATCTTCACCACCATCATCATCATGCTCTAGATTTTAAACTCCAAAACTTTTCATTTTAAAGAATGTTTGGGCCCAAAAAGATTCTCCATTTGGAGACTGGAGTTGTGCTAGTCCGGACATGAAAACAAGGCCCAAGAGTGTTGGGTATAGCCTCTCAAACGTTATCAAAACCCAATCCATCTCCAAGTTATGTCCCGTCATGTTAGGTCAAGCAGACTCGTGGACAATGTACCCACGACTCTTTTTCTAATTTTTTGCCCTTTTTCCACTTAACTACTCTTTAATTGCGTTTGATTTTACGTACTTAAAATGACGCTTGAATGCAATGTAACCACTGTTTTCCATACCAAACACAAATAAAATAAAATTTGGCTGTGCTTCTAGTATTAATATGTTGGACGTTTTCCACTACCAAATTTACGAGAAAATGTTCCATGAATTAGTTAACACAGTTACGTGATGTAACATATATATAATTAATGATATATCAATCTATTTCTCACCATGTGAGCGGTCAGATGCATGCCTTGTTCTGGTAAAATTTTTCCTTGCTTTACAAATTTACTAATATTATATATAGGTTATTTACTTTATAAAAGATATGATCCACCCCAGAAAAAAATAACTAAATCGCTTACACTCAACCAAACTTTATGACAGATTTGTAGAATTTATCCAGAGAAGTAGCACCATTTTTAAGCTGACTTCATTAGGAAAAAAGTAGTAATAACTTTTCCACCAGGACCTACTCCCAGGCTGGAGTAGTATATGAAATTGAAATTAATTCACATGTTCATACATGTACTCTTTAGCGTGATTAATTTAGTCAGATAATGGAAATCTGAAAAAATCAGGCTTTTGATCCTTGTTACGATAAAAAGTCGAGCATATATCCATTGAATTATCAGTCACCATGTATCTTGTCATTCATTTAATGTGCCATAAAGCTTTTACATTTTTTGCAATTCCTTCTACGACCATACGCTTTCGCAAACATAATTATGGAGGTCATATATTTTGATTCTTACAGAGGATAAATTACAATTCATCTTCTAAACTCACATATTAAGATAAAATAAATTTGTGTAAATTTTTGTGTCCTAAAAGAAAAAATTTTTATTTATTCGAATCTCAAATATTTGTAGTATTCTTTGAGTCTTTAACAAAATTTTAACTTCGAATTTCTAACTCGAGTATTGCCAACAACAATTGTAAATAGCTAATCAGTGTATAACTAAGCAGATTAATACTTCTGGATTAAATAGATGATAATTTAAAGCAATAAAAAAAAGTTGTAAGATTTTTTTTTTAAGAAAAAAAAATTGATGGGCTCTCAAAAAGGAGAGCAGTAAACTTAATGTTCCTAATCTTGTTTCCATTTATAAAAGCACATATACCTTATGGCCTATGTCTAGGAGTTAAAAATTAATTAGAGACAAATAACTTTAATTGATAAACAAATGGGACTATGGGAGGGTAGTGAGAGTTGAAAATATGTTACTAGGATGTCGAAATGCTAGTTAAGAAAATTAAGCTCCCTAACTCACTTTATTATTGACAAGAAATGAAAATAACTTCCCAACCATACCACTTGTACAAGCCACTTTCATGATTTGTATTGTTAACCAAATCAATCCAGATTCTTTCTCTTTTTCATTTTATCCTTACACAGATATCTGGATGGATTATATTAGGATGATGATTAAATTTAAAATGTATGATTTTTTTTTTAAAAAAAAAGAATTATTATGATTCTCTCTCACAAGAATAATTCCAGTTTCATTCTGTTTATACATGTGCCAAGTGTAGTTTTTTTAAAAATATAGTAAGATTCTTTTTCACAGGAATCATTCGAATCTCATTTTGTTTATAGAGGTGCAAGTGTTGTTTCTTCTTTATTTATTAGATAGTCTTTGTTATAAACTTATTATGTTTTATCTAGGACAAATTACTTCGACCCTTAAAATTGGTGTCAAACCTTAAGAAAGAAAACCAACAGGGAAATTTTTTTATCTAATTGATTTAAGAAACAACTTTGTAATATAGTCAGCAAGGAGTTGGGTTACAGATCAAAACAACTTAATCGACCTATTTCAGTAAAACTGTATTAAAATAATATCCTAAAAAAGTCATGTTCTCATGTAGATAATATGAGCAAAAAAAGCCATAAAACCTTGAAAACATGAACAAATAACATTTCATAGACCATATTGCAAAACAAACATATCAAGGTAATTATTAATTTGATCATATACCATTTTTTAAGTAAAAGTGATTGAGTATCTCTTTTAACCTTAAGAGGTTAAAAGTTAAAATCTCATATTTGTCTATTAAAATACAAGGTGTGGGTGTGAATATTCTTTTCGCAAGTGTTGTCATTTTTTATTGTGGGAGTAATTGTTTAGGTTGTACTATTAATAATCGATCTCGGTAGGTCTCGTAGTTCTATAATCCGTAAGGTATTAGTGTTAAAGAAAACAAATTATTAGTTTAACCATACGATGTTAAAAAAATACAAAATAATAATGACGGAGTATATATGTTAAAACCTAAAATTGAATAATCGTTTCATACAGTTATAATTGAAAGAATAAATTTTAAATATCTGCTTTGGGTTGTGAAAAAATTATGTAAAAAAAAAATATATATATTTCAAAAAAAAAGTAAATAAATAAAAACAAATATTTGTCTTCTCTTCTCATATATTCAAATTTTTATTTTTATTTTTTAATATTTTCGACATAGGATATTCAAAAACGTGGATCTAAAAAAAAGGTAAAATGCTAGTAAAGTTTCTTTCAAAAAATGCTAGTAAAGTCAACACGACGGAGAAGTGCATGAAATTTTCATGATATGCCACGTGTCCCTAGACATCTTCAAGGGTCGCTAGCTGCCACCGAACTTCAATCATAATAGTCAAGCCGATGCCGCCGTCCTGGACTTAACTTTATTTAATTATTATTATTATTATAATTCAAATTATGGCGTGCTGATTACGATTTAATCGTCTTCAACTGTTTGATAAAGTGTCGTACAATTACTCCACAACTAATATGATAAATTTTGATAAAACGTCTCCAATCACACCCTCTATATTTTAACTAAATTTTAATTAAAATAATAAAAAACCTATTTTAACTTGCAATTTTTGATTAAATCACTCCGACAAATTTCTGCATGTTAACTAAACATTAATATGCATATAATGTGAAAGAGATTTTTAGTTAAATATTAATATCAAAATAAAGGGAGAAATAGAGTTACTTTTTTCCTCTCTATGCTTAAAAAGATAGTTCAGCTTTTATAAAATAACTAATTATAATAGGAATTATTTGAGTGCATAAAAAATAATACCATTAGCTATTTAGCTAAAAACAATGAATAGATAGTATGATTGAAGATGCCCTTAACTTAAGCGTCAACTTTAGATTGTAAACTTATTTTCGAAAGATATTGAAATTGTAAAATTGGTAATTTAATATTTTTATATAACAATCTATGCTAACTTTTATAATTTGATTTAATTTCATCATACCTAATTATGATATTAATCATCCAAACTATCTGGATTTTTAGATTCTTCTTCCAATTAAATATTGTCAAAATAACAATTTCAGATATAAAATTAATATAGTTTTGATGAATTAAAGTCAGAGATTTAACACCAAAATACTTAAAATTTTATTAGAAAAAACAGGTTATATTTATATTTTGTTTATATATATATATATATTACAAATATATTTATAACTGTCAGGCTCTCTAAATACTAATTTTAAAGAACCGTCTGGACCGCAAGAACTACTATATAACTCCTTATATGAGTAAGGAGAGATGGATCCCACATTAAGTGAGAAAACTTAGTTATCAACTGGAGGGACTGATATATATGTAATTAGGTCTCCCTGCTCCAATAGAAAGGTCTAATGCCAATTGTTTATCTTAAAGCAAACCGGTACTCTATCGGGCGCACTTTTTGAAGAAAGGCAAATAGGTGTGTTGTTTTATTGGATACTTTTCTTTTTTAAATATAATTTATTACAATTTGTAAAATTTACTTGTTGTTTTAATTTATATTATAAATTTGAATTGAGCTAAGGTTCAAAATTTACTCATTAACCATGTGATCTTACTAGTGGTTAATTAATCCTTTTCACGACCTTGTTAAAAATATGCAAACACAATGTCGTTCTCACACAAGGACATCGTAGGATTAATCGAAGAAAATGTGGTATGAACATCATGATCTCTAGCCCTGGGGGTCCCATTTCTAATTTAAACCAAGACACAATAGGAAAAAGATATTGATAGGAATTTGACGAATGTTTAAAGTTTTGCTGAAATATTGCTGCATCTGACAGAATTGAAAACTCCGTTCCTTATTGGCTCACCACCTTGCATTAATTAATAATTGAATCAAAACTTTAATTCTGAGATGGAGAAAATTTTGAGACTTGAGTTTTCATTGAATTGCATTGAATCCTCCCAAAATCTATCCAACCATGAAGACGTTAACAAGGTAACCCATTATGTATTATTGATTGAGGTTACTAATTTACGATGCCGACAATATAAACATCATCATTGGCTCCTATGGATAAATGACACGCAACAAAAATAAAGCATGAGCGTATATGGTATTTGATCATAATACTGTGATATTTCTATATTAACGATCAATATGGCATGAAATCTATAATCAAATTCATCTCCAATCTCAATATTTGACAATTTAACGGTGATAGTTATGAGAGCTTTGAAATTGCGGATCGTGAACTGTTTAACCCCGATTGAATCGGTTATTTTATTTAATTTAAGATTTAATATTAATTTCTTTTAGAATCCGATATTAATTTCTTTTAGAATGTGATATTAATTACTTTTGAGATTGGATATTATTTCTTTTTAGGACTTGATATTGTTTCCTTCAGGTTTAAATGTTATTTCCTATTGGGTTTTCCTTTTAATTGTTTGATATTATTTCCTTTAGTTGTTTTGATATTATTTCATTTTAGTTATTATTTCTTTTTAGGAAGCCTTGTTTCTTAGGAAAATTAGGAAGTTGTTTGACTAAAAATAAGAGTGTTGAACTCATGGTTTGTATCTTTTTGGAAGAAATTAATAAAATATCATTTTTTGGTGGGACAATTTATCTATGTTTTTTTTTTTGTTTTCCAACTTTTCTAAATAGTTTACTTAGGATCATTTATTTGAAATTGCTTGAGTTAGAGTTAAGTCGATTTTATGATTGAGAGCCAATTTACCCAATTCTATGAGCTAATTTGCTCATTACTTATCCTACCGTGTGACATGAGTTAGGTTATTTAAAGCTTACTGTTAAATCTAAAGTTAGGTCTTTAACATATATTTAGATCAATGAATCTATTTTTACCCTCTGATTGTTAGTCCTAGGAAGGAATAATGTTTGATTTAATTATCATAATATTTCTAATTGTTTTGATGTTCATATCAGCAGGTCAAACACTGCCAAAAATCCAAAATAAATGGAAAAAAACTTTCTTTAGTTTAGATATAATTTTCATCATAAAAATCAAATTTAAGAACGTAGAACAAATTAAAAAAATACATGTCCCTATGAGTGGCTTTTTTATTTTTTTATTTATTTATTTTTTTTATTAAAAAAAAAGCCAAAAGATGCAATACAAAATTGACAATCAATACAAAGCCATTGTTGTTGTCTTGTTTAGTATTGTATTGATTTATTTTTATTTTTATTTTTTATTTTTTTAAAGAATATTGTATTGAACTTGTATCCGAATAAGTGCAAACAATATTTAGCATTGGAAAGTGATTAATGGAACATAAACTACATATCCCCAATTTGAAATTCTCCACTGTAATTTCAAATTTTATAAAAATTTAATTTCCATAGAATGTTCAAAACAAATCTTAGGCAAAATCTGTAAGGAGTAAATCTTAATTTTATAATCTTTTGTTGTATTCCTTGTAAATTCTTTAGATATGACAAGTGAGTTGTAAATATCATATTAATTATTACGTCATCTTATCATTTATAAAACATCGACAACTTAGAGAATATAAGGCTTTCATGAGGCTAATCTTGAGCCATCATCCAAGCATGAATACCATCGTTTAAAATAATATTTTTGATATAAAAAATCTCAAATTCACATGTTATATCATTTTAATATAAATTTAGATAAAAAAATTTAGAAAGCCTAATATTAATTTTTTCAATATCACATGACTCCAACTTCAGTAAACATTGAATCTAATCCAATAATCCAATTGATTACATATTTAAAGAATAATATTGCGCTTTCCAAAAATTTATCTAAAATTTTTATTCAAATGATGTAACAAGATGATTTGTAGTAACAACATTAATTATAAGATGATATATTGATGATATGGTAGTTACATATAAACTTATCATATTATCTGAATAATGAATTTGGATAAAATTTTAAATAGTGTAACATTATTTATATTTAAATTACATAAATTAAAATAATAATATCTATTAAACAATATACCAGCATAAAAGTTTTATATAAGAATAATGCTATATTTTTCAAAAGTTTAACTAAAAATGTTGTTCAAATAATGTGATAAGTTGATTTATAACTAACATATTAACTTTGGGATGATGTATTAATGATGTATTAATTACATATAAATTTATCATATCATTTGAACAATAAATTTAAACAAATTTTCTAATAGTGTAACATTTTTCTTTATATAATAATGCCTACTATACATGAATCTTTTTTAATTCAAAAATGATTGATTTAGTTTCCATCTATTTAAAATAATTTAAATCTATCAAAATTAATTAATTTAAATAAACTTAAAAAAATGTAGTTTTCTCTGGCCAGACAAGAGTACCCTTGATTTGTATATATCGTTTCTCAATCCATTTGTGTAGTTGCGTATTAAATTACAATCTCGATTTTAATCTAATTATCCAAAAATTGTTTTTTCTTTTAATAAAGAGCAGAAAAAAGACAATAACCAAAAAATAAAAACGGATCTAACAGACACAGGTCCCTTTAGACAACAAGCCATGTTCTTGCCTTATGTCTCTCTCTCCTTTTTTTTCCTTTTAATTAATGGATTGACCAACAAACCAAATAATTAAAATCAATTAAAATATTAATGACGCCATTAGGACTTTGACAAATGTTACAAGATTAGCATTAAATAATTGTAATAAAATCAAGATTAAACGATCAGCGTCCGATTATTATCATCCACGCACATGGTTGCAACTCAGCCTATCAACAGTTTTCCATGTTTTTACGATTCATATTTTTTTTTTATCATTTTTTTTAAGACATTCTCAAAATCTCCCCCAAAAAACAAAAATTTGCATATAAAGAGAGTGGAACATGTGTTGTGATCCCAGATTCAATCAAAAACCCTCGATCCCACCAACCAAAACCCCCCCTATAGATTCTAGACCAATTCCACCGTTGTAACAGCCAATCAAAAGCCTCCATGTAATGTTTTTGTAAAACTAGTTGTTCTTGTAAGAAAAAACACTTGGTTTGATCCGGTAAACTCCAGTTTTGTTTCTGTTTTGTCTGAGTAAGCATTGGTTTCAGACACTGCACACGCTTTGTTTTGACTTGCTTTGATCTGGGTCACATATATTTTCTTTTGGACAATATAGTTCAAAATTTAAAACCCAGAACCCTTTTACCGTTTTGACTTGCATTTGATTGAATTTGGACTGCTTTGAGGTGGTGAATTGGATAAAGTTTGAAGCTTTTTTTGGGTTATGAGGGTGGGATGAGAGGAGTGTATGTGGGTTGGAGGAGACAATGAGTGGAGGGTCATTGGGTTTGGGGATTCGTTCTGGGAGTTATGGTTCGTTGGATAAACAGCAGCTGCAAAACGGTGCAAGTTTGCTGCCTATTCAACAAACAACAGCTATACGTGGGAAGCCTTCAAAGATGTTCAAGGAGAAGGAGGGGTTGGTGCTTTGGATCTGCAAATTTGTTGGACGAAAGAAGGTTGGAATGTTGCTCCTTTGTGTCATCTCCGCTGCTGTCTTCTTTTGGGTGCTCTATGTTGGCAAAGGTTTGTTTTGTTTATTATTATTTTTTTTTTAAGAGTGGGAGATGCTTCTTG
This sequence comes from Nephelium lappaceum, assembly GCA_021234005.1. NCBI lineage: Eukaryota > Viridiplantae > Streptophyta > Magnoliopsida > Sapindales > Sapindaceae > Nephelium > Nephelium lappaceum. Next base: position 14,934,461 of record CM038010.1, read on the forward strand.
CAGTGATTGCTTCGGTGTTGTTAAATTTGTGTGATTTTGTGGTACCTGAGTTAGATTGATGCTTGTTTGAATTAGATTGGTGGTGGGAGACGTGTTTTTAGTTTGCTTTTTTAGAGTGGTTGGATTGCGTTGTGTTTGGTTTTGAATTAGGATGATGCTTATTTGTGAGTTGTGACCATTCATGATTTTGTTCTCTTTGTGGTGGTATCGTTTGTGTTTTGCAGTTGTTAAAAGTGTAGATAGATTAGTTCCCTCCTTTATGAGCATACTCGAAACTAGTTGAGATAATTGAATAATGTTGTCTTTGATTTTGCAATGACTCCAAATTTGAAGGTTGGAATAACAGTTTATCTTTATGATAGACCTGATTGCTGCCTTTGTTGAATTCTTTATGTTGTTTGGATTTCAATTATGTGACTTTTATCTGTGTTGAGGAAAATAATGTTTGCTATGTTATATTTTTAGGCGAAGATGCGCAGGAAGTCTACCAGGACCAAAAGATGAGGCTCAATGATAGCTTGGCTGTAAATTATTCAGAATCTTCACCACTGTACAGGGAGCAGTTTAAAAACATGTATGATCGGACTTCTTTTAACAGGATGGACAACAATCAGAATACTTATAATAGTCAGGACAAGCGGAATAGGTTTGATGTTGTGGACAATCAGAATACTGTTAACAGCTTGGATGATGAGAATTCCTTAATAAATGGCATGGAAATGGTTGAAAATAGGATCTTTCCCCCTCCTCCTCCTTCACATTTTCTGGGATATACTCTTCCTCCAGGGCATCCATGTAATAGTTTTACTTTACCTCCCCCACCAGCGGACAAGAAAAGAACTGGTCCACGGCGTAAGTTCTTATCACATTTGTGTTAAAATTTTTCAGATAATCTATGCACTTGTTTCATTTCATTCCTTGGGTTGTGTATTGTATCATTTATACTGGAATTTTCTGCTTATGTGTGAAATAGTCTTTTTTATGTTCCGAGACGGCAGGGACATACGGAAGAGAGCTGAGATATAGCTAAGAGTTTATGCGATGAAAATGATGTTGCTAAATTCTTGTGCTTGTTTATATTTCAGCTTGTCCAGTATGTTACCTTCCTGTGGAAGAAGCCATTGCCTTAATGCCAAAGGTGCCGTCATTTTCTCCAGTGGTTAAGAATTTGACATATATTACTGAGCTAGAGTTAAACAGAAAGACAGAGTTTGGAGGCTCAGACTTCGGTGGATATCCTACTTTAGCACAAAGAAATGACTCTTATGATATAAGAGAGTCGATGAGCTTGCACTGCGGGTATGCTTTTCCTTTTTTATCCTTCTTGAAGTTAAATTATTTTAATAGTATTATTGATTATTTTCTCAAAAAAGATAGCCAGATATAGATTTTATCTTTTAAATTATTAGTTCTAGTTAACACGTTCAGTTGATTTTCTCTAAGTTGAGTTCATTGTATATTGGATTGATGTGTATTGTTTATTGATCAGTTTTGCCAAAGGAAGACCTGGCCGTGGAACAGGGTATGACTTGGATGAGGAGGACATTCTTGAGATGGAGCAATGCTATGGAATTGTTGTTGTATCTGCAATTTTTGGTAATGCTCAATATAATTCTAGTTTCACCGTGTATCCTATGCATAAATCCAATGGTTTGCTTACGGTATACTTCCATTCTTTATCAGGGGCATTTGATGACATAAACCAACCAAGTAATATTAGTGAACATTCCAGGAAGACTGTATGCTTCTACATGTTTGTTGATGAAGAAACAGAAGCATATTTGAAAGAGAATAGTGGTCTAGATAACAGCAGGAGAATCGGGATATGGAGAATTGTTGTTATCCATAATCCTCCATACACAGATGCAAGGCGGACTGGAAAGGTAAATGTACATTTTCATTTTCCATTATATTATAAAACAGAGTTTGTTAAGTGGTAGTCTAGTGCTGGATATGTGGCACTATAGCTGTCCATAGTGGCATCCTCTTTTACCTTGGTCGATGTTGCACAACACGAATGTCCAGGCATATAGTTATACATGTGTACCGGTTTTCTTATATGAGATGAAAATTTAATTTGAGGATAGGAATTAGTTTTTGAAGGCCTTTTTGCCCAAAAGGTTGTGTTACTTTGATATGCCTTTTAACTCAGGTTGTACCTATGTCAGATCCCGAAGCTTCTACCTCATAGGTTGTTTCCAAATTCACGCTTTTCTTTATGGATTGATGGGAAGCTTGAGCTTGTTGTGGATCCATATCAGATTCTTGAAAGGTACATTGGATTTTCTGTTGATTTAATTTACGTAATGGTTTTCAGTTGATTTTTAATTTATTGAGGACTTTTAGTTTTAAAAATGAGGTGAAGTTCCCAATATATGTGTACGAGGCTTTGCATTCTCGATTATTTGGTCTTTTATATAGGTTTGGTTGATAGTTTATTTTCAGCATGTATGGTTTTTATCCAAATGAATTGTAAGAGCGTAATACATTATTATTCATGAGGTTGGATACCATAGTCTTTTCTGATTCAAGAAAACACTCTATTACTAATATTTATTGAATTTACAAAAGTTTACTTGCCAGACTGTGTGATTACAATTCCTGTATCTGGTTCCCAGCGCAACTTTCATCCAATTCAAACCTTTTTTTTTTTTTTTTTTTGAATTTCATTTGAACATTTATGTTGCCAATATCTGTGATCTTGAGAATTGTCACTTCCTGTACAAGTATATCAAGACTGGATCTTTTCTAGTTCCAATATCCGTTCGTGATAATTTAATCTTGATGATAGCAATACCAGATATAATTATCAAATTCGTCCTTTCAGTTTTGTTGTGTTATCAATGGTTTTTTGAAATGCATTTATGCACTTAACTCAGCTTTTAACCGTAAAGAACTATGACAATGTGAAGTCGAAACCATTTGCGTGAGTCTAATTTTAAGCTTTAGTTTCTAAAATCTATCTTGTTCTTATGGAAATCTCCAAAGTCGATTTCTAGAGAGTACTTCTGTCAGCATGTGGACCTAGGCGCCAGTGATAAGGTGCTGAGAGGTGACGTTATGCGAGGTCTGTAGTTCAATTTTTATCCTGGCAAAAATTATGAAGGACAGTTTTCCTCATTGCATTACTCATCCTTCTTAAGCCAATAAGTTTCCCTATAACCTTTTCATGTAAATTTATCTGCAGACATAGGCATAAAAACCAAGTCGAGTTGCTAGGTAGACTTTCAAACCAGATTCTTGTAAGAGGTAACAGTTAACCCATATATATTTTGACAAGTTCCCAAACTGCTAACGTTTCAATGCGTGATTGACTACTAATCAGTCTTTAATTTTTGTGTGCTTATAGAGAAACACCTAGATAGGTGGAGTTCTGCATTGAAGTAGAAATTGTTTTTAAGCTTTTTGAAGTTAAACACCTTTGAAGTAATGTGACATGAAATAATATTCTGTTATTATTATTATTTTTTTTTTTGGGTTTGAAATGGACTTAGGTGATACTGCTATATACATGGCATCCATACCTATGAAACTTTATAGATGATTTGATTCGTTTTTAGGTTTCTGAAGTCTCGTATAAATGATTGTGTTTCTTACCTTTCATCATCTGTTCTTCAGGTTCTTATGGAGAAAAAATGCTACTTTTGCAATATCTAGACATTATAAACGCTTTGATGTCTTTACCGAAGCTGAGGCAAATAAAGCTGCTAAAAAATATGATAATGCTTCGATTGACTTCCAGATTGAATTTTATAAAAATGAGGGTTTGACCCCATATACTGAGGCTAAGCTTCCCATTACAAGTGGTAGGTGCTAGCTTTTTGTCCTCCCCAGCATACTCTTGTTCTGTTGCACTTTCTTTGCCTTAAATAAAATTTATTTATTGTGGTTACTTTGTAGATGTTCCTGAAGGATGCGTGGTAATGAGGGAGCACGTTCCTATCAGCAATCTTGTTGTCTGCCTATGGCACAATGAAGTTGATCGTTTTACTTCCAGGGACCAAATCAGTTTTTCCACTGTGAGGGATAAGATTAGGGCAAAAACAAATTGGACAGTCAATATGTTCTTGGATTGCGAAAGGCGTAATTTTGTAGTTCAGGTGACTATTTTCTGCATCAATTATTTCCTTTTATCTAAAATATTCAGTGTCTTTACAAGGGCGACTATAAAAAATTGTCGAAATGCTCTCTGCATCTTTCTCTCTTCCATGTTTATTTATTTGTTTTCCCTATTTTTTGTTTCTTCTTTTTCGACAACCTGTAGAAATACCATAGAGATCATATTCTTCCTCCTGCCATTCCTCTTGCTGTTGTTGAGCCACCTCCACCACCAGCCTTGATTAATGATGTACCAAGGATTGTGTCACTAGAAACTTCAGGTGAAACTGTTGTACGTACTCGAATCAGGGAGGTCCCACCGAGGCGTGGGAGAAGGAGGTCCAGTTCTAGGCGTCATCGTAAAGTTGCTGGCGGTGGTAAGGACACTGATTTGAGTTAAAAAATTTTGTTAAGCCAAAACATCATTCTTTTCACTGTCCCTTTCAGAATCCAACCGGGGGCTGGACATTCATGCAGGGTGAGTGTTGTTTTGTTCCTACAGAGATCCAAACTTTCAATTTTTTATACTCCCAATACTGTGCAATTTGTATTCATTTTTTGTTGTATATATATAAATATATATTATTATAAATAATCATAATATGGGTTGCCACCAAAATGACATACAGGTGGTAAGCCATTTTGTTATTCTCTTTATGATATATAGCAACATTGTATTGGAACTCATCAGCTTAATTGATGTCTCTCATTCATTAAAAGTGAATAAAATTTTAGGATTATTCAATGGAATATGACCCTGTCTGTTTTCTCTTGTTACAGCTTTTGCTATTTCATGTGGTTGATGATTTTGAATGCTTTAGTCTTCCTTTTAACATTTCTCTGTCCTGAATCTAGTAGCAACAACGTTGTCTTCAGTTTTAGAATCAGAATCAGAATCATTACAAAACCAAAATGAACACAGATGTCTGACTTGCTGGCCAGTGGCCAGCCTTGCATGAAAATTCTGGATTGTGGTGGCATTTGTGAATGTGAATATATTCTTCATGTAGACATGTTAGTTGTTTTTTTTTTTTTTTTTTTGAAAAATGTTAGTTGTTACTTATACATTCAAACTCTTACCCTGCAAAAGAGGCAACTCTTCTGGGCTGCCCTGGACAACCACAGCTTTAATTCTGCTACCAAGTCATAAGCACGTGACATTGAATGTCCAGGACCTACCAGCTAGTCAATCACTCCACCAATCCAACACTTGAGATCCTTGAAACATTACCACCAAATTTTGATTCGGAAAAATGGCAGTCTTGTCCTGTTTTCCACTTTTGAAGTAAAGATAAGGTGTCTGGTGCTATTGGGCCTCTAGTCTAAGGTTCAAGCTGTAACATTTTCATTTGGTTTGTGGACGATTTTTTTACTTAGTATGAATTGTTTCCCTTGTTTCTGAGAGTCTTAGTTCCAGACCGAGTCTCAGTGTCCTAATCAAGAAAATTCGATTGTGATAAATGTACTAATACTGTACTTATAATACTTGAAAAAAAAAAAAAAACTCTAGGCTAAAGCTATCGGAGTGTTTAAGCGATTTAAGTATGATTTATTGTTAAGTTGAACAATCACTCTTTACAATAATATTAAATAATGATATATGCTTTCGATTAAATTAACTAGTTTTTTTTCATAATATTTCAATTAAACTTAGATACATTTCTAAGATAAAAATAAAAAATAAGTGAACTTAAATAATTTTAACTCATTTGTATTGTAAACTTTATTGGAAACCTATTGTAAAAATTCACAAGAACCCTAATTCTTCTACATTTACAATTTTCTTGTTCAAATATCTTCCTAACAAAAGATAACTAACAATAAACATTTAAGTGGCCACACTTGCGTTTCTGTGCCCTAAAATGAGCTACAGAAAAATGACTTGAACCATAATTATGATAGCAACACCTTATCTCATAATTTCCTTGATAAGGTTGACAAACACAACCATTGATGTACTTTTTCTAAAGATGCCTTTATTTTGCATTGAATCTATATCTTATTAAAGTTAATTAAAAGAGATTAGTTTACTTTACTTCTTTTCACACTTTAATCACAAGACTAATGATATTCTCAATTTTAAAATGTAATTACAATTTTATCTATTGTTCAAGTTATTAATTAATGTATTTTTCCTTTACATTCATGATAGGTTTTCGAATCTTGAATCATATTATACATATTTGATCAGATAGTTCTCATTATAACACATTGAACCATGTAAATTTCGAATTGGTTGTATAATATTTAATTTTAATATATTGTTTACCATTAGTGTATTTTTTTTTAAACTATTATTGTAATTTATTCGTTTACCATTAGGTTACCTGGATCTTCATTTTTTTTTTTTAATTTTTGTTTTTTTTTTTTGTTTTTTTACTTTGATGAAGATTTCATGGAATTTTTTTCTTTTCTTTAAATTTATTTTATTATTATTGTTTAAAAAATTTATATTTAATTTGTTTGAATATCAAAGAAATTTACTTTTAGTAAGAAATTTCTTCATGTTTATTTATCAAATTTGTTTAATTTGTTTGAATATTTTGGTGTTGACACATGACCTGAATATATTTATAGATGAAAATACCCTCATCACCATTAGGTTTGACCAATCATTGACTATTGTCAAGAATAAAACTGATAAATTTTCTAAAACTTTAAGGATAATGGATCCGTAAAACAATTCACATTTAAAAAAATAAAGATTTTTCAAAATGAAACTAAAATTTTCTCTTAAATGAAAATGTTTTTGATGCAATTAAAGTGAAACAACTTGTAAAATATTATATTTCAAGAAAAAAGAACTTATAAAATATTAAAATTGGAGTTTTGTGAGAATTGATATGTTTTTTTTTTTTTATAATCTATACTCAAATAATATGATATACAAATTATCAAATTTTATAAATCATAAAATAATGATTATATTATCTTATAATTTATAAAATTTGATAATTCACATGTCATTTAGAATTTAAATTATCATGATTTTATAAATCATGATATGTTATAATAATTAATAAAATTTTAATAATCCATATTTTACGTATTTTAGATATAAATTTAAATAAAATATCTAAAAAGTATAACATTACGAATCGTGGATCCCATCTTCTGAGCAGTATTACGAACACATGTACAAATGAACAAAGATGTTGCACCTGAGCTGACGGGAGGGTCCACTTCTAAATCCACCTCTGTCGGCACTCCAATCCATCTGCCACGTGTCACACCGACCCCACCAAATTCTTATCTATAAATCTGAATCTCACCTAGTTTAACCCTGTCAGGCTCTTCACCGTTTGAGACTTTGAGGAACATGAACACAAGCCCTTGTCCGATCATCGTCCACTTCAACAACAGATCTCCAAAAACCAAACCCACTTCAAATTAACGTTTTTTTTGTTTTGTTTTGTTTTCATTTCTTTAAAATTTCTTCTTTTGACAACAAAACACAACCATGCGTTCACAGTTGAAGCAGTGATCACCGTCCGATCAGAATCTGCCATGTCGTCGTCGGCGGCGTTTCGCGTGATCTGCCTCCTCCACTCAGTCGTCGCCCTGACAAGTGGGGCCCTGATGATGTTCTACATGAAGGAAATCTACATGCTGACACACGGCAGCGAGACGGCTGCCAAGCTGATGGGGTCCAACCCACATGACCAGCTCCTCATCGAGACCTCCGATTCTTTCTCGGGTCTGCTGCTTTTTGCAATCGGGTTTTTACTGTTCATGGTGTCCTTTGTCAGAGACAAGGCCTTCCAGTCGTTTTTTGCGAAAGGGTGCACGGTTTTGCATATTTCCATGGCCATGTGGAGGGTCTACTTCGAGAGGAGAGTCGAGGATTTGTCTTGGGATTGGTTGAGGAAGACAGTTGGTGACTTCCTATTGGCTCTCTCTTGGGTGTTTTTTCTTGTGTATTCTTGGAGAGAAAAGTATGATTGAGGTTGATTTTCACGTAGATGGTGTAACATATTGTGTTCGTGTTAGGTACAGAAAAATGTGTTCATGTTGATGCTATATGATCATCCATGTAAAGTGAAAACAAGAAAAGAAAATTGAATGAATAATCAAAGACTCAACTTGTTCTTGCATATACTTGTTTTACCAATTAATGCAGTGGTTTTTTGAACTATGATGAAATATGTGCTAGCAACTGATATTGAACATAGTGATTGGAATCAACATTGCTGTTCATGTTACTTTTTTAGTTTTGTGATGGGGAAGCATTGTTGATGATGTTTTAATGTGTTCTGTGTTAAGCATTGTATGTTCTCTTTCTTACATATCATTGGGACCGGATAAGGTAACAATTAGTTAATCTGAGCATTTCGATTGATTCATTTATTAATATAGTTGCTATTAGGTCACTGGACGCTATGCATAGTTTGTGTATAAAATGGGAAAATGCAAACTGCATAGTCGTTCATTTGTTGGTAAATAACATTAGCAGATATAGAGGAGAGGGATGTTTGTTTACTTTTGTGGTGAAGCTGTATTTGGGTTAAACATAGAAGATGAACCTTCATTTTTTTTTTAAAAAAAGAGCTTGAGTATGAGGAATTTGACAAAATGCATCTTGAGATGGATGATAAGGTATAAAGCAAGAAGCATGTGGTGACACTAGGCACAAGCAACAAGCTGTAGCATTGCTCTTGATGCTGGAGTTTCCACTGTCTCAAATGTCAGTTTCAATGTAAAACATAGCAGGTAATTTCCAATTCTTTTTATTCCTTATTTTCTTTAGTTGTTCATATAATATTGTTGTGTAACTAACTAAAATGCTGTTATGTTTGAGATAAGATTTTGAATTCAAGATACTAGGGCATCAGCTATATCAATCTTATATACTTGTGTTGTGCTTGTGTACATTATACTTAACATTTTTTTCATTTTCAATTTTTTGTTAGTTTGTTGCTCTTGAACCATATATTTGAACTGGCTGACACTTGGTAATGACAATGATTCATACATATCAGTACATTCTGAAGTTTCCTTCTAATAAGATCTTTTTACCTGTTATTTAGATTGGGCATTCTTTTTCCAATAGTTTTGTTTATCTGCTTCAAAACCTGCTGTTGCCCGGTTGATTAATTGTGGTTTCATTTGTAACCTGGCCCCTATATGTTGACTACTTTTATAATTACATTGTCTTCAGCAATTACTTCCGTTCTGTGTCCTGCACCAAACTCTTTTCTAGTTGGCCAAAATCTTTTTATTCAAGTCCTTTGTCATTAACCTATTTTGTATTTCTGTTTAAAAAAAGAAAAAAAATGTTCCTGTAAGGTTGTTCCTGCTCTGCAACTTTAGGTTAATATCTCCTGTGGATTTCTTGTATTTGATGATGAATATGTCATTTAGCTGTTGTTTCCTATCATTTTAGGATCCTAAAATTGTTTGTTTTAACCGAGATTTTCTAGCTTGGCTCAGGTTGGAGAGTGTGAATTTTGGTCCGAGTTTCGGCTTAAACTTTTGACTTATCAGTAGGCTGTCTCAGTTTAGTCATGAAGACAGTGTCTTGATTAAGTTTGACTTCATAGATTTGTCTTTGACTAGACAGTTGTTCAGTGTTGAGTCTTGATCTGAGTTTCTTCAGGTCGTCTTAGTTTTTGAATAATCAAATTCTTATCCTTGGCTTTGCCAATCATGTCACACAGTCATTCTATTAGGCACCTCTGAATCCAGTTGATATCAATGTTAGATAACATATGCTGATCCCATATTGACATTCATTCCTTTGTTTGGATATGGATCTGCATTTCTTAACTCAATTTCTTTTAGAATCCTTGTCCCCATTGAATTAAATTTGTGAATAATTCAAGCATGTAAGGTCTCCTGACCAAGCCAACAAGCTAATCTCTTCTCACTCATCATGGTGTCACATATTCCTCATCCTGTGAGTACGTTGAGATTTAGTAAATCGCGACCGTAAGCTTTGTAGTGATGATAGAAAGTGCTCTTTGTGGATCATTGTTGAAATTCTGAAATTAAGAACTATGCCTCCATATTCACTAGTTGCTGCATATTCTCAGCATGTTTTTACGTGATGCTTGCCAGATCATGGTGGCAAGAAAGGTTTAAGATCCTCACTCCAAAAGTCCAAACCACCTTCATTGATGGACTCATTATACCATTCTTGGAGTAGAGCATGCGTTTGTGGATAGTTATGGTTCACCATTTATTGTTTACACACGCAAACCTTGAGTAGTGTTTTGGTTCCAAGAAAAGTCCCACGATAATTACACTTCTCAATAAAATTGAGATCCTAATGTTTAAACTTTTTTATCTAAATAAAAAGAATCTTGGTGCATTGCTTAAAGACAAAAATTTTTATTTTGTGACATTACAGTGTTTCAAGTAATAATAAGTTGGCAATATATAAATTAGAATAATGCACATAACTCAAGTAATCCGGGATGAATTTTATAGATTGAATATGAATAGTATGGTAGTAAAATCTTAATAATAATTGGAGTCAAAAGTATGATTTTGGAGATGGAGACATGCTAAAAACAGTGAGTGAGTTCATTTGGCCAAACAAGTTTAAAAAGACTGTTATTCAAGGTAAGAATCAAATTTTTACTTATGAACATAAATGATTATGGGTATTTATTTTTCATAAGCATTAAGACCAGTTAAGTAATATATCATTTATTTTTTAACTACATAGTAAGGAATAACTTTTTTCTTATTCGCAATTACATGTGTCATTTACCCTTAAAAAAAAAAAAATTTACACGTATCATTTTAATTTAAATGTGAAATGATGAATAATTTTCAGTAAATATTTATTCAATCCCATGTTGGAAGTACAAGACTCTACTTATAATGATGAAATCTAAGTTTTATAGAATCCAAAGAAAATTAACATTCCAATCTTACTTTCATACTTCTTTAACTCATCAATCATGCTACTTTACAATACCTATAACAATATATACATGAACATATTTAAAAATTAATAACAAAACTTGATAAACTTACCTTTGTTTTAATTGCTAAACCCTATAATCGTTATTAATTTTCTTAATTATTAATTTTTTGAGAAGCTTATTTAAAATTGTGAAAATGAAGATCAATTTTCATTTAACTATGAATAATACATCTTATTATAGCAAATAAAATAAAAATGAAGCATATAATTAGAAAGATAAAAATATCGGGTGCAAAATCCCGGACCCAAAATCTCGGTCCATGTAAAACAAAACGGATCAAAACCCTGCTCTGTTTTGTACATTTCACTAAAACCCTACTGATCGAGACCACCAAGCCATGGCTCATCGACGGTGGCTCCACGCCCTGACCCGCCACGCCACGGCTCTCGTCTCTCTCAAGACCCCTTTAAACCCTCCTCTCTCCGCTGCCGTTTCCTTCAAAGCCATAACCCAACCCAGCACCCGCATTTTCTCCAACTTCGATTACTGGTCCACCTACTGCCCCGTCTCCCGTCACTTCTCTTCCACTAAAAGCGACGACGACGATGAAGAAGAAGCCGAAGACAGCTCCGATGGAGCGGAGGTTCTCGACATGGTGCCTGAGTTTAAGAGGGAGTATTCGTTAGAAGAGAGTGAAGCTGAGGCTGCCACGATCGGGTACAAAGTTGTGGGTCCGCTTCAGAAGTCGGATCGGGTTTTCAAACCCTACGAACCGGTTTTTGCGGTTGTTCAGGTGGTTTTTTGATATGGGTATTTGTTTTTGTTGGCTTTGAATGTCAAAGTTTGGATTTTTAATTTATTATTGTTTTTGGTAGATTGGGTCTCACCAGTTTAAGGTGAGCAATGGAGATTCTATTTTCACTGAGAGATTGAAGTTCTGTGAAGTGAATGACAAGGTGGGTTGGCTTTTTTGTTTGCTTATCTATGTATAATTCGCAGTTACTGTTATATTATGTTTTTAGTATTCTAATTGTAATGGATTCTTTCAGGTGCTTTAATTGTTTTTAAAGTTATTATCTGCGTTTTGATTTTAACTATGGGAGGATATTATGTTGTATTTTCGATGGTTTATTCTCACCAATGCTCAAGGGTGCAATTAATTTAAACATAATGCAATAATGCTTGGTGTTAGATTTCCTGTTTAATGATTAGATAGAGCAAAATTGGTTATGTTATCCATTGTCTTTGAAAGTTGTCCAGCATTGTTTTATATTGTTGAAGTAGAGAGTTTATTAGATTAGTGCTCTTTTGGTGTCAGAGATTTTTACGCTAGAATGTTGACTGTAGTTTGTTTGCAACCTTTTTGGGCACGAGGGCCACCTTTGTGATACTGAGATTGGTTTACTGTGTTTACCTTGAAGAAGCGATTGATAGGAATGTGGAGATGAGTTTTCTGGAGAGTAGTTCTTGGTACAAGGGTGAATGTCGTTAAATTTGGTTGTTTGAGTGCTTTATTATGTTGGGAAGGTTTCTTATACTTTTAAGAGCAATGTTAGATTGTTTTTTTGATTGTTTGATCAACCAACTTTGAATTTAATTACTTTCTTTGCTTCTGCATTTTATTTGTGCTTCTATCTTGTTCCTATATATCCTTCCTCTTTGTTGTTTCTCTCTTACTCTGGCAATTTAGATTTTTTTTTCTTTTGTTACTTAAACATAGAAAGATGGTTATTATCCTAGATGTTATAGAGCGGATATTTTTGTTCTGTACTTTTGATTGATACTCTGAGAGGGTGAGAGCAAACGGGGTGTTACTGTTTGAACTAGTCTTGATTATGTGTTGGTATGATGTTGGACTATCAGCATAGGGGTAAGAAATTAAAGAACAAGTTCTTTAAAAACCTTAAGTTTTACAAGAAATGCTGGATTGCTCTAGTTAGTGGTTATATTGTAAGCTGGGAAGACAGTTTTTACCCTGGGTACTTGAGTAATGACAAGATGGTGCATATTGATGTTGATCAACTTGAAATTATGACACAACTTGAAATGTGATCAATGTTGTTTAGCTGGGTTGCTATGCGATACATTTATCATATAATTGGTATGACAGTGAAGGTATATTTTGAGGGGTTTAATGGTTATATCACTTTGAGCTTCCATCTATCTGATAATTTGTAGAATGCTGATATGTTGTGTAGTATATGTCTCCAGTAAAATCGAAAAGTTATCTTCTATTTTTCCTATTTTTCATTTCTCTTTGATTTTTTTATTAATGCTACTATTACTATTCCCATTGCAGTTGATTTTGAACAAGGTTCTCATATTGGGTTCCAGCAGTCAAACAATTGTTGGTAGGCCCATTGTACCAGATGCAGCAGTGCATGCAGTTGTTGAGGAACATGTAAGTTTTACACCAAATCTTTCTCCCTTTGTCTGTCTATCAGTCTCCCCTTCTGCTTTTGCTTAACGGCATTATCTTAAGGAAAAAAAAGGGTTTGTACCATTCTCTGGCAAGGATAATCTTATCTACTACCAACAACAGTAATCTGAAGAGTTACATTTTCATTATGCAAACTGAAGAGACTGTAATTTTCCAAGATCCATGAAAAATTATTTGGTAGTTTAGATGGGCCTTAAAACTTCAATGCAGAGGAACTTTTCTAGGAAAAGTTTTTCAGACTGAACATACTATAAGGAAGCTGTAGATATAGCTTCAGAGATTATATGGAACATACTGATTTGTTACATTAAACATGATTGATTGACAGAGTTTTCTAAATTCCTGTTAGAAATGTTGAAGTGAATTAAGGTTCCGAAATGAAAAGTAGCCAATAGACGATTCTTTTACTATGATTGATTTGAGCCTGTGTTTATATTTGGCCTTAGAGAGCTGCAACCTGTCATAAATGAATTCTGTCAACAGCAAGATTGATCGCTTTTGCTCAGAGTGATATTTACTGACCCATCTTCGCTGCATTTTAAAGTTATTGGCCTCCTGTGGAACACTTGTTGTAGTAGTGCTATTATCCATGTCAGGAATAAAGTCGTACTTGCTATTGAGGCCCTTTAAATTTCTTTTCTGCTGCACAAAGTAACATTCCTTGTGGTTTTGCAAGAATTTAGAGTTAGGCAGACTTTGTTCTGTAGATATTATTGGAAAATCCTAAGTCTAGCTCTTAGTTTATATTAAATCATATTGATCGAACAATCATTTTAGTTTACATAGCTTCTACTCTCCATTTTTGTAATTTCTCCAACAAAAAGTCAATGTTTCTTCACCATTGTGTAGGGGTGGCAAAACGGGTTGACGTGTCGGATTGAGCTGAATTCGATTCGATTCGTTTATGAATTCGACCAATTCGACACGAATTCGTTTAAGAAGCGGGTCAACATTTTTGGATTCGACACAAATTCGTTTATAAATGAATCGACACGAATCAACACGATTAATTCGTTTACTAGTTGAATCATAAAATATCCAAACCCATTAACCCGTGAATTCGTTTAACCTGTTTAACCCGTTTAATTCGTTTAATGAAAATCAATTCTAAATCTTCATCAACATAAACTTAAATCTAATTCAACCAGCCAATTTAAACCAATCAAAACCCATTTTCTTTTCCTTCATCATGTTACCCAAATTCATTTACCATGAACTCAAAAAAATGAAAAAAAAAAAAAAACATACAATCCAAAAAAACAAAAACCAAAAGCTCAGATCAACAATTTTTTACAGATATCCAACACATGCCAATTTTAATTACAGATATCCATCGCATCGAAAACCATCAATATTGAAGAACATAGTAATTTCACAAATAAAACAAGAAAATAAATATATATTTACAAAAATAATAATAATAAAAAAACAACAGCAACATTAAAAAGAAAAAAAATAAATAAAAAAATCAAGGGGTGGTGGTGACCATGAAGGAGAGGGGTGGAATGGGTGGTGGTGACCGCGAGGGAGTGGGGTGGAATGGGTGGTGGTGACCGAGAGGGAGGGAGGGAGAAGGGGTGGTGGTGACCGTGAGGGAGTGGGGTGGAATGGGTGGTGGTGACCGAGAGGGAGGGAGGGAGAAAGGGTGGTGGTGACCGTGCGGGAGTGGGGTGGAATGGGTGGTGGTGACTGTGAGGGAGAGGGAGGGAGAAAGGATGGTGGTGACCGTGAGGGAGTGGGGTGGAAAGGGTGGTGGTGACCGTGAAGGAGACGGAGGGAGAAGGGGTGGTGGTGACCGTGAGGGAGAGGGGTGGAATGGGTGGTGGTGGTTGCCGGCGTGAGGCATGAGGGAGGAGAAGGGGGAAAGAAAATGGATGGAGAATGGTGGCTGCCAAAATGAGGGTTGGGTTAAAGGTGTGTATATATATAAATGGATAATTATCCACTAATCCCTATAATATATCCATATTATAATTTTATCCCGATTTAATCGTGTTAACCTGCGATTCGTTTAAGAAACTCAATTCGATTCGTTTAATAAACGGGTTAAGCGAGTTGACACAATTACGGTACGAATTCGTTTAATTCAAACCTACACTCATTTATCTTTTGCGAATTCGTATAGACCTGTCGTGTCGTGACTCATATTGCCACCCCTACCATTGTATAATTTTCTTCATCTATGATTTGTATGTATTCTTATAAATTTATAATCTTTTTGTATTTGTTGTAATCTAATCGCCATTTATTGTTTCTTTTCTGTTAGGCATTAGATGCAAAGGTGATTATTTTCAAGAAAAAGAGAAGGAAGAATTATCGCCGTACCAAAGGACATCGACAGGTCTGTCGAAGCAATTGTATGTTTCTCTTTCAATGTTTGTTTGGTGTTTCCGTTTTCTTGACATGTCAAATTATCATTGTGCAGGAACTTACTAAGTTGAGAATAACTGATATTCAAGGAATTGAGAAACCAGAGAAGGTTGCTACAACTAAACCAGAAAAGGTTGCAGTTGCTGCTTAGGTAGGATTTTTGTCATGGATATGTATCAACAATAACAGCTCTCCAGGCTTAGAACTTCTGAGTCTTGACTTTCTGATAATATATGATCATCGTGATTCCATTCCTGTTTGCCCAATGTACATTTGGATGTCATATTAGGCAGAAAGTTTGGCCATCCAACAAGGTTCCTGTTGTAGGTTTGATTACATTGAAGATGCTTCTTCCCTCAGCAAAATTTTTGTTTTGCTTTTATTTGTATTTAGTGGTCCACTCGGTGAAATTGTAGCAGACCAGCACCCTCTTTTTTGGCTCCCGAATAGAATTATACCAAGGTTTAAATTTGATCGTATCTTGTGACTACTCTTCATGTTAGTTCCGTGCAACCATGATGGTTGAAATAGTTAAGCCTTAGTGCAATTTGCTTAAAATAATATTTACATTTAGTTATTAATAATCAAAGACAATTTGTTTGGTGCATATAATCTCTAGAATATGCAATAACATTGTTTTAATTGATTTAAGCCTGTTCAGCATCTCCTGCGCCCACCAAAACATATCGAGTTAAAATCCGAATTGTCATCCCAGTCATCCCATTTCTGTCTCATTGCTCACTCTCTGGGCACTAATGATATGGTTTCCTGGATATGCCCTTTAGCTGTTATTGGTCTTAAAACACTCTTAAATGTCTTGGATGGGCGAGCGAGGTTACTGGATAACAAGATTGTGATCATGACAAAAGCAAAACTGGAAATTGCTGTCTGGATGGCTACTTCTGTGGAGCTAAATGAAAAAGCAACAGCTTTTGGTTATGCTTGTCGATATTATGCACAGGTTTTATTTTTTGAGAACAGAGCCCAACATTATGGATAAGCCAATGAGTTGGAACAATCATTCCCCATCATCTCCTACTAGCAACAGTCTTCCCATTAAGTTGTGTAAATAAACCAGGAATCAGCTAAAGAGCTGCACCTTTATACCTCTCTAGTTGACTCAGGTTTTTGATTGAGTTAAACTTTCCTTCACTTTGGGTGGTTATGCCATTTCAGTCATTGTCCTCTTCTTGTTTCTTACTTTAAAATGTGCATGTGTTTTGTATTTCAAACTCCACTTTATTGTTTAATGCCCCACAATCTTAAATCATCAATGCTGTCCTGTGCATGAAAGGTATATATGTTAAGCCTTACATCCCACTAACAAGATTGCTATTTGCACGAGTTTTTGCTCTCTTTTATGAGTGACCAAGAGTGTTTGTGTCCAAATTTTGAGTTTCGTAAAGTCGTCGTTTTAGGTTACATCGGTCCAGTAATTTTTCCGAATATGTCGATTCTGATTATAAATGCAAATACGAATTATTAAAAACGTCACTTTTTTATTGTTGGAATTTGAGGGTAGAGGTGTGATGATGTAATAGTCTTTACATAGACAGCTGGAACTTGTTTATAGATCAAATGGTGATTGGTGATCTCAACAAGTCCACCTTTACAGATTATAGTTTTCTCTCTTATGTTCTTAATTGAAATTTTATTCTCTATATATCCTGTGGTGTGGTGGTGGAAGGGCCAAGGAGTTAGTAGTTTTATGAAGAATATCCCACTCCATGAAACAAAGTGCTTGTGAGTGGGATCACTTTCTTTGCCACCTATTTAGCCCCCCTCTATTACTAAGTACTATTATATACAAAGACTTTGGCATTATCCAAAAGCACTTTGTCTACTCCCACTGATGCTTTAAAATATGATTATGCTAAAGGAATTCTCTGTCACAATAGTTTTCTCCACTTCAGCAGCCCCATATTAAACCGCCCAAGTAAGTCTTCATTTCCACGTAATTACAACGTCTAAATCAAGATTCTGATATCATATTTTATTTATTTCACTATTTAAACTATTATAAACATGTATAAGTTTATGTGGACATCATTTTATTGGGATTTTTGTTCATTTACGATAAAATGAGGTGAGAATCTTTTTCAATATATAATATTTATAAAATCTTTCAATCCTCTATTTATAACTTTAATATATATATATATAATATTTTTATAATGAGGACCTCTTAACTTTAAAAAGTTATGATGAATCAATCAAATTCATCATTATATTTGAATTAAATAAAAGAGAGAATTTGTTTTAGGAAAGAGAATGAAATGAATGAATTTGATTAATTCATCCTAACTTTTTAAAGTTAAAAGGTCCTTATTATAAAAATACTATATATATATATATATATATTGGTTCTAGAATCAGTGCTTCTTAACCTTAAAAAAATTAGGACAAAAAAATCTCAATCATTTATTACATCTGGTGGACAAAAAAAAAATGATAAAAATACAAATAAATAATTATCATTAAATTATTAAAAAAAACTCATTAAAGCTTCTTATGATAGTAATAATCAAATGATAATTATTTATTTATATTTATATTTATATTTTTTTTGTCCATCAAATCTAATAGATAATTGAGATTTTTTTTGTCCTAACTTTGGCACTAATTATAGAACCACTAATATACATATATATATATATATATATATCGCTGCTCGTCTTAAGCAGCAGATCACAATTTCGAGCTTCATGTTCCATATGGGTTTGTTGACAATTTTCTCATTTTGTGTTAGTTGTCTCTCTTATTTTTGAGAGCTTAGTTTCAGGTTGTATCTTATAGTCCTAAATTGGGAGGACTGATAGTGGTAATGATATTTGTAATATGTCCAAATTTAGTAGCTTAGTACTTTGTGAAAAGACAAATTCAAGATATTTGAATTCACAACTCCATTTACATTGTCAACACAAACAATTTACTTTACGATTATAAATCTAATAGAAGTTGAGATTTTCAATTAAGATGGAAATTAATGCATGCTTCTTTAACTGGTAATTACGTATTGAGACCACCTATGTCCGATTTTTAAAAGGAACAAAATCAAGAAGCCAGTTGAGCCCAAAAAGCGCAAAATCTAATCATATTCAAGTTTTGAATCCTACACATTTTAGATTGTTTAATTGGTTCCTACGCAGCTTCATGTATAAATGCCTTCAATTTTATAATTACAAAATCATCAAATACATTCAAAATATTACACGTTTGAAGTCCACCAACTACCATGTTAATTTCCAAATATCAGTATCTAGTTTTAGCACTTTGTTTTGTTAGTGGATTATGGTGTGATTGATTTTAATTAATTTAATTATTATCGACTAAATATTGGCCGGTGTTTTTTTTTTTTTTTCCTGAATTAAACCAAGTTAATGGTAGACTTGTCCGTTATAATGGTTTCACTTTTACCCACTTGGAGGTTCAATACAAATTAGCAATACTCACCAAAAGTTTTAATTTTTCCCCGTAGATGTTTGTATCATTTAATATTCGAATACATAATCTTTATAATAGATAATGCAATTTTAAGGTGTAATATAGTATGAAATATGAACAAAACTCATCTTGATATCTCACACTGTAATTAAATATATATAAATAGAAAATTTAAATCAAATGTCTACATTAGAGAATGACTTTTCTATATATATATATATACCTAAGAATGTGCGTAGAGATATGTTTAATATTGTCAAAATAATTTTTAGATAAACAAAAATATTTTATTTAAGTCAAAGAAAACACTTTAAAGTATATTTTAGTTTTTCCGCTGAAAATATTACTAGATGGTTTTATAAGATTAGTTTAGTGTGATATATTGTTGTCTTGTGTACAATTTTTTGGAGGTGTTTGAATTCAATCACTTAATCTAAAATGTGAAGAGAATGATCTTTTTGTTCCAAAATTCAACCATTTGAATAAACATATTTTCTTTAAACTTTGTTTTGCAGCCACCTTATTGAAGGAGACAGGGTGATATCTTAAGAAGATATTGCTGTTCTACAACTGGCTAAATATGGACATAAAAAATGCGAAGTGGGTGGCTGCCAAATGTTGTTGAACAGCTCTTGCTGTCCAAGAGAAAAACGTTTCTTGACACCAAGAAATAATTAAGATCTGTATAAAGATATGTGTACTTGCCATTTCTATATCAAGAATTCTTCCCCTTTTGAAGTTTTGCCTAACTAGAACACAAAGATCTCTAGATGTTAAAAAAAGCAGGTTATTGATCAAATCACAAGTACATTTGAGTTCCCTTGGAAGATTTTAAAATCTGATTTTGAACAAGTGCTTCAATTCAGAGAAGGGAATTGATCAAAAGACTATAGTTTTTCTATGGATGGGATCATGAGAATCTATTGTCTGATATATGATAATAAGTTGACTCATGAAAAGAAAGATCATGACCCCAGTCATACTGAACATAATTAGAAAAGCACTTTTATGTTGGTTTAGTCAATACATACACAGAACATACATGTGTCTATAACTTGTCAATTCAATTTGGCGAGTCCACAATCAAGAGAGTGTTCCATTACATTGTCTTTCTCTAGTGGAAATTATTCTTGGCCCACGTTCATCGGTTAAGCAGCTTCTCCAAAAGTACTTTCTTTTGTAACACTGCTCATTTAGCTGCTACTACTCATTAGGCTTGATATTTCACTGAATTGATCATGTGTAATAATGCTCCTTTACCGGATTTTTCGGACACATAGGGAGTTTCTGATTCTTCATTTGAGAATATGCCAACAGCTTTGAACATGTTAATGGGTTCAAACTCTTTTCCAAGACCATGAACATTGCCTTTTTTTTTTTTTTTTTTTTTAATAATGAACATTGCCTTTTATAGGACTGAAAGCTGACCATTTCCAATTAGAAAATGAATTGGAAAGGAATGATCTCCTGAATATGCTGCATTTTGGAACAATCAGCAAAGCAAAATCAATACAATATTACCAAAAAGTCTGAGCATTCCACAATTTGATTGCAAATTGGCTAACCTTTTGTTGTTCTGATGCATGCAATCCACTATGTAGAATAATGAGCCAATTGAATCCATATATTATAAAAATGCCTCAAACTATAGTTATTAATTAGTGGTTTGTGTATGGTTTATTTTTTTATCAATCCAATCAATCAATTTTAATTCTAGAATCAATCTCAATTCTAGCTAGCTTGATTTCAAAGCTTGGGCTGTAAGCTCTTCTGTACAGTTTGAATCATCTGCAGTCCTTGTGTTTCTTTGCTGATATAACACCACTTTGCATAACATGACCTGTTTATGAGATGAATTATATGGTTTATGTTGTATTACCTGATGAATAAACGAGTTGTTCTTATATTTTGATTTATTAAATAGTTGATGAAATCGACCATACTTAAATTGGTTTTTATACTTCTATATCTTTAGCTGATGTGATTTGAGGTCGATCCATAAACATAATTACTAGTCCTGAATATCATTCTCATGGGGTCACATAAGATTGATGAGGATAATCTTCCAATCACAAACATAGACAAAGGGTTAGAAGAACTAGCACTTTATAATGGACCCAAAAAGAGTAAAGAAAACTTAAAAATAACAAGTGATTAAACTTTGGACAATTAAGTGGGAAAGATAGGAAGTAGTCATTTTCAGCCAATACTTTCCAGCATATATATCTTCCATCTCCAACTAAGGAGTTTGTTAGTGCTGTTAGACTTCATCACTCAAGAAAAGATTATACCTAAAAAAGGAACCCAAGTTGAATAATTGCCCTTTCCCTCTTGTTTATAGTTAACCTTAACACAACGATCAAGGTCAAATATTGGCCGGCTTTTTGTCTCGGAACCTCATTTTGCTTTTGCTTTGAATTATATTATTTTTCTTCTTCCTGTAAATAATGCACGAACACAAGTCATTCATGCACTTTAAAAAGCAGAGAATATTCTTTGCAACTACTTGAGAATTTGGTGCTTTAATCAGCATAATTTCAGTTCAATTTCCATTCAATTAATTATGCTCCTGTTGATTCACTTTAATGGCCTGTGTTTGATTCATTAGTAAACAAAGTGTCCAGGTTCAAGCCTCTGATAACATGTCTATATAATTTTATTATTTTTTTGTAAATATCTTTATATAAAAGAAAAGTAAATTCATATTTCTTTATCAATAATCTCTCTCATCAATAATAATATTCAACGAATTATAATGAATTTATAACCAATATTATAACTTTGAAAAACAAAACATCAAGAGAAAAAAAAAAAAAAGTGTAAACAACCTTTGTGTCTTAGGTGAAAACAAAGTGCAAAATTTAAGCTTAATAACCTTCTAAGACAGAATAAGAACAAAACTGAAATGGTTGTCAGAAAATCATGGAGAAGAATATAATTTTATCTACTGACATGCTTGTAGATCTGCATGACAACTGCAAGTGCTGTTAGCAAATAACACTTTGTAAAGTGTAATGTGATGATCGATATCAGCTTTCTACATTAAAGTTAGATTTGTAAGTTGTGATTTGATCATCAGCTTTCCATACCACCATATTATTCTAATTAGTTGAGGCACAGCCTCTTGGTTGGGGCCCTAGTTAATTAATGGTGTGTAAATACTGTCCTAATACTTCATCTCATAAACGCCTCTTAAAATTAACACAAATTTCTCTTTTATAACTTTTTTTTTTTTTTTCAATAACATTTTATCTTTATTTATAAGGGATGTTCGAAATCTTGTTATTATTATTATTATTTTTTAAATAATTGAAAATAAATTATGGTGCAATTAGCTAACATGCGATTGCCATTATTGAAAGGCCTCTCCCCAAAATAAGAAGAAATAAAATAGCAGCCATTATTGAAAGCTACTGTTATTGGTGGTGGCCACAAACTTAAAAAGTTTCCATTTCATGACAGAATACAATTAAAATTTTGCTTTTGGTATTGTAGGTTGACAGATGGATTAATAAAAATATTGGACAGTTTTATTTTTCAAAAAAGAAAATAACTGGATGTGGAAAGAGAGGAATTGATTTCTGTTGCCACGTGCTCTCTTCCTAGCTTAGCAATATAGGGGTTAGATTTACATAATATTAGTTGCCCACTAATATATGATTAAGTCAAATTTGTTGTTCTACTTAATTAATTAATGAATATAATGGTGTGTTTATTTAAGGATTAGAAAATAAGAATGAAAAATGAAAATGATTAGTGGTATTTTCTTGCTCTAAAATAAATTTTCAATAATTCGATCTTAAAAAATTTGTTTCAATATCCATATCCAAATAATTTAATATTTAGTTGGCATTACCAAATTATTTATCTAATAGTCTAATAATTGAGATAAAAATGTTAAAATGTAGTTAATAATATAATATATAATATATTTCTTCTCAAAAGGATAAGAAAAATCACATCATGACATAACAATATATAAATACATTTAATCAAGATTAATAAATAAAATTGCAATTCTTACAAACAAAGTATCTAAATAAATACAAAATTAATTAAATATGAGAGCATATAATTTTAAAGTTATCTAAATTTTATGTGAATAGAAATTTGATTATTCTTATGAGTAATTAAGAGACCATTCTTCCTTATAAGATTTATGAAGTTAAAAATGTGATAATTAGTAATTAGATTTTGACTTAACGATTCATAAAATCAAAGAAGAAAAAAAAAAAAAATCAGATCACCCTTTAACAACCCATGAACTATATAAATAGTACAGGTTTAGCTACTAGCCTACTATAAAGAAATTATATAGCTGTGAGTGGCTATAAGAGAAATTTGTTACCATTTTAATTTTTTTTTTTTAAACTTTTAAATCCTTGAATTTTATACATCATTGGATTGTAGTCTAAAAGTCAATAATCAACTCTACATCTTTTTTTTTTTTTTTTAATTACATTTTTTATGAGTATATTATATATCGTATAGTTTATCGAATACTTTTGATCAGCGTCTTTAAGATGTCATCCGAAATTGAAATTCCCAAAAGCGAGAGAAAATACTCATATTGTATGAAAAAATGATCCTTAATACAAAAGATTCTAGATATAGATCGAATCATGAATATCTTAACCCATATGAGTCAAAGTCTTCATAGGCTGGCCGTGCCAAGGGCACCACCAACTATCTCCTAATCAACTCTATAGTCTATAGTGAATAACATGATATATTGATGTCAAACCCTAAAAAGGAAAGAGGTGAAGGGTAATATGGAGATTTAAAAAGAATGAAGCGTTTAGTTAGGGCCGGACAAAGTATTAGTGTGATACTGTTAGTATATTCCTTGGCGTAAGACATACATAACAGACTTGTTGTATCCGTCTTGCCATGTAAAAGTCCACTCAAAACTTCAAAAACACACACACACGCATACAGCTTCCAACGTCTCACAGTTTGAACACCAACACCATCTTCAAAGACTGCGAACGACTGTGGACTCTGCAAATGTTCTCAGGCTTCTTTAATGGCGTGATGGGTGGTGAATTTCAGGGAGGAACTCCTTCTCCTCTCTGAATTACCCTCCAACGGCTTTTTTTTTTTTTTTTTTTTTCTTGTGTAAGAAAGTCGAAAAAAATATTAGGAAATGAGTTTTCTTGATAAGGAAGCTTCTGGATTGATGTCGTTTTGTTAACTCATGTAGACTTTTTTTTCGTGTTTTCTGGCTGTGCACGTGGGAGCCATTGACTATTACACACACAGAGGCTGCAAATGGTACTGTTTCTTTTCCCTTCTAAGTTTTTTGTTTTACAATCTTTTTCTTTAGGTGGGTTAGTGAATACGGTTCAATTTGTTATCAGTTTCGTTTTCCTGTTTTTGTTGATATTATAGGAGTGTTTCTGATATCTTGCAACTATTGGAACTGTTTGGTGTGTTTGATTTTTGTTAGCTTTAGGTGGGATTTGAATTTTAATGAGGGACTTGTCGTAGTAAATTTATGATTATATGTTGTTATGCCTCTGAAAGAAATGTTCTTTGAATTGGTTTTTAGAGAAACTTTAATGTAGAAATTGATTGGAAAGGACTTTGAATCTTTCATGCACCATGTTGTTTTATTTTTATCTTTGTTTAGTTGATGTTTTCGTTGTGAGGTTAATGTTTTGGACTTAGCTTTATCATGTTTCGATGTTGGTTGTTTAAAAATGTGAATTCCAATTGAAATTTTAATGTATTTAAGAAGATTGAAGTTTTTAACGAGTTATAATGTGGAAAGGTTATTGTGGTAATGATTTACCAAATTTCCTTCTAAGCAAAATTTATGTTCTTCTTTCCTTCTATATTATTTGGAATATATTTTCTCTTCTTGACATTCTCTTTATAAATATATCATATGAATATATTTTCCATATGTAAGGTTGCTGGAAGTTCAATGGCCAAAATTGCATTTTTATGTTTTGCCGTTTTTATTTGTTTGGTGTAGGTCCCATGAATGTGAAATACAGATCAGACAAGCTTACTTTGCTTTGGAAAGGAAAGGTGTTCATTGAAATAAGTCTAAGTGGTCACAGATATGTGGGAATGATTATTTGGAACAAGCAGCTGCTGTGTTACTGAGTTGTCGTTTCTGTTGGACAGCTTAGACGTGATTGATCTCAATCCTTTCCGACATTTGGTGGATGAACTGACAGAAACATTGGCTTCATTTTGGGGCAAATCTCCTTTGGCAATTCGTTTTTCATCTTTTCTGAAGGCCGTTGGACAAATCTCCTTTGGCAAATTCTATAAGTGTCCCTTTGGTTAGGTGACTTTCCTTGGCAGTGGTTAATTGTGGAGTATCTGACTTTTGTTAGAAATTTATCTTCTGTTCAGCACTCTACCACGCTATAGGGCATATCTCCTTTGGCAGTCAGAACTTCACTCTGACCTACGGTAATCGGCTCATCTGGCAATTGTATCTCTTGGATACTCTGGCAGTTGTAGTTCTAGGATACTTTGGCAGTTGAGAAGTCTCCTTTTGAAGTTCCTCTAGCGGAAACTTCAGTCCATTAACTGGGCAAATCTCCTTTGGCATTTGGAGTCCTCAGTTGACTCCGTTTATCCCTGTACTTGTAGGGCAAATCTCCTTTGGCATTTGATCTCCAATTTTAAGTCAAAATATCATCTTTGTGGTATCGACTTATCCATTGGAAGATCTATTACTTGAAATTCTTACAAAGAATTATTCAGATAAGCATTGCTGTATCATTTCTGAATCAACATTATCTATAGACCCTTATTCCAATACAGAGCAACAACCTTTATCTGGCTGTTGGAAGATTCAATTACAGCAACAGGGTGCAAAGTTGATGGTACGTTTCTTCATCCTTATTGTTCGGCAGTTTGGTATCAATACATGTCTAATAATATACCTTAGTAGCTCAAAGTTGCTCTATGTTGTAAAATGTAATTCACAAATGTTTAAAGTTGTGTTTATTTCTTATTGAGAATAGAACTTCTATGCAGGTACACGTGCTTTAGTTTCAAATATATCTGTTTACTGGTGGAAATCCTGTTCTTCTTATCCTCACTGACTGAGGTGAGAAAGTTGACTGATGGACTACGCAATTTGAAGTTTCTTTAGATGTTATCTTCTTTTTTTCTTTTTTTTTTTCTCTCTTATATGTTATTGATGGTAAACTAAATTGTTAATTCATTGAATTTTTTGGCAGGGCTCTGAAAGATGGATGTGTTTCTGAGTGATTCTGATTGGGAAAGTGTTAGTGAGAGCAGTAGCAGTGAGGGGCAGGAAGAGATTGATTTCCTCTTTGGTGGTCAGGCTACAAGCATTTTGTCAAGCCTGGAGGAGAGCATTGGGAAAATTGATGATTTCCTCTCATTCGAGAGGGGATTTATGTATGGGGACATTGTGCGTTCTGTGACAGATCCATCTGGGCAAATGGGGAGAGTTTTTAACATTAATATGCTCGTTGATTTGGAGAATAATTATAAGAATATAATTAAAAATGTAAACTCCAAAGAGATTTTGAAGATACGCTCCATTTCGGTAGGGGATTACGTCATTCAAGGCGCATGGTTGGGCAGGGTGGACAAAGTAATTGACCGTGTTATTGTCGTCTTTGACGACGGGTCTAAATGTGAGGTCACTGCTGTGGATCAAGAGAAGCTCTTACCTGTTTCAACCAACTTACTTGAAGATTCACAATACCAATATTATCCAGGACAGAGAGTGAAGGTTAAGCTTTCGAACATGACTAAATCAGTACGTTTGTTGTGTGGTACATGGAGGGAAAATCAAATTGAAGGCACTGTTTCTGTAGTAGATGCAGGTCTGGTGTATGTTGATTGGATTGCTTCTGCTCTTATGGGTTGTGATTCAAATATAACTGCTCCACCACGTCTACAGGACTCAAAAAACTTGACTTTATTGTCATGTTTCTCCCATGCAAATTGGCAGCTTGGTGACTGGTGTATGCTTCCAACTGCTGACCTGCAAGGGTATCCTGGAGCCAACTTTTATTGATGCATCTAGTTGCGATGATGAAAAATTAGAATCAGGATTTAGAAGAAGAAACCTTGGTTTCAGTTTAGCAGGAAATTTTTGCTATTGTGAAGACAAAGACTAAGATCGATGTTCTGTGGCAGGATGGTAGCTGCTCTTTGGGATTAGATTCACAGACTCTGCTCCCTATAACTGATGCAAATTCTCATGAGTTTTGGCCTGAACAGTTTGTACTGGAGAAAGGCATTTGTGATGATCCATGTATCACTAATGGTCAAAGATGGGGGGTTGTGCGCTGTGTGGATGCAACAGAAAAAACTGTAACCGTACAATGGAAGATTGAGGCCACAAATGAAGCAACTGATATTAATGGAGATCAGATGGAGGAGACTCTGAGCGCTTATGAATTGGTTGAGCACCCAGACTACTCCTATTGTTACAGTGATGTTGTATTTAGACTGATTCATAAACAGTCTGGTGATGGAACTAATAAAGACCATAAAAGTACAGAAATTGGCATCAGTGAAAAGGCTGCTTTGAAAAGCAAAAATGGTTGTTGGGATGATTGCCCTGACAGATGTTACGCATCTTGCATTGGCACCATTATGGGCTTCAAAGATGGTGCTGTGGAGGTGAGATGGGCTGCTGGTTCTACAACCAAGGTACGAGAAATGTAATCATCATTTCTGTCTGATTGAATTCTGATGTACTTTCATTGATCACGCTTTGTTACGCTATGTGACCTGGACCTTGCGATGAAAATTTGTACTGGTCATTGGCAACTGCAGTTTGCAATATGTCTTCATGGTTGGAATGCAAAAAATTTTTTAAAATCTTTTCCTGCCGAAAGCATCATAGAAAGGAGTTCAATAAGCAAGAAGGGAATGCATGCTTAATTTTGAAATTTAATTATGGATATTATGATAAGTTCTCACATTGCATACTGATATAATTGAATAATTGTAATCTGTCCATACCTGCCTACATGCATGCTTTTACTAACGCCGTTCAAGTTTCACTTTAGCAATTATAACTTACATGATCCTTATCGGTTCAGACTGCTGTTAAGTTTACTTCTGGTTGATCTGCTGTCTTCCCTTTAAAGAAATATTCAGTAGATGCCAGACGTTGTGAATCTGGTGTTGTTGGGTTTGACCTTCAGTAAAACCTAGGCGTGATTGCTGCAATACTATTTAAAATCGAAAATTTTTTACATCATTTAGCCGACTTGCCACTTAAGAAACTTGTTTATGATTGATTGTGTGTTCTAGCCTTTGCATATCTGGGTAGCCTTAATTAGGTGTGCTTGGCATCCTTGAATTTATACTTGGGCATTGTTACAGGTTGCACCTAATGAAATTTATGGGATTGATAAATATGAAGGTTCAGTGACCACCCCTGTAATCCATGAAGATAGTGTGGACGAATTGAATCAAGAAACTAGTAACAAACAATATTCCAGCCAGAAAGGAAAGGTAAGGCCATCATTTTCTCTCTTTGATACACAGGCACACACACATGGTCTAATAAATTGGTGGCTGAATCTTTTAAACTGACAACTTCAATATTGGTTAAAAAACATGGGGGAGTTTGTGGCTTATCATAAAGAACACTGGTAATAATTTAATGATGTAAATTTTCAGGTGTTGATATCTGAATGAAATTATCGTGCAGACCACAAACCTGCGACTTTACAGGTCCAATGAAAGACAAAAATTTTATTTGCTGCATCTTTGTCTCTTAGCGGATTTGTAACATTACAAGTTTAAATCCCACAGAATTACGCACCAACAATATATACCTAAAATGTCCTGAATTTTAATGAGTATACAGTATTAAATATATTAAGGAGAAATATGTCATCTTGGTTGTATTAGCTGCAGTTTATCCTTTAACAAGCTTTACAACAATTTTTATGTCATGCTCAGGATCTTTTGAATTTTGATGGTGCTGGTGAAAATTGCAAAAAGTGCTCATGGGAGTCTAGTTCCTTTTATCTTCCGCAAACTGCCATTGGATTTTTCACAAGCATTGTGAGTAACCTGTTTGGATCAATTGCATCAACATCACTGTCAACCTCAGTGTCATCAAGTTGTATGTCTGAAGATGCAAATGAATCCGACGTTCTCCTTGAGAAAGAAGTATTTGAAACACATGATTTCAGCTACTGAGCTACATCCAAGGGATTTGCAAGCATTAGTAAAGAAAAATTTCAACCACGAAGTTGAAGAGAAGCAGGAGAAAGAAGATCTTTCATTTTCAAAAGCTTGTGAGAATTCAGATCAATTTAGGCAGTTTGATATGGTGAGCGATTGCAGTGAATCACCACTTTCTTGGTTCCAGCAAGGGATTAGCTCTATCTCAGGTCAGAAAAATGACTTGATTATCTTCTAAAGCATACCAATTTGACTATCAAATGGTCAACATATCCATTTATTTCCCCTTTACCCTCTATAGGTGAAAAGAGCTTGGGTGAAGAAGGTTCAGCAAGAATGGAGCATTTTAGAGACAAATCTTCCTGGTTAGCACTTATATTATTTAATTTACTGCTTAAGTTTAACTAGCTATGTTCGTAAATCTATTAAACTTAATCACTAAAAGCTGGAATGTCCAAACCTAATGCCAAGATGTTTTAAATTTTCATCCTCTGGCTGCTATTTATAACACCTCCGGTGATCTGAACAGATACAATCTATGTACGCACCTATGAGGAGAGAATGGATCTCCTCCGAGCTGCCATCATTGGTCCATCCGGTACTCCATATCATGATGGACTCTTCTTCTTTGACATCTTCCTTCCTCCAGAGTATCCACATGAGCCACCTGTAAGTTTTAGATATAATTTTTATTGTACTTATTATTGAGTTTATGCTTCAATAACTGGCTACTGCATTGGGAACCTAACTTTGAGGTTTGAGACTGTTGATGCTTTTCAATGTTCATATGTTTCTATGCTATAAATGATTCGTGTATATGAGTTTTCAATAACTTTATATAAAATAAGTTTCCTGTGTCCTATCTATCTATGAACTTATTTTTGTATGCAAATCAACTTCGCAGACTTTAGTCATTAAATAGTCGTATCTAATCAATATACAATGTAATAATTATGGACGTATTTTTCTGCAGTCAGTGCACTACCATTCTGGTGGGCTTCGGGTCAACCCTAACTTGTACGAGTCTGGCAAAGTCTGTCTTAGCCTGCTCAATACCTGGACAGGTACAGGCACTGAAGTAT
This sequence comes from Nephelium lappaceum, assembly GCA_021234005.1. NCBI lineage: Eukaryota > Viridiplantae > Streptophyta > Magnoliopsida > Sapindales > Sapindaceae > Nephelium > Nephelium lappaceum. The sequence continues at coordinate 14,964,925 of CM038010.1, forward strand.
GGAATCCTGGGAGCTCCACTATTCTTCAAGTTCTTCTCTCCCTCCAGGCTCTTGTGCTTAATGAGAAACCTTATTTCAATGAGGCTGGATATGATAAGCAGATCGGAAGAGCAGAGGGAGAGAAAAACTCAGTAAGCTATAATGAATATGCATTCCTTGTCACATTCAAGTCCATGCTTTACCAACTCCACAAACCACCCAAGGTAAGACAATTATGTTTCTTTACACCATATAACTAAACAGATCATGTCTTAGCAGTTGACAATTAGGAACAAAATTAGAATTGTGAATTGACAGAAACTAATTAGTAAACAACGGTTGATTTTGCTGATGCAGCATTTTGAGGCGCTTGTGGTGGAGCACTTCAGTCGACGCTCTCAGTATATACTATTGGCTTGTAAGACATACATGGAAGGTGCTCAAGTAGGATGTGCTTTTGGATGCAAAGAAACTGGGGAAAGTTCGAAGGGATGTTCTACGGGATTCAAAATCATGCTTGCTAAGTTATTCCCCAAGCTCGTGGAGGCGTTTTCTGGTAAGGGAATTGACTGCAGTCAATTTACTACTGAGTCAGAAAAATAAATATCCTCCAAAGGATCAAACAAACTCAATAATTTCACCTTATAAAAATGTTCCCACTTAGTGAAATTATTATGTAAATTATCATTACATGCTTGGTGAACACTTCTATGTTTAATCTGTTTTTATGGTTGTTGAATATGTATAAAAAGAAAGAAATAAAGAAGGCAAATTGAATGTGTAACATAAAATTTGCTTCCAAGGTTTGAAGTGTTGTAATGTACAATATAATGGATTTCACAATCCAGACTGTGAAATATTTTACCCCTTATATTGCTGTGCTTTATATAACTCTTTAGACAATGATACTTTATGGGACTGGTGCAAATAAATTAACAATCAAATCTCTAAAAGCTTTCTTTCAAAACTAAAAACAAAAATCTGTAAATGCTTGAACAGAAATTCAATGCTATCATGTTTGTGCATGCATGCTTTTGGGAATTTTTGGGCATTTACAAAAAATAGTTGTGGATTGAAATAGATGAGTTAATGAGCATTACATATACTTTATACATAAAGACTTTATAATACACACTTTTAAACTTAAAATTTCTAATCTACACGAAGCGAAGACATGGAAAGACATACGATCTTTGGCCTTTTTCATTTTGTCTTGTTGGTTACCACTTTCGGCAACCAGACAATTCACAGAATTTTAGTCATTAAAAACCATTACAATTCATAGATGTATAAAATAAACAAGTATAGGCTGACAATTTGAAAGCCCATGTAAGAGCCGTGAACTTGGGCTCGTGGAAGCACTGCATTCAAATTAGTAAAACTAGGTGACCAGTGGTGTAAACAAATTTAATGTATAAAACACATAATTTTCATTTTAATGATTTAGATTGAATGCGAAAGTAAACACATATTTCACAAAAAGGGAAAATTAAAGGATATATGAGTTATTTTTGAAGTAGTAGTCTTTGAAGATTGAGTTTTGGAATTGTAACCAATCAATACTTCGAGTTTTAATAACACATATTATATGTTTTGTATAAAATTACCCTCTATATAAAATTATAAATTGAAAGAAAAATTAAACAAAGAAAAGAGGAACAAAAAGACAGTGTAGCACAAAGAGAGAGGTTGATAATTTTGAATTTACTATGAGCTGAAACTTGAATTTTATTTTTTTTGGTGAGATTACACCTTGATTATGGCTCCTTGATAATCCTTTAAAGATTGTTTCTCTGCACGAGTTCGTGGCTTGCTAGGCTTTAACTAATATTTTCATGTAAATTTCTTATTCATTCTTTAAACTCGGCCCTCCTTCAATTTTGGTCCTCGGAGCTGATGGACTTTGATAGTCTAGCCCAATCCATTTGATCATAAAACTTGAATGTCCACAGGGGAATTAAGGGAGGCGAGGGTTGAGGAACGAGCCGGGCTTAATGGCCACCCAACCCGTTTGACACTATAAATTCTACAAGTAAATAAGTTGTATCATCGAAAGTCGAAATAATACTTCTAGAGAGCCTTTTATGAGCTCACTTAAAACATTATATAATTTTAAATAAAATGCATTCATACAAAACCTTAATTTCACACTATATAAAGAGCGGTCATTTAATATGTAATCACTCGAAAGTTCTACTAGGGTTCCACGGGAGAGTAAATAAGGTTTTTTTTGCTAACTTTACTACAGTTGCCCCCTTGAGATTAAAAATCTATGTATCTATTCATCAATTATTATATCATTGGTTTATATGTAAATCATTTAGAAATATGAAATGGCTATCATTACATTCATATTTAATATGAGAATCTTACATTTTTTAATGATTTATTAAACGAAACTGTTTTTTTTTTTTGTTTTTTTTTTCCTTCTCGTCAAATGAAACCTCTTTTGGTGGAAAGAAGATTAAGTTGTTCTAGTAATCAATTTAATAAAATATCCTAACATGGTCACTAGATATATAATTACTATAGAACTTGTCATTTTGGAAGATGTAATAATTGATAAGTCTTTTAGATCTCATTTTTATTAACAAATCTCCTTGTATGGTAAATTACTAATGATGTAATCTGGATAAAATATTTCAAATACATAATAACCTCGCATTTATATTCCTACCCTTGACCTCTTCTCCAATAGAAATCTATCACTTTCTACCCACATTTTCCACAACAATTCAACAACTTAAAAGGTGTAAAAGTTCCTTTCTTTTTTCATTTTGTATAATAGAATTTAAGCATTTCTTTCTTGAAGCCATGACGTGGGAGACTTGCACACGACCAACTCTCCTCAATGTGGTGTGATCACATCAAGGTTGTTGTTCATGGCATTTCAACGGGAGGTGACAGTTTCTCTAACACATCCTCTTAAAAACATGAAGGCCGAGATGCATGAAAGTCTTCATCTTGTGAAAAGCATGGAGGGGTGGATGCTCGAGAGTCCTCTTCCATGCATTCCACTTCAACTCCATGATTAGCCAGTTTCAGTACGTTACCATACGGATTGAATGCATATGATAATATTCGATGACATGTATTATTCATTCTATTAAGTATGGTCGTAATGTGATAAATAGAAAAAATAATATATATTAATAGTTTTCGTCTTTTCTAATTATAGATAAAATTGTTCAATCATAATTAAATTGCTTATGTTAAGTGTACCATAATTCATATGTGAACTAATTAAATTGTATACTTATACATTTGTGTAAGTTATATCGACCAAATTACTAAGAAGTTTTAATAAGTGCTTCTCAATTGTCATTAACCATTTATCATTGCCCCCATACATTATCTCTTGCCAGCTTCTTCATTATTGGCAATTCTCGAGCAAACGTTTAAGAATTTTTGTGGGTTGAAAATCTGTAGCTGTTAAAGGCCTTGGCCTGAGCTTTGTATCCAATTCAAACAGACTTTTAAGCCTTAACCCATTTCAAGGCGTCGTTTTATTCAAACTGATCTTACATAAAAATGATGATATTATTTTCAACAAACGACTAACATGTTTTATGTCATAAAGCGTAGAATAAACAAAGTATAATTCCAATGAAAATAAAAGCCGGCCATATCAAGTAGTATCTAAATTCATTTTCATAAGTGATTTTGCTTAATTAAATCGTGCTTTTAAGTTTGGTAATAATAAGTCGATTGGCATCCTTAAACAATCAGCAGTAACCAAATACGATTATAATATTCTTAATCAGGAAGATGGATCCTTTGTGCTAAATAATTGCACTAAAATAAAGATTTGTGATATGTAAACCAGATACTTGCTCGTTTTATTAATGTCCATTTGGTGAATTGTGGCCTCTTCTGCACTTAGGAGAGTGTATTTAATTATGACTTTAAAAAACTTTCATATATTTTTTCACTGAATGACTTTTGTAAAATTTTATAAACTTCTAATAACTTTACAGATTCATGAAAGACTCTTATAAACTCTCATAAAACTCTTTTATAACAGATTTTTATTAACTTTGATAGACTTTAAAAGAAAAAAATTATGAAAGACTTTCATAAAATTCCATAGACTTTTATAGATTTCCATATACTTTCATAGACTAAACTTTCATCAACTTATAATATTATATACACTTTATAAGTTAATAAAACTATATTTATCATGTCAATAATGATGAAAAAGTATGACACAAAATAAAAGTAAAGTCACTTCAATTACATAAATTAATAATCAAAACACCAAGTATTTTAAGTGTTTCATTATTTATTTATGTCTTCTATGAAAAATAAAATTTTAAATGTCTATTATTATCAATAATCCCAACATCTCTCCATATTGTAGTAGCTATAACAACCTTCCATTCATTAGCATACTACCTTTGTTGTTCTTGAGTCTCAATAAATGAGTTAAAATCGTTCCTTTTCATTAACTAGTAATGATAAAAATGATAAAGATTCATAGATATTGATAGATTTTTATAAATTTTCATTTACTTCTAAAGTAAAAATACATTACTTTAACAAGCTCATGCAAATTATTTATTTTGTAAGTTATATTTTTTATTTTTTTAATATAGTGTAAATAAACTGATGAAAAACAATTATTAAAAGTAAAAATTTAAGAAATTCCCCAACAAGTATGTAATAGGAATAAAAGTTGGAAAAAAAAAATCACATGTATAGATATAATTAAACAATCTAAAAAAATCTCCAAATATTATTATTATTTTTTTATTTGAAATAGAGGTTTTTTTCTCTTATTTTTTAGCATTAAAATAAAGATTCTGTTGATTGATTTCATCGATTTTAAAGCAATGAGATTTTCAAATAAGATGATTTGGATTCATATTTATCTAGACATTTTTTTTTTTTTGGTATTGTGTGTATATATATATATATATATATAAATTATAAAATGTTTTCCTTTCTTAAATTTATTTTGTCGAGATATAATTCTTCAATTTTGATTCAAACTTGAAATCCTCTATAAACTAATAAATTTATGTCATTTGGAAAAGAAGAGGTCTAATAAGATTCAAAAGCTAAATTTGAATATAGGAAAAAAAATATTGACCATTATAATTTACAATAAAATAGGAGTAAAATATATATGTGTGTGTGTTTTTAAAATAAGTAAAATATTTTTACTTATGACTATTATTGAGTTTGTGGAGATTCAAATATAAAAGAGATTGTGAAGTTTGCTTTTTATAATCAACAACAAAAGTCTACAAAAGTTTTTAAGGAGAGTGTGAGAGAATTTGTAGAACTTGATTATTATAAATTTAACATGAAAGTCTTTAAAAGTCTACCAAAGTTATTAAGGGGGGTGTATTCAATCATGATTTAAAATAACTTTCATAGACTTTTATAGACTTAAAAAGTTTAGGTGTATTTAATCATGACTTTTAAAAACTTTATAAAAGTCATGAGGTATTCAATATAAACTTTTGTAGACTTCAAAAAAGTATATAAAAGTCATGAGGTATTTAATATAGACTTTATAGAATTTAAAAAAGTATATAAAAGTCATGGGGTATTCAATATAGACTTTCAAAGAGTCTACAAAAGTTTGGGTGTATTAAAAATATCCATGACTTATGTGGAATTTTCTCTCTAGTAAACTTTTATAGACTTTTTAGTAACATGTATAAATACCCAACTTCATAAATTGTCTCTCATTCACCCCAAAAACTTTTCAAGACTTTCAAAACCCTAGTTTATCTGGTATGTCTTTTCTTTTTCTCTTTTCTTGCTTCTTTTGATTGTGTGTTATAATCAAATAATATACTCAATCGTGGTAATTCTTGTATGATATAATTAGGGTTTATGTTAGGGTTTATATTTTTATGAAGTCATGATTGGATTTTATGTGATGTTTTGTGTTATGTAATTTTATGATTTATGCACGTAATTGTACTATGTTTATATTGTGTTTTATATGTTCTTTTAATGCACTAGGGAAAGTCAAATTGTACTGCACTAGGGAGGAATAAATCAGCCATGAATATATTTCGTAAAAAGAAAAAACAAATCAGCCATGAATAAGCAACTTCATACTGTACTGCACGAGTGTTTCTTCTTTCTTTTTTTTTTTTGTTTGTTTACATTAGTTTATCTGTCTTTTTATTACTTTATTTAAAAAAAACAAAAAACAAAATCTCCTTTATTTTATGTTATAGAGATTAGTTAACACATGAATTCTTTCTCTTTTGAAAGCCATTAACCCATGAATTCTTTTTTGGTTGATTGGTGTCTCATGCAAGGCAATTGTGTTTTTTTTTGTTTTTTTTTCCTTTTTTGACAAGTCATGGTTATAAATTACATAAGATTCTTTCTTTAAAAAAAGATTATTTCTATGACATTCTAGGCCCCCAAATTCACTATTTCTTTTTATCATGCTTAATTTACTAGTTCTTGCTTCTTTTTTTTTTATTAGATACGAATGTCAGTTATTGTTGGGAATATAATTTGATTTTAATAGTATTAATAATAGTATAAATTTTTATTGTTATCATCACACAAACCAACAACACTTTTCTTTTTTGTTTATTTTATTAAGCATTAAAAAGTAAAGTATAAATTATTTTATTATATAAATTACCATTAAAAGTAATAATTGATTGATGCAATCAGCTTTTCATTATTTATCGGTCCAAATATATATAAGAACCAATTTGATAGGTTTTGTATAGGATACCAAATATAATTATAATGTACATGAGCTAACATTTATTATAGAAATAGAGGTGGCTGACTTAATAGATGAGTAGTACTGATCAAAGGTGATTACCTTTGATCATAGATAATCAAAAGACAAAACAAAACAGCATATTTTAGGAGCAAAACTTTAATTTGTATAATTAATTGAACATACTTTTCAATTACAAAATTATAGAACCTTGGTAAATTACATCCAAAATCTTTGATGCATGTTAGGAGCATATACTCTAGATAAGATGAAGAAAACAAAACTTTAATTTGACTATGCAAAGTTCCATAATTATACACAAAACAAAAAACCATATATTTAAGATTAAAAAACAATATATATTCCTTAGAAAACGATATTGTTTGGATGGTGTGCCATCACTTTTGTGCTCATATATACTTATTCTGACAATCAATCTTCTTTAGCTAGGTTAATGAATATAAGATTTGCTCATATTTTCTTATGTTATTTTATTTTTAATTGTTTATAACATTGGCATGTACAATATAGTAATCAATGAGAGATTCACAACAAGGAAATGAAAAAGGAAAGGGAAAGGACAAAATTTATAAAGTATGGACTTTGGAAGAGAGTAATGAGTTGCTTAAACTTATGGTTGATGCTGCCACTCGTGGATGGCGTGATAGTAATGGCTTATTGAGTAAGATAACTGTTGAAAAAAAAATACTTCCCATTCTTAATGAAAAACTTGGGTGTCAAAAAACTTATCCTCAATACCTAAGCCGTTTGAAATGGTTTAAACAACGATACAACAATTATTCTGAGCTTATGCGTCATAGTTCTGGGTTTGGATGGGACCCTATTACAAAGAAATTCATTGCTACTGATGAAGTATGGGAAGATTATTTTAAGGTGAGCTTTTTTTTTTCTTTTTCTTTTTAACACAATACATATAGTTAAAAATTGATTATTATGTTTTGTGTTCATTTCATATGTTAACACTTATTATTTTTTTGCTTTTTTACTAGTCTCATCCTACTCATAAACATTATCGTACGGACTCTTTTGCGGATTATGAAGATTTAAGAATTGCAATTGGAAATGGAACTGCAATTGGGAGACACTCGATTGGATTAGGGGAGGACACTGATGTGAGAACATTTGGTGTCGAAGAAAGTAGAGTTGCTAGCTTACATGAGTTCATATATGATCATGCTACAGGGGCTTTTATTCAAAGTGATGGACAAGACCCTTTATATCAGCCTTCATCTCCTGAGCACGTTAGTTCACCATTAGCTTCTCAACCCAATAATTCAGATGTTCCCCCACCAACTAGAAAACGAACTAGAGCGGAGTGTGAAGGAAAATCTAGCTCAGTTGAAGCCAATAACACTCAAGAAGATGCTATAGATAAGCTCACTCATAGCATTGACAAGATTGCTCAGACTATCGAGTCATTTGCTACTAGAGAGCAAAGTTGTTGGAAGCTTCTTAAAGAGATTCCAAACTTGGATAATCATATTCGTTTCAAGGCGCTAAATTTGCTTAATACTAGAGCAAAGAAGATGGAGTTCTTAGAAATGACACCTGAAGATCGTTCCGAATGGATAGCTTTCCAATTGATGGAATGAATGTCTATTTAATTTGAAAATGATTAATTGGGTTTTGGGACTATTTAATTTTTTTAAACTAGGGACTAGTTTTTGATTTGATGAGTTGGCAAATTTACTATTTATTTGTGAACTATGTTACTTTATTTGTGCTTATTTGTGAACTATATGTTACTTTATTTAGCAAATTTATTATTGAATTAAGGTTTTGTTCATGATTGTGTTTGTTTGTTAACTATGTTATTTTATTGTCATACCATATTGTATTATTCAAATAGTAGTTGAGTTTTGAAACCACAATAAAACTCCAATAACTTATACATGTACCTACCAACAATTTTTTTTTTTCCTCAGGTGGTTCCATTATTATAATGTCTCATTTCAACATACATGGAAATGAGGAAGTAGAGGAAGAAGAAATGGAAGAGAGATGGATGGAAAATTTGATGAAATGATTAGGTATTCATTGATTGCAATTCAAGTAATTCTCATTACGCTAAAAGAGCTTAAAGTTATCATGCATCGTGAATGTGTCCAATGTCCCCTAACTAGGCGACCAAAAACTACACGTGGGTATGTTTATATACATAACATATTGCATGAGGATCCAGAACATTTTCGACAAGTTTATAGAATGTATCCTAATGTGTTTTTGAAGTTATGCAATATCATTAGAGAAAAAACACTTTTACGGGATACAAGGTATATCTGTGTTGAAGAAATGCTTGCAACATTTTTACTCACTGTTGGACAAAATTCACGATATTGCTTAATCCGTAAAACATTTGGTCGATCACATTTTACTACTAGCCGAAGTTTCAACAAGATTTTAAAGGCATTGAACACAATTGCAAAAGATATGATGGCTAAACTTGGATCCACAGTGGCAGAAAGAATAAGGGAAAGTACACGATTTTACCCTTACTTTAAAGTAAGTGATATGATGATGATGATGATGATGATGATTATTATTATTATTTCAGGATTGCATTGGAGCTGTTGATGGTACCCATATTCCAGCAATGGTCACCGGACGTGATACAAGCAGCTATCGTAATCGTCATGGAACAATTTCACAAAATGTTTTAGCAGCTTGTAATTTTGATTTAGAATTTATATACGTGCTCAGTGGATGGGAAGGATCTGCACATGATTCAAAAGTGTTAAGTGATGCTTTATCAAGGAGAAATGGACTTAAAGTGCCACAAGGTATAGTTTTATTAATTTTAATTTTATTGACACTTGCTATTATTTTTTAGCTTCTATTTACCACTTTTTTAACTTAATTTTAGGTAAATATTTTTTGGTGGATTGTGGGTTTCCAAATCGACGTCAATTCTTAGCTCCTTTTCGAGGTGTACGTTATCATCTTCAAGATTTTGCTGGCCAAGGTCGTGATCCTCAGAATGCAAACGAGTTGTTTAATCTTCGTCATGCTTCCTTAAGAAACGTAATTGAGAGAATATTTGGTATATTTAAATCGCGGTTCACAATTTTCAAAACAGCTCCTCCATTTCCATATAAAACACAAGCAAAGCTTGTGTTAGCTTGTGTAGGATTACACAACTTTCTTCGCAAGGAGTGTCGCTCTGATGAATTTCCAGTTGAACTAGATGATGAAGCTTCATCATCTTCATCATTATTAGTTAATGAAGGGAACGATTTTAACTCATTTATTGAGACTCAAGAGCAACAAAGAGAGCACGCTAATGAATGGAGGGCTGCTATAGCTACTGATATGTGGAGCGATATTGGGGTTATTAACAATAATGGATATTAGAGATTTTATTTTTCATGAAAGGCATAAATTGAATAATAAAACGTTTGAAATACTTTTATTTATTTTATATAGTTGAATAATTGATTAATGTTTTGGTTATCTATTTATATAGTTGAGGTGACTATACTTTTATTTTATGTATCATGCTTTTTAATCAATTATTAACATGATAAATATAGTTTTATCAAGTTATAAATATTATATTAATTAGTGAAAGTTTTTTAATGTCTGTGAAAGTCTATGGAAGTATATTGGAAGTCTGTGAAAGTTTTTCATATTGTTTTTAAAAGTCTATAACAATCTATAAAAGTTAATGAAAGTTTTTTAAGAAGAATTTATAAAAGTCTTCAAAAGTTTTTTATGAATCTGTGAAGTCATCAAAAGTTTATGAAATTCTATAAAAGTCATTTATTAAAAGAAGTCTATGAAAGTCTCTCGTAATCATGATTGAATACACCCCTCTAAAATTTCAAATTTTATAAAAGTCATTGACATTTTGAATATCTCATAACTTTTATAAACTCTTAAAAAGTTTTGAATGAATACCTCATAACTTTTATATACTTTTTAAAAGTCATTAAAAATTTATATTGAATACCACATAACTTTTATAGAATCTTTAAAAATTTATATTAAATACACCCAAACTTTTAAATTTTATAAAAGTCATTAAAAGTTTAGATTTAATACACTCTCCTTAAAAGCAAGATTTGTCCAAACTTTGTTAAACCACAAAAAGAAACTGCTATTTTTTTTGTGTAGAGTTGTATGTATGTCTTTGTTGCAAGCTGTTCCATACAAGAGGTTTGACCTATATATATATATATTGTAAAAAGAAAAAAAATATGAAATCTATAAAAATCTTATTACAATTTACAATCATATTTATATCTATACCTATAAATATTTTTATTTTAAATAATCATAATATATATATTTTTTTATACATGAATAATCTGTCTTTAAGAAATAGATTATAATTCTCAAAAAAAAAAAAAAAAAGCCAAAAAGATTATTGTTACTATTTTTTTCTATTTATTTATTCCCAATTATATATTTATAATAATAATAATAATAATTATTATTATTATTTTCATAGAAACCAACTAGACAGGAGACGGCCATGACAGAGGCACCTATAATATGAAGCTTCAAGTCTTCGGCTTCAGGTTTCTCTGATTCTACCAACACACAATGGACCCAATTCCCATTCTATCAATAAACCCTCCAAAAACCCGAAAATGCCCTTCATGTCCCTTCCACTTCCACCTTCTCTTCATTTTCTCTCTCCTCGCCACAACCACCGCCTCCGAAATCCACTACTCCACCCACTGCAACCACATCGTCCCAGAGTCCCCCACTGACCCCACCAAGCCCTCCGCCGTCTCCGCATCCCAGTCCCTCCTCCTTTCCGCCGCCTCCTTCTCCGGCGGAGACCCCTTCTTCCACTTCCACCCCGTCAACTGGCCCAATTCCGCCAAGTTCTTCTCCACTTCTGCCCGCAGAACCGCCACCGACGGCGTCTTCAGTGTCCAAGCCATACTGACTCTGACAATCCCGCCACCTTTCAGCTCCGCGCGCGGCGGTCGGAGCTTGCGGCAACGGTTTTTCAGGGTCCGAGGGCCGAAGTTCCCGGTCCGGAGAGGCGTGGCGCGGTTTCGGCTAATTGGGTATTGGTCAAAGTCGAATGGGAGGCTGTGTATGGTTGGATCCGGATCCAAGTACGGAAATTCAGGTAAAGTTGAGACCTTTAATGTAGTTTTGAAGCTAAATTACTCTAGTCGTTTGAATGTTAGTGTTGTTGATAGTTTGGTTAGTGGGGTGTTGGAAAGTGTGGATTCTGAGGGTAGTTTGAGTTATTTCAAGCCGGTTTCGATACTGGGTGTGGCTCAGTTTGATGAGAGGCATTATGATTTTACGTTGTTAGATGAAGAGAATGTTAATAGTAGTTTGTTTGTTGGTGGAAATGATCAAGTGGAAAGTTTGTCCATTAATGATGTGGATAAAGGAGTGTGTTCATTGCTTGGTTTGAGGAACTTTAGGTTTGATTTGGAGTATGGTGGTGGTGATTGTGGTAATGGTAGTGGTAATGTTAGCTGCACTCCTGTTGGTGGGAATGTTGGTGATGTACCAGGGAGGTCCTTGTTTTTTAAAGGGGTTCGGTGTGAAGAGAAGCAGAGAATGTATATGTTGTTGGGGTTTTGGAATTCTAGCTTTATGAGTGTGAGGTTTCCTTTTGATCCGAATACAACTTTGCTTGCTGAGGGGGCTTGGGATGAGAAGAGGAATCAGCTCCTTGGTGTTGGATGTCGGATTTTGAATTTCACTGAATCGTTGAGAAATGCTTATGTTGGAGATTGTTCGGTCAGATTGAGTTTGAGATTCCTAGCAGTTTTTAACATAAGGAATAGGGATACCATTGTGGGGCAAATTTGGAGTAGTAGAAGTGAAAATGATTCGAAATACTTTGGTAAAATTGGGTTTGGAAGTTCTGAGGAAGTATTAGTTGGTCTCCCTGGTTTCAGATATGATTATTCTATGCTTGATGTCGCTAGGAAATCTTGTGCAGATAAGAATGTTGTTAGACACAAAGGAAAATCATACCCTAATGCTTATTCGGTAGACATGAGGTTTGACATATCGGTAAAAAATAGCAAAGGACAAACAGCACGGGGTTTTGCCTCTCCATTTTTTGTGAGTGATCAGTTTTATGAGCACCAATTGTATGGGCGCCAACTTGTGCCACCATTGCTAAGGTCAAATGCATCTGTTCTTCAGCCGAGTAATGACCACAGCAGTTTGCTGAATATTAGTTACAAGATCAGTTTCACACCTGAATTTGGTTTCAACTTTGGTAAAGGAAAGATGTCTCCATCTGAAACTGTGAAAATTTCAGCTGAAGGAATCTATGATAGGGATACTGGTGTCTTGTGCATGATAGGGTGTCTACAGTTGAGGTCAGGTCATCAAAAGGAGAACTTAGCAAAGAATGATTCACTGGACTGTGAGATTACAATTAATGTCCAGTTTCGTGCATTGACTGCCAAGGATGCTGGAAATATCAAGGGAACAATTGAAAGCATGCGGGGAAAGTCAGATGCTTTATATTTTGGACGTCTTGAATTAGCTTCAAATTCAATTTACACTAGACAAGCTGTTGATTCAGTTTGGAGAATGGATCTAGAGATTACTATGGTTTTGATTTCTAATACACTTGCTTGCGTCTTTGTGGGCATACAGCTCTATTATGTGAAGAAGCACCCTGAGGTGCTTCCCTTCATATCTGTTGTATTGCTTATTATTCTTACACTCAGGTACATGATTCCATTATTATTGAACTTCGAGGCCTTATTCAAGGCAAATGGTAACCAGCAGAACATTTTTCTTGGGAGTGGTGGATGGCTTGAAACAAATGAAATAATCGTAAGGGTGGTAACAATGGTAGCTTTCCTTTTGCAGTTCCGTCTTCTCCAACTCACTTGGTCTGCAAGACAAGATGATGGAAGCCAAAAGGACTTATGGGATTCTGACAAAAAGGTTCTCTATGTTTGTTTACCATTATACATTGCTGGTGGGTTGATTGCATGGGCTGTTTATCTATTGAAGAACTTCTTTGACCGGAGTCATTTTATACAACCTCGTAGTAGTGTGTTTTCTCGCCAGTGGGACTTGTATCACCAGCACTCTTTTTGGGGTGTTCTAAAATTGTATGCTGGGTTGGTCCTTGATGGGTTTTTGCTCCCACAGATAATGTTCAACGTTTTCTTTAACTCGACAGAAAAGGCTCTTGCTGCATCCTTTTACATCGGAACCACCCTTGTTCGTCTGCTGCCCCATGCTTATGATCTTTACAGGGCTCACACTTCTGCTTGGTACTTTGATATGTCATACATTTATGCAAATCCTAAAATGGACTTGTACTCCACAGCCTGGGACATCATCATACCCTGTGGTGGCCTGATCTTTGCTGCCCTCATTTTCTTGCAGCAGCGGCTCGGTGGCCGGTTCATTCTCCCCCAGAGGTTCAAATACAGTTTTGGGTATGAGAAGGTGTCAGTAAGTAGCAGTGTGGAATTGCAAGAAGATGCTGTTAACAAAAACTCAAGTAGTTCATGATAGTATCTCAGTACATAAACAAATACACAGGACTTTTATAGAAAGCTATACTATTTGTGTTATTTCTTTCTGTCAATAGATGCGCTGCTTCCAAGATGAGAAAACCAGCTTTTATTTAGTGTCAAGTGGTGGGGGCAGTTTTTTTTATTAAAATGCATGGTTGGAGATATGTATTTACTAATCTTTAGTGTCACGGTATTATAAACTGAGGGTTGAGTACATGGAGAATGATAGTGGAGTTTTTGGTTTTTGAATTGGCACATGGCAGTATATACTTTTTGCTTTTGCTTTCTTTGTTTTGTCTATTTAGCTATAAATTCAAAAGTTCATTAGCAATTCAACTTACCAAAATCAAATTTATAAAGTTCACCATCAAACTCATTTGACTAAAATCAAATTTACTTGCATTGGTATAAGAACAGGTGAGCTGCTTTCAATTTCATGTAATGTAATTCAGTTAGTCCCACCATTATCTTATCAAGGCATGGCTGATGTTACTCTATAAATTGAAAATAATGTAGTAAAAAATGTAAATATATATATAAACAAATAATTGGTATCAGCATCCTATGAAGTCTGTTTTAGTAACATAATCAACAAATTATTTATTTGTAGTTTTTTTTTTTTTTAAATTACCAGAACTGGTTCAGAAAACAATCGAGATCAAATGAGATAAAACACTAATGATGTGACCCACACATAGGTGGGGGAGCTACTCAAATAATGATGAGAGGAAAATTAGACCCCTTTGTGACAAAAGGGTGTCGAACCATGATCGTTCAAAGGACTCTAATGGGCCAACAGTGTTTACCACTACATCACAGATCATTTGACAATGATTTATTTGTAGTTAATCAACAAATCTGTTTTAGTAATATAACCAATAGTAACATAATTAACAATTTGAGATCTTTTATTTGTTTGAATACCGAAATGGATCCAAGATTTATCAGAAACTGCCAAGATCAAATAATACCAAAACAATACTTGCACAATCCGGATATTTACTCTTATAAATAAAAGATTATTACTCCTATAATAAGAGAGAAAAACTATACAATAAGACACGGCATGTGTTAATTTATATAAAACACCTACTCTTATAATAATAAAAATATATATACACAATGAAAGGTGTTGTGCATCAGTTTGAGATTTTAAGGATCACAATCACCATGATATTCGTATTCGTAGAATGAAACTAGTTTGATCTTTGATTAAATTCTATTTTCTTATGAATGGGATATTATTATAAACGTTATTGCACATAAACGTCATTCATTACAATGCTAAATTGCTAAATGCATATCAGGTGGGAATGGGATTATCCTCGGTAAAGGATTAAATTCTCTGATAACAAAAATGCCCAAAAGAGGATGATTGTATTGGATGATGTAAATACATTTAATGCAGGAAGACTTTTTAAGAAGAACAAATTGAAATCATACGCATATTTGGGTGGAGATTTCCTTTTCTAGGAGAAACTCACCACCAAAAAGGTAATCCAATATCATAACAAGTAATGATTTTCTGGGGAAGATCAGCATTTAGGGAAATTGATGATAGTGATTTTCCAACAGCAGAGACTTGAAATGGGCATTTTTCTTGGAACAAAATTCCTCAAAAATTAAGGCTAGGTGACAGTAAACAATATAAAAACAAAATGGAAATGGCATTCACTACTCTACTGCTACTGCAAAACTACAATAAAAGCTAGACTGTACAGTACATAAACAATATGTACATAACCGCAACTGACATAATTAGATTAAAAGTTTTGAACAAGTCCTCATCACCCACCGGACAACCCCGATGCCAGCTACTCCAACCCGATTTTCTGAAATAGAAACAAGTGCTCAACATTATAACTTTATCGGAAAGGGAAAACATAAACAGGCAGAAATTGTGCATGGATGATGAGTTGTATAGTCTAGAAAAGTGAAAAATGACATTACAATTGAGTTGAAAATCGAGTAGACGTAGCAAACAATGTTATTCCCTTTCTATCAATGGTTGAGAAGTTACTAAAATATAAGTTCAAGCCCGGTTGGGCCACTTAAGTTAGATAATTTGTCATGATTTAAACACTAAAAGAACTGCCATCTATGCTTTTTCTTTTTTCAAAAATATTGGTTAAGAAAATTAAGTAATAGAAGTTGAATTAAATGCATACATGGCAGTTTTTGCACCTACCCCATAGCCTGCTATATCAAAAGCCAAGGATTTTCTTGAAAAGTTATGTTTGATACGTTGAGCCTTCACTCACTCTCCTTCCATAGTGCTTAAAAGTGCATAGATTTCCATCAGCTTCTTTCTTCTTCACTGACTTAATCTATCTTACCTTAATCTATGTCATCATCCCATCAATAGTAACAACAATCAAATATGATGTTAGTTGTCAATTATATGATAAAGTTTCATGGTACCAATCAACACACCCTATGACCATTTACATTTGGGGATGGATCCATTTCCATCCCCATTCTGATCCCTAAATGGGGATGGGGATTTGGGAATTTGTGTCCACAGTGATCCAATAACATCCCTAATATAAACTCAGTTTCCCTACAGCACCTAGGAAAAATGTTTATGAAATACTGAATATTTCATTTGTGAAGAAAGATTTACCAGTCACAACCACCACTGAACATGAACAACATGTACAGAACCACAAAATCCACAATTAGACAAATAGTTTTATCCTAACAATGTTCGAGCATAATGTGCGAGCACAGCTGAACAGAATATAAGAACTTGATCAGATACAAAATAAAGAAGAAATTCTAATACTGTATTTCAATCTAGAAACACTTCCTCCTTCATCACTTGTCATACCAAAAGTTCAAGAATGAACCTATTCGACCTTTTTGCAAGTAAGTCTAACCTAGTACCCAAGTATACACCCATCAAACAATGACTGATCAAAACAATATTCTCCAAAACAAAAGGAAATAGACATGTTAAGTCCACTTTACTTTCCATTTATGCAACTAATTATAATAATATTAACATTATCAATTCAGTTAAATAGACTGTCCCACATAGTTCACCAAGTTATCACTGAAACTAAGAATGAGATGCATACGAGTTTCTTTTACATGAGCCCAAACCATGATGAATTTCTGCACACATTTAGTGACAGGCTGACCTTGTGGCCTTAAAACAAATGCCAGAAATTCACACATTATTAACTAAAATATAAAGTTTTGCATACTTTTAGACTCACAGCAAATAATTTTATGTAGTAAAATTTAAGTTGCTCAAAGAAAATACAGTAGCACCTATTTAAATATAAAGATCAGCAGTTGACACGATTTAGATATAACTTCAACTAATGTAAAAATGTTTATTGTGTTAGCAAAATGAGAAATAAGGATATGAACTAGAAAATTTGAGAAAAACAGTGAGATAGAAATTTACCCTAAAATAAAGCATCAGTTCGATTTTTTGCCAGTGAGAATACGAGAAATCTGTAAACCTCTGCTGAATGCTTCATTGAACAGGATCCTAGTCTGCATTGATTGGAACCCAGGCAACCATGACAGCAATGCCACAGGGACCAAGACAATCACTCCAAACAACAAATCATACAACCGAGCCAAGGAAACCACTGTATCCCAGACCACAGTGGACTGCAAAAAAGATCTAAGAACCTGGGCAATCGATATTAGGCCCCATCCAGTAGGGATGAATGCCAAGAAGCTTGTCACAAGATCAAAAAATTGGAATCTTGTGAACTTCAGCAATATGACTAACACTAGTACGATGAGCACAATAACTAGCAGCTGAACTAGACGATAGTAGATGTGATCCTTTGCAGCATATTTATCCTGAGCATATGCTAAGATTACGTAAATCCCAACCAGCACCATCATGTATATCCATGATAGCAAGTAAACAGCTATACTAGTGTTCCCACCACTAATTTGCAGCTGATAGACGATGCCATACTGAAAGAAGAAGAATCGAAGATCTAAAATGATTTCCAGCAGCTTTCCCCAAAGGCCAGTTGTCCTCAGATGGTCCTGTTCCTCATACCACCATGCTTCCCAACTCTGATCTGCTTTTGTAAAAACTCCAGTATACCAAATCCAGTTTATAAAATCGTCGAAGTCATAGACAGTCTTCAGCCAGTCAAATCCAGAAGGATTGAACACAAAGGGAGACATTATCCATGAGACCACGAGGAACCAGCTTGTGATTGACATTGCTATGTAAACAAAAGTATACTTTGCCAAGGGGCTGTGAAAAGCATACACTATCAAAATAACCCCAAGCTCAATTGCCTTCACAAAATGGCTTCGAGAATACAGTCTATAGTTCTCAGCAAACTTCTTGTGCTCAACCACAAAACCACGCCCAGTGGCTCGGTATTTGGCACCCCCATGAAGAATAGTCCGACCAAAATAATGGGCACGAGTTCCCAAAGAGAATGTGTAAAAAAGAGATGCAAGCTGCAGCTGCATCGTCAAAAAGTCCCAGACTGCTGGAAGAAACCCATGCTCAAGAGAGTTTTCCACAATCATTGGTAAAGCAGTGAACAGACCAAGTTGGATGACAAACTGCTGATTCAGAATTGTTCCTAGGGCTGCATTGTCACTACTATTCATGGCTGCCTTCTCAATCCCACTGAGAGCAAGATAAAGACGGCCCCATAAAAATGTATAAACAGTCAAGACTACCATCAATGAGTCAAAGTAGAACCCCACGGTTGTATAGAAAAAAGAGAGCATCCGAAAGAAGTCCAATCTATGACCCAAGCGATATACATCTCTGCTCAATACCTGCTCGCCGTTGCCACTAGCAACCTTGGCCTCAAACATGGATATCTGATTTAACCCAACATCCCTTCCCTTCGCCACCTGTATATATTCATGGTGTGTCACATTACCACCTCGCAGTGTACAATTGAAGCCGGCAAATATGTCCTCACTAATATTAATTACTTTGGAAGCCTTGCTAATTCCACCACGAGGCAAGAACCAGAATCTATCAAACACATCAGGATGACCATAATGCATTCTCACCTTTAAAGGATTGGCTAGAACACGCTGCCCAAGGGTCACAAAACTAGTTTCCTGAGCAGACATGAACCAAGCAAGAGAAGACACTGAACCAGAGAAGATATTCTCACGGACTCCCAATATGGTCGGCTTTCTAATACCATAATAATCGTTGAATTCCTCCAACAAATTACGCATCTTGAGTGCTTCCTCAAAGTAATTATCTTGGTTCATGTCAATGGTTTGAACTGCATCACCCCGAGTAAAGATTATGGCATGGTTTTGATTTTCTGGTTTGCCTTCCCCAAGCTTCAAAGGACCGGGCAATCTGATCCGATATATTTCCACCTCTCGTTCCAACTCCTGATCGTACTTCACTAGAACTGAGTCATACTGAACTTCATTCCTCCCTAAGTGAACCTCATCAACATAGGCAACTCGAAGAGCATCATTGTTTTGCAACAGAATCGAAATCTCGTCTGCACGCTGGTCCCGGCTTGCCTTCAGCAGGCCGTACATCTGGCAAGTGACAACATATGTGAATTTCAGCAGAGCACTTCCAGACTCGTGCCCTTTAAACAAAAGACTTACACCACTTTTTGTTTTAAGAAGTTTCTTAGAAGATGGTGGCCCAGGTCCATCCAAACCACTATTATGGCTGTGTGAACCATGAGAAGCTAGTTCCATCTCCGATGCAGAATCAAGAAAGGCTAGCATCTTGAGAGCCCTATAGTAGTACATCATTCCCCTCACAGTACGGGATAATGTCTGCCCTCTGTATGATGCCCAAAGACGGAGTTCCCTAGTTTTTTGTTTCCAGATATCATCGTCCTCCCCCAGGCCCTCTCTGCGCATCCGCTCCATAAAATTCTTCCATTCATCTTCATAGATCTTCTGCAAATAAAACAGAGTGGAAATGCCGTCTTCATTCTCACGTCGAAGCATCTCTCTGCTATACATTACTTCTTCATCATAATACGGAGTTAGAACACTGAAGGCCAACATTTTCTCAACATAAGGTGCACGAGGCATGTTCATAAACAGTGAGTTGCAAAAGAAAGCAATACGCCGTCTTGCCTCCACATTCATTGGCACACCTTGCATTGAGTCTCTCGAAGAAAGAATCGTATGTAAACGCCGAAGCTGCCTATTAAAGAAATCATCTTCGGCGTCAGGGAAATTCAGTGCATTTTCAAAGAGCAATCCTTCATCTGATGTTGAACTACGAGATGCTAGACCTTCCTGCCTCAATTGGCGAGTTGACCTCTTCGTCCTAGGAAATTCTCGAACAGCAAGTTCATATAACGCCTGCAATATATTCACAGCCTTACTCCGATCCTTCTTTGGGTCAATCAGAAGCTCAACAAGAGAAATCAACTTGGAATGAATTTTAGGTAGGACGGACATCTTGTATGCCTCAGTCATCTTCTCAATGTGCATGTAGTTTTCCATCTCTGTGAAAAACGTTGAAACAATAGAATTCTCTTCTGTACCATATTTGACAACTGTAAGAAGCAAATACTTGACACTATCATAAGCTTCAATGACAGCACACCGCCTGTACTCATTCTTGCATATCTTCAACCAAAGCCACCAGTCCGGTGCTTCTGCCAGCTCTGTTGCCTCACTGAGTGCAAGCAGCAGCTCATTGCAGAGGAGGACGCAAGGCCAACGAATAACCCTAATGCTCCAACAGTTAGGTGACAGCTCCAAGAGCTCAAGCTCTCTATCACTGATAATGTCTTCCTCCCTGAAACTCAAGATTATTTCATTCCATATCAAGGCAAACTGGGTAGTTTCCACTTGGCTTGATTCAACCTTCTTGTATGCCTGACCAAGGCCATAACGCAACTTCAATCGGCGCACTGCATCTCGGAGCTTCCTCACTAATGTTGCATTTGGATTTAGCAGCTGTTCTTCAGGCATCAGGTTAAACTGCAAGGCACTAGCAAAGAACTGAAACCTAAGCCTAAGCTGCTCAATATTCCTGATCTCACCCAAATGTGAAAACAATCCAATTGTTGCACCAACAACAGACGAAAAAATGGAATACCAAATTTGCAGATCCATTAAATAAATCAAAACAACTGGGAGCCACAACGAAACAACAGCAAGTCTATTCGTGCCACCAAAAAACTCATGCCAATTGTAGTCCACCCTCCTCACCCTCAAAAGTGCCATGGTTGGGCTAACCAGGGGCTTGATCTGAAGAAAATAGCTAAATGAAAACTTTGAGACCAGTAATGCAATCCAAAACAACGTATACTTTATATTATTAACCAGCCCTTCCCTCAATCCACGACCCACAAAAATCCGAGTGTGAAACCACCACGTGAATAGGTACACGATAGGCCAATCCGACTCCTCAATCAAATTCCTTATCCAAGGAAGAATGAAAAGCACCAACGACAACAGCTCCGGTATAATAAACACAACAGCAGCCTCAAGAAACGTCACAACCCTCCTATTCGCCTCATCTGACCACCCCTGATCAGCATTCTTCTGACTCCAAATCCTCCCATACAGAACCCCAAACACAACAGTCCACGTCAAAGCAACAACGCTCTTCAACACCATCCTCACGCAAATCCACTTCGTCTCCCTCGACACCAAGCTATACTGCGTCCCTGCATCAAGCATCGACTGCAAAAACCTAAGCCCACCCCAAGTGATAAAAACACTCAACAGCTCAACCTGGACATCCCTCCTATCCAACGCGTACCACGGAAACTCATCCAGCTCCCACGCAACAATAATCGCTGCCTGCCAAAACAATATCAACATAATCCAAACCCTATCGAAACTCCTGTACACATTCCAAAACAACCTTTGCTCCACAAACCCCGTCTTCCCTACCCTCTTCCCCTTCTCCGTCATGAAAAAACTACTACTGATATCAATAGGCCATTTCAAGCTCCTAAAACACCTCTACTCCAAAAATACTCATTTATATCATCATAATTCCTCCAAGCCGAATGTGGTGCCGTCCCATTCCTACTATTCTCGGCTCTCAGCCTTAATAGTCTGATAAATTGGAGTCACAATCTTGTTCAAAAACGCACAGTCACCAGAAATCAAAGGTATAAAAGGCCTACCAGTGTTATCATCTATCTTTTCATCAAGTACATAGTTCAATTCCATTGCCATGTGATGGTATATATAACAAACACATTCGGGTACGAAGCGGAGGTTGGCGGACTCACCCCATATCAGCAGGAAGAGAGACACGTAGAGGAGCTCACGGCGGAGGGACGTCTCGTCGCGGCGGCTGGAGGGGAGGATGATCTGGGAGCGGCGGCCGAGGAAGGAGCACCAGGAGGAGTAGTTGTTGAGGAGCTTCTTGCGGAAGCGGCGGAGGACGTTGTGGTCGAGGGTGCCGGGGGAGGCCGGCGGTGGGTTGAGGCGCATTTGGGCGTTCGCGAGGTGGAGGACGAGGTGCTCCCTCTGGTTTCGTACGTTGGCGTCTTGGAAGCCGAAGAAGTAGCCGAGCCAGTCCATTAGGTCCATGTGAGACTGCCATTCAATGAACGGCGGCTTCCGGAGGTCGCTCACGTGACGCAACGCTGCCGCCGCCGCCCGTACTTCCGGGTATCTTAACGATGGGTGTTCTGATATCAGGCTGTGGATTGGGATTATGTTGTAGACTTCAGGCATTGGCGGTGGAGCTGGTGGCGGCGCGTGGAGTTCATCCCGGCCGCGCGTGGGATATTGACGCTGTCTTAAATTCATGGCAACTACTAGTTTCGTTAAACTAGTTTACTTGACATCATTTTCTTACAAATTCTGCTTCCGCTTTTGGTCTTGAAAGTGCTTCCAAGACAACAAAATAAGAAACGGAAAGTGGAGTGTGGAGGAAAAGAGTGTAAAAAGAAGAGATCGCTTTGGTGATTGTTTAAGGAATTTAGGCAAAAGCACTTTGGATAACACACGAAAGTGTTGTATGTTTTACTGTTCGAAAACTGAACTCTGTTTGTGGAGTCAGCCACGCAGTTTGTCTGAGACGTGGTGTGCACGCTCCAATCAGAGAGGAGGAGAGTGGGGAATGTGGAACCCAGTAGATAGAGCAACAGTAATGCAATTGACAACTGAGAACAAGTTTATATCGTGGTGGTGACGTGTAAGACCCGGGCTAGTAAGAGACTGGCTGGCGTTGGTGATGGTGCTGGACTCTGGTGGTCTGCTGGCTGCTGTTCCACTTTGCTGCTTTGAAGTTTTGAAGTAGACATTCAAATTTAATATTTCTTTGTGTTTGCGTTACTCAAAAATGCCGAAGACCAACCAAACACCTCCAAAATGTTAAAAATACGGGCGTTAAAGAGAGTGAACAATTAATGATATCATTATGTCAGAGATGCTTCGAATGCTTCGTATGGTAATTTATTTGTTAAAAGTACTTCGTAATAATTCTATGTTGTATGTGGAAATTTTATTATTTAGAAGGAAAAACTTGAAGATTTAATGAATGTGCAGGCGGCCGTAGGATTTTTGCAATTGAAATACCGAAGTGTTAGGTGAAAGTCATTTGTCAACAGAAGAGTAAAACGGGAACCAACGGTTAGCCTTCGGTTTGATAAATATTATAATATAAGTGTTGTCCGGGGGCACGTTACGGAGATGACGTCGAGAGAGAATCTCTTCTGGGAACCGTTTGTCTGCTCACGTTGTGATGTAATGGAGAATTCAAAGTGTCACGTGTTACTGTTGTGGGGGTGTGAGAATTTTGTACGGTTGTAACAGCGCATGCAAAGCATATGCACATGTCGGCCATTGAGAGCATCTCGATTGCATCTAACTTTACTATAACTCATGATTGAAGATTTTAACTTTGATGGATTTCGCTCCGGTATATTCCTACTTGATTTTCAATTATTTGATAGGATGGTCCGTTTTATTGAGCAATAAACTCGCATTCTTTTGTCAACTTTTCTTCTTTTTAATTACTTTTCATCAACTTTTGGCCATTCCATAAAGTGAATAACTTTTGGTGTTTTGGGCTTTTATGTGCAATGCCACATTACTAACTCTAGAAGTTGGTTCAGGGTTGGATCGATTCAATATACATCACAACTTTTACGGGCCATCAGAACTTTGTTTGTATTTCATGTAAATATACATACATAAAATTGTTTGTAAATATGTAAGTGGTATGGTTCGTTAACCATATATAAAATTCAGGTTGTGCAAAATTATCAGTCCTGATTAAATTAAAGGCTTCTTAAATATGATTTCTAACGATTTTTAAAACCATTTGATCTAATGATGACTGTAAGTGTTACTAAGCATTAGATCTAGGGCTGTAGACAGTAGAGAGGTCCATGTACGTATGTGTATAGACCATGTATTTTATTTCAGCATAAGATCCAGGGGTGTAGATTGTAGAGATCCATTAGAAATATCCATGTATTAATTAAGCATAAGATGTTGGGGGTTGCCCTTTGTACGGTGTCCATATAATGTGTATAAGTTGATGAAAAAAATTGATGTCAATCTTTCATTTAGGAGTCAAACCACATCTAGTTTTGAGACAATATGGACGACTCTTGCTCTAGCATACCAACGTTGTGAGAGGTGACAAGCAAATCCACTTGCAAAGAATAGACACAATTTATCACCATTCACCAGTAATCTAAACAAGAACATGAGCCATCTTTAAAATGGTGGAAACGAAGCCTATCCCGAACGATTATTTCTCTGTTAGCAACAACTGAAATAAACTTGATCGCTGAATGACAATCCTCGCACATTCTAAGGTTCTTCACGATTCTAATAGCCGTACCATCACTAGTTTTCAGCAACCCAAATGCAATTGCGAGCTTCTCGCTATGATATCTAAGTGCATGTTCCCGCTCCTCTTCCTCTAGTTCGTGCATCACTGATTCAGATTCCGGTACATAACCTGCTTCTCTACACCTACTAATCAACTCATCTAAAGACTGATAGATTTGATTAGTGTCTGGGTGGGACTTGTCACCCATGCTAAATAAGTAAGTCCTTTGATCAATTTCTACAGTGCTATATCCGACTTCTTTCTTTAAGCTTTTTCTTATCATCATGTTTCGAACCGTTTCTACTCTATCCATCCTCCCAGCCAACGCGTATATATTGGATAGCATAACATAATGGCCCGGATTTTCTGGTTCTACAGATAAGAGATGCTCAGCAACTTCCACTCCAAGGTCAAAATTCTTATGCATCTTGCAAGCTCCAAGCATGGCAGTCCAAACTGCTGGAGCTGGCTTCTCAGGAATCACTTCTTTGATAAACTGATATGCTTCGTGGAGTAATCCAGCACGCCCAAACATATCAACCATGCAAACATGATGCTCCACTCCTGGCACCAATTTGTACTCTTGCCTCATGCTAGCGAACACACAGCGTCCTTCATGAACCAGCCCTGC
Organism: Nephelium lappaceum; assembly: GCA_021234005.1. Classification (NCBI taxonomy): domain Eukaryota; kingdom Viridiplantae; phylum Streptophyta; class Magnoliopsida; order Sapindales; family Sapindaceae; genus Nephelium; species Nephelium lappaceum. Next base: position 14,990,505 of record CM038010.1, read on the forward strand.
ATGAGCACAAGCAGCTAATACCGCAACAAACGTTATTTTGTTAGGCCATAAACCATAACGTTTCATTTGATTAAAAAGGTCCACCGCTTGTGTACCATAGCCGTGCATTCCATACCCGGATATCATAGCAGTCCAAGCAACAACATTCGATTCCCTCATCGAACCAAAAACCTCTCGCGCCCTACCCACATGTCCACACCTAGCATACATATTAATCAACGCGGTACCAAGAACCACATTCACATCAAAGTCTTGACCAACGACATACTCGTGGACCCAACGTCCTAGTCCAATATCCCCCAACTGAGCACAAGCCGCTAACACAATCACACAAGTAGTTGAATCAAGTTCTACTCCTAAATCTCTCATCAAATAAAACAACCCAATTGCTTCCTTAGCAAACCCATTTTGCTCATAAGCCGAAATCATCGAATTCCAAGCCACAACAGTTCTCTCGGGCATTTTATCAAACACCTTCCTCGCAACACCCAAATCACCAGTTTTTGCATAGAAACTAACAAGTGCAGCCTGAACATGCAAATCCAGATCATACCCAGATGCCAAAACGTGACCATGAATCACTCTTCCGACTTTCGAAGCCGACAAATCGGCGCAAGATTTGATCACAGCCGTAAGAGTATAATTCGACAATGAAAAATCGGACAAAATCATGCGACGATAAAACCAAAGACAATCAATAGAGAAACCCAGTTTAGAGGTCTTTACAACAATGGTGTCGAAGAGGAAGGAGTCGGGATCGGGAACGGCTAAGAAGACACGACGAGTGTAGGCGATGGAGCCGGCGGCGGAAGCGAGAGAAAGAAGCTTGGTGAGGAAAGACCGGCTGTGACCGGAGCCGGAGACAATAAGGCGGGCGTGGACTTGTTGCAGAAGCTTGAGGCGTGGACCTGCTAGTAGTAGAGCTCGATACGCTGGAGAGTGGTGTCGTTTGTCTCCCATGAAAACGCAAGCTTGCCATGAAGAAAATCATAAAACGAATGGAGAGTCGTATAGTTTTTTTATTTTTGCTAGTATTTTTAGTTGTTTAAATACATAATTTTAATTTTTTTATTTTTTGTTAAAATCAATAGTATATATATATTTTTTAATACTGGTACATGCCCAGCTGCCCAGACCAGCTGAAATATGAAATTAAGCTAGCTCATAACCATATTTACACATGGTCACATTGATTCTAATAAATCTTAACATTAGATGTGCAATGTAGCTAAATGATTACATCATTGTAATGGGAAGAGAAATGAAAAGAAAAGAAAGTCACCACTGAATAAACTGAAAGGTTTACACTATTTAACTGCAGAAAGGAGCATAAAATATGTAGAAAAAGAGGAGTGGATTCATGAGATGATTCAACCAGAATGACAGTAATGCATGTACGTAACAGAGAATGCAAGTCATGGTATTATAGACATAAGACAGTTGAGGAATTAATTAACTCATGTTACAGTCATGTATCAAAGTGTATCATTAAATTTGGACCAGAGTTAGCTCAAAAAGTAGAACCCCTTATGAGAAATAAAAGGTTGTAGAGGATGTAAGCTTTTGTCTCTTCATTCACCATACTCCATGATTGATGTTGTGACTGGTACTCTTTTAAGCAAATGGCAGCTAAACTCGCCTCTTTCTCACAATTCAGTGCAATGTATTGCAGAGTTTCAGTATAAGTACTGTAATCACTGTACATATGCGCTGTCATATTCAATGATTGAAGCATTGCTTCTCCACGTTGGTTGACAATAAACACAGATATGCCACCGTTATTCACATCTATAGCACGAAACCTGAAAGGATTAGAGCATAGTTAGTTCAGGCTGTCAAAGCACACATCAAGATTGCAGTGCTGACTGATAGCGAATTTCATTCTTATATCATATTTCATGAACTATTTTTAAGCCACAGCTGACCAAGATCCTAGAAGAGGTATTTCACAAGAACAACCAAAGACCACTGCCTTGGCAAGTCGTGACTCAAAACCATAATAATGATAACACCATCACATACCTCTCCGGGGGCAGCCCTAGTGCCGTGCAGATCAAAGCCCTTAAAATTGATTTGTGAGTGACAACCAAAAAGTTGGCTCCCTGATGAATGAGTGAGAGCATGTCAAACAAATTTATTCAAAATAAGAGGGGCATAAAAAACACTAGAGCTAGGAAAAGGAAGTACAGGTGTTAATAGGATTTCCCTCCAAGCCTCTCTAGCGGTTGCCCACAGTCTTCTTACAGGGTACACTCCATTCACAGAAAAATTAGCAGGATTTTCTCTCCATGTTATGTACTCCTTCGGATATATCTGCCTAGCATCCGCTGCCTCCAGATTCTGAATGCGATTTAGTCTTATAGAAGCAGAATAAAGTGATATATATATATATGAAAGAAGCATTGTTTCCAAAGTTTAACAGATTAATTAATTCAACCAGGTATCAAGCCGTTAGCTAAATAACTTCAAAATGTAAACACAACCAGTTTTAAGTTTACGATTGACTGAGTTGCAAATAAGCAAACAATTACAAATAAGAAAACATGCACTGAACTATAACATGATCAATTTCATCTGTAAGCGGATCGTAATCTGTTGTTTTAATAAATATGATATGGATATCATACTAAGAAGACGAAGCAAAAGCTGTTTCAAGCAAATGTAATGAGTTTTAGAACTTTCTTGAACATAGAAAACGAAAGAAGAACAAGAGGGGACAGACCATTTTTCATGCCTTCGAGGAAAAACAGATGGGCCTCCTTCAGTGAATCAAGGAAAACCAGTGGCTCATCCCTCCCTTGCCACATAACTTCAGCAGTGGACTGCATTAAAAACCCACATTCAAACATTATAAAACTAAAACTGAATATCAGTGAGCTTAACAGTGCTATCTATACCTTGGCACGAGATATTGGACTCGAGAAGCACTGATCAAAGTATATATTCTTTAAGGCTTCACGACACTTCTCAGCTTGCCTAACACCAGTTTCTGTTAATAAAGACAAGTTTGAGCTTCCCTGCATCAGTATATAAAGTAATCAAGTTAGAGCAGTTTTAAGACAGAGATGAGTTAAACTTGGAACTCCAAGTTTACAAAAAGTGAACAACTGCGTAGAAACCTGAAAGAGAAGATTAAGACAGATTAAAAACAGGTCAAGGTGAAGGATATGAGAACGAAACTGAAGTGAGGAATTTTGGTAGTTTATGTTCTTGTCAACCAGTGAAATTCAGGTAGCACAATTTTTAGTGTCCTAGAACATAATGCAACCTTCTTATTACAAGCCTGATAGACTACGAAATTTAGGTAAAGCTGAAAATACAAGAAAATGGATGTTACAACCAAAATGTTTGCACTTGTAAAGGATAATCAACTCGAGCATCCCACATAGCCAATAAACATAATACAAAGTAGTGTACAAAGGATGAGAATATATCAACTAACCTGCACTCTACCTTCATCATTCCAAGAGCTGAGACCATGCCTTACAAGAGTGACCTTTTTCGGCGATTTTAACAACTGTAGAGTGAGAGATGTTGTCGCTCTTTGAAAATCAATTGCACCGCCAGTCACAGAAGCATCATCGTGAAGTTTTTCTGCTGTAAATGCATTATTGAAACCAATTTCAAATTGGAATAAGCACACACAATAACTTTGCAGAATTATTTGAACATTCTTGAGGGGCACTGACAAAACAAAACCTCGTATAGAGAAAAGGAGAGAGATACTCTGCTGAGATTTTCAGTGAGAATTTTCGACATTTTATTACTAATCAATGTCCCTACAGCTCTACAAATTTTCCACCTTTGAACGAAAATTCCACCCTCCCTCTTCCATGCATCTTTTCTCAATACAAAACCACAATGAATCCTTAGCACAGCATAGGAAGCACAGGGAAGTAGCTAGGAGCTTTGTGGTTACTGATTGGCCAATTTTACTATCTCTGAATGTTTAGTCTTAGTGCAGCAAACATCAAAATTTCACATTCAACAACACACAATACTACAAAAACCATCAATGTGTTAAAGCCAGTAGGGCAGCCTAAAAGTCACCATAGATAAACCCTTCAATGCAAGAACCAAACAAGCCAAAATCCTCCGATAGAACTTCACATGGGGTCTTGTAAATCTTACTAAAAGAACAAAAAATTGCATAAACACATACTTATCTGATCCCACCTGATAAAAACACTCTCAACCAATCATTTTTTTCAATACAAAAAAGAAACTTTTCAATCTACAATCAATAATCACCTAGTAGTTCAATATCTCATCAAGTTGTTATGCAGTATCAATCAAAGCAGAGAGAATAGTGAAACTTACCAGCGGTTGCAGGTGACTCTGGACTAGAATTTGAACATGTAACTCTATGTGTTGAACAGGAACTCTTCTGATATCTAAAGTCTCTTTTAGAATCAAACTTGGAGGTTAACTTCGGACACAGAGGAAGGGTCAAAAAGACAACTCCAGAAACCATTTTGTTTTGTTTTCAACTGGGTGGTTGGTTTTGTGTGTTCATAGTCTGAAGGTCGTTGGTTTCACTTACATTGTAGTGGATATGCAAGTTTGTGACAGTTACGAAGTCATTTATGAGAAGATTTTAGTGTGTGGATGACGTGTTACCGATAATGAGAAAAATGAAATCTTATTGCATGGTGGAGATTGATCTGCCTGGAATTTGGCACCTTTTGGGAAGTGAATTGTCTTGTCCTGAGTCTCCTGACATTGCAGATTCTAGGATATGCCAGAAATGTAATACAAAATTCTGGGATGGGTATTGTCTCGTTTAGAGTCTGTTTTGTTGGATCATTAATGGAAGGCTTGTGATTATATTAGTATTAATACATGATTAATAAAATGCATCAAATAAACTATCAGATTATATGATAAAATTATCTTTATTGAAACATTGATTTCTTTGAATTATTTCTCTGTTAGGTTATAACCAATATAATCAGCTAAGATAGAAAGTTTGATGATGTCAATGAGATAGTGTAAAAATACATTTAGTGATTGTTAGAGTTAGTGGTGAATTTCTTTTGTGACTTTTGGCAAAAAAAAAAAGTAAAACATTTTTGTTATATCAAAAACTATTTAAAATACAATCTCAAGAAACATTGATGTATAAATATTTTTCTACAATAATGTTTTCTAGGTGAAAAACATACTTTGTTATAATGCCTATTAAGTGTTTTGCTAAAAAGCATAAAAGTATATATTTTTATGCAATATTATTACACAAAAGCATTTCTTATTGGATCAATTTCAATTTCAAATGTACTCATAGTCAATTATGAGTCTTCTTGGTTGTGGAATGATAGCATCATCATAAATCCAAAGAATAAAATTTTGGAACCTTAGGTAAGTTATTAAAGGATTTGTTGCATTTATTTTCTATCTCAAAATCATTTTTGCTCGCAAAAAATGAAAACTGAAATAGTTTAATAATAAATCTTTTATACTATATCAATAATATTACGAGTTTAAGATATTCTAATAATTCATAAAAGTTAAAAAAAAAAATTCATAAACTATTCATTAGATGCTTGATAATTAATCATTGACATTTATCTATTAAGTACATCTGTACCTTCATACAAACTATGATTTATAGATGGATCAAAATTAGAGGAAAGTTAAATACATAAAAAAGAGAGAATAAAAGGTTGCAAACAAATGAAGGAGGGAACCCTCTTAAGGATTGAGAGCTATAACAGGACTTAGGATAGCATGCAGAGAAGCAAGAAGAAGCAGTAAGTAGATAATAACAGCTACAAAACCAGCAATAAGAGCCCCAGTGACATGGTCACAAAACTTGGGAACTTGTCCACAAATTGGCAGCCAACCAGCATGACTGTTCCCTTTCTTCCCCACATGAGCTATTGCCAATGCTGCTGAGATGCTTGAGGTCAACAGTGCTGTTACAGCCTATAAAACAAATCAACCCAATTAGATATATATCATCATATACAAATTTGAATCACATCTAATTAAATTTCAAAAGAAACCCTCTTGAAATTTGGTCTAACTAGCTATTCTGTTAAATTTCATTACCACATCCAGGATGATTATCAATCGCCAAAGCTTACTCTGCTTGGAAAACAGAAGGAGAACTAGAAGGCTGTAGCCACCTCCAATGGCTTCTGCAATCACAAAATACCTATACACCAAACATTAATTTGCAATCCAACATTAATGAAGTGTGTGTGTATATATATATAGGACATTCTACAATACACTTAACATAAATGCACTTAAAATTTTGACCATTCAATTTTCAATTAATCAGAGTTAATGATATACCCATTAATTGAAGATCAAGTCACAGCTCGTAGATTTGATTCATTGAAAATTAAATGGTCAAAATTTCAAATACGTCTATATCTAAATGCATTGTAGACTGTACCTATATATATATATATAAAATGTACCAATTAAAAAATATGACTTACTTGAAAACCGGTTCATTGCTATACTTAGCAGTGAATGTCAAGTTCAAAACTACAGCTGCTTGATGGCTTGTGATCATGACAACAATTGCAGCAATAGTTGCAGCCAAGGCCAGTAGCCTTAGAAGAATGATGAAAATGCACCTGTTATTGGTCATTTCTTCTTCTTCTTCGTACTGATCAGTCAAGTATTGAAGAGGGAAATGGGATTGTTTGCACAAATTTAAATGAGAATTCAATCACATGGCTTGACCAAGAAAATCGCTGCTGTGTTAGGAGAAGACAGATAGGGGGTGGTGCACTTGTTCCCTTCATGTTTTTCAAAAGAGCCACGTTTGGTTACCTGTCCATTGCATGAAAATTATGTGCTCTCTGTGCCAAAATGCACCATTTGTGATACCAATTAAGCAAACATTAGAGCTGATGATTTAGTATTGTGCAACTAATTACTCTCTTTTGTACACGTGTGAGACTCTGAAGTTGGTTTCATGAAAAAATTCATGCCTCTTGGACTGTCCTTCTATGCTGGAATTCTCCGGTGTCTGATCAACTACCCAGCTATCGGGACCTTGACGGCTATTACCATTGAATGCCGCGTGGATATCGAGTTTCTACCTTAAAAAGCCTTCCAAGAAGATGGTAAGGTAGGTGGTTACATGTCAATTACTCAATTTGTACACCAGAATTATTAATTATATATGTTGGTAAGTCCTAATCAGACATTAATTAAATTAATTTATATAATTCACTCTACTTATACAGAAGGGAACAAAAACAAGTCATACCAAACTTCGAAGTTGTGGCCTTTTGATTTGTACATGAGTGATGACTGATGAGTCCTTGTTTGCCTTCATTTGGGTATCATATAGATATCATGTATTGTTCCTGTGAGAGATTATTAAGAGTTAACAATTATGAGTGAAAATCAAATAAAAAAAATTTACGCGTGATTTTTTGAAAAAGTGTGAAAGTATTGATTTGTAACAAGATTTATATATATTAGATTATATCGATTACTTATTTAACTTTAAAACGGAAAACTCATCATCAAATGAAAGTGATTGTTATTCCTTAAAACCAGTTTTAATATTTTATAAGATATAATGAATAAATGATTAATTTGTAATTTTAAATTAGGAATAAGGAGTAATTGGGTGTATGGAGAATCTTCCTTTTCATGGTAATAAAGCCACCATTTTTATATTCTCTAATGTTAAAAAATTTTCTACAATTTCCTTACGGTTTTAGTTAGTTATATATTTAATAAAAATGACATTAAATTACAAAATTTTTACTACTAATGTAATATATGTAACATTCAATTTCACATAATTGAGGTAGATATAAAGACCTTTATTACACTTTTTTATTTTTGAAACTCGACATCTTACAAGTGAAATACTATCATCACAAATTATACATTATCTCCTAATATGTTGAAATTAAAAATTATTAACTTTTTAATAGATTTATTATTAATTATTTGATTTCAACTTAAATTCCAAATTGGAAATCATATCAAAAAATAAAATAAAAACAACTTTCCTTTAGAAGGACCTAATTTCCCAAACATTAATTCTCTTGCGTGTAATAAGTATAAGATTAATTATCAACTAATAATGCGATTATCAGCCGATGCCATTGCCAATTTCGAAACAAGTCAGGAGGGCTCAAAAGCGCCGACGCGAAGTGAGCTGAGTCGAGACGGCTCGACAATCGAGTCAACAAGGACATAGTAAATTACTTATTCAGGTTTTATAAACATACTTATTTCCTGCCAATCCATCGAAACATCAATCAACTGCTGCGGAAGTTGATAATCGAGAGAGACCCAATTCTCTCTACCAACCTGAAAACGGTGCGTTTCATCGAGATTCTAATCTCCAAGATAAGCAAAATCAATGGAGAACAATGAAAAAGAATTAACTGATGAACCAGTAGACGAAATACAAGGAGAAGGAGAAGGAGAAGGAGAAGAAGACGGACCCCCACCAGGATGGCACCCCATTCCGCCTCCACAACAGCCGCCGCCACCTTCCGGTCAGTCACACCCATTCAAAGCTCCTACACTGTACTTACATTTTATGCAGTACTACTTTTTTTCATTGAAAACATTGAATATCAGTGATGGTAGTTTAAATTTAAAATTTTTGAAAAAATTAGAATTCATATTGATAGATAATTTTTAGTCCTGATTTTGATTTGCAGAGATGGGTCAGATGGTTTGTGGTTCTTGCCGCCAACTGCTTAAGTATCCAAGAGGTTCCGGACGTGTTAAATGTTCATTTTGTCAAACTGTCAACTTTGTTCTTGAAGGTTTGTCTCTTCACTTCTTTATGTAATATTGTAATTTATATGATTCAAGTTTAATTTTTTGAATGAATAGTATATTTCACTGTATATGTGAACCTAGTTTATAGATTATACAAGATAATTGAATCAAGAATAAAATCTCCTGTATATGGAAACTAGAACGATATAATTATGAGAATATTTCCCGATGCGACTTGGTCACCCAACTCAAACTTGCCCTTGTTTCATCATCTTGAGTTTGGGGGAGGATGTTACCATAGATGATATAATACGCTGTCGTATTTATGTATTGTGACATCTTTAGTTTCAATGTATATAATTTATTATTCTAGTTATCATATATCAGAGATTTTATTCTTCGTTTGGTTATGTTGTGTCAGTATTAATAGGCTCATGTTATGTACATTCTATACTTCGTTCTCATAATTTTATTTTTATGGTTCAAAGCCATAAGATCCAAAGTTTGAATCCCCTCCCCCTTTCTCTAGATTTCTTTTCATCGTGTGCATTAAATGTTAGAGAGCATCTAATGTGTGTGTGACGTTGGCTTTTGCAATTTGCATACATGTTACACATGAAGGTGTATAAATTGTTCATGGATCCCATCAATTTATATCTTAAATACTATTGTTAGCCTCATTCTTAATAGTTTAAGAATTTTAGTTTAGCGATTACTGACAAGAAGTATCAGTTTTGTTCATAAGCAGTGAAAAAGCTCGTAATCATAACCAAAGAATATACAGGACCAAAGGTTTCCTTGGTTTTTCAGTAGATTTATCTCTACTTCTCTCCCCTTGCTATCGTTCTCCCAAGCCCTGGAAACTTTCAGCCCTTGCTAATTGCCTAGAGTTTAAGAGCTTATGATAGATATGTCTCAGTGTTGAACCTTTATCTGGCTGATTATCGTTTGTAGCTATCATTTCGTTGCATCCATTCAGTAACTATTGTTGGCCAAGCCAATGAACATTACTGCTCACTGCCCATACACCTTGGCAAAATTATAAAGCAATATTATACTTGTTCCCTTGCATATTTTAAGGTGGCAGAGTTCAGGTATCCTGTCTCACTGTATATTCGTTGTGATGAGACAATAAGCACCATCAAGTTTGGATAATGATGGTGTTTCTGTTCGTATATACAACTCTGATTGCTCCACCGTTCACTTATCTTTCCTTTATAATTGTAAGTAAATGCAATAAATCAGCTCCACACCTTGCTGTTTAAACATGTTACCTGAGTTGAAATAACCTTGTGTTACCAGTCCATGATCCTTTGTTGAGTTCAATAGCAGAGATGAGGTTCCTTATATTAAGATTACGATGAATATATATTTGTATTCTACTTGAATTGACCTGTTCACATCTCCAGAAATATATAGTTTATGAAGATTATGATGGCGAATGTATTGTCATTGTAGTCTCACGTTTTCTTAAGCTTTGCAAATCTCCTCGTGGTAGTACATTTAATTTTCTGTTGTTCATGTTCAGCTCATGAGGTTGGCCAAGTTAAGTGTGGAAGTTGTACAGTACTGCTGATGTATCCATATGGTGCTCCATCAGTAAGATGTTCTTCTTGCCGTTTTGTTACAGAAATTGGGGTATGTCAACTATAACTTGCAGTGTGTCTGCACTGGTTACTGTATGCTCTAGACTGTGATCTTATTATCTAGCTTACAAGACAAACTTGCCAAATTTTGTTTAATTTGGCAGTAGAGTATAAGATTCAACAGTCCAATCAGGTTGTGCCTGAAGTAGGATGAACAATCTGGTGGCATATAGGTGTCAGGCACAAGTACCCTAACTCATCATACTCAAGATGGGCTATTGGGCTCATAGTTTATCGTGTAAAATAGTTCAAAGAGAACTTGCACGGGTAGTAAATTATGGCAATTCATCGATTGTGCTTGGGATTGATGATCCCCTCCTTTTTCAATCTTTAAAAAAGTCTACAGTTATTTTGCGATATAGCACAAAGAAAACACCTAAATAGAAGATGTCAGTGTGCTTGGACATCACAAAGTCTTTAGTTATTTTGCAATCTTTAAAAAAGTCTATAGTTATTTTGCAATAGAGCATTAGGAAAACACCTAAATAGAAGATGTTGGTGTGCTTGGACATCACAAACACTTCTTCTAACTGCGTAAAGACTATATCATGATCATGATCTGTAGTGTTTTACATAAATGTGATACAGACTCTTCGTAACTGCTGTATTTGCAGGATCACAACAGGCGACCACCATGGTCTGTACAACAGGGCCAACCCACCCCTCCTTCCAATATTGTACGCTAAATGCTTGTATACAGCAAAAGAGTTCAGGCATTCTGCTGTAATCTAGACCGTTGGGAATTCTTTTATCCTCTCTCTTTCAAGTAATGAGTTCTTTTATGCCAATATAGAGCACAGTTTTCTTCCCTGGATGTGAAATCACATGTTTAATGCACAGAAGTAGTTTCTCGCTCTAATATCAGTTCATGAGCTTTTCAATTTGTTTCATAAGTCATTTTGTCATTTTGTGTATGTGCTCTGATACTGTCTTTGAGGCAGAGAGCTTTATTTTCATGGGATGGGCCAACTTTGGACCTTGATTTGGGCTTATCTAGTTGTTGAGTGATTGTCCAAGTGATCCGGGCAACCATGGGCCGTTCTTTCAGGGGCTGCACGTAGACGTAGTCGTGCAGAGAAAATGTGGAAGATAAAAATTGTGTGTTTCTATGTGAGGCCGATTATAGGACGAATCTTTTATTAGGAAAATGTGAATTCTGAATTAATGCGAAGTTGAGAGCATATTATTTCACCACAAAACTTGCTTTATTGAATATTTAGAAAACTATTAAACTATTTTCAGACTACTCTTTATTTTAAAAAGTTCCGTATTTTATTTTTTTTTCACAAAAACTGTTTTGAATGATCACATGAAAATAATTCTCAGTAATTCTTTAAAATTCTAAAAAGCTGAACAATATAATCGAGATATGATGGAAAAAAAAAAAAATTAATGCACTATGACCCATGCCCTATTTTGCTGTACAAGTGCACGCGCATCTTAAGTTCTCAACCATGACAACAACAAAAACCGCTAAAATCATGTTTTCATGTGCGAAGCTTATCTTCTTCACGTCTCCTCTCCTCCAATGTCGAGAAAAATGCACGATAATTGATAGAGAACATAAGAATAAGACTCTTTTGCAGGTCAGAATTTGTTGAACAAAGAGAGAAAGAAAAGAAATTCTTGCACGGTTTTGTTTAACACCCCTTCAAACGTGTTTAAAAACTAACAAGAAAAGCATCCTTTTATGCTCTAAAAGATCTATTTGGGAAGAAAGCCATCTTCAGAAGCACGTTTAAAACTGAATCTGTTAAATTATTCTTCAAAAAGTGTTCTAAATAGTTTTTTCGTAATTTAAATGCGTCACGAGATCAGATTATTAGTGTATCACGCCAGTGATATAGTGACAAAATTAAGAACTACATTACGTAACTGTGAAATGAAATTCTCAATATACGTCGAAGCATGTTCATCTGCAAACACATCTCACCTACAGTAGGCGACCATGCAGATAAGACAACAAATGACTGTAAGATAGTTTTAATTTTCTACCCAAGTTAAAATGCATAGGAGTATTCACAGACAGAATATATCAGAGCTACACTTTTTCGAGAAGGAACAAGTTATAGTTAGAAATTAAGATCACCCTCCATTGAACCAAATCTTCAATCATCAGGCGGGAAGTCCTCATCAGAGGCATTTCCGAGGAATGAACCAAGAGTTTTCTTCAAAATGCTGAAAGTTTTGTCATCCTGTTTTTCAAAAGTACAGTGTAGTTTTAGTTGACAGCAAATAGACCAGAAATCAGAGTAATTGGTGATGCTAATTAACTAGTTACCTGCTTCTTCTTCTTCAAGGACTCCTCCAATTTAGCAATTTTATCAGCACAAAACTTCTCTTGCTCAGATATCAAATTCTTCTCTTTCTTCCCTGATTTCAGTCCACCAGAAATATTAGATTAAAAGAGATTATTATGTTTCACTAACAAGAGGGAAAGAAGAGTTTTTTTGGCTTACTCAGTTGTTCATATCGCATGAACAGCCTTTCCTTGTCTTCCTCAAATTTAGAGATGGTATCTGCCAAAAGAGAACAAAAATCCGCAATGCAATAACCGAATGCTAAGTTAACATCACAATTATGCTACCAAGATAGACACCACTATTGAAAGGCTGTGTTTTGTTATATGCAAAGAATGGTGAGGAAATTCTGTAATGGTTTCGTCGTTTTGAACAGGTCCTAAAATCTGCAAACTCTCTGTTACAACATTTACACTTCAAATTGAAGTACAGTGAACGCAAATAAATAGGTTGATGCTAATACAAATACATAATATATGAATAACAATTTTCAGCTCAAGTCCTTGTATACTAAAATCTACAAATCCTAAAGCCCTTCAAATAAATAGCAGCAGGAAGTACCTTGCAAGGCCTGAAGATGGGCGCCTTTTTCCTTGGAGAACTTGTCATAAACCTCCTGGAACTTGGCAGTCTCACTCTTCAAGCAGTTTTCCCACTAAAATTATCCAACCACATTAATTGTCAAAAACCAGATAGCAATTGCTAATACTGAAAACTCTACGCATATATGATATATCCAACCACATTAAGATTCTCTATTGGTACAGACCTCTTTCGAGCTCTTCGAAAGTGCCTTAGCAAAACCTTGTCTACAATAACGGGAAAAAAAAAAACACCAAATGCAAGATCATTATATAAGAGTTTTGAAAATATAATCTGGTCATTATAGTGAACTTGTAGGTTTAAATTTACCTATCCTTGTCAAGTTTGGTCTTCAAGTCATCAATTTTAGACCTGATTTCAGAGGCCACACTGCCACCACACACAATTTAAAGTCACTTGCAGTTACAATAGGATTGGATACATGAAAAACAAGCATAATAACTGAACAGAAACTACCGTAAATTTTCACATGAAGAAGCTGCATGATCTTTTGATAATTCTTGCTATTTTAAGCTTAATTCAAATCAAACTTGAAATGAAGATCACAAAAAACAATATAAGTAGAAGAAAATGTTTGAGATCTCAAAAATCGACAATCAACACAATCAGTTCAAACAAAAACATGCATCAGAATAATGCTCTTCATGATCAATTCCTATATAAAGCAGCAATGATATTAAATTAGCACGTGTAATCGATTTATTTCTCGATAGAGCAGAAACGAGTCAATAATCACGTCATCTTCAAAATTCAAGCCAAATCAAATCACAATGGATATCGTAGATTCAACAAGAAATTACCTAGAAATAGTCTCTTCATTCCTCTTTTGACCGTCCATTTGCGCTTTTTGTTTGATCTGTTGCAGCGCCGACATTATACCGTTCAAGTCGCTGCAATTTCATCAAAAAGTCAAAAATGCAAACATTCAACAACCGAAACACAGAATTATGATACCGTTTCAGCGACGAACCTGGAAAGCTCAGGATCGAAATCGTCCACGACTCGTTTCTTCGAGTTCGACTTGTTGAGCAGTGACTCGGAGCCTCGTTTTCTGGAAATCGTTTTGGCTGCCGACATTTTTTTCTGCTCTTTTAAAATTCAAAGCGAGAGAGAGATTATTTGGTCTCAGATTTGAAAACAAAAATGAAAAGAAATGGAAGGTTTATAGACGCGGGACAGGCTTTAAACAACGGAGTTGGTTCGTTTTTGGCGCGAGTTTTTTTATATAAGTAGCAATTCAAATTTTCAAATTACACATTTTAAATTCTACTATTACTTTCTTTTCTTTATTCGACTCCAAAAAAGAAAATCATGTTCATGGAAACAATTCTTCCGATAATCATTATTGTTTTGAAAAGGAAAAAAATTTCAATTTCTCACAAAAATATTGTTTTATATATTTTTCTAATTAATTTATGTTTATTTTTGAAAGGACAAAAGTATAATATATATATTTGAAATATTGTTTTTGAAACATGTAGTTGACATGGGATTTTTTACTTTTATTTTCGATCTGTTGTGATAAGTTTTCTAGACTTTAATATAAGTTACACATACATGGCGCTATTCAAATTTAAAAAAAATAATTTATGTGAAAAGTTTTCTCTCGTTATTTAAAAGTAAATATGTTCCGCATCATTGGTATCAGTAGGATTTTCATTATCTTGTAATTATTCCAATAAAAAGAAAAATATTACATATTATTATCCAAATAATAGAAAAGTAATTTTTAAATAATAAATTATATGTTATTATAATCTATTTTTCTTTCCAAAATTATATTTAATTTCTTTTATACAATACATAGGAATTTAAAGGATAGATTGCATCAATGTATCCTGAATTTATGCCGTAGAAAATTTTCTTGATTCCTCTCTTTTAAAGATATTGGAATTACCCTTGCACTGATTCAATCTTTCTGGGCTGGGAATGAGGGGAATTTGCTTATGTCCATGGGAGGCGGAACCAACAAGAGCCCAAAGAGGTGGACATGGTCTCTAAAAACGGGAGGTCACGCCCAAAAACATCGAGGCCAACATTCCCATGCACCTACTTCTCATGCACTGACCCGCCTCCTTTCGAACCCTTTAATGAATGGCAGCCCACTTGAGCACCTACCCATGCTTTGACCTTCATTCCAATTGAGCACCTACTTCGTTATAGAGTGATTTTGAACATCTGCAACATAGAACACTATTGGTGGAACCAATTATCACAAGCGTAGTTGTATCTTGTATCTATATGTAATGAAAATTATATTTATCTTGATAATACAGTACAAGATACAATTTCATTATTTTGACTGACTGGGGAAGAATTTGTAAATTGACAAAAATCGGCCATTTTATTTTTTCAATCTCATTTTCAATTTCTTTGTTATCAAATAATGTTTATATCAGTTCAAAACCAAAAAATAATGTTTATATGAGTATGTTGACAAAACTAAAAGATTGTTTCTTTAAGGACTTCCTACGAAGTCAGATTTGAATTATTAATTACATTTATTTATGTGCTAACTCGATTCAACACATCTATATGTGTGTAATATATATATATATATATATATATATATAAGATTTATTGTGTTTGATTATACGCCAACTTGATTTAACATATCTACATTGGTGAAACCATATTTAATTGACTAAATTTTTTTATACACTAACCCAATAAAATATATCAACATTGCGTCCATATTAAAAATTGTTGAATTTACATTATCATGGTTATTACTGTAATAGAGATAAGACTTTTTTAAAAAAAAAAAAAGTTATTTGTTGATATGGTACATATATCTACATTGCGTGCGTATTCAAAAGTATCGAATATATATTATCATGGTTATTTTTGTAACAGAGACAACAAGACTTTAAAAAAAGAAAAAAAAAAAAAAGGTTATTTGTCGATATAGTCTTGTTTAGCAAGATCATCTTGAACATAATTTATACATATTAATTTATTTTGGGTGTTAATTACATAAAAATCCCTATGAATTCAGTCAATCATTAATTATAAAAATAGCCAACAAAATCCCTACCTTGGTGTAACAAAAGCAAACATAATTTTTTGTTTTTTAGAAAAAAAAAAAAGCAAACATAAAATATGCGTGCAATATCATTTAAAAATCATGTTATATATTAGTGCACCTTGCTCTAATTTAAATCATTAAACAGTAGCAATAATGTAGATATGTAATTAATAATGTTTAGGTGAGTATGTTGAAATTTTTCAAAAAATTGTTACAAAGGAGTTTCCATCAACTGAAGCCAAATTTGGATCTTCGGTATTCTATTTCAAAATTTTGGAATGAATTATTTTATTTACACGTGAATCCAATTCAACGCATTGATGTTGCATGAAATCATGTTTATTTTTTTCCTCTTTTTTTTTTTTTTGGAAATAGCATGAAATCATATTTCAGTATTTTTTGATCATCATGGCGGTTATATAATAGGAAGAACCACCATGCATACATATTGATGCGAGACTTGTTATTTCTATTTATATCTCAATCTGTCTTAACGCATTTCCATTGTGCGAAACCATATTCGATTGACCCTTTTTTTTTTAATTTTATTTTATGCTAGCCCAATTCAACACATCTACATTGCGTGAAACCATATTTTTATCCTGATTATTATTGTAATAGAGGTAAGCTTTAAAATAAAATGCTATTTGTCGATATGGACTTGTTTAGTAAGATTCTTGTGAACATAATTTTTATAGTAGGAATATTATGAAAAACCCACTTGAAAAGTAATAAAACAATCGAAAATCATCTATGGTTTTCTTTAATTAGGTGAACCACCCCCTACCAATTAAAAAAACCGGCTAGTGTTAAATTTGAAAGGTACAATAGTAATTTGATGAGTAATTTTATTTGTTTAAAATTTAAAAACCAATAATAAAAAAAAGTCATCGTCTCTCTCCTCTCTCTCTCTTCTCTTCCTCTTCTTCTCCTTTTCTTCTTCTTCTTCTTTTTCTTCTTCTCAAACCCAGCTTTTGGGTTCCATTCGAACCCAAATCGAACCTAGTTCCTGGGTTTGAATGGAACCCAGAAATTGGGTTATAGGTTCGATTCGAAACCCAGTTTCTAGGTTTGATTGGTGTTTTTTTTTTTTTAGGTTGTTTTTAGTTGATTGAATTTTAATGTTTTTTGATTGATTGTTTTGGTATATTTTTGCTACTGGTTTTGAACATCAAAATCCGATCAATTTTGGTGTTCAAGAAGAAGAGCAAAAGAAGAAGAAGAAGAAGAGAGTGGAGAGAGACATTGGTTTTTGTGTTAATTAGGTTTTCAGGTTAGATTTTGCGTTAATTAGGTTTTTTTTTTTATTTTGTGTTATTTTTATTTAATATTTTCATTAATTAATAATTTAAAGGATAGTTTAGTCATTAATAAGGTGGAAGGGTATAAGAGAAATTTCAAAGGATCATTATAAGGGTATTATGGTCATTTCACAATTTTGAATAGAAAATGTCAATAATTTGGATGGAAAATTAACCGGAGGTGGTTCACTTAATAAAAAAAAATTGATATAATTTTTGACTATTTTAATTTTTAGTGGGTTTTTCGTAATATCCCCTTTTATTTATATATATTACAATGCTACGACATTTGCAATGTCCCAAGTAGTCAAACTCGTGGAGAACGGAGAGGTAATATTCGATGTAAAAGAACACGTTACACATGGGTTTGACAAAGAGAACAACAGTTAATAGAGGACATATAGATATGTGAAAATAAATAAATTCGTATTAATAACGGTACTATTGACATTAGATTAGGGGATTATAATGATGAGGAGTGTAATTTATATTTATGGGAGAATAAGAATATTATTCATATTAAATTGAATACTTATAGTGATAATTTAATTTGTGAATTTTACATATGATATACTTATAAGTTGGATGTGTAAATATCATAATTGTGGGTGATAATATTGACACCTTATAAATGTTTATTTTAATAGATCATGGAAGATAAAACATTATTGTAATTAAGATCAATGATCACACCATCGTATATTTGTATATGTCTAGTAACTTTTGAGTCTATTATTTACTGCATTGCATCGGTAGGCTAATGCTTGTATTTGATTTCTTACAGGGTTACACTATATTATTATTATTATTGAGAAGAGGATGACACTATATTATCTTTAAAAAATTACTTCAACATGTATTGATCTATGTCTTTAGTTAGGTGTATTTTCATGTTAGTTATGTCTTTGAACGATCGGAAACAAGTTAATGAAAACGAAGTATTCATATTTTGCTATATTTTTCAATAATATTATTATTTTATTAAAACAACCTCTGTAATATGAATTTTTAGATATGTTATTAGACTTGAAAATTTCCTAACATGTTAGACCAACTTACAGAAGTTGGAATTAAATATTGCACATTTTTGTTTTCTGTTTATTTAGAGAAAGGAAACAAAAGGGCAATTATTGGTTCCCACTTTCCAGCTCAATTTGAGACTATCTTATCTTAAACCTCATAACTCATTAATGGGCCTCCCACGCGCATTTTTCGCATCCTAGTCTTCGTTAACACAACAAACCAAATATAATAATGATGCCGAGTTGATTAGTCTAGTAAAAAGAAAGAAAAACATAGATGCGTCCAAAACTCAGTATTCACTGAGGAGAACCTCGTGAACGGCAGCTGGCCCACATCACCCACTTTTTTGCATATGTATTTTTTAAGATTACTCGAACAAATTACAAGTCATTTAAACCATTACGATATAACATTAATGGTATACTTCGGATGAAAACATATATTATTATCTACTCTCAACAAATCAGGAGAGAGAACCTCATTCCGAGAAGAAAAACTATTATTATGAAACTTAAACGTAATTAACTCACACACAAAAGAGGGGTCAAGTGATAGTTTGATATATTTGTGCGGTCTGATATTCGAATCTATGCTCTCTTTATTAGGTAAAGGTAATACGGGTGTGTTGTGCTATCAAGTACAATAACTTTGAGTAATTTTTTTGTACAGTTGAAACTTGGTTTTTACATATAATTGTTTTTTGCTTATTGGACAATACAAGTTCGATTGTTGGGATTTCTTGATAAATGATTTTAAAGTATAGTTTGAAAGTACTCTACTTCCTAATAGAAATAAGAAGACTAAGGAAAAGAAAGTTATCCATATATTACATGAGACTTTCAGCGAATTGAATCCAACCACCGGAGGGAATTGTGGTGAATGGACCTTACCACTAGCCTAGCCGCTGTCATCACATGTAATCGTTTTGAAACATGTGAATTTAGACTAGTTTTGAGTTTTGACTATAGATTTGTTTTTAATTGGACAAAAAAGGTGAGAGAAAAATGAAAAAGTTTTGAGGGAACTCTCTAGTCTCCACAGGTTCATTGTTTGGTTGGAGAGAAAAACGTGAGAGACAATAAGCAAGAAGAAAGAGTTGAGAGAAATTTGCCATAACGATGGAAGTAAAAATGAGATTTCATGTTTATGTTCTCAAAAAATTAAAACCAGTTTCATCATATTAACCATATGATTCTCAATCAAATTATGTTATATATTACGAAATTAAATATAATTGTATAACGTAAAAGTACAAAATTCTAAAATAAATTGACATATTTTAGCTCTTAATTGGATTTTTTTTTCGAGTATTTTATGTGGGAAGATTTATTTGGTTATAAAGTCCAACCTAAGTTGTGGAAAAAAAAAAAAACTAACACCGGGTTGCAATATTGACACCTTCAAAATTTGTATTTTCACCCCGATCCTAATAATCATACTTCATTAAAAATTTTAAAAATATTTACTTTGTAAAATAAATATCATGTAATACTAAAAATATCCTTCCTTTAATTGTATTATATTTTTGTAACCATACTCTATCTACACCTATTTGTTAGATATAATGAATTTATTTTCTTTTAAGTAAATATTTTTTTTCCCATTCCTATACCAAAATGAGTAGTGTTTTGAGTCAAATGTTTGCTATGGAGAAATTGATTTGGCTACAATTCATTGAGTCTTTTTTCATCAAGATTTTATACAAACCCTTTAACAAAAAAAGTCTCTATACAAACAATTTTTCTTATTTTAATCAGGCTCCTCATTCAAAAAGATGATGATGTATAAACTAAATAGTTTTTTGAACTAAGACGGAAAAAAATACGAATATTAGAAACTCAGACGTAGCTCGACGGTCAACGCAACTATTCTCTTCTTAAAGTATCAGAGAGATTTCTAGCAATGCAATGAAAATAGTGTACCATTCCTTCCTATCTCTATCTCAGTCCTGTCATATGAAAAGAAAACGGGACTCCGAAGAGCCTCTCTTTGCTAGTACTTTATAGGTGGGACCCAGGCAAAATAATTTTGATTGAATCTCAGAGCCGTGTCCATGGCTTTTTTTTTTTTTATTACATTATGTGACTGAAATTGATTCAAACAACAATCCCGATCATAATCTATTTAAAATTTTGAAGTGAAAGAGATCATGATTTTATTCTTCTAATAAAATTGAAAAGAATTAATTTAAAAATTAATTTCATCCAATGATTTTGTCATAGGTTTCATATTTCATAATCAATTTATCCTTTAAAAATATAATATTTGAAATTAATGTTTATTAAAGAAATTAGAATCTAAAAAAAAAGAACCCATATTAGTTTAAAAAAAAATCAAGATTAAGAAATTGATTAATAATTTATGACTGTATTAACAAACTATTTTTTTTTTCAGTATTTGAGGTAGGGCTCATGCGGCACCTAAACCAATATTGGATCCGCTCCTACTCAAAGTATAAAACCTCACACATCTAAGTTTCAAAAAAAAAAAAAACTTCATACATCTAATATAATTTACTATCCGCTCCTACTCAAAGAATAAAACTTCGATACATCGAATATAATTTACATTTTAAAGCACCATTGGCAGACTTGCATGACCCTTTCATTAAGGTGGTATTGTTTACTAATACGTTGACGAAGTGGAACACTCCAAAATGCTAGAAGTAAAAGCTGGGTTGTACAGTGACTTAAAAAAAAGGAAGAAAAAAGGTGGTTCTACAGTCTACACTTACATTGAGTGAGAAATAGTTTTCTAAGAAAATAATTTAAATTATTTTTCCAAAACATTCTAAAATATTCTTAAAAACCTTCAGTTTAAATGACATTTTTGATAAATTAATAATAAAAAAAATCATATGACGAACTTTGTGACCTTTTTGTACATGTTCTTCTAGAAGAGAACTTTTTTTTAATCTGGTGTCATGTCCACGTAATGGTACACTTGAAGATTTGATTATTCGATTTAGGGCATGATAGGAATAAGGAAGGGAGGGCTTTGTCAATGAGCAATCGGACGACGTGAAGAACTGGGCTAACGTCTTTGTCGTGTACATGATCGGGAGATACGTAGCTTGCTTTATCTGGCCCCTCTCCATCAAAAAAATCTTAGATAAATAGTTTAATTTATTAAAGTTTTTTTAAAGGATAAAAACGTGATCATCTCCATCAAAAAAATCTTATATGCAGTCGGTTTCGCAGAAATTTTATTGATGACAGCGGAGCATTGGACCCCCAAAAGTCCAGATAGTCATCTACTTCTCTTTATTCAACTCGTCTTTTTGGCCTAATTTGTTCCCTATGTCTACCACTTTTCTACCCTCTTTCGTCTCATTCTTTCACCTTTTGTTAAGGGGTCAGATATTTTTCGATATTTTGTATTTGTTTCGACATATTATATGTCCATCTCATAAAAGCGTAGAAAAATTGTCCACAATTCAATGGACAGATACAAAGTTGAACCTATAGTCTCTTGGTTTAAAGGAGTAGTAAACCAAAGGAGTGGATATCACTGCATCACACTAGTCACTGGCATCTGCTTAGATATTTCGCATATGAAGCCAGATAGTTATCCACTTCTCTTTATTTAACTTGTCTTTTTATCTAATTTGTCCTTTATTTATCAGTTTCCTGTTCTCCTTTCGTCTCAATCTTTCACCTTTTGTTGGTGGGTCAGATGTTCTTAGATATTTTGCTTTCAAATACACTGGCTTAGATATTTTGCTTTCAAATACACTGGCTTAGATCTTTTGCGTCCAAATGCACTGGCTTCCTTCCAGAAGAACAGCAATGTAGCATACCAGGACCGTAGGCTGTAGCGCCTTACGGAGAGCCCTTTTTTATTTAAGTGGCCTTGCGGAGAGTTGATAGGTTTCGGTGTGATTGGATTTGATGTATCTTGCATTTTTTGTATGAATTATATATATAATATAATATAAATTTTAATTAAAAAATATATAAATGATGTCATATCTATCTCCGTGAATAAATATATATATATATTGAATATGTAATTTAAAAATCTACTTTCAAGATAAAAAAATACTATCTACTTAAAAATGAAAAAATTATCACTTACATTGAGTGATTAGTGAGCAGAATTGAACCCCTATTCTTATAAATAAGGATGAAGTAGACCGTCTATCGCTGCAACAAACTTATTTGCTCATTTGCAAAAAGCTTTTTACATTTTTATATATTGCAATTTTTTTTATACTTTTTATATATTGCAATTAATATAAACAGTTGTAGAATTAAATTAAATTAAATAATTCAGTGATAGTATTGAGGTGTTCCAAGTAAAAATGAGGTACATTGCTTACAAACTTTCACATTCATATCAATATGCGTAGGATGGTATTCTCAATCTAACTCTTATTTACAGTTAGGAGAATAACAAAATAGTTTAAGATGTATACATATGAGAAACTATTTTCGAATAAACAGTATAATATTTTACTTCTAAAAAATTGTATATTAAAATTGAAAAAAGTAATAGACATGGATTGATGCGATTGAGTGTACGTTTCAACTAAAATTTCTAAATTTTTATTAGTTAAAAACAACTAAAAAATAATTTTCACTAAAATAATGTGACTGTTTCTCAAACCTGAAACGTATAAAAAGCATTATCGTACATGACTCAGCAATGCGTACACACACATCGGGTGCTAAAATTGTAATTGATCGATGACACACCAATCGATGGGACCCGCCATTGTATAATTGAACGTTTGACAATCTGATTGGCTGAGGTGGTCGGTCCGTAAAACGTCATTCGATGAACACAATACGGAAATTTGATCCTCTGCGGTGGGCCTACAACTTGAAATTCGTATATAAACCAATAAGATAAACAACCATATCGAACTAAATCTATACGGGACCCGCCTGGGTTTACGTGACTTGTCAAAAGAAAACCTAAAAATTAACGATAAAATATAAAAAATTAGATTCCCTAAACATATGACCATCGACTTTAACGTAGCCGTCTATCTTGAAGAATTTTGGGTGGTTGGTTCTACAAATTCTAAACATAACCGGACGATCGGTCTCTGTTCATATGTGAACAGATAATGATGTCCATACCGACGTACTGTCTTGATTGTATTTTATATCACATGAACACTTTATTTTCCCATATCCTTTTTAACCCCCTATATTTTATTTTATTTTGAGAATAAGGCATTTGCATTAACCCTATATTTTATTTTTAATTGTTGTAGTTGATGGATTATAATACTCCAATCCGCTCACAAACGTCAAACACAATAAGGAAAAATAATAAGTTAAATAGTTAGCCATTCAGGTCCATAAGGAAAAAATAGATTAATGATTACCATAAAAAATGCACATGTTTTGTTGATTAGGTCCAAATATTTGTATGAATTGTAGTTGGGCACTGGCTTCATTGGCTAGTGTGTTGCTCTTGTGTAAGTGGTACACGGTTCTACACTAAAATAATACATCTCCCATTATTTAACGTGTGAGTCTTTTTCCCTTCCTATGTGAATCCCCCACCACCTTTGTGTGGGATGCTCCCTCCATATGGGAGCTGTTATATGGATCACGTCTAGAATTAAATCTTGCATGATTCTGACTGATCTTTTGATTTATTCCAACCCTAAAACATATATATATTTATGAATTTTTAAAATTATTACAATTTTATTAAATATAATTATTCATCAAAAAGGAATTATTTTTGGTAATTTTTTTGTTTTGTCTTTTTTGCACTAATTATCCACTCAATTTGGACTTGAAAATAGAATAGCTTAGCTAACTTAATAGTAGAGCAACCGGCCTGCTAAACATTCAAGATATCAATTTGAGTTCATTTTAGTACTCATCAAATTGTCATGGATGATGATGAAATAAAATTGGTCTAGTGATATCTCCTTGTATCAACATTATTAAAGTTATTGATTCGATTTGTATAATTTTTCTTAAATTTCAAAATAAATATAATACTTCAATATAATAATAATTATAATGTAATAGAAATTTCATCAAAATGAATTTGAAGTCATTTTATGTAATGGCTCGAAAATATATAGAACTATTCCTTCAAATTTATTGAAATTTGTAAAAGAATTCGTTTTTCTTTTTACATCAATATGTAATCCTTCCGTATGCTCTTAGTTTAATAGTTAGGATGATTATTAAGTTATTATCAACTTTTAACTCTTAGATTAAAAGTTGTTGGGAGCAAATTAGCTCCCCAAAATCCAATTGAATCTAAAATTGAATTTATTAGAAATCAACCCAAGGACTAGAGTTTAAAATTAAATCCCAAAGGCAAGTTGAAAGGAAAGTCATGGGTCGGGTCCAATTGCCTAGCAAAAGGGATGCGAAAAGGACGGGAATGCCTATGCTAAAAGGCAAGAAAGTGAGCCAAAGGGAAAACTAGCATGAGGATTTAAATAAAGACCCAGTATCAGCAAACTCCCTGTTCTGTAAAAAATATAGAGGAACTAGACCTAACGTTACGCTTAAAGTTAACACAACACAAAATTGGCAGGCATCGAGCTGCAATGAGAAAAAGGAAGGGGTCAACATTGTGCCATGTAGCCCTATGATTATAAGGACAAACGAAAAGGGGCCACGTGTTTCCTACTCCTGAATGGGCTGAGCAAAGAGTATGGGATGAGAAAAAGGTAAAACCGACGAGACGAGATGAAAGGGAACTAGGCGATGGGATACAGGTGTGTAAGCAAATGAGATGCAAAAGAAGAGTTGACCATCGACAACGGAGGGAAGAGTAAACCCAAAAGGGTAGAAAGGATTATACAAAGATATTCATTATACAAATGAAGGTAAGTTAATTCCTTTAACCTAGGAATACTTTAATACATAACAGATCTCCCCTCAGTAAACCTGTCACGAGTATCTGTTCTTAAGCCTTGTTCATTAGAATAGTCTGAGTCTCTTTCATTTTTCATTATTTTTCTACCTCATAGCCCCATTACAAAGGGTATTCTCCTTGAGAATTTCATTGACTTAAGCGTCTAAAAGTTTTCATTGGTGGAACACTGGCGACCCATAACCTCTTTTTATTTATTTTACAAGTAACTGAGGGGAAGGATAGATCACCAAATGGAAAGAATCCTCTTTTCCAAGAGCATCCAAGCATTGAAAGGAATTCAAATCAAATTTTCTAATTCTTTAGATTGTATTCCCTCTGTAATTCCTTGTATCTGTTATTGGTGTCACCAATTTTGACATCAACAATTGGCGTCGTCCATAGAAAAGTGTACAAAAATATCGTGACCTACTTAAAAAAAATGTAAACTGAGCAAAGAGAATAGGAAAATGGCAAAGTAAAGAGCATTTAGCATAAAAGGGCTTGTAGAGGTGGCAATGGAACATAATGTGGCAATGTTAGGACAAGAGGCTCTAAAAGAAACAGTTAGGACCACCAGAGCTAGAGCGAATACGCCAAAGGGAAATAACATGAATAAGGCCATCCAGAAGCATGTAAGGATAGCTGAACTGGAACAGGGGATGCAAACAATCACATAGTAGATAAAAAGCATAGCGAAGGGGTAACGGCAGTTGCAGGACAAGGTAGCTCGGATGCTAAATGTTATCCGCCAGACTGTAGAAGCTCAAACTTGAGGTTTGTAAGCTAGTGTTTCGAAAATCCCTACAATTCCAATATGGCTGTCGTCAACCCGAAAATGAGGGAAACTAATAAGGAGT
Source organism: Nephelium lappaceum (assembly GCA_021234005.1). NCBI lineage: Eukaryota > Viridiplantae > Streptophyta > Magnoliopsida > Sapindales > Sapindaceae > Nephelium > Nephelium lappaceum. Next base: position 15,016,824 of record CM038010.1, read on the forward strand.
GAACTAGTGAATAATACACCCGAAGAGGAGACCCGTTGTGAGCATGAGATGGAGAATCCTCCACAAAGAGTGTGAAGAACAACTCTAATAGAAACTAGCGACTCAAGCATTGTTGGAAATGCTGGAGTAGGGAAGTAGGAGCCGATGGAAAGTTAGGAAGCCCATGTGAAACCTCGAAACACAATGATGCCATATGTTAGACATTTTCTATTATTGGAATGACTTGCGTGAGATTGGTGCAAGTGTCTTCTGACAGAGAGCGTAAACTCTTTTGCAAACCTCGTTAAAGAGTTTATCACACAATTTCAAGATGTCAAATTGCCACCGAATGATCCATCCATAGCTAGATGAATAGTTTTATTGATTTGTAATAAGATGGTTGTAACTTTATGATTTAATTTGACATATTATTTATTTGGACATATATATTTTTTAAGGAAAAACTTTATTTTAGTCCTTAAGGTTTCGAAAAATATTAAATTTTTAAACATATTTTATAAACGGTTTTTTTAATTCCTACATTTTTCAAAACTCTTCAAAATAGTTCAAATCGTTAATCAACCGATGATTAACCATAACAGATAATTTGGATGAAAGAGTAAGTTGGTATTTTCGTGTGAGAGACTAAGATCGTGACACATGAATGATTAGGATTTTAAACATATAAAAAAATTTAAATAAAAAAAAATAAAAAACTTAATTAATTAGTTAATTAAAATTAATTATAAAAAAACTAACATTTTTTTTAAAAAAAAAAACTTAGATTCAAACCTATATTTAAATCTAGGAGGTTGAATATCTGGGTTACAAAACCCAGATCTCAGATCTCCAAACTAAATTTTATAAGAGAAAAAATATATATATAGAACAGTTGGATAAAAATACACTCAGTAACCTCAAACACCAACCCAACAAACATCTGTCAGACCTCAATAAGAACCCCAAACAACAACCAAACAATAACCACCAACATCAACCCCAAACAATAAATATCAACCCAGACCTTAAACATCTTTCTCTCATCGTCGTTGTCTTCGTCTTCCCCACCCTCTAAATTCTTCTTCTTTTTTTTTTTTTTTTGCCGATGTTGTACTTTAGGTTCTGGGTTCGATCTCACCTTGAACCAGAGGGTTCTAGGTTTCATTGAATCCAGAACTTGAGGCTGAAATGGAGAAAGGGGAGATGAAGAAGAAGAAGAATGAGAGAGGAGAGTTTGGAGAAGAAGAATGGAAGAGAAGAGATTGGAGAACAAGAAGAAGAACATTGTTTGAAGAGAGATAGAGAGAGAGAGCTTTTAGTGGTTTGTTGATGATAGATATGATAGATTTTTTTTTTTAATTGTTAATTATTTTTCTTTTTCTAATTAAGTAAAAAATTTTAATTATATATATTTATTTAATTATAATATTTTTATTTAGGTATGGGTAAAACGGTAATTTAATGTATTATATCCAAAATGAAATAAGGGGTAAATGAGTCGTTTTGTTTTTTTCATCTCTTTTGACCGTCAGTTGATTGACGATTTTGACTATTTTAAAAGGTTTTGAAAATATTAAGAATTAAAATAGTTGTTTTAAAAATATATTTAAAAATTTGATATTTTTTAAAAATTTAAAGGATAAAATAAAGCTTTCGCTTTTTTTAATTATGTTACACTGTTTTTTGTTTTTTGAGATAAATTATGTTACACTGCTGTTGGTAGGATAACATTTCTCTCATGGGCGTTGTAAGATCGACGTGGCAGTCCTGCGTAAGAGGATCACAGAAGGGGGTCCAATCAGAGGCGAGCACACGCGTGGACGCGCAGTGGATGAAGCCACGTGAGCGTCAGACCATAACAAAAAGATACACACCATTCGTATAATAAATAAACACAATACCTATTTAAAAAAAATATATAAATAAATAAATAAACACTACCACCACCTCAACAAACAAACACGAAACGCAGCCCGAAACGCAACTCCCTTACAAAAACTGCACACCATTCATTCTCTCTCTATCCACCAGCCATTCAGTATTCATCGGCAAATCACTCTCTCTCTCTTTCTTATCCGAAGCTCTCCTCATAAGTTGTCAGTGCTTTCCGGTACGTGTACATACGCGCGAATCTATTATCCTTTCATTTTTCTTATTTGGAATTCCAGTTTCTGCTTGTGGTGTGGTTTGATTAAAACGACATGGATCTTGTGCGTTTATGTGAATATATATTATTTTCTTTAAATGTGCACAGCTTTGTTTAATTGAAAAAGGTTAGATTAAAATGCTTCCTTGGTAAAATCTTGTGCTGATTAGATTGACTGTTTTTTGTGGCTGTTGTCGGAGCTTTATTTTTTATTTTTATTATTCCTGTTTTTTGGTTATGGTTCCGATCAAAATACAGTTTGCTTGAGTGATATTTAATTATAATTGAAAACATGGTTGGGGCCATTTCTTGTGATGTACTATGGTGTGAACGAGATCTGGACCACAATTATAGCTGGGTATTTGCGGGACCTTATTGCTGTGTATTTATTAAAACTTCGATGTAATTTAATAGGACCCGCATTTCTATTCCGTTTGGTTCTGCTGAGAGCCCTGAGTTTTAAATGAATCTTTAATGGGCTTTCTGGGTGTTGTGTATCGGTTGCAATTCATATTCATTTCAATCAGCCTCACCTCCACATTGATCTTGCTTTGTATAGGTCCAGTTGGTGGTGGTAGAAGAAGTCTCTTTTCTTGCTTTTATTGATGTGCTATAGAAGATGGATTAGTCAAATTTGGTAATTTATTTATTTATTTATTTTTGTTGGATTAATGGCTCTTAGCAATCTTGTTCCGGTTTTCGAATAAATTTCTTCTGCTTGATTTTATTGTTAAATTTGGTAATTTTTGGTGGTTTGGAAGGCTTAAATTGGCTCTTGTGTGGAATCGTTTGGTGATAGATAGCACTGTCTTGATAGGGTAATTTTGATGGATGGTTCTAATGGTTGTTTGTTGGTTCTGGTTGGACTATAAGTGGGATCTGTTTTCAGATTATCAGTTTACTAGTAATTTTTTTTAGACCACTATTATAATTCTGGAAGATTTGGATTTTTGTAGAGATATTAGTGCTGCAAAATTTCCTTTCAAGTTCACTCTTATTTGTAAGGAAAAAGGAGGATTGCATGCCTTGTTTAATCCAAATTCCTGCTTTATTATCACTTCAATATCTCTAAATTTGTCAAATTTTCCAATCAACTAGATATGGTACCAAATTGGTAGAAGTGGGAAGCTATGATTGCTCAATGTTATATTAGTTTGTATGCTAGCAGTAGCAGCATCTTTGTTGCAAATGAATTGGAACTTTATGCATTTTTGAGGGTTGAAAACCTTGTTAGATTTATGTGATGGAACTTGTTCTTTCCATTTTTAGAGTTTCAATGAGAAAGTTTTGTCAATAATTTGTTTTTGTTTTCGAGGGCAGAGTTAAAAGAGGAATTTATGTAATATATGGTTGTAAGTACCATCAATAAGAATCTAATGTTTTTTAATAGAAGACATGATTGATGCTCTAGATCCAATAGTCTTGCCCATGCTACGCATCATTCATTAAATAAGTGGAGTCGGTCATTGCGCGTAAACTTCTCAACTTGTTTGCTGGTATTATTTATCATTATCATGTTGGATGTACCGACTATGAAATTTCCATAGTATTTATGCGCGTATTACTTAGCTCTCTGATATCTCTATCAATGGCTGAACTACTTACCGTTGAAATAATTAGAGAGGAAACTGTAGTTGGCTTGAAGCGGAAACACACAAGTTTTAATTCACTAAAGTCAGTAGTTGCAATTTTTCTCCAATTTTTTATTGAAAGTTTTCTATTCTTTGTTATAATATTCTCATCTTTATTGGACTTTTTCCACCATTTTTTTTTTCTTTCATTTGATTTTGCAGCACCATCCATGCCGTGCTCGAGGCCAAAATTAAAAATATATCTCTCTACCCTTCTGTGCATGGACTTTTTTTTTTATTTTTTTTTAAATTCTTATTCTACCTCTTTGTGCGTTCATTTATATTCATCTGATGGTTCAACCAGGTTTAGGTGCTTTTGCAAGATAATTTATTCTTTCCTTTTTTAACATTAGAAAAAAATGGAAATTGATTGAATTAGTTTATATTCCATTTTGGTGGCATGTTTCATATGATGTTTGTACATGACATATTTAGTAAATTAAATTAGTCCAAAGTTGTGGGCCCTTTTATTTTCCTTATGGCGTCATCCTTTTGGTTGGATTAGGACTATTAGGTGGCAGGTGCAAAAGCTCCCTTTCAAATTAGGTGTAAATTATGACACGTCATGGACCATTCTGTTTGATGCCATTCCAAATCCTGAGTTCCAACGACATTATTATATGCAAATATTTGCATCCATTAACATAATTCTCTTCTACATTTAGTTGCTTTAAGATTGTCTGAGGGCCAAATATCATCTTAATTTTTGCAATTTCTTTTGTAATAGTGTAGATCAATGGTTTTTGTTTGCTTGCAAGGTGGATGCGTATCTTTTTAATTTATGCATTATCGAAATATTGATCAAATCATGGATCTAAGTTCGAATCTAATTTCATTTCTTTTGTGTGTCTCAGAGTTGGAGGAATACTGGTAGCAGCAGCAATAATTGGGATAAACTATGGCCTTCGAACAGTACTTTTCAGGTGAATGGAAGTCCATCACAGGTGCAGCAACTGAGAATTATAATGGTTGCTTTGACTGCAACATCTGCTTGGACTTTGCGTATGAACCAGTGGTCACCTTATGTGGCCATCTCTACTGCTGGCCTTGCATCTACAAATGGCTCCATGTTCAGAGCGCCTCTCTTGCCTCTGATGAGCACCCACAATGCCCTGTTTGCAAGGCTGACATATCACATGAGACCATGGTTCCTCTTTATGGCCGTGGCCAGGCCCCGGCTGAATCTGAGGTTGAAGGCAAGACACCATATCGTGGCATGGCTATCCCCCCAAGACCGCCGGCTTGTGGTACCCAAGCTCTTACAAATCCAACATCAACTACCAGTCAACAACTTCCATATCGCAATCCTTATCAGAATCATCACTATAATCCTCATCTGAATGGCACTCATGAACAAGAACATACATCTCCACTGCTTAATCTGGGGGGCACAGCATTGTCCGGCTTCCATCATCCAGTGGTTGGCATGTTCGGCGAGATGGTGTATGCACGGGTTTTTGGAAACTCAGAGAGCTTATACACGTATCCGAACACCTATCACCTAAGTGGTAGTAGTAACCCCAGGTTGAGAAGGCTGGAGATGCAGGCCGACAAGTCGCTAAACAGAATTTCAATTTTTCTCTTCTGCTGCTTTCTACTGTGTCTTATCGTCTTTTGAATGCATAGTTTTAGGTAATTTCCATCTTCTTGTATACTTTGTAAAGTGAGCATGTGTATGCTTATTGACATATTAGATGAGGATGAGATAGATTTTATTATATATGAGCTTATAATATAGAATTTGCTTGAGGTGATGTACCATTTCCATCCATTATGTTATGTGTTTAGATTTTTGGAGGCAAAAACTTCCATTAGAATCCAAGAGAAGTAGTGGGGCAAAAGATAAGATGTCTTTGTCACTTGCAACAATTATTATGCAAAATGTTAGCTAAAGAATGAAGAAGTGGTGTTTGTAATCAATCTTCTGATTAAAAATATTGACTTGGTAGTAGGACAAATGAAAAGCGAGAGAATGGCATTACGGCAGCCCATTATGCTTATCTGTATAACCTACTTTATTTTAAAATCAATCTTGGCTATGGACACGTGTCCATTTATGCTTTTAGAGGAACCAAGTGATAGAGAAGGGTTATTTATTTAATTAAATGATGATTGTGGTTTTGAAATTAAATAGAATGTGACTAATACGCATCTAAAAAGCACTATCAATGATTGCAACAATTGCTTATCATCGCTAGCATTGCCAATTTGCCATTCTATTAGGCCTGTGAAGTTATTCTCAACCGTAAAGGCAATGTATTATTAAGCTTGCATTACGGTTAGGCAATTCTAGTTGGTTTGCTCTAGGATGGATTTTATTTTCTACAATTCATAGATTGTACTGCATTTTTTTTTTTTCATTTAGATTTAGGACTGTTTTTTTCCTTGTTTCGTGAATGTCTATTTTTACTTGAAAACATTACTCCTGACTTTATGGCTCCTTTTCTCTTTTGCTTTTGATAGATTTTCTCGTAATTTTCAGATTCTATATATATATGTATAGATAATGTAGTTTTCTTCATTTATAGATAAATCACAATCTTCGAACAAATATTTGTATTCCAGATTTAGCCAATTCAATATTAGAATACAACAATATTGTTCGAATAATTGACATTTAGTGGATCGTATAAGAAGATCCCTAATGGATCGCATGAGAAGGCCACTATGCTTGAAGGCAATCAACTTTTTGATCGATATATTCGTCAACTAGGCCACTACGTTACTACTGGCTAACAAAAGTTAAAAGCAGAGGAAGTGGAGAAAAAAATGACTAGCGGCCACTGGGAGCCATCTAAAGAGTGATGTTAGGGCTTACCACTTTAAAAAATAAAAATAGTTGTTGTTGAAGCGTTAAAGAAGATTTGGCGGCTAGAAAACTTGCTTTATATTTATTCAAAAGAATTATATCATTCAAACTTAAAATATTAATAAATATATATAAGAGGGATATAAAATTAAGAGAAAATCACCTACACTTTATGTTTTAGAATAAGAATGAGACTTGAACCCTTTAAAATAAAGGTATGACTTAAATCCTAGGACTTGAATTATTGATCTTTTAGGATCAAAGAGAATATTCAACCACTCTTATTGAAGGATAGTGTATAAATAAATTTATAAATATATTAAATCAATCTAATTTTATTTACAATATTTATAAAATCACAATAGTATTTTATATAACTTCATTTATAACATTAGATTTACAACTCAAGGTAAGTCACGTAAAAAAACAAAAAGGTAAGTTTCAAAAAAAATAAAAGTAGAATAGCACGATATTGTCTTTAATTTAATAAAAAGGTTGCATGCCAGGATACTTTCACCTAATAAAGAAAAACAACTTGTTTGTGGACACACTCATATGTAATTTAGGGTATGTACATATATAATGCTTTTAGCATGAGGACTCTTTTACTATAAAAAATAAGGATCGATCAATCAAATACATGGATTCAATTGACTGATTTTTACTTTTTAAAGTAAGGAAATGCTTATTTCAAAAGTACTATGTGCATATATATATATATATATATATATATATATATATATATAGAAGCCAAGAGCAATATTAGTTAGGAAGAGAGGCGGGGTCGGCGGTGGAGTAAAAGGGTGCCTTTTTTGTATTCGAAATGGGAAACATGCAATAATACCATATTATAGCTGTGGGCTCTTCCATCAATTTTGCATTTATTATTATCAATACGTGCTTTATCAAAGTGGTTGTTAGCACGGTCCAAGTTCTCTTTGACTTGGGTTAGACACCCAGCAATGGTAGCCAATAATATGAGCAATATTAGTTAGGAAGAGAGGCGGGGTCGGCGGTGGAGTAAAAGGGTGCCTTTTTTGTATTCGAAATGGGAAACATGCAATAATACCATATTATAGCTGTGGGCTCTTCCATCAATTTTGCATTTATTATTATCAATACGTGCTTTATCAAAGTGGTTGTTAGCACGGTCCAAGTTCTCTTTGACTTGGGTTAGACACCCAGCAATGGTAGCCAATAATATGGCTACCTTCTCCCACCTTTGGTGGATCGTTCTCTCACTTTTATATGGGTTAATTTCTCCTACATGCAAGTTGCACTTTAGGTTGTGCCACCGATGTCCCATTTTTGTTTAGTTCCAGTTATCTCTGAGTTAATCCTAGTAAATAAAAAAAATAAAAATTTTGCATTTATTATTGTCGATTATAATTATTTATTTTTTATTTTATCTAAGTTTACTTTTATTTTCTTTTATAAAGTTTATACTTTTCATTATTGGATCAAAATTCAGCAAGTTTATACAATTTAATAACATTATTGGATATAAATATAATTCTTTTCAATTGTGATAGATATTAAAAAGGATTCAAATGTCAACATAGAAAAAATTTGTTTGGGGCAATTGTCATTTGTTCACCAATGACATTATTGTGTCCAAATAATCGTCTGTGAGTTGCTTATTTGGGTGGCAAGCATGTTTGGTGCTTCTCATTGAAGCAAGATCAGGTTCAAGTGAACCTAACCACACCAAATGGATAATTTCAGTTTGACGCATCAATGAGTGTGGACAAATAACATGCAAGTCCCTCCACGTTAAGGGCAATTTTCCTACTTCAATATAGGTCCCTTTCTTTCGCTTAACACGGGAGGGAGCAGAGTTTAAGTAGTGTTGTGATCCGGACTGTACCTTAGTATAACTATCAAGGGATCCCAATAGTTAAAACAATAATAATTAAAAACAAAAACAAAAACAAAACAAAAAACAAAGAGTCAATTTTGGCATATACATGTTCATTTAAGAATATCAATGTGATGGTTATTATGATCATATTATCATTAATTAAATAATATATTCCTTTAATAAAATTTTGAATTTTGCAGTTACTTTTAACTTTTATTTGATTGTAATTAATTAGTTGATGGGTAGTTTTAACCATAAAAATGAATGTACGCATGTTTAGATTTTATTAAAAATCATATAATATTCAAACATATTAATATGGTATGTTTATTTCAATATCAACTTTTAATCTTCTGTAAATTATAAATATCACTAAAAATTTTAGTATTAACATTTCCTATTATTCACATGGTTCATACTATACTAATTTTTTTTTTTTTACTTCAATTTAAAACTACCTTGTATAAAAAATTTTAAAAAATAGATATTGAATATTACAAATTTAAGTTAAAATTTTAAGTTGATGCGATTTAGTCCTATCAAATTTATGCTCCGATTAAGGGATTTAACTATTATAAAATGTGTTATAAGAGAGATTCAATTACGTTTAGTTTCTACTTTTTAAAAAAATTGGTAGACAATTGTATTTAATCTAATTCAAGTCACCATAATTGTATTAGATTATAGTGAGACAAAGGAGAGAGGAGAAAGAGGAACTGCATGAGAGAGAATGAGTTTAACCGGCTAGGGATTTTGTTGTCAATATTGTTTATATAATTTTTATTTTATTAATATTTATTAAATATTATATATCTAGTTACTAAAATGCCTTTAGGGTATTTTGGTGAACTATGTTGAAATGGAAGGAGATATTGGGAATAAGAATAAATAATTAAACTTACCTTTTAGACTTCCATCGCTTAGGCCGCACCCAGATGCTACGTGCCAACATCTAACGGATACCAACATAAGAAATTAATAGTCATTGGAAAAGCACATAAAAGCCAGCCTTGGTCTTATCCAAGATTCGACGCCCCATCTTCACATAATAAAGTGTAAAATTTTTTCTTATGTATACTGATTATTTTCTACTCAGATGAGAGTAGCTTTCAGCTGTATAGGAGTTGTTTTTCTAAACCATATTATTATGATTTTATTAATTTGATCTCGATTATTATCTGAGTTCATCTTATAATTTAAAAAAATAATAATAATATTAAAGGTTAATAAAGGCCAACACTTCTTATCAATTTATTAATTTTTTATTTTTTTGCCATCAATAAAGGCCAACAAATTGAAAGTGAATAAATCACATGAAAGAATGACTCCAAGGATCCGCAATTTAATACAATTTTTGCTACTAATTCACTATAAAATTTCTTTTCCAAAAAAAAAAAAAGGCTATAAAATTTTGACAGACTTCTGACCACAATTTGATTTGACTCATGAATCCATTAATTGGCCCACCAATTGCACAGCAAAACTGACCCGCGATCCAATTAGCAACCGTTAATGTAATCCTACCTTGTGATTGATTAGCGATCACAGTCAGAATGACAATTTTCCGTAAATTCTGTAGAAACATTTTTTTTTTTTTTGATAAACTGTAGAAACAAATTTTCAAAGACTTATTTTATGACTGGATTTCTTCTTCACTCTGCGTGACGCGCTTATGACACATAGATTATATTTTATTATCAGGTGATAACGATCTTTGAAGCCTTTTTTTTTTTTTTTTAAAAAATATCTTTGAAGCCATTTATTTATTAGGTCATGTGTCCCATTCGTAATTTAACATTAATATATATATATATATATTAAATTAAAAGTGGTTTTGGGCGGAAAAGAAGTTCTAAATAATGCAAGATTGAGACGTATCTACGAGGGAGTTTGTTATTCAATAAATCAATAGTTTTGTTGGATAATCTTTTGATTCGTCCAAGTTTAAAGCCACCCACTCAAATTTAGTTAAAAAAAAAAAGAAGAAAAACAGTTTGACAAGCAGGAAAGAATGGCAAAAGTTTATAGTCCACTCTCTTAATTTTTTTTTTATGCAGTATATTTGGAAATTATAAATTAATTAGTTCTTTTTTTTTTCCTAAATTGAAGATTGAATATAATACAAAACACCTTTGATGTATACTATGATTAATTTTTTTTTAAAAAAAATATTGTGATTTCGAAATTGAACAATACATCTCCTCTAGTAGGAGATTTTTTTTTTTTTTTTTAGTAATGATAGAATTTGACAGAAGAGTTATAACTAATGATTGGAACATCTTAACCTAATTATGAAATCAAAAGTAGATTATTGAATTCAGTTAAACCTAGGAGTTCTCCAAAATTAAAATATAAAGTGAAAATGAGGTAGCACATATGGCAAAACTACAAACTTATCTATTCATTATTCCAAAGTCCAAGAACCCTATATCTTAACCACCATTCATCAATCTCTTTTTCTTTATTTATTTATTTATTAATTATTTATTTATCTAAAAAGAGGCTTTATAACCTTAAAAGTTAATATTAATCATTCAGGCCGAGATACCCCCATTATATCACAAAATAAAAAGATCATACAAGCTATTTAGAGCACTATTATAGACCTGAACACCTAAAAGGATCGGGTAGACATAATTTGCAAGCTAATTTTGCATACTTATTAGCCTCCCAAAAACATGATCCAGTTGAATCTCTTATTCCCTTTCAAGTAATTGATAAATCGCTGCAATAATTACATCATGCATTACAATAAGTGATGACCTTCTATTTAGGGCATAAATTACAAGCTTTGAATCGCACTCCACAATGACCTTCTTTTCTCCCATGTCCCATGCCATTTGCAGACCAATATAAACTCTCCACGGTTCTACTTGAAAGATTGAATAGCTACCCAAATTCTTAGCAAAATCTCTATTCCATGTCCCTACTTAATCTCCAATCAAACCCGTTGTCGTAGCCAACCCAATTGACACTTTTAAAGCTTCATCTGTATTCAACTTCACCCATCCGCGTTGTGGATTTTGCCAATAAACAAGTTCTTCTTTCTTTACTTTATTATTCATCTTTCGATACTGATCTTCCACATCTCTATAATCATGTGCTATATGAATAATCCAATCAGTTATATTTGGTATTGAAACATCTTTCCCATTAAAGACGAAATCATTCCTCCATTTCCAAAGATACCGAAGAGTCGCCTAGAAAATTTGTTTCCAATCTATATTGCTTCCTTTATGATATGACATTGACATATTCATGGCCAACCATTGTTATAAGCAACTTCAATCTTGTTTTTAATGCTTGTTTTCCTGAATCTTCATTAATTTATTGTCAAAACAAAAGCAGATGAGGCCATTGCGAAATCATCTTGAGGCCAGAATAACTATAAAATATGTTTAATATCATCATTTTACTATTTTATATACATATATATAACTTCTAGTGTCAATACGTCATAATTTTTAAATTGTTAATATTATTAATCAAATTCATTCATTGTATTCTCATTCTTTACAAAATTTTTCTCTTTTATTCAATTTAAATATAATAAATAAATTTGATTAGTGAACCTAATAATTTGAAACTAATTGTAGAATCTCTCTCTCTCTCTATATATATATATGTATGTATGTATGTTCACTTTCACAAGCCAGCTCAGATCAGATTGGGTCCCGAAAATGGGTTAGAGCCCAGACTTGAATTTGGTCTTGGCATTGGTTAGAAGCTCAGGCTAAGGCCTTTTAAAAGTCGAAAATCTTCAACCCATGAAATTCTTTTTGAAATAGACTAATGAGTCGTTAGATAATGATGAAGTTAATTGATAAAAATTGGATAATCACTAATAGCAATTGAGGAGCACTTAATAAAGTTTTCTAGAATTTGTGTCAAAATCATTTACAGCGAAACATGATATACATAAAATGAAATAATTCAAACTGGACGGTACAGTTAAAAAATATATATGAAAAAACAACCATCGGTGTATTTCATTTTGTTCAATTTACCAAATTACCTTAATTTTTAATAGAAGGAATAACTTTTGTGTATTTTCATTTTCTTCTGCTTATCATCTTTTAATAATCTATAACAATCGATTCAGTATAAAACGTTAACAATAACAGGAATCCTGGCACAGAGAATGCAGTAGCCTCCTGTTCGATGCTTAAAAATATGCAGGAAACATACACGGATAAAAATCAATGCCCATTGCTCGGCTATACACGTCGCCATTGTCGGATTTATTACATTTTGCGTACGACTCCACCATCAAACTACAACATGCTATTGAACTTTAAAATATAAAATTAATATATACGGTAGGATCTTAGGTTGGCCAGTGCTGGAGAAAGCAGTTCCTGTGTAGGGTTAAACTAAAACCCCGCCCACTTGCGTTACAATAACTTATGAGTTCAACTCACTAGTTCTACTTTATGTAAGCAATTTTCTCTACTTATGTGAATTGTCCTCTCTCTCTCTCGTCTTTTGGGAATTGATCCCTAGACTATATGTCAAAATCATATCGTAACTAGTCCCGAAAACATCATAGGCTGGTCTCAATAAAACTAAAAACCCACCCACTTACGTTATAATAGGTCATGAGTTCAACTCACAAGTTCTACTTTATATGGGCAATTTTCTCTATATATGTGGGTTACCTCCTCTCGTCTTTTGGGAGTTAATCTCATCTCAAAGTCATATCGTAGTCTAAGTAATAAAAAATACAAAGGTTGGCCGGTGATGGAGTAGTTAAGGCGGAATGCCCGGATGAGGTCTTTGAGGCATATCGGATTCTTCATCTCCCTAGCGAGATGTGCAGCCAAGGTCGGTCTTCATGAAATGCCATGAACAGTACCATGCTGTGATCACATCACACTGAGGAGGGGATGTATGCAACTCTCACACATTAACACTCCAACAAAGGAATGTTAATCACATTGAGGAGGGGCTGTATGCATCTCTCGCACATTATGGCTAGAAGAAAGAAATGCTAAATTCTATATATAAAAAAGATTAAAAAAAGCGGAAATTTTTACACACCATTTTAGCAGCTGTTGTGCTGAGGAGAATATAGTTAAAGGTTAACCAGTTTATATAGCATAAGAGGCAAACGGACAGGTATATATATGTATGTATGTATGTAAATTGTATGGGTGATTCGGATTCCCAAGCAAAATCTTATTGTCCTTGTAGAGCTGATCGGTTATAGAATTTATATTTAACAGGACTTTGTTTTCATCAATTATCAAGCAATAATGGGGTGTGTTTACTTAGAGACTGGTACAAAGTGTTTAAGGGATGTAAATACTGCTGGATAATGTTGAAGTCAAGTGCATTTAAAAAAAAAAAAAAAATTGAAGTCAAGTGGTAAAACTTGGGTAATCATCAGTAGCATAAGCTTATTGAAATTGTTTTTTTTTTTTTTTTGTTGGATACAGAAATTGTGTTAATAATATAACTTACACTAATAAGAAAAAAAAATAATTCGCTTAGACACCATGTTCATAACATAAGCTGGATTTCAAACTGGCACAATACAGTTAAAAGAAGGAATAACTATTGGTAATTTGGTGTATATCATTTCCATCTATATATCACATTACATCAATTTGTAACATAATGAATAACATTGGTGTATACCATTGTCTTCTATATATTTTACTACATTACATCAATTTGTAACAGTGCTATTTGCTGGGATTTTTACATAATAAAACGTTAACAATAGCATGACCTTTCTATATCATAGCAAAATCCAGGAGCCGGAAAAAAACAACGAAGGCATGCTTTGCACATCAGACATGTGCAAGAAAGATATGCCAACATCAAATTTAGCTCCCGTTGCTAGAAGATAGTCGGTTTCTATTGCGGGATTCAATACAACTTCTACGACAACTCCACAATCAAACAACAACTGATCATCAAATGCTACCAAGATATAATGGATATGTTAGTAGCATCTGAAGGTTGCCCGATCATGGAGCTAAAAACGGATTGTTTGGATGGGGGCTTTCATGCTTCGTGATTGCTTCATCTCCTCGCGAGATGTGCATGTTAGGGGTCATCCTTCTTTGAGAAACCATGAGCAATGTTCTTGTTGTACGTGATCACACCACATGGAAGTTGGGCTGTATGCAACTCTCATAAATGAAAAAAAAAAAAAAGAAAAAGAAAAAAAAAACGAAGGAATTCGTGCAAACCCTTTTACTTGTTTTTGTTTGGAGAACGTCGTTAGATGTTCATCAATTTATATAGGAGAAGAGGCACAAGGATAAGAATGTACTATTAGGTAATTATACTAACCAAATTAGGATATTTGGTTAATTATTTACTAAAACAACTGCGTTTATATATTGGATTTGACTACCTTACTCGTAGAGTAAAGTTATCCATCAATAACCTTTAAATTGGTTATAAGAAAGGTTAATAAAGAATATCTAAAGAATTTTATTGACAAATTATCAGTAAACTAGTCAAATTTACATATATTTGTTTCCAAAAAACTGAGGTTATACTTAGGAAGCTGCAATAGCTATACTAAATATAACCTCAATTTATTATTTTTCCAAAACAGAAATTTTATTTATTAGACCACTTTAAAATGTTAGATTATATACTTAATATGTTGTGACCACTGGTCATTGATCATTGATTGATTCTTAAAGTAGTGATATTTCTTTATGTTTGAAAAAAGAGATTTTATTTATTTTTTTTAACATAAGTAGAAGATAATTGAAAATCTAACATTATAAAAAATTAAGAGATCTATCGATAATTGTTGGGATTTAATTACTACATATGTCGTTTTGTAAATCTACTTTCACAATGAGAGATATATACACCCATAATAATAGGTGAAAACTTCCCACACATATTGATAATTTGCATTGTAGATAATGAACTTTTATCATAAATACTTAACCATTTAAACTATGAATGAATATGCAAATAAGTTTTTGTTAATAAACCTATTTAATTTTATCTTGTAACCTTCATTTTCTAAAGAGATGACATTGCATGTCATCTCTCTATACAAGTGGTTGTGCACCTTTCATTTATTAAATGTGGTCAACGTTCAATTTCTATTAAATGCATTTTATAAGTTTATATGAATAATTTTCTCTCATTATTATGAAAATGGTTATCTTCCATTTATGAGAGTGACTATCGGTCTACACAAGTGATGATTGAACTTGTTAAGTATTGATATATCTTTGATCTGTTTAGTGTTAGCTTCTAAAAAAAGACATACAATTTGTATGATTTCTTATTACATCCTATTTTATTCAATGATTATCCTTTATCATTTATTTATCGAACCATTATGTTATTACAAATTCCATGCACCTATATGATATAAAACTACCACATCAACACAAAAAAACATAACTAAAAAAATATTGTTATTTGCATGTTAATGAGTTAAATACAGATGAAAGAGAGATTTAAATTAGAGATGTTTTAGGTCATCTTAATCGAGAGAAGGTACCCTTGCCCTTGTGCCCTATGCTAGACAACTATTCCCTCTCTATCCAAATCCCAATTAAGTATAAATGGAGGCGAAGGAAGCCTTATTATCTCGCCCCTAACCCCTCTTTGTCCCATCAAGATAAACATGTACCCTCTTTTAAACATTATAATAACAATCAAGAATAAAGTATTTATAAAAAGAACAGGTCCCTGCTAGTATTAAACATGTACCCTCTTTTAAACATTCTAATAACAATTAAGAATAAAGTATTTATAAAAAGTACCCCCACCCTCTACCCAAATCCCTATTAGTATTAATAAGGGCGAGGGTAGGAGTCAGATAGATCATGTGCCGTTCCTCTCTTTTTAAAAAAAAATTTGTTAAGTTAGGAGAGTGCAGTGGAGTGTAATAAGCTGAACTGGAAAGTTTGAAGAGTGCAGAGGAGTGTAATAAGCTAGAGAGTCGAGTTTCAAGTGTAATGAATTTTTGACATACATTTGAGAGTTGACTGGGCTGCTCTTCACATGTTAACCTTTTTTATTATTATTATTTTTCATTTTAACAAATCTGCTCTTGCCATTTTCTTATTGTTTGCTGTTTTTGTCCATGTGTCTTTTTTTAAATTTTTTTATTATTTCCATTTTTAATACATTTATTGTTTTTCTTTCTAATATAATTATTTTTACTTTTTATTACTTTTTTTACATCTATTTTTCCTACTCCTAACATTTTTTCTACTTCTAATTAATTAATCTTTTTCCTTTATAATTTATTGTGAAGATTGGAAGATCATTGACTAAATGATAGTGTGCTTACGTATGTAGAGAAATATATTTTTGACAAAATTAATAGAGAAGTTACCACATAAAACGAATTCAATAGATGGATCCTCGTCAGAAAAATTATAACTTTATGTAGTTTTTTTTTTTCATTTTTATTTATTTTATCGATTTTGTTAGAAATTTTAAGTGTAAAACTATTAGATTTACTCAAAATTATGTATGTTTCATTTTATTTAAATTATATTATGCTCCTTAACTTTATTTTACACAAAAAACATTAAACTATACTATTGTTAGAATGTATGAAGAACAATTCAACACTTATGAAATGTTGATGACGAGATAATGTTAAATTAAAATTTAATAGTAACAAAGAACATGATTTTATGTTTTGAAAATGCATTAGAACTTACTTAAGCTTACAAAATTGATAGAATGACTAATTAATTTAAAATTTTAACGAAGTTTATCAACTTATTGGCATCTTATCGTGCCATTATGCACGTGCCTCAATCGAAATTTCATGCCCCATCAAAATTATCTATATATTTAGCACATAGTTTAACCACCAGCCATCCAGGTTGCTGTGGTGTAGTGGTCATCACGTTAGTCTTACACACTAAAGGTCCCCAGTTCGATCCTGGGCAGCAACATTATTTTCTGTTCCTAAGATCATCCCCTTTTTGTTGGATTTTGGCAATTAAATTCGTTTTTCTTTTGACGAACTGGTATATGTCTTGGAATTTTAAGAGAAAGGCTATTTATTTTTGATGAAAAAACAAAAGGGTTTTTATTTTTGATAAAAAAACAAGTATATTGCTCTGTAAATCACAAGTGTACAAGCAACTGGACAGCATTTACTAGCCACTGTACAGAAGCTAATTTCCATAAGCTGTACAGATAGCTTCAGAAGTCGACCTATTCACTAATGCTATCTTAGCTGCTGAGCTAATTATTTACACCAAAATGGCTACCTCCAGCATTCTAACAAAGCCGACTACCTAGGACCTGACAAAACAAACTCCTCTTCCAACGTGCTCCTGGACAGCAGTTACAGACCCCATTTTCACAAGCTTTGCTGTCTTAACTATTGGACATCAATTATCTACACCAAAGCTACATACAGCAGCACTGCAACACCACAGCCATCCTAGGATCCAGCCTTCCAGAAACCATACAGCAGAACTGCACTATACTTCTGCTTCCAGTATTCCAGAATTTGAAGAGAAAGTTATGCCAATATTAAACATCATATACCACGTAAGGTGGTTTCTTTATTGGAACTTTTTTTAGAAATTGTTTCTTTATTGGAATTTGGTAGTTGATTTTTTCTTTTGTATTTTTTTGAGAAATTAGTATTGTTGAATTTGAAGAGAAAATTATGCCAACATGTAACATCATGTAATATTTTTTTGGTGAGCGTATATAGACTGAGAGCAACAAATATTGAGATTGACATGAGGTGGGTGCCTACAATCACCTGTTCAGAAGAAATTTAAGACGTTTCTATTGATCTTGTTGATTTTTTAATAAGAAGTTATTGTTATAATTCGTTTAAAAAAAAGTATAGAAAATTATAAGATCGGTTCCCACAAGGCCATTAATCAGTCAATTCAGTTAAATCGGTTTAGAATCACCTCCGACCTTGGGAATTTTGTTATTTAATCTTTTATATTAAAGTTTGTAGTGATTGATGCATGCATGCCTCTCGGTCATTTCCCAAAAAGAAATGGGTGGTTGATCGAAATGAACATGAAAAATAAACGTAAAGAAGATGGAAAAACAATTAATAAAGACAATTCAGCACGTGTTTCAGTGCCAGTGGCAAACGTTCACCAAACCAGCCGCTTTACCAGTCAAATCAAGTTTATACCAACTCCATTCTCCAGGAGATTCTTCTTAATATTTTTATTTCAAATTTTAATTAATCTTACAATTATAAATATATATATTTATATATTAACTAAAATTTGATGATTCACAATTTATATATTGTTAACAATATAGAAAAAAACACACCACCTCTGAGTATATAGGTAGTTACGCACCCCTTATTTAGTAAGAAATTGAGATTTAATTTTCATTAAATATATATTACAATTTATATGGATAGTTTTATGTGATAATAACTATTTTTTGTTTATAAGAATAAATATTCGGATTACGATAAATAATATTTAATCTTGATATATTCGTAATTCATTTGGCATCAAACTATAAAAGAGAAAACAAAATAGAACAAATAATGAGTTTCCAAGATACAATTATTTGGTAGAAAAAACATCCAATAAATGTAGAAGCTTAACCGTACCAAATTTTCTGATTAGGACCAGAACTATGAATTGTCACTAAAAATCAATCAACCATACATTCATGCCCATGGTTTATTAGCAGACATCAGAGTTTCCAAGATCCTTCCAAACTATAGTCAAAATGCTCTTCATTTTCGTGGCTTTTCTTCGACATATGGGCCCGTGGATCCACTTGTTGATGAGAAATTTTCAATTTCACTTCCGAGGTATATACCATACATGCACACGACATCATCGAGTGATGGAATACTTCTATTATTATTCTGATAAGTTAAGAGATCAAATTCTATATTTAGCTTATAATATAAAATATAAATAATTTTTTCTTAAATTTAATCTTTTTTTTATTATAAGAAAAATAAAAAATATATATCATACATATATGATTAGAGATTAGTAAACTTACGTATAATCATTCATACTTTACATACTCAACTATGTTTATTAGACATTTTAAAATATCATACAGACACACACACACATATATATAATTCAAGACATACATAGTTATAAGCCATCTCACATTCAATTAATATGTTTCTTTTTTAGTATCACGCAATTTTATTAAATATAATTTATGTAATTATATTTAGAGATAATCTCAAAAAACTTATTGTAATGTGTAAAAATTAATATGTTTTCTTTTTTAGTATCACACAATTGTATTATATATAATTTATATAATTATATTTAGGGATAATATCAAAAAAGTTATTGTGGTTTGTAAAAATATCAATTTTATTATCTATGATTTAATTTTTATCCAAAATATCCTCTGATGTTAAAAAATTAATAAACAATGTTTATTTTACCCCCTATAACTTTATTATCAATTTGTAACGATCGAAGACATTGTCATTTTTTTATTCCTTTCAGAGGTATTTTGAGTGTTTTTATTAATGTCATGGGAATTTTGGATAAAAATAAAACTATAAATGATAAAATAAATATTTTTATAAATTATAATAAATTTTTTGGGATTATTCTTTATATTTATTGATTATATTGTAGTGCAGTATTTTTTTTTTTTAAAAAAAAAAAGAAAAAAAAAAGCAGATGCTACTGTATGTTTTGATCATTGTTAAGGGCAAGGTGTCAAAATCAACCACCGAAAAGTTTGAAACTGCCGTTCTATTTTGTCAAGACATGAAATCAATATAAATATCAATATCATCCCTACCCGTTTGCCAATCAAACTGATCAATTATTCAAGGTTCATGAACTATTTTTGTCTTTTGCTTAGAATATACAAATTTTTATCCTTTTAAAAATTGCATGCACCTGGAAAAATTATCCAAAAGAAAGAAAGAAAGAAATAACAAATTAATACAAAATTCGGAAAGTGAAAAAGAAGTCCACCTTCCACAACACCCCGTGCCAGTAGTTTCCATGAGTTTGGTATAATTTAATGCATATAAGTAGAAAATCTGCGGAGTGAAGACACGTTTTTGGTTTCTATAAACTAACAAAAGTGCCGTCTAAATTTAAGCATGGCAAGAAACTTCTTGAAGCTTAATCAAGAAGTTAACCAGTCTCCAAGAACGAAAAATCCTGCTCCATTTTTATCAAAGACTTATGATTTGGTAGAAGAAGGGGATCATGACCATCATGAAAATGGTAACAAGAAAATCATTTCATGGAATGGAGAAGGAACCGGGTTTGTGGTATGGTCTCCTGGCGAGTTTTCGGAGCTCATGCTCCCCAAATATTTCAAGCACAACAACTTCTCTAGTTTCATTCGCCAGCTTAATACCTACGTGAGTAATATCATATATTATACATTTTTAATTCCGTTTCATTAGATCTAGGAAGATATTATGTTTGATGTATGAATGAAAACAAAATGAAAAACGTCTATATATATATGTATATATATATAAATGACTATTATTATTCGATTCATTTTATGCAATATGTTTCTAGAAAGCATGTTTTGATGGTTTTGGCCCTTCTGGGGTTGTTTTTTTCACCTGAATTTTGAGCAGGGATTCAAGAAAATGTCACCGAAAAAATGGGAATTTAAGCACGAAAATTTTCGAAAAGGTTGCAGGCATATGCTAGTAGAGATTACTAGGAAGAAAACTGATCCAAGTGTGTTTCCAGCATATTTGAAGGCTGCTGGTGAAGGGGATTGCAATGCAAGAATTGAAAAAGATCAGGAGGAGAACTGTTTGTCGTTGATGGAAGAGAACAGGAATCTAAGGAGAGAGAAGGTGCAACTGGAGATGCAAATTGCCCAAGTTAAAGCACTTGAAATCAAGTTGTTGGATTGTCTTTCTCAGTACATGGGGAGCCACCACCACAATAAAGTTAGGAGGTTGTGTTAGCTTCTCATTTGGAAGAAGCACATAATTAAGAACGGTAAAAAATTATAAGAAACAACAAATTTGTGTATCTCTGGATAATTGTTAACTGCATTTATGCATTTCCAAAGTTTGAAGCGTAGAAACTTGATTCCGTCTCTCTTTTCTGTAATCTTCTTTTCTACCTTTAAACTTAGCAAGTCATCCACTAAATTGACTAATTTTGAGACCAAATAAACTTTTACAGGTTAATACAACTAACAGGGGCTTGATTATATAATGTTAAGTACAATTGTAGGATCATGTTAAGTTGTAATATTTGTTAATTAGGCTCATATTTGTGATTTTACCTTGCAACTTAACAGGTGATGGATTGTATTGATAGAATAACAAAAGAAGAATAGTGTGGATTATAAATATTGTGACATCTACTATCGCTCGCTATGATTTTCTGGTATAAATCCCTTATTCAGCTTTACAATGATTAAAGTTTGAAGGGATACAACCCAAGTGATATTTAATAATTTGGAATGTTTAATGTGCTAGGTTTTAAATAAGTATTTAGTAGTATATATAACTTTTATAGTTATGGGTTAATTTTTAGAGATATTATAAGTTTGCATATTATAATTTTTTTTTTTATTTTAAAACTTTGAAAATTCTTAGCATTCTTAAATTACCAAATCCAATAGGTAATTAATTGATTAGAAATTATAAAGGCCCTATATATTTCCCATGCATGGGTCATCCATGATATCAATTTATCCTAAAACTGAAAATCTCATTTCGATCTCAGTAGTCCCAACAATTTTATGATTTATAAGGTGTCAATGTTAAAAAAAATCCTATTCCCATCAAATTTAAATAATATGAGTATAATAAAAGTAACATCTTATGTACATGCACAATGATGTCTTATTCATTCTCCATAAAATCAGATGATAAAATACTTATTTAATGATCGTAAAATGAATAAAAGTAAATATCAAAGACAAACTATATATTTTTCAACATTTTGACAAAATTTTGATGATCGATGTATTAACATAGAGTTATTAATTAAAATATTACAATTCTGACTATAATTTTTTTAGCTTTTTAATATATACACACACAAAACTTCTATAGTCACTATTTCCTAGAACGAACTAATCAAATCTATCAATTGCATTCTCTTTTCTAAAATAAATTCTCTCTCATATTAAATTCAAAGATAATAGATGAATTCGATTGATTCTTCCTAATTTTTTAAAGTTAAGAGGTATTAATTATAAAATTTCTCTCACTCTATATATATATTAGTTAAACTAATTTTGTCACAAAATAACAGCTTTATGACAACAACCGTCACTCTCTAAAACCCCAACACAAAAACCTCCGGCTCCGACTCACACGCACACCCTCAAGAACCCGAAACCATGATATCAAGTTCAAAGCTTTTATCAAAAACCCAGTTCCAAAATGCAATTTTGAGCAGATTTTACTACACAAACAGGGTCAATAAAGCTACTTTGTACTCAAAAATTAGTCCTTTAGGTGACCCCAAGACAAGTGTGGTCCCGGAGCTTGAAAACTGGCTCAAAGGTGGACAAAAAGTTCGATTTGCAGAGCTTCAACGTATCATCCACGATCTTCGCAAGCGAAAGCGCTTCACTCAAGCTCTTGAGGTTTGGACTCTTATGGCTCCTTTATATTGATACCTTTTAAGGGTCTGTTTGGCTGCTCTAAAAAATTTTTACTTGTTGGTTTGGTTCCTGTTAGTTGCTTTGTGTGTTAGAGTTAGACAATTGATTATTTAAGCATCAACTTATTAGCTGAAGATTAGTGTGTGGAAAATTTCGATACTTTTATTGAGAATTTTGTTAGAGTTTGATAATTTGAAAATCTTATATGGTTTAAGTTGCATGATGGGTATGAAGATATGTAGTTTCAGTTTGTAAGAGCCTAGTGTTACTGAATTACGCAACCGAAAAGATAGTGTCACGCGGATTGGAGTGAAGAGAAGTTGGTGAATAAGGTATTAAGAGATGGAGTTCGTATGGTTTTGCATAAGCAATTATGTTGAATGTTTAAAATTGATAACAAAAGCGTTTGTCGTTTAATACTTCATTAGCCCAGTTGTTGGTTTTAGTTCAGAAACAAGCATGGTTAATGACCTTTTGTTTTGTAGTAGAGACTACTGAATGAATAAGCAGATACCCGCAATTTGAATTTAATGTGTTTTTGTATGTCTTTATTAATTTATTTTATCTTCTTGGTTCTTGGATCAGCATAATTGTGAAGTGTTAATGGCAGCTATAAGGTATCACTATAAAATTTGACCCCATAGGAGTTAAGTCTGGGTGGATATTGTGTGTTCATGGAGAATTGTAATGACACAGTAACACAAATGCTTGTCTACCTAGTATTATGAACAAATACACATACACAGACTCTTGTTGGTAATGGGATGTTTTAACAGTATGTTATAAGTGCGCCTTGCAAAGTTTTCTTGTCACCCATGTAGGGAGTACACTTTAAAAAGAGTAGCTATTCAAGTAAGCACTATTGTGATTATTGCTTTATGGTTTTATTTTGGTTGCAGGTTTCTGAGTGGATGAATAGAAAAGGTATATGTGTTTTTACACCCGTTGAACATGCTGTGCAGTTGGATCTGATTGGTAGAGTACATGGGTTTCTTGCTGCAGAAAGCTATTTCAATAATCTGAAGGACCAGGAAAAAACTGACAAAACATACGGAGCTCTTCTGAACTGTTATGTGCGGCAGCGCCAAACTGAAAAGTCCTTAGCTCATTTGGAGAAAATGAAGGAGATGGGTTTTGCATCTTCGCCGCTCACTTACAATAACATCATGGGCCTCTACACAAAGCTTGGCCAGTATGAGAAGGTCCCCAATGTGCTAAATGAGATGAAGGAGAACAATGTCTTCCCAGACAACTTCAGCTACAGAATTTGTATCAATTCATATGGTGCAAGATCTGATCTTGAGGGACTGGAAAAAATTTTCAGAGAGATGGAGAGCCAATCAAGAATTATCGTGGACTGGAACACATATGCTGTGGCTGCAAATTTTTACATAAAGGGCAACCTGATTGATAAAGCATTGGATGCTTTAAAGAAATCAGAAGCAAGACTAGGGAATGAAGATGGGACAGGTTATAATTTTCTGATATCACTCTATGCTAGTCTAGGCAATAAGTCCGAGGTCCTGAGATTATGGAATCTAGAAAAAGAAGCTTGTAAGAGGTATATAAATAGGGACTATATCACTATGTTGGAATCTCTGGTGAAGCTTGGCGAGCTTGAAGAAGCTGAGAAACTGCTAGAGGATTGGGAATCCTCTGGCAACTGTTACGATGTTCACTTACCAAACACTCTCATTATTGGGTATTGTAAAAATGGACTGTATGAGAGGGCAGAGGCTATGCTTGAAGGCTTGATGGAGAAAGGAAAGGTTACCACCCCAAACAGTTGGGCAGTTGTAGCAACAGGTTACCATAATAGAGGTCAGAAAGAGAAAGCTTTCAAGAGCATGAAGGTTTCTCTGTCCTTATATGCGAAGGGAAAAGGGTGGGATCCCAACACAAAGGTCGTTACAAGCATTTTGAGTTGGCTGGGTGATGAAGGTAGTATTCAAGACGTAGAAGCATTTGTGGCATCAATGAGGACTGCTGCCATGCCTCTTAGCAGAGAAATGTATCATGCCTTGATAAAGGCAAATCAAAGAAGTGGGAAAGAAGTTTATCAGCTTTTGGACCAGATGAAAGCTGATAAAATAGATGAAGATGAAGAAACGAAAAAAATACTTGCCATGAGGCAGAGGTGAATTTAATGGTCTATTCCTTATTCTTATACTCTTGACAAAATGTGGTGATTTGGCTCCTAAGGAGTAAGAATAATTTTACTGCCCTTGTAGAGCCTGAACAGTGAGAAACATGCAATCATAGCACATTTTTTATTCTTTTTTTCAATCAAGGATCATGATGGATGCACTGCTATCTTACTAGGATCAATTTTGGGTTGTTGGTTGTCAAGGTGGCCATATTACTCCAGTGTTTGCTTGTAAATATCATATTGCAGCGCAGCATCATCTTATACATGCTCAGTTGTAGTTATTCATGACTTCAGCCTCTACCAATTTACCTTTGCATGATAGTTTTCTCGCTGAACAAATTTAAACCGTATCTACTTATTTTCCTTTTCTGAAAGAACTCACTAAAACAGAGAACAATCTCCTATTAGAAATCTGAAATCTAGGCTAAGCGGTCAAATATACGTTGTGAGGTACATGGTACATGTCCTCTAAATGCCATGCAGCCCAACTGTGTATGCCAATTCAACAGTAGAAGTCACGATTGTATTGCATTGATTTAAGAACATGTATTAATTATCATATCACCTCATTGTCTAACACCTCATTGTCTAACAGTACTTTCTAACCAGCTACATTTCAAAATTCAAACTCGTGGCAGAGAAAGCATTGAAACATTTTGTAAGGCAGGGAATCAGGATCTCCAAGGGCTTGCACCTAAGAAATTTTCACGTAAATGGTATTAACTAGTAAGCAAACCCTCAAATCCAAAAAGGAGAGATCTGTGTAACTTCTCCCTAACCCATACTGTCACGATTGAATATACATATAACTCGGAAAACATACAGCAAGAAAACATAAATTCCATAACAGATCTCAGATTTATCACAAATATCGCAGTATCCGAACGATATTTATACCATAACCATATCATATTAAGTTATCATGACACCGACCAAAATGTATATATAGTGAACTTTGGAACATGCTATAATGTCAAAGACACCTCTAACAAAGATGACTGGAACATGCAATAATGTTAACTCAATGTTTATCTCGTATAAATGATAAAATGACATCAACCCTACTGAGACAGGGTGGATTTCAGCTCTCCATTGTTTCGTAGCTCCAATACAATATCACAACCTCCTATCAGCTCGCCTTTGTAGTATAACTGGGGAAAGGTTGGCCAGTTTGAGTAAACTTTCAGCCCCTGCCGGACTTCCTCATCACTTAAAATATCGAAGGAACCAAAACTTACACCCTCCTCCCTAAGCGCATTGACAACTTTGGAACTGAAACCACATCTGGGAGCATCTGGAGTACCCTTCATGAAAAGCATCACTGGTGATGATGTGATCAAGTTCTTCAGACGATCTTCAAGATTATCTTTCTGATAAGTGATTCCTTTTTCAGTTAAAACTTTTTCCAGTTCCCCACTTTTTTGCATCTCCAACACAATGTCTGATCCTCCAATAAGTTCGCCTTTAATATATAGTTGAGGGTAACTCGACCAGTTAGAATAAACTTTAAGACCTTGTCGAACTTCTTCATCAGTAAGTATGTCGAAACTCCCAAAATCAACCTTTTCTTGTCGAAGGATTTCGACTACCTTTCCACTGAAACCACACTTAGGTTCATCTGGCTTCCCCTTCATAAACAGCATTATGGGGCTAGAATTAATCAGGCTTTCAAGCCGGGAGGACAGAGTTGCACTCAAGCCCGTGGCCTCTGAGATGCCACTCTTTCCACTACCACTGATAGTGTCAATGCCGTGATCTTGGAAAACTTCTTTTAGCTCACCACTCTTATGCATTGCAATTGCAATGTCAGACCCACCCAGAAGTTCTCCTTTGCAATAGAGCTGAGGAAACGTTGGCCAGTTAGAATATTTCTTCAACCCCTCACGGACATCATTATCAGAAAGAATGTCAAACGTTCCAAATTTGACCTTTTCATCCTTCAAAATGTCAACAACTTGCCTACTGAACCCACACCTGGGCTCTTCAGGGTTTCCTTTCATAAACAACATGACCGAGTAAGAGTCAATCAGCTGCTGCAGTCGCTTTTTAAGTGCATCACTGAGGCCAGGTTCCACTTGCTTAATTACTTGGGAAGAGCCATTTTCTGCTGCCAACTCTTTCACTGTTTCAAGGACAGTGGGTCCTGCAGCCATGCCAAGGCTGGCAGGAGCTGCAGGTTCTCCTGGGTTAACTGACCCAGCAACCTTAGCAACCTTGTTGGCCAAACTGGAAGGATCTGCACCCTCCAATGTATCAACGGTCTTTCCATCCTACATAAGAAACTATTATAAGGACTTACGCAAGCAACAAATTCTATAAAGAAATCAAGTACAAGGAAAAAGATTGAGACACTTATATAATTAGTAATTTCTTTAGTTGGGCTGTAATCATATATGTATATATATATATATATATACGCTCACCATGAAAGATACAAAGAATAAAACTATAATGGGAAATTCTCTCATGTAACTGTTGCGAACCCAATACTAAGCTTATTGACCACCAAAACTATCCCAAAAAATGAAATAAGCAACAGCAAGCAAAAAGTACAGAAGGAAAATAAAAATAACCTGCAATATGTGTATGTATATATATATATATATATAAAAGATACAAAGAATAAAACTATAATGGGAAATTCTCCCATGCAACTGTTACGAACCAAATAGCTAAGCTTATTGACCAGCCAAAACTATCCCAAAAATTGAGATAAGCAGCAGCAAGCAGAAAGTACAGAAGGAAAATAAAAATAATAGCAAAATCATCGAAATATCATTGCAATTTCTTTCGATTTAGGAAAAAAAAATGGCATATATGGACATCAAATGCATTTCAAACTGGATCGAGCAGTTATCAATGATAGTTCCATTTATCGTGATAAAACTTTAATTGGCATATCTTGCAAGTTCACTGAAGTCATTCAACTATCCATAATGTATCAAACATCTGAATATCAAAACAAACAGAGGTCTCTTGGTCCGTGGACTACATTCATGAAACACACTTGCTTAACAGGAGATAAAAGTAAAGTTTGCTCACAGGCAATCCAATATTTATACACAGAAATATCAGTTGCACACTCAACAGGCTAAGTGCAATGAGTTGTTGATTAAAAAGATGAAAAACATCCAAGATATTAAATTTTAATCCCTCTGTATGTCTTATTCTGACAGTTTTCATTGATGATGCAGATGCATGTAGACAGGATATAAGTAAATTTACCATCCCAACCTTGACTAAAATCTCCCACAAAAGAATCAATGGCTACTATTTGCTAAATTTATCTTCTTAGCAAAGTAGAAATATTATAAAATAATTCACAACTCACTCCATACACACTCTCCTTTGTCTTGTCACCAATGTCATCAAGACCTATCTATGAAGCATCCACAAGCATACGAGAGCATGCAACCAATGGATCAATAAAAAAATTAAGCTTACTTATTGCCCTAGAGGTATGCAACTAACAGATCAATCATAACATTAAGCTGACTTATTATATCATTTCAATTTCTCAGTTTAAGTCTTTCCACTTAGTAAGACTAAGTTATTTCTGCGTAAATCATATCCCAGTTTTTTCAAGGAAATCCTATACTTCCCCATAACATGTTTGCTAAGTTGAAGCAAGACAACACAATCATCACCATGATACACTAAACAAATCAATACTCGTAAAACCAAAGACTCAAAAGTACAAGTACACGTTCTTTAACAGCCATACAGATTAAGCTTCCACAACAACCACATAACCAAAAAAAATACAAACTTCAATACAGTAGAGAGCAAATACAAATTAAAACCAAACAACAACAACAACAAAAATAACATAATCCAAAAACAAATAAACAAAACCAAACCATAAATCAAGTTTAAATTAAAAAAAAAAAAAAAAACCACCTTGAAAAAGACGAAAAAAGGCACAGCAGAAACCGAATAAGCCTCCGATACCTCGGGTTGCTCCTCAGCTTCAACCTACAACATCCAT
This sequence comes from Nephelium lappaceum, assembly GCA_021234005.1. Taxonomy (NCBI): domain Eukaryota; kingdom Viridiplantae; phylum Streptophyta; class Magnoliopsida; order Sapindales; family Sapindaceae; genus Nephelium; species Nephelium lappaceum. Next base: position 15,045,940 of record CM038010.1, read on the forward strand.
ATCAACCGTGTCAACATAAAAGCAAAACACCCAGATGAAAATAAAATTTAAAAAAAAAAAAAAAACAGAAAAGGAGTGATATTGCGAACCCTGAAGAAATGTGCATGAGGGAAATCGGTAGAGAGGTGAGAAAAGACTTGGTCCATGTGCTTGGAGGCATCGCACCATGATGCCCAGAAGTGAAGAGCAACACCAGCCCCACTCTGTACCACGTTATCGAGCTCTGCTTTCGATTTCAATTCCTTGACTGAACCACCACTGCTCATTCTTCTATACTGCTATTGAACACACACACAGACAGGGAAAGAGAGAGAGAGAGAGTGTTGGGTTTTGTTTCTTCTTCTGCTTCACTACTCACTGAAATCTAACCTAGAACAACCCACCTTTTTTTTATTCGACAGACATTACCACCAAAGCTGATCATCTTAGTCGTCAATCAGACGCCGTTGATCTCTCTCATTATTCCCGTTTTATCTCTGGGTCCCACCACCTCTCTTTATTTTTTAGTTTTATTCGTTTGGGCCGGGTCAAAGTTGTGTTGTCATTTCAAAACAACTACTAAATACACACCACTTCGATCATGTCAACCCATTTTATTTCTGTTTTTGCACCCTTAGTTACTTTTTGAAATTTACAAACACCCAACATTTGTGTTTTATAATTTACAAGAAATGTAACATTAATGTTAAGACTTCCTTTTTTCTTTTTTTCTTTTTTTCTCATTTAGTAACTAACTTATGTAACATATAACATGCGAGATAAATTATTGTTAGTATGTATGTCTATTTACCAATTGTCATAAAACTAGTTGCTATAAAAGTGGGAATAAAATATAAAAAGTGTTAGATAAGATTACTTTGAACTGGACATTAAAATACAATGATAACTATATTCTTTTTTAATAAATAAGCTACACTTTTACCAATTGGCATAGCTAATAAGGTAAAAATTTATGATGAAAGTTGAAAAATCTAATGATATGTCCTGCACACTCTCATCAATAAAATTTTGTTCAAGACAATTTCCCCTCATCTCAACTCTCAAATTTCAATAGTTTAAAAAGAATTATAAATTACAATAATTTTCAATAGAAAGGAAGAAAAGAAAAAAGAAAGGTGGAACTTGTAAATTGCAATGATAGTCAACACAAGAAAGGAATTACAAAGCTCACAATAAAGCAAAATCATTACATTGCTAAAATTTAGATGCAAATAGTAACCAACTGATTATTTGCCTCTACTTAAATTTACTCCATGAGAAACCGCAAGGAAGCCAAAAATTTGTAAAGCTTTGATATCATTGACAGCTTACAAAAACTTGAGCCAATAACTTCTGCTTCAAAGCTTCAAAATGGATCACATTCCTTCCAAAACACCACTCTATATTGTCCATCATCAATCATCCCATAACTGTAGTTTTTCTTTCTTTTCTTTTCTTTTTTTTTTTTTTGACAGGCCATAACTGTAGTTTTTATATTATTGATTAAATTTTAGAACCAGGTTTGATTCCATGTAGGGTGGTACTACTTTTTGTGAAAACTCAAACGTTTTGGATTGATTTTCTCCAAACAGATTAGAATTGTTCCGGGATTTCCTCCTTCAATCCACTCAATGGATTCTTTCTCCAGTAGTTTCATAACCTGTCCACATAGTAATATTATAGCAATGCATTAATTTACTCGTGGAAGATGTCTGGAGAGTAGAAGAAAAAGTTTGTAACTAATGCAAGAAAGATTAGTATAAATCAGCAAACAAATGCAGGCTCATGCTATAGCATTAATTAATATGGTTTCTTTTATCAAATCTGTGACCCAAATTCCATCAAGTTCAGCAGTCTTACCAGTCGTCTTCGAGCCCCCTTTGATGTATCTTCATCATTTGTCTCTAAGGTGACCTTGAGGTACTTGATAGCTGGGTGGAATAAAGACTTGAATCATTTCATATAAACTGACTCAAATTACGAGCAAATTAGAGATATGGAAACTAGGACTCACATGGGATGCCTGAAATTGATTGAAGATGACATTTCAATAGACGAATTGCATCCTTTGCACCAAGTTCATGCAAGTCAAGCACCATGTCATCCCCCGTTTCCTCATTTCTGACAATGAAGACAATTGGAAACTAATATAAAAACAGCAGATTCCCCATCTTCCTTCTTCCCTTCTCTAAAACACAAAAACTGACAAATAAAAATCAGTGCACTGACCTAGTTTCAAAAATTTTCTGAGTGGATTCTTCATCTGCTTCACGAGCCTTTGCACGAAAGAAATGTCCCTGCCATTCACACAGCATTCAGATTTAATCAGTATTTTGTCTAGCATGGGCATCCTAACATGCGGAAGTTGATTTATGAGGTCATACTGAACTTAATTTCCAGTCATAGTACAACTACTACTTATATCTTCATGATCAATATAAGTGGTAATTGGAATGTCAACCTCCAGAGAAGAAATGATTCCTTATCAATGAAAATTGCTAAGTACAAGCAGAAAAAAGAAGAAAGAATCCAAGTGTCCATATTCATTACAGTCTAACACTATCATCAATAGATGCAACGTTGGAACTTCACCTGTTCAAGAAATTTGCTGGCTTGACTGTGATTGCCGTTGGTAAACGCAGCAATCGCCTGCCAAAAACACATTCTTACTTCATAGTGTCCAAATGTAGAAGGAAATAGAAACAGCGTTGCATCTTTCATTCATATAAATAGGTGAGAATGCAAAACAGATTGGTTTAAAGGAACCTACAGCTTCATAATAGTGCTTCATTGTGCTCCTATATTCCACTACACCTTTACGAAGAGCCTGGTAGTTGCTATTCTCATCATCATCTGCAACTGAAATGGATGGAAAACTTGTAAATATGATAACACGAAGTAAATATAAAATATGAAATACACTAAACATTATCTCGTACAGACTGTCCTGATTTCAAAAAAACAGGACAGGGATTATTCAACACCAAACAAGCACAAGAGGACAATTTTTTTTAATCATTGAATCTTTCTAATGGTTGATAACTAATAAATGGAGTATTCCGATAGTTAGTTTGTCCCCAGTAGATAAAGTGTGTAGAAGACGCATTTAGCAAAAGTTAATATGTATATGTACATATGTATGTATTTTCCAATGAAAATACGAAAACACAAAAGCAAGAATAATTATAAAGTCAAGTTTAACTAGTGTAGGGATTAATGTACTTTGGTGCATGCATGTATGCATGCATTCATTACATGCATCTAACCCCTGAATATTCCTTTATGTATGTATGTATTTATGTACCTACGTACGTATATATGTATGTATAGTGTGTGTCTACCTATGCATGCACAAGTGAGCTATCATGAGAACCTTATTAAATACTGCAATAAAAAATTCATATCCTTAGATGTTTGAGTCCTGAGCTTCTATCAGTTGCAGCTCCATTTTCAGTATATACAATTTGTGTCAATATTTATGATAACTAGTGAAAGCCAATATATGCATGCGGGTGTGTGTGCATTCAATTAACATTGTTTCCAAGAATATTAATAAGTACATACTCTTGTCGTTATCTATTTGTATGTCCAACACAATAGGTTTGTGTTCTCTTATAAAATCCTTAGGAGGCCCTGTTACCAATTCTCCGAATGGTTTAGACCTTCTCACAGTCTTCACCATTTTTTTGGGTGATTCAGATTCTTCGTATATATCAGGAGCAGTAAACAAGGCAGCCCAAACTTCCTTCTGGAGTTCATTTCTGTCTTTCAGCTGTCTAGGCAATTCTCCTCCACTTATACTTGAATCTCTATTTACACAAATGAGGGAATACAATAAAAAATGTAAATTATGACTTTCAATGGTTGTGGATAAAATCATGTTTCACCATTCCAAAATGAAAGTCCAAAAGGTGGCAGAAATCTTCCACTGAAGACCCATACCCCCTCCCCTTCACCCAAAAGAAATATATTCCAGATGGAAATTGTAACTAACTAAAAAAAATACCCTCCAGAATTCAATTGTTGTGTCTTTCTTTCGCATGAAGGCCCTTCAGGACTCGAACTTGTACCCGTAAACTGTAACATTAAATCACAATAATAGAAGCAGATACACATGTTAATCATAAGTTTCCCCGTAATTATCAAATGTTGATGGAAATAATAACTAGTGACAACTTAATATGAACTTAATCTCACAGAAGAACGTAACTTAAGATACAACAAACTGGATACATACATAATTTTCTTTTTTTTTTGAAAATAGACACGTACATAAATTTAATTATAGAAATATGGTGAAATGTGCAAAGCTATAAGATTTAAATTATACTGAAGCCATGTATAAAACTTCACATTACCCCAAACAAATTATCAATTAGACTTCCTCAGATATTCATCAAACTAATAATTTATCCTATAGGGATATTACAGATAGCAGTATGTTCAAGTCAAGCTACTCCAACCCACCATTAATTTTCATATTACTTCAAAAACATTTATTGTCTGAGGCCTTATTACTGTAAGCTGATTTACATGAAAATCAGAAAATTGCTACTTCTAGTAAGAGATCAGAGCAATAATCATCACCACATTCTGACAATTTCTAACTGAACTCAAGAAACAGGCACAACTAGGCAATTATGCTAACCTTTTCGACAGATTTACCACGATCTATAGCCCTTTCATCTGAAGTCTCTCCTGACTGCTCAAGTAGTTTCAGCATGCTCTGAATATGAAAGAGATATTTCACTTAAACGACATATTTAACTGTATTTCATGGTATAATACAGCAAGTTATACACATTTCTAGCTCATGTGACATTAATGAAGAGACATTTATGTATACATAAACTTTTTGAAAAAAAAAAGAACGGATGCCTTAATCAAGAGGAACATATCATGCATACCTTTTGCATATCAAATCCACAATTCTCTGCGCATTTAGCAGAAAGCCCAATTAGTAATCATACCAAAACACACACACAAAATATGAAACTAGAAAAACAAACAGCCATATTCAAACCCAGAAATAAGTCCTTAGTGAATACTAGCTTTCCTAACAATTCTAAACCAAATTTCCCTAGATTGGCTCAATTAGTTATTCTAAGGCTGAATGTCTTAGAGCTAGATTAGCTTGTAGCTGATTATTATAAGACACAGAAAAAGTTTCTTTATCAAATCCCAAAAGCGGTCCAGATGAAAGAAGAGGTAATAAAGAGAACAGGGGGAAGGAGAAGATACAGGTTACACATCAACTGGAGCTGTTACTGATTCTTCAAGAGGATGCTCATGACATCTTTTGGATTTCTTGACACTTCATTGAAAAAGAATCAGCAATTTGGTAGAAATAAATGAGCCAACATGCTTGATAAACAACCCATGTAAACTCACAAATCAAAGCACACCACGAAAGATTAGTTGCTCAGTCCACAGCTAAACAATGATAATAACACAAAATCAAGAAAATGTCGAAAATAACATTGATTAACATATCAAAACTCAAAAGACAACGCAATTAGCAAGTTATACAGAAAGTTGTAGGTTTACCAAGAACTTCTCGAATCACATTCCTATCCATCTGGAATCCTTCCCCTAGCATTTTAAACAGAAAATCTTCCATATCCTTATGCAAATGATCCTCTTTGGATGGCTTTGGTTTATCTTCTTCTCTCCATATTTCAGACATCGGCAACTCCCTTGAATCCAACTTCAATGGTTTGGTTGCTACACAAGAGACAGTATGTGATCGCATGGATTTAAAATAGTCTTTACCAATAACACTTGAAACAGTGCCTCCTGAAACTGGACGCCATTTTTTCTTTGAAGCTCTGTACTTTCCATTTGCATGACATTGATTCTGAGAGATATCATTATGTGATGTCTCCAACAATTCTTTCCCCTTAGCCTCACCATCAGATGAATTGGTAAGTAGATGTTGGGGTGCTTGTCTGCTTGTCATACAGAAATTCACCAGCCAATTCCGCATTTCGTCCTGCATTGCAATAAGCAAAAGCTATTTCTTGAAGAGTAAACGCAGAACCAAATGCATCAAGCAAACCCTTCAATGCCTTTTCTTCAATGTCATATGTCAATCCATTGGAGCTTGACACTTCCATTCTGTACACGCTTCACAGAATTATGCAAGAAAAATCAGATCAGTAAACAATTTAGGGCTTAAATTGGACAAATAATTGGATAATCAAAGAAAAGTATAAGTATTAAAACCGAAAGAATGAGTCATGATATAAATAAGTGTATCCATTAATGCACAAACCCTTCCTATAGAAGCCAAGCAATGGACAAAAAAGAGAAAGCTTATTACGCATCCGTTCTAGCATTACTTTTTCCTTCAATCACCCACCGTTCATGGTAAAACCAATCGATACAACACAAAATCAAACAAGAGAAGTGAAACCCACATGAAAAATCTCCAAACAAACAACACCAACATCCATTCATATCCAGATGCGATAAACCAAAATCAACACACAACACATCCAAAAGAGAAAACCCCTCAACCACAAAACCGCTCAAAATCACAAATTCACCATTGATGCCCCCGATTTTGCAGATCTTTTAACAATTTCACCAACAATTCATCTCAAAACCCTAAGCAGAGTATAGTCAAAGACAGAAACACGTATAAAACATAACCAAAAAACCACCTTTAATCAATCCCAAACAAAAAGATCAACAATCCATCTTTTCTCCATCAACAACAACAAAATATCAATGAAACCCAACTCAAGACACGAAATGCAGACCAGATTCTCATTCAAGCAACAAACAATCCACTACCCTTTTCAGTTCTGACCAGAATATAAATCAAAAACAAATCTTTTTGTTGTTATACAACTTACAAGAATACAAAAATTTCTAGTTCATGTAACGGTAAAGTGAAAACCTTTGTATCAAGCAACCAAACAAGACACTTTAATTGTTGTGTTTGTCGCTCTAAAGTGATAATAAAACGAGAGAAAAAGAGAGAATTGAAGAAACTTACAGGAGAGGTTTTGGTGAGGTTCTGGGAAATGAGGGGGCTCAGGCTGTGAAGCAGCACAGCTACTGCAATTCTTGTCAAGAAAGTGTTGGTTTATATAGAATTGAAAAAATATATTTATTTATTTCAAATATATATATATATATTATTTTTAGTTTATTTTACTTTAAAATCATAAAATATTTATTAATTTTAACTCGTCACGCCGCACAAATGCAGTGTATGAACTAAATGAATGAATACACTTAAAATAATGAATTAATAGAAAAATAATGCTTAAGACAAATATATTGTGAAATATTCTATAAAATTACAAACTTTGTAGAAATATAAATTGTCTGAATTTATGATAGAAAATGATTTTACCGTACCTCATAACTTTAAAAAGTTAGAACGAACCAATATAATTCTGCTATTGTATTTGAGTTAAATAAAAAAAGAATTATTTTATGAGATAAATACAATAAATGAATTTAATTGCTCTTTCTATCTTTTTAAAGTTAACAGACACTGATAATAAAATCACTCTTATGATATAATCAATATTTGTGTAAATAGTAATGCTAGGTTTGTCAAAATTTTTTGTCTAAATCCAAACCCAAGTAGCATGTGAGTTATTAATATCATATTAATTATTACATTATCTTATATTTATAAGATATTGACAACTCACATGTCATATTATTTGAATAAAAATTTGAGCAAAGAATTTGAAAAATTTAACTTTACTTTTATGTAAATTTAGAAATTTTGCTAAATATAATTATAATGAAGAGCCTTGTTGAATATGTTTTTAGGATATTATTTTTATTTTTCAAAATTTTGTTGTTTTTAAATCATAAAATTTTCAATCCAAATATGTAACATTATTAGGAGTCATTTTTTCATAAAAATAGACTGATTTTAATAATATTAATTTCAAATTTATGGATGATTGATGGATTAATGCTTTTATAATTGATACTTACTATTATTTATTTATGTATAATCAATGGTCTATAAACTATGTTTAAAAATAAAAAATAGTCAGTAAATTTGAAAGTGATATTATTAAAATCAATTTGTGTTTATTAAAAAATCATATCATTAGATAATTTCATAAGGTACGAGGATTTGAAATTTTGTCTTTTTTTGTTTATAAAAAAAAATCAAACAAATAAATTTTTGATCAAAACTAATATATATATTTGAAATCATCAAAAGTGTTATATTAGTGGACATAAATTGTACCGAATGAGAAAGTAAATGGCTTATGTGAATAAAAATAATCAAACAAAATTCTTAAGGAAAAAAAAACAATCAAACAAATGGGATTGTGGTGGTGGGATGGAATCAATTTAAATAAATCTAAGATACTAAAAAAGTTTAAAAAAAAAAAAAAAAGTAGAAAATAAAAGGAGAGAGAGATGCGTTTTTTGGCGCTCAATTGCTTGTCACAACAGTGATATTTAATTCCTTTTCAAAACGCGGTTGTGTTCAGCTTTTTTCAGCTTCGATTGGAAGTTGTTGACTTCCCCATCCACTCAAGCCCACACAAGCGTGTTTTGAGGGTACTTTCGTCATTATATCTTCTACTGCAACAATGTGAAGTGGGAACTAACTACTTGTTTATGAGTTCGAGGTTTTCTGTTTTGCACTGAAAACATTATTTTACTTCTAATTTGACGTTTTATTTTTAAATTTTTTTATTAAACATTTTTTTAGGATTTTATGAATTTTAATAGAGTAATAAATGCAACTTATTGTAGTGGAGTTTTGACTGTTTTGTGTTTTTTTTTTTTAATAATATTTTTATTTTAAATTTAAATGACAACCTCATATAAAGAACAGAAAATTACCGTATAGCTTTCAAAATTATTAAAAGGAACTGTCAATAAGTTTAATGAAAAATTACCAAAGACATGAGAAGCATTGCCCAAGAAGCCAAACTCTTTGATTAGAAATTTAAAAAAAAAAATGATGTTTTATTTTGGATTTAATTAGCAACCTCATATGGAATACCGAAAGCAATTGTGCGGTTCCTAAATTTACAAGTAAAATCCTGTTAAGTGTTGAATGAAAAATAAAACAAAACAGTGAGAATCCTTGGTAAGAAGGCAAAAGCTTTTATAGATAATAATATCTCAATTTCAAATTTTAAATGGCAACCTCGTATGAAATAAGGAAAGTAATAAATGTGTGGTTTCCAAATTTAGATGAAAAAAACTCTGTCAAGAAGTTAGATGAAAAATTAGCCAAAAAAGCGAGAACCCTTGCACAAGATATAAGATCTACAAATTTTTAATTTTTAACTTCAGTAAACCAAAAAAAAAAAAAAAAAAACCCTAAAAAACTTTATATGAAAAATTAGCCAAAGAAATCAGAACCCTTGCACAAGAAGCCAACAAAGGAATAGTTCAAACTTCATTGGAATTTTTCCTTTAGGATGCAGATATTAGCACCCAAAATATAATTTACATATTTAAATTATAAGTTCACCTATTAGTAAAATTTTAAATTTTGATCATTACTACAAGCACTCGTTTAAATTCCAATAATATCCTTATTAATATGAATTTAATTTAATTTTATTTATTCCATATGTAAACTCAATCAAAAAAAAATTTTATGTTTCTGAAAGTTTAAAAAATCCAGTTTACTCCAAATATAAGTGCTAAGGTTTTGAACAAAACTTCCATTAAAGATAAAAATGGAGTACCAAAGAGAGGTGGTGAGTGAATGTCTATAAGGATACTAATAAGAAATCAGGTGGTCTTTGATGATATGGACTACCAGTATAAATTAAATAAAAAATAAATGATAGCTATCTTTCTTTTCTTTTTACAGTTGGAACGGAAATGAGGTTTAATAATCAATGAGTGTTGATTTACTTTTATTTGTATTTGTTCCTAATGATATTTTTGTTTAGAGATTTTTTTTTTTTAATGAAAACTTTTAATAACATGTGTGTATATCTTACGTTTACGGGTGGTAATATCGACACCCTTTTCTTTGTCGTTAGAAAAATAAAAACCTTGTATGGCATATCAAAAGCATCCATATAGTATTCAAATTTACAGAAACATGGACCAAAGAATCGAGAGACCTTGGAAAAGAAGGCAACAAAGGCATAGTTTGAATATAAGAAAGACAAATAACTAGTGCACAAATGAATAAACAACAATGTCCGTACTAATCAATGAAGAAGACATTGATTCCAAAAAAAGAAAAAGAAATTAAAGAAGAAGAACAAAAAAAAGTGGTCTCCACACCACTCTCTACAGGGCTAAGAATCTCCCACTACATTAACTGAGGCATCATTTTTTGCTTTGCCTTCAGGTCACGGGACCATTAACTCTGATTCTCTTTTTTAGTAACGCACCTATTATTTTCAAAACTTTATCGGTTGTGCATTTAACGAGTCAAAACCATCTGTTTGAATATTTTTACATATTCCATATCGATAAACTTGTTCTCTATTAGAAATTTTAGTGATGGGATATACGCGTAGAACATAGGTGTATGAATTTTTATTTATAAAAAATAATATTTTTATATTTATTTTTTAGCAATAAAAGGATTAATTTTCAATCTACAGAACTCAGCACGTAATAAAAACTAACAAAATTGGTACAAGCCCCACCTTACATAGTTAATTAAAGTTTATTTTGATAAAACTGCTAGTCTTTTTAGTTATATTATAAGTGAATGAAATTTTGAAAGGGTCACCGAAACTTGAGATGGTTTAAAGGTAAACGTACTCATTTGAGATCACAAATTGAAATCATACTTCCTACTGTAGATCTTAAGCTGTGTTTTAAAAAGAATCTGAGAAGTTTTGTCACTTAATCAAGATAAGGCAGGCCTGATTGAACGGCGTTCCCTATATTGTAGTAAAACAAATTCTGAAAAGATTTTGTCACTCCATCAAGACAGGGCAAGCCTGATTGAATACCGATGCCCAGCTGAACAAATTTAATAAACTAAACAGAATAAAAAACAATTTCAGCATTTGTCCTTTTAATATTCCATTATGGCTAAAGTACAAAAATGATTATATAGGGAGTTGAAATTTTGTCTCATCTTATTATTTTTCATTTTTAACATTTGAATTTCAATTGAAATATTTTGAACAAACAAGTCCTTTGGGAAACAAAAAATACACTAGGGGTGCATTCAATTAGGATTTTTAATGATTTTAAAAGATTTTGGTGGAATTAAATAATTTATGAAAGTTATGGAGCATTTAAATTGTCAATAACTTTGTAGACTTTGATTGAAAAATGTAACTATTGAACTCTCATAATTTCTCTTTTATACCATCCAAACACTTTTGAAGGCTTTTATTTTAGAAGAAAAATAAATAGACTCTCTCTTTCAATATTTTTGAAACCATAATCTTTGATCACTGCTTTAATACTTCACCTACTTGGTGAAAACACTTATGAGAAAAAAAAAAAAAAAGCAAAAAAAAAGAGCAATAATAATTAGCAAGTCGCTGTACTTTTTTTTATTTGTATTTTTCCTAAAGCAAAGTCGCTGTGCTTCATTATTCAAGAATCAAAGCAAAGTCTAGCGAGGAAGCAGCATAATCAGGGAATACAAAATAATTAAAAAAAAAAAAAAAAAAAAAAACAAAGCAAGCATTAAAACTTAAAAGTCTAAAAATAAAGAAACTATGTGTGCAAGAAACATTAATTGGTATTCAATAATATGTAAATAATGTTTTTCCGTGTTTGTTTAATAATAATAATAAAAACAATTCCTGCAAAATCAAGAGAACTCAGGTCACAAACTTAACATATAAAATAAATAGGTTCACCAAGCACAAGTTAAAGCAAACAAATTAGAAAAAGAGAAACAAATGACAACTCTCAATCATTTTCAATCTCTTACATCACCGGAATCTCTCTTTTCCTTAATCCAGTACTTCTTAGATGAATTTTCTTTTTTCTTTATCTAACATCTCTCTTCTTTTTCTTTCTACTCTATCTTTTACTCTTGTTCTCTCTCTTTTTTTTTTTTTTTTTTTTTTCTTTTTTCCTTTTTTCTTACATCTTCGAGGAGTCATTGCAAAAACAACAGTTGTAATTCCTATTGTTAGTCACAACAAGAACTTTGCGGATCTAAAATTCTATATATTTGTGTTTTTAGCGAGGATTCCTTGCAGTAGAAGAAAGATGATGTAGAAGACTGAAAGAAAAGAAGAAAAGAGGAAGAGCAAAAAGCGAAATGAGTGACATTCGATGAAAAAGAGAGATTTGGTGAGAGAAGAAGAAGCACCGGAGGTCGAAAATAAAGAAAAGTTATTTTTTTTTAAAGGGTGTTTTCATCCAATAAAAACTTTTGAGACTTAAATATTAAAGATAACTGGCAAATGACTCAAATGTTGATGGTTTATATTTTTGAGCCATTTAATGACATTTTCATGGTACCGAATATATATAACCAAAGCAAAGAGAGGGTCATAAATTTTGACAATGTTGAAATCAATGGCAAAATTAGCAAACATGATTATAAATTGTGTTATTTATTTAAAAGTAAAAAAAGAATACTAAACATTTGTTTATGTATTAGTTTACACAGTTGTGTGTGTGTGTGTTTTTTTTTAATATTTTAGCTTCTCCTAAATTCATTATTTTCCTATAAATAATCTTCACGTTTATTTGTTTGACTCCGCCTCTGACTGAAATAATGCTTAAATGTATATAAATTTTATGCTCACACAACCACCATGAATTACTACTTAATTAAAAGAAACAAATTGCGTGAAATTATCTCCTTACACGAGAATGAAATGTTTCCCTACCCATTCCAAATTTTATGCTAACAAACACACCACCAAAGCTTTCACCATATAAAACCCTAGATTTGATTCTAATCCATCCACAAGAAAACAAAAGCATACACTTTTGATTTAAAAATGGCAGTACCGATATGGATTTCCTTACCCATTTTGGCTTCACTAGGCTTAGTAGGACTCTGCTCGTCTCATAGACATCTGGGCTCTTTTCAGACGTAAAATGGGCCCATTTGGGCCCAAGCCCACCACACCGTTTTCAACAAAATGTACCAACCTGTTTTGAGTGGTGTATACAACTGTGACAATGATGGAAATTGTGTGCTCATTGATAAGTATTGTAACCCTGGTGATGCTGTTCCAAATTACCCACCAATATTGCCTCCGTGCACTGGGGAGGATTACGGTTGTATGGATATCGACTGGTGGTCGTGGTGGTCCCATTGGTCCATGTGGTGACAGTGGGCTACTTCCGAGATCTCACGTTGGTCTCAACCAGGTCCAAAATGGCGTGGGCCGTGTGGAGTATTACAATAAGCCCATTAAGATGTCAGAGATGGGTGAAATTGTTTTAGCGCTGGAGGCTGTGAGTGATGCAATTATGGCCCTAGTTTCAAAAGCAGGTCAGAATCAGCTTATTCTACCTCCACCGGGAGATGGAGATAGGTATGGTGGAAATCCCCGGGAAGGTGACCGTGTGGAGCCAAACATGGCTGCTGAAGCACCGGCGTCCGGCTAAGTTAATCGGGGACATTAGTCGGTGTCCGTGTCCCGGCTCATATTTGCATATCTTTGATTAGTTTACAAATCCAAGTCCATGCACTTCGTCCGTGTAAACTTAGATATTGCATGCAATAAGAACTTCACTCAGTTTTATTTTTCGTTTATGAAGGAAAAAATACGAACTAGAGTGAAACGTATGGTGGTATGTGGTTAATTGATGATCAGTTGATTTGCCATGCAAATTGATATTTCAAGATTTGTGTAATTAATTTTTTAAGTGGGTGTTCTTTCTTGTCTACCATGATTTTAATTAGTTGCAAAATATTGGTCTGAGGCAAGCAGCATATATGTACACAATCAGTAGAATAGTCAATGGACTATAATTAAGCTTTTGTGTTGAGATGCATAAAATGTCTTTAAACCATGGAGTTTGAAAAATGAAACCAAACTATTAAAGTAAGTTTAAGAGTATAAATTATGAATTTTATCTTTCATTATTAGAACTTCTTTATTCTTTATTCTCCTGTCTAAGCTTTAGTAAGATAAAAGGGTTCCTTCTCTCCTCCTTGAGCTTTTATCATATCAAATCACACTTCTTCATTCATTGTCACACTCATCTTCTTCACCGCTAACGCTCTCGCTCGTACATCATCGTTCTAGCTTGCTCAAGCTCCTCTTTCATTGAAGCTTGCTCGAACTTAAAATGCAGTACTTGAACATATATAGACAGCGCGAACTTAGATAATTTGCACGAATTGTTGGTTCGCGTGAACTGTTACATGAGTACGGGCAATTTTATCTTAAAAGAAGTCGAACATTGTTTTCATGCCCTATTAACTTATTTTAGTTGTCAAGTGCTATTTTCCAAACTTCTTAATACTTTAGTATTGTTCAAAAAAAGAACCCAGCCTTTACATTTTCATATTAATTTCTCAGACTATTTAATTTATCAAAGCTAAAATATATATTATATACTGGATTAGTTGTACTAATTATTGGTGGAGCTTAAATGACTAGCCCCCTTAATCAACCAAGCTCGAAGTGAACTCACTTGTGTTTATCTTTTCAAATTATAAGTTTGAATGTTTATTCTTGGTCAATTCTTTATTTCAACACTAAGATATACAAATTATTAAATCGGTTTTGGTCGAATTTTTTTGAAAAGGTTGTATAAGTTTGACCAATATGACGTTAAGATAATCTTGATAAAATTTTTAAGGTTTCTGAAGGCTGTAATAAATTTTCTTACACAATACACATGAAGACCAACAAAATTTTGATCAAAACTTTCACATTATTGATTTTTGTTAACATGAGAATGCAATGACAACGTCAGAATCACGAAATATCATGACTAAGAAGCACAAACTCTAACAAGCTGTTACTGGATAAATATTGTAATAACAAATAATTAACATCAAGTTATGGAAGAATTCACTTCCTAATAACCAGCCACAAAATTTTACCTACTTTAGCTATGAATCAAGAAAATGCACGGCATATAAAAATATTGCGGCTTAAACTATTGCATGAAGATCTCTGACAACTTCAGACAAACCTTTTCTTCATACGAAAACTTGCCTTGATTACATGCTATAACTCTACCTGCAAGACAGGTAAAAACCTTCGTTAAGGTGATCTACAGGTTATCTTTAGCAACATTCTTAGATGTTTAAGTCAATGTTTATCCCTGTAAAATTAATTTATCTCATTAAAAGTAGTTGATAAATCACTCTAAATAAATAATGAACTGCAAAATCACTCTGAATAAATAATGAACTGCAAAATCACCTTTTATAAAGGGACAAAACTTACATTCCAAGTATCATGATGCATACGAGGGTGTTTGTCACTTGTCGCTTGAATCAACTTCGTGCTAATAGATGTTCGCTATATGTTGGATATTTGTCATTGATTCAACAAAATAGTTTTCCTCGAAGGTCACCGGATCTTCTAAAGGTCAACATTTCTTGCTTTCAATGATGAATTACTTCGCATAATCTAAAGCATCTAATGTCACCTTCGTTCGAAATCTACATGATGTGTCACATGTCATGTTCCTACTATACTAACGTTAGTTAGTTAGCTAATTAGTTAGTTTGTTTTTTTTCATTTATTTGAGGAAGAGAAAGATAAAATAAACAAATGACAGGTATATATTATGTTTCCATATAGAGTATTCAGACTAATTTAATTTTTTTTAATAAATTTTAATCTTAATATTTTTAATACATTAGATTTGAAATTAAAACATATCAACCTAACATTACTGGATCTACTACATCTATAAGTCATATAGATGAATTTACGTCACATTTTTGGCAACCAAAAACTTACAAAATAAAAGAGGTAAAAAGTCTGTGATATCGAGATCAAGTGACAATTATTCATGCCAAGAGCTTTAAATTCTGAGAATTTATAAAATTCAACATCAGAACAACAATCAGAGAAAACACAAAGGGCAGGCATCACTATGATAAAAATCGAATTAAACAATTGCTGGGGTCACACAAGACTCATGAAACCCTGATTTCAAAAAATAAAATGTTGTCACAAAATTAATGATCTTTTTGCTCCCAATCTTCAACCAACTCCCAATTTTCCGCCTTTTGTCTACCTATCCAAATAAACCATGCATGCAACGTTAATGCAAGTGTGTCAATATATATACAAATGTGGAGGTACAATAGATTGTTAAAACTTGAAAAAGCGTTGAAAGAAAATATATCAAAGCAATCCAAAAAATGGTGGAAGCGAAATGGGTTGAGATTATTTTTGTAGTATTTGTAACCTTAGAAGTAGTACTAGTATGGTGTGTTGTTGGTGAAGACGAAGAAACCTATAAACCAACTGATGTGTTTGAAAAAGATGATGGAGGGAAATGGTCATGGGGTGGTACTGCTGGCAAAAGGGCTTGGAGTGGCTTTCCGCGTTACGGTGGAGGTCCTGGTGGTTGTGGGGTTAATAGTGGCTGTGGAAACGGTGCTGGCATGTGGGGTGGCGGTGGTGGTGGGTATGTTTATGAGAATGGTGGAGGAAATTGTGAGAGCAATGGCAATATTGGTGGAGGTGGCGGTGCTGGCGGTGCCGGTGGTCCTGGTCGTGCTGGCGGTGTTGGTGGAGGAGGAAGCTACGGTGTTGGCGTTGGTGTTGGTGTGGGTGGTGGTGGAGGTGGAGGCTACGGGGTTGGTGTTGGTACAGGTAACGGTGTTGGCGTCGGTGCTGGTGGTGGCGTTGGTGGAGGCGGAGGATACGGTGGTGGCATAGGTGTCGGAGGAGGAGTAAATGGTGTTGGCGTTGGTGGAAGCGGCGGTGGCGGAGGAGGAGGTGGAGGTATTGGAGGCAGTGGTGGAGGTGGGGGAGGAGGAGGAGTAGGTGGTGGAGGTGGAGGTGGAGGTGGCGGAGGTGGAGGTGGAGGTGGCGGAGGAGGAGGCTTAGGTGTTGGAGGAGGTGGTGGTGGTGGTGGTGGAGGAGGCGGTGGGTTTGTGATCCCTGGAGTGTCAGGGCAGCCATTCTTTTGCTCTCCACTAAGTTGCACCCATGGTGTATGCAATAGACTTGCCTTGTATTTGGGTATTTTGCCCGCCAAAGAAAATGCGCCCGACACATCAACATATGAAAACAACGGCCATGATCATAGCTACCAGAATGTAGCTCCTGGACCTGACAGTGAAGTGGAGGGCACATCTTCAATTGATCAGAATTCGGAAGGGCCCACCAGAGGAATCTACGGTAAGGATGCAGAACATGATGCTCTTCATCAGGAACATATTCCGGATGCAGTTTCACCAACTTCCGTATAGAATCTGATTGTGGTTCTTACCTTGTAATCTTGGACGCAAAACAATGTTTCTCGTGTAAGCAACCTTTGTTATAGGTTGATAGCTAAATAATCATTCAGATTCATAATTTAAATTTTATTCAGTTGATCAATTAAATCACATATTTCAGAACACACTTTATTGTAATGATAATTTCTTTAACCTTGCATTCATTAAATATTCTTAGAAAAACTATCTTCATAAATTTTAAAATCTGGTCAAAGGGAAACAAATCTCAAATTAAAATAAAATAACACCTTTTAATTTTAGTTAATGTATCAAATGAAGATTTTCAAGCTTGAGAATTGCTTGAATATTGATGTTGCATTTTAAAAAGGAGGATTTTAATTGGATTTAAAAACAAAACAATATATATCAACCATAAAAACAAAAAACATTGTAGTTTTCACACGACTTTGATCAATATCTATCAACATAAGTTAACTTTTTTAATATTAGTTGAGAGATCGAATGAAATTTTTAAGAATATATGAATTCTTTATAGAAAGAATCAATTTTATATTTACATTTATTAAAGGACGAAATGTTGCATGTCACGGTGTGCATGATAATTACTAAAAACTAACCTACGCAATCAACATTTTATGAAAACATGCAAATCCAAACCAAAAAAGATCACGACAAAGAACAATTTGAACACAAACAGTTTAAACATATATCCTGATAAGAAGGTAATTTCCAGATTTTGCCAATTTGCAGTAACTATATTACAAATAAGGGTTCAGTTTCTCACAGTGATCATAGATATGGATCATTCTGCCTCAACCACTCCAGCATCAGCCCAGTTGGCAGCGCTGCCAGAGCGTGGAATGCTATGGAGGCGCGTGAGCAAGTCCACCTGAAAAGTAACTCCGCACACTTGCCCCTCATCATCCTCACGCAGAATGCCTCTGACCTTGTACAGTGGATGATCAAAGCTCATCAGCCCACTTCCACTCATGAACATGCA
Source organism: Nephelium lappaceum (assembly GCA_021234005.1). Lineage (NCBI taxonomy): Eukaryota > Viridiplantae > Streptophyta > Magnoliopsida > Sapindales > Sapindaceae > Nephelium > Nephelium lappaceum. Next base: position 15,064,212 of record CM038010.1, read on the forward strand.
CCCTGTTTGACCAAAGCAGAAAATATTCTTCAGCAATATAAATCACAAAGCCACACGTATGTGCTTTGTCCCGAATATAACCTGAAGATAACTAGGACAGGGAGCTAACCTGACGGGAAATTTGTGCAGGATTTGCCACAAGCTTCTGCCATGATCTTCGGATCATTGGAGCATACCAAAGACCCATCTGCGGCCATTCCCCATTTAAAGTCCACGCTACCATCGCGGTCCTAACATTATTAACTATAACATGTTAATAGTAATGTCATATGTAAAAGGCTAGAAGCAAATAGACACAATTGTTAAGAATTGAAGTGAGGAACGGTCTGTCAACACTTGACATCAGGTGTCACACAGACAACCATGTTGTTTTAGCGATCAGTGAGGCCATATTTCATTGGGTCTGATCGAGTCAATAGTCAATTATTATTTGTTCGGATCTACGACTTATGTGGTCACGTTGGGCCCACTTGACCCCAAGTTTCGCGTTTGGATCAGGCTGTGGGCCAATCAGTGGGGCCTAGTACAGCTCAGTCCATATCATCTCTGTACTTGGTACGTGTACACGAGCACATCCAAGCTTCTAAGATATATACTTCACCAACCAGTGTTATGGTAGAAAACCATAATAAATTTATATCATCACAGTGAGAAATTGCATATCATCAACATCAATCATTGAAAATTGGTTGAAACTGTAAACACTGGATTGAACTTACCCTGGCAGCAAACAGATTAGAAGATTTAACATCAAAGAGAACAAATGCGAATTGCCCTAGGAGATCCTTAATGACTTGATCAGGTGGGTAGGGAGCTCGATCTCTTAAGGTCTTATAAGCTTCAATCAAAACCACGGCTTCTGTTGCTTGCCTGGGGAGACCATAATGTCGCCTAACTTCACACATGTTCTCTAGCGTCCCAATAAATATGCAGAAGATATCATCCATGACAACTATAGACCTAAAACATTTCAAATTAAACAATTTAAAAGCACTTAACTAGCCTTCTCTTTCAATCATGTTGTAACTCAATTAGCGATTACTTAAAATCCTTGGAAATCAAGAATTGCAGAAATTATTTAAGTTGTTGTCATTTGGCCATAGTTTATTTCAACTACGTCAAAATTACAGGTCCTTAAATGATAATAAAGTCGAAAATTCATTGCATAATAAAGTGAGAAAGAACTAGAGTCCAGTACCTAGGATGCAAAGGACTTTCATCTTCATGAGACACAGCCATGAAATTCCCATTTGAAAGGTTGTATAGAGTGGACTCCGGCCACGTTGACTGAAAAATCTCTGCAATTTCATGCCGGCTTTTCAAACTTCCCAACTCCGAAGAAGGAACGAGATTGAACTCTTGGGGTGGTTTTCCGATTGCTTTGTCGAAAATTGCCAACATTTTCCTCCAAAATTTCAAGAGAGTTCTAGGCTTATTGTGCAAAGGCAAGAGCAAAGATAAAACATATCCTTTGCAAACAAAACCGTGAATACTTATCTTAGTTTGTTCACTGTTGTAACCGAAGAATTGACGAAGTTAGCTAGCTTACAAGACTTCTTGCGTGCGAATGCGTGTGGCAGCTCTCTAAAGCTTGTTTGGTTACACGTGTAAACAAGCAGCTAAAGCAGAAAAAGAATACAATTCAGAGATAAAGCCAAAGTTTTCGGTTTATCCGTCTGTGGGCGGACACGTCATCTGGAGTTTTCCAATAAATGGAAATGACTTGTTTCAATAAATAAAATAATACACTGAAAAGATTGAAGCAACCAGAAAAATGCAAAACTGACATCTAGATTAGATGGTGATGCAACATGTGACCAATGATCACTGTTATCCTCCATAGTCCGGATTAGCCTTCACTTGTTTGAAGAAGGAGAAGAAAAAGATGAAAAAACAATTCCATTCACCGCAGAAAAGAAGAAAATCAGATTGGCATTTTGGTGCTTCTTATATAGAAGAGAAGTTTACACCCTGTGGGCTTTCGACCTCCACACAGTATCAGGCTTTCTTCTCCCATTACGGAATATTTCCTTAATATAACATAAAAGCAGCTAAAAATCAGTATCGATCTCAGAACAACGTCGGAAATGCACGTCTAGTATATATGAAGAAAATGATGACTCAGACTGTCATATAGATTACAAAAAGACTGAGTAATTAGACCCAGTTATATACATATACACATCAAAATTTGGTAGAAAGTCAAAGAATTATAGAAATGTTTAAAATGTTGATCATATTACTCATATAGAACAAGGGAACAAGGTAAAATTGTGAAGAAAAACTTAGATGTGACCACAAGAGAGGTATTTTACTTGATATAAGCCATTGTACAACCATAATTCATTGGACTTTCCTGCTCATACTTGGCCACACGAGGGTGATTGCTCAGTATCTGCAATGCACGCTCCTTAACCACCCCAGTGCCCATCCCATGTATAACAAAGACAACTGAATGGGACTCTGCTGCAGAGATGGCCATATCAAGCTGGTGAGCAGCTTCTTCCACTCGCATACCACGTAAATCCACTGAGTTCTTGGATGTTTGCACCCGTGGGCCATAAGATACCTCTTCACTATTGTTTGCCAGGGAACGGCTCTGGGACGCTTCACTCTTCTGTCCCTAGTCACATATTGACCTTATCAGATTTAGCATTTCTAGAAAACATAAACAGAAACTACAGTGCTAGTTAAAACAAGTACGTTTGAACATCTCAAGTAAAACTACACATTACATACCTGCTCTTTCAAATTTGGAATGGAATTAGCAGTGTTTCTTTTGCTTCTTGGAACAGTCCTAATGTCGCTTTTTTTAACACGCACCCTTATTTTACCGTATTGGACTAAGACTGTCTCGTCATCTCCAAGTGCTTCAACTACAGTAGCTAGCTTATCTCCCAAGCCCTTCACATGGACTTGCTCCCCAAATTGAGGTGCAAATGAATCCGTATTTGTTTCACTGATAGAGATGTCATCAGCAGGGTGGTGAGCTTCAACAATTAATGCAATGGCAGATTCTGATTTTTTAACCAGTGAATTAAACTGATCTGCAGTGGCAATTTTGAGTTGGTTTTCAAATTCCTGAACCACGGTTTCTATTTGAGACTTAGCAGCCTTCAATTCTTTCTGGACCTGCTGTGTTTCCTTTGCCTTGAGAGCTACCTCACGTCTGTCTAGATCTTTTGCCTCATCTTGAATCTTCCACCACAAAATCAGAGGGAGGGGCAGAGAACGAAAAAACAATCAATAAGTTGTCATAATTTTAATTTAAAGAATGTTTGGTTCAGCACTCAGAACCCAAATGGACATTATTTTTACTCAAAATTAATTATGAGATCTAAAAAATTCTTGACTATGAAATATACCATATCACCTTCCTACTTGAGTGTCATTTAGTCCCAAAACTATCACCGCAATTTAGAATATTCCTTTTTAAGATGTAAATCAATTAAAAAAAAAATAAAGTAGATGAACATTACAATTTTTGAAGAAAAGTGTTGATCTACAAATGCCAATTAAACATATGATACTATTTCAGAACAAACATAACTTGGACACTTATGTAAACTGACTTTTGACCAACTGGATGAAAAGTTACAGAAAATTGACAAAAATAAGCAAATATAAGATGTCGATACTTTGTTTCAAAAAAAAAAAAGATGTCGATACTTGGATAAAGTCATCCAGGCTACAAAATAGACATGAAGGTGTGCACAGCTGCTGGCCTGGTTGTTGACCTGCAACAGTATATTAGTGAGGCAAAGCACAAAGTCGGTGCACAAACTCTTCACCAATAATTTTGCAATTTTACTCTCACTTGGCTCATTTGATAAAGAATTGAATTATTAATTTCCAATGCAGCACCGAACTAAAACAGAATTGAGGTTTTAGATGTAATCTCAGTTAAACTATACATATACAAATAGAACCAGTATAGAAGCAATGGCAACAAGAAAGACAAAAAGCATGCCGTATCTGACTAAAAATTTAGAATAACTATACCTCATTGTAAAGATCCATAATTTCTGCATGAAGAGATGCAGCTCTCCTGGCCTGACTTTCCAACTTACTTCTTTCTTCCAATAGTGAATGATATAAAGCACCTTTCCACTGTTGCTGTTCTTCTGGCCTTAACCTCTCCACCCACTCTTTTGCACGTTCAATTATATTTCTATCAAAACCAATTGATTTTGCGATACTCAGTGCATTTGAATTACCAGTATTTCCCCAGAGAATTCGATAGGTAGGTTGTAAAGTTTCCAATGAAAATTCCATTGCGGCATTCTCAAATTGAGCATCTTTATCTTTTAGGCGACTTAAATCAGCATAATGAGTAGTTACAATAGCTAAACCAACACGGCCTTTGAGATACTGCAAAATGCTGGTGGCAAGAGCTACACCTTCTGAAGGATCAGTTCCACTACCAATTTCATCAATGAGGACAAGTGATTCTTTCGAAACAAGTTCCAAGATTTCAACAATCTGAGATATGTGCCCACTGAAAGTCGAGAGATTTTGTTCAAGAGACTTCATTAAAAAGAGCCAGAGTCAGAACAAAAAGGAACAACTAAAAGAAACTAATGAACATTGTCTGATATAACAAGGTGAACTACTACCTGGTGATCACCAATATCTGCCAAAACAAGATCGAACCATGGAAGCCTTGGGTGGTTCTTAGCAGGTAAATACATGCCAGCCTTCGACATAAGAGATGCCAGACCTAGAGTTTTCATGGAAGCAGTTTTTCCTCCTGTATTAGGTCCAGAGATCACAACCACTCTGGTTCCATGTTCAACTTTTATGTCTATTGGTATAGGAAAATCAGAGACACCTTCCGCTAAACTTCCAGAAGTCATCACACCGTTAGTCACATCTAACTGAGCAGGGTTTGCAGAGTTAAATGGAAAAGCTGATGAACTTCTTAAAGAAGAACCCAGGAGCAGAGGATGCTGCATACCTTCAATATTAATAGATAAAGAACAATCTTTTCCACCAGAATTAAAGCTCCCATGGTTCTCTGAACTCAATATTGGACAGACTCCATTCATCCACTGAGCATAACCAGCTTTTGCAAAAGCAAGATCAACTTCTACAACTCTATCCAACAAATACCTTATCTCTACCTCTGATTTTGCTATTTCCGCTGTAAGCAAGCCCAGAATGGCCATTTCCTCTGCTTTCTCCAAGTTTGAAAGTCTCACCTCCATATTATTCAACTCAACTGCCTCTTTGGGCTCCATAAAGTACGTTGCACCTGAACTACTAACATTTAGAACCACACCATCTGGAAGTAAGTACTTGTGTGTAGCCCTAATACCCACACACATCCTAGACCGCCGCTTCGTTATTAAAGGTCTGTCAATGCCCCCAGCCTGAAAAATTCGAGCCGATACTTCCTTCAACAAAGATTCCAGATCTTCCATGTTCCTCTTCCTTTCTGCTCTAATGATCTCCAAATCCTCACTAGCCCTATCAAGGATAACCGAAAGACTGCAGTCTATACAAAATCCTATTTTTCGCTCCAATTCCATTTGAAAATTGCAATCCTTAAGTATTTCAAGTAGAGCAACATACCTGTTTGAAGCACAACAAGATACATGAGACCTAATCATACCAGTCCTCAATTTCACAATTGCAAAATTACATATTTATGCCACCAGATTCAAATTCACAGTTTTATAAATGAATAGTTACAAACATAACTCTCTTTACACAACAATACCTACAAAAATAACATATCTTCTCATGACCTTACCAAGACACGACAAGAACCCATCACTACCCTAAGATTCTTTCCTCTCTCCATATCGTGTCAAGCAAAAAAAGAACACCTATCCACAGATGCATCAAATATGATTATTACTCGCAATCATTTCATGATAAAGCCTTCAAAGAGTGATATATATATATGTAAATGCCTATAACATAAACAACAACTACAATCTTTTACTTCTTTTCTACTTCTAGCAAATACTTCAAAGCCTAATTTAAAAATTCAACAAGACAACATTTCTAATTCATCTAAGGCTACAATTCAAATAGAATCACTCAACACATAAAGCTAAAAACTTTTCACTAATTAATCAATGCAATTTATTCGTGAATGTTTAAAAGCATCAAATATACACTCTGAGCTCATGAATTATAAACAATTTACCGCTCCGGAAAATCTCTGTCGACAAGCACAGCCTCCGATAGCTTGCGCCACACATCACTGACGGCTCTCAGCGTCCTCCTCACCGCGCAAATCTCACTCAGTGAGAGCAGCTGACCTGAGGCAGCGGAGTCTATGATTCCGGAGATATCTTCGATTTTGGACAAATCCAACGGTTGAGATTGCATCATGGAGAGAGCGGCTGAGGTCTGGTGAAGAAGAGTCTGGCTCTCGGCCAGACATCGGCCGAAGGGGATTCGGCCCGTCTTGGTGAGGGAGAGGCCCATGGAGGTCTGCGCGAAGGGAGAGAGCTGGTGGCAGAGCGACGGCCATTCCAGGTTCTTCAAGGTCTCCTGCTGGAGAGACTCGGCGCGTTTGGGTGAGGTTGCGGTGGAGCTGCAGGTGAACCTACAGCTGTTGTTGTGGTGGCGAGAGACGATTGGTGGGTTCTGGAGGGAGAGAAAGTAATTGGAGAGTTGCATTTGAGATGTTCAAATCTATCATCTGCCTTCCACTTTCGCTTTATCCGTTTCGGTCTCCAACTGGAAGCCGTTCTAGGCTGACGTGGCATGTTGTGGCTATGCCTACACCTTCTTTTCTTATCCCAGGTGGCAATTTTTCCCTCGTACGATCGCTACTCTGATTTTTTTTTTTTAAAAAAAAAAAAAATTGTAATGCCAAAAATATAAGCAAATTACGTACTAAAGAAAATTATTTATGCATTGAAGCTAAATAATTGCTAATATAGTTTGAAGATAATTTATAACTTTCAGCCGAAAATTTCATAATTTAATTAGATATATTTAAACTGTATTTTAAATTAATACCAAATAAGTCAAACCATAGTCAAGGCTTATAGATAGCCATCAGTATTTTATATAACTCAAATTAGCCATTAAAATAGATAGAGATGTATACAACCAACTTAAACTAAAAAGAACGTATATTTACGTCTTATCCTATTTTATTAAGATGATTTTAGTTAAATAATTACAACCGACTAAATATTATGAAATATTACATTTGTAAGTAAATCCCCTATTTCGTTCAATTTTGTTTAAGCATATTTAGAGTTTTGAGGAGGGTCTTATCCGCGTAACATTTTATTCCCATTAATCGTGGTTGTCAGGGTGTGCCACTAGGCCCTCAATACTTTCGTCTCTCATCATTAATGCTAAGTTTAAATATCTTAAAAAAATAGTATTAATGGATAAATTGAAAGTGGCAAAACAGGTAATGTCTTTTATATACTTAATGGATGAGTTTAACTATATTACCTATTCACTAATTTTATCTCTCAATTAAAAGATAAAATTAATGATTAGATAAAATAATTAAACTCTTTAATCTGTATTAAAAAAATCGTATTTCATTAACTTTGATAAAAGAGTGCCATATTTTTTTCTTTTTAGAATCAAGATTCTCTAATAGATTTTCGAAAGAATGGTTAATCTCAAAAGATTTTGGTAAATCTTTTATCATTATATACGCTAAATATGTCCTTAGATTCTAAAATAAATTATTTATGGAAACAATGTCAAAAGCATAGTATAAACAATCCATCTATAATTTTTTTTTTTGAAATATCATATGTGCTACAATGTTAAATCAAAGGAACGTTTTTTCATCACCAAACCACATTAAATGATTGTGTTCTTTCCTGCCATATTTATTTGTACAATTTATAGATATTACATAACAAACATAATGTTTTACAGCTAATTAACAATTAAATATTTTGGTATATTAACATACAATATTTATACTTAAGTTATGAAAAACAACAGTTTTAATTTTATCTTTCTTCCATACCTAACAGAAATTAATGATATATATATATATAATTAACCACATCTTTAAAAAATGCATAATGACAAAGAAATATTGACAACACCAAATACCTTTTATTAAGTAAATATTTGTTTTTACATACAGTTCCAACTTCCAAGGAAAAAAAAGAAAAAGATCAACCACATCCTAAAAAAAGAGAAAAATTAAAAGCCACACATAACACCTTAATTATAAGGTGCATTTTGGTGTTGCATAAAACTTCCAGTGAAATCATAAGTTATGATGGTCATGATAATATTCACAAAAAAGTTATTCACCACCACTGGATAGAAAAAGTAGAGCTGCAGCTGCTGCACTGTACAAGTCTGGTCATTGATAAATGACCCCATTAGATATATAGATATAGATAATAATAAAAAAGAGCTTCATCCACCTGTCCTCTCCCACTTCTTTCGGCTTTCTTTAATCTGCAAATACACTACGCAGTCCTGATTTCCAAGCTTTTGCTATAATTTGTTGAATTGTCCCCAGAATGGCAGGTGAGAACCCTTCACTGGAATTTAGACAATTCCAAGTCAGTACTCAAAAACAAGTCGAAATTTTAGGAATTGGTTATGGGGGTATATATTCTCTTACGTGTTTGTTGTTGATGTTGTTGCTAGGATTGGAGCTCCACAGGCATCAGTAGCATGGTTTCCTTCTTTGAACACAAGGTTTCCTCTAACAAAAGTTGACACTACCTTTCCTGAGAGTCTTCTTCCCAGGTAGGCGGATATACTCTGCATAGTGTGTTAAAATATTAGCATAACGAATGAATTTCTCTCTCTCTCTCTCTCTATCTCTCTCCATATATATATATATATATTAATATTAGAATAATTAATGGCCTCATGATTCGTGTACTAATTATTTGTATGGAAGCTCCCAAGAGTGACGCTGTGGCGCCACCCTCACATGCCAAACTTAAAAAGTAGAGGCCAAAGTTCCAGCATCATAGCCCATAAAAGTGTGGGCTATTTTTCCACTCAATGTAAGTAGATTTTTCCCATTTTTTGAGAGCAGCAGTCGGAGCCGCATGTTAGATTCTTATCTTAATTAGATTATGATAGTTATCTGAATTAGTGTGAGAAAGTAAAAAAAAAAAAAAATTATTTGTATAGGAAAACACGTACTGGGTGCTTGATGTATGTAGGATGGTCATCATTGAGGTGGAAATCTACTTCAGGTTCCCATACAACAATGTCTGCATGGTTTCCAATTGCAATGGCTCCCTGCAACATGTAGTTTGGATTAGTGTGACATGAACTATATAAATTTCATGGAAAATGAACCTTGTTTATATTAGAAAAGTTGTTTTTATATACATGGAATCTGAAGAAAAGACAGAATTAAAATAGTTTGTATTGAAATTGAACCTTTGAGTCTAGTCCAGCAAGCTTAGCAGGTCTTTCACTCCACCAAGCAGCTATTTGCTCCCAAGTTGCTCCATATTTTCGCCCGTATGACCATGTCACAGGAAGGACAAACTGTTGATGATCTCAATAAAATTTTCATTAGTGTTTTTGAAATATATAATACAAAACAGTAACTGGGAACAAAATGTCAATTTGATTAAATATTTATAAACAACTTAGGCTACAAATTAGTGCCTAGGACAGAGGTAACATCTCGTGCTTGCATAATCATGTATAGAATTGTGTTAATAAACAATTTGGTTTTTTGCCATTCTGTGTTCTGTTTTTATCTTTTATTTGCATCATTAAACACGAATCTATGGCTGTCCTCAATTGAGAACATCTCTTTCAACAGCTGAACCACAAAAGGAACCTAGTTGCACATCAAAGAGGTTTCAATTAGACTCATCCTGGCCTGCCCAGTGATACTTTGATTTGGCTCACAGGTGGGTACATCATTGAAATTCTATAATGTCACTACTAAGTTAGCAACTGAACTGTTCAGATCAATTAGGTTACTCCTAGAACACATTAGTTTATCACAACACATACAATAGTGGAAAGCAAACAGTCAATGAGGATCATTCTTACACTAGCTAACTTTTACACCTGAAAAAACCAACCTGCAAAGATGATATGCCACCCCAAGCCTTCAAAAAGTCGCCATCATCAAGGAGTTTAAGTTCTGGCTTTGTTGGTGAATGATCAGAACTTAGCATATCAATATGTCCGTCCTGGAACAGAATAAAAGCAAGGAGAAACTGAATCAATTTGGAAAGTTGGTTGAAATTTGTGAGATATAAGTATCATCCTAAATCTCCATATTAGTACCATTAGAGCCTCCCATAATTTTTCTTTATTTGCTGCATCGCGTATGGGTGGAGCACATTTAAAACGAGTGTCACCATCCTGAATCTCTTCTGCTGAGAAAGCTAAATAATGGGGGCATGTCTCAATAGTTATGCTGTCACCGTTACTTTTTGCTTCCTGAGTGTAAACATGATTCGAAAATATCATTAAATTGCAACACACAAGTGCAAAGTACCATCCCCAAAAAAAATTTCACACATTGAAATAGATGAAGTTACATACCTTCAAAAGATCTAATGATGTACTAGCATCAGAAAGATGAACAACATGAAGATGAGCTCCTTCTGAGGGGCCACCAGTTCTGGTGTCTTTTGTTACTGCGATGAGCTCTCTGATAGCTGCCTGCTCCCTGCTTGCAAAAGCAAATAAGCATTAGCTATGTGAAGTGGCATCGAATGATGTTGCGAAATAGAGACATGTTAGGATAATTTGTTACACTGAAGAGAAAAAAGGAAAGTCTTACCATGAAGGCGGCCTTGTCTTTAGATAGGTTGAATAAGATCTAGCATCAGCTTTACCATCTTCAATGTCTAAGTGGGAATCTTGTTGAATCTCTGCATGTACAAGTAGAGGCCTTTTGTATTTGGCCAATACAGATAGTCCTTCCTAGAGAAACACAATTTAGAATAAGACTCTGCAATTACTGCCTAATAAAATTGTTTTTACTAGGATGGTCAGCTTTCTCATCTAGTAAAGTTGAAATTAAAATGCACCTTAATGTGGCTAGAATTTGTCATAGGAAAGTCATTGATCCCTGAAGGACACATAAAAGACTACAAAAAAGAAAAAGAAAAACAGTTAGACGATAAATTCAATATGCGATGGTAAGTAGATAGGTATAGAGTTTTAAGTAGAAGAACAATTAAAGAACAATTTTTAGACGATAAATTCAAATAATAATAATTAAAATCACTCCTAATACGATTACCTTCAAACCAAGAGCACCAGCACTTAGGAGAGCTTCTAGAGCAGTTGCATTGAATGCATTTTCAGGAACTAGACCTCCCCAAAAGCCTGTTGATAACATGGTTAGAAACAGTAGTACTTGATAAAATAAGTTTGCTGAAGAATATTTACAAGAGCATCATACCAACATCAACGTAGATTCTCTTCTCTGCCGCCTCAATCTATAACAACAATGTCAAAAACATTATGAGAATGAGCAGTAGATATCCAAAGAGAAAATAAAAAATTCTTTGATTTATAACAGATTGTCATGATAGAAGTATTTATACCTTGAGTTTCAGAGTTTCTGTAGAAACAGTAGAGGGATAGCTATTCAGGGGCATATCAACTAGTGTTGTTATACCACCTGTTAAATCACGTAAATGTCATAGGTTAGCATGTGCATATGAGCTGGGACAATATCAATTAAGACCTAAACGAACATTTTTATTGTCGTTGGAAGGTTTTACAGGATCAAAAATGCAAAATTTGAGTGAAAATCACTTCAATTCTCATCCTCAAGATGATTATTAGAAGTATTGTGACCAAGTAACGAATATCGGAGGAAGAAGTTACCAGCAGCAGCTGCTTTAGTCCCTGACTGGAATCCCTCCCACTCAGTTCTTCCCGGTTCATCAAGATGTGAATGCCTGCCATGGACATAATCAGATCATAGCTTCGTTGACATTCAATGTTAAAAGTATTTGACAGTCATGGAACATGTAAATTGAAACATCTTGGTAAATTTTTCCTACAATTCTCATCCAACATCCACACCAACACCACCACACCCTCCTCCCCACAACCCCATCCTTCCGGCCCCGCCCCCCCCCCCCCCCCCCCCCCCCCCCCCCCCCCCCCCCCCCCAGCCCGCCACAAACAAGACCAAGTTTATAATTCCTCTTCTATGTTTCCTGTCCTGCTTTTGACGCAAAATTATTTATATCATGTGTATTGATTAACAAAACCATGTCTTACACATCAATGAGACCAGGCATGATAACAGCCTCTCCATAATCAATTACTTGCACTGTCTTGGATATCTTACTCCAGTCGTCTTCATTAACAATAGATACGATATTCCCATCCTTTACCTCAACTGCTCATTGACACATTTGAAAAACATCATCAGTAACAATCCAATGATATTATATGATTTTGATACACTAATTGTTCTGATTATATAGACCTCCTGATCATGTTAAACAATGATTTTTAACTTCACAGCTGATCAGGACTTATTTTTATTATTATTTTTTATAATTCATTAAAAATTTAAGTATTGGCTTATTTGGCAGGACTTGATATACAAATTCAAATAATATACCTGCACCAGAAATGACACCTTGTGGTGTTACGATGTTCTTGCTAGTTAGCCAGTAATGTTTGTGAGGAATAAGACTGCACTTGTTGAGGGATAACTGTTAAAACAAACAGAAGTTATATTGGCTGAGTAGAGTCCGGGGTGTACCGGAGCCGAAACAGAACAGAAAACAAAAACAAAAAGACAAATATGGACAGACCATTTCAATTATAAAAAGAAAAAGAAAAGAAAAAGACTGGTTGGATGCGACCGGTTTATAGAATTCTCTGGATTTCCTTACACATTACAATCTCTTGCAGCTAAAATATTATTTTAAAAAAATCAACAAAATGAATAGAGACATACTGAATGAAAGTTTGGTTTTTTTTTTTTTCAAAAGAAAAAACATTAAAATCAAAATCTGAGATATCAACGGTTGCATTTATCTAACCAAACAGGAAAAAAGTTAGAATCTCAATTATCAGCGATTATACCGTCTTGGAAAAAGTTAGAATCTCAATTATCAGTGGTGGTATTAATGTGAAGAAAGACATTATTTCAATTATCAGCCGTTACATCTATATAACAACACAAAAATTCAAAAAAAAAAGGTATTTGTTCATCATCAAATCAAGTTTTTATTTTTCAAAATAAAGTTAAAATCTCTGTAATATTAATAAGGGAAAAAACAAAGAATATTGTAACTGTAATAATAATAACAATAAAACACCTGTTTGGTTGCTGAGAAAATATATTAACAAATATAAACGCAAAGTGGAAAAAAAAAAAAAAAAGAAGAGGAAGAACAAAAAGAAACAGAGGGAAAGGTTAAATCAAAATATGGATCTCAAAGTATCTATAAAAAAAAAAAAAAAAAGGATCTCAAAGTACAAGATATGAATATTTTGATTCATGACTTTTGCTTTCTTTCTCTCTTATTTTATTTTTCTCTATTTTCTTATCAATCAAACATATCAAAACTCACATGCAAAAGGCAGCAAAACCATACTGAGTCACCAAATGGATCTCACAACCCTCTTGTTTCTTTTTCATCCATTTTCATATCGACCAAGCATAACATCCATGCAAAACACACACACGTAACCACATACACACACACACACACACACATAGAGATACATATATATACATACACAAATAACCAGACCTCAGTAGAATCCTTGAAGTAAAAAAAGAAAAGATAAGAGGCCAGCAGCGTCAACATAGGAAAAATCCTCCATTGAAGACGGCTCTCCATCTCTCTCCTCTCTCTCTCTCCTCTCTCTCTTCTCTCTCTGCGTCTCTGATCTTCTCGCTGTGTGCGTGACACAGACACACACTTGAATGTGTGTGCGCCTCCCTTCCGAGCCAATCACATCAACACGTGCTCTCTTATGGTCCACCTTGATTCATGAACCAAGCCAAACACCCATCTGAGTTGGAAAGAATCATGCATTTGATTAATTTTGATTTGTCAGACCAACTTTGCTTTTTGTCTTTCTATTTTTCGTTTTTTCTTTCTATAAAGATATTATGAAAAATACCCTAAAAGGTAAAATAATTAAAAATTATACTTTATTTTTATTTTATTAGATAAACCGTCCCCTATAATTAATCTTCAATCTAAAATATAAATATTTTCTTTTCAAAATAATTAAATGATCAAAATACCCTTTGTATCGACCGATTGATTTTTTTAGTTAGTAGGGAGTGATTCACTTAATAAAAAAAATTAGATGTAATTTTTAATTATTTTACGTTTCAGAGAATTTTTCATAATCACCCTTTTTGTTGATACGTGGTAAATTCTATTTAATTTGGATTCCAGCCCTCCACTTGCGATCCCCACTTGCACTTGTGGGGGAGATTGCACCTACGTCCAATCACGTGACGACAAAACGACAGCATATCGGCCCATTAGCCTCCTATTGGCCAGTTTACTGTATGTATTGGCAGGAATCAGTGTTTTGGACTAGGATGACAATTCATGGAATAGAGGGGAAGATTCGTTCAGGTTCGGTTAGGTTGCCAATCACAAGACGTCACGTCGTCGACCTTTTGATGGAATCTCACAGAAGCCGGTCCCATGCAAGAATTAGTTCGTTCGTAGAAATTTTCAATGTGTTTTTTCCGAAGATGGCCCACTCCTATACTCTGTTAGAATATTCAAATGGGCAAAAATCATTGTAATCCCTAAATTTTAAAAAATTATCAAATTTTTAACAATATTTTAAAAAATATTTAAATAAACCTAATTTTTTGAAAAAATATCAAATTAATCCCTTACGTCAGTCAACTAATAGTCAAATCTAACGAAAACTTGAAAATACTTATTTACCCTTGAACTCAATAAAACAAACAAAATGACCATTATATTCTCATCTATAGTTAAATTTTACAATAATTAAGTCTGTTTTTTGGACTCTTCCAAAATAAAAATAAAATAAAAAAACATAATTTTCTAAAAAAATATTTATAAATTTAGTGCGACGTGATAGTTTTTGATTGGGTATAATTAATTTTTATTCATTAATGATTTTTTCACTTATAATATGACCAATTTACCCTTCAAAGTTAACATTTTCGTTACTTTTCATATTTTCAGTTAGATTTGACCATTGATTGACTAACAGTAGGGACTAATTTGATACTTTTTTTAAATGTTAAAGCTTATTTAGTCATTTTTAAAAATATAGTTAAAATTTGAGAAAATCCCAAAAAATAATTTGAGGTTTGAAACATTATTCCTTTTACCGACCAATGTCTCGTTTTTATCTAAAATACCACAAAAGTTAAATCTAACAGAAAAGTTAAAAAAAAAAAATTAAAAAGATTTTTCTACCTCTGAAATTAATAATATTTTGAAATAAAAAATTATAAATTAATAAATAAATTAAAAAATTATTATTATTTTTTAAGTAGATATCCAAATTGGATCTCCACCATCCCTCCAATTCAACACTCAATAGTGAAAAACATCTATGAACAACAGATTCTCATCAACATTCAACACCATCATCATCTCAGTCGTTGGAAGCCACTTGCCTCACCTCTTTATTTTTCTTCTCCCCTTCCCCTTCCCCTCTCTCCCCCTCTCTCTCTCTCACTATACCCTCTTCCCATTTCTGGGTTTCTAAAAAAATCTAAGTTTCCAACCACTGGAAACCCAAAAAAAATTCCCCACAATATCATCAATCCCACCCAAAAATTCCTTACAATCATTATCAATCTCACAAACCTCTACCACCAATTGCTCCACAAATCAAAAAATCAAAAAATTTCATAAATCTTTAATGGAGTAAATTGAAAAAAAAAAAAAAAACAAATCAAAAAACACTGAATACCTAGGTGGTGGAGACCACTGTTGAACGAATCGTTCAACAGATCTGATACAAACCCACCATGCCACCTGTCATAGCTCTACTATCATCACCAGTCGAAGGAAAAGAAGAGAGAGAGAGAGGTAACTGTCGAACGAATCGTTTAACTATCTGGTATGAACCTACCTGGGTTCATTCGGTTCACCTGGGTTCGTCGCCGAATAAACCCAGGTGGGTTCATACCATACTTTCAAACCCACCACGCCGCCACCATAACTCCACCATCATCATCGATCGGAGAAAAATAAGAGAAAGAGAGATAACTGAGAGAGACCCAAATGTCGAACGCCGTGAAGACTTGTACGCCAAACATCGTAAAGATCCGAACTGCCGAACGCTCCCCGGAGATAAAGAGAGAAAAAGAAAAGAAAGGAGAGAGAAAGGGCGAGAGAAAGGAGTTGAGAGGAAAAAACTTTTTTTTTTAATCTTATATAGTTTTTTGTTTTTAAATAAAATTATCTCTTTTTTATAATTTTATATTAATATCATGGCATATTATTTGTTTTCATTTTTTATATTTTAATTAATTTTCACTGTTTTTCCCTTTTTGCCCCTCAAGTCAAACAGTCAACATAACGAATTCCGTAACCGTTAGGGGCATTAGCATACTTTCACATCTCTAGAGGAGATTTTGGCTATTTATGTTAATATCAAGTTGTATTTTGAATAAATATGAAATAGTAGATTATAAAATGAATAATATTTTAAACGTCAGGTACATTTTTGGGATTTTTCCTTAAAAATTTAACCATTTCCTAAAATTTAAAGACTAACATGATTGTTTTTTCTATTCAAATTATAAATATATATTATTTAAAATTAAAAATGTTTTAAAAAGAATTTAGTTTGTTTACTTCTTTCAAATATTATAATTGTCTTAATCTAGTTGATAAGACCTTGAGATTATCGCATGAAAACGATATTATACTATAGTATGGGAATATGTCACTTACACCATTTAGTCTAGTAAGATGCCACTTACTTTATGTAGTTTAAATCACTGGGTTTTTTTTTTTTTTTTTTTTTGAAATTTAGTTTAAATCACTGTTGTTGATTTTAAATCTAAATTTATAATAATTGAAAATATATTTTCTTTAAGATGGAGATGGGTCATATAAACATTTAGGTAAGTTGACTGTGGTAATAAACATTGTTAAAGATTCCAATTTGAATACATCGTGTGATTTGATGATTTCATTCAACACACATTAGTTTCATTTGTTTTACGTACGAAACTATCATATTATAAATAGTGATTCATGTTGAGACTTCTAACATTATTGTTTGTGAATTCAACAAATTGTCTTATGATTTGTATAGTCATTTTTATTATTACAAATATACAAGAAAATATTGTGAGTTCAATCATCTTCATTGTTGCAACTATTAATGAGATTGTGAATTGTGAGTTACATTCTTCATCCAACCCTAAATTATGATCTAAAATAATGGGAAAATAAATAAACCATTAATTTCTTAGAGTGAGAACCTAATTAAAAAAAAAGTCTTAAGCTTTGGAAGAAAAGTCAATTTTGTAGAGATAAGATTCCAAAAGAATCTGATTATTGGTGGAAGTCATATAAAGCATGATAACTTCACGAGGCAAGTTGATTTTTGGTTGTTTATGACATTTTCAACTTTTCCTGGCTACCTAAAGTTAATTGAGAAGTTTAATACAAAAGGGATCGAGTGACCTAATCAAACAAATAACAATCTGCGTGGTAATATGTAATTAAGTACTGATTAAATTAGTTAAAGCTTAGAGGTAATGGATGTTAATTAATTTGATACCTCTTTGCTATTGTTACATATACAGCTAATAATGTATATTAAAAAGAAAGTTAATAATATAAAAAATTAGAAGGAATCAGGATTTATTGCTATTGACCCATTGGCCACTATTCTTATTATTTGAGTATGAGAGATTCATCACTAGCTCAATTTCTTATTTTATTAGGCTTGTACTTAAAAATTAGCTAAAAATATATTATATAATAACGATTTTAATATATTTTTATGAATAATATCATCTGTAATCTTTTAAAAGTTAACATAAAAGCGAATCAAATGTGTCTCGGTATTTGTTGATGATATTAAGAATTATATATGTAAGTCGTATATCTATACATACAACTCTAGATGGAAATCGCATTTAATTAATATTCTCATTAAATTTATAAATTTTATATATGGTTGCATTATTCAGTCCGTGTTTGCAGACGTGTATACTTAAATTAAGGTGATATTCATTGCATATAAACGTGAAAGTGCATGTAATCCTGCATGTTTACAGGCACAATCAAAGAATGTGATATATAAAGAAAAAAATATCATTAGAGACAATAAATGCTTTGGAAGGTTGGTTTGGAGACATTTGGTTTTGAGACTAACATGGTTAAAGATTAAAATTTAAATACAATTTGTAACATAACGGTCTCATTCAACATACACATTAATTTCAATTGTCACACAAATGCATGAAAATTTCATATTTCAGGTATGGGAACTAAATTAGAATTTTTAATATTATTGTTTGTGAATTGAACAACTAATCTTAAGATGTTGACAATTATCTTCATGTAAACATCACAAAGATAAAAACGAAATGTTTGGCAATCACATTTGTTTTAAATAAAATGAAATGAAAAAATAAAATTAATTCAGTGATAAATCTCTTGTACCTGTATAAATTAATAAGGTTATTACATCATTCATCTAAGCTTAAATGTAAACTAAATAATCAAAAGCAGATTGAGTTTAAGCTTAATTTTAAACTAAAATAATCAAAAGCAGATTGAGTTACCTAGTTAAACAAATAAATACCATCTAGGTGATAATAAATTAAAAGCACTATTGCTCATAACACTGATGTAGTGATCTCATTTATGTTAAAAACGATAATGATTACACCGTAAATGATATTATAGAAAGAATTAATATGATTCATTATTATGATATGAATAAGAATAACATATTCCTTTGAAATTTTATACAATTCCACGTGTTTATACGCATGATCAAAGAATAAGATTCAATAATTTTTTTTTTAAAGAATAAGATTAATAAGATAAACATTTTTGTGATTCTTTATCTCAATCAATATAATCTGAATATGCATACATCAATTTGAATTCAAAATTGTTAATATATATATATATATATATGAATGATGTATTTCCATGTTTTTATACAATTAGCAATATAATGGGAATCTATTGAGAAAATTCCGGGCACATGCTAATATGTCTACTCTCATATTAAGGGAGAAAAATTATCATAGTAATAAATGTGCATAGTAAAACTCAAACAAATCCTCGAATCACATGTATGAAAAAAAATAGGCTAACAATTTGGATTATGAATAAATGTCATTTTTTTATTACTTTAATATCAGAGCATGTGTTTGTTTTTTTTGTTTGTTTTGTATTAGAGAGATATAAGAACAAAACATGTGCAATTCGTTCCTCTCTCAAGTTTATAATAAACATTTTCATGTCAACTTGAACATGCAATGGGAATATTTTTCTACCACGGAATTCACATGAGTCGGACATTAATATTTGAGTAATTTTTTTTAAAAAAAATTATCCAAATTTATTATTCAAATAATATGATAAGTTTATAAATAATTATTACATCATCAATATATTATTTCAAAATTAATATAGTAATTATAAATCAATTTAGCATATTATTGAAATAACATTTTTTGATAAAATTTTGGAAACTGGGTATCACACCTAATATTTTGGTTTCACTTTCGGTTTATTTACTAGCATTGTTATTATTTTATGACATCAACATAACTCTATTATAGACGTGGAAAAAAACCGATTCACTTAAAAAAAAATAATAATAATAATTTGTGGCCTAAATTGTTCCTTCGCGATAGGCAAAAGCCAAATAAGCAAAGCCAGGACCCTCACGATTTCCAGCTCCTGAGAACCTCGGCTCTTCCAAGGTTTCTTATTAATTTAACTGTGTTGTAGTTTGTACTATGGTAGCATGGTGGGCCTTCGTACCTAAAAGAGTAATAGTGCTCTTTATTTCACATGTACCCAACAGTACGAATTTGTCTGATTAATAGGAAGTCATAAGATATATTTTTAAGTTCTTTATTTTTCGAACTTTGAAGTTTTGTGAAATTTTATATTGTAAGACATCCCGTGAGCTGAAAATCTATTCAGACTTATCGAAATCAAATAGTATTTATATATTTTCCATATATATTCTGATTATCAAAGACAGCTATTTTCATAATTGTAGGAGAAAATCATCCCATGAGTTAAAAATTTTGTCAAAATTTTCGATATCAAATACTATTTATGTGATTTCAATATATATTTTCATAAATAAAAAAACAATTACTTTCATTATAAGAGGGAGAAATTATCCGCACAAGCCTTAAAAGTCACTTGATAGGAATTGAACCCTTAATACCTAAGGTCCCAGTTTGTTACGCGGGATAGGATTAGAATTATTTATATGAGATTGGATTGGATTGTATTGGATAGGATGATATTGAATTAATTTAATTGTTATCTCATGTTTGGTGACATTAGAATAGGATAGGATTTAAATGAAATTTATCAAGGACTAAAATGAAAATTTTCAGATATTTGGAAATATATTTTTGTTTCCTCTGCCGTTTCAGCCGCACACCACCACGTTCCTCCCTCTCTCATCACCCTTCCCACACCAAACCCATCCAAAACCCACATCGCTTCCAGCGGCGCGACGAATGATATAGACGACAGAAGTGTCAATGCTTTGGAACGGCGACGAAAAAGACGCAAAGCTCAGTTGAGCGACGCGACGAATCATGCAGACGACGGAGGCGTTGATGCCCTGGAACGACGATGAAAAAAACACAAAGCTCAACTGAGCGACGTGACGAACGATGCAGACGATGGAGGTGTCGATGCCCTGGAACGGTGACGAAAAAGACGAAAACTCAGCTGGTAATCGATCGGATCTCGATCTCGTCGGTGACGGAAGAGAGGGAAAATAAAGAGAAGAACATAGAAGAAAAAGACGATCGAAGAAGAAAGCGACGATTAGAGAAGAACGACGATTCGATCGAAAAAGAAAGAGAACGATCGGTAAAAGCAAGCAGCAGTGGCGATGACGACAGCAACGACGGAGCTGGAGGAGAGAAAGCAGACAGCGGTGGGATAAAATTAACCCACCTATTTGCGTGGGTTTGATTTAACCCACATGAGTGAGATAAAAATACTGTTGGGAAAAGTAAGGATAATTTAGTGAAGAGTACTTAGTTGGACCAAACATGGGATTGGACAAAGTCCTATCCTATCTAACAAACAAGGCCTGAGTGAATAGAGAGTTGTCCAACCACTTACATAGGGTGAGGCACAACATAATTGTATTTTTTTTTTTTTAATTTGTGAAAATGGAAACTAGAACAACTATTTTAGTAATGATGACAAACATATGTGTGACCTATTGAATCTATCTACGCTAATAGTTAAAATATGCTAAAACTTATTGAGGCTAAATATTGTGCACTGCTGTAACTCAAAAATTTACTCGATAAATATTGGAGATAATTACTCCCACTATAAAGGGACGAATCTCTCTTGATGATAAATACTCATGATAGCACTCAAATAAATATCACAAAATCTATCACATAATATGTTAGAGGAATAATGTTACAATTTTCAAAAATTTATCCAAAAATTTTATTTAAATGATGTAGTAAACTAATTTATAACTACTATATCAATTTTGGGATGATATGGTAATTACACATAAACTTGTTACATTATTTGAACAATGAATTTAGATAAATTTAAATAATCTAGCATTATTCTATGTTGGAGATATTTGTTCTTTTAAACATGTTGGAAACATAAAATGGAAAAATATTGTCCACAATGCAAATAGGATTTGATGGAAGAAAATATTCATATATTAATCTAGTTTCCAATAACTGTAGCACTTAACAAATAGCAATGCTCTAGTTTAAGTCGATGTAGGGTGGGCATTTTTTTTTTTTAAATGATAAGGACCAGCCCAAAGTTCAACAAAGATCAATAACGATAGACATTGAAGTAGACTTAAGAATTAACTTTCAAAAACGAGATGAGTAACTCACACTTAAATGGGGGGGATGATCTACATACATGGAGAGGAAACCCATATATCATGAGAGAGGTGTTGAAACTACAACCTCTTAAGAGAGAGGAGGAGATGGGAGTAGCACTTATCACTGAGCTGTCGCCTTATTGACATTCTAAGTTATTGATTCTTTGGTTTATGGTTTGGGAGGGAGACTCACCCGTCCGAACCAACGTTTAAAATGGTTCGAACCGAACCAAGAAAAGACCGGTAAACGACTGACAATAGACACATGATATCAACCACAACCAAATGACCAAAATAGCCCCTGTACAAAACGAAGCCTCCCTCTTTGTCCGAGACCGAAAGAAAAGAGAGCGAGAAAATTGAATCAAATATTAAATGATGCCGCAGCAATGGGGCTCTCCCTGTGGAAACCATTGCACCAGCAAATTCTCTGCCCTTACGCAGATTCCATGTAACCTTTCTCTCTCTCTTGAAATTCAAATTAACTCTTGTATTTGTTCCAATGCGCGAATTTTAGAGTTTTGGATGGATAATTTGATATGATTCTCGTTTAATTTGATTAGAGTCATGTTGAATTTTCGTTTCGTTTCGTTGCTCTTTTTTTTTTTTTTTTTTTTTCCTTTTCAGTTTTATTTTCAATGAGATTATTAGTGGGAGGAAGATTTTGCGTTTACATTTCTATGATTGTTTCTGTTTGTTGCTGGAACATCGTTGATATGTTTTCTGCGTTTTTTGGTGCCGTAGTGATGATAGTATGTTGATTGTTGATAAGCATGAGTAATGGTTATGTTTTATGTGCAATTTTCGGAAAATTTTCGATCGGTCAACCTTCTGACCGGTTGGTTGTGGGTGTCAGCTACTTTAGTTGTGGAGATATTTATGGTTATATTAAGAGGTCTGGAGATCGTAATCTTGAATATTTGGTGCGTAATTATGGAGCAGTAATTATGTAGTATTTTTTTTTCCTTGTTATATTTGTAGGATTAGTGGATGTTTTATGGTGCACTTTTCAAGATTAAATGCATAGGTCAGGTGCAAGTGAGGGTTAAATTTAAATTATTATAGAAAACACGTATTTGTTGGTTTGTAAGTTGACGGAGCATGACAGAATATTCGTTAGTTTATTGAATTTTTGACGATTTTTCCTTAAAATGATGAAAATGTATAATCTTGAGTATGATTATTCTCATATTAACACGGCACATGGTTTTTAGGTGTGTCTAAACTATATAGTTATGGGACTATTGTTGGAGTTCTAACAGTTTATGAGGTGAATGTTAAATTAGTTTCAAATAGATGTCATCATGCGATGTTGGAGTCCAAGTTTTGGTTGTCTTTAAGTTGTACTCCTTTGAGTGTATTGTTTCTTGACTGTTTTATTTGTTTTGGTTGTGTTTAATTGAAAGCTTAGTCTGAAACTTGTAACAACTAGCATTTCTTCTTGTAGGGAGGGTATTCTGCAAAAAAGCTTGTACCTCTGATGGGAAGACATGGGAAGAATGTACGCATTTCTTGTTTTTGTTCTATATCGAAGCCTATATTACTATTTCGGTAAAAATCTATTTATTTTCTTGTGTGGAATCTTGGAGTGTAGAGTTTATATACCTGTGTCTTTGGACCAGCAGCATCTAAATTGTTGATTAGTTCCCAAATTCATCACATTTAAGTAAAGGATTTAGTGTCAAAATAGATCTGATTAAGAATTGGGTTTTGACATGTTGTCTTAATTTGTCTTTATTTAATTATTTAATTGATAATAAAATGCAATAATGTGGTTTTGGATGAGGCACTCTTATTTGTGACAATTTTTCAATTCATTATAGATCTTACCCTTTTTGTCAAAGGAAAAATGAAGAAAAGAAATTTTTTATAGCAATGCACTTATGTTAAGCTGAAATTGATGTTTAAAGGTGATTTTAACAATCTGCTTACTCATTCAAACTGTACACAAAGAAAGCGCTGGTTTGAAGAGTTCATTTATGAATGCTGAAGTATTCTTTCATTTTAGCTTGAAAGTATCAATGTATCTTTTTCTGTTTTTCAAGATCATTATGAGCTCCATTTATAAAGTGCACTGCATCTCCAGGCTTGGAAAGGTGCAATGAAATATGCTATAAGGACCCTGTGTTAAAGGATCACCAGTGGAGTGCTTACATTGACCGTTCTCCTGGAGCTGCTAATTACTCTGCGGTATTATTTTTAAACGATTTTTTACACTTTGATGAATTTTGGTTTTTGTGATTTAGTATGTTGGCTTTGTAAACTTATTGTGAAAGATATGCAAATATAATATCCGTGCTTAGAAACAATGGCCATTGACGTCAGCCTTTTCGGTTAAAATCTTTGAAGCTAATTGATTAGCTCCTAGAGGTAAGGAGGTCAGATTAATGAGACAATAGTGAGGAATTTAATATATGAACTGCTGGAAGTTAATTATTATGAGTATATCACTTTATGGCCGCTTGTAAAATCTGAAATATGGAACTCATTGTCACTAATGCTGAGCTAAATCAGGTGCTTTGTGCCATTTGAATCCTCTGTAATATCAAAGATTACTGCACTCAGTTAATCAGAATACTTATAGTCGATGATTTTGAACTAGCACAAAATTCATATGAAAAATTTAGAGTCTGAGAAGAGAGTTTGAATTTCAACAACATATGTTAACTTGGGTGACAGGTGGTGTCTGAAAATTGTTATTGTTTAGATCCTATTTTGTATGCTGAACATACTATTGGCTCTTAAATGCATTTTTGCATTTATGACAAGAAGTAGCAAGTAGTAGGTTTGCTAGGTCACCTCCGGTGGAGCCGCTAGAGAAGTAGCACTTATTGTAATTTAATGTCTTTGAATGAAGAAGTAATAAGTATGAATTTCTTGAATAAGAAGGAAACAATGTAACAGCTATTAAGAATTCTTTATCCTGTAGCAAACATGTGAACAATGACGGTGGTCAATAATGGCCAAATTCCTTGTATCACACGTGAAATTGCACAATATAAAAGATGAATGGGATTAGTTTGGATGTGTACATGCATCAAACCAGGAGTAAAAACCATATTAGGCACATAGGAACCGATGTTCCACTGGAAAGGCACTGCATCCTGCAGCTCTGGTGCCAGTATGTGTTCACCCTTCTGAGCTTGATAAGCTCAAAATCTGTGGCAGTCTGTACTGCATCTTGCTTTTGAACTTCATGACCAAAGACAAAATACTTATTAATGCAGACAATATCTATGGCTCAACATGCTAAAATGCACTCCAACTCCACCCGCTGACACAGTGCGGGAGGAAAAATAGCTCCAAAATTTTGCTAAAGTTTATCATGTGAGATGGATCTTTAAATCTATGTTTGCACATGCTTTATCTGTTCGATAACCAAAAATGGATCAGAGTTATTTCATTCAAATGTATTGCATGATCTTTTTGTTCTTTCTGTGCTTGATAGGAAATGCATCAAATGGTGGTTGAGCTTAAATACGCATGCTTGGTTTGTACGATGACTGTCCATAGATGGCACTTTTGTTTGATGCACTTTCGTGGTTCTGGAATTTGATATATATAGACATTCTGCATATAGATTTAGTGTACCAGAATGCACAATGCATTATATTAAGGATGTATATAATTAAATTTAGTGACTCCTTGTTCATTTTTATTGTTTCTCAATGGTTTGGAGCAGCAACTATGAAACATGTGATTTTAGTTAAAATGATCGCTTCAACATCTGGATAGTCATGGATCTCTTTTTGTGTACAGGAATGTTTTAATGCTTGTGTATCTGGCTGTGCTTTCAAGGTCAGTTTGTCCCACAAGTTAAGGTCTTCTTTTGTTTGTTATTTCTTATGCTACATTCACTAATTGTTATCCATATTGCAGTTTGACATGCTCTCAGAGAAGGTTGACCAAATTCGTCCGAACAGGTCACCTCCTCCTCCCCCAGCTCCTAAGCCCGTCGCCGAACCCAGTACACCCAGTAAACCTACTGAAGACGTGCCTGGCACTTCGGCATAGTCAGTCTCTAATAAAATGTAATTTCAAGATAAAAGTGAAAAACAAATAGCTTATACCCTAAAAATTTTGGTAGATGTTAGTTTGTGGGAGGTTATTGTTGTGTCTTACATCCCACGATATTGATCGTTAGTCTTAAGGTTTTTAGCTGCTAGAACCTTAGAAATTATATCTTTTCAACTAGTTTTTGCCCTTGACATTTTTATAAGCTTTCACGTCAATTTGCTTCAGATCTTTTACGTGATACCTAGGATAACTGAGACATAAGTTTGATATGTTGACTTGACGGCACGTACAGGAAGTTGACATCGATAATTCCATATGAGAGATGAGAAAACTCGAGACTTTGTTGACTCAATTTCTATTAAGAACCTAATTTAGAGATTATGTTCTTCTTTCATCCAAATTGTGGCAGAAGTTATTCAATTTTCAGTGGTGATTCCTGTTAATGCAGTGGAGAACATGGTTGCTACCTTCTTCCGTACACTGTGTTTGTGATTTTTTCATATGTTATCTGATGTCTGAGGAATCCATTGAACAAATACAGAACACAAATATTTGCTCGATACGAATACCTTTAGTCATTGTTTGTTTGTTTTTCTTATTTTTATCCCATTTTGTTATATGTTTTTAATTTCTCGTGGTCGCAACAAAGTTGCACTACTTTAGTGGCAAGTTCCTCACATTTATATTAATAAATGAAGTTGTGGGTTCAAATTTCTCTCTGAATTTCAAATTTTATAATACAAAAGAAATTCATGTTTTAATGTTGTATTATTGTAGTTTCTTTGATGCTTTATTGACTTCCGTTTGCTATACATAAAGATTTAATTTACTAGACTTCCGATCTTGGTTAAGAAACTAATAATAATATTCGGCTTTAGATTTAATAGTAAAATTGTACAAATGCAGATTTTTACCTTATTCTACCTATTACTTCTAAACTGTAACACTGTTTGATCGGCTGGCTCGAGATCCTGAATTATAAGCTTAAACACTTGTATTTTGTTTGATAATATATTTCAATTATCATCTTTCTCCTTTGACTAAAAAGTCAAGACATATATTAATATGAACTGTCCTCCCATGTTCCTAACTCAACCAATTAGATTATCCTTTTAATATATATTATAATTTGTTAATCCTACAATTACAAATTAGTTTTTAATTAGGCAACAATACACTGAATCACTGATTGTAATGGAATGTTTAAAATTACAATAACAAAATACCCCAAGAAAAAAGAATTTTTTTTGTTTTTTTGTTCTTCAAGCATTTTCATTATAAAGTATTACTACCACAAATTATGTTAAACGGACATAAAGTGTAATATAATGAATCATAAATGGTTAAGGATGGAACTGGTAGGAAGATGAACATATTAATTTTTTTTTTTTTTTTTCCTGAGATATGAACATATTGAAATTAAACATAGGACTTGATGGATATTCATTTTTATATAACTGATTTTTGTTTTATATATATATATATATAGGAATAATTGTTTAATTTTCATTCTTTTGAAAAAAAAAGTTTAATTTTCATAATGCTAACCAAAATAATTACTGTAAACATATTTTATTTTTGCAAATTCATCACTTCTAATTTCACTTATGGCAATACAAAATGAATAGAATAAAATTATTATTAATAAATTCAAGATTTAATTTTACTTTCTCTTTTATTTTATAACAACTTTATTAATCGATAAAAAAACCCAAAATGAACTTGAATTTTAAATACAAGAATTGTGTATGTGGTCTACTAATTTAATGTTTAATAACTTTTATAAACATTATAATCATAAATAAATCATAAATTAATTGAGTTGACGGTACGATGTAGTGACATCCATTCCTTGGTGTTACTCCTCTTTAATCACTAAACCAAGGTTAAAACTTAGAACTCTAGTTTTCTCATTCAATTTGTGAGCGATTTTCATACTTCTAATCATATATATTTGTAATATGTCATAAAAAAGAAAAAAAAGAAGATTTTAACTTGATTCTCCCGTTAATAAATTTCAGACTAATCGCATCTAAAATAACAGTATTTATTTAATAAAAACATAATGACAAACTTGTAACTCTGGTCATTCCTCTCCCAAAAACCAACGCAGATACTGTCGAAAGATTTCAATAAAAAATTGTGGCATCAGTTGACTGACTGTATACCCTCACCGCTGATCTGACGCAGAGTTGATTTGATTCATCAAAACCCTCACAAAACCCTAAAACCTATCATCTCATCAAATCCGATAAACGAAATGCCGCAGGTGAAAATTATAGCGAAGAATTTCATGGACATGGTGGCCTCTTTGACGGCCAGAGACCTCGACAAGCTCTACGAGAACCCTTTCATTTGCGAAGCCATTCTCAGGTAGCATTTTTTTTTTTTTGCCTTTTTATCCTTTTTCTTTTTTGTTAGTTATTGTGAAATGGTTGTGATCGTTGGTATTTTGGATATTTTAGGTCATTGCCGCCTCTAGCGAAGAAGTATGTGTTACAAATGCTGTACATTGATGGTTCAGTTCCGGCCAAGTCCATGGAAGAATGGGTGCTGGCGGATGGCTCCACCAAGCACAGAGTTGCAATTGATCGCTTGCTTCAGTTGAGGATATTTTCCGAGGATAAGTATGTTGTTTATTTTGCTCAATATTTTGTTTAGGACATTAGAAATGTGAAGTGCATTTGTGTGTGTGTGATTTTTTTAGTTTGTGAAATGATAAGTTTTGAAGTTTTTTTTATATGTTATTGCTCTTTTATTTGCTGTTCGTGGATGATGATAACAACCTATCAGTTATATCAGTGTTAAATGGTTTTGAATTTGATCCTAGGCGGTCTGCTGTATGCTAAAGTTCGTTATATTGGCAGGAAAAAGGAAATTAGTTACCGATTGAATCCAACATTCCAGGCTAATCTTCAGAAGCATTTGATATATGGGTGAGTTTTGGATTCAAATGATTTGCTGATTGAATTTCTTTTTCACAATTGGATGTTTTTTCAGTCTTATCTTTCTTTCTTCGTATATTTATATACTCTGTAGGGTCCTGTGGTAGAGAGGTTTCTGGATGTCAGTTCGTTGATTGTGCTGTGTGTTTCTAAAATCTTTAATCTGACTGAAATATCCGTTTCCGTGATTTTAAACTTGTAAATATCACTTAATTAGTTGATTTAGGATGTGTCCTCCCGTTTAATTGTACTACGTAGTATTATGCCTTTAGTTGATTTGTGCTATGAGATTATATTGGGCTTTTCCGTTAATTAACAGCCCAAGTTTTGCTTATAAATGCCCTTTATCATGTTTTGTTAACGAAATGTTGAATTTAAACTTGTAGTGGAGCCTTGCCAAGGGAACCAATGCCTACAAATGTTACTGCCAGACTCCCAACATTGGAGGAACTTGAGGCCTATGCCCTTGGACAATGGGAGGTGTGAACTTGCACATGTTTAGTGCAATTTAGGATACTTTTTTTTCCAGTGGCGGTAACCTAAGTGACCTGAAGTGATAGAATACTTTTGCAATTGTTTGTTATTTTCATTACAGATTTGGCTACTGTCTTACATCTTATGATTGTGTTAAACCAGTGTTTCTTGCTGCAACTTATTAGTTCAGCCCAAGCTGAAAGGCCGACAAATATCACCTCTTCCATGATGAAGGTCTTCCAGCGAGGCCTTTTGACTCAAAGGTATGATATCTTGCTCAGTTTAGTTTTTGCAATTACAAGTGAGGATTCTGCTTCTGCCTTCTTGTATCGTGTTGTAAATGTCCCTTATTTACAGGGATAAAGAAGCTCCAAGATTATCTGAGAGTGGTTTTCAATTTTTGGTATGCACATAATAAGGTTTTTGAATTTTTTATAGCGCGTGACTTGTAGAAAGTATTTTGACATGTGTAAATTGCAGCTGATGGATACTAGTGCACAGCTCTGGTACATCATCAGAGAATATATCTCCAATTCTCAGGTATAGACTCTTGCAATTCTTTCAATGGTTCTCTTGGCATTGAATTTTTTGACATCACTCAATAACTGGTGTTTTCTTTCTTAGTCGAAATGGGATTTCTTAGTTGAAACAGGAGTTATCATGTTCATAATTTGAAGGACAAAAGGATCAACTAACATATCATTGATTCCCTTTGCGATATCTACCATTCATATTAGAGCTTTGATTTTATTTTATTTTTTGGTTATTATTGGGTTTTTGAAACTAACTTGTAGTTTAAGCAGCATCAGTCTTCTTTTTGATGCAATATATGGCTATTATTTGTTATTTAGATCTTTAGAATGACTATTTCGTAGAAAAATTGAAAGTTCTTACTTTCGATTTTGTCCAACTGTTTAGTGAACATAATAGAGCATAAGGTTCTTCTTATGTCTTTTGGATTAACTTGAATTTGAGGGATTGTGAGACATTAGGTTTGTTCTTTACCATATTTTAATCAGACTTTCTCATGTTGCTGCAGGACCGAGGTGTAAATCAAGCGGATTTGATATCATTTCTTCTAGAGCTTAGTTTTCATGTCGCTGGTGAGGTATTATTCATAGCATCCTTGTTTGTAACCATTCTCATGATCATTTAAATTATCGCTGCTTGGAGAAGTGAGAACTTATTGGATGCTTTCCATTCAGATATTACTTCCTTTTCCTGTAACAATTAAAAATATCTTTGTTTTTTTTTTTGTTGTTGCTTCTAATACGATATTTTCTTTTCATATTTTTTGTTGTGAAATGCTTCTCTTTCTTAATAATGCTTTTTTCTTCACTATCTCTTGAGCTCCTTTAAGTGTTTTCCAAGAATGTCTCTAATTAATTTGAAACCTCAGTTTGTCACTGTTTTCCTGCTTCTTCATGTTATAGGCATATAATGTAAATACACTGAGTGAGTTACAAAAAAATATGATCAAGGACTTTGCAGACTTGGGATTGGTCAAGCTTCAGCAGGTTGTACTGGTCTTTGCTATAAAATATGCTGATTACACTTGCTTTACTGGAGTTCTGATCTGATTTATATGTGCATATCCAGGGCAGAAAAGAGAGTTGGTTTGTACCCACTAAATTAGCTACCAATCTCTCAATGAGCTTAACAGATTCATCATCACGGAAAGAGGTATGCTATATCTGATATCATTGCCTAAACTAGAATTGAAATTTAAGTAAACAAGTAGAACAGATATAAGCTCAGTTACTCTTCAATGTGCAGATAGTGTTAATTATTATTTTGATTTGAACTGATTGTTTCCAGTATTGTTATTGGTGGGTTTGGTTGAATAGCCAATGTATGTTCTAAATTTTGTTATGTAGTTTTTTAATAATTGGACTTCAGTTATGACTTGAAAGAAGTTGCATTTCACTTTGTTCAAGCTACAATGCATATTCTTTTATGTCCTTTTCTTTACATTTTCTTCCATAAATGTGATTTGCTCGTTAGCAGTTATTTTTGGCACTTCATATTATAATTTCTTCTCTTCAGGGATTCATTGTTGTGGAAACTAACTTCAGGATGTATGCTTACTCCACATCAAAGTTACACTGTGAAATTTTACGACTTTTCTCTAGGTAATCTGCTTGACAGGTTGTTCTGCTTTTTCCAAGTGTTCTGCTCTCAACAAATCACTAGGTTAATTTGTATATTGAAAGTGTACTACCCTTTCACAGCATTCTGGCACTTTAATGTTAGCCTCCTTCAGTATTAAAAAGAACAGCCTCCTGAATCAAATCAAATCTTCTTTTTCCTTTGCTAGTAATTGACGTAGATGTTTCCTTGCTTTCCCTCTCTCTAAATTTACTTGACTCTCTCTATTTAGTGTGCTCATCTTTGTTTCTATCATGAAAAGTCTTACTATCTGCTTGGTATTATGAAAGTTGTGTGCTGATAGTTGATGTTGATTTCTACACAACATAAAATTGTGCTGATGCATGCAGGATAGAGTATCAACTTCCAAATCTCATAGTTGGAGCGATAACAAAAGAAAGCTTGTACGCCGCTTTTGAGAATGGAATTACGGCAGAACAGGTGAGTAGATGACATTAGTAGGTTCGGTGATCAATTTTCTATTTGAAGTTCAACTAAGTACTTTCCAATAAGTTACAGCGCAGACATTTTACACCGAGTTTCTTCTAGGTGTAAGGGCTTCCTGAGAAGCTTTTCTATTGCTGCTTAAATTCTGGAAATCCTAATATTCACGGGGAATTTTTTATTTTTTATTTTTTGTAAATAATTCTTGGAGCCATTTTGCTCATGTAGATAACAAACCCTAATGTTTGCAGATAATTAGTTTCCTTCAACAGAATGCTCATCCTCGAGTCGCAGACAGAATACCGACTGTACCTGAAAATGTTTGTGATCAGGTAGCAACTTTTCTGTATTTTTGGATATTTATTTCACTGAGATATTATAGTTATGATTTCCATGAAGTTATGTGATCTCTGCTTCCTGAACCCCCATTAGAATTGAAGCACCTCTGCTTTTTGTCAATCTGCAATTTTCTCAATTTCTAATATTTTGAACTGTTTATTTTTCTTTTGCCAGATAAGATTGTGGGAATCAGATCTGAATAGGGTTGAGGCAACCCCTGCTTACTTTTATGATGAATTCCCTTCTAGGGTAAATCTCAAGAATCTCACTTTGACAAGATTCTTGTCACTATTTGTTATTTTTGTGATTACATTTCCGTGATTAAATTTGAGAGTCGTCTTTTATCTGGCAGGATGTCTTTGAAGCTGCTTGTGACTATGCACGAGATCGAAGTGGCTTGCTATGGGAGGATTCAAAAAAAATGCGTCTAGCAGTCAAGGCAGAGATACACATGCATATGCGAGAATTTCTTCGTGGTCAAAGCTAGTCCAGATTTGTCTTGTCTTACGACAATGCAAGACTAGGAGAACAGAACAAATAGAAAGTGTAGACTGTTGGAGACACTTTACAATGTAGGATTACCTTAATCCAGAGTTTTTCAGTATGTTGCGGTATTACTCCGTGTCTGCAGCTGAATGGCCATTTGCACATCATCTGAAATCATGGAAAGAAAGAAACAGAAGACACATTCGACACTGAAATTAGACTGTTTGGCATGACTCTACAAGGGAATGTAGAAAACTCGAGCTGAGTTTTAGAGTACAAACATTTTGTAAGAACCAGTTGCAAGTTACTACTTACCCCCATGAAATGTACAACTATCAAAATTAGGGCCAAGAAAAAAACAGAGGCACTTAGTCGATTATCTTTGGTACTTTTTTTGTTAAGCTGATTATTCTTGGTACTTTGATGTTGTAAAGTCATGATATTTATGAGAAAGGAATGGAACAACAGAGACTTTCGATGGCATTTTTTTCACTGTCCAATTAGTGTTGTAGATTGATTAAATTATTTGTTTTTTTTTTTCTTTGGAAATAGATTCATTTATTTGTTTTATGATAAGGAATTAAGGATGTGCAAAACAAAGTTGTCTGTAGTAAACGCGACTGAAAATAAGAAATGTATCTAATTAAAAATCAAAACAAAAGAGGACAGATAGACTTTCAACTGTTGCTGCCCAGGATCGAACTGGGGACCTTTAGTGTGTAAGACTAACGTGATAACCACTACACCACAGCAACTTGATTGTTTGAGGTTTATAAAACTAATTTTATATTGATTTAATTCTGAGGCGAACAAAAATGACGTCCGCACTACCACAAGAAGTTGTCCAGTTACAGAAAGAAAACAAATATGGATGGTTGCCAGGAAATTTCCTGGCTCTCAAACATGTAAATCTGCTGCTGCTGCTGATGTCGGAGACACACACATGTAATGATATAAGAATATATAATACAAATTTCGAAGCTTCAACAAATGAATAAAGCTTAGATGTTTAAAACTTGAAAGAATGAAACACACAAACCAATAAAAGAAAGCTTTGTTCCCGCATCAACTAGTCAGTTGGGTTGCAAAAGGACTTGTGAGAATGGGAGGAACTGCAAGAAGTTGCCTGCAGGCGTTGATGAAAGCTATGAATCTTATAATGGGAATGGCTGGTGTTGCCATGATCTTGTATAGCTTTTGGATGGTTAGAGTCTGGCAGAGAGACATGGCTGAATCATCCTCTCATCATTTTGACTCTACAGCTCCCTGGTCATCTCTCTCTGTCTTCTTTTTCGGTTTTTTATAGTCTTAGATTCATTCATCATAGGTTCTCGTTATCATTAAAATGTTCTTGCTTGCTTTTTTTTTTCTAAAAAAAAATTTATGGTAGAAAGAGTTCTGTTGTCTATTATTTGTTTCGAATGGTGACTAGAGATATCATCAATCAAAGTTGTCATGCAAATCCACATATTGGTTTTGCAGGTTTATATACACATTTCTTGGGGTTGGTGTCACCTTTTGCCTCATAACATGCCTGGGTCATATTGCTGCTGATAGTGCAAATTGTTTTTGCCTTTATTGTGTATCCTTCGTTTGTGCTTCCATTAAATTATATAATAGCTTATAGTGTGTTCAAAAATGTTTTGTTAAAACTGTTTTAATGTGAAAATGCATTTTTTGATCACTACGCACCAGTTTCAGAAACCACATATTAAGTAGATTCCAATTAGCAACATTACTATATTATTTTTAATCTGAAGCAATATTTAAAAGAAAAAAATATAATCCGTTAATCGAACACTTGAAATAGTTTACAAGCAGCACAGATGTGTTTTGGCTTTTCAAAGTGTTACTGATAACGCTTCAGATACACAAGTAGAATTGCCACCCTAATCAAATCTGTGATTGACATTGTCACGTTTCATATTCATGTTTTCAAGTATTTGTTTACCTTGAATGAACAGAAGTATATGGCTATTATCTGTTTGGTTCTCCTTTTAGAAACTGCAATGGCAGCAGATATAGTGCTAAATTCTGACTGGGAGAAGGTAAAATTATCACAGCTTCTCTCTTTCATATGCTTCAAAACTATAGTTTGGTATCTTATAATTAGCTTTCTATGATGCAAATCAGGATGTACCAGAGGATCCAACAGGGAGATTCGATGATTTCAAAGATTTCGTAGAGTCTAACATCGATACCTTCAGGTGGATAGGCTTATTGATCATCTTAGCACAGGTAATTGATTTCTGTTCCATGATCAGGAGGAGAAAGAGGCAAATTCCTTGTGAAATCACCTTTGTTTCTAACGAAAACATCTCGTTCAGGGATCTTCGATTTTGCTGGGGATGGCTCTGAAAGCTCTTGGACCAAACCGACGCTGCAACTATGACAGTGATGAGGATGAGTACCCTCCAGCCAGACTTCCTCTCATAAATCACCAAGTTCAGCCACCTGCATATGTCATTGGCGATCCGCGCATTGCCCTCAAAAATGACCCCGTTAAATCAGCTACATTTGGCTGGAATGTAAAGATTCATTACCCTGATTTTTGTGTTTAATATTTTCAATTGATTCTCATTGCATCTTTTTCCAGTTTAAGAACCAAGCTATGTGTTTTATGTTCTTGTTTACAGGTAAACAAGTAAAGAAAGTAGCATCAAAGTTTCCTTAAAGATATTGTGTGGGAGATGCGACCATGATTCCATGACTGAACATCATCACCAGTCTGCGCAATGTGAAGAGAGTTTTGATGATAAAAGTTGATAGAGGATATGGAGTTGATTAGCGTATACAACTAATAAGAATGGTTATTTTGTGACTTGAATGTTTGTACTTTGTAGTTTCCATTTTCTTCAACATTGGTAAATTTTGTTTTGCAACACCATCCAATAGTTATAACTTATAAGTACTATTTCAGTATCAGAAAAGCTTTTAAAAATGTCTGTCCTCGAAGAGTTAACAACAAATCTTGCAATCAACAAACCACAAGCACTTTGTAAAAGAACTCATGAATAATCAACTCATTTTTTCGATGTTTTTACATTCATTTTGATCTAAAACTACAGCAAAAATTCTGACTCCTCAATAATGATACAAACAATATCAATTAACAAGAATTAATTGCACGAACTCACCTGAAGCATGCATAGCAGGAGAGGAAACCAAAGAACAAAAATAAAGGTGGGAGCAGAGCCTATTCATACTAGTTTGTTGCTGACAATTTCCTCTTCAGTCGGCTGTATGGCCCGATTGTTCTGTCTGTAATATACATATAAATGACCTGGCTCCATGATTTATATGACTCTAAACCCTTGTAATACTCTGGTGCAAGCTCAGTCAGCTTGTGGAGCTTGTGTCCGGGAATTCTTGGGAAATCATGGTGCTCGTTGTGGTATCCCACATGCCACGTTACATAATTCAGGGGGCCATAATACGAATATGTCTCTTGTCCAGGCTTGAAGACGTAATGTTCTGAGATGAAGTGTCCGGCCATTGGGTGCATTCCACCCCCAACAAAAGTGGAGAGGATCAGATATCCAAAAGATTTCCAGCCCCAAAAGTAAACCATGATTGCATCAAGAGACAGCTGAACAGCAAAGTTAATGAACTCCCAATAACCAGGGGGCTTCGGTTTAAGAAACAGTGGTCGGAGAGCATAGAAAAAGAGTTGAAGGAGAACCCATATGGATTTTGTGATGACATTTGTCACGAGTTTGGCTTCAGTACAGCTTGGGACGTCCATGTCCATGCCATCTACTCCTTGGAAGCGATGATGCTCAAGGTGATACTTCTGGAAAGTGATGGACATGGGGACACCAATAGGAAAGTTGGCGAAAATCCCAAGCCAACGGTTGTAGACAGGAGTGGAGAAGGCTAGGTTATGGCTCAGTTCATGTATGGCCAAGAAGAGGTTGTGGTTGAGAAAAGAGCCAAAGAAATAGGCAATTGCGAGTATCTTCAGCCAACTTGCATTGTGGAGCAAAGTAGCAGTCCATAGCTGAAGCGCAACCACCACAGTAACCTGCAACACCACAACAGCAAGAGTTTATTAACCATCTATAGCTGAACCATTTACATTGCCAATAAATAAATCATGAACTATAACATCACCAACGATTCTATACAATAATCAGATTCATGCCGACCAATGCAAATGTCTTTGGAATGAAATACACAAAGGTTTAAAGGCTAAATGGGATCCTAATCAATGGCCCTCTAATCAATGACCCTTATGCAGCTCATATAGTGACAATTAATCCTTACACAAACCAAAAATAAAAGAAAGGTTTGTGACTTGTTCTCATGCAGATTTCAATATCTAGTACATTATGATTTGACCATAAAAGTAGTGATCAACAAAATTTTTCAAACAGTAGGAAGAATATTCCATTGCAGCAAAGAGAGATATTGAAAAGGCCAAGCACATCAACATTGGAGAGAATGTAATACAAATAGAATCACATTAAAAAAGCATTATCTGCTCCAATAAATCTACATGAAAAAGCAATTGCCCATCACATAAAACTAGCAAATCAATATTCATATATGTACACATTGGATATTATAGAAAATTAAAAAATTAAAAAAAAAAATTGAAAAGAACAAATTTTGAACAATGTGATGATTAAAGCATGTAACGACATCCAAAAAAAAAAATCACAAAGGCCCCCAAACACCCCATCTGCATTATCACATCAGATCCAAAAACACTCCAATCAAATAAGAAATAAAAGAAAGAACCCACATTGATGAATAAAACAGAAAAGAAGAGACCTTGAGAAGAGCAGATGGATCAGGACCATAGAGGTCCTTGATTTGAGGGTACTTAGAGAGGATCTGACGGCGCCTGGAGGCATGAGGCTCGTCCGTATAAGACCAATAGAAGTCCGTCGCCATAACTCCCTCCTCCTCTTCCACCACTCTCTTCTCCCCTCCTCTCCCCATCTCTCTCTCTCTCTCTCTCTCTCTCTCTCTACAATTTGCCTTTTTTTTTCTTTTTTTTTTTCTGTTTTATTATATATATATATATATACAGATACAAATTCTGTCTCCCTCTCGTGTTCTTCGTTTCAAATTTAGCTTTGAACAGGGAGAGAATTTGACTGGTTTTCAAAAGGGTACCAAAATCAAATATATAAAAAAATAGAACAATGAGTTTATAACTATAGTTATATAAATAGTGGTGGTTTTTTTTTTCCAAAACCGTCAGTCATGCTGTGTCCGGTTTTGCTATGTGAGTGGACCATGTTCTCTGCTGCTTTCGAGTTCACAGCTGGGATTTGGACTCTTCCCGATTTTATTGTTATTTAAGTAAATAAATATAAATATACGACACATTCTACCCTATATTTAAGATACGAATATATTTGATAAATAAATAAATGAATAATTATATTGATAGTAATTTATTATATATTTATCATATCTAATTACAATTAAATATATCGAATTACACTCAATAAATGTGATATGTTTAGTTATAATTAAATATGATAAAGAAATAATAAATTCTAGTAAATAATTTTATAATGTAATCATTTATTTTTTTTATCAAGTATATGAATATCCAGATACACACAAATATGTGTATATATATATATTTCTATGACATGCTATAAATTGATTACAATGTCATCTGATCTTTATGGTGATTTCTAGCTTTTTAGTTAAGTGAATCGATGGTCTTTAACTCTTCATACTATAATTGCAGTTTTGTTGACATTTTTACCTATTTACATCCACCTTTTTAATTTATGTCACGTGTATGCATTCGTCCACTGGTCACATTGATCATTGCCATCCCTTATCATAACAAGTGGACCACTAATAACATCAGCACATAGTATAATCAAGTGAATCACTTACAGCATGTCAAATGTCAAATCATATTTGTTTAATTTTCGAGAATTTTTATAAGTATTGAATTTGATTTCGATTAAGTTCGCAGAACTTTTATTGCATGTGGTTTCCTTTAATTAAAAGAATTTTGAGAAGAGTTGAAGTTAACAAATAATTCATATTAAGAGGTGAATTATAATAGCGTTTTATGCGACTGTGGATTCACACTTTGAATATAATAACATTTATAATGTTATATTCGTACTCATATTCTAAAGTATTGGATTAAGATCGAATTTATGTTATGACAGTATCATAACACTCAGGTAATAAAATCTTACAAAGCAAATTGTCAGGATATTTTTTAATTTAAATTAGTAGATAACCAAAATCCCATTCGGAGATTTTAGACAAAGCATTGGGAGATTTTACACAAAGCACAAATTGTCACGATATTTTTTCTTGAAATGAGTAGATAGACCAGATCCAATCATGGAAAATAAAAAACAGCTACATATGAATGTAAACAAGTTGTCAATCAATTCGGGTGAGGTGGCCATGACAAGTTGTCATCAACACAACAAATACGGTCAAATGCGAGCTGGCAGAAACATGAGATGTTTTTGTTTCCAAAGAAACACATCATTAATACTTTTCATGCAAGTGCTTATAGATCAAAGCAGAACTAGAAGTGCTTTTGCAAAACAATCTACTCAGAAGAAGTAAAAAACAGCACTTTCAACAGAATCACTCCAGAAAGCAATGTTGACCCAGAATTCATTTTCTCAGATAAGTTTCACAGACAGTAACATAATTTGTTATCTTTGCTTGTGGAAACTACTCCCAGCAAGTCAAAAGCAGTGACTTGTCTCAAAGTGGGCAAATTCTCATACAAACTAACAGATGCCAGAAAAGATTTGAGATGGATTTTCATAACCAAACATCAAGCTATACAAGCATGTACAAATGTACTAAATACAGTTTAAGAAGCTCTTTCTAATTAAACTATCTCAACTTCACCACCAGCCCACAATATCTTGGCCGGGTTTCTTCCTTAAAAGAAGTGGGAAGAAAGCACTGCAGATCTAAGTTAACTAAATTTGCCGAAAGAATTTTCGGTCTTTTATGTAACCAAAATAAAGTGGTAGGGAAGTACTCACTCGGGGGGGGGGGGGGACCAGAAAATGTGGTGATTTCAGAATGTACTTATCTTGTGCCTTATCTTAGATGTGAATCGTATGAGTCAAAAAGGTTATCAGGAATGATCAGCGGCAACTTGTCTATATACATGAACAGCCTTCTAAGATTCTCCCTTGTTACTGTTGCTGGATCGATTATATCTCTGCTGTCCATATATACCCAGAGATCACCAGAGTTTACTCTCTTGAGACTGTCGCGACAAAAGGGGCAGGACTGTGACCTTGATCGCCTGCAAATTCATGAAACGAATCATTACCGATATCTGTATGAACTAAAGTGTTTAAAAAAGGGCTACAGTACTCACTACGGTACTCAGTCAACTAAATGGGGAGTTTGCATCCACTTCACAAAGCACAGAAAACAAGTCTTCAAACAATGGTGTTATAATGCTTATGGGTAAATCATTGAACTGTGTAATTTGCCCATCCACAAAGCTGTCCTTCTTAAAACAGATGTCAAACGGCAAAAAAGATCAAATGGGCAACTAGGCCTACAAACAGAAACTGAAGCATGCATAGGCCTCCAGATCGCCAAATGCGCACTATAGGGAAGTGTTCTAATGACCAAAATTCAGTTAAGTATATGATGATATCAATTTGACTCTACCAAATACAATAGCCTGAAATGTCAGGACAAACTCATGCTATCTGTAAGTTAAACATACTTCCTGTAATTTTTTGACGTTATTGCAGTGGTATAAGTTCAGACAACATACATTAGGGATTAATTAATCCAGACAGTACAAATACAAAAGGACACAGACAAAAACAGAATACATACATGTTTGGAACACAGAATACTCTAAATTTTTTTAAAATACAGGTTGTATAAATAATCGAGTCCTACAGAGTCTGCATCAAACTGAATATTTGACAAAACAGAATAATCAATCATCCTGGGACCAATGCCAAGTGAGAAAGAGATGATATGTTCAGTAAACCTAGAATAATAACAAATAACATTAAATACCAGCAACTACATGGAGCAAACATTGTAACACTTTAAGCATATTAGTTGTCTGCTACAAGTATCACCATATTACTAGGTGGTCTAAATATAACCGCTCAAAGGGTTTGGCTAAGTTATCAAATTGAGCACAATATTGTCTGTAGTTGAGCGATCTCAACCAGTCGCAAACATACTTGTCCATTCATTTACAATCAATAACCATAGCCTTGCTTCCATAAATCTACTTAGAAACAATGTCACAGGAATAGCTAATTTCACACATACATGGACCTTGTTCAGAAAAAATTGAAGTCTTTGAACTTCAGCTGAAGTAAGAACTGCCAAGCAGCTAGCTTTAAGTCATAAGACTCAAGACTAACACTGTTCAGATCAATTTCCCAGAAGGGGAAATATTGTAAATTATGTTGACAATGAACCAGAACTTAACAACTTATTTCCCCACAGCTCTTGATAGTTCTTCCTCTTCTTCAAAAGCCCAAAACTCAGGGTGGCCTTTTGACGTACCATTTAAACAGATAAAAGATCGTATTATCAGCGTCCCTCTCTGCATTTTTAATACAACATATTTGACAAATCCAAAATATCAAAATATAAAGCCACCTTACGGGAGAATAGGATTATTCCTTCCCTTAATGGAAGTTACAAAAAATATCATGAACATCCCTAAATATTAATATTAAGGGAAAACTTCATTTTAGTCTCTAAAATTTTGAAAAATATCAAACTTTTAAAACTCTTTTTAAAATAACTCTTTTTATCCTTAAATTTTCAAAAACTCTTCAAAAAAATTAAAAACAGTCAATCAACTGACAGGTTAACATTAACAGAATGCATAAAAAAATATTTTTATCTTTGATAGTTGTTAGTTTCACATAAATTATCATATTATCCTAATAAAATAATGAATCTACAAGTTAAATTATCTAGAATACATCTGAATTTAAGTTGTTAAAAATAGTCTAAAGTCATCATTGACCGTTAATTAACTAACGATTTGAACTTTTTTGAAGAGTTTTGAAAAAGTTAGGGATGAAAAGAATTGTTTCAAAAAGAGATTTAAAAACTTAATATTTTCCGAAACCTTGAGGAATAAAATGAAGTTTCCCCTAATAGTAATCCTATGAATCTCATATGCTTCAGCCTTATAAGCTA
Organism: Nephelium lappaceum; assembly: GCA_021234005.1. NCBI lineage: Eukaryota > Viridiplantae > Streptophyta > Magnoliopsida > Sapindales > Sapindaceae > Nephelium > Nephelium lappaceum. The sequence goes on from CM038010.1 coordinate 15,106,232, forward strand.
TAATTATAATTCCCTCGAAACTCAAAATACTCAAAGTAAACAAGAATCTACATGACATGAAACCTAGGGCCTTTAGAGAGATTTAAAGCATTTTACAGCCATGTAGATTAAACCACCTGTTTCAATTATGCCCTTCCTCATCTTTTACTCTTCCACCTTACATCCCATAACTATTTTCCAAATGCTATTAAACATAAAAAATGAATGAAATTTGATCAGGAATGTTTTGCATGTTCTTTATGTAAGAAACGAAAATTTAATTGCTTTCAAATTCAACTAGCAAAAACTGTGCCCTGGCATCTAATTGAAGTCATAATGAGATGGCTCCATAAGACATTAAATTGCATCTGAAGCTACAACCTAACAAGCAATACAAGGAAATAATCATAAATAAAAATCATTAGCTAATAATGATAGGACCTTCACCCAAAATAAAGATTTAGAATCAGCTCAAGAAATTTATGCTACTCAGCTACTGCCCTTTCAAGTTCCATTTATCACTTGCAAAAATGGTTTTTGTTTATACAAATAAGGTCCATTCACAGTGTTACCAATGCATATATAAGTCACGCAATAAACAATTCAACTTCCACGAGACATTCAATTCTTCCTCATTTAACTGACTCGTAAAATGCAACCTCGTGATGACTATAAAAACCATAATCAAATAAAGACGAGTAAGGTTGGAGATTCAAAGTCTCTAGGAGACAGAGAGAGTGAGAAGGAGACAGCACGAGAGAGAGAGAAGTACCATTCACGGTAACATTTTAAGCATATGGCATGGTTGCAGTTGGGCAGCACAATCTTACTGTTCATCTCCATGCATATTCCACATTCTTCTTCTCTTTCAATGTCTATATCCGTATGTTGCCTAAGGAGTTCATCGTCATCTCTTCTTCGATACCTTTCCATGCATACTGCCTTTTGCTTCTTATCTTCTGTATCAGTGACACCTCTTTGCAGTTGCAGTAAAGAGGGATAAATTACAGCTGGCCACAGCAATAATATTGATTCAGTAAAATAACAAAATCCAAAGGCTACTAAAGTTAGTAATTACACCAAAATACTCAAGATGGATATAAATGTACCATAAAACTCTCTAATGGTTGCTTTTCTTTCATGGGTAGACATGGTAGTTGTTCCATCCACATAAACCTGCAAAGTTGCCAAAGTAATTTGTCGTCAATTATCGTAAAAAAGATTGCCAATGTCATTGTCATCTATCATTGAAAAACCAAACTAAGAAATACCATTCAAAATAAATTCAACCTTGTAAATTAGTATTCTTAACAGTCCAAGTGCCCCGGCAAGGTGGCAGTCAGTCCATTGCACTAAAAAGAGGAAAAGGTGTGCAGCTGGACTGTAAGACATTCTCATCTGAAGGCAGGCACCATCATACTCCCTTGGAAAATCTGATGCCCTGGAAACAGCAATGTAGTATAAAAATCTTGTAACAAACTTGCATCAAATATATTAGTACACATACCATACCAATAAATATTGCAGGGTAAATGTACATTCAAAGAAGACTTCCAATATTCAAAATATATGATTCTCAACAAACCAACCTTATAAAACCTCCAATTACAACATATCTTGGTAAAATTAATAAACCAGTGATTAGTACTACACATGATGACATGAAACACACTCAAATCATTAAAGTAAAGCTCGACTCAATTACCCCAAAACACAGCAAAAGAAATGCACAAAACATGATCATAGATTGATAATTGTAAAAGCTGGGACCAGCACATGATAATCTGATCCTCAATGCCCATATCATAAATAAATATCTAAAACAATGTGATAACACATAACTAAGTGGAACCCATTAGGCCACGTGAAGCCAGACACACACACAATCTAATCTATCAAGATAATGAAAATGACCCACACAAACAAGCACGCACACACTCACTAGCTACACAATGCAACAATAATAATGAGTGCATAACTACAGTCTCTTTCAACAATTTAAGTGACATCCATATATACATATGTACATATATATATATATATATATATATATATCTAGTCCAAGTACCCAAAAAAAAAAAAAAAACACAACTTTACACGAAAAACGTAGGCTAATACAATAAAAAAAAACCATCAAAACCTGGTTGCTCCATAAAAACCGCCTGTACCATATACATATTCAAACAGTGAATAAACACTAAAAACTTGACTCAAAATTGAAAAAAAAAAAAAATACAAACTTTTTATCAAAATCACATTATTTTAAGAAATTAAATGCAATCAATCCAGTAGCAGAATCTAGGTAAGAGAAAGATTTAATAAAAAATTCAAATAAATTTGAGACTTGGTATTTTAGGTAACTTCACTAAAAAGGAAAGTTATAATCGAAATCAGATTCATAATCTCAAAAAAAAAAAAGGTACCAAAATTTGACAATCTATCGAAGCAAACAACACCACAAAGAAACAATTGTGAGAAAAACCAAAACAAAAACACAAAAACGAAACTTTCTGCATACACAAAGAAGCCAAAACAGGCACAGACGAAACCCAGAAACAGGAGAGAGAGAGAGAGAGTTACAGAGTATTGGCATGTTGAATATCGGCTTCAAGAACTTTGAGAGAATCCTTGAACGATTTTCGCATGGAAGCCACGTACATCTCCAAAGTCGTCAACAACAAAATAAAAAATAATAATAATAAAAAAAAATGGGGAACCCAGAAAGACCCTAAAAGAATCTGTGAATGGAGAGGAGGGAGTGAGGTGTTGCTGGGGCCTGGCGGGTTTTATGGTGGGTGTGCGTGTGTAGGTGTTGGTGGAGCTTTCTATTCCGTTCTTGAAATCCAAGACGAGAGAAAGAGAGGGACACGTGGCGGTTGAAGGTCGTCGCGGAGCGTGTAAAACTGATGATTTTAAATTGAATAGAATTGAATACTAGACACCAATGTGGGTGAGTGGGTGAGTTGAGTTGGAGTCCGTGACTCGCTGGGAGTGAGTAAGTGACACACCAACCTTATCCAATAATCCAATCTCTCTGTTTCTTTCTATTTAATTGTGGATTTTTCTCTTTTGTTGTCTGCCACTTTAACCTTTGCTTTCGGTAGCTTTATCTCCACGCAATCATGATGGATACATTTTTCCTTTCCCAATTTTTGCCCCCGTTCTTTCCTGTTTTTTACGTTGTGTTATCCAAATTCTTCTTAGAGATATACTTTTGACAGATATTTCTTTTTTTAGAAATGTCAGGTTTCCAAATCTTTTATTTAAATTCGTTCTCTGATATTGCATGTGAATGGGTAAAATCATATTAATTATCGAATTATTTTATAATTTATAAGGAGCTGATAATTTATGTATTATATTATTATAAATTTGGAAAAAATAAAATTGAAAAATCTCTTCTTTTTGTTATAATTTTAACATGTTCCTTTTAAATACAATTTGGAATTGGACAGTGAGGGAAGCAGAAAATTGTATTTGGAGAGTTCATTATATTAAAAGAAAATAAGAATTAAAGTATTAAAATTATAGAATTTAAGGATAAATTTAATTAAAAAAAAAAAAGTTATTGTAATTTTTGTTTATTGGGAGGGTCTAGCCACTGGCCACCAGCCCCTCTCTCTTTCTGCTCTCTCAGCCTTTGAAAGAAACATATGATATAAACCTATATGGGTGTGAAGAATTTATTATAATCATCTTGATTTTTATCATGATTTTAACAAATTTAAGAGTTGAAATAAAAAATGTATATAATTCCAACCTATAATTTAATTAACCTTATATATATATAAAGAGTTACACTAAAATATTATGAAACAATATTATTAAATATTACACATTCATTTTTAAATCTTAGCTACACAATTATGTGTGTACAAGATTTAAAATAACTAAATAAGCAACATTGATTTACTAAGAAGATTGTCTAATATTATTAGAGTGATTAAACTAAATTATGTATATTGTGTTTGATCTGGTAGAATTATAATCCTTTTATATTAAAGTATTATTTAAAGAAAATTTATTGAAGATTTAAAAAATATACAATTTAATATTAATATCTAAATAGTACATTTTCATTCACCAAACATGATATTGAAAATTCTGCAATATAAAGAGGCAGGAAAAGGATAAATAGGATGATATTCATTTTTTTTATTAATGATATATATCCTTAAAGTGTATTTAATTCAAATTTATATAAAATTCTTATATTTAATTTAGATTTATATAGCTTCAAATATAATCTAGGTTTATATAGCATCCAATAAAATCTAGATATGATTAAAAAAAAAAAAACCTATTCATTTTATAAATTTTGCTAAAATAATAGATTTCGATAAATTTTAAAGTAAAATTTATGAAAGAAAAAAGTTTATAACAAATTTTATCATTCTTTCATGAATTTTATAAATAATTTTAAAAAAAATTAATATACTAACTATAAAATTTGTGAATTTCATAAAATCTATCATTCATAGAAAAGTAGATCAAACTTCAATAAATTATAGATTGAATACACCTTATATAAATTGAAAATCTCTTTTCATAATAAGGGAATAACTTCCCACACATGCGTGTTATGCACGACTTCAATCCTAATCACAAATGTGAATTAATACACTAAGTACTTGTGTTATGAACAAGGTCATACCCGGGATTTGACACTAGGATGACGTAAAATAAATTTTTTAAATAAATTCTAACGGTATGAAAATATTTTATAAATAAAAAATTATGGATATATTTAATTAAAGGAGATATAATGAGCTTTATTCCCCAAAATTCACATTATAAATAAATATTTTAATAAAAATAAAAGTAAACATATATGTATTTTTATATGACAAAAATTAATAAATGAAATATATATATTTGGAATAAATATGTAATTTTTTATATCACAATAAATAAAATATATAATTTAAAATAAATATAACATAAGTTATATATATGATTTAAAATAATATATAAATTATGTTATATATAACATAATCTAAAATAAATATAGCATAAATATAAAAAGTGCCTTTATTTCAAAGCCTACCCTAACCCCCACAGCCGTACGTCCCTTATTATGAATTGATTTGTGACGGTGTATGATTGTATAAATGTTTTCATCATTATTTCATAGTTATCCCAATGTATATATTAATAAAATAATTAGTTAGACAAAAATACTAAATCATTATAATTAAGTATATGTTAGATTAATTTAAACATTAATATAGTTAGCTCTTAGCATAAATGATTATGTGTCTCTCCATTTACCAAAAAAGTATGGTTTAATTTCCACCAAACGTATTTTATAAGTTTGTGTAAATAATAGTTTCTCTTTTTTAATTTTTTTTTCCCTTAAAAATTAAATGTTAATATCTCACTAGCAGTGCAGTAATCACTTCAGACCATAGTCAATTAATTATTTTTTATTACATCACTAATTGATTTAATGTGTCAATAATTATTATATTATTGGCATATCACTACTTAGTAGTAATTGAACATTTTATTTGATCCTAAAAAATCAAACGTTTAAATCTCACTCTTATCTTAAAATGTAATATGTGGATATATTTATTTAAAGTTAATTCTCCACCCCACTATATATATGGTGTTGTACTATTTCATAAAAAGAGGTTTTTTCATTATATTGGATTTTTTTTTTTTTTTTTTGGGGGGGGAAACATTCATTGTATTGGAATCAGAAAGTGGATTTAACAGGATGATTATATCACATCATCCTTACTTTGTAATTGAATATTATCATGTACATGTCTATATAAAATTTAAAAATTTTAATTTTAAAAGCAGTTGAGATTTTCTCATATAATTATGGAAATTCTTTTACGGAAATTGGACATAAATGTCCTTTTATAGGGAAAAAAGGGGTATTAATAATATAATAGTCAAAATTATTCTTGAACCTAATTGATTTGACTTTTATCAACAACTTAAACAATATATTGACAAAATAAAATTTATAAAGTGTAATAAAACAAATAAAAATAAAATTTATAAAGTCTCAATACTTATGAAATTAAAAAAAGGGTTATTATCATTTTCACTATGATAATTAATGTATCGTCATTTTCCTTCTAATGATTAAATAAACATCATTAATTCATTCTTTTGACTTAAATTAATACTTTTAAAAGTATTTTGATATTTTTAAAATTATTAAAGAGAAAATTGATGATTTCTCGATCATTAAGGGAAAAATGATAACAACTCAATTAAAAAATCTTTAAAATGTTTTTAAAGTTTTTGTCAATTAAAGGACAGAACTTTAAGCAATTGATGCTATTTAGTCACCTCAGTGATCACTCCGAAAAAAAAAAAATATATATATATAATAACCTTAAAAAAAAAAAGTCAAAATGAAAAGGAGCATGCATCTACTAATTAATCAAAAGATGCTAAGATGGTGGCCATAGTGAAAAGACCCTCTAACAGGAAGTTAATAATTAAATTATTACACATTATTATATCACAGATGTACTTATTGATTATCCTTTAAAAATATAAATATCGAAGAGATAAATATTGATTGAAACTTAACGAAATTGATATTGCTTTTGTGATCATATAATATCGATTTTTATAAGCCAAAGATAATCACTCCAACGATAAGAAGAACAAATTATTTATACAAGTTTATAAGATGGATTTGATGGAAATTCAACCCGTACCACTTTAGTAAATTAGAGTTCCACAACTATTAATGTTAAAAAAATTACCTGCTACATTTAGTAGTTGTTACACAGTTGAATAAAGGGTTTATTTCATAGTTAACAAAGAGTTTAGAGTCTGTAGACTACTTTTTATTGATAAAATCAAGTTTGTGCAAACAAAAATGCCTCTAAAAAAACCAAACTTAGAAAAAAATCCTACTTGGTATTATAAATTTCCATCCATATAATCTCAGCCAAAGCAAAATAAAAGTCTCCAATGGTATACTATAAAGTTATCTTTAAATCGTCAATATCAATTGGCGCCGTTGGTTAGTGTGTCAGTTGTCCTCATGCCCCCAAAGGCATGGATTGACATCCCACGAAGCTAAACATAACATGTTTTTTCACCTTCTGTTTGGGTTGTCCTCTCCATCCTCGTATGAGCTTCTCTTTCACCTCCATACGGGTGGATTCTTCTCATTTGGAAGTAGCTCTTTAGATCGCATCACCAGTATTTCTATCCCAATAAATTTGATTGTCCCCTAAATGAGTCATAATCATTAAAAAAAAAAAAGAAAAGAAAAGTTATCTTTAAACCAGGAAACAATTGTCATTATTTTTTGTCAACACTGGCTTGTATGAGCATGATAAGAAAATGTGCTATAATATTATTGATCACTTATGAAGAGACATTTTTGTTATCATTATTGATGATTATTGCTTTATATGCATTTGTGTTAATTTCTCTTTATTATTGCATCACTCATTAGATGTGTTGTTTATTTTCATTATACATTCAGATCAACAAACGGATGGCAATAATTTGAATGGAATCTTTGTAAGGACCGTGTCAGCTACGTGTGTCATTCCGTTTGCTTTTATTTGAATTTTGAAGTACATGAATGATTATCTTAACCCAACTCAAAACCATATAAACCAAATTTGGTAAATTACTCAAAAAGGAATAAAAATATATTGCAATTTTATTTGCAAGGTTTTGTTTGTTGTCAAGTGCCTATTTTGATCGCAAATCTTCTATCAGCATAACCGATCAGACACATTTTTTATTCACTAGAATATTGGTATTCAATTTCCACTTAAAATCTTATTGGAAAACTTCATTTTAATCTTTGAGGTTTTGGAAAATATCAAGTTTTGAGAACAATTATTTTCATCTTTAATTTTTCAAAAACTCTTCAAAAAAATCCAAAATTGTTAGTCAACTGACAATCAATATTAATAGAATGCATAAAAAAATATTTGTACCTTAATGATTTTTAGTTTCACATAAATTATCGGATTATCCTAATAAAATAATGAATTTATAAGTTAAATTATCTAAAATACTTCTAAACTTAAGTTGTTAAAAATGATCCAAAGTCACAATTGATCTTCAGTTGATCAACAGTTTTGATTTTTTTTTTTTGAAGAGTTTTGAAAAAATTAACGATGAACAGAATTGTTTATAGAAGAGTTTTAAAAATTTAATATTTTTCAAAAATTTAAGAACTTAAATGAAGTTTTTCCAAATCTTATTTGAATAATTTTCTACTTTTCTATTGTGAAAATAGTTAACTTTCATTTAAATATATATACAGTAATATTTATTTTTATGATTTAGATATACATCTTATCCATTCAGTATTAGCTTTTAAAATAAAAAAATAACCCATTTTTGTCAAAAATTAAGTGTTTATTTGGTGTTGTTTGTAAGTTCTATAATTACTTTGATTCATTAGTCGAATTTTATTTATGAAATTTACAAAAAGGAAAAGAGAAGAAAATGTAGAATATATTATGGTAATAAAGAAAAGAAAAGGTGGGACCTAGGGTCGGTGGCACTAAAGAAGAGACATACATTTGCTGTACAAAATTAACAATTATTGTAAAATTTGTAGATCTTATCTCTATCATGAATCATGATTATTAATATTATCCAACAAAGTGACAAACCGTATCTATATTCATCGATGTATATAAATTTATTTTCCTTTTTAACATATATTTTAATACATGTTGAGCACATACTAATATACTATATATTACGTCAAATGATGATATTAAAAATAAATTGCAATCATGACAAGATCTAGCCCTTGTCAAAAGTTCTTGCGTTAACAACTTGTACACAAGTTCATTCTCTTCTTCGCTTTTCATTTTCTATTTTTTCAAAGACATACTTTCCACAAAACAAGTACATTCACCACCCAATAGCAAAAATCTCAAAAAATAATATGAGATTTGAAATATTATCTTTTTATCCATAAAATATTTCATTTTCATCCAAAATCAAACAAAAGTTAATTTTAACAGAAAAGTTTTTAAAAAATAAAAAGACTTTTTTACCCCTAAAATTTGTATTAAAAAATATAATGATCATAATATAATAATTTAAAATAAAAAATTATAAATTAATAAAAACTTATCTCCACCGTCTATTTATGATAGATGGACGATGAAGATCAACCATCAAATAAAAATATAAAAAAATGATAAAAATAAAAAAAATATTTAAAAATTAAAAAAAAAATCATCATCTGGAAAATCATTTTTTTTTGGGTTTCCAATTGCTCAAACCTAGTGAAATCTAGGTTTCCAGTAGTACTGGAAACCTAAAAATTATGGGTTTTTAGTTGACTGGAAACCTAGAATTTTTGGGTTTTCAAGTGTTTGGAAACCACCGTTATCATCAATCATCAATTCCATCCAAAAAAATTCATCAACCCAATCATCAATCATCAACCACCAACACTAAATCACACCAAAGGGACCCATCAATCATCAACCATCAAACACCAAACCATTGGGTTCGTCATCGAACCCATAATGTCGCCACCATCATCATCGATCGGAGAAGAAAATGGGGAGCGAGAGAGAGAAAGAGAGATAGAGGGGCAAATGAGAGACCGAGAAAGAGAACCTGAGTCTTTAATGGTGGACGAGATTCGGGTCTCTACCGTGGAGACCTAGATGACACCGTTGAGATGTTGGCCACCATCATCATTGGCGGGAGATAAAAAAAAGACAGAGAAGAGTATCGACCGAAGATAGAGAGAGAGGAGGAAGAGAGGAGAGGAGACGAGAAATAGATGAGAAGAGAGAGAACAAGCAAGAGAGTTATGAGAAAAAAAATATTTATATATATATTTTTCTTTTTTAAATAAAAATATCTCATTTTTTATAATTTTATATTACTATTATTTATTTTATTTTTTATATTTGAATTAATATTATTTCAATTAATTATTCATTGCTTTTTTTTTTTTTGCCCTTGAAGTTAAACAGTCAACCATATCAACCTAACGGATTCCGTGACCATCATGGGCATTAAAGTCCTTTCGTATGTCTTCAGGGTAGATTTTGGATATTTATATTAATGTCAAGTTGTATTTAAGATAAATATGAAACGGATTTTGGATATTTATGTTAATATCAAATTGTATTTCGGATAAATATGAAACAGTAGATTACAAAATGGATATTGTTTTAAACGTCAAGTTGTTTTTTGGGATTTTCCTTCCTATTTAAGAAAAGTTCTCTTTTTTTTTTTATTAAAAAAAGAAAAGTTCATTGAAAATGATTTTTTTTTTTACTATCTTAATAGCTGGATAAGATTATTCATTGATAATAACTTTTGAATTGATTGTAAAGATGATTATTGAAGAATATCCAATTATTGATATTGATGGGTAATTTTATCTAATCATTAAGATAGTCAAATCCTTTGTTTTTTAATAAAAATATTTTTTTTGCCAATGAACTCTCAAAAACAAAAGAATTGCAACAAATGCTATAACATGGATATAGAAATATTGGTCAACATTCAAAAAACACTTTCGATGATACCTAAAAATATATCACACATATTTGTATTTCAAAATATTTTCTGTATAAATATTTTCAAAACAAAAACAAAAATTTATTTGACTGAAAAAAAAAAAAAAAGAAAACTTGAAAGTAATTGACAAGTTCAACACTCCACCAACTTTTTCCATCACAAAAGGATGATAATTAAATATTAAAAAATTTATAAACACATCGGCATCACATTCATCATTTTATATCTTATGGGTTTCATTACATTAATTAAACACAAATTCAACGAAAAATAAAACAAAACTCATATTTGGTTTTTAGGACTTTGTGCCCTATCAAGGACAGTTACTACATTTCTTCAAAAGAAAAAGCACCAGGCCAGTCACTATATTGTTTTGGCCTTTGGACTCGGACCATAAAAAGCATCCACACTTTTAAGCCCAATAAAATTTGGGCCTGCTGTCTTCATAACTGCATCAGCATGATTCCCTCGACTCTGAAGACTGGGCTTTGATTTTGTAGTTAGTCTTCGGACTCAGACCATGAAAATCATCCTACCCCCCCTTTTTTTTTTTTAATTTTTTTTAAGGTGTAATCTCAGTCACTACATTTACAAATCGACGAAAATAACCTTGTAGCTCAAAATGACCATGTTACATCAACTGTTGTTGTTGCTGGACACCCAATACCTGAGGAGCTGTTAATTGTTGATATGCGAAGAGGAGGAGGAACCGTCCGTACAGCAGTAAAAGTCCTCTCTCAGAAACTCAAATGAAAGCCTTTATTTTTGTAAATTCGATCAATAATTACTCAAACCCTCTAATTATATCTCCCCTGAATTTTCCTTTTCAATTTCCGTCACTTTCTCGGGAAAATCACGCCTTCATCCGTTCCGTTTCGCGCGCAAAATGGTATCCCAATCCGCGACCGTCGAGTCTCTCTCCTGTCAGAGCTTCCTCATCGGTTGACGCAGCTGGTTACGGCGGATGGGACGATCTCAGGCTCGGTGGCGGCTCGGCCAACTCGAGTGAGTCGACTGAGTTCCGTAATTTCTTAGTTTCGATTGGAATTGATGATAAAAAGCACGTCTTTACGTTCTTTTTAGGGCTCGTTTGTGCTCTGGCTATTTCTAGAGTTAGGGTTTCGTCGATAGTTGTGTTTCCAGCTTCGATTTTGGTTTTTGCTGTTGGGTTCTCGTTTGGTTTTGTTCGTGGTGGGTGTTTAAATGCAAGTAAGAGGAGGTCAAAAGATGAGATTTTTAGGGTTTATGGTGAGAAATTGAAGAGTTTACTGGATTTTTTTGATGGGTTTGATGGTAAAGTTAGTAACTTGAAAAATGATCTACAAAGAGCTATTGATCGTAATGTAGTTACTGTAAGTGATTTAGAGAATTATTATAATGTGATGGAATCAATAAAGTTATCAGCTTCGAATGCCAGACATGTTGTTGAGGATTATATTGTGAATGTGGAGAATTCAAACAATTTGTTAGTAGAGAACAATAATAAATTGAATAAAAAGAGCAAAGAGATTGGTGAAGTTGGTTTTGAGTTGTTGCAATTTTTTGGTGGTTTGTCAGGAAAAAAAGTGGTCAATTTGAAGCCTAACAAAGTGAAAGATAATGTTAAGCAGGGAACTGTGGAGTGTGTGGTAAATGATCAGAGTCAGGGACGTAATTTAAGTGCTCGAGAGGAAGAAAGGTTTCTTGGTTCTTTTAATGACAATAGAGGAACTGTGAATTCAAGTTTTTCTCATGATTCTTCAATCAAGACTATTTTTAGTCGAAATGGGGATAGAGGAATGGAAATGGATTTGCAAGAAGAAAAGACGGGGAGGATGGGTGCAAGTGCCAAGGGGTTTATTGAGAGTGAAGAGCATAGTTACCGGAATAACAGGTTGCGGTTCATGAATAATGGTGTTTCTTTGAATATGGGTCGTACTAATGGAACTAGAGCATGGGAATCCCATAATAATTTGCTTGACTCGGTGGATTTAAGAGTCAGTTGGAAACACATGGAAAGTGAAACTTCTTTTATACAAGAACAGGTGCTAAAGAAATCAAATGGAGCCTATAGGTCTTCTGATGGCAGTGACAATGAGATCTACAGGTCTCAGTTAAAAGAAAAGAAGGTGGATACTGAGCGTGATTCCTCTCCTGTGGATCACCTCTCTGCTGAAGGGAGTGAGGCTGGTTCCTCTTCATCTTCATCTTTTGCAGATGATGCGGTGTTTGTCCGGTATGTTACAGAAGCTAATGATCTTCTGAAACAAGCCAAACAGTGTATAAGGAGTAGTTTGGATCAAGAACATGCAGAGATCATATTGTACAAGTCTGCCGAGTTGCTTGCTAAAGCTACAGCTATGAAGCCGTTGAGTCTGTTGGCTGTCGGCCAGTTGGGCAACACTTATCTTCTTCATGGAGAACTAAAACTACATTTTAGCCGTGAGCTAAGAAGTCTTCTTTCGAGAAGTGATCCCTTATCTGTTGAGAAACAGAAAAGAGTGCTCAAGGGGCTAGATTGCCGGTTAACAAGCAAAGATGAGATAGCAACTGTCCTTGTTAATGTGTGTGAAGAGTGTGAAGAACTCCTTGTGAAGGCTGGCAGAAAATATAGGTTCGCATTGTCGATTGACGGGAACGATGTGAGAGCATTGCATAATTGGGGCCTTGCTCTCTCTTTCCGTGCACAACTAATTGCAGATATTGGACCAGTAAGCATCCTCACCTGGCATAATTAGCCTGTTCATTGTCATTGCTATAATCTTTCTATCAATCAAGACCCTCAGGTTGGCAAACTCGGTTTTGCTCTGGTTGTAGTAACCAATCGAATGAGCTCACTTGTCTTATCTGATTTAGACTTATTGGCCTTCAGGATGAAAGGATTGATTTTTTGAATTGAATCTATAATTAACTATAATATCTATCTTATAATAAACTGGATTGGAAATTAAATTGAACTAACTCAGTTCTGTGTTTCAAATTCCAGGAAGCAGCTTTTGATGCTGACAAAGTATTCTTAGCTGCAATTGATAAATTTGATGCTATGATGTCGAAAGGCAATGTTTATGCACCTGATGGTATGTCTACTTTCTTTTTTCATCTGTCAGATGAATATAACATCGTTGCTAGGCTTCCAAACTGTGTATATGGTCATAAAAAAGGTGAACTTTTGAGAAAAAGCTTTTTACTTGCCTCAACTGACTGCAAAAAATGAATGTGGCGTTCAGAGTACTGTGTAATGATGAGCTAAATAATTTTGTATCTTTCTTTAAACCCCAAGGGACATTAAAATGTCATAGTTGCAACATGTATATCAAATAATTCTATAAGATTACTCCTGTCCTGTGATATCCCTTGACATGGACATGAGTCACATGAGTGTTATTTTTTGACATGGATTTGTCAAAAACTGCATCTTTCACAAATAGCAACTCAAGAACATGGTATATGTATGCATGTTTGCTATCATAATATGAGAAGTATATATATAGATGTGTGTTTGTTCTTCGTAGAATAACAATACGTGAAGATTTCAAGTATGTGATAGTTTTTAGCATGCATAGCAGCCTCCCAATTTTACACATTTTATGAAGGGCCATCTTCATGTATTACGTTTTGGACACTGGTGGGCTCAAATGTTGTGCAAATTATTTGTCCTAAACTTTGTGATTTTTCTTTTCATTCACTGAATTCACTATTGAGGACATATAAAATTTCGGTTGACTTTAATATGTATATGAACTGCAGCTTTATTCAGATGGGGTGTAGTATTGCAGCAAAGGTCTCGTTTACGGCCAAGTAATAGCAAAGAGAAGGTAAAGCTGCTACAGCAGGCTATTAGACTATACGAAGATGCACTTCATATCGACTCTGACAATCTCCAAGTACGAGAAGCTTTGTTGTCATGTATGTCTGAGCTTGATTACAGTCGCTATTAGTGGTCAGTAACAAAAGAGTATCTAGTCTACAGTCCATTGTTAAGTCACTCTCTGTTTTCTCACTGGCCCTCTTTAATTTACATTATCTGTATTTCTTGTTAGCCAGCCCAAAAATATTTGCAAACAACGAATAATGTTAGATAATAAAAGAAAGATGATGGAACAATTTTTATTTTCAGTTACCATCAACCTCACATGAAAATTCTGTAAAAATTCTTACTCTCTGACTTCATGCATGCCAAGAGCTTATCAAGTAAATGATAGAAACAGAATTAGAAAAATTTAGAAGCTTTGGATGTTAGACCTTTCGTTATGTTTTGTATTGATAACTTGAAATTATTTCTTGTATTCATCTTGACATCATCATTAATTTCTCCCTGCACACGTCCTTTACTTGGATGCTTTAACTGCTATTTTAGTTCACTTAAATCTTAATGTACTTCAATTAGTGTGAAATCTTCATGCCTGTTGAATGTGAATTTAAGAGACCATGTAGAACAATATCTGGTTTTTGCATGGGAAATTAAGAAATCACAATAATCCCATTGAATTCAAAGAAATTGTAGTTTAGTTTTATTTAATTTAAAAATAAAAAAGAAAGGGTATCGTGTCGCCAGAGACTGATGGTCTCCACCTGACCAGAGGTTGACAACCTTCCCGCTGGAGACTGGCTGTCTCCCTTTAGCCTTTGAGGAGGTCCTGGAGTAGGCAAAGATCTCCTCCATGGAGGATGCCTGTTTCTTGCTGGCCTCCCTGGGTTCTTAGAGAAGGCCGATGTCTTTATATAAAAGTATATTGCTTTACATATCAAATAGATTTGTGGCAACTTTCTCACTTAACTTGGTTGCCCCCTACTTGATGTAAATTGTTTCCTCTCATTTTTGAGAGGTGATCTCAAAATCATGTCTCAAAATCATATTTCAGTTGATCCCCATTATTACTTAACTATAGACCAATACCAAAAAGAGATTCAAACAATTATTATAATAATAATAATTATTATTATTATTTCTGTATTTATGATAACTTAGATTTGATTTGTTAAATAATAAAATTAATTTGTAAAAAAAAAAAAATAGTAATAATTCAAGGTTCCAATTAAGACGAAAAAAATATAGCAGCATACAAATTCTATACAGCATCTAATAATGCCTACAGAAGTCTGGGAGAAAATTCCTTCGTGATCCCAAGACAAATCAGAGTACAGAGAAATGCAAAAAAGAACACCATTTTCACACCTACTTGGCTTTTTTCCCGTTGTTTTACTCATTATCATTTAGATTTTTGCAGGTTGAGATTTCTTTTATGAAAAGCTTTTAGTATTGAAGTCTCGACTCAAACCAGTCATTATATATCTTCCCTCTGTCGTATAACTTGAAAATTATCGTTGCTTCTATGTGGCTGTTATAAATTTGGATGCTCAGTTCCCGCCTTAACCATATAGCCCAAACGTTCCCGGAAAACACGTAGCATCCCAGCAGAGGTAACGATTCCGGTCAAGGTCCCATCCTCTTCGACAACCCAAACATAACTTACACGACGTGAGAGTGCCTGAATCATCACCGCAACCAACGAGCTCCACGGATGGCAAACAATTCCCTCCGACCACCTCACAACCCTAGTCGAATACCTTCCCAACCTCACACTTCTTCCCCAGCCTGCGCTAGATTCCTCGTCCGAGGAAGAGACGTTGGAGGACGAGGAAGACGAAAACCCCGATTCATCCTCCATGAACTCAAGCGAAGCTTCCATGTTCCTCTCCTCCAGGCTCTCCTTCACCAACCTACGTAACTCCTCCGGTGGTCCACCGTAGTCTATATAAGCCATCAGATCACCAATTGAGAGCGTTGCCATTGCTGCCGCCACGTTCTCATCGCAGGAGTTGAGCGTGGAAGGCGAGAGTTCGTCTATCAATCTCCCTTCTTCGTCGACGACAGCTATAGAAGTTTGCATGACAAGTGATTTCTCGATCAGGACCAATGCGGAGGCTGCAAGGTCATCATAGTGGACGGTAAGGAGATTGTCCTTGTCGATGATATTGAGACACTCGATAGGATGGTTTGGTGCGGGGCTGATGAGCCCGATGTGGTTGAATAGGTATCGAATTATATCTTCCTGCGTCAGCCAACAGTACTCGCGATTGTTGTGGATGGCGGACCTTGATGAGGGTTTGTGGATGTGATTTGATCTTCTTGTTGGAAGCGGTATTACAAGATTCTGTGCGCCTTCTAAGATCAGATCAATTGCATCCAATAAGCTGAAAAATCATTAAAAATAAAAAATAAAAAACAATTAGATAAACAATTAAACGTCAAATTTCAGGAGAATCTTAAAAGGGCAAAGAAGTAAATGGACAAACCTTGCATTAGGTTCCAAGTGCTTGACGAGGCCGGGGCCCTTGGATACGAGAACAGAGAGAGGGGATTGGAGGGCAATTCCGGGATTTAACAAATTCTCTTCTTTACTCAAGAAGCAAATGATATCTACCATGCAAACCTTGCCGACGCATTTACATGAACCTTCGACGTTGGTGGCGGTGGCCGCAGCCGCTTTCGGTTTCCGCCAGGAATGCTCACAGCTCCACACGCTCACGTAGCTCTCATCGGACCTTTTGAGAACCGACAAGGCGTCCGCTACAGTGGTGGTGGACACCGACAGGAACCTCAGCGGAGGCTTCCCGATGCACAGCTCCGAAACCTCATGCCCTAACAATCTCGCTGCCATGCACAAAAGCACCACACACAGACCTACAAAATCTTCACAGAGAAAGAGGGAGAGAGAAATGAGAGACTCGCGTTACACAGACAGAGAAATGAAATAGGTATACAAGAATTTTCTAGAGGGAGCGAGAGAGGCCGTGAAACACATATAATATTTAGCTGTAGATTAAAGGGCTAGTAGGTTAGAGTTTTATTTATAGAAAGCGAAGGCGGTTACCGGGAATACGCGGTCGAGCAAAAAGCCAAACTACGGACATAGTACTGGAACGCGGGGTCCAGCATTGAAATTGCATTGGACAGGATAGCGAAATCCCGAGGTTGTGGGCCCGAGATATTTGGGGACCAGATGGGAATAATAAATAATGAGTTCATATTTACAGAGTCAGCTTCTATTTTTGGAAAAATTTCAGAGTAATCCCTAATTTTTGATGAAATATTATTTTTTACTGTCTTTAGTTTCCGTTATCCCTAACGTTTTAAAAATTTATCAAATTAATCATTTTCACTAAAAAATTAATAGTCAACCATCATAGTATAAAGATCAAAATAACCTCAATTGTTTTATTTTTTATTTTATTAAATTAAAATAAAATTAATAAATAAAATAAAATAACTTTAAATCTCTACCATCCCCCAAGTTGTGATGGATGATAGAGATAAATTTAGTTTTATTTTTATTTTAATTTTAGACAAAATGGATGGTGGAAACTAAATTTATTTTTATTTTTTGTTTAATTTAATTTTAAACAAAATTAAAAGATTAACAAAATGAGTTATGAAAATATGTATCTTCGAAAAAACTCAAACGAACCCAAACCCAAATCTTTCGCATTTTTATTATTTCTTTTTTGATTTTGTGGTGTTTTTGGATTGAATTTTTGTGAATATGGATTATGGTTTCTCGTATCTCACCGGTTTTTTATTTGTTTTCAATATCGTCTAACCGGATTAAAGAATGATTTGGACTCTTTGATCATCTTGTTCTAGCTTTCTTTTTTATTTTTATTTTTTCATTTTTTGTTTCGATTTAATTTATTTTGATTAAAGGTTTTTTCTTTATTAATTTCAGCTAATTAATATAACAAAAAGACCAAAATATTCTTCTAACTGTTAAGTTTAATTAAGGGGTCACTTGTATTTTTGTCTGAAAACTGAATAGTGCTGCTAAAGACTGAAGACTGAATAGTGACTGAAACTTGAAATCTGAATGACATGTTTGTTTGTTTTTTTCTTTACATCTGAATGTATAGTAATTTTGTTTGTTTTTTAAAGTTAAAATTGTCTGAAAACTAGTAATTTGACATTTATATTATTTACTATTAGTTGTTATGTAACTTTATTTAATATAATACAAACAATTATAATAAATTATTTAGCAAAAACTAAAAAACTTTTATGTATATATTAATAATATTTTTATTCATAATTAAAATATGATTAATTATTATAGTAAAGTATTTTTTAAAAAAATTATATATACATAAATAAATTATTATAGTAAAGTAAATTAAATAAAAATAAATAAAACAATATTAAGTTGAATTACTATTGTTATATGTTTAAATAAAAATAATATTGAAAGAAATATAATTAAAATGAATATGTATAATGTAAAATCATGTCAAATTTGGAAATATATTTGTTGAAGTATTAAAAGAAATTTTTATAATGTAAAACTAGAACAAACTAGAAAATTTATTATTTTGGGAAGGATAAAATTGAAACAATAAATTTATAAAATCATCAAGTGATTTGGTATTCAGTGAAAAGTCAAAAAATGTAGCTTTTTATTTTTAGTGATTTTGGGGTGGTTTTAAGTGGTTTGACCACTTAAAAAACAAACAGAAATAACTTAACTTAATTAGCCTAATTCAGCATCACTAAGTGTTAAGTGTAAAAAACAAACGAAGTCTAACAATCAACTAATCGAATGACTAGATTGATGGATTTTTAAAACCTCTGGAATAATGAGAACTAAAAAGGTATTAGGGAATAAAAAAATAATTTTAATTTAATCAAAAGTTAGTGATTAACGTGAAAATTTTCCTTTATTATTTATTTATTTATTTATTTTTTATGGTCCCTTTGGTTGGCACTGGATTGGCTCCATAACAGGACTTATCTCCCACCATTGTTTTGTTACTGTGTATTTCAGATTTTCTGTTTTTTTTTATTGGATTGCGAGGATGTGCAGATTGTCAACATTACCGTCCCATTTTACAATCTGGATAAAATTCTTCTGTCTTGGTTAGGTTAATTTTTTTTTTTTTTTTCACTAGATTACGACTTCCATACGGTGTTACACATGTTATTTTTAATGAAAATCATAACATTTGTAACTTAATCCGGCCGTTTTGATCAATCAACGTAAGAAAAATAAAAAAAAAAATCTTGTAACAAATTTGTATATAAAAAACAAATGATGACAGCGTTTGAACAATTTTAGTAAATATAGCGATGAAATTTTTTCGGGGATATAATAGTTCGAATCCATGTGATAAATTTAGTATGATCGACAATTATTCCTTTAAACAAATGATTAGTGATTATTTAGATTTAATAGATAAGGCTACTATTTTTATTGTATGATTTTAATTATTTTTTATTTGTCATTACTCGTTAGAATTATCTGGAAGTAGTGATATTGGTTAGGTTTATCAACAGCGGAATTTCATATCTTAGGTTAGATTTTTGTAGGGCATACCCACCTGATTTGTTTTATGTACATACAGATGATGCTGTTCAAGTGGAACTGATCTGATTATCATTAGACAACAGAACATGTGTGTGTGTCATAACATGATCAGGTATAAAATATATAACTAATATAAGACCAATATTTGCGGCACAGTGCAGTTGTTGGGGTATATAATAATTGACCATGACCAAGTGTACTTGTTGGCACAATCATGGATTTGCAGTCTTGTTTGGCTCCGCTGTAGATTACTGCTATGGTATGGCTATCTAAATAAATAAAATTATCCTCCATTTTTTTTTTTTGGTTAATAAAAAAGTTACAAGTTGTCAAGTGTTTTCTGTTTACAAAAACATTTTCATTTATATAAGAACTACGATGACAAAATTGCTCCAACATGCATGTATAATGATTAATATATCACTGCTTTTTGGATTCAAAAGATGTTTTTATATATTGTTATATTACTTGGATAAGGATAACATAAGTTTTTAACCCACCAAATTAAATGAAACAACTTTCACAAAATATATTACTAATAAAACTACCTTTTATGTTCTTTTTATCTTGCTTTTCAATTGTTTGGCAATAGAGCAGGAGTAAACTAAACCAATTTGAACTTTTTTTCCCCAGCTTTAAGGTACATATCATGCCCAAATCTATAATGAAGAAACTTTCAATTGGTTCTTGGAAAGCTAAAAAATCAAAAGAAACTTACAGGAAACTGTAACATCAAAGTTGCTGGTGCTCGGTTGTCAAAAATGTCTCACCACGTAAATGATTCCATGTCTAGAATGCTCACAAATGTGTCCATTGTTTCGCTTTCAAGAAGATATTAAAGTTTCGAGAGGATCTAATCTAACACGATAGACTAAACGGTGGCAGCTAGCCACCAATGTATTGAATAGTGAGAAATTGATTATGCAAGTGAATTATTAGACCATAAACAGTGCCCAAACCTTGGGAACCACATATTATAAAAGTGACATGAATTAATAATTTGTGACCTCCCATACGATAAATCTCGTGCATTGAATATTATGGTTGAGTCTTTATATTTCAATATAAACTTTTGATGCTCAGTTGAGTAACTACTAACATAACAATAAAGTGATGATGAAATTTTAAATTCAAATATCTATTTTTTTTTTTCCTCTCTTGACCATATGTTGCAAGCTAGCGAGGGGGCATGTGACAGGTGTTTGTTATTTGAAGCTAGAGAAATGCGTTGTTGTGTTAGATGTACGCATTTAGTTCATTAAAATCACATGATATGATATGATCATGTGAACAATCAATCTGAACTAACATCACTTAATAACATATTATGAAGGGCCTCAAATTCTTCTCCTGATCTATGTCAATGTTACACATTTTACATATAAAATGATGTATTGTATTAATACATCGAATCTCATATTTTAAATATTATAATTGGATTAGTGAAATTTATCGTTGATGAAAATATTTTACCATCAAGCTATTGTTTCAAATTTGTTTTTATGTGATGTATATATCACATTTTTTTTTTTAATCACATGTATATATCACATTTAGTTCACTTGTATCGTATCCTGTTATTCACGAAATTCTAAACGGATAACGACATTGCAAGTTGACAAAATACTTTCGTGTGTGAAAACAATCAGAAAGTACGGGCAAAATTTTCCGAGGATGTTAATAAAGAATGTGGTTCGATTTTGACGACGCATCATTACAACGTTGGTAATGAAGAACGTGGTCCAACGACATTACATCGCTGGCGCCACCTGATCAGAAAACAGCCTGCTTAGAGATTCTTTTTTATTTCTATCTACTTAATTTGCTTTTGTTTTTACGTTAACATAGTAAAAATTATTACCGCAACATTTATTATAATAAGTATGAATGAAAGGTATGTACGTGAAAAAGAAAGAAAACAATTTGATATAGGCTCTAATTAACCTCCCAAAGTTTCACCTGTTAGATTTCTAATTTGATTTCTACGACACTTATACGTCGATCCTAATCTACTTGGTAATAACATGGCCATCAAATTCTTATTGTGTATATAATGACTGAATCGAATACGATGGAGGTTATCTATATAGTTGACTAATAAAAAACTACCAGCATTGTCAGAATAATTACTCTCGTAGTAATAAGGGGAGCTGCTCAAACTTGTTTTTCAATAAATAAGATCAAAATTCCATCTTTTATAACTAATATAAAAGAGTAAAAAACAATAATTTAACCAAGAGTTGGTGTATAACAAATAAGATATTGAATTAATAATTCAATAGTAATAAGTGTAATGGTGCATTTACTTGTCCGTAATTAAAATGGTTTGGAAGCAGAATAATCTGTAATCGGATTAATATATCAAAATTAAAATAAGTTATTTACTTCAATTGCAATAATCGAAATTGAAATCAGTGATATTCCTATTGAGATACTTATTTTGATTTTGAATCGAAATGAACTAATTATAAATTACATAAATATCTTTGATTAAAATTATGTACTTAAACATTTAAAATATATATATATATATATAATCATTGAGATTTTGCCAATTGCAAAATATGTATTGTGTGTCTTTTTGTAAAATTATGTTTAAGATGTGTCATTTTTTTGCCATATTCTATTATGTAACTCGTTATAATAGATTAAAAAAATAAACCTTTTTAATAATATTATTATAATTTGATATAGCCTCTAATTAACCTCCGGACCTCCCCAAGGTTTCACCTGTTAGATGTCTAATTTGTTTTCCATGACACTTATCCATCAATCCTAATCTATTTGGTAATAATATTGCCATCAAATTCTTGTTGTATATGATGACTAATCGAATACGATGGGGGTTATCTATACTTGACTAATAAAAAACTACCAGCATTATCAGAAGAATTACTCTCACAATAATAAGGGGAGCTGCTCAAGCTTATTTTTCAATAAATAAGATCAAAATTCCAACTTTTATAACTAATATAAAAGAATTGTAAACGATCACTTAATCAAGAGCTAGTGTATAACAAATAAAATATTGAATTAATAATTCAATATTCATAAGTAAAAGAGTCTGTGTAACCAATATGTGAAACATATCTAATTTGTATATTACAAGAAATATACAAAACCATATAATCTCGCTGTATTTTTTCTTTCCTGCTTACATCGACCATAAACACAAGTTGCAAAATTTTTAAACTCTTTGCTTTGTCTCTTTTTATTTATAGTACAACTTTAATTTCAATATCATGCAAGTTGAGCACTTATCTCACATAAATAATGAATTGTTGGCCGCATAATTTACGTGCCAACAAAAGTTAATTAACACAAGCATGTCCCATGTATTTGATTTTAAACCGTAAATTAATCACACTTTTTTTTCAAACAGTTAGAAAAAAAAAAAAAAAAAGCGGACCACAAAAAAGCACAAGCAACATCGTGGGGCCCAGCTCCAGCTCCCCATGGAGCGGATGCTGCGTCAGCGCTGACGTATATGGTATTCAGCCACGTTGGTCCCTTCAGTTTCTGGCGTGGCGAATTAAGTACACTAGTAAAAAACAATGGCGGTGCACCAAGGATTCCATGTTACCGTCAGTCGAAGGACACGTGTCGGTAGATACACAGGCTTCGTCTTTCATCTCTTCGCTGATAGGACCACGTGTGGATTTATCAGATTGGCAAAGCTGTTGTACGGGATTACGTTTTGGCTCCGAGACAAACGCGTCGTTATCATGTCTGTATCCTGTTCGTGTCACGTGATTGTACGTATGGCTAGGAATACACAACGTATATACATAATGCATTCGAACTTTGGTCAATTCGACTCGTAATTCTCCCATGATGATAATCATCGGCCCGTATTTATAAACTTTATTTATATTAAATTTCAAAATATATAATTCACAACAGATCATTATCTTCTTAATTTATAATCGACGGAAATGCTACGATCTCATTGAATTTCCTGGTTTCTACTTCAAATGATTTCCCATGGTTATGCTACGGTAGATTGTTAGACACAATAATAGCACAACTTTTTAAATCACAATCGTATTAACTCTTAGCCGCTAGATGTTATTTTATAAAATTCACAATTTTTTTTTTTAAAGATAAAATTCACAATTAAGATAAATCACAAGACCATATTTCAAAAAAAAAAAAAAAAGGAAATCACAAGACCGATTTTATGAAAAATAGGATGATTTAGCATAATCTAACCAACTACTTCCATAGATGGGAGGAACAGTTATAGCTCAGGCCGCTTTAACGACTTATGATTAATATCATTTCAGTGCTAAATTGTCCTTTAAGAGACTCTCAATATTAATAAAGTGATGTTAGTTTGGAAAAAATATTCTATAAGATTGTTTCACTGCTGATGTAATGAGATAAAATAATGAAATATATATATTTTTAATATTTTTTATTGGTCTTTTCATTTTCTCTTACATTTTTCATTAATTTATCTCACTACATCAGTAGTGAGACGGTCCCATAAAAGATCTTCTCATTAATTTGATGATATGTTTTTAATACTCATATTAATGAGGTCTGAAGTTGGGAGTCAAATTTCCAACCCTCACATTATTGAGGTTTGGTTAGCATAAGCTAACCAACTACTCCCGTAGTTCAATTGATGGGAGGAGGAGTTATAAATTCAAGCTACATAAGCTAATCGCTTTAACGATTTATGATTAATATCATCTTAGTGCAAAATTGTCCTTTAAGGCCTCGTTTGGTACGCGGGATAGGATTGGATAATTTATGTAGGATAGGATAGGATAGGATTGGATATGATGAAATGGGATTGGATTAGATGTTATCTCATGTTTGGTAAAAACAGGATAGGATTAAAAATAGTGGGTATAAACTTGAATTTTTAAGAAATTTCTCAGGGTCT
This sequence comes from Nephelium lappaceum, assembly GCA_021234005.1. Taxonomy (NCBI): domain Eukaryota; kingdom Viridiplantae; phylum Streptophyta; class Magnoliopsida; order Sapindales; family Sapindaceae; genus Nephelium; species Nephelium lappaceum. The sequence continues at coordinate 15,130,946 of CM038010.1, forward strand.
TTTTAGAAATTTTGCAAAACATTTATTGATTTAAGCCATTTTCTACCATTTCCGGCCGCTTCTCAGGGCCACAAAATCGCAGCACCGTCGACCACCATCTCTCTCCTTCCTCTGTCCTCCGCATCGAGCCCCCCCATTCTCATTCCGGCGTCGCCGATTAGCCCACCGCCGATCCGGTTCTTCTCCTTTTCGTTTCCTTTCCTTCTTCTTTCCCACTGAGGTTCACTCCGTCTTCCTCCCCGGTTGTCACTCAGTCTTCTTTCCCGTTCATCGCTGGGTTTTCCTTGCTGTTCGTCGTTGGGTTTTCTTGCCGGTCGTCGCTCAGTCTTCCTCACCGGTCGTAATTCACCACTGGGTTTTCCTTGCCGTCCGTCGCTGGGTTTTCCTCGCCGGTCGCAGTTCGCCGCTCGTGGTCTTCCTCGCCATTCGCTGTTCGACGCTCGTGGTCTTCCTCCCCGTTCGCCGTTCGCCGGTCGTCGGTCGCAGGTGAATGCAGTGGGATTATTTTAACCCATGTGTTTCAATGGGATTGATTTATCCCAAACTAATGGGTTAAAAATGAGATGGGATAATTTAGTGAAGAGTCTTTGGAGTCACCAAACGTGGGTTTGGATAAAAATCAATCCAAACCCAATCCAATCCCAGCAAACAAACGAGGCCTAAGAGACCTCCAATATTAATAAGGTGATGTTAGTTTGGAAAAAGTCTTTTATTGAATCGTCTTACTGCTGAAGTAATAAGATAGAATAATAAAATAATGTCATTTTTTTTTCTTACATTTTTTATCGATTTTTTCATTTTCTCTTACCTTTCCCATTAATTTGTCTCACCATATTAGTAGTGAGACAATACCATGAAAGATTTTCTCATTAATTTGATGGTATGTTTTTCATACTCACATTCATGAGGTTTGAAGTTGGAGTCAAATTTCCAACCCTCACGTTATTGAGGTTTGGTTAGCATAATCTAACCAACTACTTTCACAGTTCTATTGATGGAAGGAAGAGTTATAAGTTCAAGCTACATGAGATAACCAATTTAACGACTTATGATTAATATCATCTTAGTGCAAAATTGTCCTTTAAGAGACTCTCAATATTAATAAGGTGATATCAGTTTGATGCACATCACTTTTTAGTAAGAATAGTTAAACATTTCTCTTCATCTCAAAAGATCAAGTGTTCAAGTTTCACTTATATCCTAAAATATAAGGTGTGAGTTGTTTTCTTTAAATTTAATTTATCCCCACTTATCATAAAAAAAAAAAATTAAAAAACAAAGAGAGAAAAAAAGAAAAGAGGTGATGTTAGTTTGATGGTATGTTTTTCATACTTGCATCAATGAGGCTTGGAGTTGGAGTCAAATTTCCAATCATCAATCCCCAAATTTTTATGATTTAAAAAATGAAGAAAAAAGTAAAAAACTCCCAATATTATGGATTGAACCGTGGATGATAAATTAATGTGTGTTTATCTGTTGCATAATTTAATGTCAGGATTCATTTTAATTTTTGTTGTTGTTTGACATCAATTGGAGAGGAGTTTTCTAATAGTAAAAAAATATTTTACGTCTATTAGCAAAAGTTTAAGCTAGCTATTTTTTAATTTCTTTTAAAGAAACATCTCATAATACCCTTTATTATATTTCATAAATTTAACATATTTCTTATGAATACAAAACTCCATGTGTCTTCTCAAACACATATTTATAATTTCTCAAATTGTCTATCAATTTAATTTTGGTTTATTTGACAATTAAACAACATTAGCTTTTTTTCGTTGAAAACTCATTTTATAAGAACTCTACTCTAAAATATATGATCGTAAAAGCTCAAACTATAATACCATTTGTGTGAACACACAACTTTGTTACACATATATATATACAAATAGATTAAAAGATTAGATTAGTTTAATATAACATAAAAGATAAAAGGCAATATAGTGTTAGAGAACTTGAGAACTATAAAGTATTGATAAAAATAAAATTTTTGATTTCATGAATTGTCTTTTACATGAGTGGTACTTACCAATTCTCATGTATATGACGACATGTCTATCATTATTGTTTGATGACATGTTTGACGTAATACATATCCTAACAGTGACAATGTGTCTACTAACAAGTGACTTGTCTGTTATTATACTGCCGTAATACACGGCGGTGGATTTGTGAAACTGCAGGTCCATAGTTCTAATTGTAGCAAGCTCCTCGTTGGATGAGGAAGAAGATAAGTGGCAAAAAGATAGGAGGAAGAAAGATAAGAAGAATGAGCATGTGGAGGAGGAAAAGAGATGCTGAATGGAATAGAGAGATAGTCTGTGTTGGAAACTACGTCGGACGTTAGTAAAAATAATTGCAAGCGGACGAAAATGAGAAATTAATTTTTTCAAAGCGCAAATTTGGCCAAAAGGAAATATCCCTCGGAGGCTTGGACACAAATGTTATTATTTTTTTTTTCTCAGATGGAGCACAAAAGTTCTCCACAATTTTTTTAGGTTACTTTTCTTTACCCCATACTTTTAACCATAAAATCGGTCATTACGTATTTACTTTTAATTCCAATTATACTCACATTTTATGAGAGTTATTTTAATAGATCATGTAATGTGTGTCAAGTATGTGGGAAAGGTTGTCTCTAATTGATAAGTGGTCTTGTAATTCCTTATCTACTTTTATGATAGGTGTTCAAGTTACACACGGTGCATTTTATAAGCTTTGTGTTGCGTGCATAATTATCTTTTATTATGAAAGTAAATTCATGGCCATCGTTATGAAACCAAATATCATGATTACACAAATTACAATTAACCATGATAGATCGCAAGAGTCTCATCACGCATTCAATATCAACCTAAAAACAAAAAAGCAAACTGGGAAGGCCCAGTCATGGCCTAATATGACCAGTGGCGGCCCAAACGAGATTAATAACAAGTCTGGCCACAGGGCAATTTCTTTTCGCAACGTCAATTCAGCAAAAGCAAAACTCACGAAACCGTGAGCTGAGCTTGGAACATTACATCGGAGCTTATCTTTCTCCTCCCCCTCCACCACCTTTCGAAAATTAGGGTTCTAAATTCAAAATTGGGAGCTGAAATGTCTGGAAACAGCGACAGTCGATATGATGTCAATGACGACGACTCGCATCTAAAGGTTTCGCTTTCGCATTTTATTTCTTTCTTCAAAGATGTTGTTTTCATTCCTTAATGGACGTGAAATTATGCTCTTGATAATCATTCACGTTGCACATAGTCATATATCTGTTGCAATTTGATTTATTAGTTCGGCTCATAGAAATTGATATCTGTGCTGATTCGTGACTTCACTGATATTGTGCGATTAGTGATAATTTCATATTCATTTCGACGAATTTAAGTTCTTGGAGCAAAAGGTAGAGGTGGATGAGTTCAATTATATTGTTTGAAATTTTGGAGAAATGATTTTGATAGCAACTGTTGCTGTTTTGTCCTTTCATGACTGTAATTAAGAATTGAGTTTGAAAATTGATTTATTAGTTATGTTTCATAGAAATTGATATTTGAACTGATTCGTGATCGCACTAATATTTGCAATTAATGTTAATTTGATATTCATTTAGATGAAATTTAAGTTCATGGAGCAGAACTGGAAGAGATAGAGGTGGAGTGGAGTCCTATTAGTTATGTTGTTTGAAATTTTGGAGAAATGATTTTGATGGAAACTATTGTCGTTCGTCCTTTTTTGAATTTGATTAAAATAAGAATGTGAAAAGTTGGAAAATTAGATTGAAGTTACTAACTAGTGTGAAATTGTCACAGTTAAGTTCTCACAGGTCGGATCGTGAGAGGTCCAAAACTAGAGAGCGAGATAGAGATCGCCATCACAGGGACTACAAGGACAGAAACATGAGGGACGAGAGAGTAAGGGACAGAAATGATGATTATGACCGTCACCGTAGTCGGAATAATGACAGGTGGTTGTATGCGCGTATATTCATCCATTTGAATGGTTTGCTGTTGTTATTTTAGGGTTCTTATGAAACGCCTATTGCAGCTCTTTTGTAACTTGACTGTATTTGAATTATTATGATGACGTGTTCAGGTGATGTGCATGCGTGTGTTTCTTCTAAACATGTTTGATATGAAAATTGATTTCTAAATATGCTGTCTATAGGCACCGTGACTATGAACATGACAAAGAAAGGAGGCATCGACATAGATCACGTTCGCGTTCAAAGGATAGATCAAAGAACCGATCCAGATCTGTCTCTCCTTCCCGTTCTCCTTCAAAAAGGTATTTAAATGCTTAATGTGGATCTAGTCTATATAGATGATGAATTTTGAGCCTCAAGCTAAGGTGACTTTGAAAATCATTATAATGGGACATGGTTGGCATCTAAGGTCTGTACAAGTTTGAACTCGTGCTTGAGTTGTTGAGTTCTGGTGGTTATTGAAATTCTACATAGCAGAAACACTGACAGTATTGAGACTTTGCCAGTCTTAGTCTATGTCAAAAGGCATTACAAAATTTGTCTCAGGGCTATATCTGCATTTGTCTTTTTCACTTTGACCAAACATTGTAATGAAAATGTCCTTGATCTACTGCATTTTATCCTATGGAAATTGTTGCTACATGCACAACTATTTGTAGTTTTTGCGAATTCTTGACATCAAATAAGTTTAGGATGAGGAGAAAGCTTACACCGTATTTTAAAGTTTTATTATAATAGTTATTAAAAGGTGCACGGCGCGGTGGCTGCGCCTCACGCCACTAAAGTAGGTGCGGTTGCGCAAATCCTAGTTTTTAAAGGGCTTGTGTCGACCAAAACACACCAAAGCCTCCTCTCTCACGCCGTTTTCACTGTCGAAACCAGCCTTCTGGTCTTCGAAACCAGCCAAAAAGCTGCCAAAACCTGTCTTCTTGCTGCCGTGCCACTCTTCTCTCCTCAGGCCAGCGTTCCAGCCACCGCAATCAGCGTCCCAGCTGGTGGTTGCTTGGCTGTTGTGGATTAGGGTTTATATATATATATATATTACGTAATTAGACTCTTTGGTTTGAAAAATAAATAAAATCCCTACAATTATATATACATATATATAAAACCCAAATTTTATGATTTTATAATATTTTAAGTTTTTTTTTTTTTTGAGGTGCGCCTTGCACCTCAGGCTCCAGGGCCTTTTGTGCCTTGGTGCGCCTTACGCCTTTCAGAACTAATATTATTTATTATGATCTTATTGCATTTACATTATATCTGCAGCAAGCGGAGAAGTGGTTTTGATATGGCGCCACCTGTTGCAACCATACTGTCTGGTGCTGCTGTTCCAGGTTTGCTTTCAGTCTTGTTCTTTGTATAAACATGACTTCCCATGGACTATTCAATTGCCTTGATTCTTTCATTCTGAAGAAGGGTTAAGTTGTCATAGAAGTTGTAGCCTTTTTTTTTCGTTCAGTTTTACTACAGTCACCTGTAACTTTTAGTGTTTTGATGAAATTTCTTCTTTTAATTTTTATCTAATGTTTACTATGGAAACTGAAAAACCATTGTTGTGTTGTTGGCTGTTGTGTGTGGTTGTTTGTTTCTGTTTTGTGTTTATCGGTCGGGTAAGAAGGCAATGTTGGGCCACATGTCCCACTGTGCTACCAATTGGCGTGACTACTGTAGATTTTGTGTTCAACGGAGAACCAATGCATCGATTAGCTGGATTTTGTTCGCCTTCAACCGGCAACAGTTGTCATTTGGTAGACTTACACATATTTCCCTAGCATCTGCAGTAATGGAATTCATTTCTTACTTTATTAATTGAGTGGTAATATTTTAGGTATGGAATGGGATTCTCTCTATAGCTTTGTGACGAGATTGATAGTTCCGGGCTTCTTTGTTATATTAAGATCGGGCAACACCAACATTTGTGTATTTATCTCTCATTTATGGAACTGATCCTTGCTAATGTACTTGGTCATTTCTTATTATTATGCAGAACAACTGCCAGGTGTTCCTCAAACAATGCCAGGAGTGGTACAAAACATATTACCTTTTGGAACGGCACAGGTGCATGTTTTTCAAAAGTAGCGTTTAAAAACTACTTGCATTGAATTCATCAATTATGTTCTATGTGACTAATTGATGTACTATCATTAGATGTATATATGCATGTATATTTAGTATTTCGTGTGTTACAGTTGGGAGCTCTGCCTTTGATGCCGGTCCAAGCAATGACTCAGCAGGTAGAGTACTGAGACTAGGTTTACTTGTATATGTTTATGTGATTATGATGTTTTATACTATGGATTCTGAGTATTCTGTTTGTTGCTCTTTTACAGGCTACCAGGCATGCTCGCCGAGTTTATGTTGGCGGGCTTCCCCCCCTGGCTAATGAACAGGTTTTTATCCAGTTATATTTTGCTGGTTCTAGCATTCTCTGAAAGAAAGATGAGGCTTATGTTTCAGTATTTTCCAATTTGAACAGTGACACAGAATCAAATTCACTTTGTTTGTTATTCACTTTTATTTTTTAATTATCGAATGTTTATATTCATTTGAATCCTTCAGAGGTCCTCCCTATTACAGTTTTAGTTCCGTTTTTGCAATCTTGTAATCATATTGTCAGAATTGTAGCTTGGTAGCCTTCAGTATTTTCTTTTTAAGTGTGAAATTTGGTTTTGATTTGCTGCTCTGTGTTTGCAAACCTTGCATATGGCTCTAAGTTCATAGTCTTGGTATATAAAATAATATTTGTATACCCAAAGGTTAACTCAGTAACTTCTTTGAGACCAATACTCTTATACTTTTGGAAATTGCCTTTGTGGCCTTTGCTTAAGCAGAGTGAATTATTTTGTATGCATTCCTCTAGAAAGTGCTCAAGTGTAACATATATAGCCCGTGTAATCTTCATATCGAATGATCATTTTGAATAAGAGGAAAAGAGGCAAATGTCTTAAAACAAAAATTTTTTTAAAAAAAAGGAATTTTCTTTTCTTGCTTTAAAGGTAGAATTGTTCATTTCTTATAGGCCAAAATCTTATAGTTTGATGCCATTGAACTAGTTTACAAGTGTTTTATGTTTCAGTAAGCATGGTTTTGTTTGATCAAATACCTTGTTTAGGCTTTTTGCTGACCTAACTTTTGACCATGGGCTGAAATTGTTCATATATAATTTCATATGTTGCCACTGATGCTTTTTATCAATGTAAAGACAGTAATTTTCTTGCATTTTTTGGAGCGTGACAAATGGTTGTTTGTATGCTGAAACAGACAATTGCAACATTCTTTAGCCATGTTATGGCCGCTATCGGAGGAAATGCAGCCGGTCCAGGTAATTAAACACATTTAATTCTTGAATAAGTATATCCAAATGCATATCTATCATGTCTATTTGAATGTAATGCATAATTCGGTATTTAAACCTCTAGGTGATGCAGTTGTGAATGTTTACATTAATCATGAGAAGAAGTTTGCATTTGTGGAGATGAGAACTGTTGAAGAAGCAAGTAACGCAATGGCACTGGATGGGATTATATTTGAGGCAGGGAATTTATTTTCTTAATTTTTTTTTTTTAATTCTTATGTGCAGATGTCTCTTGATTATACGACTTTTCAATTAACTTGTCTGACATTTTATCTCATATTTATCAAAGTGCTTGTATGTATTGGCTAACATGTGTTTTATGAAATATTGATAGTTTCTTATTTGATGTGTTCCTTTTGTTCTGATCAGGGGGTTGCTGTGAGGGTGAGAAGGCCTACGGATTACAATCCTACATTAGCTGCAGCACTTGGTCCTGGCCAACCAAGTCCGCATCTTAACTTGGCAGCTGTGGGACTTGCGCCTGGGTAAGTTGGCTCCATGATTTATCAGTTTGAGGGCTGGTTTCAAGAATATCTCTTCCATTATTGTAGCATTAGTATTTGTTCTAAGTTTAATGATTGGACTGGCAAAATAAGTTTACCCTGAGAGTTAGGATGTTTAATTTCTGTATTCTAATTCTTTTCATCAATTTGTAGAAGATACTTCACAAAACTTACGTGTGCAGTTGAATTGAAAAATTCTCTTTTTATCTGTTAATTTACTGATTTTTCCATCTCATTAACAGTGCACTTGGTGGAGCAGAGGGACCTGATCGTGTTTTTGTGGGTGGATTGCCATACTACTTTACCGAAGCACAGATAAGAGAGTTGCTTGAGTCCTTTGGGTATGGGCTTAAAATATTAGCCATTATTCAATTTGTCTTATTGATAATTGTTTTCTTCCTGAATTTACAATGCTGGAGCTCATTTTTTATCTTTCGTTGATTGCTCATAACCCATATATGTTGTCAACTATGGCATCTAAATTTCCAATGCTTCTATTAATCAATTCCAGGCCTCTTCGCGGCTTTGACCTTGTTAAGGATAGAGACACGGGGAACTCTAAAGGATATGGTTTTTGTGTGTATAAGGTAAATGAAGTGAAGGCTTAGAATTTTGATCTTCAACATGAATTGTCATGTGAATAAAGGCTATTTGTTTCATTGCATTTCTCACTGAATATTTGATGAAATTTATTCTAATCTTCTGATGGTCTAAAACCTACTTTCTTCCTTCTCATGTTACATGCATACATCGTTAAGGTAACTGTGAATTGCATTAATCTCTGATAATCTGTTAACTAATGCACAAGCACTTCAGGAACCATCTGTGACAGACATTGCATGTGCAGCTCTTAATGGCTTGAAAATGGGTGATAAGACTTTAACTGTCCGGCGTGCTACTGTCAGGTTGGTATTTTTACTGTAATGAGAAAGATGATTGAAGAAATTAGGCATTTTCTTTTGCCAGCACTATGCCTTTTGTTCTCCCTTGATCCATGTGTGGTTGTCTTCTTCCTTATTTTTCCTACTCTTTTAGGGTGGTCACAGTAATGCAGGAATGATTTCAGGAAAAGAAGTAGAATAAATTGAAACTGTCAAGTAAAATCTAATAAAATTTAAGATTTTTTTTTTTTTCAATTTTTTTTTTTTAAATCTCAGCTTGAATGATGTACACTTAAATTGTTTTGCTGTATTGTTGATTCTATGGGTTTAACTTGAATAAACAACAAATAGGAAAGGAAAAAATAAATAAATTCGGCAATGGTTATGTCTATCACAGTTCTTGGTGTCTGAAACATTAGGTTTTTAGTTGAGTGTCTTTCAGCTGTGTTCAATTCATGCTGTTGAATGTGCATATCTAGCCATGTGTTTTTGTAGTGCATCTGTGCATATTAAGTTTCAATTTTCATGTACCTCTCGATAAGATATTTACCATGCACTACCCTGATACTTGCTGCAATCTAATGAATTTTGCCGCAGTGGGCAGAATAAATCAGAACAAGAAAATATATTGGCTCAGGCTCAACAGCATATAGCTATGCAGGTAAACCAATCTATACCCTGATGGGCAGCATGATTAATGTATTAGTGATGATGAACTTTGATAATATTTTGAAGGATACTTAGATTTGTTTTATTATTTAATTTAGTTTTTAAGTTAATCTACATCTTGACTTACATATGTGTATTGCTTTCAGAAAATGGTCCTGCAAACTGGTGGCTTGAATCTTCCTGGTGGGGGAACAGCACCTGTAGCGTTTGGAGAAACTCCTGCTAAGGTTTTATGCTTGACTGAGGTATATTTGCCTCCAGTGTACTCTATAACACCTCTTTTTTCCTGTTCCTACTTAACATTATTTTGCCAAAGTTTTTATATCTGTTTGGGAGGAAAGTATATAAGAATATTGTTAATTATTTGTGGAACGAAAGCTTAATCTCAGAATTTCCCTGTTCATTTTTGATACAAAGGTCAAATAGAGTTATCATATAGTATAAGAACTACATACGTTTTGCTGGTAAAATCGAGTTAAGACTGTATTGTTGTCCTTAATATTTTTAAATGGAATATAACTGACTGATGACTGATTGATTTTATCTGTATGATAAAAGGCGATTACTGCTGATGTACTGGCGGATGATCAAGAGTATGAAGAAATTTTAGAAGACATGAGAGATGAATGCAGTAAATTTGGTATGTTTGTATATGAGTTTAATTTTTCCTACAAACAGTTGCTCTTATTGGATAATAATATGTGTGCATGTCTAACTCATTTCCGAGATTAGAGTGTGAAGTGGTGGGGACTGTGGGGTACCAAATAAATCTAACAGCATCAATTGAACTGACTGTTTCTTTCAATGATTTAAGATATCAAATTTCATTCATTGGTTATTAGATTTTTTGTTCAAATATAAAAAATTCCATTGTTGTAGAGTGATGTTCAATTTAAGTCTATAAAGAAAAAAGTGTTTACAGGTTTTCATTTTAAATTTGAAACAGAATGACAAGTTCAGAAACAGCTACAATCAATGGCTCTTACCTTGTAGAGTATAAATCTATCTTGTTACCACCAATGTGGTGCAAATTTGGAAGCTCTAAGTAACCTTTTAGCCAAGAATATTTTGTATATGTTATTTTTGTTATTTAGTACAAATTTTCTCACATTCTCTTATAGAAGAACCTAATGAACTATTAGTACAATAATTTATGTTTTGTTTTGTTTTTTGTTTTTTGTTTTTCATTGCTGTGCAGTTTATTATTGATTTTTTGATAGAAATAGTAAAATATGGATCCACTTGTGTGGAATGATTAGGGACCTTGGTGAATGTCGTTATTCCTCGCCCAGATCCAAGTGGAATGCAGATGCCGGGTGTTGGAAAGGTAATCTATTTCTTCTGCTGCACCTACTGTTTAGTTCTTTTGTCATACCACATGCAGTCATTCTGTTGAGTCTGTTCACTTCCCGTTTCTATTGGGCTCTCTTTAATTTTTTGAAATAAATATTCTCAGTACATTTTACGCATAACTTGCTTTATTATAACTTTTCACAAGTATTATTCTCTTGGTTGGTCACAAGAGAAATGGGGATATTATACGGTTTGGTTGATTGGTTGCCACAGGCCATATCTTGTACCAACCTGTTCTGATTACTCATTTGATCATCAGATATAATTTTGCGGGAAGATGTTAGTTGATGTTAAGGTAATACTTGCAGGTATTCTTGGAGTATTATGATGTTGCAGGCTGTGCCACTGCAAGAAATGCACTAAATGGGAGGAAATTTGGAGGCAACACAGTGAAAGCCTTCTATTACCCAGAAGACAAGTATTACGACAGAGACTATACCGCATAAACAATATAGGCATTCTGTTTTTATTTTTGGTTTCATATTATAGTTTGTCTATGTATAGTGATTAATCAGTTGTATGACATCAACTTAGAAAGCAGGTTTTAGATATCTGTATCGCAAATGGTGGCAGAAATTGTTAAATTTAAGTAGCTTGTTTATGTGCTTCCAAAACAGAAAATATTTCAAGTCATTTGAATTCATATATATAACTTGGGACACTTCACTTCCAGTTTGAACCCCATGAACCATCATTAGGGTTCAATCTCTGCCATTTTGAGATGATTTGATTAAATTTGAAGGACAACCTTGGTGATCGTGTGTTGGGAATGGGATTCATTATCATCCTGAAACAATGAAGGGTTTTGGTGAAATGGAGATTGCATGTTTATGAGTAATATGACAATCTGTCGCTACTAATCACACAACTAGTACACAACTAGTAATATAACAGAAGTCAAGATATGGTAATAAAGCTTGTATTGTGGTGCATGTGTTCTCTAAGCAATACTGTATCATTTTCTCCTTTAATGGGTTTTTCCGTTTTTGAAATATTATTCATGATTTTAAACTGTAGTTGCGAGGAACATAATTTTAAGACGATAAACTCAGATTGTCCTTTCATGGATGGTTAAAGTAAATAATCGAAATTTGCAATTACGTGTAGTTGACTTTGGGCACGTGAACAGGTAACATGAGGTTAGGATCCACCTAAAAAATAGACAAAATCCCGACAAATGAGAGGGTGCTGAGTCGGATCAGTGTCACTTTGACAACAAATATAGCAATAACCACTTAATGTGGATAAGACCCTGTGACCAAGTCCTCGTATCCAGTTCTTCCCTATTTAACTAATAAGACATTGCACAGATCACACCATTCACGCCCCCCCACCATTATCTCTTGTTGGGACCCATCCCCACCTACACGATTGGTCCTTATTTTATTGCTATTAAGAAGGAATCTTCCTACTCCTAAGTCCTAACCCAACATCATTTTTTTAAAATAATATAATTAATTAGATTATCATGTATAAGATCATTTATTAAAATAATATAATTATTAGACATTCAAGTCAAAATATATAGATTATCATGCATAAGTAAAAGTCTAACTCGATGTAGCGTTACATAATGACCTCTCATGAAAGAATGTAGGAAATTTTTTTATATTGTGTGTGTATGTACAATTTATAATTTTGATTAAGTGTAAAGTAGCTCTTCACATCCATTTTAATTTTTGCGAAATATATTTTCAATAAATAAATCTAATTTATTTTATATCTATTCAAATAGCGTTTAATCACAATATATAAAAATTATATTTATATTTGATTGTTCTAAAAATATGAAACATCATTTAAAAATATGTTTGAAATATTTTATTTTTTAGAAGGTTAAATTAATTATTCCTTAAAAGGATAATTATAATTTAAAGTGATTATATGAAATCAGATATACAATTCAGAGAAAGAAATCTTCCATCCAAACTAAATTAAGTATGTTTGAAACTTTGGATTAACATAGTAAGTTATCTTTTTTTTTAAGAAGGAAGTTGTTTAAAAGCAATTATTTTTTTTCTATTCTAAATGAGAAATTAACCAATGATAACATAGTAAACAAGATCTAAAAAAATCTTGACAAACAAAAAAACCAACGTGTAAAGTAAGCATAGAAATTCGAGCTATGGATAATGTTGCCACGGCATCACATCCGCGTCACCCTCTCAGTATAAATATTCCATTCAAACACCAATCTTTCGATCATCCAAAGTGCTTCCGTTTTCTTTTCTCACAAGCAATATCAAATCTCTCTTCATTTTTGGCTTCTCAGATCTCCATTTGAAGGTGGTTTTTATTTATTTATTTATTTCTTTTGTTAAAAATCAAAAGAAGAAAATGTTGGCAATATTCAACAAAGAGGTGGTGAATGCTCCAATGGAGCTACACAGCCCAGCTTCGTTGAGTTCTTCTAAAAAGCCAAAGGTTCCTCAAGAGATCATCAAAGATTTTGTGTCTTCTCATCCTTCTAATGCTTTTGAAATCAACTTTGCCAATGCTGCCTCCCTCTCTTATGCCCCACCAGAAAATCCTCTCTCCCGACCAAGGTATATTATTATATTATTATTATAGATATTTTGAAATTTGTTAGAAGGGTTTTTGAATTCTGTCACAAAATTTTTTGATGTGAAAATGTCATAGGAATATGTTATGAGATTGAGTCTTGATCTAGTAGATTGATATCTAGTGATTTTATTGATTGAAATTGCAGGTTGTTTTGTGGGTATGAGCACATGTATTGCATCTTCACTGGGAGCTTGAACAATCTATGTAGCCTGAATAGACAATATGGGCTTTTAAAAGGCAGCAATGAGGCCATGTTTGTTATGGAGGCGTATCGGACCCTCCGTGACCGCGGCCCATACCCAGCCCATCAAGTGCTGAGGGATCTTGAAGGCAGCTTCGGATTTGTAATTTATGATAGCAAGGCTGGACATATTTTTGCTGCCCTGGTAAAGTCCCATTCCAAAGCCCTTTAAAATCAATCAAAAATCGTTATTGTGAAGGGAGGGTTTTTTTTTCAATGTTAATTATAAAATTGAATGTGCTTATGTGATTAAATTATTGTGCGCAGGGTGCAAATGAAGGGGTGAGACTCTTCTGGGGCATTGCAGCTGATGGTTCAGTGGTAATTTCTGATGACTTGGAGGTCATAAAATCAAGCTGCGCTAAATCATTTGCACCATTTCCAACTGGTAAGCGAAAACAACTAGTCTTACTTTTTGTCAATTTATTTTGGGTTGTGTTGCTAAATACACATGCCTGTTTCTTGCATTTACATCATATGCCTGCATATGTTTGGATGGGCCCAAAAAAGCCCATTCAAGCACTCCTTGAAATATGGGCCTAAAAGGTCCATCATGGCCCAAAAATGAAATGACTTGATGTGTCGTAATTTGGTGGGATGATGCAGGGTGCATGTTCCACAGCGAGCAAGGGCTGATGAGCTTTGAGCATCCAAGCAGTAAGATCAAGGCAATGCCAAGAGTTGATAGTGAAGGAGTCATGTGTGGGGCCAACTTCAAGGTTGATCATCAATCAAGGATGGGCACCATGCCACGTGTCGGCAGCGAAGCCAACTGGGCATTGTCTGGTTCACATGCCTGAAACACTCAAAAGAGTGAAGAACATTGGAGATTGGAAACATACGTTAACACATTCACTTCAAAATCCAACTCCTGTTTTCCCTTCCCATTTAGTAGTTTTTTTTTTTGTTTAATTGTTTTCTGGGTTTGATTTGAGGGGTCTATGTATGTATTTAACCAATTTGACCTCTATTGTTAATTATGTTCAGTTAATATATCCAATCCAAATTATGTGGATGTTTCAATTACTAGTTTGGCTTGAGTCGATATGATAAGCTAATAAAAATATGCTTCTCTACTCACGCTTCTTTAATACAATCAATTTAGTATGTTCAATGGCTAAGAACGGTTTTGTTTTCCCAAAAATACTTCAAAAAGAAAATTAAAAAAAGAAAATCATTTTGTTTCCTAAGTGTGACTGTCTTTATAGACCTATGAATTGATTAATCCATTTGGTATCTCATCTTTGGTTAGACAACTTCGTCCATGTTATAACTGTGGCAGATATCAGTGAAGATGGTAAACGTATATAATTAATTAATTAATTCCTATCAAGACAATTTTTTTAAAGATTCTTACAAATTGTTCTGCTGAGCTGTTGGTAGGCACAAAAATTGGTGGGAATGTTTCTTGTTTGAACTCATCTTACGTTTACATGTTCACCACAAAATTCGCAAGGATTAGTCCACTGAAATTCTCAGAACGACCTTAAATTTGAGTTGTAAGTTGAGTACACTAATTCGTACAAATATTCGTTGACATTTTTAGCCATTCAAATTTGTAAGGGTTAGCCCATTGATCAATGTCGTTTTTCAAACGTCCTCGAAATGACCCCAAATTTTTTACATTAATTCACGTTGGCAGACACACAAATTGGTTGAAGAGAGCTTGTTTAAATTCAATTGATCCTGATTGCCATTTTTTTAAGGTTCTCAGAAATCAGAACCATGCCAAATTTTGTTCATAAATAAAGTACACTAATTCAATTTGATAGGCACAAAAATTGGTCGAAAATAACTCGTTTAAACTCATTTTTTCAGTAACATTTTTCAACTATACTCCGAATAATTGTAATTTTCCAGGTATGTCTCATAAATACAGTCGAGCCTTTAAGTTCATTGAACATGATTACTCACATCTAAAAAGTAAGAAAAAAGGTTTGTAGCGTCCTAATTGGTAAGCATGACTTCACTTTTAATCTTTTGAGTACTCAAAAATCACATGATTAACCATAGAGGAATCAAAGGGGCAGCAAGTTCTGATCGCTGGTAAAAGATTGCTGTCGACAATAAGCTTGATTATTTGGGGGGGGGGGGGGGGGGGGGGGGGGGGGGGGGGCGCGGGGCGGGCAAAAAGGCAGTCTACCTGATCCATTCATGCTCAATAGATAATGCAAGTCACAATATAGCTGTGTTGACAGAAACTTCCACAAAAGCAAATGCAGCATGTGTGTAATTGATTAAAACCAACCAATAATATCAATCCAGATCCACGAAAACCTGCAACAAGTTCAGAAAATTATCAGAATGGTGATGCGACGAAATTTAATTTGGCACCACAAAGTAAAACTGCAAAGGAAATAATATATAATATTATTTCTAAAACCTAAACCAGACATCAAAATGAATTAGATGGCTTGGATAAACTAGATATGAGAACAATAAGGCATTTGAGCTACTCGTACTAGAGACAGTGCTGCATTACATAAACGACAGACCTCCAAATCAGGCAATGGCTCGTAGGTTTTCTTTTCTCTTTTGTCAAAAACTGTAACGCCTGTGATTCTTTGCACTCCAAGTTTAGTAGCCACCAAATTCTGCACAAATGAAGATAACACCAGGAAATTACCAAAGATGATGACATGCAATTCAAATAATATTTTCACTGTGAATGTGCACCAGATAACTGAAAGATAACATTCTTCTGTTTTTATGCTAAGGTGATGTACTCTAATTCAACAAAAGATAAATTTACTTTTTTTGCATCTCAAACTAGAGTTAATTTAGAAACAAACATACTTAATAGTTGCTGTATAAATCTTAGCTTCTACACTCATTCATCCCTAGTGTTGTAAAGGAATCTAATCACCTTACACAGAGATATTGTTCGTCTGAATTCACCCTAATGCTGAAAAATTTTTTGAACTTCTCCAGCACCCAAATAACAACCTTTATGCATGTATAAAACTGACCAGTGCTAACAGTCAAACAATTCCATAGAATCAGCTTAGTTTACAAATACTCAATTACTTGTATGGTTGTAATACAGAAATTATCAATTTTCCATTTTCATTTTTTTACAAAAATTTTTAGTCCATGGATTTGTTTCAGTAGATATAAATGACTACTAACATATTGCTGACTAGTATAACATGATGCATTAAAACAAGGTCAACTTTCTAATAACCCTACATTTTATATATTTTCAACTGGAATTTGTTTTTTAATCTACTGTTTTATTTAGTCAGAGTTCCTTTTAAATTAAATATTGTAACTCAAATTGGTCTAAAAAAATACAGGTAAAGTATATTGTTCATACCAAGTGAAAGTCTGTGGAAGCAAGCGCCTCCAACTGTGGTAACACCTGTAGACAATCAGTTCACACCTTAGTATCACAATAAATCAAAGCATTATGCTTTCAAGGTCCCAACAATCTCCAAATGCCAGCCTCCTCCCCTAAGCTTGTTGCGTTTTTTTTATTTTGGCTCAGGAAGGTCACAGGTTCAAACAGTTAACAGTGGTATTACTCACAACAGTATGCTATGTATCATTGTAAGAATATGACACTAAGTTTTACAACAACCAGTAATATCTAAAATGATGTCTCATATATTGACGACTGATCATACTGTTATCAGCAACAAATGTCTCTGAACTGAACGTGATCCAAGAAAATAGGACATGTATAAACTCAAAAAAATGTCTAGGAGGCCCTGAAAATACCATTATCTGAAGACCGTTAATCATAACAACTTTCTCCCCACGTGAATCATCTTCTGACAACCAAATCTCAAAGGGACCTTGTTCTGTATCTGACTGATTTGTGAGCTTCAAATGTAACTGCATTAAACAAAGACTGGTTCAGTTTTTAGATCAATTAACATATTTCGATTAACACAATCACTTCAGGACTAACAGTTGAAGAAAGAAAACCTGAGTAATAGGAAGGCATATGTTCTTGAATGAGCAGTATTTTTTCTCCTTAATGCACACTGATTTCTTTTAACATCAGTACCACAATTTGTATCACTACAAGTTCACTACAAGACAGAAATCAGCGGATTTGCACCTGTACAACTTTGTTGATTTTTTGTCCGGTAGTGAACTTGTACCTATATAAATTCTCGGTACTAGTTTTAACAAATCAGTGACACAAGGATAATTCTACTTGATAAATGAATGTTTACAGAAAATGGTAGGCTAAAATGCAATAAACTAAACCACACTTACTGAGAAGGGTTTATTTACACCGACAACGGATGGAATCTCCACAACTTGCAACTCTATATCCTTATTTGTGATAGGCTGTAGAAGATTTCAAGTAACTGAGCACAACATCCAAGTTATGACTGTATGCATGTCATGCATTTAAAGAATCATAGACGACGTGTTCATGTGCAAAGATAAGCACATGTGCAGATAAACCCCAAATTGTAACATCGATTGCAACTGTTTGGAATAATGAGTAATCATTTTAAAGAGGGTTTTCTACATACCCACAGATTGGTGCACACTTATTAAAACAACAATGTTATTGTCCATCCTACTCCCTTGGTTCATATACCCTGAACCTGTATAGCAAGGTTAATGCCATATGCAACATTCACAACTAAAAGGTTTACCGCACATATTGCAGGTTCATTGTGCGGAACACTGTGACTAGCAAACAATGGTAATGAAATCAAAAGCTAAATTGAGTACAAGAGGAAATGAAGTTTCATAAAGGTACTAGATATTCTCTATATTATTGATTCCAATGAAGTATATATCATAGTTCAATACTTTTTTCACAAGAGCACGTCTTTAAACTAGTAGTAGAATATTCTATTCACAAGAAACCATGTTGAAGTGAACAAAAGATAGACAAAATAAAAGAACAAATAAAATGGCAAATTATGCATGTATAATTTCAGGGAATGAAATTCAATTGTATTTCAATATAATGAATTAACTTACGGTGCCAAGGATTTGCTGTGTCTGTAGGCGACCAGGTTCACCCAAATTTGTACGCCATGTTATTTGAAATTTACCTAGAACATTACTTCCTTGAACTTTCACTGGAACAGAACCACTTGAAGACATTTTCAATTGATAAAGATAGTTATGAATCCCCCCACCAGATTTGATCAGCACTGGTGGCTTAAATAACTGTCTGTCAGCACACGATCATTAATTAAAGGAAAACAATAACAAATCAGATTATAATTTAGAAACACAATCTTTCAATTAAAAATACATCCCAACACATCTGACTACCTACCTACTTTGAGAAAAGTTATCAGAAAAGTGTTCATCAGCTTTTAGCATTGTCGCACTCCAATACGGAGATGGCTCAAACTCAACTTGGTCCATATAAAGGTTCAATTTAGTATGATTTTCGATACAAGCCTCTAAAAACGTAGTTTCCTGAGACAAACGAATGATAGAACCCATTAAAGAAAACGGGTAATTAACACTCACAAATACCCAAATCAAGTTCATCAAATATCACCATCTCACATCCACTAACAATCATCTTCCACACAAACCATTTACTCATCAAACCTGACATCCGAAAATTCAGTCATTGCCAAACCTACCTTAACAACCCGAACCTACACATCAAACCAAAAAAATATCAAAATGGAGAATAAAAAATAACAAAATTGTCAAAAAAACAATTCAACACAACACAAAATGGACAGCACCTTGGTTCGAACTGAGAGCGGGTTCGAAACAATGAACTTGAAAAACTGCGGAAGATATTTCCTTTCTCCATCACCATCACTATACAATGCCGTGCACACCAGCCTATAAAACAAAAATAATGTCAATAACTGAAGGAAATGAAAAAATTAAATACGAAACAACACAAAAGACACTAGAGTACGTGTGAGCTCCAAGTTCCTTGACGTCATGTTCGACAATGAAATCGTAACGGCCTCCGGCACGTATAGATTCGACAGGGGATTTGGAGGTGTCGAGGAGGAGGAGGCGCTGTCTCTCGGTTTGGATCTCGGCCTTGATGGTGACGTCACGGACTTCGAAATTGGAGCTGTTGTTGATGCTAATGTAGCTGCAGAAGGTCTCGCCTAAGTAGATGGCGCCGAAGGCTTGGGGGAGGACGAGGAGGCCGGGAAGGCCGATAGAGTCGGAGGGATGGTGGAGGAGGAAGCGGGAGCGGAAGGAGGGATCGGAGTCAGAGGTGGAGGAGAGGAGAGGAGGGAGGTTGGAGGCCGCGAGTGGATCGTCGAAGATGTCTTCGCCGACGAAGAGATCGATGGGGTCCAGACGGAGTGGAGGGTCGACGTGGATGGAGGGCCGGCAGAGCCTCATCACTCTAAAGGCCAGTGAGTGAGTTCCTGGACTCGTACTCATCCTCTCTCTCTCTTTCTTTCTCTCCCACCCTGGTTTGGTCAGGTGAACTTTGGAGCTGCAACTTCTGCGTTTTCAAGCATTTCCCACTATCGACCTCTGGGGACGGAAATTGGTTCAGCTTATTTATTTATTTTTTGTCATAAGCTTATATTTTCATTTTCATTTTTTTTTTTCAAAAGTATATAACAAATTGGTTCAGGCTATTAATTTATTATTTATTTGTATTTATTCAACTTTTCCTCCTGTAATCCACGTAATATAATAAGAATCCACGTAATATTTTCTAATCATGTACACGTAGAAACACAACACAACACAACACAAAATTCCAAAAATACTCACCTACTAACCCTATATATTTGTCATGAGAAGGATACTTGCTCTTTTGAGGACCTATAATCAAGAAATCATACAATGAGAGATGTGATTCTGCCTACTGCTATGCTGGATAGACTGCTACAGAGACATGGTACAAGGCTTTCCAGTTTCCACGAATGTTATTGTGAATGAATTCATCAAAATTCAAGCAAGAGTAAACGATTTGCGATGGTCTTTTCTTCCGGATAACAAACCTTGATCTACCGTCTCAAGTGTGGCATATCCACCGAGATGACCACAGATCATATACAGTGCAACAATGTGGCTCCTCCACCTGTTCTGCACTGGCTGCAATACATGCCTGGTTTGGATTTGGTTTTACAAAAGATGGTGGGGATGAAATCCTGTCAATGAAACAGCCGAGTGTTCCGCCTCACATGGGACAGCCAAATGCCCATTGGCTAATCCATCAAGCTTCTCGATCATTTTGATCGAGTGGATTGGCTGAATCTGGTGAGGCAAAGGCCAAAGTCTGACGCAAACACCTTATGCACTGCATCACAAATAACCGAAAATTATGAAATAAGGAGACGATAGAGGGAGGGCAAAGAAACACAGACACCCACAAACAGGTTAAACACAAAGCAAAATAATGTCAGTAGTGTCTTCGCATATATCTTTGGTCCGAAAGGTTTCCTGTTCCTCTGAGATTGCTGACAAGATACGAGCATCATTCGAGGTAATAATGAATCTACACCCTATAACTTGTATACCAGGAAGAAAAGATTGTAAGAGAACTTGTAGTTCGCAACTCATTCTATAAAAGATTGGTGATAGAACTGAAGTTGCATATGTCGGATCAACTTGCCAATATCTGATATCATGACCTGTTTACAAACAGGATAAGTACCTAGTTGATGACTTCCTACGTTGTCTGAAATACTATAATTTAAAGATGTCTTTTATTATATTAATGTCAATTCAAGGTTCCAAGTACCAAAAATCTTCAAAGCACATCCAATGAATTAACTGGCACAAAAATAGTAAAGCAAGACAAAATAAGGGAGAAAAATCAGAGTTTTATTGAGATAAATACATATGCACATGCATTTTAATGTATTAATTTACAGGTATTTAGTACGTCTAATATGATCCAGAGTAAGCATAATACATGGAACAAAATATCTTGATAACTATTTTTTGTATGGTACCTCCCAGCAATTGTGAGTTCCCAGGTGGAAGCATTGGTCTTTACTTGATTACTCCGAACAGCAGGAGGAAGGCACAGATTATTTTCAATGCTGTGTGGTCCTTGCTTGTGTCGTGCCAAACTGAAGCTGAACAGCAGCTTGTTAATGAAAAGGTGGATGCAGCAATTGCGGATCCAACAATTATCTGATAGTTATCAACAGGTGCAAAGTCTGAAACCAATAAAAATGTGAACTCCATCCCGCAATAGCAGTCTCACCACCATGAGCAGAACAAACAATTCAAGCAAGCGTTTCTCTTGGTGCCTTCTCAATACCAGAATCAGTCATTTTCCAGACGTCAGTAGTTGGACCTGCTGCAGTTGATTGATGGATTTTAATGTAAATAAATGGTGTGCTTGCATCCTCCTTGGACACCCGAACGGTTTGCAGAGGTGCCTGCCCACCAAAACTAGAAGTGGGATTTCCAAGTATCTGATGAAGAACGTCAGGCTGAAGGGATGATTTCCAATGTCGAACCCTCCAACCTGTGAGCGAAGGACCCTTATCTGGATCATAAAGGGGGGGCCATGTATTAAAGAATTACAGCTTTGGTAAATCCAATTATCTTAGGATAAATAAAGTGAACACATAAGAATCAGCCCCAGAACCATCCCATATCTAGAGAACTTGTCATGGGAGGTGACTAGCTCGAATCCTGGAATATAAAACTAAAAGAATAATGTATAAGGGCAATTGTGGCTGGACTTACAAGTATTTTATGTTTCATTGCAGTAACAAGGCAAAGTGATAGCACCTAAAAGTTGTCAAAGAAAATTCATATCTAGGATAATGGAGGGCGAGAGAAGGAGAAACCGATATAACATTTTATGAGCAAAAGACAAATCAAGAGAACAATCCGAAAGCTTAAAATCAATTGATTGTACAGTTTTCTTCTGCTTCAAAAACACTTGTCTTTGGCAGCATGTCCTTCTATCTGACATAGGTAAGGGTTTCCAGTCTCTGAATTTTTACTATCCACGTATATATGATTCAGAGTTCAGACTGCTTCAAAATGAACCTAACAATGATTCCACATTAGCACAAATTGGTAGCTGAATAGACAAAAGAAGCTGCTGCTCTCATACTTCATCAAGCCTAAAGGAATCAATTACAGGAATATACTGATCCTTCCTCATGAATGTCGTCAAATTCTTCAAAACTGAATGAATATCAGCTGCACTAGGATGAGATGTATCCCCAGCAACAAACAAGTTTGTTTCTTTTCCTGTGACGATCCAGCTACATCCGGGCATCTTCTTCACTCCTTTTTCTCTCATTTCCCTTCTCAAACTGTTAACCTCATTCCACTTTCCTAATGCAGCATATATATTAGAAAGTAACACATAGGGTGAAGAATTCTGGGGTTCCAACTCAATGAGTTTCTCAGCTGCCAGCCTTCCCCTAACATCATCTCTATGTATTCCACAAGCACCTAGCAGTGTAGCCCAAATCTTAGAATCTGGTTTAAAATTTAGTTTGTCAATGAATTCTTCTGCCTCTCTAAGGAAACCCCCACGACCTAGAAGATCAATCATGCAGGCACAATGATCTACTCTCGGACGGATCCCATAGTAATTTACCATACTGTCAAAGATCTGACGACCTTCAGAAACCCTCCCTGCATGACTACATGCAGTCAGGACACCAAGGAATGTAACATCATCGGGTAAAACATGTGTTTCCTTCATTTCATCAAAAATTCTTAGTGCATCTTCTGCATAACCATGTTTTGCAAATCCAACTATCATAGAGTTCCAGGAGAAAACAAAATTTTTATTACCCATTTCATCAAAAACTTGAACAGAACTTTTCACATCCCCGCATTTAGCATACATGTCTACGAGGGCACTACCTGTTAACTCATCTAAATAGTAGCCAGTGTGAAAAACGAGAGAATGGACCCCTCTACCATCTCTCAATGAAGATAAGAGAGCACATGCTCGAAGGACACTAACAAATGTAGCCTGATCTGGTAGGGCATTGTAGCTACGCATTGCTTGATAGAAATGCAAGGCATCCTCATTGAAGTCATTTTGAGTGTGTCCTGAAATAATAGCAGTCCATAAAACTGTACTTTTGGGATTCGGGAACTCCGAAAAGAGAATATTTGCATCTGTATTTCTCTTCGAATTCATATACATGCCCAGAAGAGAGATGCCCAGAAACTCATCATCATGTAAAAGGCCCATCTTTACTATAACACAGTGGAATTGTGTTCCCAGATTGAACTTATGAGGTCCATCACATCCATCTAAAAGACTTGCAAAAGTAATTTCAGATGGTTTTAATCCTTCAGCCTGCATCTCTCGATACAGAATAATTGCTTTCTCTAAATTGTTTTGAGCATATCCAGCAATTAGAGCATTCATGGAAGCCACACCTCGCACAGGCATACTAGAGAGGACTTTATGGGCTGATTCAGTATCTCCAGTCTTGGCATACGTGTCAATAAGTGAGCTACCTGCATAAATACTTGTTTCCAAACCAACTTTGACTGAGACACAGTGTACCTGTTTCCCTTGTTTGATACGTTGAACATTCGCACAGGCGCTGAGTATACTGGCCAGGGACACTTCATCAGGAATAATCGCACACAAAATCATTTTCCGAAACAAGTTAAAAGCCTCAATCATATCCCCTTCCTGCACATATCCAACAATAATCGCATTCCAAGAAACATTGTCTCGAGTCCTCATGCGCTCAAATAGTTGACTTGCTTCTGTCAGTGCCCCAGACTTGGCATACATATCAACCAATGCATTTCCCACAAATAAGTTTGATACTAATTTGTTCTTGATAATGACCGTATGCAACTGACAACCCATTTCCAGATATTCCAAGCAAGCACATGAACTCAAAATGCTAGTATAGGTAAAGTCATCAGCATGAAAACCAGAGCTCTTCATTTCAGAGAACAATTCCAACACTTTATGGGCATACCCATTCTGTGAATAACCTCCAAGCATGGCATTCCACAAGACAATATTCCTCTCATCCATAGAGTCAAACACTTTATTCGCAGCTTCCATTTTTTCACACTTGGCATACATACTAATCAAAGAACTTCCCACATAAATATTAGAATTCAAACCCTGTTTAACAGCCTCTGCATGAATCATCAAGCCAAACTCAAGAGCAGCTAAACTAGAAATGGCACTCAACACACTTCCTAACGTGGATCTCGAGGATTTAACACCAGCTTCCCTCATTCTTAGGAAAAACTTTACAGCTTCTGCCTCGTAGCCTCTCTTGGCGTGCCCTGAAATCATCACATTCCATGCCACAACATTAGGAGACGGCATTTGAGAAAACAATTCACATGCATCAACAAGCCTTCCAAGATGAACATAGGCATTTATTACAGTCACAGAGGCCACCTGGTCCGGAACATGGCCAACTTTCTTCATCTTCTCAAACACCTCCAATGCCGCCTCAGGCAAACCAGCTTTAACATACCCAGATATCATTGATGTCCAAGAAACCGTATCCAGATCAACCGCCCCATCAAAAACCCTCCTCGCATCACTCACATTATTACACTTAGAATACATCTCAATAAGAGCACCTTGACAAAACAAACGCGACTCAAGCCCAACTTTAACAACTTTACAATGAATTCGCCTACCATAACTAACATCCACTGATCTTGCACAAGCAGATAAGACCATGGCAAATGCAAACTCATTAGGCAACACACCAGAATTGCACAACAAAGCAAAAGTCTTAACAACGTGATAAAAAGACCCACTATCCAAATACATGGATAAAATGGAATTCCACGAGAAAACATCCCTCTTTTCGAGCCTATAAAACACCTTCCCAGCCAAGCCTACATTGCCACACTTGGCATAAAGATCAACAATTGCATTCCCCAGCAACCCTTTTGAGGCCAGCCCGAATTTGATGCTGTGAGCATGTATAATTCTGCTCGTTTTCGACCTTTCGTCGAACAGGTGGTGGGTGTTTATTCGTCTGCATTCTTGGAGGCATATCTTCAAGAGATGGGTATGTATGCCATTTGAGGTTGGGTTAGTTGAGTCGGAGGATGTCTTCAAGAAAGTTGAGTAGTGAAGAAAGGAGTGTGCATTTGAGTTGGGTAATGATATCAACAGAAATCTAGGTCTGGGGCGCATCGACACGGGACCGTAGAGGTGGTGGAGGCGGAAGTTGAATCAGCTTATTATTTTTATTTCATAAACAACTTGTAATAATAATAATCCTATATTTTAATTATCCTCAAAAATTATTTGAAAACATTTTGAATATAAGACTTGATTCTATTATTTGTTCACCACTGTAATGTTTTCCTTGGTTGAGATGATGATGACCGATTCACGTTAGTTTCTTCAAAGCCAAGAATTTTCACGAGATTCATAGAGAGAATTCCGACTAACGTTTTCTGTTTGAATGGAAGATTGGTTGAGTTATAACCAGTCTTTTTCGCGAGACAACAACAGGAACCAGATATTAGAAACGTTGAAAATTTAACAGATATTTCGGTCAGAACCCCTGAATCGACATGAATGAATCAATATCTAAGACACTGTGGCTCTAGCTCATCTTTCTAATCATGTACAACTATCAACACAACACCGATTTCCGAAAAAGGGTCACCAATTAACCATAAATATTTTTCTAGTGAGAAAAATTCTTCTTGTTTGCGGACCTCTGATAGAACATATTATACAAGGAAACATGTGATTCTGCCTACTACTACGCTGGATAGACTGGTACAAAGCTTTCCATGGTTATTGTGAATGAATTCGTCAAAATTCAAGCAACAGTACATTATCTGCAATGGCATTCTCTTCGAGGAAACAACCTTGACCTTCTGTCTCAAGTGTAGCATATCCACCAGGATGACAACAGATTGTATACAGTTCGACAATGTGGTGTCTCCACCTGTTTCGCGTCATGTTCAGGTCAAATCTGGATCACTGGCTGCAATACAGGTCCGGATTGGATTTGTTTCTACAAAAGATGATTGGTATAAATCCTATTGATGAGACAGCCGAGTGTCATCTACACAACTCGAACCCATGTTCCACCGCACATGGGACAGCCAAACGCCCATCGGCTAATCCACCAAGCTTCTCGATCATTTTGATTGGGTGGATTGGCTGAACCTGGTGAAGCAAAGGCTGAAGTCTGACGCAAACACCTTATACACTGCACCAAGTGACCAAAATAATGAGATAAGAGAGAGAGAGTGCGAGGGAGGGAGGACAAAGAAACAGAAATATACACACTTTTTAAACACAAAGCCACATAATTATAAGTAGCGCCTCCACTTATATCTTTAGACTCTGAAGTTTTCTTGTCCCTCTGAGATACGCAGATAGCTAACAAAATACGAGCATCATTCAATGTAACAACGAATCTACACCCAATATATTGTGGATAAGGGAAAAAATTTGTAAGAGAACATGCAGTTCACAACTAATTCTATAATAGACTGGGATAGAACTGAAGTTGCATATGTTGGATCAACTTGCCTACATCTTTACTGAAATTGCATATGTGATAATCACTACCCGTTTACAAACACAATCAGTAACACTTGGTTGATGCCTTCCAACCAAGTCCCAGATACTATAATTTCAGGGTATCTTTTATTATATTAATGTCTATTCAAGATTCTAAGTAACAAAAACCTTCAAAGCACATACTCTCTTAAGACTCAGGAACACACATGCAAGATAAGAAGTGGAATCCAATGAGTTGACAAAACTGCAACATTTGATCCTTCACTTAGGAGAAACTTGGATGAAAACCTAATCAATGGTATTCTCGTTGTTTTTGGAGTACAGAATAAGAATGTTTCCCAAGGCCAACAGATCTTATTCAGTTGAATGACACTATACATAACTTAAGCATCTTACAAGCTCAATAACCAATAAATCAAAAGATTGGTATAACAAGCATCTTTTCCTTTTAATATACATTATGTTTAATCAAAATTAGAGAGACAGGTAAAAGTGAGGGGACTATATTCCATACCTTGAACCAAACCCCTTCAAGACCAGTCTTCCACACAGCTGTAACAACATCTCTACGAGATCCCATTATACCAAGATAAGCCCCCAGGCCCACAGAAGTATTCAAGCCAAAAGCTGCATCTCTTTCAGACATCCGACGCTTCCTAGGCCACAAGCCATGAGCACCGTAATAAACATCACTGTTTCCCAGCAAGTTAATATCAAGCGAATCGACAGAATTAGTTAGCTTGGGACTATCATCTACAGGGCCCATATCTTCTGGATCAGACCATGGCCCACCAAACATATTTCGTCTGTGCCACTCTTCGGCAGGAGGGTGGAGTTCCAATTCACGGAGTAAAAGTCCAGCAGCATCTGCACCTCTGGGCCGAGGCATATTCTGCATACAAAATTTAGCATGGAAAATTGAAGATAGGAGAAAGAGCATTCCATGTTGCGAAATAGAAGACAAATGAAGATTTAATAAATACACAAACTACAAGGCAAGACATAGTCGAGGTCAACACCTAGCATTTAAGCATTAGGAGACCTGCATGCCATTTAAAATCCCTGACACCTGAAAAAAGCATCAGCTAAATGGTGTAAATAGAGTTAGTTCTTTTCTTTTCATCTGGTCTAAGCATGTTTGCTTATATCTAACAAACAAATCCACTTATTCAGTAGATTTAAACTGTTCGTCCATTAGTGAGAGAGATATTAATCTTTGGCAGGATTATAATCCTTTATATATGGTCATAATAATCCTGCAACATTTAAAATTTATACATGTTGAAGTAGTTAATTTCTTAACAACTTAAACATATTAAGTTGAACAGTTAATAACATGATATCATACCATTATTTTACTATGAGTGTCTAGGTTTTAGTCCACCCAATGTGAATATTATCATCTATTATCTAAATTTGTTATGGGATTGTAGTTGGGTTAAGCCACACGACAACTCCATTGGTCTTGGACATGAGAGATTGTGTTATAGTGCTACTATTGTAGTATTGTTTGTTACTTTTCTATTAACTTAAACTTTCAAGTTGAGCAATATCTAACAATACAAGAGTAACTCGGCATTGCTAAGACTATATGAAAGCCAATCTTACCAAGCTACCTAATTACCAATGGTATTAACAAAACTTAAACAACATACATAATACCTGCATATGGGGACCGAGCGATGCTTCTACAACCTCAGGCAACACAGTATAATTGCCATCAATATAATGCAGCCGCACCTGAATGTTGCTGCTCCCAACCTGTGAAACTGGTAATGGGTGCGAAAGAGCTGCTGTACGCCGACAGAGATCCATAAGTATGAGGAAAAGGACCTTCACCTGCATGACAGAAACACATGAGGTTATTCATCTCAAATTTAGGGTTGCATTAAATCCTCATAGAGCACAACTGTCAAATCATCAACAATGACCAAAACAATCAAAGCAAATGTAAAAACTTCACACATCAACATTAAACTCCAAACACTTTTTCCCAATTGAGGATTGGACAACAGAAAATTAGCCAGATGGAAAAACATAATCAATATAAGAACTAATTGAGAGCATGTTAATGAGGAGACTATATACCAAAAAATCAGTTTCTACCTCTTCAAATGTGTATCCTTGACCAGCATTACCAAACCCCAATTTTGGCCGGCTAGCAGGACCATCTTCAACTCCTTTTGCACCAGGAACGGCTTGACCTGCTCTAGCCACCTGACCTTCATCTGACCTGACCATGGATGATGATGGTTTTGCAGAAACAGAATTGATTTCCTCCGCCTTACCAGGGGCACCCGGCTGAGACTTTTGCATATTTGCATCAGTGTTTCTCTGAGCAGCACCCAAAAGGCGGGATTGTTGAGTTCGCCGGAAGAAAAAACAAAAAAGCAGAAGTTGACATAATCTATGAAGGAAATGGCAATCCCCAATAAGCCTAACAGCTGGAGTACCAGGAAAAGTCCCTGTGTTGATACTAATTGGCATAAAGGATGATGGACCACTTATGGGGTTCGAGGTTGAATTGGACACTCCATCAGTGGTGCTACTGATCTTAGCAATTGCACCTTGTACCCACGCTTGCATCTGGGTGCTCCCAGTGGAACTTGTTGTACCACTTTGACCAGCTGCAGAATGTTGTATTACACAGTTAGAAAAACACTGCAATGTTAACAACAAAAATAAGGACAACAACGGAAGTAGGGCAGAGTTCCTCATTTATAGTGACTTCGGCGATTGACAATGTCTGATGCCAACTCAAATGGTACATAAGACTGACTGGATTCAGTCTCATTCATTTTTTTTTTATTTTTTATTTTTTATTTTTTTTGCTTTTCTCAGATACGAATGAAAAACTCAAACAATATAAATGAAGAATGAACCACAAAACTCAACTTTCAAGAATAGAGGCGCTTACAGACCTTGACTCGTTGCAGGAGTTGCTGAACTTTGGGTTGGACTAGCTACCATATTGCGATTGCTGCCAGTGCCAGCAGTAACAGCATGACTTGCCAATGTGCGACAGAAACTTGCGTAACGCCGCAAGCGTGTAATAAAATGTGAAGCTAGATCAAGAACAGCATCGACATAAGCCTGCAGTACATCACAACAATTAGAATAGACAACCAAATTAAACAATCATACCCAATTAAACTAATTTTTTATCCCAAACAAGTCAGATCAACATCTTCAAAAACATATCCAGCAATATAAATCCATGATACCATTCAGTACATGAGCTAATGAGGAGGGACACCATAAAACAGCCCAATGACAATGCTTATACTAAGCAGCACAGAAAAACAAATGTGGTTGTTCCTAAAATATTTGGATTGTTTCAGTTCCAGCTATGATGGTATAACCCGATTCCATATCATACTACGGCCTTGACTAGCTGGAATATATTCTTAAGCAAATGAAAGAGAAGTCAAGAGAAAGCAAAAATCCTGACTGCGAAACGGGAAAACAGCCAGCACTTAAAAGGCAATACCACAGTACTGACAACATGTGGAAAATCAAAGAAGTAATCAGCAGTAGCAGCTGATCTACATGACTACAAAATTCAATAAAAATAATGATACAGGACAAATTAGGAAATAATGTTAAGTTTTCCTATTTCAATTAGTTTCAAATTAGGAAATTAAATACTTGTTAGTCAAGAATATTTGTTTCCTTATTAGTTGAGGAACCTATTAATTTTTTTTTTGATAGGAAACAAAAATTTATTAATAAAGAAGAAGGAAGATACAAAAGTGAATCAGAAATCCACCGATAGAGAAACAAAACTAAAACTTAAACTTAAGCTAGAAAACAAAAAAGAAAAAACAATTAACAAATAACTGCCTTCCAATCTAGCATAATTAAAAATAGAGATAGATATTTGAATTCTATACTAGAAGAAGCCCACAAAGAAGCTAAGTAATACACTTTGTCCCCTAGATAAATCTCCCCCTCTTCTTTCTCGTCGAAGATTCTTTTGTTTCTTTCCTCCCAAATAACCCATAAAATGGCAAACACTCCACAATACCAAAGAATAGTAGCTTTCTTTCCATCTCCTAAGGCTTTGAAGTCTTCCAATAAGAGGGAACGTATCGAATTAGGAGCAGCCCACTTCAAACCAACTAAAGAAAGTAACTTATTCCATAACAAACTAACCACTGGACAATGAAGAAAAAGATGATCCAAACTTTCTCCCCACCTTTTGCACATAATACATCGAAAGGGAGACCTTGCATGAGGAACCTATTAATTAAGCCTCCTTATTAGCTTAAGAGTCCTATTAAGATTAGGGTTAGAAATATTATAAATAGGTTGGAGTTTTTGTGTTTAGTATATTTTTCATGAATTTTCTTCCGTAATAAAACTTTGAGTTTAGTTTTATCTTAGTTTAAGTTTATTCGTTTCAATTTCGAAACAATTCGAAATATCAAAACGAATAAACTCAAAATAACATAACTAACATAATAAAAACTAAACAGAAAATTCATGAATAACATACTAAACACAAACGACTCAAACCTATTTATAATATTTCTAATCCTAATCTTAATAGGACTCTTAAGCTAATAAGGAAGCTTAATTAATAGGTTCCTAAACTAATAAGGAAACAAATATTCTTGACTAACAAGTATTTAACTTCGTAATTTGAAACTAATTGAAATAGGAAAACTTAAACATTATTTCCTAATTTGTCCTACATCAAATAAAAATGAACACTGGTAAAGGAAAATAAGAACTTAAGAGTACACCTGAATGCTTGAAACAAGGGCAGGCTCAACAGCCATTGCTTCAGGTTCTATGCCAGACAACGTATCAGCAGTTGCATGCCATGGTTCAGCTACTAGAGCTGAAGGGTTTATTAAAGCCGACTCAATTCCTTTTCCAAGCATATCCAGTAACAACCTTGCTTGCATATCTAGAACCATTGCTCTAACTTCTTGTGCATTTGTACCTTCCAATAGCCTGCATTTTATCCGGTCCAGACTCTGCAATGCACAA
Organism: Nephelium lappaceum; assembly: GCA_021234005.1. NCBI lineage: Eukaryota > Viridiplantae > Streptophyta > Magnoliopsida > Sapindales > Sapindaceae > Nephelium > Nephelium lappaceum. Next base: position 15,162,892 of record CM038010.1, read on the forward strand.
AGACAAGTTTAACTTAAACAAATGGACAAGTCTACATAAATTAGGCCTAAAGTAGATAAGCCAATGATGCATGAATATAAAAAAAATGCTTTCCCCGATTCCTAGCTCCATGCAAAAAAATGCAGGAGATGACAGTGGTACAGTAACCAGTTTCGTTGAGAAGCAGACCTTTGGCCTATGCAATAGTTTGAAGAAACCAAAGTGTGATCAAATTCAGAGGTCAGACAACACTATGATTAAACTTTTAAACTAAGCAGCTTAAGACAAACAACAGTACGTCATCTATGTCTTTTCCTCGCAAAAACTTCTAACATCTAGTGATATCTGTTCTGGACAGCTCTGAGGAAAATTTAGAATTTTCAGTCAGCTGGACAAACAAAAGAACAAGGAGTCTGCCTAGGTGAGATTTCAACACATGCAACTTGATAGCAGATTCATCATATCAGTGTACATGGATTATCAATCAATAATAGTTTTTTTCAGGCTTTAACAATGCTACAAGTAAAATTGTGATAGTATCATAAATAATTTTAGAAAATAATTTGACATATTATCTTTAATCTAAAATATTATCATTTATATAAACTAAATAGGTAGAGAAAATGGAAAACACTCAAACGAAATGGAAGATGATTGCTAAGACTATGGCATGGCCCCAAGTGAGATCAAGAACGTAAGTGTCAAAGATAAAGAATTATCATAACAGGCCATGTCCAAGATCATTAAACATCGATGAAATGCTAGCACTAAGAACTGTTGAAAACACTCCAGTATTGCAGTTAACCATTGAACCATGAGGCATTGAGATGGTAGAAGTTCAAAGAAACATACAGGACCATATTGTTGCCGGTGCTGAATAGAAGGCAGTGAATGAAAATCGGCATCCAAGACTGCAATAACACTATTAAGAGAAACTGAAACAAAACAAAAAGTACTATCATCAGCTGTCACACATCATAACAGATATTTTCATTAAGACTGCATGTTGGAATAAAACTCATCATGACTGATTTTCAAAGAAAAAGAATTGTTATAATTCATGAAACACACAATATAAATATTACCACAAGTCTAACACTCTTACCAATGCCATCCTCAGCAGCACTTTGAGTACAACCAACGGCATCCCACCAATCCACATTAACCAAAAGGCTCCACCAAAACCTGGTCTAACAAAACAAATAATTAGCATCATCAAACACAATATTGAAATGATAACCATCCATTAAGCTCGTATAATTTAGTTCTCTTAGAAAAACTAAGCACAAGTTCTCCAGACGAAACAGTAATGCCAAGGCTAAAAATTAAAATTTATATATATTAATGAACAAAGGAAATGTTTCAAACTTACATCGGATTCAAGAAACAACTGGCATAAAAATAGTAAAGCAAGATAAAATAAGAGACGGATAATATTCTCAGGACAATTTCAATTTCTTACATCGAATATGAGTTTATAGAGAGAAATACACAATGTACATGTGTTTTATATTTATTACATGTATTTACTAAGTCTAATGTGATCCAAAGTATGCATAATACATGGATTAAAAGATTACGATAACTATTTTCAGTATAGTACCTCTCAGCAATTGCACGTTCCCAGGTAGAAGTATTGGTCTTTACTTGATTACTCAGAACAGCAGGAGGAAGGACACGAATTATTTTCAATATAGTGCGGTCCTTGCTTGTGTCATGCCAAACGGAAGCTGAACAGCAGCTTGTTGCTGAAAAGGCAGGTGCAGCAATTGCAGATCCAACATTTATCTGATAGTTATCAACAGGTGCAAAGTTTGGACCAGTAAATATGTGAACTCCACCCCTTAGAAAGGCAATAGCAATTTCACCACCATGAGCAGAATAAACAATCCGAGCAAGTGTTCTAACATCACTTGGCAAATCAAAGGGATCAAAACTGACTCTTGGTGCCTTCTCAATACCAGAATCAGTTGATTTCTGCACATCAGTGGTTGGTCCTGCCACAGTTGGCTGGTGAATTTTAAGATCATTAAATGGTATGCTTGTATCCACCTTAGACACCCAAACTGTTTGCATAGGTGCCTGCCCACCGAAACTAGAAGTAGGATTTCCAAAAATCTGATGAAGAACGACATGCTGAAGGGATGATTCCCAACGTTGAACCCTCCAACCTGTGATCGAAGGACCCTCATCTGGATCATAGGGGGACATGTACTGTCCTGCACATGTTAAATCAATTACGACTTCGGTAAATCCAATTAATGTGAACACATGAGAATCAGGCCCCAAATCCTCCAATATCTAGAAAAATTGTCATAGGAGGTAACTTGCTTGAATCTAAGAAAATAAAACTAAAAGTAAGAATAACATAGCAGTGCAATTATGGCTGGACCTTATAAGGATCCAATATTTTATTGAGGAAAAAGGCAAAGCGATGGCACGTACAAGTTGTCAAAGAAAATTCATACCTAGAATAATGCAGGGAGAGAGGAGGAGAAATTGACACATAATATTGAATGAACAAAAGACAAATCTTGGAGAATTTTGAAATGAAAATACCATGTGGAATCAGACAACAGACAAAGGTCACTGTAAGGCCCCATGAGGATCTATCCTCTTTAAACTAGCTGACAAGAAACAAAATTAAAGGGGAAAAAAAGACATTGAGATCTAAACCACAATGGTTTTCCAATTATGTCCATCTACATTCTCATCCAAACCCCAAACCAGTAATATATGGAATACATATCATTATCCAAGTAATATCAAAATACTACATGTGAAAGGATAGAAAGCCTATTCAGTTTTGATTGACCCTGCAATGCTTGAACAATCGCCGGGATACTCGTAACAAAATGACTGAAAAAGAAAAATTACAGTTCTCTAAATTGGTTAGCTTTGCAAGTATGGTAATGGAATGCAAGTGTCGTTGTTGACCCAAAAAATAATCAGTTAAGCAATCAATCTGCATCAAGATGCACAACATGATCAAGACATGTCAAGAAGAAACAGATGCATTCCCCAGAATAGCAACAAGATTATTCGGAAACATAAGATAAATTTTAAGGACAGAAAACAGATAAGTACCCTCAACTATTACAACAGCTATAACAGAACCACCACGGGTTGGATCAAAGGCAACTGCAGTTACTCCAGAGCCCCATGTAGTAGTTGCTACAGATTGAGCTGCAGCCTCAGGACTAACATAAGCAGAAAAATTTGAAACTGGTGAACAATGGAGGGAAACTGCATCACTGAAATCTTGATCTGTCAACTTTGTTCCTTGTTTTAATTCAGATAACAAGTACTCTTGCCAGCTGAATAAATACGCAGCCAGAGGAGCAAAACCCTGCCCACTTGGGTGGATTAACAGAAGGTGGAACGCCATTGCTAGTACTTGTCTTTGGGGTTGCATTAAATCCATTTCCAGGGCCTGGAGTAACCTCCCAAACAACGACAGTTGAGGGATTTACAATCGGAACGCCTGCCACATGCATGGCACCACTGTCTGTTATGATAGCATCAGCAGCCATGATCCCACTAGGCCCAGCACCCAAGAGTCCTTTGCTTGTGTGAAACCACTTAGATGCAGTGCCATTCTGACTCGGTGGCCACTGAGACCAGTGAAGTTGAACAGAACCTGATGAGAAAACAGAGCATACACACAGAAAATTTGGCCACCTATCTGGAAAAGATAACAGATATTTGTGTCAGATGATATGTCTAAAGCAGGTGCAACTCCCATAAGAAAAATTGTAGAGAAATAAAGAAAATGACAACGTTTTGAATAAAGACAAAATCATACAAAGCAATTTAGTGGATTAGCAATATAAGTTAGTTGCATATATTAATTGAAACTATGAAATCCATTTTATCACACATATTGATTAAACACTGTAATCAATAAAGTTTGTCACATATCTTAATTGAACTAAGAAGAAAATCTACTTTAAAAGAAAATTTTGTTATCTTGATTGAAGGATATAATATTAATTTTCTCAATATATTTGTTTACAACTAACATTACAGTGATCAACTTTATGTTTTCCATATATTGCATCATCAAAAGGAAACAGTAAACTTCACAACATGAACATGTGTACCTAAACAGCAAAGGTGTAAGTAATCATTTAAAAATTCAAGCATATACTAGCTCATGCAATCATCTGCACAAACCATTATTTGGAACGGTTAAATGAAGTATATTTGTAATACAGTTCAAGAACCTTATCTCCAATCTAAAAGAAAAGGGTAAATCAGTCAACCAAATCAAGAAACAATTATCTGTTTGGACTCCAAGGATGAAAGATACAATATGTCTTCATCTCAAGTTCTTCCTAGGAAAAGCCAGAAACCCTATGAGTAAAAATATTCAGTCTCTAGGGTAGTAAGACTCCAATTCCTCTAAGGACAAGTGGCCCTACCAATACTTTGCTTTAATGAAGTTCCCTCCATCATTAAAACAATTATTAAAGTAGGATGAGATAAGAGGAATATGCTTATTACAAAGTAGCAACAATGTAATGCAATAATGTAACGTCCAGTTTGCTTTCACGTATCACGTGCGTTATTGTATATCACAAACATATTAGTGTAAGTTGTAATGCTCACTTGTATGGCACTAGAAAATTTTGCATTCTCTCTTTGTATGTAGTAAATCAAAGTTTTTCTCTGTTTGTTATCTTCTTCATTCATTTGTTTCTTCTCAATCATTAAATGTTTGTGTTTGGTATAAGACTCTTTATATAGCAAGACACACCAACACGCATGTGACACACACATACACATATTTGATACAACAGGAAAAGCAATAGATATGCTCTATTGCTTTACATTAGTTCTACTTTGTAAAAAGCATATTCTCCTTGTCTCTCCATGTTTTAGTAATGGAAGGAGCTTCATTAAATCAGATTGTTGGTAGGACCATGTGTCTTGGAGGAAATGGAGTCATATCGCCATGGAGATTGAATAATTTTTACAGCTAAGTACAATGAGATTCCAATTTGTCTAAATATAACGGCAAGCAGAATATAATGTCTCTGGATGCAGGAATCAACAAACGAAAATCAAAACTCCTCTTAGTGATTATTAGAAACATTTATGAATCAACAAGAACAAAACCTGAAGTTTGACACTGTTGTGAAAGGAATTTTTCTTCAAAAATTGATTTTGCGTTTGGAGGACCAGTGGATTTTGAGGAAAGCCACCTATACTGATCATCAAACAAATAAAACAAGACAAACGTGCTTAGAAAGCAAACATGGAAAAGGAAGACAAGAGTTGTTAGAATCATCGTACTATGACAACAATCAAATACATACTGGAGACACTCCTGAGAGCCATTTGGTAACAACTGCTATATCCTGCCGCCATTCGTGCTCACGCTGCCAGCTGCTAGCATCACGTACCAGATTGGCTGGCCCCTGTATACAAAGACCAATAGTACACTTAAAGAGAACATATAACTGAGAAGCAAAAAACATAAATCCAATTACGTCATTGAAAAGAAAATTAAAAAAAAAATAAAAAAAATAAAAGAATAGAAATGAAAAGAAAAAAGCAAAACATGTTAAGAAGTTGATTGTGGAAGAGGCAACTATGTAGAGGATTTTAAAAAAATGATTCAGCGAGGTTAGCTTACATGAGAAGGCTGAGTCCAGATAGTTATCCGCCCATGAAAATTAGCTATTAATAAAGCACGAGGACATGAAGTAGGAGACCATTCAATAAACTGAACAGAATCACGAGGAGAATCTGCAAAAAGTATTCAATACAACTAATTACATTCACAATATTGGAATTCAATTAAAGAGAAATAAGAAACTTAAAACCATCATAGAATGTGACAAAACTATTAGCTACATGAACTACAGTTGGCATATTTAGGGCCATTCTAACAACTAACCCACTTGGTAGATGCTAATCATCAAGCATATCTATTACACTTAAAAACAGTAATAGCAACAATCAATATTGCTAAACACATGCTCATCATAAAAGTTTCAAGAGCTAATAGCTTATGAAAGGTATTTGGTTCATCCAATCATGGTTTAAGTTTCAAACATATTTTTATAAAATGACCATATGAGACATATTTAATATCATCCCACTGAGAAGCTAGCATAACCAATAGAATTGTGTAATACCACAAACAACAGTTCTATCTAGTTGCATCTTCAAAAATGTACACATGACATGTTCATCACCAGTAAACATAAATGGACTGAAACTAATTGCAGGTAGTAATCTACATCAAAAAATAAAGTAGTAAAATACCAATATCTTTGCTACAACAAAGGCCTTGTGAAATTAGGAAAAGAATGACTTAAATTAACATCCACTAACGTCTACTAGGAATTCTAACTTAGTCTCAGTAGCAGAACTTTAAAATTGATCTCATTTCATCAACATCTGGAAATGCAATGAAAAAACAACATGTCCTAGAATCAAAGAATATATGGTTGACCCAGATTCAAAATCCCAATCTTATACATAATTTAGTTTATTATTTTATACACAATAACCATACCATTAAGCCAATACGACGCTGAAACAAATACATAATTACAAACAACACCAAAATACTAAGGAACTTCTTATATTTATAATGAACATCTTACATTTTTTTTTAAATTTTCCTAATTCATATGGCTTCAGTATAAAATTCAACCACCTATTGCATTCACATAAGCCTCCTTTGGCAAACACTCATTTATTTTTCTTGTTACAAAGAAAATGAAAGAAAGTTGAAAAAATTAATGAGAAGACAAACCAATCGGCAGAGTTAGACTATAGTGCAGGAAAAACAAATGCAAGAGACAATTACAGATAGGATCAAAACATGAACAAAAAGTATGAAAACATGTAACCCAAACAAAAAATAATCATAAAACCAAGCAGTTTCCTAACCTTTTCAAGGTAAATGACTAAAACACTCAGCTTATCAAATAACAACAACACTGCAGTACTGTAACTCAAAACCGAAATCTCATCGCAGAACAATTCAATAAAAGCTGCCAAATTACCTGCTATGACATTGAAAACTGTACACTCAGTCGGTCGCTCAGGTATGACAATATGTATGGGGATCCAAAAGGGTGGATTTGCATTAGAACTACAAAAGCAAACAACATCCACTACAAAAATCATAACAACATTCCCACAAATGCATACGCTAGACTAACTCAAGATATCACTCAACAAAAATAAACCTCTAACGACACTGCAGGAATAACTGAAAAGTGCAACAAGTAAAAGAAACGACCTTGGAATTCTCGCACAGGTTTCTGAAGCGCAAGCTATAGCATTCAACTTGCCACACCAAGCAACAGCACTGCCACCAACAAACAAACAAACAACGAACACAATCAACAACCACAAAGACAACCAATCACTACACAAATTCCACAGTTTCGAATCAAATTTCGTTTCATTAGAGGTTACTAAATCATGATAAGACAACATACAATTGAATGTCCCTCCAATTTTGAATGATATCACTGAAATACCTGAAATTGCGACACAATTCAGGGACGCTCATCTTGTGCTGCAAATTCGACCGAGGCTGTTTAAGCCGAATACAGAACACAGTAGCCGGATTGACCGGAATCCTCCTCCATCGGATCCTCCGGTTTACCCACGACCTCCTCTTCAACGCTGCCGCAAACAACGGCAGCAGCAGCAGCAGCAGTCTCCGACTTCTCCGGTGTAGGCTTGAGGCCGTCGACAGGCTCCTCGTCAGAGTCCTTGGTAGGACTAGTATTAGCAGCAGAAGCAGGAGTATTATTGTTAATAGTAGTATTATTAGTACTAGTAGTAGTATTCATGGTGACCAAAACCCTAATTTATAATTTTTTTAAAAAAAAAAAAAAAAGAGTTTAGAGAGAGAGAGAGAGTGAGTGGTGCAAAAGTCGCAATTGAAGGCGACAGATAACACTGTAGATAGAGAGAGAGAGTGAGTGGGGTTAATGTGTGTGGGGAGGTGGATTTTGAATTTTGTTTTTGTTTTTGTTTTTGGCTTTTTAGGGTTTTGTGAATTTGAGCTGACAAAAAACCATTTGTTTTCAGATTCCAGATTTGGCGACTTGCTTGCTTCCTCCCTTGCCTTCTTTTCAATCTGCTGCCACCGTCTTTTCTTTTCTTTTTTTTTTTTTTTTTGGTTGGTGATGTGTTGTATTGTGTTGTGTTATTGTTGTTGAAGATCTGCTCTCTCGTGTCTATTTAATGGGTGATTAATGATTTTTTTTTTGGAGGGGATTAATGATTATTTAAACTTCTTTCAAAATTTATTTTTAAAGGATCTTTTAATATTAAAGATAAATGTCATTTTTATCACTATATTTTTAAAACAAAAAGATCGAGCTTTTAAATGTATTTTAAAATCGTATCAAATCTTCCCTAATATTTTAAAAAAATATTAAATTAATCTCTCCTTAAGCCTAACAAGCAACGTATATGATAGAGGTAATTTTATAATTTTTAATCGCAACACAAGATATTGATATGTATACAAATAAGATAATTAAAAATAATAATAATGGTCGGTTCTATTAAAATATAAACTAAATTAACAAATATAAAATAAAAATAAAACTTTATCAAATTAATAAAAATTATAAATTAAAAATACAAAAAGAAAAAACACAAACTGAAATCGAAGATTTGAGTTGAATCAACCCAAATCTTCCATATGGAATCTTTAATCTTCTCATCTAGTAAACACCGTTATCACCTTCAATTTGATATCTTCAATCAGCTATTTTCAATCTTCTCATCGAAGACACAAAGCTCATTAATAAAGCCCTAAAAAAAATCTTAACTCTTAGTATGAGTGATTAAACATTTTTCTTGAATCTAAGAGGTTAAGAATTTAAATCTCATTTTTATCCTAAAACACGTGATATGAAAAGTTTTCTATAAATTTAAACCTCCTCCCCACCATATAAAAAAAATGATTTAATATTTATTTATCTATTTATTTTTATATCCAATATCAAAATTTTAAGATGATGTGGTATATGTAGGTTTAAGGTGATGCAATGCATCATAAATTAAGACTTTTAGGTTGGTAATATATTAGAACGGATCATTTGTTAAGAAAGTATACATATAAATTTGTTTTTCCCTTTTGAACATCACATAAAAATCATTTGGTTTTATATTTCCTTTACTTGTTTTATATAATGTTATAACACTTCAAGTGAGATAATGTTGGGCAAAGATTGCTGCTTGCAGAATCAAATTTATGCAAATGCATTTGTGGTGCCCAAAATTGGTGAGTACAGCAATAGATAATAGTGATATGACAACAGAATGTTCAATGTATGGGACTGAATTTTCTATACATCCGATGATTAAACAAATAACAATATCTATCTGCACATAATTCTTATCTCAAATTTAAAAACATTTAATCTTTAATCGAAGGGCTATGTAGTATCAAATCCAACATAAACGGGTTCAATTTTGTATTACCAAATAATCCAACGTAAATAACTGAGTTTTGGAAGCCGCAAACCTCTCCAAACAGAGGTCAAACTAGGATTGGTAATTTTTAATCCAATCCCTTTCAATTCCTGTATACCAAATACAGCCCAGATGTAAAAGCTACAAATCACGCCCGAGTCCAACCAAGCCGTCGTGTTGGGGTCAAACTGGATCATATTTGGCTATTAAGACCCAACTCCATGGCCAAGTTGAGGGCCCAACGAAAGAAGACAACAATTGAAATTTTGATATTAATATAATTTAGAATCATTTATCCTGTTCATGTTCTTCTGACGCCTTCTACTAGACGGATTATGGAGTTTAAAACTCAACTCTTTGTGTTTGAATTTAGAGGCTGAGAAAGTAAAAAAAATTTATGATATATATAATATTTTAATTAGTGTACTTTCAAAATATTTGTCCTTTTAATAATTTTACTTAAAAATAATATTGAATATTTAGAAAAATATTAGTTCGAAGTGTACTTATAATTTGTGAGAGATGGAAAGATCGTCACTCTATCATCATTGGTATCGTTGGATTGGTTAGCTATTTCTACTTCTTCAATATTAAGAGAACTCAATAACATACCAAATTAATGAAAAATTGATTATCACAAATGAAAAAAAAAAAAAAAAAAAAGCATTAAAGATGTATTTCTTTATCAAAATAAATGTAATTCTATCTACAGAGGAATTACTTTGTTTTATATAACTACAAAGTAACAAAGATCCATTTCACACCAATGGTTAAAGATCAGTGAAGACTTTTTGGTCGAAATTAAACACTTCATAGGTCCAAAAATTTATTTCCATAAGCACCAAAAGATACCTACTCTCACAGTACAAAAACATTTCTCATACATGTTAGTAAATATGCATGATAAGAAAACTTCTCATTTATTTGAACCACTAAAGTAAAATAAAATGGACTTAAGCCACTCTTGATCCTCATCCTGTATTATTAGCACAACCCCTAAGCCTTACTTGTACACATTAAGGACGTATAATCGGAATAACACTGCATCTACGATAAGGGCAAAACGTGTCCAAATCTGGTTAAATATTTTGGTTATTCGTGAATATGAAAACCATAACTGAACTCGATTTAAGACAAATGGAACCAGAGAGCAACAAAACACTTTAGGAAACAAATTCCAGAAGATATCTATGCCTTTAAAAACATTTCTAGTGTGACAACCTCATTACTAATTTTCAATGATGAAGACCAAAATTTTTCTAAAGATGAATTTGGTATCCTTGCTTCACACTTGAAGGAACAGTCACTTATTTGCCACGAACTTTGACATTGAGAGTCCATTGCACCTTTCCTTCTGGTAACGGAATGGACCTTGGCAACCGTAGAGGCACCTCATACTCTCCAAAAGTTGACATTGGTGTGGGCAGATGCAGGTTTTCAGGCTCGATGCTGACACACAGTTGCCTTGACACCTTAAAACAGTAAAAGAGGATGTAAGTGGGATAGAAAACCAAAGAATATTAGAACATAAAAACTTACCAAGGAAACAGCAAATGGTTCCAGGACTCATTCTGGGTGTAGGTAAAACCGTTACCCGAATAAGTAGTCTAACAAATGGTGAAAAGCTTCATGTTCACAAATTAAACCACAAATTCCTCAAGAACAATCTATATGAATCTTTAAACTCAAGCCTCTATAAATGCCTTAACAGTTTAACAATATCAATTACAAGATCACGCCTAATTAGAAACTTACTATAACTCTTATGAAAGATATTAGAACACTAGTTTGACAAAGCACAGGGAAATCAATTTTCATTTGCAATCACATATCAAATTCTAAATTAGAGGTTCAAGAATATCAATTAATCTTTAAATGTTGGAAAACCAGATTACCTCAATTATTTTCCAGTAGATTTTAATTCATAATTAGGGAATCTTCCAGTCAGAATATACTTGAAAATTTCAATCAGCAGATCATAAACAACAGAACATCATTCTCAACACAATACTGTGCTATTTATCCACTACAAACATACTTGCAAATCATTTTTACATTCCCGAGTACAGCTCATATGCAATGTGTTACTTAATTTATAGCACATGTGTCGAAGATGAATTCACCGAGTATAAAGTTGACTCATTAGACAGAAAGGACTAAACTAAATTAAAAAATAGCAGAGAATACAAGTAATTCAAAAGGCTAAGATCCTTCACTACTATAAACACAATACGGAACCAATCATTTATTAAGTAGCAAAAGTTCTGTCTTGCTATATATTATGTTTACTGACCATAAGAGAATCACACTGTCAGGGTTTTTAGCATTTCTTACTCAACTGAATAACAGACTGCACAAGTACAATAAAGAGGAAGCCAGCATTATTATTTTTATTTGCAGAAACAATAATAACATCAAACAACAAACCATACCTCAGTCACAATCTCCTCTTTGGTCACAGGCGAATGCAAATGTATGGGATCATCTTTTGATGCTCGAGAACGTAATTTTGCAACATCTGGGAGCCTCCTCAATACCTAGAATACAATCTATCAGATTTTCTAGATTTATGAGCAAAGAACATGTATTTATATTCATGTTTGGAAGCCTAGAAAACCTTTAAAAAATATATCAGCTGCTGTATATAAAACCAAAGATAATTTTGTCCATAATCTCAGATACTTAGAAGATAGGCCACATACTAGCCGAGCATTCTCCAAGCGTCTAGCTGCCTTCTCATACTCTTTTGTCTCATCTTCCACAGTCTTCTTGACTACTTTAACCTCTTCCTCTTCCACAGGTTGGTATATCTGATGATAAGGTTACAAGCACGCACAAGAGCATTAAAATTTTGAAATTTAACTTCAAAAGACATATATATCCCATCACTTAAAAACATTACATGGAAGATTTGATGACACAAGTCAAACTAACAAACCAGGCAAGCAACCTATTTTTTGAAGTATCCAAAAGACAATAAATAAATTCTTCGCCACAATAATTAGCATCAATAAACAACACTTTCATGAGCAAACGGAGTAGCCTATTAATACCTCATGTAAATTCATATGGGGGTGATTTCTTATGGAAATGTATGTTAGAATATTTGAGATATGAGAAATGACATCAGTGAAGTGATAACCAATGCAACATAAGAAACTATCTTCATTAGCTTGAGTTTTGAGTCAAGGTTTTAGCCACTACTCATCAGATTTAAGCTTGAGTTTTGGGTTTTCCTCAAAATTAATGGTTATTACTCATTAGCTGCAAATCATTTTCAAATGTTACAAAAACAGCAAACAGAACAAAATACCTTGCGCTGCTCTCTAATGAGATGAGCATACTTCTCGATATTTGGAACAGCAAGCAATTTGGGCATCAAGTGGTTGCGGAAATATCCAGGAGCAACTTTCACGGTCTCACCCGCATTGCCAAGCTTATCTATTTTCTAAACACATAAAATTAATCAACCAAAAAACACTTAAACTGGCAAAACAAATACAATAAATATCTCACTAGTTCACTTAATTCAATTCACTCACTGTTGTAAGAATAACTTCCAAGCGTCTGTATCTAACTCCTTGGCAAGCATACAATAATGGATGATGAAAAACATGATCCGAACTCTCTTTGACAATCTGCCGGAGAGCATTTCTGCTGTGTTGAATATAAGCCATCCTATGCCTCTTACCAAAATATCTACATTTTAACTTCATCACGTTATTTACATACCATCTTAACAAGTAACAAGCAAAATAACATTAAATCAAAGCTATACTCCCTTCACAACAACATTTCACATAAAAATAGTACCATGTTTAGCAAATTTTTTAATCAAGATCCTCCTCTCAATAATAACAATCACCGCACTGGAAGCATAGACGATATTAAAAACACCAAAGAAAGTATACTAAAACTTCACTGAATAAACCAAATTACTTCTTAGATTACAAATAAGGGGATAAACTTAGATAACAAAATCCCCACAATTTTCATATTAAAAAATAAAAAATTTTTAAAAAAAAATCCATAAACCAAATAAGCTTATAAGATACTACCAGCAGCTCCAATCATTGATATGATAACAAAATGTCAAAATCCCCACAATTTTTATATGAAAGATTGAAACAGTCAGATAAACGAGTGAGGCCAAACACAAGATTGAAACAGTCAGATAAACGAGTGAGGCCAAACACGAAAACTATGACTAAAACTATAACAACAAAAACATAAACATAAAAACAGAACAAACCCACATTCAAAATCATCAAACTGAACGAAAACGAGGTGGGTTCAATTATATTACCGCGAAGGCAGCAGAGGTCTTTCTTGTAACGGCGATGGGACTCAAAAGCACGACTTCATTTCTGCGGGATTGTTGGCTGCTGGTTTGCTGTGTGCGTGTAAGGGAGTGTGTAGCGAAAACGGTGTCGTTTTCGAGGATTTTGAGGTGGAGCCTCCTTCTATTTTTTTTTATAATGAGGTGGAGTTGTGTTAGCTTTATAAGACCCGCGTGTAACCCGTATCCTAACCTCCAATATAGTGGATCGAACAGATCCGAACCAATTCATATTAATTTTTTATGATTACCCTTAGACCTTGTTTGTTGGTCAAGATGAGAAACTCATGTTTGGTCAAACCAAACACCCTTAAGTAACTTATCCCAATTTATCTCAACAATGATTTCATCCCATTCTAATGGGTTAATTCAAACTCATTCAATAGGTAGGTTAGTTTCCTTCATCTTCCTTGTCTGCTCTCTGTCTTTCAGCTTCGTCGTCGCTTGCTTCTAGCGATCATTCTCACACGGCTTCACTAGGTCATTTTGTTCTTCTTTAGTTGTCTCTTTCTTCTCAATTCTTCTCTTTCTTCTCCCTTACATCCATCAAATTGATTCGCTAGCTGAGTTTCGCGTCATCTTCGCTATCGTTCTAAGGTATCAACGCCTCCGTCGTCTCTACCGTCCATCTTGCCGCTGGAAACAACGTGGGTTTTGGATGGATTTGGGGTGGGGGGTGATGAGAGAGGGAGGAGGGTGGTGTGTGCAATTAGAAACGGTGGAGGAAATGAAAACGTATTTTTAAATCTCTAAAATTTTTCTATTTAGTCATTGACAATTTTATTTAAATTTTATCCTGTTCTAATATCATTAAACATGATATAATATTTAAATTAATTCAATCCAATCTCATGTAAATAATTCAATCATATCTCATGTAACAAATGGGGTCTTAGGGATGACAGAATGGATTGGGTCCATCTGGTCTATACTCGCAAATGCAATCGGTTATAGACGAGAACCATATTTTTTTAACTTACAAAAGAATTGGGTCTCTAAAACATGCATCAATAGTGTGTGAGGTACGAGTTTACATGTGAGTCTCAATCAGACTCATAGAGACCTGGTGTTTAAAAACCCTCTACCTATTTTTTTTCTTTTTTGTTGTAACAAAGTTCCTAAACCTAAAAGTTTTGAACAAATATTATGCTCATCTTATAATTCAATACAAATGTTGCTGGTGTAACTAATTTTTGCATCACCATCTTTGTTCGTGTGAGTAAAATAAAAGTGCTTACACATATTATCTCTATCTCTGTCCAACATTGCTATTTCATCTTAAAATCATCTTCTGTAATTTTTGTATGTGTTCTATACTAGCTTTGGAATTGGTTGACTGTATATTAATTTTTATGGTTTTGTTTGGATTTATAATTTTATATCTTTTAAGTATTTCCTTAATCCGTTTTATTGCTTTGGGGTTACTTCGTAGCTCATTTCATTTTTTTTTTTTTTTTTTAGGATCTCCTTTGTCGTTGAGTTAATGAACTATTCAAAACGTCAAATTTTTCCTCCTCGAGGTTTTACTTCGAAAATCTAATGGGGCGTGCATGACTTTTGAAATTAGATAAGAACGAAGGTGTTTACATTCTCTTTTGAACAGAGGACCAATAAAATCTGTACAATTCTAAATAAAAATTCTATGGAATTATATTAAAATACCTTTAAAAACTAACTTCAATATCTCAATATATTTTCAATTCAAATATCAACATAAAATAATCTTTTAATTTAATTTTTTTATGCCACATCAATAATTATTTTAATCCTTAAACTGAACAGTATAATGATTAAACATTGAAATCGGTTTTTAAAGTTAATTATTGAATTAAAAACATATCAATAATTAAGTATCAAAAATCCAAATTTATGTACTCACTGTTAACTAAACTTGGGTTCTTTCGGGGGAAAAAAAAGAGTTTTAAAATTAAACTCGAGTGATGTCTAAGTTGGACTATTTAAAATAAGTGTGAAATGAGGGCACTGTGAACTCTCTCCACAAATCACAACCGTTTTGTTTTTGAAAGGCCACAAATCACAACTCTGCTAATATTTGACCTATCGTTCGACAATTCAAGGCCCACCGGCCAATTGAAGTTTTGACTAATACAATTCTGTTTCTAGACGGAGTGCAAATTTTCCAACACGAACGTCCAAATTAGATTTCAAATGATAAAAGACTCACACGTTGCAACTTGGGATATATCGATGGTTTGGTGTTTTCTGTCCATACATGGACAACAATCACAATTAAATACACATGTCCTATTCATATTTGAAATTGGATCATTATTAAATTGAATAAAAAATTTTTATCCATGTAGTCACATTTACAATTAAGATATTATTAATTTTAGAAAAAAAAAATTAATAAATTAGTTGCAATACCATGTCAAAATTGTGAACATTGAAGATTATTAATATTCGTAATAACATTTATATAATTTAATTTAATTTCTACGGATTGGATTACGGATTACCTAATAAATCCATATGGTAGAAAAAAAAAATCATAAAATAAGAAATCAAAAATTTGTTTGGTCGAAATGGGCTTTAGTGTCCAGGATGAAGAATTATCAGTATAAGCATTCAACATTATACTGAATTTAAGTTATAGTAATATAATTGTTCGTGTTGGGATGTACCAAATACATAATATAAATTTGTGTCGAATAGGTTCTCAAATTAAAAAATGATTATTATTATTATTTTATTTAGGAACAATAATGATTAGTTGAAATAGGTGTACATATATTATAATAGAACTTCTTATTTGTTTATAATAAAGGAATTCCTAACTTGCTGTAATTTCATTAAACTATTGATAGTCCAACTAATAATTGGGTAGCAAATTTTTTTATTTATACATACATTTATATATATATATATATCACAGTTATTTTATAAATAAAATAATTGACATGAAGATTTATCATTATTAACCACTATTTCTATCTATTCGATAGTAAAAATATCCACTCCAGTTATTAAAGATAATTATACTCATATAACGATATATATTCTCATATTTACACTCGACAGATATCTATTAGGATTCGTGTGAGGTTTATTAAGTTTGTGTCTAAAATCAACTAAACTTCTGTTTTGTTGTACACTAATTCAATTATAGACCATTAAAATTCTATTAATCATCGTAGAAATATCTCTGGGAATTCAACAAAGGTTTCACATTGACAATGAACATAAGTAGATTATTAAACAAATACATTAATAAATAAATCGATTACAGAAGTCAAAATGATCGACAACAAGAAAGAAGTGTTGCTTTCAACAGGGGTGCGAAGAGACCAAACAAACGACCCCTGGATGTTGAATTACACGGTTCCAGGCCACCTCCACAAATTCAACATTTCATTTTCTCTCTCCTTTTTCATTTTTAAAAAAATTATTATATCGAACAATATATATATATATATATTTAAAAATAGTCAATTTTAGAACAAAGAAAAACTTGTAAGGTTTTAATGCTCGACAGAGGGTATTATTCTTCTTTGCATTTTACAAGGTATCACCTTAACCAGATAAATAGTCTTCGTTTTTGCTTTTGTATCTCGGTTTTTTTTGTTTTTAAATTATTGTATAGTTGGATTTAGAGTTGACCAAGGTTGTGTTTTGCTTTTGTAAAGCTAAATTTAGTTGTTAGTGTGAAAATGGGATAAGTTAGTGATAAGTATGTTGAATTGTTTGTGATATAATTTTTGAAGTGTGATTTGATGAAGAGTTTATAACATGTTTGTTAAAATTGAGCTGTTTTTTGGTTGTCTTTTGAGGCATATGGTTTGTTGGTCTTATAGTTGAAATGGGTTTGATGATTTGTTCATGAAACAGAATTTCTGATGTGAGATTTTGATTTGGTGTTTAGAGGGTATAGCTATGAGAACTTGGAGTTGGAGATAGCGGCAGAATATCGGATACAGATATGAGTTGCAGCTGCTTTGGTTCCAAGATATGCAGGAAAAATGATGCTCAAGCACAGGCTCTTCATGGCATAGATAGTGAGGCATTTTGTTGAGCTATGATTTCTTGGGATTAACATTCATTTAAAGTGTTATACGAGTCATGCAATTGCAAATCTCTTTGATTGTGTCTTGAATGGTCTATTGCTTGTTTTGTTGCGGTGGTCTTTGTTGTTGTTGTCGGTTTCGTTGGTGCTTTCATGAATACTTGGGCTATATAAATTTGTGGTGGGTGTTAATGAATTCACTGTATTCTGATTTTGTGTATTTGAATTGCATCGATCGTGTTATTGCTGTGAGTTCTGATATAATCAGTGAAGAAAGAAGTCTATTTCGTCACATTTTCATAGCCTTCAATTTATTGAATTATCTAATCTAATAAACTTAAAACTTTTCAGCCTAGTTTAACATTCGTCATACAAATTCTATTTATTCATGTTTCGTAGACTTCGATTTTCTGAATCATATTATCTAATAAACGTAAAACTCTCAGCCTAGTATAACATTTATCTCCTTGTAATAAACAGTGGGTCTCAATTGACATGCCAACCTCACCTTAACTATTTTGAACAGGTTTGTGGCATTTTGCTTATATCACTTTCTATAAATGGAAACCCAATTTAATGACAACGATTTTGGTATGTGTTAGGTTTACTCATGTACTTCTTCCTGAAGGCTTAGGTTTTGATAGGTCAATTTACGGAAAAAGATATTTGTGGGAATTAATTTAAGTGCATAGCAAGTACCATAAGTTAAGTGCATTAGTTTTGTCTGGTTACTATTTCAGATGTTCTTTAGTTCAAAGTTCAGTTATATATATCAGCTATATCATTATCTTTTCTGTCGTGCACCGGTATTATTTTATTTTTCTTTTTTCTGAACGATTTGTTTTGTTGTTTCTCCTTTTTCTGATGCCTAGGGCAATTACTTGGGAATATCAACCATTTTTCCTACAATGAATTAAGATCTGCCACAGAAAATTTTCTGTTAAGCAATAAGATAGGGCGAGGAGGTTTTGGGACTGTTTACAAGGTACACAAAATTTACAGATGGTCTAACATATAAAAAGTCTATTAAGTCAGTAATTCAAAGGATTATCTTCTAACTAAAATTGAGGTCATTCTCCCTAGTAAGTCATGAGATAGATACTTTGAAAATGTCTTGTTTTGATTTTAGGTCCTTCAACAGTTTAATATAAGACTGATTATGAATTGGCTATATTCCAGTTGGAACAAAAAGTTGAAAAGATGTTTATCTATCTGATCAGCTAATTTATAAAATTTCAAACTTATGGCTTTATGTTTGTAGTCAAGATGTAGTTTTCATATGTAAAGAATAAAATGCAAAGTTGTGGTCCTTATACAGCAATGAGTCAGCAATTTACATATTTTCCAGAGAATGGAAAATTGAACAATCTTGAAGATTACATCTAGAATTCTATTCTGGGTGCTGGGTTCAATTAATGTATATACTTGTTTTGAAGACCATCAAGTCATTAATCTGCTGGGTATCGTTGACTTGTTCTTCCTTTTACTTTTCCTTGAACTAATTTATATTAAGGTTGACATTGTGTTCACAGTTTCATCCAGATCATAAGTTACCAACAAATAACCTCGCTTACAAATTGTACTTGCATATGAATAAATAACACCTTATGAATATCTTTCCTGTCCGTCTTCTGTTTCTAACTTTTCATAGCATAACTCTGTTTCGATGTTGATAGGGAATCCTGAAAAATCAAACACGCGTTGCTGTGAAGACACTTTCTGCTGAGTCAAAGCAAGGTGTTCGTGAATTTTTAACAGAGATCAATACCCTAGCAAATGTAAGGCATCCAAATCTTGTTGAGTTGATTGGGTGCTGTGTTGAAGGAAATAAGCGGATATTGGTCTATGAATATGTAGAAAATAGCAGCCTTGATCGTGTATTATTAGGTAAATGGATTAGAAGTTTATGCATGAAAGGTTGTTATACGGATGCAAAGACTGGAAGTATAATCTTCTTTGCTTGTGCTTACAGGTTCAAAGAAAAAGAATATAGATATAAAACTGGACTGGGAAAAACGATCTACTATTTGTATCGGTATTGCTAAAGGTCTTGCATTCCTTCACGAAGAACTTGTACCTCATATTGTGCATAGAGACATCAAAGCTAGCAATATACTTCTTGACCAAGAGTTTAATCCAAAGATAGGAGACTTTGGGCTGGCTAAACTTTTCCCTGATGATATTACTCACATTACCACAAGGATAGCAGGGACAACGTACGTGATCTTCCAACTATCCAGCTCTGTGCTATTTGGTTTTTTCCATCTTGTCTTCCACACTTTGGTTCAATATATAAATAATTGCAGCATGACCTTTTTTTTTTAGAAAAAAATTGTTGTCATGAGTACTAATAAATATCATTGGTTAGTGTCCTCCAATGTGGATAACCTAGATTTAATAGGGAAATAAACCTAGAATTCTCTTGCTATATCATCAATGGAAATAAATTTTAAATTATGTTTAAAATTTATTTCCATTGATTATGTTCATGAAGATGATAGGATTAGGAAAAAAGGGAAATAGATTTAAAATGGGAATCTTTTTACAGGGTTGTCTAAAGTAAAGAAACTTTGACTAGTTTATATTCCGTGGATGATTGTTAGTGAGACCTCTGTTGTAATGTGCTGTATCTACTATGTAATTGATGCCACTGATTTTTCTATCAACTCTTCCCATCCCTTGTCATTATCTTGAATGTGATTGTACTTTCTTGGATCAGTTTGTTCTCTCCTAGAGATTCATTACATGATTGATTAATGTGTCCCTACGTTACTTGAATACTTCCCTTAGGAATACACTCACTAAGCATGTGAGAAATCAATATTTCCCCTAGTTTGACTCTCAAAGTTACTGTATGAATAAATTGTGTAAGTGTGAGAAATGCAGATAAAAAAATGTGTTGGTATTTTTTTGTGCAGTGGTTATTTGGCTCCAGAATATGTATTAGGTGGACAGCTGACCATGAAAGCTGATGTGTACAGTTTTGGGGTCCTTATAATTGAAATAATTAGTGGCAGAAGCAGTGGAAAGGCAAACTGGGGAGAAATGCGGAAATACCTTCTCGAATGGGTGCGTTGGTTTCCTTTCCCTATCACTAATATTTATTTATGACCAAAAAAAATTGTAGCTGTATCTTATTTTAGCATGTTGGCAAATTTCTTTTTAAGCTTTCATATGTGGCTATTTCTAGAGTAATCTGTCTAACCAAGTTTTTTGTATACAGTTTTATCTTATATAGTTGAAAATTTTCGTTTTCTTGCATGTTTTCAAATGATCTATTTGCAAAATCATCCTTATGCAACCAATTTTCACTCTGACAGGCATGGCAACTTCACCTGGAGGGGAAACTCTTAGAGTTGGTGGATCCAGAGATGGAAGAATATCCGGCAGAAGAAGTCACTAGGTACATGAAAGTTGCATTTTTCTGTACCCAAGCAGCTGTAAATCGAAGACCACCAATGAGTCAGGTTGTTGAGATGCTTTCAAAGAACCTTCGTCTTAATGACAAGGAACTTACAGCCCCAGGGTTATTCCGAGATTCAGAAAATAGTGGAGAACCTTCTTCAAACAAAAAATCAATAGACTCCAATTGTAATCAGATGAGCTCTGTTCCTGTCACCATCACTCAGGTAACCCCTAGATGAAGAAACAAACTTTTGAAGAGCAATTAAGCATTTTATGCTTGAGGGTATTTCTTCCATTCCATGCGCAAAAATGAACTTGGGTTCGTGAGTTTTATTTGCAAATGGTGAAAAATGATGAGAAAGGAACTCAAGCTCATGCGATAGTTGAACATAGAAGCTTATTTTTGCGAAATGTGATGCTGTAACACATCCTGTAATTTATACAAACTTACATCTTGTGTAATTTTTTTAAGATCGAATAAAATTGTTTTTGATTTAAAATTATACGGGACAGGGATTGTAGCTTATGCATATTTTGATCGTTTTATCTTCTTGATGAGAGTAAATGGCAGATTGTCGTTATTAGTCACAATGAGGTATGTGAATATAAACATCCATGTATGAACGCACACTGCATCCACTCAAACACCAAACTACATACACGCTTGTACTGGCTCTGGCTTTATGATGTTCATATTTTCTTTCGTTTCTGATAGAAATGTCGACTATGGTTTTACCATGGAGATGTAACAAGAGTGCAAAGCAAATAATAGATGTAGCTTGATGAATTGTCAAATGGGTATGAGTTGGTGGCAGCTGCAATGTAAGTATAATGGAGTGGAAAAGGTTTAATTCTCAGCTCTTAGGTCAGCTATTCTAATGCATCAACCCAGTCCGAGAGTCCGTTCAAGCATCCCTGAAAATTATTGCCAGATTTATCAAACAAAGAATAAGCAGAGGCATGGATTGACTATCGAGCAAGTAAAAAACTGTCTCAACGATGCCATGAAGCCCAAGATATGTATAATGAAAATTAAGAACCCTATTGAAAGTAATTTTTAGCTACAGATTTGACACTCAAAACAACGAAGAAAAATTGTCCAAAAAGAAAATTCCATAAACCATATTTAAACGACACCAACTCCAAATCTCAAACCATACGATACACAGTCAAAGCTGTGGACGACTAAATATCTAGCCATGTGGAATCTGGAATACTGTATGGTTAATGGACATCGTCAAAGGAAAAGAATAAGGATTCCAAGATCTCAGCGAAGATTAACACAGATTCATGGGAAGGAAAAGAATAGAATAAAAGGACGCCATAGAAAATATGTAATGTAAGCGTTCAAGCGGTTGGTGTCGGCTCAGATTCTGTAGCAGGCTGATCTTTAGCGACCGGAGCATCTTGTTTGGGTGTATCTGAAGAACCGTTGGCAGCGGCATCTTTAGCAGATGCAGTGGGTGCTCCTTTTGCTGGCGCTGCATCTTTTCCAGTCTTAGCATCTTTGCCATCTTTCCCATCCTTCCCGTCTTTCGCATCCTTGGCAGGTGGTGGTGGGGGTAACATGTGAGGTGGAGGTGAGTGCTTCAGCTTCACCAGTATGTGCCGCATCCTTGACAGGTCAGTGGGTTTCCCAGGCTTCGGGCCCTGGACAACGGTTATTGATGGTTTCTTCTCTTGCTCTTTCTTCCCTCTCCTCTTCTCGATGTTGGGAACTTCATTGGGAATGAGCTCTGCTATTGCTTTCCAGTACTGTTTATCAGCCTCTTTATGAAACTTCTCTTGATTAGCCAAGTATAACTGGTCCAGAACACAAACCAAAATTAGTGTCAAACATGGCAAAACAGGCATAAAAACTAGTATCATAAGATTTACTGAAAGATATACCTTCTCCCTTTCTCTGTTGTTAATCTTGTTAGACTCTATATTAAGCTTCCTTTTCTCATAGAAACCACGTTTGTACTCCTCAGCCTCTTCAATTATCTGGTTTCTCATCTCCTTCTCTCTCTTTTCCTTCTCCTCTAGCTGAATAGCGTTTTGACTGCACCAGGAAAAACCCAGATAAAAATCATGAAAAATTTTCAGTGGCAGGTAATCTCAATATCTTAAAATTTTTCTACATAATTATCTATATAATCTCTTCACAAAAGCACATTATGCTAACATGGAGAGATATTCCTGGTATAAAGACAAAGAAAGCGGACCAGACGTTCTTTATGCCTATACAATGTGCCCAAGTCATGAGTGCACTAACCAATATGCTGCAATTACCAGATTTAAAATAAGAACTTCCTATTACTTTGATGATTGACACGTGGGCTCAAAATTGTGGCTTGATGGACATATGCAAATCTTAAACTACTTATTCAGTATAGAGATCACCCTTTGCCTATGAAAGAATTGAGAATCTAGTCCATAGCAATTCTAACATTAGAAATAACGTAAATGAAATTGTGCAAACCCAGTTCATCAGTACCATTAGCTACTGACTAATTTCTTGCTGGTTCAACTTCAGACAAGCCAATGAAGGCTGCAACTCACACTCTGAATAGCATAATATCACTGACACCAGGTACAAGGATTTTAGGCTCAATTGCCATTTTTTTTTAATCAAGAACCAAAAGTTTATATAATAAGATGGAAAAGAAAACAATTTATAAGAGAAAGATGAATATGAAATATACCGACCAGCGACAGGCAGAAACCCAACCCCCCCCACTATAGAGGACATCAACATCTTTCTTGACAATGGACACAATTTCACAGAAAATTTAGCAACATCTACCATTTGGAAATTCTCCAGTGCAATTCCACCAAGACATGCTGCAGATAATTACTCTAGGAAGGTCCTAAAAATTCTATATACACAACATTCAAAAAGAGTACGATCCCAGTTATTGTCAAATTCAAACCCAAATTTGTTAGGCACTTCATTGACCAAGATTTTAGATTTAAAAGCTGTTTGTACCCTTCTACTAATATACCTCCATCTAACATAACTCGATGACCGATAGATAATCCTAACACTCTGAACATAAATTACCTAACTAAACGAATCCCAACATTGAACTCACATGACATTGGGCCAACTGGCCCAATACCTAATAAATTCGACCAGATCACTATAAATTAGTAGCCTGCCAACTAAGACGATAAATGAGGGTAAATTTCGGATAAACAATTAGAAGCCTTTACGGTAATTGAGTAAGGTTAATAATTTTAATTCAACTAACTTAGTACCTAATAGGGAAGAGAACTGTTCAATAAAATTTATAAACTAAGATCATAGATCCAATCACACCATAAAAATACAGATAAATCTATCATGTCCATACAAAACAAACCTCAAACACATCAAACAAATCAAAATCAATTCAACTTCAACAGAAAGTCGCACTACCTTCAATAAATGACTTCCACAAACTACATTTCTAATAAAACAAATCGGAATCAACTAATTAGAAACTCGACCTAGATCTAGCACACTAACAGACTAGATCTAAAACAAATACAATTGAGCTGATTCAACAAGTCAATTAAATTCAATAACTTCAATTTTTTTTGACACAGTAAAACACAGCGAATGTAACAGTTAGAATAGCAGAATCAGCTCAATAGCTTCAAATTTTCAAATATGATCCAACAAACAAACAGATCTGACAAAATTGAACCACAAAAACCTCAACTTTCAGTATTAGCTCAGCAAACAGATCACATTCAACAGTTGTTAATAACCAAATAAGTGAATCTGATCGAAATCGAACAGAATAACTCACCGGCGCCACTCGCGAAAAGCAAAGCCTTCTTCCGGCGTCATCTCCGTCGGAGGCGGAAGAATCGGGCCGTCGGAAGCGAAGACGCCGTCGTCGTTGTATCCATTGCCATTACCGTTCTCGATGTGGACGGAATCGAACGGGGACTGTGCGTAGTCAGGCGTCCTGGCTCTCAAAGCCGAAGATCTCGGGAGACTGGGACGTGATCTACGGAGACATCGGCGGAGAAATCGTCAGAGGCAGGGGCGGCGCCGGGGAAGTTGGAGTAGGAGCCGTAGTTGGAGTAGCTCTCGGCGCCGTCGTCGTCGAAGGGGTGGTGGTTGGTGGACTGGTGGTGGATTTGATCCTCACTGTCCACGTTAAATGTATCAAATGAAGAAGACATGATGATTTTTTTTTTCTTTTTTTTTTTCTCTCTCAAAGCTTGAAATCGTGTTGAAGAGTTTTGTTTTGATGTTCTCCTTTTGTTTTTCTTCGATTTACGTTTTTATAGTGGTGGTGTTGTGTCGCGTCGCGTACTTGATTTTAAAGAAAAACAGGTGAATTTAGTTTACCAGACGACAAAACGACGTTGTTTTTGCGGGTTTGGCGTCTGGTGGATTTCGTGAAAGATTGTGGACTAGGCAACGACAATTTCACATTTTCACTACGCCAAATTAGTCAAAATAATATATTTATTTTTAATTTTTAATAATTCGTAGTTTGAACTTATTTTTTAAAAATATCACTTTCACGAAGGATTACAAAAAAAAAAAAAAAGACAAAACAGAATTCTTCCAAAAAATAATTTCAACCCAAAATAATCATTTTATAAATTTTCTGGACATATATTTAGATTGTTGTGATAATAATATTATATTGCCTTCATTATCTATCCAAAACAAGATTATCCATTCCTTTATCTAAATTCATGTCTAAATGGGATGTCAAATATATCCTCCCAATACATTGTTTTAATAAATTATTTATTTAATATGTGTATAAATTATATTTAAATTTTATGTCCAAAAATAAAATCTATAGCACGTGTTACATTTAATAAAGAGAACATTACGGGGATGATATTTGGCATGCTTCCTTATATCAATATATCAAATAAGCATGTCACTTCCAAACACTTGCGGTTCATATCTCCTCATTCACTTTATTGATGAGGTTCAAGTTTTATTAAACATAATTTATGAAATTTGTAAGAGAAATTATTTTAGTAGATGTTTGATCCATTTAATACCAACTATTTTTAAACAAAGAAAATCACACAAAAGATATAACATATAAATTAATTACTATATAAACTATCATTTAAACATAACTTTAACTCAAAAAATTTAATATTACTCAAATTTAATCAGATAAACCATCACAAATTTACCCAAGATTGACCGAGTACAGTTGGAAGCTTCAGTTTGTACCGATCAGTACTGTTAATACTATTATTGTCTCTTTAATAAGTTCTTTATCAGAATTTATTGCTTTAATCAATGTTGATGTGAACATTGAGCCCTTCAACAAAGGGTGAGAAGGCGAAATTTTCATTCAAAATAGAAAGAACACACGAAGATAAGAACCTACAAAAACCAAGGATCAAACTCAACTACTACTGGAAAAACTGTCTTTACAGATACTTCAAGCTAAGTTAGTTTAACAATGTCAGGATTCTAAAACCAAGACAATCTTCCTACTACAGGTGGGGTTGACAGAATAAACCGATCCTTTAGGGCTACGACTATGATCAAATCTGTCAATGGTTAGTTCCTGCCAAGACTACAATATATTTTTATAGACAGAAGCTGCCCTTTTCATCAACACTGTTCCTGTAACTTTTAGTAATGTAATTTCAGGATTTCCTTTGAAATTTGGCAAACAAATCGCCCAGTTTTTATGTCACCAGATTAAAATCTGTCTTGTCAGGCTTCTTCTGAGCATTTTAGCTGAAAAAATGATACAACAGCGGGTAAGTCCCAGGTTTTTTTCTTTTTTTAATCAGAAGTCTCTCCAATGAGACAGCGAATATGCATCTCAGTTGTTTCCTCCACTCCAAGGGGTCTAAAATGAAGCTATAAGGTCAATCCATGTGGTGCTGGTATGGTTATTGATCACAGTCAAGTGCCGGGAGTCCTGGACCTTAGCCCTTTGTTCTACCTCTATGCTATGTACAAATGCAAAAAGTCCCACCAGTAAGTATCGGCTGATAAAGAATGCTGACGATTTTCAGGGGCCATGAGGGCCATTCTTGGGATATCTACCAGAAGGAGGCATCCGCTGAAAAGCTCGAGAAAAGTCTGGCTTTAGACGTTTATTTGACATTCCTTGAAATGACCTGTCACACATAATACCCGATGTTAATTATAGGAAAAATGATAAGAGAATAAGGATATAAGAAAATGTGAAGCTTCTAAACCATCTTAGTATCCTGACATGCAGGAACAACAACAAACAAAAGAAGTGACAGCCACAAGCTGTCCGTATCCTGCTATATCATTATTACACGAAAGAACAAAAATGGAACTTTCGAAAAAAGCAAAAAGGATTTTCTGTTCTATCATTCTATTTTATAGTTCTTTCTGATCCTTTTATTTTTATTTTTTTTCACTTGCAGGCCGCAGCAATAGATGTCAACAAAGGAGGAAGGGCAGACTATTCAGTGGAAAAGGAGAAGATAAGAGTCTGCACAGCATTTAGTTACGTCCTTAAGAATCTGGAGGAAGTAGAATCAAATAAGACTCCACTTACAGCCCTAACAGACTGACAATTTACTTAAATTTTTAAATCTGTCAGCCACACCACCTCTAAAAAACCCTTGACCTAATTTTTTATGGAAAAAATAGCAGCTTAACTCTAGCAACAGGGGAAAAACACACACCTTGGGGAACCCTGACGTTTGTGAGGATATTGACCAAGCTTTGATTGTAAAATTCCAAGAGCCTTCTCAGCAGCCTAAAAATAAACAATGTCAAGGTTTTCAGATAGTATATTACAGAAGGCAGATAAATTATACTGATCAAGAGGACATAGAAGTCTCATACTAAATTAAAGAAGGCAGATAAATTATCCTCATCAAGAGGACATAGAAGTCTCATACTGGAAAACTTTAAATATACAATAAAAAGATTCACCTTCATCTTAGCCTCATCCCAAGTTAACCCAATTCCCTTTCCTAGCACCTCACCATCAATTTCAACCTTAAACACAGTACAGAAACACAAGAAAAATAGTAAGAATCCACTCAATTAATGACATAAAAATATATAAAACATCATGTCGATAGTATTTCTAGAGATACTGGCACAATTTCCAGCAACCACACCAAGATCTAATCTCAGCTGTTTCCATTATCATGCAGAAGTATAATACAATTTTAAAGACTCACAGATTAGTTATCTTGCACTCTTACAATCACAATGTCAGGTTTCAATTGCATACATGCATTCCAATATCTTGTATGGAAAGTCAAGCTGATTGACCATTGGGTACTCCGATCAATTATTCGTACTGGATTTAGCTAAAGCACCTAATCAACTATATTAATACGTACGTGAACCACAAATGCAAAATAATCCACCCTGGGTTGCATTTTTTTAATACATAACCCCTAAGGGCTATGCCCGCTGTTCCGCAGTTGAGATGAAGCCCAATTAAAACATGAGAGGGGCATGGTGGGTAGAAACAGGGACCCTCTTACATATCCATCATGAACAGCAGTACAGACCCTCTATTAATTGCAAGAAGAGATAATGATATTAGAAGTCTAAAAGCAGCCAACCCAAGCTCATTATAAAATCCTTATAATGTTTTGCTTTTTAACTTATTTCACAAATTATAGAGTTTTCGCAAAATTTGAAGATGGGAAACACAAATTCCTCTACAATTCACCAAACTGGAATGTTGAAACTAAAAAGAGAGGCACTCTCATACTATATTCCGATGATTGAAGCACAAGAATTTATAAAATGCATACCTGCACATATACTTCATCTTTCTGAACTGAATTAGCTGAAGGCGGAGGCTGTAGCTGAAAATCCATTCCAAGACCTGCCTTCGTACACTGAAGAAGTTCATGGTACAACAGCAATTGCAATACTTTTAAGTACATGCAACTGATTTACATTAAAGATATTAATAAATTATTCAAGTTCCGAAAATCTCACTAATTCTTTTAGTGCAGAAACTGAACCCATTGAATTCTTAGAACCTTCCAGCCTTTGATCCAGAAACATTGATGGCTCTGAAGCAGTTGAAAAGGACAAAGAGTCATCTTTGGGCAATGGCTGATTCCCAGGTGAATTAAAATTCCCCATGAAACCATTGTCATATGCATGAGGAAATCGACTAATATCTCCAAGGGCAGAACCAGAATCAGGCTTACCACGAGTCACGTATATATCTACAAAAACAATTTTGAAGTAGGTCAGAATTACACACTGAAGTGCTTATAAGAGAGATAACAAATTTGGCGGAGATATCCTAAGAGCAATAGCACAAAAGAGGAGAGTGTAGATGAAGAATATACAACTAACACCCTAACTAAATGGTGCAGCGGAAGATTTGTTTTGATATGAAACGGATAAACTCAAATAACGATGGAAAACTCTCAAACTTTATTACTGAAAATAATAATGAATAACTTACCAAACATAAACGATGTAAACCTATTTATAATACTCTAATCCTACTCTTAGTAGAAATAGGAATCCTAACTTTAAAATTAAATCTAAACTAAAATACTTAATACTTAATGATCCTAAACTAACAAGGATAAAGATTCCTAAACTAATGAAGCATTAGGAATTCTTGTCCTACATCAAATCCCCTCCTCTTGAAGAAAACTCGCCCTCGAGTTTTGTGATTGCAAAGTAAGCTCATCGGGAGGAAAATATTCGAAGATATCGGCAACATTGAAAGTATGGGAAATATTCATATTGCTAGGAAGATCAACTTTGTAAGCATTGTTGCCAATCTTCTGTAGTATCCGGAAAGGTCCAATCTTCTTATCTCGAAGTTTGTTGTATGTGCCCACAGGAAATCGATTCTTTCGAAGATGAACCATTACTAAGTCACCCACATTAAACTCCTTGAAGCGTCTATGTTGATCTGCATCAATCTTGTAGCGTAAATTAGCGGCTTCAAGGTTTTCCTTCACTTCTTGATGAACCCTATGAATTCGTTCAGCTAACTCCGTAGCATTAGAATTAACATCAGGAGTAGGAGGTAGACGAACCAAATCCACAGTATGTCGTGGAATCCTTGTATACACAATCTCAAAAGGTGTCTTTTTGGTAGAACGATTAGGCATACTGTTGAAAGCAAACTCTATCTGAGGGAGGGCGACATCCCACTGTTTTGGCTTTTCTCCACAAACAGATCGAATCATGTTTCCAAGTGTTCGATTAGCGACTTCCGTTTGCCCATCTGTCTGTGGATGACTAGTACTACTGTACTTTAATGTAGTGTCAAACATTTTCCACAATGTTCTCCAAAAATGGCTCAAGAACTTGACATCTCGATCTGAAGTAATGGAACGAGGAATGCCATGTAAGCGAACAATTTCACGAAAGAACAGATGTGCCACATGAGATGCATCTGAAGTCTTCTTGCATGGTATAAAATGAACCATTTTAGAAAACCGATCAACTACTACAAAAACTGAATCGACACCTCTCTGTGTACGGGGAAGCCCAAGTACAAAATCCATTGTTAGATCTTGCCAAATTGTCTCTGGAATAGGCAAAGGATTATAAAGACCTGTATTCTGAGCTTGTCCCTTAGCTCTTTGGCAGATAGGACATCTTTGAACAAAACGCCCCACATCTCTCTTAAGTTGTGGCCAATAAAATCTCTCCTCTACCAAACTAATTGTTTTGTCACGTCCAACATGTCCACCTAAACCTCCAGCATGTAACTCCCTAATCAAAAGTTCACGCAATGAAGAACGAGGAATACATAACTGTGTACCTTTGAATAAAAACCCATCCTGTATAAGGAAATCAGCATGTAACTCTTTGTTGCAGCATTTCGCCCATATTTGACCAAAATCTTCATCACTAGCATAAATGTCCTTCAAAGATTCAAAACCAACCACCTCTGTACTAATGGTAGATAAAAGAGAAGCTCGCCGACTCAATGCATCTGCTACTTTATTTGACTGCCCTGACTTATGCTTAATAGCGAAAGTGAATTTTTGCAAAAAGGTAATCCATCGGGCATGCATACGATTGATCGTCTTTTGGGAGTTAATAAACTTCAAAGCTTGGTGGTCAGTATATAACACAAACTCGCGTTGAACTAGATAATGCTCCCAATGTTGTAATGCTCGAACAATTGCATAAAACTCCAACTCATAGGTAGTCCATTTCTGTCGAGCTTCACTAATCTTTTCACTGAAAAACTCAATAGGTCGTCCCTCTTGGGATAGTACAGCTCCAATTCCTTGCACAGACGCATCACATTCTACTTCAAACACTTTCTCGAAAGTGGGAAGTGTCAATAACGGAGCAGAACAAAGTTTTTCTTTAATTACTTGAAAACTATCTTCTTGTGCTCTACCCCACTGAAATCGACCTTTCTTCAAACAATCAGTAATTGGTGCCATAATTGTACTAAATCCTCGAATAAAGCGCCTGTAAAAGGTAGCCAACCCATGGAAACTTTGTACTTCTCGAACGGTCTTAGGGGTTGGCCAATCTCGAATGGCTTTAACCTTATCCTTATCAACTTGAACACCATCCTTTCCAACTATAAAACCAAGGAACAAAAGTCGATTAGTTAAGAAGTTGCATTTCTTAAGATTAATATACAACTTATTTTCCCTCAAAGCTTGAAGAACTTCTTTAAGATGCACCAGATGTTCCTTCTCGTCCTTGCTATAGATAAGGATATCGTCAAAATAAACCACCACAAACTTTCCAATAAATGGTCGAAGAACCTGATTCATCAATCTCATAAAAGTACTGGGTGCATTAGACAATCCAAATGGCATCACCAACCATTCATAAAGACCATCTTTAGTTTTGAATGCTGTTTTCCACTCATCTCCAGGTCGTATACGAATCTGATGATAACCACTACGTAAATCAAGCTTAGAAAACACCACAGCTCCCGCTAACCTGTCAAGCATATCATTAAGCCGCGGAATGGGAAATCGATACTTGATGGTAATCTTGTTGATTGCGCGACTGTCTACACACATTCGCCAACTTCCATCTTTCTTTGGAGTAAGTAAAGCAGGAACCGCACAAGGACTCATACTTTCCCGAATTAACCCTTTATCTAACAACTCATTAACCTGTCGTTGTAGTTCTTCATACTCTGTTGGACTCATGCGATAATGTGATATATTAGGCAAAGTAGCACCAGGCACCAAATCAATATGGTGTTGAATATTTCGCATTGGTGGCAACTCTTTTGGTAATTCATTAGGTGATAACTCCTTAAACTCTTCAAGAAGTGGACGCACTGTTGGGTGAATATCCTCTTCGGCTGCAATTGAACCCTTAACAACTAGAGCTACGAAAGAAGTCTGAGTTTTAACTTGCTCTAAAAAATCAGATCCTGGAATTGACGCAAATAAATGTCCAGTAGTGTTGCTGACAAGTTGGGGTTCTGGTTGTGGTTGTTGTGGCAATAGTACAATCTTCTTACCATACCACCAAAACATAACTGTATTATCACGACCTTTGTACGTAGCATCAACATCAAAATGCCAAGGTCTTCCCAAAAGGACATGACAGGCATCCATATCAACCACATCACATACTATTTCATCCTTGTAATACTTTCCAATAGATATGGGAACTTTGCAAACGTCTGTAACCTGAACTTCAGGACCCCTTTTAATCCATGTAATCTTGTAGGGGTAAGGATGCTTTTCAATTTTCAAGTTCAACGCCTTAACTAACGCCCTGGACACCACATTATCACTACTTCCACTATCAATAATAACATTGCAGACTTTATTATTAATAGTACATCGAGTACGAAAGATTCTGTGGCGTTGTGACTCATCAATCCTTTTAGGTGCTAACAAAAGTCGTTGGAGCATACAAACAACTGCTTCCCCTTCATCCCCTTCAGCATATTCAGCTCCTTCATAAGTGTCATCTTCAACTTCTAGATCTTCCATGCCACCATCCACTATCTCATTTTCTTCGACAAAGTTAACAGATCTTCGATTAGGACAATTGTTTGAGAGATGACCAGGTTGATTGCATCTAAAACATTTTCCCAAATTCGGTCGAGCATATGGGTTTGAATTGGTCCAATTTTGTTGTTGACGCGGAACATTGGTTTTATTAGATGCTGTGCCAGTATTCTGTCCCTGTCCTAAAGTTTGGGTTGCAGGAATGGATTTAGAGTTACTTTCATCGCTTCCAGTTGTTTTTTGATTGGATGAGATATCTGCCGTAGACCGTCGAAAATTGTTTGGATTCCGAGTTGCTGGTCTATTCATCTGAGCTTCAACCTTCATAGCCAAATTAACTGCATCAGATAATGTCCAGATACTATGGAGAGCCAACTTATCTTGAATAGCGAAACTCAAGCCTCCGATATATCTAGCAACTTGCTGATCCATAGTTTCCATCAGATTACACCTAGCACTTAGTCGATAGAACTCTTCGGTGTACTCTGTAACTTTCCTATTCAACTGTCGACAATTCTGAAATTGTTGATATAGGAATTGCTCGTAGTCAGGAGGAAGAAATCGCTGTTTAAGCAATTGTTTCATCTTTGCCCATGTTCGAATGCGTTGCTTTCCTTGTCTTTGACGATTGAACTGTAACTGTTCCCACCATGCTGCAGCTCCTCCTTTTAACTTATAAGCCACTGTTTTAACTTGTCGCTCCTCCGGGATTTCTGAATAGTCAAAAAATTGCTCAACATTATATACCCAGTCAAGAAAGTCTTCAATGTGTAACCGGCCATCAAATGTAGGCAAATCCATTTTCATCTTGTAATCTTGTCGTTCTTGTCGATATCGAGCGTTTCCATAAGGGTTATTGGCTAGATTGACATTATCCTCTTCCCCTGAAGAATCATCAAAGCCTCCAATGGGTGCAAATCGCCTCTCACCACGTCTGTGGACTGCTTGACGGTCTCCTTGGGCATCGTGCCATCCAAAAACAGCCCGATTACCCCTTTGGTACACATGAACCGGGTCGGTTCGGGTCGGGTTTGGTCGGATCTCTTCGTTTCTGCCCCTTCCGTCATCGTTCCAACCTCTGTCGTCGCCGATCTGGAGTCGCCGGCCTCCACCGTCGCCGTTCCAGCTTTGTCCGGGTCGATTACGCCTTTGGTACACATGAACCGGGTCGGGTCGGTGTGGGTATGGTCGGATCTCCTCGATTCTGTCCCTTCCATCTTCGTTCCAACCTCTGTCGCCGCCGATCTGGGGTCGCCGGCCTCCATCGTCGCTGTTCCAGCCTTGTCCGGGTCCGATCTGGGTCGGGTCTTGTAGATCTTGGCGTCTCGGGTCATGGGTGTATGGATCGGGATTGTAGGGATCGGGATCTGCAAGGAAATCGTCGGGAGGACCTCGCCGGACTGGTGGGTACGCCGATCGGGGAGCATGTGGGCGGTAGGGCTGCGGGTCCGGTTGGAAAACGGGTCGCGCAAGGTTTCTTCGCGGATCCGGGTCGCGCGCGGGTCCTAGGGTCAGATCTGGGTCACGCGGGTCTTGATCGTCTGGATTCCGGCCTCCTCGCCGTCTGCGGTCATCTCCGGCGTGGTCGCCGGTCGTCGCCGTCCGGTCTCCTGTTAGGTCAGGTTGACGCTCACCGGCAACTTGTCTTCCTTCGAAAGTCAACGCAGCAAGAGTCTGCTGAAGACTTCGAAGTGTTTCTTCGATTCTGTCGAGTCGTTGCTCAACATTCGCAAACCGCCGTTCGTTGTCGGGGGTTCGTTGTCCACTTGAACCAGCTTCAGCCATCAGTCGAGGGCAAACCACGCTCTGATACCAATTTTGGTGCAGCGGAAGATTTGTTTTGATATGAAACGGATAAACTCAAATAACGATGGAAAACTCTCAAACTTTATTACTGAAAATAATAATGAATAACTTACCAAACATAAACGATGTAAACCTATTTATAATACTCTAATCCTACTCTTAGTAGAAATAGGAATCCTAACTTTAAAATTAAATCTAAACTAAAATACTTAATACTTAATGATCCTAAACTAACAAGGATAAAGATTCCTAAACTAATGAAGCATTAGGAATTCTTGTCCTACATCACTAAATGTCCCCCCAATTAGTAACAAGCTAGCTGTTATGGCAAGTTTAAAAGAATATAAATTAATTGAGGCGGAATTGACACAAAGTTACATAATAATTCTAAACAAAGTAACCATTGGTTCTTCCAAAATATGCATTTACAAGGACACACAAGTAAATGCTGCCAAATCAAGCATCTTTCACAACTTATTCTCTTTTTCCATTTAGTCCTGCCTCCTTCAAGGAATTTTCCACGTGGACATTGATATTTGGAGGTGTTTATTCCCTTGTCAGTTGTTACCATAATTATGAAGGATAAAAATAACTTCTTTACTATATAAATGGCTTCCAGAATTGCTTCAACAGGAAATACTTCACCGATTTATAAGCTCTACCAAAAATGTTGCAGGAAAGTCGTAACATTTTACTCTAAATAGAGACAGAGTGTGCTAAGTGCTAACAAATAACAAGTAACAACAAATTCAACTAAGCAATTTAAAACATTAAAACTTACTAGCCAAGTTCTTGATGGATCCCTCAGAAGCCTGACGTAGGGCTTCCCTTCTTGTTCTACCCATTCCTTCACCGACTTTCTCTCCGGCAAACCAAGCCTACAAAAGGCAACAAACAGGACGACCGCATGGAGGCATGTCATTTCTCGATTTAGATACTGGAAAAGTCATTTTGAAAATACATAGCAACCTTTTTATAAGCAAGATGACATAAGCCTGAACGAAAGGTTCACAAGTGGTGGCCTGATAAATGGCATAAGCTTACAAAAACTCAGCTATTTCTCAGACTGCTGCATGTACCCACTAAAAACAGTACCTTTGTTTGCGTAGAGATAAGGTGTTAAGAAGGAGTTGTTCTTTCACAAAGCTTTAATATACTAAAGTTTGGTTATTAATTATAAGGAAAAAGAAAAATTGGACTGAATTAAAAAATGCATATCATATTTACTGAAGCCGATGATGAACTAATAAGTTGAAAGTAAAAGAGCGTAACTAACCTCAATGGAAAACTGCAATTCTTTGCTAGCAACCAAAGCAGGCCTGAACTCCACCTATAGTAGAAAAAAAAATTAATAAATCAATTGATAGACGATTATACAAAACTGAAACTTAGGAACATAAGAATTAGGCTATTAATTCTCTCATACAATACAAACTTTTATGTTACCTTGGTTCCACACTTGACAGCAATGTCCTGTAAAACTGCAGCAGGAGTTTCTGCACTTGAAACATCCCGTCCAGATTCAAAGTCAAAATCCCTATTGCTAGAAGATCGACTCAAGGAGAGCTCCTCACCTTCAAAGGTGGAAACCACTCAATATTAGACATTTGAAAGCAATAGAGTTGTAAGTATGTATCAAATAAAAATCAATCAAAGCAAGAAAATCAATAGGAATTAACTTAATCCATACCAAGATCATCAAGCTTAAAAAAAGAAAACTAATAAAAGATCCTATACCAATCAAGATCATCAACACATTCTGTCGTCACAGTATTTTATTGCCTCCAATAATAATAATAATTATAATGAGCTTTTGCCAACGAAAAAGAAAACATAATACAAAGGAGACATGAATTTTCCATTACAGACATGTCCACAATCTAGTTGGTTAGAATCAGGTGATGACCAACTGATATCAAGTAGAGGCTCAACTGCTTATGACTCACTAGAATGATTTACAAGAACCCAATCAATAATTCAGTTACAAGGGCACAGGAAACGGTCACTGAAAAACCAAATTACTAGGGGAGAATAACAGTGATCACCTCAAAATGAATAAACTAACTTAGCCTCTAAAAACCAACTTACTAATAATGTAAGCTGTGTGAAACCTCCAAGCATCAATAAAAGCATGGCACCAATGAGGAAAAGGTGTAAAATTCACCCAAATACCAATGGACTTACTACGAGCTCACCTGAGAAAGAGTTATAACTAGACAACGTATGGTTTACCCTCGATCGATCATCCCTTCGAAGTACCTGCAACCAAATACAATCTTATAAGATTAATAGAATTTGCATTTCAGTCACAACTTTGACCCTTTCAGCATACAACTAAGAGAAACAAACTTAGACAACCACCAAAGAAAATTACCTCTTTAGGAAATCTTTGATGTTCATGAAGCCTGTCAGATGGAATATGACTCTCAATCTTGGGGTAAAAAGATGAATTATGGCGCTGCTTCTCAATTTGCATAGGCTCAGAATCCAGAGGAAATTCTTTGGATACATTTCGATTCAGTCGTGGGCTCATTTCTTCTTCCAGTGGAAACCAGTTTCCACGTGATTGCACACGTGGCACTGAGACTGGTATTGGAGGTCTTATGGCAAATGAAGGTTCACTTGGTGCATTCTCTCTTGTGTCTTGCCCATGTTGCAATATGAGAAGCCTCCTCCTTGTGTCAGGATCTAATTCTGATTCTGGCACTTCACCTTCTTCCCTTGCAGGAGAACTCTGCAAACTCAGCTCTTGAGGGCTAACATGACCCAATGGTTTAACTAAAGTTGTATCTGGAAACTGCATACTGGGAAATGGTGACATTGAAGCTTGAGATGTTGGCATAGGAACCAAGCTTGAAGAAGCTTGCACTGTATACTGAAGAGAAGCAAGTCTAGGATCTAGATTAGCAACTGTTGCAGAAGCTGAAATTGCCTCCTGCATGAAAGGAAAGCACAAGAAGAAAAAAAAAATGAAACTAGGAATATCGGTTGTAAAAATTATTGCTCCAAAATAAAAGTACAGAATCATAAAACAATACACTTTTCCATATGGACAACAACACTGATAAGTTTTTTGACCTCAAAAGCAAAGTAGTCCTCTGATTCCAAAGTCCCTCCTAAAAATATATCTGCATACATAGACAAGATAAGAGCCAAGAAAATGGTAATGTGATTACCTTTAGTCTTCTTTCAACCTCAGCATCCGCCATGCCATCAAAAGAAAATGAATCTTTATATCCATTCATGGTAGAAGCGTCATCCTGGATGGCAGAAAAAACACAATAGTGAACAAGAAATTTTTAAGCAGGCCTATAAAATAGGACAAGACTCTAGGTTAGGGGCAGTGGCGAATATCACTAAAATACACAAATATATTTATTACTCACCTCTGAAACTAAATAGTTGCTCACATCAGGAGGAGAAGGAATATCCTTAATATCATCTTCATACGAAATTTCAGGTATCCTTTGTAGGAGACCCTCATCAAATTCTCTATTATCAAAGTAAAAGTTTTTTCAGAAAAAAGAATGCCATTAATTTAAAGAAAATGAACCACGTTTAATTACTAAAAAGTCGAGCTTTGTTGATGATAATAACAAGTGTGTGCATCGTGTTGTCAATGAAAGAAAGCTGTGTTGAGTTAGTATTCTCACTTGAAAAAACCACCTCTAACATTGCAAGCAACATTTCTCGCCACACACAAGACAGGAACAGCATTGTTAGCCTACACATAATGAATTATTATCAGCGTAAATTGACACAGAAGTAGTAGAATTTTGGCATGGACATGTGAGTCATTGCAACATTGCAGTTTCAAACTACATAGTCCAAAGGAGATGGTGTATACTTCAGCTTGAGGAGCATAGTATGGGGCAAATGCAGGAACAACATGCACACGAGGTTGATCTTTCTCATCCCACACTTTCAAGCGATCATCAATCACCAGTGCCATCTTAGGATGACATGTTCCATCGTGAAAGACATTGAGTAAAGACTTCTTCAAACCTATTAATATAACAAGATGATAAGTAGACTTTTCATAAACCAAAATATATTACACAATTGCAGGCAAAACTTACAAAATAAGTGTACAGATCAAATGACACGCTAAAAGTAAAAATAGCTTGCCAGGCCAACCAACTGTAAAAGGTGGAAGTCATTTCTTAGTCGGATCATGCCACTCACCAGACTTAACACACACAATGCGGTCCAACAATTCTTTTGTATTTATCAAATTTGATTCAGGGTCAAGAAGCCTCCACATTTCTAAAGCATAATCCCTTTCTGCCATTGTGCAAACATAGACCTCAAATCGCTTGCGTCCTCTAGCAGTCAAGTAGCTCCGCAGATCTTCCCATGCCGGTCTCAACCTCACAAGAACACTGGTATCACGAATCTATAGGAATCCAAGATATTGGGTTACTCGGACTAGCATTGTTGGTATAAATTTAAATGCTTAGCATCTATTTAAGAAAGACATAATGAAACCTAACAAGGGTCTAGACTAACCAACGAAAACCTAGGAGTGAATGCTTTTGGAAACCCTAAATTTCTAAATGCAAATGATAAAAACTTTGAAATACCTCAAAGAATGCAATATAATGAATGATTGATTTCAATTATGGAAACTGAGGAACATATTTGAATTCAAGCAAACTAGAAAATAAAATATGGTATGCAGTGGCGTAATCCAAAGTTGCAACAGCATTTAAAACAATAAACGATTTAGCAGCAGTATATTTGGTAACTGATTAATGCATACCAGAGGGTTAATGCGAGTCAGAATAATGTTTTTCTCTTGTAAGCGTATTAGTGGGCGAACAATAGTTTGATGGTTGTCAGACAAAGCCGGAACAACCTCAGACTGACTTTTGACCACCTTCCCATTATCATTAACCTGATCAT
This sequence comes from Nephelium lappaceum, assembly GCA_021234005.1. Taxonomy (NCBI): domain Eukaryota; kingdom Viridiplantae; phylum Streptophyta; class Magnoliopsida; order Sapindales; family Sapindaceae; genus Nephelium; species Nephelium lappaceum. Next base: position 15,202,728 of record CM038010.1, read on the forward strand.
TTTCAGCATATTGCTTCAATATAGCCTTGTCATCTTGATAGCGCTTTACCTCAGCCTGCATACCAGCAATACGTAGGGGATCCACCTCAGTGCTTATTTTTCGCAGCAAAGCCTCAATTCGATCCTCAAATGAACGCATTGTATTAGCAACTATGAGGGTTTCATCCAGATCAAATACAATGCCAAGACATCTAAGGTTCAACATGACAAGACAATTATTGTACAATCCAGTTGCTATGGTAAATCCCCAGAAACATGGATGCCTCTCATTATTTCTGGAACACATAGCAACCAAGTGGAGCTCCTCCGCGCCTAGTGGCATTACAGCAGTCTGCAGACACCAAAACATTAATCACTACAGATGTTCACCAATTATGCCAATACCAAAAAACAACAAAAGCTAATAAAGGATAATTAATATGAGCAGAATCACAACATAATCACAATAAATACACGATTCCTCTCAAACTATTTACAAGCCACATCCAGAACAATTTCCACAGGTGCACCCCATTCAAAAGTGTGTTAAACATACCTGCATGCATTTTCGGCAGAATGATAAAAAACAACAAACCAATCTCAGGTACCCATTACTTCTTAACACTTCAAAGTTCAAACCTTATTAGTTCCATACCACAAGAAAAAATTCTCATGAACTACCTGCTTCTCTCTTTCACCATTCATAAACCTAAACAATATACATAATAATCATACCAAGCAGTTTCACATTCGCATTATCATCATCACTAACATCTCCAGCTAAAAAAACAAGACTCCACCAGAACAATAAACAAAATCACAGCACATGCACGCACATTATCATCTCCATAAAAATCCCACCCTCCAATTTAGCAAGTCCAGCGAATAGCCTTCAAACTCCTCCAACATCGATACTTACAAAACCGGTTCACAACTTCCATTTCTGGGAAAAACAAATATTAACTAAGTTCAAAGTTCTTCAAATAAAGCAAACTCAAACTTCACAATGAGTTCACTGAAACTTATCCAAGTCACTAACTCAGCATAAAATCACTTAAAACACAATTTCCCCACACACACAAAAAGGGTCCACTGAAACTGACAATCTCATTTCACATATTCAGCGCATTCAACTATATTCATTCAACAAATGTCCCTTTGTCCCTGTAAAACTCAACTGGGGTTCATTTCATTTTACTCAATTTAATTTCATCTTCAAGTTCCAAGTCTTTTTAAATTTATCATCTTCTTAAAATTACAAAGTTTTATTAAGTTCATGTAGGCGTTATAATTAGAATACCTTGTTATCTCTGATACAGGTGGAGTGCAAAACATGTAGCAGCGAAGAGGAGGAGGAGGAGGAGGAGGAGGAGGAGGAGTTGTCGTCCTCCTGTTGTGATGATGATTTAGACTCCATTTTGAAGCAAATCCCACTAGACGAAATGGTATGTAGAACTGCCAGTGGTGGACACCTCTCACTCGCCTCTGACAAGTAACCTATCCTGATTTCCTCGAACTTCTTCTTCTCTTCCTCTTCCACCATCATTTGCTGTTGTTGTTGTGGATACACCTCCACTTCTCCCAACACCTCCTTCCCTTGATACACCACCGTCCTATACATTTCTCTCAGATCCCCCTCCCAAGCCAAACCCTAATTTATCATCTATCAAGTCTCAGATTTTATCTATCAATTTCATCTAATCATCATCATCATCATCAATGCTTATTTCATCCGATTTTCGTATAAATTTCTTTTTAACACAAACAAACAAGATTTCTTAGATAGATCGATCGATCGAGACTGCCTCTTCTTCGATGATCGCTCTATCGACCTTTTCGTTTATTTTGAGTTTTGATTAACCTGTAAGTGAATCAATAAAAGTTGTGGTGGTGCTAGGGTTTTTTCTTGTTTGTGTTCTCGATGACGACGATGGATGTGGTGGTGGATGTGGATTTTGAACGAAAACTCGAAAATCCCAAAAAATATACGGAAAAGAAGAAAATGAAAAAAAGGAAAAAAATAAGAAAAACAACCCTAGATCCAGATAGCGAAAGGTCAAAATAGGCACTCGCGATGACGATATATAATAATATTAATATTATTTTATTATTTTTAATGTTTATTTATTTATTTATTATGTTTAAAATAAATAAACAAATGTGAGTTCAAGTTGCACTGGAACTTACCATTTCGATTTTATAGGTTTTTATGACGGAGAAATTACTAAATATGTATATATACCCACGAGAGTTGTGCTCCTGTTTTACGTTAATTTCGGGAGTGATGACGTGGCAAGAAAAGGAGGGGTGCAAATGAAGAGGAATCCGGATTGTGGTTGGGTTTAATAAATTTGCCGAAAGGTGTGGGCGGGGTGGGGATGGGTTGGATTGATTATTTTTTTTTAATTTTGGGATATGTGTACGTGTCGAGATGGTATTGGTCGCCCCTTATATGGTTGTTGTTTGAAGATTCGATTCTTTGACTCTGCGTGTGAAGTTAGACTAGATTAGATCCGCCTGCGATAAATTTTTTGAAGGCAAAATTATATTTATTTTTTTGTAAAAAAAATAAAATAGATTTATCTGTTTTTTTATTGTTTTAATGTGTTTTTATGTAATAAGTGGATTTGTAACAGAAATGTTAAGCCGTCAAAAATTTTATGTAAATTTATGGCTCTTGAATTGTCATATTGTAATAATAATTATAACATTTTATGTTTAATAGAGTATTGATAATGCATATACTAAATTAGTAAATTTTTTTACTAGTCTGGCATTACCCTTTCTATATTTACCTTTTGAAAATTTAAAATGTCACCAAGTCACTTTTTAGTTGGCGAATCAAATTTGATTTTATTTATATATTTTTTATATGGGGAAATTACCCACAGCCTACCTGTAAATTTCATATTTACAGGCGTATATAACTTTTTAATTTTTTTACAATGACCTCCCCTGACTAACGGATTGACTGATTTGACCGTCCATGAATATGGTTAACTGTGTAATAAATATTAAAAGATGAAATTACCCCTCAACAAATTTATTTTTTTAATTTTCTTTTAAAATAAATTTTAAAAATTTTAAATAAATTAAAAATAAATTTAATCAGATCTCTACCGTCCATTTGAAAATAGACGATAGAGATTAATTTAAAAAAAATTAAAAATTTAATTAAAATATATTTTAATTAGATCTCCACCATCCATCTAAAGATGGATGGTGGAGATTAATTTGAGAAAAAAAAAACAAATTTAAAAAATGATTGAAAATAAAAACATCTCTCTCTCATTTCTCTCCTTTCTCTCTCTATTCTTCATCGTATCTCTCCTTTCTCTCTTCTTCTTCTTCTAATCGGTCACTGTGTCTCTCTTCTCTCTTCTTCTTCTTCTTCTTCTTCTTCTTCTGCTTCTTCTTCTGCTTCTTCTTCTTCTATTCGAACCCAGTTCTGGGTTCGAATGAATCGAACCCAGTTCTGGGTTCGAATGAATCGAACCCAGAACAAATTGATGGAGATCCAGATTGCCTCTCTCTCTCTCTCTCTCTCTCTCTCTCTTCTTCTTCTTCTTCTTCTCTTCTTTTTCTTCGTCTTCTCCACCAGTCAACTGCCCGGTGAAGAAGACGATCTGGGTTTCGCGATCGAAACCCAGATCGACGGTCTGGGTTTGGATCTCGAAACCTAGACGACGTCTGGGTTTCGAGATCCAAACCCAGACCGACGTCTGGATTTCGATCTTGGAACCCTGACGCCGATTAACCCCTTCGGCAGCTCGTCCTCTATTTGCAACTCGATCAGGAATCCCATGTCAATAGTCTCATAGTCGAGAGTAAGGTGGAGGACGATGCTGGCAATGGCGGAGCTGGCGAGGTTGATGATGTTGATTTTTTTTCCATTTTTTCTGTTTTTGAAACTGGTTGATAATGTTGAGTTTTCTGGGTTTGAGTTTTGTTGATGATGTTGAATTTGATGGGCTTTGAGTTTGATTATGAGAGCTTTGGCTTTGGATATAAAGGTGAAGCTATCCAGATCTGATGAAGATAGTGATGGAGATTTAGAGAACCGCAGAGATCGAAATGGGTCTCTTCTGGTGGTGATCGAAATGGGTTAGGGATGATTTGGGTTGTATCTTCTGGTTGTTATTTAGGATTTATGATGGATTGAAGATAAACGTTGGAGTTGAGTATGAACAGAGTGAATGTTGAAAATGGGTGGAGATCCAACCCAGATGAACGGTATATTGGTAATTTCATTTGGCTGCGAAATCAATCCATGACAATTTGATATTTCTCAAGGGTAATTTCGTCTTTTAACACATTTTAAACGGTCAAAGAGATTATTTAACGGTCAAATCCAGTCAATCCGTTAGTCAGGGGAGGTCATTGTAAAAAAATTAAAAAGTTATATACGCCTGTAAATATGAAATTTACAGGTAGGCTGTGGGTAATTTCCCCTTTTTTATATATATGTTGGATATTTTTCTATTTGTTTATTTCAGTTAAAGAAAGTTTGTCCTTCTTTTCTAATTTGCCTACAATGGAGTTTTGAAGAGGATTTGGATTCACTCTCCGCCTCAATTTTTTTCTCACTTTATTAAGAATGTAATTGATTATTGATAAAATTAGAAGTCGATCATCAATGTTAATTAGTTTAGATTCAATCCTTTATTTTTTGACAAAATTTAGATTCGAACTAATTTGAATTTAATTCAACTTTTTTATTAAGTTCGTTGATTTACTTTGGATAAAAATAATTTTTTTTGAAAAATGTAAAAGATAGTTTTTTATATGCTTAAGTTTAATCATATGAGAATTTTTTGTTATTAATTAGTTGAAAATTTTGGAATAAAGTATTGTATTAGAATATGTCATTTTATTATAATCTAAATATAAGTTTGTATTGAATTTTTTTTCCAAAGTTTGTGCTGATTAGTACAATTTGTGGGTTTTATTTACAAGAGACTATGTGTTTGAATATTAATTTAAGATTTGATGCATATTTTAAGATTGCATTTATTTTGCCTAAAAACTGAATAACACTAGATGATGATTGAAAACTTAATGATATGCTTTTTTTTTTTGATAGAATAATGTTACATTCCCTAAAATTTGTCTAAAAATTTAACCCAAATTATGTGACAAACTTATTTGTAACTACCACGTTAATTTTATCATGATGTATTGATGATATGATAATTATATATAAGTTTGCCACATCACTTGGGTAGTGAATTTTGACAAATTTTTGGGTAGTGTAGCGTTGCTCTTTTTTTAATTGAAAATTAATATAAATGATAGATTGTTTATTTTTTTAAGTCATAAATATTTTTCATATCCTTTTAATTATTATTAGTTATATATATGTATATCTATACATTTTATTATATTAAACACTATTAAAAGTAGTGATTTAATAAATTATAAAAGAAATTTATTTTATAATTAATGATATTGCTTTTTCTTAAGAAAGTATAAGGTCAAATTATGTTGAAGCTACCTGATATTTGACTTTTAACAAGAAAACCCTGCTTTCAATTTACCAAACAAATTAGCTCAAAATTTTAAATGTTGACTTTAATTGACAGATAAAAATAACTGATTAAGGGGTAATTTAATATTTTGATCCTATTTATATTAGTTTATCTTAAAATTAATTTTGGAAATTGAAAACTAATATGGATATATATATATATACACACATGTATTTATGGAGAGAGAGAACTTTTATAGTCAATGCGTTCTAACTTTTAAATTATTATGATCATCAATCAAATTCATCCATTGTATTTAAATTGAATAAAAAAAAAATTGTTTGGGAGAGATAATACAAGAGTGCAACAGATGAATTTTATCATTAGTCTTAACAATTTAAAAGTTATGACAGATTGATCATAAAAAAAAACTGAAACTAATATGTAGAGAGAGAGAGAGAGAGAGAGCTTCTACAATCTATGTCCTAACTTTTAAATTGTTGAACCACCAATTAAATTCATTCATTACATTTGAATTAAATAAAAACGATTTTTTTTTAGAGAATACAATGAATGAATTTAATTAGTAGTTCTTATAATTTAAACTTTAAAACACAATGACCATAAAATTTATATATATATATATCACAATGTTGGTAGACGAAATCATTTTTTACAAAAGAAAAAAAAAAGTGGGTTCCCATCTCCATAAAGGTGGAGACCTTGAAGTTTCCATTATCAATGGAGATCGATATAGGCTCCACTGATGATGGATGTCCCATCATCAAATTTTCGTCTTGATCTAGGTCTCTATCTGCAAGATGGAGATCGTGCAAAAGGAGAATGGTTTCCATCCATGCAATGGATACCTTCCTAGGGTTGAGTTTTCCACCACTTGTTTGGAGACCTAGATCATAACAAAGATTCTGATGATGGGACCTTCATCCGGTGAAGACACACATCGATCTCCATTGCTGAGATTTTCATGAGCAAGTGGGACTTCAAGGTCTCCATTTTCTTGGAGATTGAATGTCTATGGAGATAAAGATGGGTAAGGATGCATATTGGAATTCTTATTTTGTTTTGTTTTTTTTTTCTCAAAATAATCTCAACTGTTGATGGAGATTTTATTATTTTTTAATTAATCTTTTATTTTATTATTTATGATAATTTTAATTTAATGACACGTTTTAAATTTTTATAATGTGAAAAAGTATAATGATTTTTTCACGGTAGTGATGGTTAGACTTACTAGGTTTCACTAAAGTCATTGGGCTAATTTATTAGTTAGGGGTCGTTTGTTTTTTTATCTGAAGACTGAATAGTGCTACTGAAGACTGAAAACTGAATAGTGACTGAAACTTGAAATCTGAAAGACATGTTTGTTTTTTTTTTTTCTTACCTCTGAATGTACAGTAATTTTATTTGTTTTTTAAAGTTAAAATTGTCTGAAAACTAGTAATTTGACATTTATGTCCTTTTACTATTAATTGTTATGTAACTTTATTTGATATGATAAAAAAATACAATAAATTATTTAACAAATACTAAAACGCATATATATATTCATAATTAAAATAAGATGAATTATTATAATAGAATCAATTAAATTTATATATTCAAATAAAAACAAAAAACAAAATGGTCTTAAATTGAATTATTATTGTAACAAAAGTTGAAATTGTAAAATAATATATATTTTCTACTATAATTAAACAAAAATAATCAAATGCTTAAACAAATTGATTTGCAATTTGGTCTTTGAGTCGTTGCATAAACACTTGATCAATATACATAAACAATAACACAATGAAGCTTTAACAAATAAAGAGAATATGGGCTACTCTACAAGTAGTTTAATAAAGAAAATCAATAAAGATTCTTACCAGAATTTAATTAGAGAAATATAGGAATCCAACTATAAAAAAATTTGATGTTTAGATGTTTAGGGTTTTTATTTTTCAATGTTATTTATTAAAGCATTAAAATAAATTTATACAATAGATAATTAGGATAAACTTGGAAATATGTTATTTTGGGAAGGATAAACTTGGAAGAATATATTTACAAAATCATCCAGTGATTTGGTATTAAGTGAAAAGTCAGAAAATGTTACTTTTTTTTGTTCAGTGGTTTTTGGGTGGTTTTAAATGGTTTGACCACTTAAAAAAACAAACAAAAATATCTTAATTGGCCTAATTCAGCACCATTAAGTGTTAAGTGTGAAAAACAAACGACCCCTTAAACAAAAGGTTGGTTCGGTTTATCAAAAGATAGACCTCGGATTTGATTAAAGGTTTATTTGATTTTTTTTTTTAATTAATTTTTCATTTAACGGCGATGAATCCCATTAGGTTATGCTACTTGATTTTTCAATTAACAAAACCACTTAAATAACTCCTACAATAACTAGAAAATAAATGAAAATTTTCCACTTTTTACTTAGCTAAATTCAATTTGAGTATTTAGTTTCCTAATATATATAATTCTCATTTTTAGTTCAGAAGAAAAACAAAGATAGCATTCAATTTTTTTCGATCATTATTCAGTATTTAATGAATCTCAACACCATTCGATCTTCAAAATGAAAAATAAACATAACTTATAAATATTTCCAATGTAATTATCAATTTGAATTGAATTTTTTACTATATAGGATAAGCAGTAATGAGGTTAAAAAAAAAAAATCTTAAATACAATTATCTTATCAAAATATGAAGCTTACATAACGAAAAAAAAAAAAATTGTAGGGAATATAGAAATGGGTTTCTCACATGAGAGACTTTCCAATAAATGCTAATTCAGATTTCTCAAATTATTCAACTGATTAAAAATATAAAGTTTTGTCTCAATATCTTTCTTCTTAATTATAAAATATAAAAATTAACAAAGTATGACATGTATTTTATAATGGTTGGTCAAAAGTGGATGCATACTTTGTTTTAGATAATTGCATTTGAGATGAAAATATGTATTTCTATATTTTTCTTACCAAAGCAGATCCATATTCAAAAAATTTTGTTGATGTCACTGATAGAAACTAAAAAATTCATAATAACATTAGAGATGCATTAAGGATTGTAAAAGAAGGCAACATTAAAATACGTAAAATTGAAGAGAGTAATTTAGGACGTTACGAATTGAAATCTAATTCAATATTTTTTCATTAATTGAAAAGTGGATAATTTTCATTTTTATAGTTAAGTGATCTTATGAGCTATTTAAGTGCTATTTATTGTTAGGTACCTCTCTGAATTTATTTTTATTGTTATTTATTTCAAGTATGAGTTTTGAACATTTAATCTTATATAAATATATTGAATATGATTTAAACCCAAATATTTAGGATTAACTTGACAAATCAAAATTGGGTCATTTACATTAACAATTATTTAAGATTTTGTAAAGTACAGTGAATTTTTATTGATATCTAACAACACCATGATTTTCACCAAACTTTGGTATGATCACATTTAACGCACCTTAATTCCTACACCCTACTTAAAATTAAGCACAATTAATGTGTCATTATGTTTTCAGCTCAAATCTTCAATTTGAAGTCTGTTTGGACACACAATTTAGTAATTACTTTTAGGATTTGACTAACTTACTAGTTTAAATAAAGTTATCCAATAAAAATCTTAAATAACAATCATTGAATTGATTATCAGATTCTTACCCAAACCAGTAAATTAGTAAACTTTTACTTTTTGCATGTAAAAATGGCATGTCTAGATCCATATTTTTGTGATTGGTATAACCGAACAGCAAAATGAAAAGATACAAAAAGTTGATAAGTTGAAAGGATATACAGACATTGATCTTATACTCTGCTTCTCACACCTACATTATTGAAATTGTGATGTCAAATTATGTTGTTTTTTTCAAACCCTAAATGAATTTTTCTTACAAACACGGTTGATGTTTACATGTATAAATAATTGTATTGAATTTAATTTATTTTAATCTCATTGGAGATGACATGATTTGATTCTTCAACCTATGTCCTTTTGATACAAAATTTCAGTCAGGTCCTCACCTTTATGTGGGTCATTTCTCTACCTCCGTGTGCGCCGATCTCTTATGTAAAGAAGCATTTCTTTGGATCGCACCACCAGTGTCTCATCCCGCTTAGTTTCGATAGTCTTCTGAGTTAGTCCTAATAATCAAAATATAATATATATATATATATATATACACTAGGGTCTATATATATAGTGCAGTCTAAAACGATTTTACTTATTTATTTAAGGAAATAATGTCTAAACTTGGTTTATGATTGATAATTAATCAAATATTTAACTAATAAACAAGTGTTACGTAATCTAATAACTATCATTATGACATTATCAACGGTATAAACGGACAAAAATCAAATACAGTAAATAGGGCAGATGTAGTTGGTTGTTTATCCATAACCATGAAAAATAAAAGGACGTAAAAATTAATTGAGATGATGAGCACTATTAAATGCAATGATTTAGATTTCAAAAAAAAAAAAAAAATGCGATGATCTAAGAATTTAATGTTTAGCCTGTATGTTTTGAAAGGGTTCTTAATATTATCTAAAAAAATAATTAAAATTGTTTTTTTTTTTAAAAAAATTGTGGTATTCTTGGTGAATAAATAATTTATATATTTACTGTTAGCATATACCAATTCTCTTCTGAAGTTTGTGGTTGTGGTTGAAGCTTTACACTGCTTATTATTAACTTGTGTAGTATTTTTTTTCTTTTTTTTTTTTAAGTTGTGAGAATAATTATTAACCGACCTGTGGTAGATTTTTTCTCGAAGTAGTAGAATAGAAATCCAATCAACTCATAAAAATTTGGCCATGAACATTAACTATTAAGTAGCTGTGTAAATTGATATATGTAGAAGTCTTATTATTGCAGTGGGGTCAAACTATACTATATTAATTTTGAGTTGATTTCATCAGTCAACTTATTTGAAACTTAACGATCTGTATCCTACACCAATCAGACGAAGAGAACGTGAATAATTTTGACACCAGTGAGGTGCCGATTAGAGACACTTTGACACTTAAGTTAGAATAGGAAATAATATTAATATAGATAAGCAAATAAAATCACTCGACAAATGATACATTTCTATCGATCTACCAAAATATAGTAAAATAGATAATAAGCAAAGATATCGTAAACTGTAAAGAATCAAATGATAGCGAGCAAGTATTTGAATGTGGAGATGGTCATTTAATTAATGTAAAGTTGTCAACTCAGTAGATAGACTGTGATAATTGATTCATAAAGTTATATAGGAGACAACCGAGGTCTGTAAGAACTATTATATGTGAATTGTAGGATAGAGACAAGATTCATGGATTTCTTGCTAGGGATGGTTTTCATGAAAGAACAAAAGATACCTAATGAGGATGAATCTGAACTAAATTACAAATATTTCAATGTTTACTAATTTTTAGAAATTAAAATTGTATTTAAAAAAAAATAAAATTGCAATCAAATCAAATTTGATTGTTTTAATGTTTACTAAACTAAAAAATAGGGATAAAACAAAATTAATTACAAAAATAGTCACAAATATCACTTATGGAAATAATTTTAAGAATAATACTACACTTTCAAAATTTTTTTTCAAAAAATATGATAAACTGATTTGTAGTCACCACATTAATTTTTGGATAACACATTGATAATATGATAATTATACATAACTTTGCCACATCATTTAGACAATGAATTTGAACAAATTTTTTGGTAGCATAACATTACTTTAGTTATAATACGTAACAAAAATTTTCATTATTGCTTATAAAAGTATTATCATAATAATTAACAGCATTTTTTTTTTGTTAAGTATTGATAAAAAATTAATGACCAATTATATTCTGCAAATTTGACAACATTATTAAACACTTTCTAATTAAAATAGGTTTGTGCATTTTTTCTAGGTGAACTTTCCATCAGATTTTCTCTAGGTGAATTTCTTGATTTTGACATGGGGTTCATGTAATTAAATTTTAAAAAATTTTAGTAAACATTAGAACTTTAAATTTTGGAATTAAATTCTCTTTCTCTAACTATCTTGGAATCCTGATTAGTAAATATATTATTAAGAATATTTAGAGGCGAATCCTCACATATGATGGTTAATGTGGTGACTGTTAGTTGGATCAAGTCCCCTAGAGTGGTTATTATATTTTGTTATTTGAATTCAACTTTTTTATCAGGATGTTTTTCAAATATTTTATCTAAATCTATACAAAAATAATATAGTAGGTAAGTTATCAAATTTCTATTAATTATCATATCATCTCATGATTTATAAAATTTTGACAACTCACATACTACATCATTTGGGGATGAATTTTGATAAAATATTTTAGAAGTCTAGCATTACTCTGTTATTATATAATCTCCTAATAGTTCATTATCTTAGGACAATGTCAATATTTTGTATACACAGTTTGATTATGAATTATTTGTTAACAGCAGATTATTGACAGTTAAAAGATTCAAATATACCCTCTGTCTACAATTTCTTATAGTAATACTACATGTTTTACACAGACATCAATCTCTGAAACAGCCAAGGGAAGTTCTTCTCGTACACATCACCGCAAGTCCACAGTGAGTATACGCGAATCATGTTGGTATTTTATGTGTATTGTTACATCAAATGAAATTTATATACTAAGAACACCCTTTTTATGTATAAAATACAATATATAATTAAAACATAAAAGATTTTTGGGAATCAAAACAGAGATGCCCAAAACATAACTTAAAAATATCACCTCGCAACTATCCAATTAAACTAATTTCATAAGTTGAAGTGCACCTTGCACCTCTCCTAATCCTATTGTTACAATTTATCATTTTAAAAATAAATGAATATCAATTATGTTTTTAACAAAGAAACCAAAAAGGACGTGGAGACTTTGTCAACAAAATAAATTGGGTAATTGTATACTTAAAACATTTAAAAGAAAGGTTATTAATCATGGTTATGCATCGGTTTTCTTTTAGGATTGTTGTTATTTAGTTTTTTTTTTTCATATTATTTTCGTTAAAAACAACTCGAACTAGATCTTTATCAAGTAAATAGGTGTTCGTTTTCATTGAATTACATTGATTAATGATAAATTTGTTGTTACTTTAATCACGGAATTTCTTGTTACAAAATAGAGGTATAATTTGATTTGATTGTATCAATTATAATATAGAGTGAACTTGAAGGCAACTATCTTATTATATTATTTTCACATAGTACTATTATACTACCTAATTATTATCCTCAATTTTATATATTCTTCTTAAATCTGAACCTAGTGTGATGAATGAATTAGCTTTATTGATCCCCACTCAAAGCCTAGCAATCTGAGTAGTTTGCCCAATAGTTCAATTTTAGGTGTGATAGTGTCACGTTGGATACATATGAATCGAATCATTGATCCATAAATTTAGGAATAAATAAGTAAACATTATATGATGTGATAATTGCATAAGTTAATAGGTTGTTAGTGGTACTTAACGTGTGGCTAGGTGAAGCATGGAATGTACCTTGATAGTATTAAGTATCAACTTAACAATTTATGAAATGTGTGTCATGATCAAAATCTACAAGATAAATATGTTTAACTTAATTGCCTAATTACAATTGGTAGTTTTGACTCAACAACCTGTGAATATTTTATTGAACGTGAGTATCAAAATCTATTTGATAAATATATTACGTTATCAATGCTATTTAAATTCGATTTTAATGTCTGAATAGCTAGAAGTTAGTATCCGCTTTGGTAATACCACCTCAACAATTTGTGAAGATCATGATCAAAATTCATACGGTAATTCAATCGTCACACATAAATAGCTAAAGGTGAAAGCACATTTTAATTATATTGACTCAACAATTTATGAATATGAATATGAATCTGCACCATAAACATCAAAATCTATATGATAATTATAAATTATTTTAGTACGACACTACTCCCAACCAACCCTTTTCTCTTCAAGCAAATGAAGGGTTCAAGTACCATTGCCCATGAAAAGTTGGTAATTTTCTCCTAACTTCGCTTGTATGAGGATAAATTTTTAATAGATCCCTCCAGTTGGTGGACGATTTTTCCACTTTATGTGGGTCACTCTTTTCAACCTTAGTTGGGAGCAGAGAGTAAAGAGTATTGATCCGACCTGTATCATATAGTCCTCATCAGGTGATCTGATAGTTGTAAATGTACTTGTAATGTAATATATATATATATATATGTATAAATTGCTTTACTAGTAAAAACAAAAGGAATTTTATTAATTTGGATGGTTAATTTTTTCATTACAAAAGCAGAAGTCTCTTACTTTTCTCAAAATTCAATTACTAATAATTATAACCTCGTTGAGTTTATTCACTTAAGAAAAGAATAAAGACGTTTTTATTAAATTAGTATAAACATCAATCAAAGAATCAAGATATTTATTCATATATTAAAAAAAAGGAGAAAAAATCACATTTTTTCACTTTTGTTTTTTTAAAGAGAAAATTAAGGAAATAACTAATTTTTAAGGCAGAAGTTGAGAAGTAACATTTTATTCAGATTCTTTATTTTTATCAAGTTTATTCTTATACAAAAACAGTTTTTCTTGTAAGATTTTGAAAAAAAAAAAGTTAGTATTCAACTTATATATTAAAAAATGATTATTTATTAAAAAAAAAAGAAAAACCTTTTTTTTTAAACTAAAAATTCTAAATTTTTGGGTTTTGTTTTTGTAAATAACTATTTTTTTATATTCAAGTTGAACACTTTTTTTTCTAATTATTAAAAAAACTATTTTTGAAAAAAAATACACTTAATAAAAGTAAAAAATCTAAAAAAAAATGATTACTTTTTAATTTTAGTTTTAAAAAAGGGTTATTTTTGTAATTTTATTAAATTTTGCTTCACTTTAAAGAACTGTAACACAGTGCCGCCACTCTAGCATCCGAAACACCTCTTGAATCTTGAAATCCTGATCTAATAGCCATCTCTCTTGAAATCTTTGATCTTTCCATACAACCACTCTAATTGACCAAACCACCCCTGACCTGACGCCTCACTGTTGCTCATCAAATCGAACAAAACTTATAAAAACGCCGGTACCCCTGGTGAAACCAAATCGAAGGAAAACAAATTCAAAACCAGCAGTTCTCGTCTCTTTCTCTCTTTCTCACAGCTTTTGTCTTCTCTTCTCAGCTCTCAGAATTCTGAGGGAAAAAATATTTTTTTTGTTTCCAAAAATACCCCGGGGGTTTCCTTAAATGCCAAAATCTTGAATTCTCCTCCGAAGACGACGACAACGCCGCCGCGGCGACGGGGACTTATAAATGATGATGGTTAGGACGTACGGACGCCGGAACCGAGGAATAACGAGGACGTACTCCGACACGACGTTGACGACAGAAGAAGACGACGTCGTTTTGGAAGAGGATCCGTACAGGGACTCTTTTTCTTCTATTTCCCAAGATACCCCGCAAGATTTCTACAATTTGCCCTTCTCGTCCTCGCAAGAGTCTTCTCCTCCTCTCTGGCCCTCTCAAGAGAACCACCACGACAACAGCCAGCCGACGAGGACCCATTTCACGGATTCTGAAAACGGCCGGAGGCCAAAGAAGCAGAGAAAGCAGCAGAGGGACGGGGCTTCTGGGCCGTCGATTCCAGCGACTTCGACGCTGATGGAGGCGCAGGAGTTCGGGGAGATGATGGAGCACGTAGACGAAGTGAATTTCGCCATTGATGGGTTGAAGAGAGGGTCTCAGGTGAGGATCAGGAGGGCTAGCTTGTTGTCTCTCTTGTCGATTTGCGGCACCGCCCAGCAGCGCAGGCTTTTGAGGACTCACGGGTATGCTTAATTTTCGAGCAATTCTTGATGGGTTCTTGGACATTGTTTCGAATCTTTATAAAAGTCTAGATGGGTTTTTGGAAATGTGTAAAGATTTGAATTTTATTACTGGGTATTTGAATTTTGCGGATTTTTCTGTTATTTGGGGTTTCGGGTTGAAGTTTGATTGTTTAAATGTGTGAATTGGTTTGTGGGTATTTGATGAAATTTATAATTTTGAATATGTGTTGGTGGGTCATGAATCGAAGTTTGGTTTTGTGGACATGCATATAGTTAGAAGTGTCAGCGGAATTTCTTAAATTGTGATGTGATGTGGTTTATGCACATGAAATTAGAAATTTTGATATGGAAATCTTATAAAGATATGAAATTTACTTTGACTGTTATGTTATGGTGTAAATTTCAGTTTAGTGTGTGTTATGTTACTGATTAGCGGTTTGGGTTTTTGAATTCAAGTTGATATAACTAGAAGTGCGCATAGTTTGGCGTAAAAATGGAATTTTTATTTTGTGAATAAAAGAGTATCAGTGATAACTTGAGGATCAGTTTAGTTTTCTACATTATTTTCTTTTGAATGTTTCTAGCAGAAGCAATCTCAGTTTATAAAGTTTAATTTATAAATAAGGGAGAACCTACAATCTTGTGCCGTTGCCGGATCAGATTGTCAATAAAGTTTATCTTGATGATGTATGTTGTGGGGGTAACGAAGCATAAATGCACCTTCTAAATGTTGTTTATTTTAATGTGTGAAAGAAAGGAATTAAAAATGCTTGTAAAACTAAAGAACATTTAAAAGGAAAAAAGATAGCTGCTTAGTTAGTTTCCAATCATCGTTTTTATTTTGGGAAAGATTTGATTGGGTGTTAAAACTTTGAATGGCATGCTGCAGTTCTTTTGAGTTAGTAAGTCAAAATATAATCCTCATCTTTAGACAAGTTTTCGTAGAATGTTAATTGTTGCTAAATTTAGGAGGACAAATGTCAGAATTTGTGCTAGTATGTAAAGTACCATATTAACTTCTGAAACATGTTTCCAGGATGGCAAAGACGATAATTGATGCTATAATTGGCCTCAGCTTGGATGACTCACCCAGCAATCTAGCTGCTGCAGCGCTTTTTTACATTTTGACTGGTGATGTAAGTTGTTCATGTTGTTAAATTTCTCTTCTATTTGCTCTGTAGATGATCATCCGTATGATTTGTACAGCCCCTAGCCATCCTTAAAGCCAAAGAAAATATAAACCATACTATTTTCAATGATGTTTTGACCTATAAATCAGTCATCTAATCTTTTGTAGCTTGTTATGACTATTATATAATACAGACTGCTTCAAAACATTCAGAAATTAGAAAGCCTAAATTCAAGATGACACTTCCATATGAATGGAGAGACCTCAAATACAGATAGAATAGAATTTCATCGATACACAGAAATTCAATTGATTCTTAGTTTTGGGATATAAGTGCTTTTCTATTAAAATGAATTATTATTGTTTTCCCTTCACCCCAAGATGACCGACAACACGCCACCCATGCAGTTTGTCATGGGAAATCAATGAAGTTCAATTCATTAGACTACAATGCAGTAAAGCATCTGGGCTATGAAGTTCATTAGTTGAATTATGATGTTGCCATATAAGCAGTAATTAGGCTGTGAATGTGCTGTTCAGGCTTTTTGTCCTCAAGGTGTAATTAAAGAGTCACAAGTTATGCCTTACCAGAGAGTCCTGAGAGAGGTTGCCTTTTTTCTCGGTCCCCTTAGTCAGATTATGTTTTATGTTGAATGGTATTTAATCTTATTAAGATTTCTAGTTACTCCATTCGTGTTTATATTGTTATTTCTGGTTTAGTGATCCTTTTATATATTATAGGAGAGGCCTATTTAATATAAGCTTTTAATGATTTTTAAGTTAATACACCATGAAATATTTGTTTTGGTGCTTGATGTGGAATACAATTTGAGGTTAACATTTAATATTAAATTATATTCTGGCTTCAATTCTCATTCTGTTAGTGATTGTTCACTTTTACATTATTCATTCTATTCCTTCAACAAATTTGACCTACATTTTTCTGGGTTCATATCATAATAGATTTGAAGGTTCATTTTTTTTTTCCGCTAAAATATATTTCAGGCTCAAGATGATCACCTCTTGGAATCACACAGTTGCATTCGATTTCTAATTAAATTGTTAAGGCCAGTTAGCTCTACTGCTACTGAAGACAAAGGACGAAAAATAGGTTCTAAGCTTTTGGCATTACGTAAGGACACTGACGTCAATCGGGCTAAACTTTCAGATTCAAGCTCTTCTGCCATTCTTTCTAAAGTTCAGGAAATACTTGTCAATTGCAAGGAAATGAAGTCATGTGGGGATGATGCCAGAAGTGGGAGGCCAGAGTTAAGCCCAAAATGGATAGCATTGTTAACAATAGAGAAAGCTTGCATATCTAAAATTTCTTTTGAAGGTATTTTGGAATGTAAAACCTTCCACTATAGATTTAAGATGCTGATATATTTAATTTTAATTATTGATTTGTCTTGTTGGACTCCAGAAGTTATATAAGTTTTAATTTGTGTGTTCATGAAAGTCATCTATAGAAATTATAACTTGTAGCATCGTGCTTTTGAATGGTCAACAATTAAAGAGTATTGTGTGCTAGCAACTGAACCATGAACTTGATTTGTTTGAAATGTGAAAATTTTCATTCCTTTTTCAGCCTTGTCATGCTTTCCTCAATTATATCTTTTTTGTACTGGATGTCTCAATTTGTCTTCTGTATGTGTGTATATTTCAGTTTTCAAATTAAATGGTTTTTTGCATGCTTGACATGGTGGTTAATTTACATTTGGGTTATTTTCTGTATCTACTGTTATGAAAACAAGTTTTTGGTATGCTTCATGCTTGGTTATTTGCATATTTGATGAATATATTATATTACTGGTTTTAGTGGAATTCTTTTCTCTTATTTGAGGTAAATTATGTTACTTAATTGGAGTACATTTTTACTGTCCCTATTATGTCTATAAAATTACTAAAAATTTATGTGTTTGAGTACCACATCTGTGGGCCCTATGGTAGCATTCTCTTGTTTTATGGACAACTCGTTCATTGCTCTTCAAATCTTCCTTTTCTTGAGTTAATACATCCCTTTTCTTATTCAAAACAAATAAAATTATGTGCACTTCATATTAAATTTTGATCTTCATGTTTTAGTCTTTGCTAATTGTTAATTTGTTATAACATTTCCTTTGCTTTCATTCAGATACTACTGGTACAGTGAGGAAGACTGGAGGTAACTTCAAGGAAAATCTAAGAGAATCAGGAGGGCTTGATGCAGTCTTTGAGGTCATCGTGAACTGTTATTCTGTTATGGAGGTGTGAGCCTGTACGTTTGTTTAGTCTTATAGTTTGTTTTAATGTTTTTATTAGATATGAACTGTTTAGCTTTAAATGATGGGAACAAAAAAATAAAATTGAAGTCAGAATGCTTAAGGTTATGAAAAATTTTTCTCATTCTCATCAGTGTGAAATGGAAATTTGTTTTAATTTACACATGCATTGAAAATGGAAAAAAGTACAGACATCTATTATTTTGACAAGGTTTACTTTGCAAACTTACTTCCCTCATCTTGTCTGTGCAGTCAGGCATCGGAGCAGGTGCTCAAATTTATATTAATTTGTAACAAAACATTTAGATCTGTTGTCGGTTCTGTTTAGTTTTTCAATAAATTAACTGTAATATGTTATGCTGTAGCACCATTGTGAATAGTCATGAGACTTCTGACTGTAGTTTGTCCAAATACATTCTTTTTGATGTTTGGCCATGTAAGCCCCCAAATAAATGGCACTATAGTTTATTTTGTATTTATTATTGTTGATGTTGTATCACTATTTTGTGTGTAATTTACATGTAAAGACAATAGATTTTGAAATTTTGCCGATTTTTGCCCTTGATTATCATTTACCACTCAATAATTTGTTGTTAGTCCCCTTTCTTTTCAATTTCTGTTTGTTTACTGTTTAATGGAATTATTGTCATTTGAAGAAGAATTTCCTTTAAGTGCATGAATAATAATGTTGATGCAGGGTTGGGAAAAACGTGGTTCACCTTCTATTCATGATGCAAATCATGACCTGGATCTACACAACTTCCTATTGCTTTTAAAATGTTTGAAAATCATGGAAAATGCTACTTTCCTGAGTAAAGATAATCAGGTAAAAATTCTAGCCCTACTATTTCTGTTTGCAAAGCTCAAAACGACCTGAGCTATCACATTTTTAATTTTTAACTTCTTTTATATAGAGTCATTTGCTTGGAATGAAAAGGAACTTGAATTCTCATGGATCTCGGCTATCTTTTATCAAAGTCATTATTTGTCTCATTAAGATTTTTTCAGGTAATCACTGATGCAAGGGATAGCTTTTTGTTTGTATTTTTTGTATTTCTCGTCTTTTGTTCTTTAATCTTGCTTGCATCTGAATAATTGTTTAATGACTTTGATTTGCAGAACTTTATTTACTTAGAAGTTCTGCTGCCTCCACTGATGGGACTGGTCACAAATCAGAATTGGCTTTACGTACTGACAGTAAAGGTACTCAGTAGTTCTCATATCACTTTATTATTTGTGGCATCCTTATCTCTTTTTTGTTTTCTAACTTCTGTATTTCTCCTTAAATCTGCAGTGGGCAACAATGAGGTAATAGTCATTAGTTCTTCTGAAAACTGCTCTAGCACCGGGTTGGCTTCCTCTGAAAACAATGCATCTCAGAACAGTTTGTGGTTGTCCTTTGACCAATTGGGTCATTCTGATTCCAATTCTGAAACTACTACGACATCTATGAATGACAATTGCTTGCTTAAGATGAGATCCCGTTCCTCCTTGTCTGGTTCATGTAGTGGGACGCTAAGGAGTTTTAGTGGCGGAACACCTATAAGTAGTAATGGTTCGAGGATGAAGCTTGGTCTTGTAGAGATTCCAAATAGTAGAAAAGATGACAAGTATGAGCTTTTGGAGGACAGTGAAGATCCATATGCATTTGATGAAGATGCTTTTGAACTTTCAAAATGGGATTTACTATCTGGGAAACAAAAGAAATCTCAAACTAAGAAAAGTAGGGCTGCAAATAGAGGTCTTGAAGAAGAAGACCCCTACCAAATGATAATGAGCCAAGAAGAAATAACTAATGGGGAAAATTGCCATCTGCTATCTAGTAATGGTGGAAATTGCCAAAGATCATATAATGGGGAACACCATTGTTCTCATGAAAGCACTTGCTCATGTGCCGTTGACGAAGAAAAGTCCACTCTTCTAGCTGATTGCCTTCTTTCAGCTGTTAAGGTATTTCTGATATATAAAATTTACATATGTCTTAGATATGTATTTTTAGTTTGGCCTGTACAATCATGTAAACAACGTGATACTGGCCTGCTATGATTAAATTCTTTTTATTTCCTATTTGAGCTTCTCAGTTGCCCAGATTAGGTTGATTAATGTGTGGGTTTTAAACTCTGGGCAGGTTCTAATAAATTTAACAAATGACAACCCTGTTGGCTGCCAGCAAATTGCTGCATGTGGAGGGCTGGAGACCATGTCTTTGTTAATAGCCAACCACTTCCCCTCATTCAGCTCATCTTTGTCTCATCTCAGAGAGAGTTTTGACGTTGAACATCAGAACGATAGACATTTGACTGATCAGGAAATAGATTTCCTGGTTGCTATACTGGGCCTTCTTGTGAACTTGGTAGAGAAGGATGGATACAACAGGTTAATTTTGCTTCCTTATATTTATCCTCTTGCCTGTATATGTAGATTGCATGAAGCTGTTGGTACATGGTGTGACAAATTTGTTAGTTCTATCTGAACTGAATTTGTTTGCTTATAGCTTTATGTTGGTCTTTGTTTTCACTGGTACTATTTACCTTAAATCTTGAAATCCTAAAGCCTGATTACGAAGTTTCTGCAACATTTCCAAAATCTGAAATTTTTCCCTTTTAGGCAATTGTGGCCAAAACTTTAAGTTAATTCATTCCCTTTTATATGACCTATAAGATCTTTGTACATCTCCACTATTCAATGTAAACTTAGATGTTACCTGGGGATTATGAAAATTTTGAGTTTTAGTTTCGCAAATCGGCAAATATGAAGAAGATGAACTATGCCATTTTCCCAACATAATTAAGCATTGCATATCTAGGTTTGTAGCCATAGTACTAGCTGGGTCTTAATTTTTATAATTGACTTATACCACACAGCTGATATGTTACTGATGATTTGATCTGCAAGTTGCTATTCGGCTAGTTAGGACCATGTTTATCTGATCAGAATAAACAATTTGAGCCTATGATGCCTCGCAAAAAGATGTTGTATTCTTAGCATGTTACTACTTACTAATAAATATTATGTTGCTTGTTTACTAAAAGCATACAGCATGTTTACTGCAGATCACAGCTGGCAGCAGCCAGAGTACCATTACCTAATTCAGACGGCTTAGCAGAAGAGAGTCATGGGAATGTAATTACACTGCTCTGTTCCATTTTTGTTGCTAATCGAGGGGCTGGTGATGCTGCTGGAGAAGGGAATGTAGTGACTTGGGTGAGTGAATTGTTCCTCTCATTTTATTGGACCTTATCTGTCTGATGGCTTATATATCTGCAGACAGACTTCAATCATTACTGACATCGCTTATAATCTGCATTGTATTAATTCTACAGAATGATGAGGAAGCATTGCTGGAAGGGGAGAAAGAAGCAGAGAAGATGATAGTAGAAGCTTATTCGGCTCTACTTCTGGCGTTCCTTTCAACTGAAAGGTTTAATTTTTTCGTGTGTCAGCTGACTATTTATTTTGAATTTTTAGATGTGAATTTTTTGGAGGACTTATGTTTTATTTGCTGTTAACAGTACAAGTATACGTGCTGCAATTGCTGAATGTCTCCCAGACCACAACATTGCAGTTTTGGTACCTGTGCTGGAGAGATTCGTGGTATGTACTTGTTCCCCTCAAAAGCAATTAGCCGCAACATATTCTTAAGATCTTCCTTCACTCCCCCCACTTCTCCTGTGGCCCCCTGCTCTCTGTACCCCTCTTGTTGTCTGGTTCAGCCTGTCATGAACCCCCACTATCTAGCGTCCCTAAAACTTTAAGAGGCAGGATGCAGTTAGTGAAATTCCATTGCTGGTTCATCGTTTGGTTGGCCCATGTGTATACTAAAATCAGCTATTTCATTGAAATGCTCCTTATTATCTCAAAGAAGTCACCACAGCGTGGACAATCATTGAGAAATTCATACTATTACTGAACTTCTATAATATGCCTCTAACCACTTAAAAAGTAATTTACTTTGATGGTTTAGATTCCTCTGTCAAAACAATTTATGTCATATACATTATTTATGTACTAATATTGTTTGAAAAATACCATTATGATATAATTATGTGCTTTTTTCAGGCATTTCACCTTTCGTTGAACATGATCTCACCGGAGACACACAAAGCAGTGAGCGAAGTAATTGAATCATGTAGAATACCATGATAACTCAATGAAAAACAGAGATTCTGTACAGCCTCAGCCTTTTCTGTTAGATATAGCTATTCGTTTTTTCGTTCTTACAGGATGTCAGAGCCCATGGAGAGATGGGATTGCTTCTGCATAATGTATCAAATTGACCATAGGCCTGTGTTATAGCTTGTCTGATCTTTTTATCTGGTTTTTGTTCCATATATTTTGTTTCTCTACAATATTCTTTCTAGGTATTTTTTCTTCTTATTGACGCAGGCTGGTACGCTTGTATACCGAAATGATAGCAGAATCAAAATGTTTTTCTCTGCATTTTCTGTGTAAGTGGCAGTTGGAACGCATTTTCCTTTCCCCTTTTGCGAACTCATCTTCGCAGAGACTGGAGAGCTTGGTGGGGGCTTTGATATCATAAAAATGTAAATATGGAAATGGTTTTGCTGTTTGCATAAGATTTATCCGTCACTCGCTTGCTTCTTTATATTCCTTATTTTGGTGCGTCAATTTGCTGACAGTCTTCTGCCAGGGAAAGGTATCACATATGTATCTTTATTAAAAAAAATAGATAATTAGAGAACTGTCGGATATAAATTCATGTGATAAACTTTTAAAGAACAAGCATGGAAAACTTATACAAATCAAGCGCTCCTGAATAGCTTCAATGTAGTTGATTTTCACTTGCTGTAATTATTGCGAAAACATAAATGTCTCTGCTATAAGGAGAATGGCACAAAACATTGTGCATTAGGAAATGGATGATATGTCATTTACTTAGAAATAACATGAACTCTGTCGTTCCCTTTTAAAAGTCAATGCCTTGGTGCTGTTAATCTTGATCAGGCAACTGATTGAGGAAGCTGATTATGAGCTCATTAACTTGATCTGGGAATTGCTCTTGAATGAAATGGTTTCCATCAGCCAAGAACTTGATCTCCAAATCATTTACATATTTTCCCACTTCCCCACTTTTTATGTACTCTTCAATCCCTGGAAACTTTAGAAAATAGTCTTTGCCACCCATTATTAGTAGCACTGGAACTTCAACTTTTGGATTTGTTATGTTGAACTCCCCGAAGCTTAGACCTACAAGAATGCATTATTAGAGCATTTCAGCAGCAGTTTGATCAAGTGAAAATAAGGAAACAGAGAATGTTGCTATCTCTTACTTGTAAGGAGCTTGCAAGGGAGAATCCAATCCGGAATTTTCGTATAATGATGTATAAACAGCAATGTCCTCGTCGGTCAGCCATGGCGGTGGCGGAGAAGAAGGATCAACCATGTCCATTAATTCCTTGTCTTTGTCAGCTATAGGAATTTCACTTCTCGAGAAGAGTATATAGATATTCTTCCAGACAGTTTTCACATTGAATCGTTTAAAGTCTGCCTGAGCTCTTCCAGGTTCCTGGAATTGATTCATAAGAAAATAATGAACACACACTTGTCTTCAGTGAAAGTGTAAAAGAAAAAGCAGCGTAGTATGGTCAGTATTCAATGTCCACGATTGGATTTAGGCCATATCATAATTGATAGTTGTGTCTGATATTTCATCTATATATGTTCTAGTCCTATTATTATCTATTCTATCTTTTCTAACTGAATCCAAACCTGCGTATTAAACATGGCTATATGCTTCAAAAAATAGCATAGGTAAAACATATATGTCATACTATCAAAGCATATAAAATAGATTAGGAATATAGAAGAAGAAAATTTCCATTCGATCAAACTTAATCCTGTGTTTGACATATATATGATTCACAATGTTAGATCATAAATGCCTTATTATTGGAACACATCAGATCAGTCAATCATGGAGAAAAAAGTGCATTTTTCTTGAAAAGAAAGATGCAAGCATGATACAAACTTACAATTACAAGTTATTCAAGGAATATAAAAACGATGTACCTTCCACCTGGAAATGTAGAAACCTTCAGGAAGTCCCTGGTATCGCTGCGGCCCAGGTACGAAAAAGGGCACACCCAATGATACAACTCCAGAAACCCTTGTTGGATGCAGAAGTGAGAGCAAAAATACAGGCCATGATCCAAAATCTTTTCCAACAAGTAAAGCCTGTCCACCAACCTCATTTTTATTTGCTTTCAGTCAATATTCTAAAGAGTAATACTACACATCACAAAATCATATACATACATAAAATCTTGACATTATCAATATGAATAAATACTCTTTACTACTAAACCATTGTACCGTTGTCACAAATTCTTAAATTAAATTTATAAATTATGTGATTTATAATATTTTCACCTTTTATTTCATTCATTATAGCATCCTTATCCTTTTTGGACTGCATAGAATTACATCAAAACTTATTTTATAGCAAATTAGAATACTTAGAGTTATTTTTATTTTCCCTTAACAATTGAAGAATTATCATTTTCCCCAACTGATTCAAAATACATCTTTTTATTTTTTCTTTTAACCTGAATTAACAACTACTCACGTTTTTTAAATCATCAAAGAAAAAATAATAATTTGCCAATCATTAATGGAGAAAATGAAAATAACTCTGAGAATTACATAGATATATGGATTTTGGATGGAAAAATAATCATGTAAAAGTTTAGTAAATGGTACCTTGTTAATGTGAAAATGATCAAGAATGGCGATGGTGTCATGGACAAAGTCATTGAAGGATGCATTTTCTAGTACCGGGTGAGGTTGAGACAGACCATATCCTCTTAGATCAGGTGCAATTGCACGGTAGCCAGCAGCAGCCAATGCAGTCATTTGATGCCTCCATGAATACCATGCCTCAGGGAACCCATGTAAGAATACAACCACTTTAGGACCTGCAAAGTAGAGAATAATAACACATTAATGAAATATTGTATAAACAAGTCTTCGTTGAAGAGTAACAAAATGAACACAAGTATAAATCAATACCAGTTCCAATCTCAGCTATGTGAAGCTTCACTCCTCTTATGTCCATATACTTGTGCTGTATTTGATCCATTTTGCGTGTGTGCGAGAGAGACGGAGACAGAGACAAAAGAGAGTTGACTGATGATGGGTGATGTTCATCAATAATTAAGGACCATAAAGTACCTAAAAAAGTTATTAGAATATTGAGGAAATGATCCAGTGGGTTGAGCATATGACCATGCCCGTTTCGTTACCATAAATTTTGTTGAGTAGCCATATTTTCACCCCTTTAATACTGTATGTGCATCCCAAATTAGATTTTTTTTTTTTTTTAATACTGAGACTAACTCAGAGAGCAACCGGAACCTACCAAGATAGGAACATTGGTGACGTGGTTCGGGAAACTGCTCTCAAATGAGAGAGATCTACCTATACGAAGGTGAGGGAGAGACCCACACGAAGATAGGGGGACAACTCACACAGAAAGTGGAAAAATAATTTATTTTTTAGCATTACGGAGTATCGACCCATGCCCTTAGAGGCATGGGGTTAGCCGATGCACTAATCAACGACGCCAACTGCCATGGACTCCCAAATTAGATTTTTCAATGCAAATATTACAGTCCAAAAATTACACCCAAATCGTAAGTACACCTAGCATTATAAATTTTAAAATCAGTTTTACTATAAGTACCCAATTTACTATCAAAACTAACCTTATGAAAGTAAATTAATTTATTTACCAAAATTATTCAATTCGTTTTTGTTTTAAAAAAAAAATTATGATAATCATGTATTTTTACAATAATTAGATTTCAAATTAGGGTTTAATATATTAGGATAAATTGATGAGTTTGAAAAGTATTTTGATTCAATTATTTAAAATTTAAATTAAAGTTTAAACATATTAGGAAAGATGAATAGATATGGAAAATATTTTAATTAAATTATTTTAAATAGATTGTCTACAGTGGTCATTTTGTTTTTGGCTATCTGTGTAATAAATTTTTTTAATAAAATCTGAGTATGGTAATCATAATTTTGGATGGTATAACTTCACTATTACCCTTAAATAAAGTTACTAAAAGGATTAATATAATTATAAAAATGATTATGATTAATGCAAGATTTTTTTTTTTTCGCAAGAAAGAAAATCCATTCCTAAAGAAACTATTACACGAAGTTACTGCTGTGTCTAATCTTTGGGTTTGTTTTCAAAACTAAAATAGATAAAATGCAGACATAGAAGGATCTCTTGAAATTTAGGAGATTTCAGAGTCAAGATCTAGGTATTCTTCCTTTTATTTTATTTTATTTTTTTCAGTTTTCATTAATAATAATAAACATTTATAATTTTTCGTATTAATCGAAACAAATTAGATAAAGGTTACATTTGGTATTAATTGAGGTGCACTCACAAATAATAATACTTTAGAAATTTTAATGGAGGTGGACATATAAAAAAGGGTGTGCATACAGATTTTTAGGGGTGTAAATATCGCCACTTTTTTTTTTAACCTTGTAGGATCTCCTAGATTGATTTTGTAAGAATGAGTTAGATTCATTGCCTAGCAGGGCAGATGTACAAGCTTCTTGCAAATTCATTTTAATTGTCCACCAATTGGACAACATAAGTGATAAGACATGAATACTTGGTTTCAACAATTACTTGATTTTTTTTAATAACTACAATAAATTGGAGGATTGATGAACAACTCAAATACACAACCTTTAAGATGTAAGAGCGAGAGGCATACATTGGATCATCCTCATCTTGTCACAATTCCTTAATTCTTATAACTTTAATAATTAAGAAACTCCTATAAAAGGATTAATTGGTTTCCAAACTTAACTAGATTATGAGTGAGGGAGAAGTATATTGGATGGCAATTGGAGCACCAATGGCAATAAATAATTATGAGAAACTTGCTATTTACGGTTTCTTTCTGATGATTTCGTAGCCAATCTTCTAATGTTGTGCTAGTTGACTATGACAATTCCTGGAGTCCTATTTCCTAAAATACAAAATCGTAAATTTAGCAGAATACCATGTGGATGCGCTAGAGACTGTCAAATATTCACATTCACGTTCCGACAAATATAAGGATTTGAGCATTAAGGTGCATGGTAGATGCATATATTCGATTTCTTCCCATTTTTTGGTTCTTGATCTTAGGAACTTGTCCGCTTAACAGTCACTGCAAGAACATTGTTAACTTTTGAAGCAATCAACTCCCTCAGAATATTTAATACATCATTTTGCCTTCAGAAATCAGGCACATTCAACACCAACCGCCATACAAGCCTCAGGCTGTCACTAGATATTGAATAATAGTACCCCTCATAGCATCCGAAAAAACATACATTAGATGCCACACATAAGGAACATACCTTTCAGATACTAGATTACACACTGATATTCAGTTGACATACATATAATTATACACAAGCCTCAATCATCCCTCACTTGTACTTCAATGCAGCTCTGAAGAAGATCATACATGTTTGTTGAGGAAAGTGAGGATCAGCTGATTCACCTGTTCAGGTAATTGCTCTTGAACAAAATGAGTCCCTTCAGGCAAATGTATGATCTCCAAATCGGGGACAGAATCTTTCACTTTTCCGCTTCTTATGTATTCTTCCCTTCCCGGAAACTTGCAGGCAAAATCTTTTTCACCCACGATAAGTAGAGCAGGAACTTTAACTATCGGTTCTGATATGTCGAAATTTTCATCCATTGACCTGCAAAATTATAATGGTCAATCATGTCAAATTGTAATTAATCTTCGACTCAGTTGACTTAGCAGAGTAAGACTACTTCACAAATGCCACCACAGTTGTACTTGAAATCAGCAAACAAATAATCAATGTGTCATGCTCTAAACCAGCTACAATATGTGATGTGTAGTGGACACTAACAGGCGACAGGACAATGTAAGTAACGATAGCAGCAAGTCTTTACCTATATGGAACTTTCAATGCAGTTTGAAATCCAGATTTCTCGTACAAAGCTCCATACGTTGAAAGATCTTCCTCCGTAAACCAAGGCGGAAGAGGAGTAGAAGCATCCACCAAGTCCATGATCTCCTGGTTCTCAGCTGCTATCGGTATTTCACTGGTGGAGAAGAGGATGTAGATGTTCCTTACCACTGTCTGGGCATCAAGACGGCCAAAATCAGCTTCT
Source organism: Nephelium lappaceum (assembly GCA_021234005.1). Taxonomy (NCBI): domain Eukaryota; kingdom Viridiplantae; phylum Streptophyta; class Magnoliopsida; order Sapindales; family Sapindaceae; genus Nephelium; species Nephelium lappaceum. The sequence continues at coordinate 15,231,614 of CM038010.1, forward strand.
GCTCGTCCAGGTTCCTGGTCGAACATTGACGGTTCCAAACGTAGGGAAAAAAAAAATGTCACATTGTTTCTATGGAGCTAGCTATAAACTAAAGAAGAAATGAACAAGCAATCATACATTCCATCTTGATATGTAGAAACCTTCAGGAAGGTGCTTAAGGAATTGACGGGGACCTGGAGGAGGCACAAACGGTGCCCCCAATGTTATAATTCCTGAGACCCTCTCCGGGTGGAAAAGCGCAAACATGTATGCAATCCGAGCTCCCCAATCTTTAGCGACAAGAAAGACCTATGCTCATTGAGCAGAGAGACATCAAGATTAACACCATTAACATGCCACATGATCTTAAATAACACCTTTTCTTTATTGTTGGATTGAAGTAAACCTGATGAAAAACATTATGAATAGTTTTCACAAGAAGGGACTCATTATATAAGTTCTATCACACAGCTCATTTCATGTTATATTTGACACTTTTAAGTGTTTCCAGCATTCCCTAAAGTGCTTTCATATTTTCAAAAATGCTTTGGTGTCATGCTACATTGTTTGATTAAAATTGATAGAATCAATTTAGTTTATCAATTTATATGATGATAAGAACAACTGAAAAATACTTTCCCAGAAAGTGCCTTTTTTTTTTTATACAAAAAGCAAACTCTTGAACCTAACAAGTGCAGTTTAAAATATGCTCAGAATTCAATTCATGCAGACAAGTCAGGATCACGAAATGAAGTTTGAAATAGCTCATGTACACATGATTGAAGTAAAACAACTCCTACTACTTCCACCTAGCTGCATATCTAACAGAGAAAAATTAAAAAATAAATAATTAAAACAAAAACCATTGCTTCAAAAAGCACCCCACCAATCAGTAAATGACATGAAACTAAAAATCTGCATTTTGTCACAAGACCATATAGCAGTATTAATTTACTTTAGAAAGTTCAAGACCATCCAAAATGGCGAGGAGATCATTGATGCCATCTTTAAAAGTGGTCTTTTCGGGTTGAGCAGGCAGGTCCGATAGTCCATACCCTCTATAATCGGGAGCAATAGCCCTGAAACCAGCTCTGGCCACAGCAACCATCTGATGGCGCCACGAGTACCATATCTCCGGGAACCCGTGTAGGAACACGACCGTGTTTGGACCTGAAATATACAGATCATCACCAGAAACAGCCTTCAAACTATATATAAAAAATGAAGGGTGTTGGATTAAAAACTGTGTAGTGGAGGGATAAGAGAACCTGTTCCTGTGTCGGCTATGTGGAGGTTGAGTCCTTGTACGTTGAAGAACTTGTGTTGGATTTGGTCCATGTTCCGGCACAGAAAAAGAGATAGAGAGAGAGAGAGAGAGAGAGGTGTGAGCGGTGAGAAGTCTTATGTGGTTGTTTTTAAGGTAGGTGAAGAGAGGAAGAGAGATAGTTGAGAGAGTAGTGACTTTTGAGCGATGATTCTGCTGGACAAGACCCATGGGTTTCGTCTTGTCTCAAAAGAGGCCAATACGACCAATGCATTATGGCTGGAGTTCAAATGGAAATAGTTGTAGTGAGACAAGTTGATGACTTCTGGAATTTGGATTACGTTACAATAGATAATTGGCAAGTGATTTTTGAAATAAATAAATAATAATAAATACTTTGATTAATTGAAACCAATAGCACGTGTGTAGAATAACGCGAAGATGCCAAAATGTATAATCACGTGGCATGGAAATTATATTTACTACATGAATTACATGATGACATAATAGATGGTGCATTAGTTATAATTTATATGCCAAATCAATTAACAGTAATTTTTGGACAAGTAGCCTTACTTTATGAGGTCACTTCTTTTATATTAACTTTATATATTTTAAATTAATTGACATCTTCTTATCTTCAATGAGTGGTCGCAAGGATTACAACCATTTTATTAGATTCGGTTTGCATTGAGAAGGAAGCTTTTAAGTCATGTGAAAATAAATCACCTAAAATTTTAGTAAATGGTACCTTGTTAATGTGAAAATGATCAAGAATGGCGATAACGTCGTGGACAAAGTTATTGAAGGATCCATTTTCGAGTTCTGGATGGGGGAGACAAACCATATCCTCTTAAATGAGGTGCAATTGAAGGGACCCCAGTAGTTTGAAAATTGAGTTTAGATTTAGTATGCTAAAAATCTGTTAATTTTTAGTATTTATAATTTTCATGATTTTTTAAATATCAATTTTGTTGATTATAAATAGATATCAAATTTGTTATTAGTTTAATTTATATTATTTTTTGTAGTTTAAATATAAGGATTTTATTGAAAACTGACCCATTTAGATTCTACATTGAAAATGGTCTCAAATTTAAAAATTCTTATAAAACTAACTCACTTTGTAATGAATTTATAATATTGCCCTCAGTGACATCGACAGCCACCAACCTCACGACCGCCTCACTTGTATGAGCTTCTCAAGGTTAAATCAACAAACCTGTTGCAACTCTTTTGACTGGCGAGATGCATTCTTCCATATATTCACACAAACCTGTCCTTTTTTTTCTTCGTTTTTTTTCCTTTGTTCCATAAACTATACGCTTTTTGACTTTTTTATCAAGAAAACCGTGTCATTGGCCTTGTTTATTTCATAATTACATTACATTTTAATGATCAATTAATTAATATAATAATATCAAGGGTTTTATTGAAAACTAACTCATTTGAGACCTCACACTACAAGAAAAAAGTCCAACTATTCCGGAGTATCCATACCGGACATTAAATGCCCGGTATGGATACCATGATTAAATTAAAAAAAATTGAAAAACGGGTTATCCATACCGGGCGGATCGTGCCCGGTATGGAAAAACCGTATTCCTTACCGGGCAAAGCGCGCCCGGATTGGATTCTGGATTATCCTTACCGGGCGTGACCCGCCCGGTAAAGATAATAGGATTATCCATACCGGGCGGGTAACCCGCCCAGTATGAATAAAACGGTTTCAAAATTGAAAAATTTAAAAATTCATATTTTTTTTTTGTTTTTTAGAATTATCCATACTGGGCGGGTCTTGCTCGGTAAGGATAATCCAATTATCCTTATCGGGCTAGACCCGCCTGGTAATGATAATTGGATTATCCTTACCGGGCGCGACCCGCCCGATATGGATAATTCTAAAAACAAAAAAAAAAAATAAATAAAATCAACATTTTCTATACCGGGCATCTATGATGCCCGATATAGAAAAATTTTAATTTGGTCGATCACACCCAGGCCACAGTCACCACACCTACCATTTTATATTCTCTCTCTCTCTCTCTCTCTCTCTCTCTCTACTTTCTTTTCTCTCACCATCTCTTTCACCCAAACCCTAGCCGCCACCGCCGTTAGTCGACCGACCAACACGCCGTTCGCCGGCCGACCAACACGCAGTTCGTCGCTCCGTTGTCGCCGATCACCTTGCTCGGTATCTCTTCTCTCCCCTTCTTCTTCTTCTTCTCCTTTTCTTCTTCATTATTATCTTCTTCTGCTTCCTCCCTCTGGCCGTCCGACCGCCTCTTTTGGTCTCTCATTCTTCTTCTTCTTGTTCTCCTTGTCTTCTTGTTCTTTTTCCCTCCGATTTGCCACCGATTGCCGTTCGTAGCTGAAGACGGTTCGACGTCTCTTCGCCGATCGTGACCTTGGTTAAGGGACTAACTCGTATTTGACGACAGGGACTGAGTTATTCTGTTGTATTCTTTGTCAATGAGATCTGGACTTTGTAAAAAACACTTGATCTATTTGATTTGATTTAGATGTGAGTGATGGTTTTATTTTTGATTTGGTTCTTGCATTTTTGTTTGAATTTTTGTTGGGTTTGATTTATTTTTGTAGCTTATTTTATTTTTTGTGTTTTATTTTTCATTTGGTTGTTTTATTTTTATTTGAAGCTAATTGTGGAATTTTGAGTTTGTGTTATATGGATTTTTAAGAATTTTAGATGTATGATAAAATTTGATTAAATGGGATTTGCTATATGTTGGAAATTTTCTTTTAATATTAAATTATATATATTTTTGTAAAATATATATATAAATATATTTTTTCTTATATATTCAAATAGTTTCCATACCGGGCACACGCTTGGTATGGATACTTTTATCTATACCGGTTTGGTGTCCGGTATGGATGCTGACTAAGCATACCGGCCGTATCCATACCGGATGGAGCGCCCGGTATGGATAGTCAACCATACCGAGCAATGCCCGGTATGGTTGAGTTGTTTTCTTGTAGTGTCATAGTTGAAAACTAACTCGAATTTGAAATTTTTGCAAAACTAACTCATTTGAAGAAGCAAAAGGATAATAGTGTCTTTGTAACATGATTAAATTACAAACCTTACAAATCCCAAACCTATCATGCTTGTTCTCCTGTTTTTGTCATTTGAGTCATGGCTTGTTGCAGAGCACAATAAGGTAAGGTGTTGTTTCTCTTCTCTACCCGTTCCCATAATTTATTCATCACTGTTGGCTGGCAGTTTTCCGTTTTGGATGAGTTTATTTTAAATGTTTAATACTCTGCTTTATGACATAATCTATGCCATGCAGAGGAGTTTTGAGCAACAATGACTGTCAATAACATTCTGGAAGGCAGTGTTTCTTGGCAATGGTCTTGTTGCTATCATTTCTGGATTGTTTGGGAAACCGTCTCGTTCACTCATTTACTCTTGGACCCGTGGCTCCTTGTTGTAGTTTTCTGTTAGGAGGAGCACACAACAACTTGTTATAGATTACTAACTTTACAGTGTATTGTATTGTATTTTATTCACGTATCTCACCAGCTGACAACTCCACCAAGCTCCCATTTTTATCATCCAAGCCAGGAACAGAAGTCGCCACCGTCCGTGAGTCCTTGCATGGCTCTCCTCCAGGAACCAACCAGCTAGCAAGAAGCTTTGTAGTGAAGTTTGGCTCCAGTACTCAGCTGACACCTTCCTTAGGTCACTTGAGTTATGGTGTTGTTGAGCTAAATGGCCTGCATTTTTGGAGGTAAATTTGTCATCTTATGTATTTTTGTTGGTTGCTGACAGATTTGCTGGAATCTGGGAAGTGATAGTTTGAGTATGAGAAAGTGGAATAGTACTGGTTACTAGAGCGTGATTTTCATGGATTTTTGTTCCACTGGCTTTTTTATAGGCAGATAACGATCCTACTTGAATCTCCAAGCTTCAGTGAAGCTCTTGATAGTGCAGCCACCCATGCATGCTTCACACAGCCACCATTCCAGAAAACAGTAGAGCCGTCAACACCACAAATCTCCGTTGTGATGCATTGGACCTGATACAACCCACACCACTACTTTCTCCGGCATCTCCAAAACCAACCCAAAGGGGATAAAAAAATGGAAAAAAAAAAAAAAAAAAAAAAAAAAAAAAAAAAAAAAGCCTCAACTTTAACAACTTGACAAACCAAAACGACCCCAGATAGAAAAATAGAAAATGGAACAAGAACAAGTTGAAAAGAAAAAGAGACAGTTAAAAAACGAAAGGTGCCTCCTTTGTATACATGGAACTAAATTCTCTTTAATTGAGGATTAATAAAAAAAAAAACTGAATAATTATTTGATAGTATTATATTAATTAATTGATCATTAAAATGTAATAGAACTATAGAAATAAACAAGGTCAAGGACACGGTTTCTTGTTAAGAAAGTCAAAAGGTATATAGTTTATGGTGATTCTGATGGAAGAAAGGATTTAAAAAAGGGAAAACTTTATGTGAGTACTTAGGTTTTAGAAAATATCAAAATTTTAAAATTATTTTAAAAATAACTTTTTTTATTCCTAATTTTTTTCAAAATTCTTCAAAAAAATCTAAACCGTTAGTCAATTGACTGTCAATTATTACTCTATACTATTTTTAACAACTTAAATTTAGAGATATTTTAGATAATTTTATTTGTAAATTCAGTATTTTATTAAGATAATTCGGTAATTTACGTGAAACTAACAATCGTTAAGAGTAAAAATATTTTTTTATGCATTCTGTTAATGTTGATCGTAAGCTAATTGACGGTTTTGAACATTTTTAAAGAGCTTTTGAAAAGTTAAGGATAAAAAGAACTATTTTTGAAAAAACTTTGAAAACCTAATATTTTCTGAAACCTCAAGGACTATATGAAGTTTTTTCAAAACAGAAGAGGTTTGTGTGAATATATGGAAGAATGCATCTCAGAAGTTAAAAAAGTTGCAACAAAATTGTTGATTTATCCTTGAGTAGCTCATATAAGTGAGGTGCCTGTGGAGTTAGTGGCCTTTGACGTCAAATTGAATATTGATGGCGTCTTTGGATAGATCCTATTGGGAGAGCTGTGATTGAGAGTTTAGTTCGTGATGAACAAGATTTATTTAAGGGAGACTTTATGAACTCTTTTGGTGTGTGCACAGTTCTGAAAGCTGAGTTAAAAGCGATTTGGAGAGACCTCATTCTTACTAGGGATTTATTCTAGTCCTGCAGTTTTAGTGGAGTCAGAGAGTAAATAGACCATTAATTTAATTCTTCATTCAGATTTTACTCCCATTTGCTATGAATCTTTTATCCTAAATATTTTGAATATCATGAGAAAAGATTGACATGTTAAAATCATTTTTGTGCCTTAGGATGCAAATAATGTTGCTAATTGGTTGAAGAAAAGAGCTATTAGAATATATGTGAAGGATATGTCTTTATCGGATGCTCCCCAAAATTAGAGTATTTTCTAAGTTCTGATTGTAGAAGAGTTGAGGTTCTCCTTTAGTTTTTTCTTTTTTCCTCTGGGCTTTTATCTCGCTCTTGTATTAAAAAAAAAAAGAAAAAAAAAAAAGAGAAAGAGATAATAGCGTATATTCAAATATAAAATGAGTTAGTTTTATAAGAATTCAAATTTGAGTTAATTTTCAACTCTAGATCCTAAATGAATTAGTTTTCAATAAAATCCCTATGTTTAAACTGTAAAAAATAATATAAATTAAATTAATAACAAATTTTGTGTCAATCCCAACAAACATTGTTATTTGAAAAAAATTTGAAAACTATAAATACTAAAAATTAACAGATTTAACATTAAATATAAACTCAATTAATTTCCATACTACCGTGGTCCGTGAAATTGCTCCTGATTTAAGAGGATGTGGTTTGTCTCAACTCTCAACCCCATCCAGAACCTGGAAACTGCATCTTTCAATAACTTTGTCCATGACACCATCACCATTCTTGATCATTTTCAGATTAACAAGGTACCACACACTAAAATTTTACACTATTTATTTTTACATGATTTAAAAGCTTCCTTCTTAATACAGGTCGAATTAAATAAAATGGGTGTAATACTTGTGATCGACCACTAATTAAATACAAGAAGATGTTAATTAATTAAAATATGTAAAATTGATATAAAAAAGTGACCTCATAAATACTAAAGAGTAAGGCTCCCTTCGAATTACTTGTCCAAAAAATTATTGTTGATTGATTTTTTTTAAAAAAAATAATCATTGTTAACTGATTTGGCATATGAGTTATAACTAATTCATCATCCATAATGTAATTTATGCAGTAAATAAAATTTTCATACCACGTCATTAATACGTGATTTTAACCAACCCCATTTCGGCATCTTAACGTTGTTCTACGCACGTGCTTTTTTGGCTTCAAATAATAAAAGTATTTTTTATTATTATTTATTTCAAAAATCATTTGCCAAATATCAATTGTGAGGTAATCAAAATTCCATTGTCAACTCATCTCGGTGTAACTACTTCCATTTTGAGACAAGACGAAACACACTGGTCTTACCAAGTAGTGGAATCATCACTCACGATACAATTCTCTCAACAATCTCTCTTCCTCTCTTCACCAACCTTAAAAACAGCCACATAGCACAACTTCTCACCACTCACACCTCTGTCTCTCTCTCTCTCTCTTTGTGCCTGAACATGGACCAAATCCAACACAAGTTCATCAACGTACAAGGACTCAACCTCCACATAGCTGAGACAGGAACAGGTTCTCTTATTCCTCCACCACACAGTTTATCAATCCAACACCCTTCACATTTTTGTTTTTTTAAAGGCTGTTTTTGGTGATGATCTGTATATTTCAGGTCCAAACACGGTCGTGTTCCTACATGGGTTCCCGGAGATATGGTACTCGTGGCGCCATCAGATGGTTGCTGGGGCCAGAGCCGGTTTCAGGGCTATCGCTCCGGATTATAGAGGGTATGGACTATCCGACCCACCTGCTCAACCCGAAAAGACCACTTTTAAAGATGGCATCAATGATCTCCTCTCCATTCTGGACGGTCTTGGACTTTCTAAGGTAAATTAATACTGCTACATGGTCTCGTGACAAAATGCATATTTTTAGTTTCATATCATTTATTGATTGGTGGGGTGCGTTTTGAAGCAATGGTTGTTGTTTTAATTATTTATTTTTTAATTTTTCTTTGATATATATGTAGCTAGCTGGAAGTAGTAGGAGTTGTTTTACTTCAATTGCGTGTACATGAGCTATTTCAAACTTCATTTCGCGATCATGACTAGTTTCCCTGAATTGAATTCTGAGCATATTTTAAACTGCACTCGTTAGATTCAAGAGTTTTTTTTTTTTTTTTTTGGTTTTGATTTTATCAATTCAATCAAACAATGTAGTATAACACAAAAGCATTTTTGAATACTTTAAAGCACTTTAGGGAATACTGAGAACATTTATAAGTGCGAAAAATAACCTGAAATGTGCTGTGTGATGGAACTAATATAACGAGTCCCTTCTTGTGAAAACTATTCATAACGTCTTTTATCATGTGTACTTTAATCCAACAATAAAGAAAAGGTGTTAGTAAAGATCATGTGGCATGTTAATGGTGTTAATCTTGATGTCTCTCTGCTCAATGAGCATAGGTCTTTCTTGTCGCTAAAGATTGGGGAGCTCGGATTGCATACATGTTTGCGCTTTGCCACCCGGAGAGGGTCTCAGGAATTGTAACATTGGGGCGCCAGTTTGTGCCTCCTCCAGGTCCCCGTCAATTCCTTAAGCACCTTCCTGAAGGTTTCTACATATCAAGATGGAATGTATGATTGCTTGTTCATTTCTTCTTTAGTTTATAGCTAGCTCCATAGAAACAATGTGACATTTTTCTTTTTTTTTTTCCTACGTTTGGAACCGTCAATGTTCGACCAGGAACCTGGACGAGCAGAAGCTGATTTTGGCCGTCTTGATGCCAAGACAGTGGTAAGGAACATCTACATCCTCTTCTCCAGCAGTGAAATACCAATAGCAGCCGAGGACCAGGAGATCATGGACTTGGTGGATGCTTCTACTCCTCTTCCGCCTTGGTTTACCGAGGAAGATCTTTCAACATATGGAGCTTTGTACGAGAAATCTGGATTTCAAACTGCATTGAAAGTTCCATATAGGTGATGACTCGCTGCTATCGTTACTTTCATTGTCCTGTCGCCTGTTAGTGTCCACTACACATCACATATTGTAGCTGGTTTAGAGCATGACACATTGATTGTTTGTTTTCTGATTTCAAGTACAATTGTGATGGCATTTGTGAAGTAGTCTCACTCTGCTAAGTCAACTGAGTCAAAGATTAATTACAATTTGACATGATCATTATAATTTTGTAGGTCACTGGATGAAAATTTTGACATATCAGAACCGATAGTTAAAGTTCCTGCTCTACTTATCGTGGGCGAAAAAGATTTTTCCTTCAAGTTTTCAGGGATGGAAGAATACATAAGAAGCAGAAAAGTGAAAGATTTTGTCCCCGATTTGGAGATCATACATTTGCCTGAAGGGACTCATTTTGTTCAAGAGCAATCGCCTGAACAGGTGAATCAGCTAATCCTCACTTTCCTCAACAAACATGTATGATTTTCTTCAGAGCTGCATTGAAGTACATATGAGGGATGATTGAGGCTTTTGTATAATTATATGAATGTCAATTGAATTATCAGTGTGTAATCTTGTATTTGAAAGGTATGTTGCTTATGTGTGGCATCTAATGTATGTTTTTTCGGATGCTATAAAGGGTACTATCGTTCAATATCTAGTGATAGCCGGAGACTTGTATGGTGGTTGGTGTTGAATGTGCCTGAATTCTGAAGGCAAAATGATGTATTATATATTCTGAGGGAGTTGCTTGTTTCGAAAGTTAACAATGTTCCTGCAGTAACTGTTAAGCAGACAAGTTCCTGAGATCAAGACTGAAAATTGGGAAGAGAGAGAATATATGCATCTACAATGCACCTTTAATGCTCAAATCCTTTTATTCGTCAAAACGTGAATGCCTATATTTGACAGTCCCTAACATATCTACATGATATTTTGCTAGATTTATGATTTTGTATTTTAGAAAACAGGACTCTAGGAATTGTCATAGTCAACTAGCAACAACATTAGAAGTTAATCTTAGTACGATCAATATGCAACATTGGCTAGGAAATCAAAATAAAGAAACCGTGAATAGCAAATTTCTCATAATTTGGGTTTTATTTTCAAGTAACACATTTGAAACCTTGAAGCTGAAAACCAATTCAAATTTGAAATCCTTGCAGAAGTAACTCATTTTTCATTTGAATGTACAATATTGCCCTTAATGAGACCCATTTTTAATTTTATATGTTTTGTTTTATTTTTAAGTTTAAAAATATTATTTTACAATTAATTTATTGAAAATAATTTGTTTTCTTCTTTTTGTTAAGTGATGGTCATATAGAACAGTTAGTATATGTTTATAATTAATTATGTTGATTATATATATATATATAGGTTGGATTCATGTGAGTTTTCATAATTTCGTTATTTAATTTGATTTTCAAACTCCGCAAAAATTTGAAAATTCTCAACTATGTTAAGAAATCTAACTCGGTATACAATTCTCAATTATTTTATGGAATAATAAGTCAATTATGCAGTTAGATAATCATAATTTTTTTTTTTAATGTTTGACGTTTAACATTGATTAGTTTATTAATGTATTTAACCTAGTTTTTAAATGATACTCATTTTTCATTAAGATATATAATAAATTTATCATGTATTTGAAATGTTGATTACGTGGATGAAATGGGTTTTGCGGTTGATTGCGCAGTTAAGAAAATGAATAATGAATAAATTTGGTGATTAATACATCCTCATGAAAAGTGAATATCATTTAAAAACTGGTTAAATGCATTAAAAAATTAATCAATGTCATATTGTATAATTGAGTTATGATTCTATGACAGAATTTGAAATTTGAAATTAAGTTATGATTTTCATTCTCAATGGAGCTTCGAAATCAAAGTAAATGAAAAAACAAATCAGACTCACATGCATCCAATGTAAAATGCTTGTAACCAACATAATTAATTATAAACTCATGCTAATGATCATATATGACTATCATTTAACAAAAAAAGGGCAAAAAAAAAAAAAATATTATCAACAAATTAATTGTAAAGTAAACTTTTTAAACTTAAAAGTCAAATAAAACATATAAAATGGAAAATGAATCTCCTTGAGGGCAATACTTGTATATTCAAGTGGAAAATGAGCTCTAAAAGGTTCTTCCTACCTCCGTTTTCTAACTAAACCCATCATTCAAATTGCAAAATCAAACCAATCATAATTCCAAAAATAACCCTATTAAACTCCTTTATTCCTATCTGTACCTAGAGATTATTTTCTTTGTTTATTTCGTAATTTAGCTCCAATCCATTCGTCTTCCTTTAAATGGACTGGAATTTGGATGAAGAATTGCACTAGTCTTTCATAAGAAGGTTGGGGAAGTGCTCCCTCGTGGCTTAAAAACTAGAGTTCTAACAAAACTTCTATTTATTTATTTTCTCTAGGAAGTATACCAACTTTTTTCTTGCATATATCTCCGATGTAAATTTAGTTTGGTTTACTTTTACCAGATTTTCATCAAAATCTAGACTATTCAGGCACAAACAAGCGACTAATTGTGTTACAATTTTTATCGTCAACTTAAAGTTTTTTTCAACTTTTAAATAAATTTTTATTCGAGTAAACTTTCATCAGTTTTTCTGAAAAATGAGAAAAAAGAGTTAAGTTCGAAATGAATGTAAAGAGTAATTTTAACTTGCTAAAATTAATTTATCCTTTTAAATAAATTCCTCTTAAGATAAATTTATTATAACAAATTTACTAAATTATGAGTGGAGGGAGAAGTATATTGGGCATCAATTGTGGCATCTAATAAATAATGACAAGAATCTTGCTATTCACTGTTTCTTTCTGTTGATTTCCTAGCCAATCTTGTAAACTTGGCTGTACTAAGTTAACTTCTATTATTGTTGTGCTAGTTGACCATGACAATTCCTGGAGTCCTGTTTCCTGAAATACTAAATCGTAAATCTGACAGAATACCATAGGATGTGCCGGAGACTGTCAAATATTCACATTCACAAATTGATGAATAAAAGAATTTAAGCATTTAGGTGTGCTGTAGATGCATATATTCCATTTCTTCCCATTTTTCGGTTATTGATCTCAGGAATTTGTCAGATTAATCGTCACTGCAGTAACAATGTCAACATATTTTTTTGCGTTTTCCTTTCAATACTGCTTATGATATAGCCACTTGAACCTGCTGAATGAAGGACTCTCAACCACAAAAGCACATTGGAACAGTGTTAACTTTAGAAAAAAGAAGCTCCCTCAGAATATGTAATACATCGTTTTGCCTTCAGAAATCAGGCACATTCAACACCAACTACCATACAAGCCCCAGGCTGTCACTAAATATTGAATAATAGTATCCGATGCCACACATAAGGAACATACATTTGGAATACTACATTACACACTGATTATTCAAGTGACATCAATATAATTATACACAAACCTAGCTCAATCATCCCTCACATGTATACTTCAATGCAGCTCTAAAGAAAATCATATATGCTTGTTGAGGAAAGTGAGGATCAGCTGATTCACCTGTTCAGGCGATTGCTCTTGAACAAAATGAGTCCCTTCAGGCAAATATATGATCTCCAAATCAGGGACAAAATCTTTCACTTTTCCGCTTCTTATGTATTCTTCCATCCCTGGAAACTTGAGTACATAATCTTTCTCACCCATGATAAATAAAGCTGGAACTTTAACTATCGGGTCTGATATGTCGATATTTTCATCCATTGACCTACAAAATTATAACGACTGTCAAATTGTAGTTAATCTTTGACTCACTTGACTTAGCAGAGTAAAACTACTTCACAAATGCCACCACAATTGTATTTGAGATCAGAAAACAAACAATCAATGTGTCATGCTCTAAACCAGCTACAATATGTGATGTGTAGTGGACATTAACAGCCGACAGGACAATATAGGTAATGATAGCAGCGAGTCATTACCTATATGGAACTTTCAATGCAGTTTGAAATCCAGATTTCTCGTACAAAGCTCCATATGTTGAAAGATCTTCCTCTGTAAACCAAGGCGGAAGAGGAGTGGAAGCATCCACCAAGTCCATGATCTCCTGGTTCTCGGCAGCTATCGGTATTTCACTGCTGGAGAAGAGGATGTAGACGTTCCTTACCACTGTCTTGGCATCAAGACGACTAAAATCAGCTTCAGCTCGTCCAGGTTCCTGCTCAAACATTGAAGGTTCAAAATGTAGCAAAGGGAAAATGTCACATTGTTTTCATGGAGCTATAAACTAAAGAAGAAATTAACAACAATCATACATTCCATCTCGATATGTAGAAGCCTTCAGGAAGGTACTTATGGTATTGAGGGGGACTTAGAGGCAAAAATGGCACTCCCAACGTTATAACTCCTGAGACCCTCTCTGGGTGGAGAAGCGCAAACAGGTATGCAGGCAGAGCTCCCCAATCTTTAGCGACAAGAAAGACCTATGCTCGTTGAGCAGAGAGACATCAAGATTAACACCATTAACATGCCACATGATCTTAAATAACACCTTTTCTTTATTGTTGGATTAAAGAACACATGACAAAAGACATCATGAATAGTTTTCACAAGAAGGTACTCATTATATAAGTTCCATCACATAGCTCATTTCAGGTCATATTTCGCACTTTTAAGTGTTCTCAGCATTTCCTAAAGTGCTTTCAAATATTCAAAAATGCTTTGGTGTTATGCTACATTGTTTGATTTAAATTGATAAAATCAATTTATATGCTGATAAGAACAACTGAAAAGTATTTTCCTAGAAAGTGCTTTTTTTTTTTTTTTTTTAATTTTAATACAAAAAAACAAACTCTTGAACCTAACAAATGCAGTTTAAAATATGCTCAGAATTCAATTCATGCAAACAAGTCAGGATCACGAAATGAAGTTTGAAATAGCTCATGTACACATAATCGAAGTAAAACAACTTCTACTACTTCCACCTAGCTACATATGTAACAGAGAATGTCTTTTTTTTTAAAAAAAAAAAAAAAAGAATTAAAACAAAAACCATTGCTTCAAAAAGCACCCCACCAATCAATAAATGATATGAAACTAAAAATCTGCATTTTGTCACAAGACCATATAGCAGCATTAATTTACCTTAGGAAGTTCAAGACCATCCAAAATGGCGAGGAGATCATTGATGCCATCTTTAAAAGTGGTCTTTTCGGGTTGAGCAGGCAGGTCGGATAGTCCATACCCTCTATAATAGGGAGCAATAGCCCTGAAACCAGCTCGGGCCACAGCAACCATCTGATGGCGCCACGAGTACCATATCTCGGGGAACCCATGTAGGAACACGACCGTGTTTGGACCTGAAATATACAGATCATCACCAGAAACAGCCTTTAAAAAATATATAAAAAATTAAGGGTGTTGGATTAAAAACTGTGTAGTGGAGGGATAAGAGAACCTGTTCCTGTCTCGGCTATGTGGAGGTTGAGTCCTTGCACTTTGATGAACTTGTGTTGGATTTGCTCCATGTTCAGGCACAGAAAAAGAGATAGAGAGAGAGAGAGGTGTGAGTGGTGAGAAGTTGCGTTACGTGGCTGTTTTTAAGGTTGGTGCAGAGAGGAGGAGAGAGTGGTGAGAGAATTGCTGAGCGATGATTCTGCTACTCCATAAGACCAATGTGTTTCGTCTTGTCCCCAAATGGAATCGACACGTTGACTTAACGGAACTTTGGAGACAGTATGCGGAAGCTCAGCCGGGGGCATTAACGTGACATTTAATTTTTTTTTTTATATAAAAAATTAATATTATATGATTTTATAATAATAATATATCATATGACATAATTTTTAAAGGGGTTACTTGCAATAATATACCTTGTGTTTTGATATAAAAGCTTAATATTCAACTAATGCCAATAATAACAGCAGCCCCCCATGATCTTGACGTTGACTATTGCACTTAACGATCAAATTAAATTTTACTTTGAAAAGTCCTATAAATCTTTAAGTTGTAAGACAAGTGATATGACAAGTCAAGTGAAGTGTATATGTTTCTATTTTAGTATTGCATTTACACCTACACTTTTATGGAAAAATGACCCAATCACTTCAAAATGAATGACCGTTGGAAAGCAACGGCTATATTCTCCTGGCTATATAAAGCCAATTTCTTTTACAATTTGTTAACCCATGTAACCATATTTTCTAAAAGTTTTCAATCTAAAAAAAGTTGCAACAATGGAAGCTTCACAGAGTTCAAGCAGTGAAGTGAATGGGGGAGTGATTAAATTCAAGAATAGAAGGTGCAAGTGTGGTCGAAGGGCAGCTATAAGAATTTCAAAATTGAAGGCTAACCGTCAAAATTGTATTTTGTTTGTGAAAAAGGAAATTGTAACTATTACACATTCTAGGAACCAAGTGAAGCTGAGTTCAGAAACAATGACATCCAAAAGTATTCAAGCAATTATGAAAATAGATTGGTTGAAAGCAATATGTTGAGTCTACTTAGACAAGACATTAAGTATCTAATTTCCATTGTTGAGAAAATAGAGAAGTATGCTCACAAGGAAAAAGAAAACAATAACAGATATCAGGTTATGAAAATGTTCTTATTGTTGTTGTATTAATGATTGTAGTGTCACTTTTAAAAAAGTGACTAGATAATTTTATGTAATATGCATGTCCAGTATAATTGCTATTAACAATGTAAAAGAGGAGTAAAGTAATAATAGTTATGCATTAGATTATATGTCCATAAGTTATTACAATCTATACTTAAATATGAACAACATCCGCTGCCTATATCCATAAAATGGTGTCAGATGGAAATGAAATGAGATAATTTGATTTGAGATGTCTGTACACAAACATTTTAATTTATTATTTTCTCTAATTTCTCAATAAAATTACAACATTTCCTTCTTTCGTTAAACGCTAACGGCCTAACGTTAACTTCAAAGGGGGCTGCTGCTATTATTGACATTAATTGAATATTAAGCTTTTACATCAAAACATATGGTACATTTATACAATTAACCCTTTTTAAAATAAAAATTTTCTTGTTAATAAATAATGATGTTAATATTAATTTTTATGAAAGAAAAATAGCATATATCATATTATTAATGAAAAGTCACATTAATATCATGACACATCAACTCAACATGCATTGAAGATTTTCTCGAAATTTGGATTAAGTGACAATTGATATTTGGCAAGTGATCCTTGAAATAAATAAAAAATAAAAAATACTTTTATTATTTGAAAACCAAAAGCAGGTGTATAGAATAAGATTAAGATGCCAAAATTATTCCTTAAAATGATCAGTAAATGATTCGGTATGTAATTTATATTTATTATAGAATTACATAATAATATGATAGATGATGTATTAGCTATAACATCATATACCAAATCAATTAGCAGCAATTTTAGGGGACAGGTAATTTAAAAGGAGCCTTACTCTCCAGTGTTTATGAGGTCATTTTTTTTATATTAATTTTATATATTTTAAATTAATCAAACACCTGCTTGTATTTAATTAATGGTCGCAAATATTCTAGCCATTTTATTAAATTCGGTATATATTAAGGAGGAAGCTTTTGAGAGTATATATATTTTTAACTCTTACTTAACTTTTAATCTTAATTGCTTTACCAAAATTAGAAGCTCCTGTTACAACTGTCTAAGGCCCTATTTAGTATTGAGTTAAAATCCTATTATATTAAAATTATTGTAGAAAAAATGTGTTTGATGAAACTTTCAAACACATTATATTGGTTTGAAACAATATTATTTGATGTACATTATCATAATTAAACAATGTTAAGAGACCGAGACAGCAATATGGGCATTGAATTTTGTTTCAGTTAAAACTTGTAAAATGGAAGTGGAACCCATCTTCAATCATTGGTGAAGACCATGTTTTAACTGAATAGATATATTATGGATTAGAAGCAATGGCTTGTTAGAATTTCTAGATTTAAATAAAATAAGGGTAAGGAATTTATGGATTCCTTAAAAGTCGCATTAAACTACATCTATTCCTAAACGTATAAAAGAATAAAGTGGTCATAAAATATTACATCATAAATTTATATGAAATTCTATAGATATTATGAATTGTCATTCTAAATTCATCATTTAACTTTGCATTTCTAAGACGGACAGGTAATTAAATGGTAGTAAAACAATTTCGTTGAACGATATTTTGTTTTCGTTTGCTGGAAATTGTTTTTGTATCCGTTTGATTTTGACCAATGCTATCGGCCTGTTAATGATCATTTGCTGGTTTTTAATTTCCCAGTTTTCAAGGACTGTGCTTGGTGTTTTTGATTAGAAAGCAAACCCTTCTTTTATTTTCTTTTATTTTCAACAATTATTTGGTCAAGTTGTAACGTGACTGGAATACACATTATTTACAAAAGCACCCTATAAAAACCGTCACGCTGGCATCATATTTTAAATTGTTAATCAATTAGCATGTGAATTTGAATTTAAAATTGATATAATAAATATGTGAATTTCTCAAAATATATATATGTGAATTTAAATTCGAGATAAATACATACATTACTTATGATTTGATGTTCTTATACATATGTATGAATATCAAGCTATCATTGTCAATTGCCACATTGAAGCATTTGTTAGACTAGAAATAGTTCCAATGAAATTGCAAGTTATATCACTTCTATTCCAAATTTTGTTAATTCAATATCGGAATGTTTTTTTGCTCGTAGTATGTCAACCAACCTTCGTTAAATGTAAATAAACAACCACCAAAACAAGTGTGAATAAGATTTGAAACTAACAGATCACAAAAGAAAGGAATGAAAGGTATTTGATTTAAAAATGAAACGCTATGAAGTGGCTGTGGGGTTGGTTAATGGGGGGTTGGTGAGGTGGAACCTGTTCCTGTCTCATCTCAGCTGGGTGGATGTGGAGGCTTGTACATTAATGAACTTGAGCTGGATTCAATTCAATTTTAGACACAAAAGGGAGAGAGATCAGAAATGTGCGTATGGATTTATTGGCAATGAGTTGCCTTTTTCTTTTAAGGGAAAGTTTAAATTAGAAATATAGTTACCATTAAGTTATGCTTGGATCATAAAAAAATCAGATGATTTCATTTTATAAGATTTCTTATTTCATATGAATTTGTAAATAATGACATTTTTTGTTGTATTGATATTTCAAGGATGAGAAGATAGATAAAATTATAATATTCTATTCTTAAGATGAAGAAAGTATTCAACCATCCTTGTAAAAGGTTAACGTATGAATTTATAAATAGTAATTGCTTTCTTGGCCATTTAATCTAGTAATTAATTCAACCAATTGGTAACTCAATAAAACTGTCATAAGGTTTCGTCACATTGTCATGAAAACAAACTTCTTGACTCGACGAGAAAAGATTCACCAATGCCGTGATTTGTGGCTGTTTTTATTGGTGAACGGAGAGAGAGAGAGAGAGATATATATATATATATATATATTATTGTGTGTCTCATCACTCGTCAATTGGCATCGGCAGGGGACAGACATGAACCTGATGGTCCTTCCCGGTGTCGCGATCTGTCCATTGTGCTAGATAGGTTGATGATGCGGCATTACATTTAGTACTCACCTTACACGTGTCAATGAGAGAAATTATCATGCACCCTGTATCTTTGTGTGAACAATTAGCACTAAATGGAAAATAAGTAAGAATCAAAACATTAATTAATTTATTTAATATATACCAACATTTATTATTCCAAATGACAAATATATATTAGTATATTTTGTTATGCAATTACAAGCTAACAAAAAAAATTAAGGTTAGGTTCCCAAAAACTTTTGTTTAATTTTTTTTTTTAACTAAAAATTAATTAAAGAAACAACACCAATACAACATACAACCAAAAAACAGAGTGCAAACTACCAGCACAATACAGATTCATATTCATTCCACATCTATTCTCTGTTGGAAGAGTAAGCTGTGGCAGCAAGGTCGTGGGCTTTTGCTGCGGGCCAAACCATTCCTTTCACGAGGAATGGTTTGACAACTAAGAACCCCAACATCCGTTAACAGAATTCTAATATCATCCACAATACAACCCACTTCATTTCTCCAACATCCTGAGGAGCAGATGACAACAATCACATTCATTGCATCAACTTCAACCCTGAACCCCTTCAAGCCTAGCCTTTTGGCCAGCATTAACCCTTCTCTCAGTTTGTCTAAATTTATGCTTAAAAATATGATCGTATGGATTGTTAACTTCGTATTGCTTATTATATCACATTATGATTTATATAATATTGAATTGTTGATAATTTATATATCACTCCTTAATAAAATATCAGAATTTAGAATATCTTCTATATATATTCGATACGCTTTATTGAAAAAACTTTTATCATTATCTTTTTGTGGAAATCACATATTTACATTAAAGATCAAAATCAAATGCTAATTCACATTAAGAATTTTAATCTACTTTAAATGGCATAAAGCCTTCTTTGTTATAGCTGGTATTTCCCTCACCATTATTTATTTTGTAGGGTGCAGCCAAGCTATTACAGAGAAATGTTAAACTGTAATACTTCAAAATGATGATCGAACTCTGGGTTAATCGAAAATTTTGTATCAACAATCACATCATAACATTAATGAGAGATCAACATGCCAATGAATTATAAGTTAATATCCTTTTATCCCTTCTAATTAGTTTTTTCAATATTGGAAAATTTTAAGGCTTCCCTGCCTAACCTTCTTTACATTTAGCTTAAACGGGCATCCAAAATGAAGTATGCATCATATATGATTTGAACATAATATCTCGGATTAATTATAAAAAGTTTTATCAAATGCACTAGTATATATTTAAAATTATAGTTGCAATGATAAGTAGATATCTTTCATTTTTCAATCATTTAAAAAATATATAAATTTAGATGGTGAAAATTGGTTAAAAGCTTTTGAAACTTCATTTACAAAAACAGATTTTACATAAGAGAAAAATTCATTAAACGCAAAAAATTATGAAAACTAATGTTGAAAAATATGAGGCTGTACTGGTCATACTCAGATGAAGTAAAAGAAATGAATAGACGAGTCTGACATGTTATCTGAGTTGCGATATCACTGCCTTGTCTTCGTTTGGGACAAAATTCGATTTGTGATTGTTACTAAGCGTGTGGTGAGTTTTTCACGTTCTTTGTGGGTTTCTCTTCTCTCTCATTAGAACTATTCTCTGGTTTTCGGAAGTCTTAACTTCGGGTCGTGCCTTAATAGACCTATTTTAGAGAGTCGACAATGTTATACAATGTCATCCGTGTTTGTATCATGTATTTATAATATATAAATATATATATATATATATATATACACACAGCTAGAGAAGACAAAATGAATTTCCGACAGATGGCTGTAAGCTGCCACGTGTACGTTAGAAATTCCACGAGGAAATCATGATCATTGTTGTACTGTTCACTGTTGAATAGGATTAGACAATGCAGTACGCACTGCTTCCCCACCACCAATACCAAATGACTTCTCTTATTTTTATATTCAAAAATTAATTATTATTATTATTATTTTTTACCCTTTTTTTCACTTCTATAATATTCTTCGGCTCAGTCTGCCCCACTACTACGATGCGTTCCTCACAGCTACAACTATTTTTTTTTTCAATGAAAAATAAAAGGGCAATGTAAAATGAAAAAATAAAAAACGAGAAGGGTTCATATGCTTACAAGGCATAATAAATACATTTATAATTTTAACTTAAATTTATTTTTAATTATTTACGCTTATACCTTGACATTGTAGATTTAAATAGTCTTTTTTAAATGCCAAATTATATTTTAAAATTAAAAAATAAAATATTTATCCGTTCGTCCTTAATCCAATGGTGGATAAAGAGTAGAGAACAATCCAGATTAGACCTAAGGGGGGTGTATTCAATCACAAAAGAGATATTGAAGTGTCCATTTTTCGGTTTATATATATTTATATGTAAGGGAATTTATGTAAAATAAATCACAAAAGAGAACAATTTCATTAAATTTGTATAAAATTTAAAAAATTTTTCAACTTACAGATATTTATATAGTAAAGGTTTATTTTGGCTTTTAACATTAATGGAAATGGACATCAATTTGAAAAAAAAAAAGGTAAAAAGTTAAGGCAAATAATGCTTGGAAAATGTATCTCAAGGTACATTACATTGATGTAAATTTTTTGGCATTAAGTATTTCAGATGTATTCCAATCAATGGTAGATATGCATGTTTAATTATTCTAACAATTTATTGATTACGATAATAAAATGTTGTTGGCATGAAAATAAATACTTCTAGTCAATGAGCGGAGAGGTATATTTATAATATAAGATAAGATAATACTATCAAAACATAGTTGACTAGACATTAGGCAAGAATGATGAGTTTAGACGTCTCTATTAATAACGAGCTCTATAGATCGATGGAGAATCAGATATTAAATTCACCTCTAATCCATATCCATAGACATTGTTGACAAAAAAATGGTTATATTTTAGTATTTTTTATACAAATTATGATTTCATTATTTAAATGTAAGTGGTGTGTATTTTAAGAATGGATCATGATCTTACTTTCTTGGTTTCTCTCTTCTTCTTCTTCTTCCTTTTTTTTTTTTTTTTTTTTTTTTTTTAATGTAAGTAACGGAACTCATACAATATATAGATCTCAAGTCTTTAAAAATATATAGCTCTCAAATGATGCTTTTGTTGAATTGTTTATAAAGTTATTGATGTTTATATCTTATCATGCATTTTTTTCTCCATATTATCTATGTTCAGATTATAAATTTTAAGGAGATTTTGTCTAAATATTTATGGTTGCACCTTGTAGTGAGTTTATATTTTACCTTAAAGCTCTTTTATATATAAAGTTGAAATTAAAGAAAAAAAACATTAATATTTAAATTCAGTAACTTATATAATGTTTAATCAATGAGTTGAATAAAACCAACCAATTAAAATAATAAAAATGAATAGTATAAAAACATCGATAATTGTCAACATCTAACTTCATCCTTTTTCTCTATTTCTATACATTCATAATACTAAAACATTAATTAAATTAAATTAAATTAGTTCCTATAGAAAGTCAGAAGCAAAACCGACCCCAATTCTTGCTATTTATTAGAATCCTTTTAACAAAAGTTTAAGTCAAATATGAAACAATCAACAATATATTTATCATAATTAAATTACTTGCACGCAATAACCCAGAGTATAAAATATTATAAAAAAAATTATAAAATAGTTTTTTATTTTTTATTTAAAAAAAAAAAAAACTTAGAACACGAAAAATACTATTTTAATTAGTTGGAGAACGTTCCTTTGCAACTTGTCCTGAAGTCTCCTTCAAGTAAAATATCCTAACGACATAGCCCACTTTTTAAGCATGAATAATTCATACAACAAAAGTCAACTAAAGTTTCAACTAAATATAGCATGAAAATTAACTCTAACAAAATGAACATATTCTTTTTTAGTAATTATATGATAATTAGAAATGCACTAACATTAATAGTAAGAGATCTGTTGACAGGGATTAATAAAAAAATAAAATTTATCATAAATAATATATTTCATATATATATGTATATGGAAAATACACCAAGCAAAATTGCTCCTTTTTTATTTTCATCCATAAGAGAATTATATAGACTACTAATATATACATATATTTAACATGTACACGTTATTGATATAATGCATATATTCTAAAAACAAATATTAATAATTTCGTATAAAATTATCAGAGTAATATTATCATATAAGTAAAAAACATAGTAGTTTGCACGCTAATAATTTTTATGAACAGATATGTATTTGTGACAATAGTATAAATAGATATTCTATAAGGTCAAGTCAATTTGGATAGTTACTGCATAATTAAGATTTCAAAACAATTAATCTCCCGTTAATTTCTAGTTTTCAATAAAATATGTCAAGAGCAAAGGGGCTTATTCAAATGGTAACGTCTTGCTCATTTATCATATACCTTCAAGTGACGGGTTTAACTCACGTTTCCTACTATAATATAGATAATTTTCTCATTTTTATGTAGACAGTCATCTTCCACCTTCTAGAAACAGAGATCCGGATTACACTTTACAGTTTTATCTCATTTGGTCCAGTGTCAAGAACTTAAAAAACAAAAACAAAAAACAAAAACAAAAAACAAAAAACAAAATATCCTATTCTCAATCCCAAACTCTCAAATCCTATAATTAGAAAGTAATGAGTGAGATTTCAAATTCAATCTCAAACTCCATTAAATTATTTTCTCATGCTAATGCTCATTCTCAATCAAAATGGTAGGATTTGAAGGGTTTGCGAATGAGCATTCCATCTCCATTTTGTTTTTCAAAATTTTTAAAGAATTTCTTCAAAATTAATTTTAAATATATTATAAGATATTTAAATTAATTTTATTTCAATCCAATTTCAATCTATATTAAATATAATATAATATAATTTTAATCAAATCTCAAATTATATCAAATATGGTACAGTAATCTTTTAATCCAATTAAATCAATTTTAATCCAATCCAATCAAATCTAATTCATTCTATTTAAATCCAATGTAGCCTCGGTGTATACACGTGAGCCAGCCAACAGAATGGAGTGAAGCCAATGGCATTGCCTCTCTCTCTTGCTTCTATACAAGATAATAAAACTATAAAAGTGAGCTAACCCCACCAGCTTTCAACAGTTTTTGGTTCCCAATGTCGAAGACCAAAAACACGAAAACAAAAACACTTACTCATTTGATAGTTTGCCGCCTCCTCCATTAAAATCTCTTCTTCTTCCTTCCCTTACTCTCTCTGCAAACATTTTTCAAAGCTTCTCATTAACTACACAAACCCAACAACTCTGAGAAACTCCCAAGAAGCCACCACCTAACCCAACAAAGTTCTTATGTTTTTTGCATTACAAAACGAGAAGCTATGTATCAAATAACCAAACTCTATCACTACTATCTTTATTTTCTTCAACATTTGCAAAACATAAAAAGGTGTATTTTTGCTTTTCTTTTCTGCTTGCCAACCTCTCTTATTGCTCTCTTTCTTGTCCTCCTTTTGGCCTACAATGGCTTTTCTGTCTTCTTCTACATTCACCTCCCTTCCATTCCCGCCAAGGTCTCTCCGGTTCCAGCCAGTTTCCCGCCGGTGAAAGTCACCGGAGAGAAGTCATCATCACTCCAAAAGCTGACTTCTTCTGTGTTTTATGCGGTGAAAGAAGAGATCCCTCCTGTGATTTTGAAGACTACTCACTTGACTGTGCTTCAAAAGGTGAACTTTTCTTCTGTGCCCATCAACACTTCCTATAAGTTCAAGCCCCCAAGAGCTCAAAAAAGGAGGACCAAGTTCAAGATTCTTCGTTTGGGTGCAAAGTCCAACAGATTTTCAGCCAAAGTCAAAAATTTTTTCGACAAGCCTGCATGTAAGTTGAAGATTTTCATGACTTGGATTTCTCCTGTTGAGTCATTTGGTGATAGAGAGTTGTTTGCTATACAGAGCCTTTTTAAGTCACACCCTGATGCTTGTTTGGTCATGGTCTCAAATTCATTGGATTCTAGAAAAGGAAATGCTCTTTTCAAACCTTTTTTAGATAAGGGTTTCAAAGTGATTGCCATTAGGCCTGATTTTGATTACTTGTTCAAGAATACTCAAGCAGAAGCATGGTTCCAAAGATTGAAGAAAGGAAATGTTGATCCTGGTTTGATTTCATTGGGTCAAAATCTGTCAAATTTACTTAGACTTTCTTTGTTGTACAAGTTTGGTGGTGTATATTTAGACACAGATGTTATAGTACTAAAAAGTTTGTCTAAGTTGAGGAACACAATAGGTGCCCAAACCATGGATTCTGAAACCAGGGAGTGGACCAGATTGAACAATGCTGTGTTGATTTTTGATAAGAATCATCCATTACTTCTCAAGTTTATACAAGAATTCGC
Source organism: Nephelium lappaceum (assembly GCA_021234005.1). NCBI lineage: Eukaryota > Viridiplantae > Streptophyta > Magnoliopsida > Sapindales > Sapindaceae > Nephelium > Nephelium lappaceum. The sequence continues at coordinate 15,256,981 of CM038010.1, forward strand.
ACTCACATTTGATGGGAACAAGTGGGGTCACAATGGACCTTATTTAGTCTCTAGAGTTGTTTCGAGAGTGAGTGGGAGGCCTGGAGTCAACTTCACTGTGCTGCCACCATCAGCATTTTATCCCGTAGATTGGAGCCGAATTCGAAGCTTTTTCCAGGGGCCTAGAAGTGAGAAGCAATCAAAATTGTTGCATAATAAGCTGGAGCTGATTCGCAGGCAGAGCTTCACAGTGCATTTATGGAACAGACAGAGTAGACGGCTTCAAATTGAAGAAGGGAGCATTCTTCATCATATAATGTTGGACTGTTGTATCTTCTGCAATTCTTCACTATCACAAAGTCTGTAAGTAGGACACATGACAATTGCTTATTGTCTCACATTTTCACAGACTATGTTGATAGAAAATCAAATCTAAAAAGTAAAGGCTTTATTTGGTTTTCTTTTCTCAAATTTGGACTACCTTCTATTGTTTGATGAAAAACCATCTAAAATAAAGATTTGTGTAAAGAAATAAGAAAGAAAATAGAATATTTTTCTTCAGGAATCTTTCATTGGGCAGAATCAATATCTTTTTGGGTTGTTTTATTTTTTCTTATCACATGATTTCTTGTACTTGTATCATTTTTTGCATATATAAATGTATATAAATAATGTAAAAAGCAATGTTTTGAGCATTTTGTGTCTCTAATTCTTTTGAGAAAGAAAGCATCTAGTGGTCTTACGTCACAAATCATGGGGATTTGATTCTTTTTTGAGTTTTAGGGAATGGATCATGATGATTGCTAATTAGGATCAGAAGAAGAGAAGTTAACATATTTTTATACATCATTCATTGTGAAAGTGATTTTTCAACTTCCAATCAATGTAGGCAATTACTTCCTGGTCTTATCTGCATTACCACAACACATAAATACATTCTCTTTTATTATTGGTTTTCAATGGCTCCATCCCTCATCCTTGTTCTAGATATGTTCTACATTGTCTGTCGACTTCGAAATGGATTCAAAATTCTCTTGTCAAGCTCTCTGAAGCTTAAATTATATGATTTTTTTCGATTCAAACATTAGGAAAGTCAATGATATATTGATCTCTAAAACTATCAATGATATATTGATCTCTAAAACTATGTACTAAAAAATTCTACACCTTTATTGTCATTAAGAGGCCAATAATTTTCAATGGTTAAGTCATTCTTCCCTTGCATGATTGATGCAGCCAGAATATAATATTAGTGAAAAATAATAAAACATTAAGTAAATGGACAGGGAAGTCTTGCTCATTTTAACTTGATGAGCTGCGACTTGTATTATGTGTGTGAACCAATAGCCCTCCATCTGAAGTCAGCATCAGATGATCTATCTACTTCTAAAACACAAACTTCTTGCAGAGGCTGATGTAAATCAGAATAAAACAGAAGAAGTTCGAAGATTAATCAAAGGACAGGTACCCTTCACCAATCACCATAGTCAATGATTTGTTATATTATATGTTATTTATTGGTTTCTCAATATAAAACTCCAGGGTGTTGGATAGTAACCTTAACATAAACAATGATGACACAAATAAAAAAATTGATGAGAATTATTTTGCAGTCTGGTGGCAGAGCTTGATCTTTCATAAACATCTTCATCATATATTATTTTGTTTTATTTTTTCCATAGCAAGATTGAACTTACCATGTTAGTTTTTATTATGGTGTAGCATTTTACGGAGGTTGCACATGTCTCAATTCCCTACCAACGTCGACACTAGTCTCAAACTCAATTCCCTATCAATGTAGAACACTTTTTCTACACTATACCACTTTTTCTTTAAATACCGTTTAGGGTGGTAACAACTCAAATTTGCATAGTTATCAAGTTAAATTAACATTCATTATCATCACATTGCACGATGGTCATTTGATCTTTTGCCAATTATGTTATTTAGGTGTATTTAATCAATATTAGAATACATTCAATTTAAATCTAAGTGTACTCAATTCAGATATGTATGAAATCCATTAAAATTTAAATGTATTCAATTCAGATTTGTATATAATTTATTAAATTTAGGTGTATTAAATTTATATTTATATGAAATCCAATAAAATCTGGTCATATTAAAAAAACTTATAGACTTTACATATTTCATATTAAATGATAAATTTGGATAGATTTTAAAGTGATTTTTATGGAATATATATATATATATATATATATATATATATATAAAACAAATCTTACTACTCTCCCCAAGATTTCATAGGATTTCAATGATGAGAAGGAAAGGGTATTCAGTATAAACAGAAAGGGGAGAAAGATGAATCAGAATTATATTACAAGATTACATTCCATGACTTTTAGGAATTAAAATTGGGATCAAATTAAATTTCCAATTTAATGCTTACTTAACTAAAGAATAGCGATAAAGCAAAGATAATTATAAAATGAATAATGTTACACTATCTAAAAATTTATCCAGATTTATTGCTAAATGATGTGACAAGTTTATGTGTAATTAATTAATACGGTATGAACTTACCACAATATTTGGATAAATTTTTAAGAAATGTAACATTATTCTTATAAAATAACTACGTATATCACAAATGAAAATAGAGATAAACATTTTTTTTGTAATATTAATTGAGGATATATTAGTAAAATTATTTGAATTTCATGATTTATTCAAAAAAGGGAACTTGATTCCAAGATGAGAGGAAGGAATTCTTTCTAGCAGGAAGTTGATTCTTCATTTCAATGTAGAGTGTATGTAATTAAATTTAAAAAAGAATAGTAAATATTGGAATTCAAATTTTGAAATTAGGTTCCCTTTCCCTATCTTGAATTACTTATTAGTAAAATGACACAAAATATATTATTAACAAAAAAAATCCGTCAAATTCCAATAAACTTTAAATGGAACACACCCTAGTTTCAAGGATTTCTCTTAAAATTCAGAAGGATTCTAACAATTTACCCTAGCCGCCATTGTTTTGGTAAACCAAGTGATAAATAGGATGACATGTGATGACTTATGCTCTTTTGCTTTCAACTTGTTAATTTGGTTTAATCAAAGGGTAGAATAAAACATTGTTCAGGAATTCACATCTCTCCAATTTTCTAACCCACCATTTTCACAAAAACAACATTGAGACAGGCATCAAACACATTCAAATACACAAGCATTGAACATATACTGATGTTCCGGATGAAAAATTTTTATCTTCTTCGGTCTATTAGTTGTGTAACTATTATTACATGTGACAGGAATGATAGATTAAAGAATGGTTTACAATGCAATCTCTCGGTATAAGAATAAGTGAATATAACTCCTCACCTGAGGACTAATAATTTTAGTACTACAAGCACTCCTACAGGAAGTTTTGTGGTCTAGCATTTTAAGAATACCACCCACTATTGTTTCTGCACAAGACGCTCTGCGTCGCCCAATTCCACCTCAGCTCTTCCTTGCCATTCTCCCTCACTTTGGAAGATCATTTCGATTTCCTCCAATGATTTCCCTTTTGTTTCGGGAACACATGTATGAACAAAAGCAATGGAAAGAAATGCAATCAGTGCAAAGACAAAGAAGGTTCCGCCCACTGTGATTGCTTCAGATACGGTGAGGAAAGACATAGCAACCACACCACTACTGACTCTACTTCCCACTGCCCCGAGAGCAGAAGCTTGAGCTCGTAGCCTTAGAGGGAAAATTTCGGATGACAAAACCCAACAAATCGGACCAATTCCTACAGAGAAGAAAGCTACATTGCCACATACTGATAGAATTGCCAATGTAATCCCAACATTTCCATCCCCCATAAATGTTAGACTAAAGCTCAGAATAAGTAAGCAAGCAGTCATTCCTATCGAGCTTATGTAAAGCAAAGGTTTTCTACCAACTTTGTCAATTAGATTTATGGCGATCAAGATGAACACAGTTTTGGTAAATCCAACAGCAACAGTTGCCGCGAGAAGCTCAGTATTGCCATTGATTCCGGCATCTTTAAAAATGGTGGGGCTATAGTACACTGTTGCATCAATACCAGTAATCTGTTGGAAACATTGGATTCCACAACCTGCAATCAACATTCGTCTAACTGGAGGGGAGGGACTTAAGATTTCACTGCCACACAGCTTTTGCTTCAGCATTCGCAGTATTAGCAAGGCTAGCAGCTACTTGTATTTCTGCCAATCTTTCTTCAACTTCTGTTTCACTCTCATTTATCTTCGATAACACTGATCTTGCTTCATCAATCCTACCTTGCACCACCAACCACCTTGGAGATTCAGGGATCACGAACAGCGCAAACCCAATTAAGACTGACGGGAGGATTCCCACACCAAGCATAATTCTCCAGCTTATATGTGCTGGAAGTCCAGAGAAAGCATAATTCGAGATATATCCAAGTAAAATTCCTAGATTCACAAAGATCTCCGGGAAGGAAGTGAGCGATCCTCTAGCAGCGGAGGGTGATATCTCTGCTATATATATAGGTGCAATCATAACCCCAAATCCTATTCCCACACCAGCCAAGAGTCTGCCAACCATTAGTACTGCAAAAGAAGGGGCAACTGCCATAATACCTGCGCCTGTCTGAAAAACAATAGCTGCAAGGGCAATGGTCCATTTTCGACCAAGGGCATCTGAGGTTTTCCCACCAGCTAAACTACCCAAAAGCGAAATAATGCTCAAAATTCCAACTAGAATCTCTGTTTGTACCTCACTTATCTTCAGATCCTCCTGAATGAATATAATCGCCCCGCTCATCACACCCACATCTGCGGAGTGGTTGTGGCACATTGTAAATTAAGAATTCTGAGCACATACAAAACAACCCACAACTAAAAAGACAGCAATCAACAAAATGGTACAAAATGAAATTCGCTGTTTCTCAAATAAACTAACATAACAGGACACAACAATCAACTATAATCTTTTAATCATTCACTATTATACTAGACCACTATTTCCTAGTGTACATAAAAACAACACAAGCAACCATTGCATGATTAATAACCCAACAATCCTAAATCTTTTCTCCTTATACATCTCTAAGTAGAACCACATCTGTAACATATCCAACAACCACATCTGTAACATCTTTTCTCCTTATACATCTCTAAGTAGAACCACATTTTTCCCCCAATTGAGTCTAATCGTTCTCTAAAAGCATTTATCACAAAAATTAAAAATCCCCATCATTATTATTCAACAACATTTCCAATATCATCAAACACACATGCTACATTGCCACATTTTAGACCTACTAGAGCCCATATCAACATCAAATAAAAAAACACAACCCCAAAAAAAATCACAAAAAAAAAAAACTAACCATAACCAAGAAGCACAGAATTGAGAGAAGCAAAGATTGCACAAGCAAACACAAACTTCCTTGTTCGATCAGCCTGTTCTCGATTGTCCGACACAGTGACAACATCTTCTTCATTATTTCCCTCAGCCTCCATTCTCCTATACTTGTTTCCATTTTCCTGCAACCCCATCTCCCCACACACACACACCAGCCTCTCCCTCCCAATCACGTGTATGTATATATAAATATATGCGTGCCCGTTTGTTATTGCAGATGAAGAGAGCGAGAGAGAGGAGGCAAAGTTTGTGTTTTTATGGTTTTGTTTTTTTATGTTAGATTTCTGAAGGCAAAAATATAAAATAAAAATAAGTGTTTTTCATTTCAGATCTAGGGGCAGGAGGAGGAGGAGAACAAATGGAGACTGGAGATGGGTGGGACCGGATGGGCCCCACAAGAAGGGACGTGGTCCCCGGTTTTTTTTTTTTTTTGTGTGTTTTTGCTGCAATAACAAGGCAACAAGCACATTACACATGTCCGCGTTGCGGTCCACTGAAGGAAGCCAAAAGAAGATTGGCCGACAATGACTTGTTGGACGCGAATTCGGTGTTTGACTGTGACTAAATTGGCGGGGGAGTAAGGGATCTTGTACGAGGCTCTCTCCTTTCATCGTCCAATCATGTGCTGACGTGTGATGGTGTTGGATTTTGGTTGGATTGTAATCTGTTTTGATTGGGTGTGGGTTTGGGTGATATGGAGTGATTGTTTGCACCGGGGCTTTTTTAGTGCATGACTTCATGAACAGCTGTACACGGGAATCGTCGGCGGGGTTGTTATCTGGTGTGTTGAGTTGAGAATGGGCTCTTGTTTTCGAAAAGCTTAAACGCCTGAGACGAAGTAGGTTATTATCGTTGGATCAGAATCTAAGATAATTATATTTGTATTGAATTAAAATATTTACCCTTATAATTAAAAGATCATTACTCTCATGAATAATAAGAAAAAACTAAAGAATTAAAGAACAAATATGATTATTAGTATTTACTTACTCTTAAATAAATTCAGTGATAAGAATGAAGTTATGGATTCCATACAAATTTAGGATAATGAAAATGTGGAATGAATCTTAGAAAATGGAACTTATTTCACTTCTCTTATCAAATGAATCAAGTTCCATTTTCTTGATTCTCTTTCGAATGAAAATTGATTATTGATTATTTTATTTTAATCTCGATTACTTATCATGCTCATAGAGAAATTAGAAAAGCATGAATTCTAAAAAACCCTTCAACTTTCGCATGAAAATAAAACAAACATCCTAATTTTTTAAAAATAGAAGTTTTGCACCCTACCAGTTACACTTTCTGCTTACTTCATCATCTATCATTATTTTGAAAGCTTTTAATTTCAAATGAAAATTCTAACGGTAGGGTGCAAAACTTTTATTTTTGAAAGGTGGGGATGTTTTTTTTTTTTTTAATATATTTTCATGCAAAAGTTGAGGTTTTTTTAAGAATTCACCCATTAGAAAAATCATAAAAATTTTGCTAGGCTATGATATGGCCACCCAATAAAGATACCAAAATCGAATGATAATAATAAAAAGTCTTTTTACTAATATGTTTTGGTCCTTTTGGATGATGTTTTTTGGCCTCTCGAGTATACTTACAAACTAAATAATGTTTATTAGAATAATCCAATGGTGCCAAAAATATCAACATTTTGAACAATATATTTTTTTTTAAAAAAAAACACATTTTGAACCAAAAAAAAAAAAAAAGGATGGTGGTCAAATCCGTCCAAGTAATCTAATTTATTAATTACGCTGATAGCATACCAAATTTGTTGTAAACTGTGATTTGACATTTTGATAAATATTGGGCTTTCTCAAATCCACAGAGCCCATCAAATTGGGGCCTAAATTGATCACTCGGGCTTTTGACGAATGGACTCCATCACTCGGGCTTTTGATGAATGGACTCTATCACTATTGGTCTATAGTTGCTATACCGACAGTAAGGTCTCCAAAGTTCTGGTTCGCACGTGTTAACTATCTACACACGCGCGAGACAAGTCGACGATAAAAGGGCCCATATTTTCCCTTACTGAGAATCTCACTCTGAGTCGAAACCGTCCCGGTTGGGCCTTTCTTTTTATCATCAACAGAAGCATGACCGCAGACACTGTCCCGCTGCGAAACGGCGTCGTTTTGCCAAACGGAGATCTGGCTGCCGCCGCCAAGAAGTCCAAAGAGAGCGAGCGCCGCCGCCGCAGGCGCAAGCAGAAGAAGAACAAGGCCTCTCAGCAGGCGCCGGAATCTAATGCTGCCGACGCCGGAAACGAAACCGACGAGGAAACAACCAACGAGACGGCCGATTCCAAGACACAGGTATCGTGTGAGTTCTAGGGTTTTGAATTTGTTTATAATGCCTGATATGCTTTGTCTCTATTTGATAGTGATGGAGTATTTTTAGGTTTTAAGTGACTTGATTTTTGTAGTGAAATTAGGCTTTTGAGTTGTGAGGTGGAGCTTTGTACGCTTTTTCGGAGATGAATAGAAAAATTTTAGAGCTTACTGAGCTATGTGGTTGTATTGTGTTTTTCGATAAGAAGACGAAGAAATGAAGAACATGAACCGTGGGAGTTTATGAACAGGAAGCTTTGAAGTGGTTTGTGAAAAGAATTTAACTGGAAATTGCATGTTTGTTTATGTCCTACTTTTGCTGTTGGTATTATGAGAGCAAAAAACTATTAATGAAGGTCAAAAGTAATGGATTTTAAATGCAAGAATGGTGACACGACTATCTAGTTGGTTCTTATAGGAAGGAAATTGTAATTTTGAAATTCAAGATTTATTATGTTTAGTGGTTTAGAAGGATTTGGCTAGCAAATTTAAATCTAAAATGGTTTGGTTTGGATTCTTTATAGTTAGGCAGTATCTGTTTAATGTCTATATGTATGTATTTGTAATTTTCAGGGTTTTTTTTTTTAAATATCTTCTGTTACCCATTTGTATGAATTAATGGCACATTTTTTATACTGTCGTTTTTTAGTTCATTATCTTGTAATTTTGGAGCATATTGTAACTAATGCATTTTCTTTTTAAAAATTACTTGTTAGGTTGTTGAGCAAGTTACTGTTGAGTATGTGCCAGAAAAGGCTGAGTTAGAGGATGGTGTTGATGATGAATTTAGAAAGATCTTTGAGAAATTTAGTTTCCGTGATGCAGCAGGTTCTGAGGTAAACATGAGAACTTTAGTTGATTGCTGAGGATTATTTATTGTTGTTGTGTTTTCTGGTTAGAATGTTATCTGAAGCTGTTCTGATTGTACTTTTCCAGGAAAGTGATAAAAAAGATGAGTCTGCCAAAGATGCTGACTCTAAGAAGAAGGCTGACTCAGATTCGGAAGAGGAAGAACAGGATAATCAACAAAAAGAGAGGGGACTTTCTAATAAGAAGAAAAAGGTTTTTTTAGTGATATGTTATTGCTGTTATTGTTGTTAATGTAATTGTAGAACATCGTTTTTTATTATTATTATCAGCAGCATTGTTGTTTCTCCTGTTGGCATGAGATTGAGAATAAAAATTGTTTATTTTTTTCAGCTTCAACGACGGATGAAGATTGCTGAATTGAAACAGATATGCTCAAGGCCTGATGTTGTTGAGGTAATGATAAATGCCTAAGTGCTTCTAGTTTCATTTCAATTTTATGTATGTTGTGAATATAGTTGATGCAGTTGTAAATAAATTCTGTTATATGCTTGGTCAAGTTCAATTACAAGTGTTAGATATATTAAGAGCTTTACGTGATCTCAAGAGTACCTGATTTTTAGCAAAATTTGTGTTTTAATATGTACTTAAAGCAGAAATGTAGATATGTTAATAGTTCTATATGATGTCAATCTGATTACTGAAACATTAACAAAGTTTTTGTTTTTGTATATACTTTTGCTCATGATCCTGTTGTGGATTTTGATGACATAGCTTATTGTTTTCATGTTGTTACTAATTTATACATTTATTTGATATTTAGGTGTGGGATGCAACTGCTGCAGACCCGAAGTTGCTGGTGTTTTTGAAAGCATATAGAAATACTGTTCCTGTGCCAAGACATTGGTGTCAGAAGAGGAAATTTTTGCAGGTCAGTGATTCCTACTAAACTTGACTAATTTGGGTTAAAATATGCATGAATGATTGATGGAAATAGTCAACATGAGGGATTTAGGGAACAGGGTGGGGAAGATCATGTCGATAAGGTTTCCCTTATATGGATATATGTGGTTCTTGCAGGATAGCGGCTGTGACAACCATGGAGCCTGGACTTGTATGTGTTTTGCAAAGAGGACCCTTGAATGATTTCACTTTTAATATGTTTTCTAGTGTGGGTCACTGGGTTGGGATATAGATACTTATCTAATGCAGTGATGCTTTAATTGGGAGTAGAATGACATACCTTTGCATGCTAGATGTAGGGGATTTGTTCAACTTGGAGGTGCTAATTAATCTGCTTTGTAATTTCAGATGCCTTTCCATTGTGCTTAGTGCTCCGGCTTAGATTCGTCTAAGATTTTGATATATATTTGAAGTGACCTGAGTTGGTTTCAGTTTCTGTTTTTTTGTGAAATTACTTGTATCTCATTGGGGTTTGGATTGTTTTCAGGGGAAGCGTGGAATTGAGAAGCAACCATTTCAGCTTCCTGATTTCATTGCGGCAACAGGAATTGAGAAAATTAGACAGGTATTTTTAATTTTGTTAATGTATCGAGATATTTTCTTTTGGTTTTCTTTTGAATCCCCTAGCTAACGTGCATCTTGTGAAAGCCACTGGTAATTTGTTTCATTTTCTCGTATGCAGGCCTACATTGAAAAAGAGGACAGTAAGAAGTTGAAACAAAAGCAACGTGAGCGTATGCAGCCAAAGATGGGGAAAATGGATATTGACTATCAGGTTCTTATATTTCTTAATTGATCTGTGTTAGAATTTTGCAGTTCTATTCGCTTGCTTTTTGTAAGTTGAGTGACATGTCGTTTGCATGCTCTGTGTGAGCATATTTGATATACAATATAATGTCTTTTTTTCTAACTAGATTACGGTTTGTGTTCCAGGTTCTGCATGATGCATTTTTCAAATACCAGACGAAGCCAAAGCTGACAACTCATGGTGACCTGTATCATGAAGGGAAAGAATTTGAGGTACACATGATTGTACTCGTAAATGTTTTCCTACTTTGTTTTTGTTTTTTTCTTTTTTTTTTTTTCAATTGCATACTCAATTTGTGCTTACGGTTGAGATAAAAGAAAGCAATTATATATGTTCTGTTCTGCTGTTTAAATTAATGTATAATTACCTGAATATGCCAATGCAATATGATCATTATTGCCATATTGTTAAATTATTACCAAAAAAGCATTATTTTTTTGATATTTTTAAAATAAATATGTTAATTATTAGTAGATCCTAAATCCTATTATATAACATATTTAATATCAAGGTTTTGTTCTTTACTTGTTATATCATAGATTGATTTGGCCACATCTTTTAGGTTATTAGTTTGGGTTGACATTGCTGGAAACAAATGCATTGATGTGGGACACATGGTAGTTTTTAGTGTGATGTGAATTCATTTCATTTACTTTAGTTCTTCTATTTGGCTTGCAGGTAAAGCTTAGGGAGATGAAGCCGGGCACATTATCGCATGAATTGAAAGAAGCTCTTGGCATGCCCGATGGTGCTCCTCCCCCATGGCTTATAAATATGCAGGTGAGTTTGATTTGCTTGCATTTTATTATTAGTTTGATTTGTTTTGTTTTTCTTACTATGGAATTTATCTCTCAGAGATATGGTCCACCACCATCTTATCCTCATCTCAAAATCCCTGGGCTGAATGCTCCTATTCCACCAGGGGCTAGCTTTGGTTATCATCCTGGTGGCTGGGGCAAGCCTCCTGTTGACGAAGTAAGTGTTTTAAGTCATCTGTGTTTCCATTGTTTCTGTTATTGAAATTATTAATACACATATTTGTTGGCTTTATTGTCAGTGTTTAACCATTTTGTTATCTTTTTTAATAGTATGGACGCCCTTTGTATGGAGATGTCTTTGGCGTGCAGCAGCAAGAACAGCCCAACTATGAGGTATCTTGTCATTCTAGTTTCTGGTTTTCATTTTCTTAAATGTTTGATTTCACTTAGTGGAACTACAATAAAAGATGTTTTTGTGGGCTACAAAGTTGTGTCTGCCTCTCTTCATGCTGTTCCCTTTCTGATTGTCGAGAAAAACCCATTGGTAGGGAGGTCCCTGCCTCCTATATAATTCAGGAGAGATACTACTGACTATAAAAATTCATGGTAAAGACATGAAAAGGATCTTAGTGTGTTTTGTAGTTATTGAAATTTCTTGTGAATATGTAAACTACACACGTGGAATGTGGACTTCAAATACATGCTATCTTACTTCTGTATTAACTAATCTATTCAGGAGGAGCCAGTTGATAAGACCAAGCACTGGGGTGATTTGGAGGAAGAGGAAGAAGAAGAGGAAGAGGAAGAGGAAGAACAAATTGAGGAAGAAGAGTTGGGGGATGGCATTCAGTCTGTTGATACCCTTTCTAGGTATCTATTCTTAGTTATCGGTTGTCATATTTTACACTTGAATGTAAACATTTTTGTTGGTATTAATTTTGATGATGCATGGGTGCCTTGGCTTCATCAAGCCTAGTGTGTGTGTGTGTGTGTGTAACTTGTCACAAATTATATCTTATTTTTCTGTTACTGAGTAACTTGCTTTTATGATTTAGCACTCCTACTGGTGTCGAGACACCTGATGTGATTGACCTTCGAAAGCAGCAAAGAAAGGAACCTGAGAGGCCTTTATATCAAGTGAGTACTACTGCTTGAAACTCATTCTCTTCCATAAACATTTCTATATAATGATTATGCTGATAATATAATCATTTCCATTTGGTTCTCCCTTTCTTCTCTAGGTACTTGAAGAGAAAGAAGAGAGGATCGCACCAGGGACTTTGCTTGGAACAACACACACGTATGCAACTTATTTGATCGAGAAACTGTCAAGCTTTTGATTTTTTATTTGTTTCAGTTCTCAAATGAATCTAAAACTTTTATTGTTTCACTGCAGGTATGTGGTTAACACTGGTACACAAGACAAGACAGGGGCCAAAAGGGTAAGGATGATGTGATTGTGTTTTTTAATCTCAATACTATTTTGTACTTGTAACATGCATATAATTAAAACATGAAATAAGACATAATAAGTAGTTGCCTCTGGATTGCCCTTAGTTTTTCTTAACTTGTAGAACCAATCTGGCGGCATCACAATATGATACGAGGATGGTTTAGTGGTAGATGGAGAACTTAATAATCTATATTATGTAATGCTTTAAGAGGGATTTGCTGTACCTGTGGAAGTTGTTTTTTTCATACTGTTAGGTGTTCTTAGAAGGGAAAGAAATAGCTAAATCTCATAATTTCTAATTAATTAATTTGAGCTCAGTAATTTAATTGTCATTGATTTATTGTGATTTTGTGTTTAATGTTTGACAGGTTGATCTGCTTAGAGGCCAGAAATCAGATAGGGTGGATGTCACTCTTCAGCCTGAAGAGCTGGAACTAATGGATAATGTTCTGCCTGCAAAGTAAGTCAACTTATGAATTTGTAATTTTACTATAGATGTATTACCATTCACGGGGAAAATCAGTGAGTTCCTAATTTTGACAAATTCCACAGATATGAGGAAGCAAGGGAGGAGGAGAAGATGCGTAGTCAGCGTGAAGATTTCAGTGACATGGTTGCGGAGGTATGCCTTGAAAATCTACTTATTAAATGATACCGGAACTAGTTTTCTTTCCTGGTTATTCTTTGCTTGAGAAAAAAAAATGGAATTAGGGGAGGGATATAATTTTTTCGGTTCTTTCTGGTTATGTTTTTATTTTGAGAAATTTTACCATGTTGAGTTGTATTGGTGCAGAATGAGAAGAAAAGGAAGCGTAAGACGCAGGAGAAAGAGGGGAAGTCGAAGAAAAAAGATTTCAAATTCTAGGCCTGTGGACGCTGTGTTACTGATACTAGGAATGCGAGGCGTTTATTGTTTTGAGTAGAGCAGCATCGATAAGAGAATTGTGCAGCACAAGAAGTTTTGTTTAGTTTGGAGCTGCTGCCTTTGTTGTTTAAAGAGAATAATTGCTAATTTACTGGTGGAAACAAATTATGTATCAAATGTTGTCATGATTTACCTACTAGTTAACATAATTTTGATGTATGATTTTAAATATATTGACATCTTTTTAATTGCTTTGAAATGATCCAATCCAATTCACCTTAATTCAATACAAATTCAATCGGCAATGCCATTCAATTCAATCTTGTGCGGGAAACTTGGCTGGCAGGATTGGTGGAGATTTAAGAATAATTAAGATTTTGATATATGGGCTTGTCTCGGGTTTTTATCTTTTTGACAGTGACGGTGGAAAAGTTTCCTTCGATCAAAGAGAAGATCCAATAGACAAGGAGGTTGGCGGAAAGGAATATTCAATATCGCGACAAGAGGTCGGTCCAATGCAAATTGCACACTTGATGAAAGTACAATGCATTATTTATATTTATATCTCGAAACTATTTGTATCTTAATGATTACGGGTTTGAATTATATATATTTTTTCTTTTTAAACTTTAAACTAATAATTATAGTTAAAGAAGAAAAGATTCATGAGGATGACAAACTTGTTCATGTACAGTCCCTTCGTAAGATACTACCTTCATCCATTAATGTTTTGGCATTTTCTTTTCTGCCTGTTACATCGGGCGATGTTAAAAAATTGTAAAAATTCTTCAAAAAAGAAAATTAAAAAAGGAAAGTAGCGATTTTGGTGAGTCACACATGAAATGATGGCTCCAAAACATGAGGCTAAGTTGTAACTTTCCAAATGATGAAAACCCTAAAGCGAAGGAGGCTGAGTTGGAGTTTGCTTTTCCCTTGTGTTGAACACACAGACTTTTTGCATGAAAAACAGAGTTGCCATGCCTAAAGTGAATGCCAAAAGTGATTTTCGTCATCATCAAAAGCATGCATATTATTTTAGTACAACCACAACAACTGCTTCTTCACCCTTAAGAAAACAGAAAAAAGAGAGAGAGAGGGCCTTGTATATTATCCATTAATGGAACGTCAAGTAGTTACTTGCTAACTCAAATGATTACAATGCTAAATCTCCACCACTAATAATAGTTCTATTAGCAAGTGATAAACAACGGTAAAGAAATTGACACTTAATTGATGGGGACTTAGTTTTTCCACAAGCCTGTATAATGAAACCGTGTTCACATTTTTTCATGAAGAATTGAAGCAAAACAAGAGAAAAACCAAGTGCCATTTGGTTTCTATAAGATTGACGATAGTGTCACCCGTTTCTTGAATCCTAGCTGATTCATTAAAATAATAGATCTTCAGAGTGAATTTTGGTTTCCACCTCATACCGTGACTTGACCTTGATATGACACATTCACTTACCATACAAATACAAGCAGAGAAAGAAAATTAAACAGACAATGTTTTACAGAAGAATGAAAAAATGTCATCAAATGCATGATTAGAATAAAGAGTAAAATATATACATAGGCTTATAGGCAGTACCTAATTTTTGATGTAACATATAATACATGTAGCCTTTTTTTTATTTATTTTTATAAGTAACAATACATGTATTCTTAATGATCACACCCATAAGACATTTCATCATTGAGGAAATTGAACTGCAAAGAGACATCACAAGGGCGTATATGGGACCCATAGCTTATAGTGGTTTCAACACCTTGTTTGACACTATGGTTATTTTATTGGGGAAATACCAATTCCAGTATGAATCCAAACAAGCACTAGCTGATTGACTACACTTCTTATTTATTATTTATTATTATTATTTTATTCCTTACTTCATGGCTACTCTCTTGTTTGCATCACCACATCCGAGTTCATATTGGATCCATCAGTGGTATGATTCTGAATTACCGAGTTATCAATTCATCTGAAGTTTTATATGAAAACATTCAAAAATTTTGATTAATTGTTTGCAAAAAGGAATAATAAGAGGGATAGTGGCTTTAATCCAATGGTAAGACAAGTTTATCCACTATTTAGTCTTTAAATTGTGGGTTCTAACACTTCAACTCACAAAAGTCCTATCTAAAGTATGGACAATTTTCTCATTTTGTACGAGTTGTTCTCTCCTATCTTCTAAGAAGAGAGTCTTAGGCTTATATCACAAAGTCTTATCTCAACTGATCCAGACAGTAATTTGGATGAGTTTAAATAACAATAAAATAATAATAATAATAAGCTAACGAATTTAAACTATCATATTGGAGTATCAAAATAATTTAATAGCATGTGGCTATATAAGTTTTGACCTACTCATTTAATCTAAAGGTGGATTAAACTAGGCATCATTTGTGGGCAAGTTGGACTAAGATCTAGTCATTTTCTGCTGCCCATTAAAAAAAAATGATTAAAAGAAAATGTGGTCGTTTCATCCACTTGTGAGATGGCTTAGGAGTTGGTTTTTCCTAAAGAAACATAAAAGAATTGATAAGTCTCAACTATGGATAGGACTATATTGAATGCATCGATTGAATTCTGATATGAGAGAGGTTGGATTCTTAGTTCACATGAGTCCGTAATTATTAACTAATAAAAAGGAAAAAGAGAGACGATTTTTGAAGACTAGCACATTTGTAATCAGAACAACATATATAACAAAGAAGTTCTACAGTAAATTAATTAATTATAAGAATCATGATGTGGTCTAAAACAATGTCTTTTAAGCATTGTTTGGCATGATTATAATGATTGCAAATAGCTCATAACATTCAACAATCCGTCTTCTAACTCCATATGCATCTACTAACTAAACCTTTAATTAATTAATTAGTTAGTTTGATCAATGTATGTGAACTGAATTGTCTACAAGTGTTTATATAGTTTAGGCATTAACCTTGATTAATTAACTAAGAATCCATGTTCCAACCTGGAAACATCAATTGCACCAGTTATCCAATACAAACGCTCCACCTTATCCTATGGTTTAATGACATAGTGGCGATGGTAACCATTTAGATCAATTGTGTGTGTGTGTAATACATATACATCTACGAAACTAAGTTAAATTAAATTAAGGACATTGCTACTAAACAAAGGATCCGGACACAAAGTTGAGAGCCACCATTGTTGACAGAATCACTAAGAATATATAAAGGCCTATTAATTAGAGAGTATTTGATTCCTATTAATAACTTTTTGTTAGAACATTTGACAAATATCTACCAATTAATCTGAAAAAAAAACATGACTGAATCTCAACATTTTTATAGTATAAGCAATATTCCAAATTACAATTTCAACAAAATGAATAAACAACATAAAGTTTCATTGTGGCGTGATGGGCTTTAATTAATTAACAGCAATATTAGACTGATATATTAAAATCAAATTAAAGTTGGATTAATTAGCAAGCTAAAGTACCAAACTCATGCTAGTCACTTTCTAATTAAGTTGTTGGAAGAGACAGTCTATTTTGGCTTTTTTGAAAAGTGTTGAAAACGCCCAAACAATCAACTTTACCTAACCAACCGACCAAATTATTTTTTTATATACAAAAATATTTTCCCATTCACATTCCCTCAACGATTCATGAAGAATCTCTCTTTAGTTAATTTACATTAATCACTACTTATGCTTAATTCATTATTATTTGCACGTGGCTCTCGTGGTCCAAATTCCTTTGACGCCCAACTTGCACGAATCATTCTTTTCACCAATATTAATTTTCAGTCATTCTGTGAAGCCTCACACAAATGTTGTTGTTTTTTTTTCTGTTTTTCTCTCAACACAACCTATTATAATCACATCCTTTGCAATTCAACCCTTAGTCAATTCACATTGTAAATTAAATGGCTAACATCAAATAGGTTTGGATTGATTAAAATTAAATATACCTTATTTTTTATAGTTACATTTCTCAATTATTATTTAAATATTTTTATTTCAGCTGAGGTGACAATTGAATTAATTTATAATATACCACACCACTGTACTCATCTTGTTTATTTTTAGTGAGATAAATTGATTAGTGACACATTGAAAGAAATTACAAAATGTTGAGAATATAATACAGTTGGAAAGGTATAGTATTTTTTTTTTAAGAATGAGAAAGGTGTAGTATTATTGTCTAAATTTTAGAGCAATACAATCACACTATATATATATATATATATATATATATATATTTATTTATTTATTTTTTCTAAATTGGATGTGTTTTTGTCAATATAGTTAAAGTTAAAAAAGATATTGATGAGTTTTCTGTGATATGATATGGATTGATATGATCTCTCTACATACACCAGATATTCTCTTATATGTCTGTCAAAATGTCGACCTTTCATTTCATATCTTTCAATCACAGCCATTCATCTAAACCATATTGTTACTTGTAGAGAATTAATACTTGTACATATATTTCTAAAATTGAAGTGATTGTTGAATAATTAGATTCTTACAAAATGTTCCATTTTGCAGATAATATTAGTCATTGTTTGTATCTTTGTCCTGATCTCCACAACTTGCCATGTATTCGCGATCTATTTCTAATCCACTTGTCATAAACTCATGTCTTAACAAATAGAACGCAGAGTTCTTGTATAATTTTATGCGAGTTTTATGAATGTCCATTGCATTTGATCATGATGTGTACCTTGGTTGTTGTGATGTCTCCAACAAAATGCTTCAAATCGCACTAAAGTGATGTGTTGTGTGTGCTCATATAATGTGGAACAGATGCGATCGAGCGATATTAAGACTTAAGATTTTATGTGATATAGTATCACCGAGAGGAGAATAATGGATGCTTCTTGTGCATGTCAAATTCCTTGTTAGACAAAAGAAATCATGTCTTTTCATGGCCGGTGTGACTGCTATAATTTGACACCATTGGACCATTATCTGCTTGCTTGGTCAATTTGCTAACAGGCTCATGTCATTTCAGACAAGAGACACATTACATTGCCACAACTTGTGCCTTCATCAATAATGTAATATGCTATAACATATATATATATAAGTTGTAACCCAATTTTATATAATATGATATTGTCTATTTGATGTTGAATTGATTTACATTGATATTTGTTCTAATATAAACATATTATATTGATTTGGAAATTCGTCAAAAATTATTTCATAAAATTTATCAAAAGCTCATTCATAGAGGTAATTTTTGTTAGTTTTTATTTTAGACGAATCTATATATAAAAAAAGGCGATCTTTTAAGCTGGGAGACCTAAAATGTCAAAGATTTGATAACAATCAAGTGTTACAATATATTGATTTAGATCCTGGCTTGAGTTTTACTAGAAAGTATTCTAATATATATATATATATATACACATATATAGAGTGATGATACCCAATCAAGCATAAAAAACTACATATTCAAAAGTAGTTTTATTTTCTTGGTTGGTATAAATAGTTAGTGTTTCATTCAAACTTACAATTACTTAAAAAAAATAAAATAAGAACTCAGATAAAACTGCTCTATGGATCTACTTTCAAAATCAAGTGTCAAATTATCCTTTTTTGATATAGGTTTTGTACAAAATCTGTATATTTATCAGTGGTATGATTAGAATTTATCATCTCTGAGTTAAGTGCACACAAGGCGGCCAAGTCACAGAACGTGGAGCACATCAAGTCACCAAGAGCATGTAAACACATGTGCATAGGCCCACAAGATAGTTATCATCTGTGACTGTGGTAATGATCATCGCAACCTCAAAATCTAGTACCCTACCAAACTAATCACGTGATGCCAACTGTTCAATACGTGGGTCCCAAAACCCTTCTCTTAATAAGATGTCATAAATATCACATAAAAACTAACTAAATATAACGTATCATATCATTTCTCTTTTCATCAATATTTATCTAATTAACGTAAATATAAACACATGAATAACAGGATATATTCATTTCATTGAAAATTTTTTCACTTTGACGGAATATAATTAATGCATTTTAATTGTTTTTTTAATATTTATTTAATTAACATAAATAATATGATATATAACATAAATGTAAATATATGAACAATATGATATGTCATTTTATTTAAGATTTTTTCATTTTGACGGACTGTAAACGGTGCACTTTGATTGCTTGGTGCCAACTCTTTCATCCGTTTAATCTCTAAATTATTGCAAACACAGCATGAACATCTACGTCTAACGTCCTCTTTACAACCCACATAGACAGAGCACTATCTACGGTCCAGCCACCTCCACGTGTCACCAACTCAATTGCCCACCTTAAGAGCTAAGTAAGAGAAAGAGAAACCTTTCTCTCTATCTCTCTCCCTTAAAAAATGTGTCACCCAAGTTAACAAGTCTATTTTTTATGAGATAGAGAGTTTGCATACACACACATAAAATCACCCAAAATTTTGTCTTCAAAATCATCATATAGTTATTTCCATTAACAGATATATAGAATTGGATCATAAAAAGATAAGAGACACAACAAAGACATGCTCACTTCTCATCACCTTCCTAAGTATTTCCTTGTCTTTGACACATTTCGAAGTGTTTGTCTTGTAAGGGAAAATCAGTATCAAATTCTCATCATCTTGTTCTTCTTCTTATTCAAATTGATCTCTCTTCTTGCTCCTCCTCCATCCAAGGGCTAGGATTCGTTCTATTAGTTTCATCAAAATTTGATCATTTTTATAGAGAAGTTGTTTGATTTCATATATATATATATATATTTTGTTGATATATAGAGATGGGGTTGAGTTCAAAACAGGTTTCAAGAGATGAGGTTGGTTGGAACCAGGCTTTGTTGCAGGCAGAGACGTTGGAGCTCCCAAAACCACCATCAATGAAGAGACAACAACAACCAACAACAAATCAGCAGCAACAAGCGGAGCCATTGAAGTGTCCAAGGTGTGATTCCACCAACACGAAGTTTTGTTACTACAACAACTATAACAAGTCACAGCCTAGACACTTCTGCAAAACCTGTAAGAGACACTGGACCAAAGGTGGCACTCTCCGCAATGTTCCTGTTGGCGGTGGCCGCAAAAACAAGCGCCTCAAAACGTCAAACACCTCTGCCAACACCGCTGCAACAACAACCACAGCCACCACCACAACCACAACCGCAACAACCACCACCAATATCAACAATACTGGGGTTAATAACACTCGCGTGGGAATTCAATGTCAGCAACCAATCATACATAATCTTGGTTTTGCATTTGGTGATCAGAAAAACTTGTCTGACATTCTCTGTCAAGCTATGATTCATCATCATCATCCACCAGTGCCATCTTCAAGCAACTTGGACATGAAAGATTTGAGCACCAAGAACAATGGAATCTTCATGGGTTCAAGTACTAGTCCTATTGCACTACCTCAAAATAATCAAAACCAAACCCTACACTTTCCTTATTCACGCTCAGTTTCTTTTGACACAACATCATCTTCAATTCAACCTCTATTCAGTCCTCAAATGTCTACACCTATGCAGGAGAAACCATAGACGATCCAACCATCACTAGCACATTCATGCCCACCACAACAAGCAGTACACAGCCATGGCAAGTTTCTACCACAATCAGCAGTACTGGCATGGACAGCACAAGTTACTGGAACTGGGATGACATTGACACATTTGCTTCAACTGATCTCAATAATTGGGTTGATGATTCTGATCACGTCAAACCTTGAAAGGGAAATTTAATTAACTTTATATATATATATATTAGTACTTATAGTAGTCTCTATATAGATCTTTTCATGAGTTTGGTGTTTTTTTTGGGGGGGGTTTTGATGGAGGGAGATATTGATATCAATTATCATGAGTGTATCTATCTCCTGATCAACAGTCTTACAATTAATGAGAGAGTCTATTTTTTCAGGTTGTAATCACAAAAAAAGATGTATAGATGTAGTTGTGTCTCTCATGATCAACCTGTAACTGTTGTACTGAGATGGATGTAGACTGATAGAAGCTGTCTTTCTTTTTTTTTTTTCGCCGTTTCAGCTTCAGGAAATGAAATTAAAGGTGTCAATTCTCTGTACTATACCATCTCTTGTTTTCTCTAAAAAAAAAAAAATTAAATGTAGATATGGCCGGTTGTGACTTGGATAGAGATACTACTGTGACCACATTCACAGGCATATCAGCACTGAGAGACAGGCATTGGGGGGGTCCAGAGAGATAGACATTGGGGGGGGGGGTCTTTTGGCCAGCTAGGATGGGCTTGTAAACTAGACATGACATAAGATTCTTCTGGATATATATATTAGTCTCGTGGGTTTGGTTTGCTCTGTATTTGATAACCGCTAGTTGAGAATTATTCTCTTTTTGTAGGCCTGACACAATTCTGCTGGTTGTAAAGTATGATATATTATGCAATAATTTTCTTCTAGAGAGATAATACAATTCTAGAATTATAAAGTTCTATAGAGGTCCCGTTGTTTGGTGTAGCGCCTTGAAATCTTTGTTCCACTCCCATCCATTCATTTCTAATTCCAGTGAACATGTGCATGTTGGGGCCACATTTTCATGTCTTTGTTTGTTTCTTTTTAATTCATCATACACCCCATCACAGTGACGGTGATCTTTAATTGGGTGGTGAATTTGTGTTCATCTGTAACATATATAAATTAATTAAACGAAGTTTGAATAGTGAAATACAAGTAAAAGAAATCTGAATAGTGTAATGACGTCCAGAATCTAAAATCAAAGGTTGTTGACGCATAAAGATATATATAAATGGATTTTTCGTGAGAATCTTTACCCAAGAACAAAATCTTTTGGACCAAGCACCGAAGCAGTCGAGATTCTTTATTGACGAACGTGACCAATTCAACTTGCTCACAAAATAGCTCGAAATTTCCTAGAAAAGAAGAACTTGATGTTTATTGCAAGGATGGTTCCTAGCAATCCACGTGAGAATCTGTTAATATTTGTGGGGCTTAGAAAAGGAAGTGCCATAATGATACCCTCTACTTTGTGCACGTTTTGCATGGCTATACATATATGTCAGATTCTTTGGGTCTTCTAAGCATACAAGAAAGGAAGGATATATTCATAGCTTCAATCCTCAATGCGTTAACGTCTAAATTATTAGGACCATAAATCATAGTCATTCACTGTATTTGAATTGATAGTAAAAAGAAATTTTATAGAAGAAAGAATGCAATCAATAACTTTAATTGGTGATCCTAATAATTTAAAAGTTAAAAAACACTAACTATAGAAGCTATTTGTATATTTTGGGCCGGTGGCTGCAATAATGCAAATTGAATTGTTGCTTTCAGTTAATTATTGAAGGGAATTACTGAATAGCTGTGTAGATTTTGGTGCAATTTTGAAGAAGTGAATTGTCTGGTAGGAATGTTGATATTGCAATCTGCAACCAACTGGCCTTTTAAAGAGCCAATCTGCAAAACTAGTGGATATAGATATAGAGCAGTTCGCCGATTTTGTTCAAGTTGTGTGGGCTGTGGTTGTGAACTGGCATCTTATTGATTAGTGCAGTTTATAATGGGCTGGCAAAGACAGTCAAAAGGGTTTCTGGATGGCAGGCCCAGTACCTGAACTTTGGGGTTGGACAAATTGTCAAAGAGCGACATTATTTACAACCCACTAACAGTGAATGTACACCCTTTTTTGTAAGTACATTCCATTCAAAACTGTTTTCAGAAATTATAATTAGTAATTATGATATACTTAATATGAAAATATTATTTCTATAAACATATTATGTTATATATTTTTTTAAGTAAATGTTATTACAGCTTTATCTATGTAATTAGAATATGTTTTTAAATATTTAATGAGGTCTACCAATTAAAAGGACGCCCTTGCAATTTTAAAGGAGTGTAAATATCGGTAGACATCATTCAAATTCTCACGTAGTGGAGGAAATGACAATTGACAAGAAGTTTAGACCCACTTCGAAAAGAGCAATGACACCTAGGAGTTTGATCATAAATTGCACGGATTTTTTTGGTGGGAGTAAAATTTAAGACTCCTTGGTCTCAGATATATTATAAGAAATTTTGTGACTTGCCAGACACCTATCATTGACATAGCTGATAGCTTTCCCTTCAAAACGGAACATCAATAATTTTCAATTGATCCAATTTCCACAAGGGACGCCAATTCTTGAAAAACGATTACCACTAATTATCAGCTAATCTCACTTTAACACATGACTTTTAATTTTCAGCACAGATCGTGGTATATTTTTCTATTCGACAAGGTGCTAGGAGTTTGATTTCTATAAAGCTTTTTATACTCGCTTAAAATTGTCAATTTTAGGTGTAAATATTCAAACTATATAAATAATAATTGATTTAAAAAAATTATGATAAATTTCTTATCCGTATGATATCAATTTAAAAAAATAAAAGAGCAAATTATAATTTAACCTATTGGTTTGAAAATAATTACAAATGGAGTCAAAATTTGCTATTAATTACAATTTAACCTATTACCGTTAGGGAATCTCGGTTAATATTAACTGAGACATGGACAAAATTATCTTTTCATATTATTTTTAATTTTCCTTAAAAAAATAAAAACTCACATCTTCTCTCTCTCTTTCCAGACCGTCTCTTCTTCTACTTCTTCTTCCTCTTTCATTCTTCTTATTCTTCTTCTTTCTCTTCTCTTCTTCTTCTTCGAACCCAGGTTCATATGCTCTTTACCTTTTTTTTCGTCTTCTCTTCTCCTTCTCTGCTCATCTTTTCTTCTTTTTTTTTTTTTTCTCTTCTCTTCTCTTCTTCTTCTTCTTCTTCGTCTATTCTTCTTCTTAATCTGGGTTCGTTTGGAAACAAACCCAGATTCTCAGATTTCATCTGGGTTCAAACTCATATGAGATTTGAAAACGAATCCAAATTTCATCTAGGATGAAACCCAGATGAGATCTAGGTTCATTTCCAACGAATCTGGGTTCGTTTCAGAACCCAGATCTCATCTGGGTTTGTTTCAAAACCCATATCTCACCTGGGTTGATTGATTATTATTTATTCGTTTTTTGTTTGATTTGATGTTTGGTTGGTTTTATATTCCTACAAAACACTAAAACCTATATTGATATTACAAAACAAAAATGACCGTGACTTTGGATACATGTTATAAGGAATCTCTTAGACAATGAAATGCAAGAGAAAAGAAGATTACAAAGTAAGCCCTTCACTCAATTAAATTCCATATTGTAAACAAAATAACTGTATACTAAATCAAGTGCACAGTCACTCTAAGTAGTCTGAAAATACATGAAAGCCAACTGACTAGCAATTACATACTAACAATATTGATCACCGTGTCTTCCAGTTCCAACTACTTGAAGCTATAGATTTCCCATCCTCACGCCGGCATCTCTGGTGTACGTACCCTGCCCGTCATTAGCTTTGGAATGGCTTACATAGTACAGCTCGGAGACTATGCCTGTTAAGACAACGAAGGCAGCTCCAGCCCCGAAGACTCCCTTTCTCAGAATCTCACACGATAGCTGATATTGAGAGTAGTAGTTCCTGTATTTGGTGTGATAGGCATTTCGTACTGACCCAGCTAGCAAGCAAATCTCAGCAATCAAAAAGAACACCCTGAAATAACAATGCAATGAGTGAAACAAGATTTTCAAAGCATACAAAAGGTTTGTGGAGATTCGATACTAGTATAATGGGGTCAAGACCAAATTATGTGCGCCTTGGCCTAAACACGTACCAGCAAGTAATAAATAGGACAATCGCCCATGCCCTGGCTCCACTAGGTCTCATAGCCTTCCCGCAGCACAGGCATCGACTTGCTACCATAATAAGGATCTGACTAGTCAGTAGGAGAAGGAACGAACCCACACCAAGGCCAGTTGCGATGTCTTTGTCATATTGACAGTAGGTATAACCATCCCCTTGGGCAATCGAAGCCTGTCAAAGAAGTCAGCAAGCAATGAGTTGGATACTGGCCTTATGGGAAAACACTGAAATCAGTATGGGGTTTACAACTGCTCACTTCCATTTGAAAAAATACGAGATCCCTCCATGTTCTATGATGGGTACGAAAGAACACAAGGCACATGATGTGATAATATGCACTGGCTATATATAATATAACCAGACAAAAGCACAAAATTATTTGCTATTTTTTCAAGTATCAGCATTGACTATTGAAACAAAAGTTATCATACAGTCTTTAACTTGAAGACATTTTTAGTATTCTTTTAGTTATATTGCCGAGTCTAAAGGTGGTCTATTTCCATTCATATTTACTTATCGGGAACAGAAAAAGACGACATAAATCAAATTATCTGACATTTGTAAAATGTTGAGAAGAAATCTTTCAAAGACAACTCCTCGGTCTCCTCCTTGCTCTTAATCGGTATATCAACAGCTACAACTAACGGAACAAACTTTCAAAAATCTAAACATCTAATTATCTACTGAAACATAATATAATATACAATCCCTGAATTTCCCAACCAATTATTTCCCAAAAATTATAGGACTACAAGCTGGCAGAGTCTTTTGCAAATGCCTGCTATTCCCTTTTCCATTTCCACTTCAAGCTTTTATTCTTTATTTTCTTAGAAATTTTCAAGGCTATTCATTCAACTATTATATAAATTATAACCGTAAGGATAGAAATCCACATAATGTTGGAAATGCTATATCAAGCAGGATATTCAGTAAAAACTATAGCTACAACATTTCGGAAGTAAATAAACACATAGAAAACAAAAAGACAAAAGCTTGATAGAACACACGGCATAGTTGCCCCTGCTATTTTTTTCCGTAAACAAGAGCTAACATTCAAGCAAATCCAATATTTAAACTGTTCAATCAATTCATCTCAAGTTCCATAATTTTCAGGAAGAAGATTTCAGTCGTGCAATGAACATACATTCCCAAAGACACCAATTCACTCAATGTTCTGGTTTTCGGCCAAATACTTCACATCCAAATCTTTTTATGGTTTTGTTTCGAGGCCTCATAAAACTCAATAACACTCAATTACATGCAAATTATGACCACCATCAGCATAATCTTCATTACTTACATTGAATGTTTCCATTTGCACACATCATAAACTTCTTACACCTTTCAATATATCTATATATATATATTGTTCTTTATGTTCTTCTCTTTCAAGGCAGATTTGGCAGTTCTACTTATCAACTACTAAGCACCAAATTTATATATTTCATAGTAAAGATGTCATCTTTCAAATTTTACAAAATCAATCAACAAGCCAACCAACTATTTTCCCATTTCAGCATCTAATTCAAAGACCTTTAAAGTCAGATCTAGCTCGCCAGTTAGTGTACTTCTCATATAAAAAACACTAAAACATCTCAAAACACTCAAAACAACACACAGTTTCACCAATTCATCTAAAAAGCCAATTTTTAACCCACAAAAACAATCACAACAATACCGGCAATAAAAACCCATCTAAAACCCAACAACCAAAAAACAAAACAAAACAAAACAAAAAGAAACTCACAGTAGACCTCCTCTGCTCAGCTGCAACAGCAAGTGCAAAAGCAATCAGATCAACCAAGAACACAATCACCAACACCAACTTTGAAGCCATCCTCTACCTCTTTCTCTCTAAAATCCGTATGCAACCAGAGCGTTGGATAAAAGCAGAAAATATATATTAATACGGTTCTCAAGATATAAATAAATGAACTATGTTTCGTTTAATATCTAATATTTTGTTGGGTGGTTTTTCGTCTCACTGAAAGCTACCTAGATTTTGACCCAAAATGAAATAAAATAACAATAATATAAAATAATAATAATATTGTGAAACATATGGGTACGATAGAGAATACGCCAAGGCAAGGCAAGGGTGCGAGATTCTCGACATTTATTGGTTAAAATACGGTAAATACTAGGTTTTATCGAACATTACAAAACACCATTGGTTTTGGATTTGGATTCGAATACGACAACAAGTCTTGTATAATATGAGTTTTATTTGGGCTTTGATTGATAATTAAATATTGTTTTGGATGGATTCCATTGGATTTAGGTGCGTGCTTATCCTTTGTCCAAGTCAATCATTTAGGTCCGATTTTGACTAATTGT
Source organism: Nephelium lappaceum (assembly GCA_021234005.1). Classification (NCBI taxonomy): domain Eukaryota; kingdom Viridiplantae; phylum Streptophyta; class Magnoliopsida; order Sapindales; family Sapindaceae; genus Nephelium; species Nephelium lappaceum. The sequence continues at coordinate 15,284,452 of CM038010.1, forward strand.
TTTTTTTTTTTTTTTTAAGTACATATTGACCCCCTCATGTGAAAATTTTTATGAAAAGTAAATATTTAAAAAATAATAAGGATCAAACAGAATTGGATACTAATGATGTGCTCAGAGGAGCAACTCTCATATGAGAGAAAATAATTCATATATATGTAGAGAAACGGTCTACACGAGAGTGAGAGAAACTCATAAGAAAGTAGGGGAAAAACAACCATAATTTTTGTGGCGAAGGGTGTCGAACCCAAACGAAGAGTTGTCCCAGGCTATGCAGTCGCTACTACGGTAAAAACACAACCAACTACCTTATAGATATTGATAAACATATGTACGACAAGAGGTTAATTTTGTTATAAATGTGGTAGAGTAGTTGGGTGAATGCACAATTGACCTATTGACTATGAGAAGAAAGAGACCTTCGATTTTGAGGTTGGCTAGGTGCCTCTCTATCATGAGCAATGCTCTTCACTTATCTGTGCCATGTATTAGTTGATTCAACCGTATATCATGATATGATTTATTATTATTTAAACATATGTAGCTTTATAATAAATTATCTAATAACAGATTATTATAAAATGTTTTTCAACATATAAATTTGAATGTATTTGATTCATAGTGTTTATCATCCATTCAAATCATATTATATAATATAAATAATTAACCACATTTATTTTTATATTTCATAACGTGATATAAAGTATATACATGTATTACTATATTTATTTATTTTTTCACTTATTTTATTACATGTATTACCAGGATTAAATATCAAGAACCTTCAGTAAATTAATAGTCATGATTATTAACCAAGAGCAGATTGATAGTGGATTCATGAATCAGGCCAACAATGGCCAGAAGCACTAAATGAGCAGCAAATATGCATCCTGTTAAGGGTGAATGGTTCTTGATTGAGTTCTCATGTAAATGGCGGCTATGAAAGGAAGGCGAAACGTGTTAGACAGGGTTGTGATGTCCACCTAGAAATACATGAAAAGTGTCACCCCACAACATGAAAATACATGAAAAGTGTCACCCCACAACATGAATTGAATGAGTGACAACCATTAACAAACTGTGAGACCTTTCCTTTCACCTAGTGATAGTGATGCACGAATGGGACTTTCCTTTTCTCATCTTTATTGGTTGTGCTCTAATATCCAATTAATGCAATTAGGAGCATATTCCAAATGGAACAAACAAGCCATGAACATCCATATGCTAGTGCCTGAGTAATTTTTTCCACTCTAATTATTTGATAAGCATTTTATTATCAATGTGAGAATCTGTTGTGAATTTATTATATACCAACGAGTATAACTAGTAAATTAAATATGTGGGTATCTGTTTAATTTACTTGGTAATGCCTCTTGTAAATGAAGATATTGTTGTACAAAAAATCAACAATATCAAGTTGATAATCAAAAGAAATATCACATAAAACTTCACATGGTGTAGTGGTGATTGATTAGTGCTGAATCAGTCAGTCTTACATAACATTTAAGCCCTGACTTTCTTAGCTGTTCTCTGTTGATGTTCTTTCTTAAGGGCCTTGAATTTGGCTGCCAATTCATCATAGTCAGGGAGCTTTGGATGTACATGGCTATGGGATGAGTTAGTGCTCCTTTTCGAAGGTTCAGGTTCTTTATCAGAACTTGATCCTGTTGAGCGGCGGCCGGAAAAATCCAAATCTTGTACTTTTTCCAGTTTTCTGCATTTCTTGTCTAGAAAGTCATTGTGGAATTCCATGACATTGTAGTAACATGGTTGCTTCAGGGAGCAGTTCAAGTCCATTTCTTGGCTAAATCTGCATGTGCAGAATGACTTCCTGTGTTCATACTTGCATTGGCTAGAGAATATATGCCTTTGCATTTTGTTACAGCAGATGTGCTTTTCTGTCTTCCTTGTGTATTGTATTTGATTTGGCATTTTTCGTGGATGCTTGTCATGATAGCCAGATTGATGGCAGATGAAGTTCTGATCCTGTTTAATGTCGAAAGTATCTTCATAATATTCTCCACTTTTCATATGTGTTTCCCTTAATGCTTTTGATGGGCAGGATTGGAAAGAGTTTCCAAAGCATGCTGTCACGTGCCATGATCCAGGTCCATCACTGTGATATTCACCATAAGCTTGGTTGGCTAATGGAAAAATGGATAAATTGAACAAAAATGTGCTTTTGTCCTCTTTGGATTGATCTTGCAATGTGTTAAACTGAATCTCCTCTACTTCCTGAAACTGATGTGCTGAAATCTGTGTGTCCGGTGCTATACTTCCGGTTCCAGGTTCTGCCTTGTATTGCAAGGAAACTGTAGAAAGCGTTGTTGAAGAACTTTCTAAACTACTCTCATAAGCTGCGACATGTTTACGTTGAGCAAAATTATCTGCTTGCAAAGTACTTCTATGTATTGCAGTCACTTCTAGAGGCTCAATTATCAGTTTTTCAGGATTTGAGATAGAGGACCTCTCAATAAATTTATCTTTGTTATACAAAGCTAGCATCTGTGCTCCACCAAGGCTATTATAATTGAAATCTGCTTCTTCCTTGAAAACAAACCCTTCCCATTGACAGTCACTACTTCCACACAACTATAATAAGACAGTAAAAGATATTCTATTAACTTCTGAAATTATCATACGTTGTAACTTTGTTAAAACATGATTGAATTAGATAGATGGCATACCTTTGGCAGACGTGGTTCGAATATGTTATTAGAACCAAGAATCTCTTGTTTGAGGTTGTAATCTTTAACTATTTCATCCATCAATTTTAATTTAACATTTTCAGGAATGAACTTCATGCACAGTTTCTCCCTAATCTGGAACATTAATGTACTACGGTTAATGCAGAGAACTATATATAACAAAATTGTCAACAATGGCGAGTAGTACATACTTCAAAACTAACATTCCACACCTGACTGTTAACAAGCGTTCCAGGGCACAATTCAGAAGCAGCCTTTGCGAATTTGTGGCCATACCGCTCTCCAAAGAGCTTGCTAATAATTTGAAGTTCAGGCAGATCACCACACCAGGCAGCAGCATATATTAGAGTTGAAACTGCTTCATGAATATCATTAGGACAGTCCCTAAAATGATGTGACAAAATAGACATCTGAAGTGAAAATCCACCAATTTGAAAACAGAAAATGCTCAGACTCATCGGAATGACAATTTAACACAACGTAACAATTTTGTTACTAGCTACGCAAGATTAATATTCTAGTTAGGAAAAGTCGCAGGTGTCAATTTGGTATTAATGATTCGTACTTGTGCTTGCGAATATAAGGGAAATGAATGATGATGCATTCACAGAAATGATCCAAAAGATCATATGCAACAAACAAGTCCTGGTCCTTGCAAAGCTGTTCAACCTGAAAAATAAATTTGTTGACATGTACTAAGGATCTTCAAATATAGTGAAAATAAACTAAATTAACTTGTCAAGTACCCTGGAAAAGGCGGTCTCATAGTGTCCATTTTTGAGAAGCTGAGCAATTTGGTCACGTAATTGCATTGCAATTGACTCTCTCTTGATCTTCAGAAACTTAAGACGGCACCGTAAACACCTGACCAAATTCTTGCTGCATGCAAATGACATGATATTCAATGTGATTTCACTTGTTACCGATCTACTAACACAACTATATATATATATATATTGTTGCTAGAGTACATACAAAAATAAAAGAATCCAGGAATTGGATCAATTGACATTTACCATTTAGAGGCTTTTCGCCATCCGAAGAGAATATCAAACATGTCAAAATATTAATTGGAGCAAGCCTTTTAATGGCTAGAGAGTAGAGACACAACTTTTTAGATACTTGAGAGTGAGAATGTCTTATGTTTTTTAAGTAATCAAAATGCGGGAGATTGTGTGTGAGAAATGAATCAGATGGAGCAGTTAGCACATGATGTTATAAAAATTGGAGGGAAAGTATGTGGAGGGAGAGTGTGACAGTTCTCCATTTCTAGTAACTGCCCCACTTCCATGGCATTTTTAGCCAGTTAAGCGGTTTTTGAACTTACAATTGACAGGTGCAATACATGGAATTGGGCCATCTAAAACAAAAAAAAAACATGGAATTGGAAAATGCTAATCGAGCTTTATCATGGGCTGGGTTTGAGGAAGAGAATTGAACCCAACTGCTTTTTTGAGGCTGGATGTGAAATGGGCTTGGAATGGGCAGGTCCAAATCAAATCTCATCCAATCCAAGCTGTGTTGTTAAGTTTACATATATGGAATTTTATTTTATTATTTTATTATTATTATTATTTATTTTGAGAAACAGTACTAGTTAGGGGACAATGAAACCAAACAAATCAGACTCTAATGGTATGATTTGGGAACAGCTCCCAAAGTAGGAGGAAGCAACCAATATCGAGTGGGGGACAGCCCACAATGGGTGAAGGAGAAACTCACAAATTGTGGGAGAGTGAGGTATAGAACACATGACTTTAGGTAATGATTTTATTATATAATGAAATCAATCTATTCTTTTCAAGTATGTGCTAGATTAGGCATAAAGGGACGGAAGTTCTTTCATTTTGAAGGGTACAGTGAAATAAGTTAAAATACTTCTGAACTTGGAGTGCATATGAGATTGGATCTTAGAATTGTTCTATCAAATTATAAGAAGTTTCACCAATTAAATTTGATGAGAAATGAATTTTTTAAATGATTATTGGGTTTGTTCATGCTAGCTAGCCAGAAGATGAAACCAAAATTAGAGTTAAAAGAGAATATTCGATTGATCCTAGTATACTACCAGGTTTCCAAAATAATAATAATTGTACCATAAAATCTAGATAGATTGATATTTGTTGTTGTACTGTTGAATGACAGATAGACAACTTAAACAAGGTAGGCGGCGATGGCTGTAGAGTAATGAGTAAGGTTTAGTTAGCATTGTCTTTACATAATTTATAGCTAAAATTTGGATTAATACTATAATAAGGAAATGGGACTTGGAATTTCCACTCAAGATCCTAACTTTCTGGTTCGCTAATATCAATTATATTACATAATATATGCCATGCACTAGTATAATTGGTAAATTATTGATGACTTGAATTATTCCTAAAACATAAGGTGTGCATAGTTTTCTCTTAATTTAACTCTTTTCCCCCATAAAAAAAAAAGAAACTTGAATTATTTATTGAAAAATAAGTATGTTGATCTGGTAAAGATTCAGTATTATACAAATCCTCCTCACGAAAGTTAAGAAATTATGACCAGAAGGTTACTTGTCAAGCTTAAAAATTGATTTTTTCTTTCGCTCTCTCTCTCTCTCTCTCTCTCTCTCTCTCTCTCTCTCTCTCTCTCTCTCTCTCTCTCTCTCTCTCTCTCTCTCTCTTTGGGTTCGACTGGCTGTGTAAACATTGGTTTTTTCAATCTTAGATTGTACCTAGTTGAAAAAACGAACTTGATTTTTTTTTTTTTCTAGCTAGTTTTCTCCTTATCAATCTCCCTGGAGAGTTCATGAAGTTAGATGAAAGTTGATCTAACTTAAGAAAGCGATGACACAAATAGTGCCAACTCATTGTAGTGGTAAAAAAATTTTTTGTCCAAAATAAAAGCTCAATTAAAATAGATTAGCCCAGTATGCTGATCAACTCATGCTAATGGCCAAATACATGTTATAAGTAGATAGTCCAGCAATTTGATTGATCAAACCTAAGTAAGGTCTATTTCCTTAAATAGAGATTGATTGTTTTTAATGAATGATGTTTAAATAAATTGTAACAGAAGTTACATTAATTCTATAATCGACATATCATTAACGATGATATTTATTCTGTAACCGATATATCATTAACTATGATATTTATTTTGTAACTGATACATCATTAACTATGGTATTTATTCTGTAACTGACATATCATTAACTATAACATTTATTTTGTAACGAACATTGCATTCATTTTATAATAAGTACTCATGACACTTTTTCCACTTATAAATAGAGGCTTCATTTGAAGCCAAAATCCATCCCACCTCATTTGCTTATTTCTTGTAAGCCATTTGAGGTTTCTTCTCTTCCTCTCTTATCTTCATTCTTTCACTCTAGATTTAGAGTTCCTGTGTGATAGAGTTAGTGTAGTAGTGTGAAAGTGTATGTGTAGGAAAGGTTCTGGTTAGGAAAAACTTGATATTTAACTGTGTTCATTGTGATCGACCTCTCTTTCCTGGGAACTTACCTGGTGTACTATTCGCGATCTACTTACACTGTTCTATTATACGGGGATTGCTCACTAATATTTAATATCCTAGTGTTCTTACTCCGTTCACTCTTTAGGTCAAGACTGTTAAGACTTTGATAGTCTTCCGTCCTACTTTTTTTTCGGCACACTCCCTTTAGTCTAACAACGCTTTATAATTACTGCACTCTCATATGTTATTATTAGTTTACTGACTTGAGCGTCGGAGTGTCTTCCGTCGACACCTGATCGGTGTCAAGATCACCCGCATTGTCTTTATTTGATTTGTGTAGGACACAAGTTGCTAAATTCTAAGAAAGTTGACTGATGAGGCCCACTCGAAATCAACATATTGTAGAATTCACCTACTACACTCATATATACTGTGATTTTTATTTTTTGGTTTCTATCTGAATTTGTGCCGATCTTTCGTAACGTAGGGATTCTAATTCTTAATCATCTTATAGTCAGCTGGAAGGAGAACAAGTCAGCTACGCATCTCAAAACAAAAAATGTCAACCACTTCGACGTCACATTTAAGGAATTCAATGGAGTTTTGTGCATGTGCTTTTTTGGTGGAATGGGATATTTTCTTATCATAAGCCAAGTTTTCAAAATCTTGTTACCTACATCAACATTATAATGATCCTCTCCTATGACTGTGGCGTCTATCATTACGTCAAAAAACGAAGGCATTCAAATTCAAATAGCCCATTGAGTTTGCACATTCTCTTTTCTTTTCCTTTTGCATTTTTTTTCCTCTTTATGACATCGCTCACCCTTAACTGTTACATAAATACAAATTCAGAAGTTTATCAGTGATAAAATGTAGAGTTAGAGACAGGATCGATTCTAAAATTTTTCAGTTCGCCACAAGAAATCTAACCAATTAAATTAGGGATCCAATATTCTATTATTTTAATGAAAATATTATATTATTTTAGAGAAAACGTTTGAAATTTAATTTCTAGCTAAACCACGTTTAACTTAATTTGAAAATAAATGATCAATCTCGTTTAAATATTTCGAGAGATGCGAGAGCCCCTTGCAAATTCTTCTAGAATTTTTTATATTTATAACCTTTACATCAAGTCCATGAGACAAACAAAATAAAAATGAAGAACAGTTGTTGTGTAGAATTTCAACTAATCAACTGTTACGGGATTACAATATTAAATCTTAATGCAGATAACATCTCACCACTATTTTCTTATTTTCAACGTGTGGTTAATTAAACCAATATGTGACAACGTAGAAGATTGCGTAGCAATAACATGCATAAAAACTACAGAGAAAAGTCTCACCTCCTTACTCATTATAATTGAAGACAACCCAAGTCATTCCTAATTATTGTAATCACAACCACAACACCAAGTCATGGCTTCTTTCTCTCCACCATCCTCCTCCACCACCACTTGTTTCTCTCCATTTTTCCCGAACACATCCCAAATTTCCAATCTTAGAAAGCAAAAACGTTCCCTTTTGACATCTAAAGTCTCATGCAAAGTCACAAGCAATAATAGTGATCATCATAAAAGAAACCCTAACACTAGTTCTAAAGATGGAGAATTGACTTCAAAGAAAGTTGATAGAAGAGATGTCCTCCTTGGTCTTGGAGGTCTCTATGGTGTCACCACTCTCTCCTCCGATCCATTAGCCTTTTCTGCTCCGGTTTCGGCACCCGACCTCAGCAGATGTGGCAAGGCGGATTTACCTGCTGGCGCAAAACCAACAAACTGCTGCCCACCAAAATCAACCAAAATCATAGACTTCAAGCTCCCTCCATCCAACTCTCCATTGCGGGTTCGGCCCGCGGCACATTTAGCGGACGATGAATACATAGCCAAGTATTACAAGGCTGTTGAGCTCATGAAAGCTCTTCCTGCCGATGACCCCCGCAACTTCATGCAGCAAGCCAACGTCCATTGTGCCTATTGTGATGGTGCTTACCACCAAATTGGATTTCCAAATCTTGATCTTCAAGTTCACAACTCCTGGCTGTTTTTCCCGTTCCATAGATACTATCTTTATTTCTATGAGAAGATCTTGGGAAACTTGATTGGTGACCCAACTTTTGCTGTGCCGTTCTGGAACTGGGATTCTCCTCCTGGCATGCCAATGCCTGCCATGTTTGTTAACCCTAAATCGCCACTTTATGATGCTCTACGTAACTCAAATCACCGGCCACCAACATTGGTCGATCTTGATTACAGTGGTGTGTATATTAGATATCTTTTTTGTCTATACAATGTATTTCAAATTCGAAATCCTAAATTTAATTATATTACGTAACTACTATTCTAATATTGGTAACATTAGAGAAAATGATTTTACGACGTTATATAATTATTTTCTGAAATTTAAGAAAAGTTATGTCTACTTATGACTAATTACATTTTATGTCACTTAATTTTTGACAGGTACTGATGTGGCCACAACAAATGAAAAACAATTTTCTAGTAATCTCAAGGTGATGTACAGGCAAATGGTGTCTAATGGCAAGACTCCTAGGCTTTTCCTAGGAAATACATACCGTGCCGGTGATGAGCCGGACCCAGGAGCTGGTTCGCTTGAGAACTTGCCACATGGGCCGGTTCACTTATGGTGCGGAGATACCAAGCAGCCAAATTTCGAAAACATGGGCAATTTCTACTCAGCTGCAAGAGATCCCATTTTTTACGCTCATCACGCGAACGTGGACAGGATGTGGACGGTTTGGAAGACGCTAGGAGGGAAGCGAACCGATTTCACTGACCCGGATTGGCTCAATGCGGGTTTTCTCTTCTACGATGAGAACGCCAATCTTGTACGTGTTAAAGTTCGGGATTGTTTGGATAATAAAAAGTTGGGATATGTTTATCAAGATGTTGATGTTCCATGGTTGAAAACCAAGCCGACGCCTAAAAAACTACGCAAAAAAGTGACTAAAATATTTGATCCCGTAGCTCATGCAGCCGAGATAAACACAAAGTTGACACCAGGCAGCCAATTTCCATTGGTTTTGGACAGCATTAAAAGCACCGTGGTTCCGAGGCCGAAGAAGTCGAGGAGCAAGAAGGAGAAGGAAGAGGAAGAGGAGATTTTAGTAATTGACAACATTGAGTTTGAGCGAGAGGCGGTAGTGAAATTTGATGTGTATGTTAACGATGAGGACCAGGCGATTGGGCCAGAGCACACGGAGTTTGCTGGGAGTTTTGTGAATGTACCTCACAAGCACAAGCATGGAAAGAAAATAAAGACACGTTTGAGACTTGGATTGACAGATTTGTTGGAGGATTTGGGAGCTGAAGATGATGATAGTGTGGTGGTGACTTTGGTTCCAAAATATGGCAAAGGTCTTGTCAGCATCGGTGGTATTAAGATTGATTTTGCCCAAGATTGATCTTGTTGATTAATTTTGCTGATTCGTGACATGAGATCAATGTTTCAATAAGAATTTTACGTTTCATTTCTTTTGGAGTTGGAGCAATTATATTAAAAGGATATATAATTATTTCATCGATTAATTTTTTTTTTCTCGCTTTTGTACGCTGTAAGTATGTCTCTTCTACATATTTTATAGTGCATCTTTTAGATAAATTTAATTAATTTACCTAATAAATTAATTTTGAGTTTATGATAAATATTCCATTCAAAATAAGATTAATAATATGAGTAATTGCTTATGACTATAAGAGATTCTCAGAATATGAGAGTCTATGATACATCATACGTATATATATTATGTACTCATGAAACAAAATTTTTGTGACTTATATATTTTTATTGAATAAAGACATTTACATATAATCTAATACATTATTTGTGTCTTTTGTTGCTCTAGTTTAGTCCTATATACGTTTGGGTTTCTGCTTCTTTTGTTATCCAATTGGCGAACTGAAATTGCAGACGATTTGCATGTATGGATCATTCAATTCTTCGAACACAAATCTTGACATGGTCAACTGTATAAACACGATAAGATGTATCAAGCATATATAATAATATAAGTACGTCATCGTTAGATGCAAGTCAGTCTTTAGCGATCTCTACTAATGGCTGATCTCTACTAATTTATCAGTGGGATGCACGCATCACTTGGTTAGTCTTTTATAGGAAATAATAAAGCTAACGAACTGAAAACTAGTATTATAAATCTGACAATTTGTGATTTATTTAGTGCATCCAATGTATAGATACTCATTATTTTGTACCTATCCAGACCACGGTTCAACATATAATTTGAAATAAAAAGTCTTTTTTTCGAATTTAAAAAATTAGATCATGTGCTTAAGCTTCCCTTCCACACCCAACATTCTTGGCAACCGGTTATTCAAGGGAGACTATCTTTAGCCCAATAAAAATGAATCATGTGCAAACAAATAAAACCGAGGGTGATCATGCTGACATTCTTAAAAATAATTTTGAGATTACTAATTGTGTAACGTTAAATAATCAATTACTTAAAGATTTGCATTTTCTTTCAATTTAAGAGTTTTTATAATCTTTTTGAAGTATGCTATTGATTAATTGTTAATAAGGTAAAAACAATAAGTAATCACAACTGAACAATTAATTGATTTTATTAATGTTTATGGGTTATGAGATTTGATAAAAGTAGGAAAGAGTTCACATTAGAAGAGAATCCAAATTCTTCAACTAGTTAGTTGAGTAACATTTGTACATTATAGAGCTAGTTAATTAATATTATGCATTTAATGGTCCTATTTTTTTTAGACTTCCTAATTAACTAGCTAGAAAATAATACAATTATCCAAATAGATAATAGATAGTAGTGAATTAACATTTCAAGTTTTCAACACAGTCAGCTAGCCGACGAGGCTCTGGTAACTAGAGAGAGCTTCCATTCTCAGGATAGGCTAAATGGCCTTTTGATCATGGATCATGCCCTTTGCTTAATTTTTGCCGTATATTAATGGATATATATAATGATTCATCAAAATGTGAATTATTATTACTTTAAATTGTAATACCACTCATCTATCTTTTAAATCTCATTTGACTTCTAATTAATGATGTAATATTTGGTAAATGAATACACGTTAATAATAATTTATTTAATTTATAAAACATATCCATTTACTAATTGTTATTTTATTTATTTGGATACAAGTGGAATTCAAGTGATGGGATGACTAGCATCATTAAAATTTTAAATATAAATAATACTATTTAAGAGAGAAATTTGGATACATTTGATACATTTATATAGTGCATACAAATTACATTATATGACAGATTATAAATTATATTATCCTCATATTGTACTACATATGATTTGAATGGAAAATATATGGTGCATCACTGTATTCAAAACATTCTTGTACTTAGAAGAAAGAAGGCATACATCATAAATTTAATTTTTAATACATTCACTCTAGTTTAAATGGTTGTGGACTTTATTTTCATTTTCGTGATAAGATTTGAGTCTCATTATAAATATTTCCTAATATATGTAACAAGATTTCTCTATGTATTGTGAAAATAAATATTTCTCTTGATATAAGAGTGAATTTTTTTAGCAATATATATAATGTTTAATTTTGACAATTCTTGGTATTTTAAAATAAATTAATAAGAATAAATTTAATTTTTTAAATTAACTTCATTATGTTTAAATAGAATATTGAATCATGGATTAACAAAATTTGTTATCAAAGAAACTTCAAGGTAAATATAAGTAATTAATCACCAATCATGAATCGATGAATGATAATGGATATATGTATCACGCCAATTACAATAGCCAAAAGCACTAAATGAGCAGCAAATATATGCATCCCGTTTAGGGTGAATGGTTTTTGATTGAGTTCTCACTGAAATGACGGCTGTGAGAGGAAGGTGAAACGTGCCGAACTGGGTTGCGATATCCACCTAGAAATCCAAAAAAAGGGGATTAATTCTTCTCCATGGAAGTGTCACGCCCACAACATGAAATGAATGAATAGCAACCACATACAAACTTTGACCTTTCTTTTCACCTAATGATAGCGATGCTCATATGAACTTTTCTTATCTGTATTGGTGTGCACTTATATCCAAAACAAGCCATGAACAACCATATGCTATCTAATTGTTCTTTCACTCCAATTCTAAAATGATAAGCATTGCATGAGGAGTACCATAATCACATGGAAATTCACATGGTGTAGTGTCGACTGATTAGTGCTGAATCAGTTAATCTTGCATAACATTTAAGCCCTGACATTCCTTATAATTAGTTGTTCTCTTCTAATAATGTCTTTGAATTCCACAATGATTGCTCCTGGGATCGGAGTAGTTCAAATCCACTTCTTGACTAAATATGCATATCTGCAGAATGACGGTCCCGTGACGGGTCCACGACGGCCCCACGATGGCTCCTTGACACCGTGAATGAATGCATGGACATACATATACACACACACAAATCTCAACTTCTTGAAAGGATAATTAGCAGCAAACTCAAGCCTTGTTCGTGGAGCTATCAGCTACATTTATGTTTGTATATTTAGAGATTTTAAAACATAATAACAAGCAGGGTAAATTCTGGGCAAGGGAGATTCTAAGTCCTCAGAATCATTACACGAGACACAGTCTCATCGCCACTTCATGCTTAGCCAGAATCACTAAAATATATGGGCTGCTTGGGCCCGATTTAAATTCACTGGGCCTCTACTCAGTTTTGTGACCCACTACTATATACAAGGATCGATTTCTGCATCCCTCTAAATCTATATATGCACCCATTTAGTAAGTTCATCCCATTATATGATTTTATTTTATTTTTTTAAAACAACTCTATTTACATTAACGAAGAAAATGATGATGTTTCTTTTCAAATGCATAATACATATAAAATTAAAGAAATAATATTTTTACACATTAAGTGAGTCCTATTTATAAATTATAATTTTTTATAATAATATTCAATGGGGTATATAAATGAATGGGTGTACATACAGCTTTAATGGGGTGTAATATCGCCACTCAATGAGTCAATGCATGCTGAGACCCTCTTGCTGGTGTTTTATCAAGTTAAACCTGTGACAAGGCTAGGAGCGGGGCTGAGAGGTGCCGGCGGAGTCACAGCACACCCCAAGGATAATTACTCCTCTTTGAAGTATACGCACGTAAAGCAAAAATCACTGGTTGTTTTGATTGATTTCAATCTCATGAGCCAACTCTCCCGTCAGCTTGTCTGCTCGTTCGTCTTGTCCACCAGCAAAGGTGTAAACCCGAAATGCAAATTGAAACTGCTCTCCATAGCATTTTCACATATTCCGCTCTTTGTTTCTGGGTTTTGGTTCCCATTGCTTCTGCTACCCTCACTGCCGTCCTCTCCTGAATTACATTTCAGAGATCACACCCTTCTTAATTTCAGTCAGTTAATTCTTTTATAACCTATCCTCTAAATTGTAAATAGTAATTTTAGGAAATATTAAGCTTTTATCAATAAATTCCTTAATTATTATGCTAACGTTAATTTATATTTAGTACTTAGAAAGTACTCTTCAAGAATTATAAAACAACGTAAGGATAGGATCATACGGAATTTGATGGAATTACCTTCAATGCAAATTCCATGCAGTTTGAAGAAACATCCACCATTAGTTCTTTGATTTTGATGAGGATGTGAAAGTCAAACTGAATATTATGACTTCGAAATTTGGGGGTATATTCTTCATCTTTTATTCTCTCCAATGTTTCGATCTCTCCTTTGACCTGCAAGTCATATACATTAATTCTTATGCATTATTATTGAAAAATTCCGGCAATTATTAGTGATGATTAGAATAATTAAGATTAGGGCAGTGTAGGGCACAGGTCAAAACCTTAAAAATTGATTTTTTTTTTTTCTCTTTCCTGTTTTCATTGATTGTTCATATTTTTAACATAAGATTTGGTTATCTTATTGGTTGAATAAAATTACCTATTAATAATAATTATTAGTATTATTTAATAATCTCCTTTATAACTAATCAAGAGTTATTATTGATGGATAATCTTACTTAACTATAGTAAGGTAGTCAAATTTTGTTGACATACGTCCAACTCTGACCTTAAAATAATTATAATTAAAAGCTTACCTTATTGAAGTAATCCTCAATCTTGTTTAGAAGTCGGCCCAGTGGACCAACTACTTTCCAATTTTGCAATTCTATAACAATTGCATTTAACTTGGAGTATAGTGCTGCTGCCGTTCTCATTGCTTCCAACTTCTTTGAAGGGAAGCCTTCGAATCTTCCTAGAACCTGCATATTTTATTTAAACCATCACTTGTTTAAGGTCATTAACATAAAAAAAAAAAAATGTGAAAAAATTTTGCTAGAAACGAGGGTGAACAAGATAATTGTATTACATATATTTGACCTGTGATTCATCAGTTAATTTCTCAAGAACTGATTCCACTTGTTTACAGAACTTGACAAGCTCATCCATGTCCTTTGTCTGGAAAGTACTAATGGAAGACTTCAGCTCTGTGATTGATTTTGCATACTTTTGAACATCTTCTTCAATTTCTTTGAAGTACTTTGACCTTAGGAAAAAAGTCGTACCCAAGGAATATTTAGACTTCTATAGATGGACTCATTTTAGTGGTAATATCTTTAATTTATAACTACATGGTCTCATCACTTAGGCTATGTTTGGCATACGAGAGTGGAATGAATTGGATTGAAATGGAAATGGATTGAATTAAAAAATCACTATCTCATATTTGATAGAATTTGGGATTGGATTAAAATTATGTCATATTATGTTTAGTATATGTCAAAATTGGGTTAGGTTAGGATTGGATTGAAACAAAATTAATCTAAATATTTTATAATATACTTAAAAACTAATTTTAAATATCAAAACAACATCATTCCACCAAATTAGTCGTATTCAACATCATAAAAAATATCCAAATCAACACCCAAAACAACGAAACCTATATTATCTTCCACCAACGTCCTCTTTCCACCAAATCAACACAAAAATACAAAATCAACGCTATCTATTCTTTGATTCATCACTCAAACCAAAACAGACACACATACACCCCATCTCTAGGTTCTAGGTTTGATCGAACCAAGAACTAACTGGATTTGATGGAACCCAAAATCATATGGTTTTGGGTTCGATGAACCCATAACAAACTCATAAAAAAGAATTGAAGATTAAAGGGTGGGGGATGGAGGTGAAAAGGACGACGGTGAGAGAAAGTGAAAGAGAAAGGAAGAGAGAAAGATGAAGGCGAGAGGATAGAGAGGAAGACAGTTGTTGCTACTAGTTCATCGCCATAGAAAGAGGGGGAGATGAGAGAGATGAAGGGTGGTTTGTAGTGGTGGTGGCAGGTGTGGTGGAGATGAGAGAGAGATGAAGAGTTGTGTGGAGAGAGAGATTAGTTGGTGGCTGGAAATGGGAAACTTATGGTTGAGCTTGAGTTTCCATTCCCATGTTGATTGGGGATGTAGGTGGGTTCGAGAATAAAAAAATTCATTTCCTTCCTTGCTCCAAATGTGTGATGTGGAAGAATGAGATAAAATAAATCTCAATCTCACTCTATAATCCGGGTACCAAACATAGCTTCAATTGATTTTTTATTTTTTAATTTTTTTAAATCCTTAAACTGTGAATGTCTAGATTTCACTAAAATTGAGATTTTAAAACATATATATATATATATATATCTTTTTTTTTTTTCCTACCCCATAAGAAATTTATATATTATTTGCATCATTATGTGTGTCACTTAACATCTAACGTTGGTTAAAATCTAAATAATTACACGGGTAGAAGAGAAGAAGCGGAAAATAATAGATACCTCTTTGTCATCTCTGCTATAGTATCGGCCATTCCTTGGTTGCCACCAGTAGGTGCCGCAGCTACACTTCGTTTGCCACCAGATGATTTATTGATTAATGTACCAGCTCCTTCCATCTTCCCTTTGAGAAACCGATACAAATTCCCCATTTGGCTCGACCTCTTCAACTTTGTAGCTTTCTTCGGTCGCAAGGGCATCCTTGCTCCACCACCAGGTGGTACTGGAGGAGGAGGAGCTGCTCCAGGCATGGGTGGCGGCGGTGGCTTACCTGATGATCCCTTTTGAGGCATCATGGGTAGCGGTGGTGGTGGTGGTACCCCTGACTTTACAGGCTGTGATGGGACCGGTGGTGGTGCCTTTCCTGACATCCTGGAAGGTGACGGTGCTGGTGGTGGAGGTGGTGGTGCAACTCCTACCATTCCAGGTTTCGGCAGGGGTGGTGCTTGGACCACAACATTTGGTTGTGACATGGGTGGTGGCCCAGGTTGTGGTACGACATTTGGCTGCACTGGCTGAAGACGCGGAGGCAGCGGCGGTGGCGGCGGTGGTGGAGGAGGAGGAGTTGCTGGAGCTACTTTTGTAGACAAATGATCATCCGTGTAACCTTCCTTTTCGAAAACCACAGGATTTTCCACTTCTCCTGTAATGGAAAAATTCAAGTTAAACACACAACCCTTGGAGTAGGTTTCAATTCCTGTGCAACAAACTCTGGTTTCCTCTGCTTTGATCTTTACTTGAGACTGAGACTCGCTCTTTCGATCTGGAAATTCTTCATCAATTACCTTTTCGGCCTTCTTGAACAAACTGGTGGCATCTTCTACTTCAACATGAGAAAGCATGTGGAAACACAGCAACTTCACATCGATGGGGTTGAGCTTCTCAACAGCTTCAACTCTCAGAGACAACATCACGAACTGGGACTTGGAATCTCCATTCCAGATCTTAACTCTCTGGTTCCATATCATGATATCAATTATGTTACATGGTTTATCATATGCAGTTGTGTTATTAGTAGATTAATTCAAGAACGCGTGGACTTGTATTATTAATGATTAATTAAGAATTAATGTTGAATTGGTAAAAATATGAATATTCAATATTTGTCTTGATTATATATATACATATATATCTTCCTCACCAAGTTAAGAATTTGACCAAAGGTGCTTGTCAAGATCGACAATTGATTTTTTTATTTTTTTATTTTCTCTTCAGTTGGTTACATAAAAATTGATTAATAGAAAAGCAAAAGATTAATTTGACTAGTCCGTTTTACTATTCTCCATATTAATCTTTCTACTTTTGCACTTTCTGAATGAACAATAGGCGGGAGACTTCACGACAAATATTGGCCTTCAATGTGCTTAGTTTACTTGGTGGAATAATAGTTCAATGAATCTTGACAGGTCCCTTAACTATGATGCTCTACCCTCGTACTAATTTAAAAGAAATTGAAAAACTAATTAGTTAAAATACATATTAAACTGTGCTCAATTAGACACATTTAAAAGGAAGTTTTTATAATTTTAAATAGAATATTAATAAAAATAAAATCGCATATAATCTCTTTCTCCCATATTAAGATTTAAGAGCCTCATAAGGTCAACAATCTCCCTTAGCACAATCAAGGAAATTCCAACCAGCACCCTTGTTCTATATTGTCTAGTATAATTGTTAGAATCTGACAGTCTAACAATTATATACTACCATGTATGCTACGTTGTTAGTAAGGACATATTTTATATTCGTTATCTTAAGTAGCACAAAGTTTTGTGTCTAAACATATGTACTATATGACACCGATTGATTTGTGCGATGTGGCACTGATGTTATGGGCATATATCGCCACTAGTTCATATATAAGGTGGTTGTTGATCTTGCACTTCCATAAGACCAAATGATTTCAATATATATATATATATATATATCTATATATATATTAATTCAGTATAATACAATCTTAATTACATAGGCGATGCTGTTAATTTAAAATGTTTTTTTTTAATTATTATTATTATCTATATATAAAACTTTGGAAACTGTTTTTAATCAATAATGCTACTTTACCCAAATTAGTGCTCAAATTTGATGCTTAAATGATATAATATTTTTAAAAATAGAAAGGTTAAACAATTGAAAATGATAAATTAATTTCGATTGGTTAATTCTCCCATTTTTTAAATGTCACATTATTGGAGTATCAATTTGAACAAAATAGCATCATTCTTATATATATATATATATATATATATGATTTTAAGGTAATAGTAAATCATCATCCATCAATACTATATCATAATTAATGTATTGAAATTAAACACCATGCAAAATTCAGAAATTTACTTACATAATATAGAGAGATATTTACTCCTGCAAAAAACAGAGAAAACTTCCCAAACATGTTAATAAATGTGCATAATGAGGCACAATTCTTATCATGAATATAAAAAAATTATATACAAACTACTTATACTAGAAGTGAATGTACAAAATAATTCATCCTTATTGCATGCATAATTTTTTTAACTTCATCACATCTACGGTTCTATCTTTTCTAGTACAAAAATAAAGTGTAGCGTGATATCCAGCCCAAAACATGTGACCCATACTTAAGAGCCCATCAACCAACCTTATTAAAGCTCGAAACGTTAACCCAAGTTCAACCATTTTATACCCAACAATCCATCAGCTATCAGCCCCATTATCATTAAATCCAGAAATTGCTTGCAAACTAAAATAAGGTAATCACTATTTAGTGTAGTTTGATAGCGAAAAATTTATTTAATTTGATAATGATTCAGATTTAAACTATTCTCACTATAAATATTATTTTTTTTTTAAAAAAAATCATAAGAGATTAAATGTGCAATACGTTTCACTGATGGTCAATAATAATTAATAAAATTAACATAACATGATATAAAATCTCACAATAATCACATATTATAAAATTTCACAATGACAAGGTTTTTTTTTGGTTAGACTTGATTCCAATTAAAGATATCTGCGTAATTATCATTAAAAAAACAAATTAGTACATATTATTAGCAGAAAAGGGACAATGCATAAATTTAATCTTCCCTCCAATAGCACCACAATTGTATTAGTATTATCTAGTAACATAGGATAAAAGGGTGATGTGGACTTAAGCTTAATGTTTCCCGGAAGCCAGAGCAATACATACATATAAATATTTAATCTCTTGAACCACTTCTTCTAATTCAAACTACTTCCAAAACAATATATATAACGACTCGATACAATTCAAACAAAAGCCTCTCAAAAATGATGCAATTCCATGCAATCGAAAACTCACTCACATATTTTCTTATTAATACAATTTTTTTGTGTATCTGCATGCATAGTGCTATTAATAGTTACTCCTGTTTGAAGTAGGATAATAATAAGAGAGTAAAATCACTAGTTTTAATTGGTCTCAATCTCATGAGCCAATTCTCTTGTCAGCTTGTCTGCTCGTTCGTCTTGTCCACCTGCAAAATTGTAAACTCGAAATGCAAATTGGAATGCTCTCCATAGCATTTTCACATAGTCTCCTACTCGTTTTTCAGTTTTCATTCCATTTATTTCTGCTTCCTTTGCGGCTCTTCTCTCCTGAATCAAATTTCAAAGATTGTATTTAATTATGATTTTCAAAATTACAATTAAGAAAATAATAAGATTTTATATGAATAATTTTTTTTTAAATATTATATTAACATTTACGTATGTTTTGAGAGTATAAATATCTTAAAAATAGAACTTTTTAAAAATTATAAAAATAAAATAGGAATATGATAGGATACTATCCAATTACCTTTAATGCAAGTTCCATGCAGTTTGAGGAAACATCCACCATTAATTCTTTGATTTTGATGAGTATTTGGAAGTCGAAATGGATATTATGACTTTGAAATTTCTTGGTTTCTTCATCTTTTGTTCTTTCCAAAGCTTCAATTTCTCCTTTGATCTGCAAGTCATATGTATAAATTCTTATGTGTTGTTATTGAAATATTTTCAATTAACAGTAAGATTAATAATTAAATTTACAAAGCAAATCAAAAGCTTACCTTGTTGAAGTAACGCTCAACCTTGTCAAGAAATTGGCCCAATGGAGCCTCTACCTTCCAATTTTGCAATTCTGTAACGATTGCATTTAACTTGGAGTATAGTGCTGCTGCTGTTCTCATTGTTTCCAACTTCTTTGAAGGGAAGCCCTCGAATCTTGACAATACCTGCATTTCAGAACAAGAATTTTAGATCAGTAAGATAAAACAAAAGGTGACTAAATCTTGCTATAAATCAAGCTAAATAAGATAGTTTTTACTTATATATTGACCTGTGACTCATCCGTTAATTTCTCAAGAACTGATTCCACTTCTTTGTGGAACTTGGCCAGTTCAGCCATGTCCTTTGTCTGGAAAGTAGTAATGGAAGACTTCAGCTCTGTTATCGATTTTGCATACTTTTGAACGTCTTCTTCAATTTGTTGAAAGTACGCTGACCTAATAAAAAGATATAAAACCAAACATTGAGGTTTACACATATACATTGTTTCATTTGAGTGAAAAAACAGCTTTACTAATATAGTTTCATTCGAGTTAAATATATATTTACAAATCCATTTAGTTCAAACACGTTTTAGTTTTGCTAAAATTGAAATCCTAATTTTTTAATTGTCAAACATATTTGATGGATGAGATTTTACATATAAAATTTTCAATGATTAGATGCATCATACCATATGATTATACAACTTAATTTGACATCTGGATTTTGATAAAATCTGGATGCTCGCATTAGAAAAGAAGAAGAGCATATTAGATACCTCTTTGTCATCTCAGCTAGAGCATCAGCCATTCCTTGTTTGCCACCAGCAGGAGCACCAGCAGCACTTCTTTTGCCACCTGATGATTTAGTGACAGTACCTCCCTCTACCTTGCCTTTGAGAAGTCGATACAAATTCCCCATTTGGCTTGACCTCTTCAACTTTGTAGCTTTCTTTGGTCGCAAGGACAGCCTTGCTCCACCACCAGGTGGGGGAGGAGGAGGAGCTCCTCCATTTCCCAGCGGCATAGGGGGTGGCGGTGGACCTGCTCCGTTTTGAGGCATCATGGGTGGTGGTGGTGCACCTCCTGACTTTCCAGGCCGTGAAGTTGGCAGTGGCAGTGCAGCTTTCGCTATTCCAGTAAGTGGGGTTGGAGGCAGTGCTGCTTCTGACATCTCCAGCAGTGGTGGTGGTGGTGGTGCAGTTCCTAGAATTCCAGGTGTTGGTGGCGGTGACGGTGCAGTTCCTAGCATTCCAGGTGTTGGTGGCATTGGTGGAGGAGGTAATGCTTTTGCTAGCACCGTAAGTGCGTTTGAATGCAACATGGGTGGCGGCGGCGGCGGTGGTGGTGGAGATACTTGAACCACAACATTAGATTGCAACATAGATGGCGGAGGAGGTGGTGGGGGTGGCTGTACTTGACCTACTACTTTTGGTTGTGACATGCATGGTGGTGGAGGTGGAGGTGGAGGTGGTGGTGTAAATCCTACATTTGGCTGCAACACTGGTGGCAGTTGTGGTGGAGCAGTTACAATTGGCTGCAACACGGGTAGAGGAGGAGGCAGTGGTGGAAGTGCTGGTGGGTTCACATTTGCAGACAAATCAGTAAATGATGGTGCTAGAGTATATTCCATTTCATTTGTATCTTCTTCTGCAATCACTGGAGCTTTCATTGCTTCTTTGACGTTTCCCTTTGACGTTTCGATTTCATTACAAGAATCTTTAATTTCCTCGGCTTTTGTCGTCACTTCATCAGATTCACTCTTCACAAAAAATTTCTCATCATCAACCGTTTTTGGTTCCTTAAACAAGCAACTGGGGTTTTGTACTTCAACATGAGGAAGCATGTGAAAGGACAGGCGCTTCACATCGATGGGGTTGAGCTTCCCAACAGCTTGGACTCTTAGAGACAGCAGAAGTGGCGACGTGTATGTGTTCCCAAGCTTGTCTCTTGATTTCATCAAATCTGGAAGCACTGAGGTTGGAGTTAACGGAGAAGCACAACAGGACACATTGGTGCTGTCTGTATATGACTCCGGGGATTTCCAGATTGATTGTGGACTTGACATCTGATCACTTGAATCCTTTGTCATCTTCTCCTCATCTTCATCCATCATATCGAACTTCTCTTTCGCGATCTTGATTAAGCTGTCTAGTGTTCCCAGCACTGATTCAGCTGCAACATCATATGACAATTTCAAGAGGTTCAGGTTATATTTGCAACAACATGTTTTTTGTCTTACAAATCTGAAAGAAATCTTTTTTAGTCTAACATAATCAAAAGACTAGGTTTGAACTACGAAATGAGATGAATTTTTTAGTATCACAGTATTTACAAACTATAGTTTGCAGTTGTTACTAGTTTGCTTTTCTTTTTATGTTATCCCATATGGTTTTTCCAATTTGAAATCCTAAATAATAATGTATTTGGTATTATTACAAGGATTTTCCTAATTTATCATCTAAACCAATTTCGTAAATAATAACGGTTTAAATTGGTTATAAAAATGATTATTGAAAAATCTTGCAACCAATGCAAGAGTGTTTATTGAAGATTCTTATTGAGTAATTTTACTAAAACCACTAAGGTAGCGAAACTTTTATTACAAATACCAAAACTGAATAGGTATTATTCCTTTTGGATAGAATTCCTTCTAACAGAGAAATAATAAAGAAATTCCTGAGATAAAATTCAGAATATTTATCAACTACATCTAATGTAAACTTGGAACATACCAAGTTTGTGTGGATCGTTGTTCTCTTCATTGCTTTGCATATCACAATCAAATATGTCCATGCCATCTTGATTCATCATCCATGAGTCTCCAATAGATTTCAAAGCCCTGGAGAAAATGGGCAGTACCTGTAATTTTTTATCAGCGTGATATGATTAAATTACTTCAGGAATTTGATTAGAAGCTCAAATATCATCAAATAAATTGCAACTCAAATCATGAACATTATTCTTTTTTTTTTTTCTATTTCTGAAATGGTTTACCTGATCTACAGAAGCTCCTTCCATTTCTGATGATCGAATCCTGGGAACAATTTCCGGGAACTGATCGTGGAGATCTTTAATAGTCCTGACCACCAAACGAGACATTGGAATTGAAGGATTAGCTAGGTGGAAGATCAATGATGTCCCTGAACACCAAGATTTGCTTCCTCAGATTCATCATTAAAACGAAGTCATCCATAGATTGACATGAATATTCTTCTTCTTCTTCGATGATCTTCGATTTTTTAACTTCTTTCTGTTGTTTATTCGTTGGTATGGAAGACCCTTTTGCTTGAAGCATTGTTTTATTTTCCTGTCAACATAATTTTATAATTTGTAAGACCATATAATTAATAACATTTATATATCATATACAATAACAACAATAATAACAATTAATATTAAAATTGCACCTGAATTCTGTACAGCTTATTACGACCAAACAACAATGGTGTCAAACCGCAACAGCTAATAGTTGACATAGCTTCTCTGCAATATCAAATCTTATATATATATACATATATATATATATTTAAAAAAAAAAAACTTAAAAAGCACAACAAAACATTGGATTTTTTTTTTTTTGGTTTTTTTTGTTCTTTTTTTTTTAAAAAAAAAATTCTCTTTCAATAGAGATTAAAAATTGAACAACAGAAATGTTTGTATTCGACAAAAAAAGGGAGGTGATTATGATAACTTGCTATGAAAGAAAACGAAGTTCAACCAGAATTACTTTATAGGAACAAAAAACATTCTCTTAAAATTTCATCCTGGAACTTTCTCTGGAAGAAAAAGCCAAGGAGGGAGAGACATGACAGTGGCTTTTTTATGCCCAAAAATCCAAAAACCATAGAGACACCGCGAAAACTGCTTCCTGTCTTGTTGCCAGTTAGTTCTTGTCATTTTTAGTTTACTGTCTCTGATTTTTTCAGTCTGTTTTATTTTCAAACCGTCAATTCATATAAATCTAATTAAGTAAAACCTCCCTTAATTACAGGGCTTGGTTTTGCTTGGATTTATGCCATGTAGGTTTTCAAGTCCAACAACCTATTTGTTAGTAAAGTAGTTGGATTTTTCTATCATTATCCAATCGAATTAACTCAAGTTATGCTCATTGTATATATTTTTGTAATAGTTTTGAATATTCCAAATAATGCTTTATAAAGTTTGGTTCAAATATGGATGAATTTAATGAGTTACAAGAATTTTATTTCACAAGGGTTTCAAACAAATTTAAGAACCGACCTTATTTAAATTTAATTAATCTTTCTTCTATCATAGCTTAAAAATGTTTATTTGCGTGTAATCCCTGAACAGAGCAATGATAAAATGGACAGCACATTTTATAATTTTGATTGTTTTCTGTTTTATTTTTAGATTTTGAAAATAGTTTCAGGTTTTTTTTTTCAAAGTAAACTTTCAAAAGAGTCAGTTATTGCTTAGTCATGTTAGAATCAGTTTTTGAGCTATTGCTAAATAAAATAATTTTGTACTCGGATGTATGATTTGGTCCGGCTCTTAGAAAGTAATTGAATTCCATAAACATGTGCGTGGGGACTGGGGTGGATTCAAAAGTTCCATCAATTAGTCACAAACCATACCTTTATCATGTTTTGTATTAATTAGTGTAGGATTATTCTATATTAAGGACATCTTGAAATAAAATATTCAAAATCATTAATTAGAATCATATATTTTCAATGAATCTTATCATTGTGGTGGAGTCCACTGAAAATGAGCAATTTTCTTTTTTCTTTTTCTTTTTATTACTAGAATTAGTTGATGAGAATAATTAAAATCAAATAGGATCAGATACTGATGGAGCGACTCAAGAGGTGAGGAAAGGCAGCCACAAATTGTGTCTCTCGATGTCGAACGTGGGACTGAGTGAGAAGCCAGGCAGTGCACTGCCACTGCAGCAAAGCACTATTGACAGTTATGATTTGTGGTTTTAAAATAAAAATTTGAGGAAATTCTAGAGGAGAATTATACATTAGCATAAATGGAGGCCATGTCAAGAACAACAAAATGCAAGGTTGGGATGGTCTTCTCAACAGTTAGAATTCGGAAGTTTCAGCGACATTGATGCCTGTTTTTGGAAATCAAACAAACAAAATCTCGGTCAAAGTTTTACAGGGACTCAACAATTTCCCTTCTGGAAGGAATGGTCTAGCTGGCTCTGACATCAGATACACCATTTTTCTTGCAAGATCAAATGATGAATTGTCCCACGTAGGGACCAAATTTGAAACTATTTTTCTATTATATAACTTATCCCAAGCTTGAATGGTTGGTAAGAATTGGTAGAGCTTGTGGTTTGCTGTCTCAAGCTTTAAAGATAAAACTCTCTACGTAATCAAATGCTACAGTTTATTGTCTCCCAAAGATTACAGTGCTCAATGAGGACTCCAATTTCAAACTCGAATTCATTAAACGGTTTCAGGGGATTTCAAGACTGTAAAAATAAAAAAAATTATATAACTTATCCGGATCTACATTTTTTTGGTGAATTTCAGGATGAAAAATATAATTTCTCATGTTTGAGAATGTGAAGCATGAAATTTAGCATATTTGAGGATTAAAGTCGAAATTTGTTATGTATCTCGATGAAGAAACAACTTTTAATGTAATTTGGAGGGCTGAATTTCACCAGGTTTGACTACAGCTTAATCTTTTATGTGCATTTTGATTTCTTCTACAATTTTATGGTAGAATTTCAGTAGAATATTAATACAATGCAGATCGAAATTTAGGTAATAGTTTATAACAAAAGAAAAAAAGTGGATTGGTCTAGTTCAACGACAAGATCTTTTATAGTTACATAAGAGTTTTTAAAATCAAATCCTTTTTGGATAATAACATTTGGTCCACAATTTAAATGCCATTATTCAGCCAGGTCGGGTGGGAAGACCAAGGCTCACCCACACCAAGTGTTCAAGTTGGGGTTTCAATCTCACATAGTTCCATTATTTATGGACAATTTTTCCCATTTGATATGAGTTGCTTTCTCTCACTCTCTCTGAGAGGTGAATCTCGGCATCTTAGAGTTATATCTCAACTAATCTTAACAGCATCCTGAGCAAGTACCAGTAACCAAAAAAAAAAAAAAAAAGAAATACGATTGTTCAAGTTTTGACAAAGTCGTAGGATTCAGTAGTTTGGCCAGTAGGAGAGCCTGGGAGATTCTAGGACCCTGGAAGACATTTCTTCTGCTGCGACCTGGTCTTATTTGAAATTCTATCACAAATTTGGTATACATTATGAATACAAACTGATCATAATAATCACTCTATGTCATAACGTATGGATATACAGCAATGAAGTTTTACAATGTTCAAAATGAAAAGTTTACAACTGCTGAGAGATTATTCTTCTTTTCCCTAAAAAACAATCATAACTTAGGACTTCACTCATATGTCGTAAGATTACACCAACACCCGAACAAATTTAGGAAAAAAAAATGATCAAACATGTAAATAATAACTATACATTAAAAGTGGATCACACTGCACAAATAATGAGAAATTATGGAAAAATAGGTAGGCACAAGCTGAAATCAAGCAGCATGGAACGATTACTATAATCTGATCAAGCAGCGTGAGGCACGTAGCTCGGTAAGCATTCTCCATGGAAGATCAGTTTTTCGAGTCAAATAGTATCAGCACTGGACCATCATGCTCTTCGAATTTCATTAACCCTGATTAGCAGAATCAGCAAATGACTCATTTGTAATGCTGTTTAGCTTTGCACCTGTTTTCTAAGCTGCCCTGATTTTTTGAGAGCCAATCCTGTTCATCTCTCGAGCAGCCGAATGAGTTTTATTCTTGATGGAACTTTTTGCTGTTTTACTTTCTGATGGTCCTTTCTTGGACGCTGGTGAAGCCAAACCGCTAGCTGCAGTTCTCTCAGCGATTCTTTTCTGCCGTTGAATCAATAAATCTTCCATCTTCTTCCGCATCTCTTCTTCCTGCTTACAAGACATGTTTAATGAAGTTAAATGGGACTACAAGTGAGTATTGGTAATAAAAGAAATACTCATAAGCAACTACATTAGCAGTACATACCTTCTCCAACTTGCTCTTCTGAACTGTAGGCCTACTCACAAGAGATGGTTTCCTGATCTTGGATATCACCTCAGGTTTGGCCTTCCCAATTGATCCACGTGAAACTTTAGACCTTGCTTCTTTTCCTGGATCTTTGGATCCATTAGCTACATTATTCTTAATAGTAGCCTCACCATTTGAAGTAAGCTTTGTGTCTTCAGCAACCGAGAACCTCTTATTAGCTTCTACAAGTGATTCGTCAATTCCAAAATCCACATTCCAAGAATCCTTGCCAGATTGAAATTCAGATTCTCTTTCAAGCACCATATAAAGGTCATCAGGTTCGTATGCTTCCTGCTTATCCTCTGAAACATTCGCATTACCATTTCCAGGGTTGGCAGCTGAAGACAGGTCAGCAACCATGCTAATGTCTGTTCTCCATTGAGAATCATATAGATCATCGGTTGCTGACCGAGCCTGTACCATGAAGGAATCATCGATAAGGTCTTTCCTGTGTTTCTCAATGTGGATTTGATCACCTACTGGCAATGTACGGTCACCATCAAAGATTGTTTGCCCATTGGTTGCATTTTGGCTATTTAGTTTTGCAGCGTTGTTGGCAATGAACCAATCTTCTCCCTTAGCTGTCTTAATTACGGATGATTCGGCAGCAAAAGTAGATTGAATACCTCCAGCTTCACTACCTGCTTCTGATCTCCGTGAAAATAACAACTCCTCATCTGTACAATCCGCTCTCTTCAAGACCGAACGGAAATTCTCCCCATTTTCAAAATCTTCTAACTTGACTCTGCCTTCACTTCCTCCTTCCCTTTCAGTTACAACAAAGGAGTCGGTTGCTATCATTGCTTGCTTTGGAACTTTTTCTGACCCCAAATCAACAGCAGGGCTGGTTGAAGAAGAAAATCCACCTTCGGAGATTCTGACTGTGATTTGATCATCACGAACATCCATGGGGTGCAACTTTTCTACCCCATTAGGAGTTTCCTTTTCATCTCTCATTAGGAGGTTCTGGAAAGTATCCCAGTTCTCGTTTCCTTTTCCTTTCTTAGATGCATCTGCAATAGAGTCATCATCAAAATCTGGATCAGTAGAACCATTTGATCCATTTGCAACATGGAGGCTCTTATTATCACCTTTTTGCTTATGATAACTTGAGTTTGACTTCTGAGATTTCTTCAATAGTCCAACTACATCATCTACCTTCTTTTTGATGGAGTCTCCATCAATGAATTCATCGTCACCTGAAGAAGATTCATCAGAGTCTCCATCATTTTCTCCACTTCTCCTCTTAGGAGTAATGTAGTTAATATTACGAATAACGACTGTTCTAGAGGACTTCTTCTTATGTTTTTTTCCATGTGGATGCTCCACTGAAGAATGCCTCTTCTCTTCCTGTATGTTTGAGTCTGAGTTACTCCCAGGGTCTGAGTCACTGGATTCAGTTTGTGTGTCGTCTCCTGAATTTTCAGGATCTTTTCCATTAACATACTTCTCTTTCTTTCCCAAAGATGACTTCTTTCTGTGATAAGCTTCATTCTTATTGGAAGGCCACTGCATATTCGCAGCATAGTGAGGCTGCATAGGAGGAAAAGGATAACCTTGATATGGAGGCAGCTGTCCTTGAAAACCGCACATATAATGAGGAAACTGGTTCGGCCATACAGGAACTTGAACTTTTGGTGTAGCTGACGGTGCCTGAACAGGTGAGTTATCATCTGCACATTGTGTCCTTTGACATCAGACTATAACCAACAGTTTTTGTGCATAAATTTTGTAGTTGCTACTTGTAAGTATGAGCTAATTCACATGTCAATCTCAGATGTCATATATATAATTAACAAGCAGTGGTCTTTGCACTCAATTTTTTGCTGATTGTATTACATATTGGAACTAAAGACCATGAAAGCCATTGCAAAGCCATAGCAACCGAGCATCAGGCAAATTAGGAGCACACAGAGAAAAATACATAATCAAACAAAAAGGCAAGACAACTTTAAATGTGTAAAAACAAAAGCAGTGATGAAGGTAGCAGGATGACTAGTATAACAACAACGACAAATTAGAAATTGAAGTGGAGCTATCTAATGTTACATAAGGATTGAATCAACATAAATGCCCCCTTATACGTTGGCAGAAGCTCTATAATGTAACGCTTTTGGAGCCACAGACTTAAAATGTTAACAAGAATTGGCATCTGCCTCACAGGTTAGTGTTAATTCTTCTAGCATAGTTTGTTCTTCATTCTAATGCATGCAGTAGTTAAGCAAAGTCCAAAGAGATGAGAAATATATGGATATACCTTTCTTGCCATCAGAACTCGCAGTTGAGTCGGATTTTGACCCATCCAAAGGTACATCAAACTTGGTAAAATTTAATAAAACGTTCTGATTAGGGGCACTAGTTTCATTTGTTAGCACAATGCCAGATGTTCCCATAAATGACAATTCCAAAGGGGAGCATGCCTCCATTGCAGCTAATTCCTCTATCCAGAGACCATCTCCATGCTTTTTCTTGCATAATTCCTTGAAATTTATGCATGCTTCCCTACATATAAATCAACATCTAACTTCAAAACTCAAGCTGGCACAACAATTAAAAAAAAAAAAAAAAAAAAAAAAAAAAAAGCGCAGCTTTTATCTTTCAAACTCAGATGAGGAAGGACATGTTCAAGATAATTAATTTATGTGACACCCTTTTATAGGTGAAACAAGTAAAAAGAATAAACAAACCGTCCTCAAAAATCAAGGAAGACATCTCTATTATGTAGAATCTACTTAAAATGGTTAGTGTCTAAGGCTTAACGCAAAGGCATCAGATTGGCAAAGTAGATCCTGATTCCAGAATAAAAATATGGTAAAAATATGGTAAGAGCCAACAGAGCAAGGCTCTTAAGCATGAAGAACACCCATTTAGTTGCATCTCTTATTAAATTTTTTCTTTTAATCTTAGTAAACATTGTTTCCTAAAATCAATCGATAAGAAAAGCATTCGTATTGTCAACCACATACGCAAGAAGAATGAAAATAGAATAATGTAAAGAGTTCCAAAAGTGTGATCTCCGCTATGAAGAAACCGAACCAAAAAGGAAATCATTTGGACTATATACCATTAAGGACTCAAGATGACATACGACAATTTCTCGTATAAATATAGTGGGGAATTCATACCTTAGTCGTGCAGCTCCAAATGCATCTGCAAACGAAATGAGATCATCTATGCTCTCCTTTTCGAATCCAGCAACAACCCCACGTGCAAAAGCCATTGCCTGCTCTTTCCTTAACAACGTTCTCCGAGTTTCCAGCAGACGTTGAAGTTGAATCCTTTTCATCCAAACAAGTTAAATATCAATCAAATCATACTAGAAAGTCTGTTGTAACATCAATTTAGTCACCAAAGGAGCTGCTTAAAAGCTAAGATGAATTACTTGGAGTTCTCTTCTTGCATAGATTCATCAGTCGACTTTTTTGCATTACCATCAGTAAATGACATAATTCCTTGCTCCATTTGTCCAGGTACATTAGTTGTTGACAACTCATTAGCTTGAATCGATCCCTCTATCTGCAAAATTTCTTTTTCAATACTAACAAACCTCTCAAGCACCGCTGGTGTGCTAACAAAGCGCACAAATCTGCCAAATTTAAAACAGCCCACATAATCAACTAAGCCAAAATCAACGTCACTTCGAGGTTGCACTATACATTTATCCATCAACACCCCAGATACTGAAATGACTTAAACAAATGCCTAATCCTCCAACTGATTCAGCAATTCAATAACAAAATTTAGTAATAAATTGTTATGCATGAAATGAATCTGCAGATATCTAGGATATTCAATGATGAACTAGCATATGCGACTTATGAGGCATAAAAAGATACACGACCACATACTTGATACACAGAAGAACAGAGTTTCTTAAACTAAAATAGATTTAAATTCTTCTATATTATGTAAATTTTTAAAATTGTTCCCTACAAATCTACCAATTTTCATGAAATTCAAGCACAATTATGCATCTAAGACTCATTTTGTAATGTCTCAAAGTAACAAAAGGAGACAAATTTGAAATATAGAGGAAGTTGATAGTACTATTACCTCTCAAAGGTAGCTTTAGTGAACCAGGGTGCAGCATGAGTTGGTGGACGCAGATTGATGGAGTACCCACCTTTGGAAATCTCATCTCTGGCAAATTTAAGATGAGAAATGAATGGTTCAAACAACCCAGAAGCCAACTTCTCGCTGTTCCCTCGACAGAACAGCACCAGATCAAATCTTCACAACACAAAACACAAAACACAAGGCAAAAAAACATAAGCACACTTCTGTTTTAAGAGACGTACTAAAACAGAACAGAAAAAGGATCAAAATTTGAGTGCAACTCACCTGGTTCGAGTTGGGGTGAGTTGAAAGAGAGCGTAGTCTAGACGAGTTAATGAGTCCATTGATAGATACAGAGAGAGAGAGAGACAGAGAGAGAGAGAGAGAGTGAGAGTCAGGGGATCAGATAAATTGCATGATATTGTTAATGGTGTTGTTGTGAGTAGGAAAGTGTGAAGAAGTGATGGAAAAAGTAGGATGTTATCTTGAATAACAAACTTGGGATATGATGAGAAGTGTAAGTGAAGTTCATGAAGTGGGAACGTGGGTGGTCATGAAATGTAATGTTTTAGTTGCAGAAGAAGTAGAACAAGTTGTGGAATTGTCCATGAAAATCTAAAAAAGCCAGCCACAGATGATGAGGTTTGCACATGCTTTGTGAATTGGGCACCTTGGTGTCTTTGGATACTGGGCCCACATCTCTCTCTAACAAGTTAGAAGCCTTTTTTTTTTTTTTTTTTTTTAATTTTTCAGTACCACTACGTTATCAAGAATTAAACTCACAATTTTGAAGCAAGGAACTAAGTAAAGCTGTAATTCACCATCCAACCAAACCACCTTTCTAGAGCTTCAAGCTTTTTGTCAAAACGAAATCATTAGAGATATATGAATTATATTGCTCTGAGATAAGTGCAGTGACGTTCGTGTTGAACTTGAGAGGGGTTTGTTGAGGGGTCATTTTTCACTTTTTTTATTTTTTATTTTTTGCTTTTTTTTTTTTTGGGAAACCACTTTGATTATTGATGCAGTATGGTCATTACAATCAATAATTTGGGTTATTATTGACTAATAATATTAATAATGGAGATTCTCAATCCTCTACCATGCAAATCATTAGTAGAATTGTATTAATATATGTATTCTTATAGTATATTAATAATAAAATATTAAAAAAAGTTATATTTATTTTTTCCATAAAGTGACATTAGACATTATACAAACTCCAATAAGATAAGAGATCGGCTCTCTCTCTCTCTGTCTAGTTCTACAACATCTACTACAAAAAATTTTGTTAGATGAGATAGTTGAATAGTATTATATACAAAAACCTATACAAACACATATGGTTGAATAGTAATTCTATATGATATATCTTTGAATTTATTACATAATCATAGCAAATCAAAATGCCATATAAAGAAAGCCTACAAGGCTGTAAATTTTTTAACAGATACCTCTAGAGGTTGTCAATGGTTGCTTGTGGCTTGGTGTTTTAAATCGTGAAAGTAGGTAAAAAGATTGTAATTATAACTTAGTTTGCTTGTGTGACTTTGTTTGCTCGCTAGCCTAATAAATTTTGGGGGACAAAGGCAGCTAGCTAGCTACCACATAAAGATAAAAGTGCCAGATGCCGTCTCTTTTCAATATTCTCGCATGAACTCTTAGCTTGTATATATGTTCTTTATTATTAGACTACTATATTTAGATTTAATTTTCTGATATCATCAATTATTATTCAACACATCATTATTATGATCACTTTCAACTTTTTCTCTAAAGATTCTAAATCCTCTTGATTAGTTTTAAATCTTCACAAGAATTCTGAAAGCTCCATTCCATCTACCACCATTGATGTGGCCAGCTCAGGATTTTTTTAAGTGAAAAGTGTTGATGATATATATAAAATGAGAAGCCAACCATGAGACAGCTATACGGTACATTCCTTAGCTGGAAATAGTGACTGTATTATTATATTGTGACCACTCACACTCCTTCTAACTTTTGATGAATATATTATATGTGTGGTTACATATGGGTTTGACACACCTAGCTAGCGACCACATTATTCTCGAGAGCCAAACTCACAGCTAGCTCACTAAAAGGCCTAGGTACTTCCCATAAAGAAGCCAAAATTTCCCTTTGCTTTAATATTTTCCATTTTAATTGCAAAGAAATTTGCTGACATAAAAGATTGTAATCAGACCAATTGATTTTCAGCTTGGTTTGCTAAGAGTGACTATTTGTCCAAGTTATTGTATGCAATTTTGCATGGATAATTAAGGGAAGATAATGCGCATAAACTTTAAGTACAAATGATTGAGTATTTTTCCATTTACTAAGGTGCTAAGGATTTAAACTTTCACCACACGTATTTCAAAATTTGTTTCAAATGGTTTTTATTTCTTATTATGAAAATAGTTATTTTTCATTTATAAAAGTAGATATTCGATCCTCTATTCATTTAATGTTAGCTTTAAAAGAAAAAGAAGGCAACATTGTTGTTGATGTATACTTTGTTCTCTGAATAGAATATAAAAGTTTAATTATAATTAAATAAAAATTTATTTAACTGAATGTAACTTCCCGAATCAGTTTCCCAAATCTCATTCCTTATCAAGCAACAAGAAGTGACCCAAAAATTTCTTAATTTAATGGAAAGAAGTTGCGGGCATTTTCTCCTGTTGGAAGTAAATTATAATTGCATGTTCCAACTTCCAACTTCCAACTAAGGTTAGTTTCTTTGAGCACATGATCATCGTGCGCGCTCTTACTCTCCATCGCAAACCTTTTTGGAAATTTCTTTCTTTCTTTCTTGCTTTTTCTCTCTGTTTGACTTTGTTAAAACAAATTAAATTTGGAGAATCATAAATTGTAGTACGGATCACCGAACTTCAATATGATTTAGTGAAAAAGAACCATAATTCGATTTGAATATGATTAGGAAATAAGTTTGAATCGTTCTCATCGTAGATTATTTTTTTTAAAAAAAAATTGTGGATATCGAGTAATTCAAACTATTAAGACATTTGATCCCAATACAACAAGGGCTTGAGAGTTAATTTAGCTTGTCCTGATATTTGGAGGGTAAGGGTTTTGGTTACATGTAGTTGTATTGTCACAATTACATAAAAGCTTATATTAAAAAAAAAAAACAGAAACTTGGGAGTGAAGTAGGCATTTTATCTCATGAACCTATTGGGCGGTATTTAAATTAATCGTATATAAAGTAATTCGTTAGATGGGGTCCTTATTACTGCTGCACAATTGACATTAAAAAATTACTTGAAATTCATTGTTCATTAAGTTTAACAAAGATATTCTAAAGTCTTTAAGAACTGGCTCATTTTTAATGATAGATTTTATATATATATATATATATATATATATACATATATGTTGTGTTTGTTTACAATCTTTCAACGATTAAATTCTTAATTAAAACTAGATTTTCCCACATTTCTCTTGTTTGCTATCCTGTAATTTCAGTGTCGATAAGTGATCAATTTTTGGCCCAATTAACAATGGAACCAGTGCTAAGTGCATTCGTAACGCATCTAAATGAACCCACCTTTTAGTTTTATTGAGTTTTCAACGTTCTTTAATTTCAAGTTTACAAGTCTTATTTTCAATTACACTAGTTCTTTAATTACAAGTCAATTTCACGCCCCATAAAACAAGTCCACTTCAATTGTATGTCAAATTAGGGGTACGGATAAATTGACACATCGCACATGACATTGCATGTTAAGTTGTTAACCACAATCTGTTTCTTTCATTCTTGCATTTTTTTTTTTTTTTTTTTACATATATAATTTTCAAAGTTTAGTTTTCATCCCTGATTATTTGTTAACCGACACTCAGCCGATCCGATGACCCCCAGATTGGGGGTCCTAATCGCTAGAGATGAGTAATCGGTCGAGTTGTCAAGTAATTGGTCAAACTTGGCTCAAAATTGGCCAAAAAAAAACCCAACCATAAAAAATTAACCCAAAATTGAAGCCATCAAGATCCCAACAAGAAATAAAATTTGATTGTAAAATCAAAGACTAACATTTGTACTACAAAACCGAGCAAAGGACTAGTGGAGGTGACATTGTTGTTGAAGGAATTGTCTATCAAGAGCAAGAGAGATCAGAGAGAGAGAGAGAGAGAGAGAGACTTGGTTGTAGTCGTCGTGTGGGTGAATGTGGTCAAGGTCGAGGTCATTGTCTCTATCATTCATCGTCGTCAACCCTGCTGCTGATCGTCGTCTCCAAATTTGATGGATGAGGTCGTTGTCACCAACATATATGAGATTGGGAGAATAAGAAAAAGGTCGATTGGAAGAAGAGAGAAAAGAAGAAGTGTGCGGCGGCCCTATGAGAGAGAAGGGTAAGGGTTTGTGCGTGTGGGTGTGTGTGAATTAGGAAAAATTACACAAACAACCCTCAAGTTTGATAAAATTATATTAATGTCTGAATTTTGACAGTTTAAAAAAATATCAATTTATATTTTTAAATTTCAAAAAATAATAATTTTTCCCTAAAACAATACTCACCGATTAATCCTCTATTACTCGTTGAGTAACCGATAAATCGCTGATTGCTACCTCGTCGATCGATTAACGAGTAGCGATTTTTGGAACCATGGTTTTTTATTATCACAAGAAATTTTGACTTTTATCCATTTTTCTCCCTTTTCTTAACTAATAACTAATGATCAAAACCCACTACATGTTAACATCAAATATTACTTATATAGATAAGATATCTATTTTCATATAACAACTATTCTCACAAATTAGTTTTTTTATTTGTTCTTCTATATCTGAATTTTTTAATTGTATTCTTATACCTTATCTACATTTAATCATTAAATAGATAGTGTCTCTAAAATGATTAGATATAATATTTAAAAAATAATAATAAAAATTTACCTAGTTTGTTTGTTTGTTTTTTAGCTTTTTTACATTAAATTTGTAGTTATAATACATATCAAGACACATTATGATTAATTTTTAAAATATTATTTATTGTTTTTAAAAATATATCTTCTGTACGTTTCAAGTAGTAGGGGGACTATAATTACAATGAGAATGTGTATAAGAGTAAATGTAAGGTCATATGACTCATACATCATCTTTCAGTAGAAGTAGTTGAATATCTATTTTGACCCTGAAAGGTTAAAAGTTTAAGTCTCATATTTATCATTTAAAACATAAAATGTGAATTGTGAGTTTCTCTTGATACAAGTTGTCATCTCTCCAGTAATGAGAGTAATTATTTGGACCATATTATTAATAATATATCTTGATAGGTTCAAAAAGTCATATAAAAGGATAAATGTAAGGTCATTGTCTATGAAAATATTTACAAGTCAGAAGAAACGAAATTGATCTGGATCTTCATGGCCAGTGTTGGTAAGACTGGTAATAGTTACCTATGGATGTGGTCGAATATTTTGGAATATACCATGGATTGTACCATTTTCTCTCTGGTGTATGTTCATGTCCAATGACAAAGAAATATGACT
This sequence comes from Nephelium lappaceum, assembly GCA_021234005.1. Lineage (NCBI taxonomy): Eukaryota > Viridiplantae > Streptophyta > Magnoliopsida > Sapindales > Sapindaceae > Nephelium > Nephelium lappaceum. Next base: position 15,321,160 of record CM038010.1, read on the forward strand.
AGATTCTCGCGCAGTAACAGATTTCAATATCTTCCAGCCACAAAAAATATATAAATATCGAAATCAACACATATACACATGGTTATCACCAGTTTTATCGTGCTAATATTATATTGAGTTATTTTTTTGAAAGTTATCATACAAATAGTTGAACCATATTATATATATACAAAGACACACACAGGATATACACAAATTTTGTTTACTTTATGTGAGTCATCTCGATCGAAGAGGCTGAGAAAATATATAGGGTACTTCATAATAATTTCATTATTCCACCTTAATATATACAATCTTGATCAACATGCATGCTTGATTTAATTTATAATTGTTTAGCTCTAAACATTGAACATTTTTCTTTTCCTTTGGTACATGAACTCTTATAAAAAAATTAAGATATTTAATTATCGATCTTCTTTCTAAATCAAATCAAATGAAACAGAAACGTCCCTGCAAAACCCAAAAATTTGACTACACATGAATTGTTGAATGTGTACAAGAATTGCAAGTATAGTCATACATATTAGTGTTGAATTCTTTCAACCTTCAACATCAGAAATTCACAAACACATGCACATATATATATATATATATATATATTTTATTAGGTACCATCAGACCCAAAAATTTAAGTTAATAGGAAAAGACCTAACTAAAATATTTAAGACTTGAGACTATAATACGTTAACACGTCCCTTCACGTGCAACGTGAATATGTAATAGACGACAGACACATGTTGAATGTCCCCTATAATATAACATGTGTAATGAGAAGATTTATAGATAAATAGGGAAGAGAAAGTTTGAACCAAAGGCCTTCAATCTTTAATACAAAGTTAGTTACCTATCAAAATCAAAAGTTTAAACTTACAAAAAATAAACCACCTATAGTATATAAGACTTAATGTTATGATATGTTTATATATATATATATATATAAATTTCGTGGCATTTAACCTATTCTATTGAAGTTTTCATTTGCCTTTCAATATTCACGACTCTTGGTAAACAAGATTTAGGAGGAAGAAAAGTATTAAAAAAAATTTCTTGATTGTCACCCCAATGTTCGACCGCATATGCTTTAGAGTCAATTCTTTGATGGCTTATAAATCAGACAGGGCAACAGAGGTCCCCTCCAGTGTTTGCTTATACTCGGTCAAGAACCACGTTTGTCAATTCGTCAGTCAAAAATTCATACAACCCTTACCGGCAATCAAAAACTTTTGATAAGAGATTAATGGGGGCATCATCTTATTATTATATTTTTGTAAAAATTAATGTGAACAATACTTTAGTTAATTAATCTAAGTACTGATGCTTGCAACTTATACTTTCTTAATTTTATTATATCAATAGTACAAGTGCATAGATAGATTAGTTATATATATACATATATATATTTATATATAAATAAGAACGTAGTCAGGATTTGATATTAAAGTGAGTTAGAATAAATTTTTTAAATAAATTAAAAAATATAGGCATACTTAGTTAAAGAAGATAAAATAAGTTTTACTTATCAAAATTCATATTATAAATAAATATGTTAATAAAAATAAAAGTAAAATAATTGAATGGAATATTTAAATAATAAAATTTATCAAATATGAATTATAGTTAATGTTATGATATTAACAATCTTTCTTTAAACATAAACTATCTATATTTTAACAATCATAATTCATAATTATTAGTTATTACTACACTTCAAATTAAAAAATATGTTAAGAGAAATACCAAAGATATTAAATTTAAATAATATATTATACAACTTATGATAAAAAAAAGGTAAAATATGAAAAACTTAAATAAAATTTCACATTTAATGTATGAAATAAAGTTATTACATATACAATATTTGAATAGAAGTATAAATATAAATAAAAAAAAATATACATTCAATAGGTTTGAAATAAATATGTATTTTTTTTGTATCACAAAGATTAATAAATGAAATATATATATATATTTTAAAATAAATAGAACATAAATTATATATATGATTTAAAATATAATATTTAAAATAAATAGGATATAAATATGAAAAGTGCCTTTATTTCAATATATATATATATGGCCGCCCTTAATCCATAAAGTTTGTTCGTAAGTAGAACCAAGATAATCATATTATTGTCTCAACCACCACAACGAAAGATCATCAGTTGATCTAAAGTTCTAATACAATTTTTTTTTTCTTTTTTTTCATCTTTTCGGGTTTAAATTTCATACTAGAAGTATGAAAAGATGAATTTATTTTGCGGCTCTATATGGGGAGAAGTTGAAATAATTTAGTTGTAGCACTGTAATGGCATTGCACTCACTTATTTTAATATGTAAGGAAACTTAGTTATCGAATTGGCTTCTGCTTGTTATTGATGGAAAAGCATGACTTTGACTACATACGAAGCTATAAAAGCACACTTATATATATATATATATATATATATATATATATATATGGATATACAGCTTTAACAGAAAGTAAATTCTTCCATTCCTTGATATGCAAATGTGTTTGTGTGTGTGTCTCACGCTATACATGTGTAAGTGTCTGTTTATACATAGGATTATTTCGTATCAACAGTTAATTAAATAAAATGCATAAATAACATACATTATAATAATTCGGTTGTATCTCAGAAAAAAAAAAATCTGTTGATTTATAGATGCTTATAATTAATATTTAAATAAATAAAGTTCCTAGGTGAAATTTTAGATTATATACATAAAAAAAAAAAAAAAGAGTGAAATTTTAAGAACCACAGCTGTTGTATCTCTCTCTTTTGGGGAATACACTAATATCAATTTATCTATTATTTTCACGTATTAATCACTGTCAACAGTCAAATCAATTTTATTTTATTATCTAAGATTTTTCAGTTAATATAAGAACTAAGAAAAAAAAAATTATTAGTTTCAAACTTTCAATCGTAGACTTTTACAATTGATTTATACAAAATATCTTTTTAATTCATTGTTACAAAATTATACGGACTTTATAAAGTAACATGAACACATTCTTTCAATTCTGAGTATTTAATATATCATTGTTCAAACTTTTTTTTATTTTTTGAAACAATTATTGTTCAAAGTTTTATTTGATCATTTCACTGGCAAGAAAACATATAATGGGCATGAATCACGATTTAATTTTCTCATAAAGTGGCAATAAACAAGATTAAATAAACGTAATCGTCCATTAACTAGAAATGGCTATGGTAATGGTCCATTGGTGGGCCTAAATGGATTCCTAGCCCAAATGAGAAACCATGCAAAATTCACGACGGGCATGACTGACCATGTCAGATATATTTTAGAATAGACGTGTTTGAAGGGTCCATCACGTAAACCTATTAGACAAGAGTCAAAATTTTCAAAAGCTGTCATCTCTATTTTTGCTCTACATTTTCCTCTCCGTATCTTCGTTAGAATTTTAGAATTACTACGTTCAAAATCAAATCAATTCAAGGTCATCGATCGCAATCTAAAAAGCACTACCTCCTCTAATGTCTTTAAAACCGAAACTCACCTATAAAAACCCCCAACGTGTCTCATCAGAAATTCGCCAGAATCCACTACAACAACATATTCTCTAAAGACAACACTATAACTGAAATTTATTATATCAATAGCTTCTTCTAGCCGCCATGCAGCGATTTGTTTCCTCTTCTTCACCATCATCACATGTTGTTTCTTCTTCAGCCAAGCACTTGTGTGGTAGAATCCTGAAAAATTACCATATCCAAGCACCCATTAAAAGACCCTGTGATGTTTTCATCAACCATCGTGGCACGGACACGAAGAGGACCATTTCTGGTCTGCTTTATGACCACCTTGGGAGGATGAGACTGAACCCTTTTCTGGATAGCAAGAACATGAAGCCTGGAGATGGGTTGTTTAACAAAATCGACACGGCGATCAAACACTGCAAAGTTGGTGTCGCCGTGTTCTCGCCCCGCTATTGCGAGTCACTTTTCTGTCTCCACGAGCTTGCTCTTTTAATGGAGTCCAGGAAGAAAGTTATACCGATCTTCTATGACGTGAAGCCGTCTCAGCTCCAGGTTAAAGACGATGGAACCTGTTCAACCAAGGACTTACAGAGATATACACGGGCTCTTGAGGAAGCCAAATACACTGTAGGACTCTCCTTTGACTCGTTAAATGGGTATGTATCATCTTTTAGTACACGTCATTTTCGAGTACAAATTCAGTCGTCAACTTTTAAGTCATTAGATGCATCTAATAACTGAAAATATCGAATCTATTCTGGTCTTGAAATCTCCATTTTGGACTTGCACCTAATGATTACGATTTTTTATTTACGTTCTTTTATATAATGTTTTAATGGAGTTTCTGATCATGTGGTTTTGTTTTGGTTCATTGTAGGGACTGGTCGGAGTTCTTGACAACAGCTACTAAAGCGGTGATGCAGAACTTGTTTGAGGAGGAACAACAACGTGGCAACAGGGGACAAAGTCTATACTTTGTGCAGGATTATAAATAAATAAGACAAATTAGAATGAAGATTCTAAATTTGGTTAAACTTCTATTTTTTCAAAAAAAAGAAAGCAAAACAAAACAAAATAATAATAATAATTTGATTCAATTATTCTTTTGTATAGAAGACAACGAAAGGTTGTCTCTTGCTAACGGTACAGCCGTCCTGAGTTCTTTGTAATTGTTCAGGCTTCAATTTACTGTAAAATTTTCTTCTTTTATTTTTTCCCATCTTGCAATCAAATATTGCAGATGGGTGTACAATAAGTTTGTAGAATGTTTGCAAGACATTTTGTAACGCTTTTTGTCCTGAACTTCTTGTAACTAGTTCAGGTTTCGATTAATTGTAATCTTTTTTCTTCTTTTTGTTTGTATTCCAGAATTTGTAAGCAATAATATGCAGATGATATTCATTCAATAAGCGGGTGGTCAATCTCTCTCCCTCTCTCTCTTTCTCTGTCTCTTTCTACATCTCTCTTTCAACTTTTTATTTTTTCAATTTTCTTACAACACAATTGAGCAACCAGCCCCGAACATTGATGTGGGTGCACATCCATAGTTGCTGAAACTTATACCAGTGTACTAGAAAAAAGTATTTTATGAGACTGTCAGATAGTTAATGTGATGAAACAGACTAATGAGAAATATAAGAAAAAAAGATATAAGAGAAAAATAAATAACACAATTTCATTGGTTCGTTTTACTACATCGGTTATGTGACGGTTTTATAAAAGATTTTTTTCGCGAAACATTATTAAATAAAATATTGTATGTGATTAAAAATAAAATTAATGTAAATTTTATGGTTTATGATTTATGGGTTTAGTAATATTGTCTATTGTTAAATCTTAAATGTGTACTTAAATCTCAAATTTATAGTTAAAAAAGAAAATGATCTTGTATGGAAATTCGTTTTTTAAAATGGTGAAAAACGAATCACATGTTAATTTTTTAAAACATTTTTTTTTTAAATTTTTAAAAACATATTTTTAAAATTTATTATCAAGCATATTTTACAATATTTTTTATTTTAAAAAAATGGAAAGTTGTTTTTGAAAATGGATCCAAAGAGTCACTTAATTTTGTTCCTCTATATATTTATATGTTATATTTAATTATTGATACATTTATGTATATGCGACAAAAAATTGCCCATTAATTTAACAAGAAAACTAACGTGGATTTCGAAGAAGATGAGTGGATGAAACTCTGAAGTTGGTGGGTTGATCTAAGTTGATTTATCCAATAAAAGAGAGAGAGGAAACTACTGTTAATTATAAAATAAAAAATAAGATGGGTGACAGTATTGTATAATTAAATATCTCCATTAACTTTCGGTGATGACTAGAGGCTTTCTTTTTTATCAAAATGCCATCATTCTTCGCTATCATTTTGATTAACGGCAGCAACCTTTATAAGTTATGCATAGAAATTAAGCACACATATAATGCCTAAACTAGAGGGGAAAAACAGAAATTATTTACCCAGAAAAAAAAAAAAAAATTAAATGCAACACACATATATGCAAATGATGATTAAATTTATAAGCAAATTGATATAACATATAATTGGCATGTGTGCAAATGAGTTTAGCAAGTATCGATCATGACCTATTTATTTTGATTATTAAGAAAATAAATTAATTAATTCCACAACATGTAGTACTATGATTTTGATTTTTTTTTTTTTAAATGTAATATACTTTAAATAACAGTGAGCTTTTGTACATTTTTTTTTAATAAAAAGCCCCATGTTTCAGTTTTGTCCTACGAACTTCATAATTTTTAAACGCACAGTTTGGGAATTCTAGGTACACTATTGGAACTGTTATCAGAAATTAAACCTGTAAGATTGTCTATCTTCAGTTGGTGATGAGCAATATTTCTCAGGACCACATCTATTGAGAGATATTTGTCCATATATAAATTTTGTTACTGACTGCTGGAGTATGTACTATTCAAAAAAAGAAAAAAAGAGAGGATTTACTTTTCTAATCATAATTAGGTTTAAATCACTACTGTGGTGATCTTCTTCTCTCATTAATTGAATATTTTTAAAGTCTAAGATGGGACCTTGCAAAATTTTTAATCCTTTTGTGGGTCCCATATACTTGTTAAACAGTTTCGATTTAGAATGCTAATTGAATAATCGAAGCTTAGCAACTTCCACGTATTAACCTAGCTACAATAATTAACAACATTAAAAGTTGGAAAATATGAATAGATGTTTTAATGTTTATATTGATTTTGACTAATCAAAGTTGTCAGTTTCGTTCGTAAATAGTATTCTCACCAGCGCTCATTTTGTCATTTTTTAGCCACGCTTTTTGCCAAAAAAGGAGTAGAGTTGTTGTCTGATAGAACTGCACTATGTAGTTATTAACTGTGCAAAATGCTGTTGTGATTGATTTCACTTAGATTTATTTTTTTGGAGAAAGATTTGACTTAGATTTATTCGTAGATAACTAGATATTCTAACAAAAGGTAATTTATATGCAAATACTATTGATTACTGACCGATATTTTGACTGAAATAAATCAAATCAACCCTTCAAAGGGTTCTTTTAATAGGAAACATTTAAGACTTTGAAAAATAACAATATAATCAAAGGTATTATAAGATAGAGGTAATTTCGTTGAAATCTCTTTATATATATTATAGTTTAACTACAAACAAAATTAAGTTATATGAAATTTGTGCAAAACTTCCTTGAATTTCTTAGTTTTATTAAAAACCAAAAAAATGCAATATAATTAACCTCTATACAATCTGTTAGAACTTATAAAACCTATAAAGAGATTGTCAATAACATATATATATATATATATATATATATATGTGTAAGCCTTATATGTATGCAAACTTCACATCCATTTCTACAAGGCAAATCTTAAGTAGGTTAATTAATTTATATTGAAAATAATTGCTATTAAAGAAAATAAAGATAAAAGAAAATAGATTCTTCAAGAACTCTTTTATGATTTTGTTTCTAATTTTCTATATATACAGTCCAGATTCTTCTCTAGCAGGACAACGTTGAGATTCAAGTACTAGAGAAACAAACAAGACATATTATTGTTAACGTATTGTTAAGCTAATCGGATAAAAGCTTTTGTCCTGGCGCCCAACTATCGTGGCGATGGAGACCCATTAAAGTGAAGTGGCTTTGGATTATTCTGTGTATTATTATATTGTGAGAGATTAATTTGGAGGGGAGTGGCCGCAAAAGACTGCATAACATCAAAATCTAAACAAGATGCAAGTACTTTGACCATGACCGCCACCGACAACATTCGACCCAGCATGAGAAACCAACCACCGCCCACCATCCGTCAGACCAAGAAGAAACTTTTGTGTGGGTGGCTGACCTCAAGTCGCAAGACGTACATTGCATTATATGAACAATTTAGATCGTTTAAGCTCTCACCAAGAACGTGTATGATATTAAACATCTTGCCAATTAGACTCAACCTAGAAGACTTCAAAATTAATATAAATATTTGAATTTCAATTGATTAAAATACATGTTTGCACTTAAAAATAATGGGGTGAGGGAGAGTATGGAGTGCGTTTTTGATGAAAAAAAATGAGCAATCAAGAAGTGATGGTCTTTGTTTCAAAAAAAAAACCAAAAAAATAAAAAATAAAAGTGATGGTCTTCATGCGTTGGACCCCACAATGAGGTTTTTCATTGGAGATGGAGATTCAATATTCATATTAATCTCCTCGGAGATAGAAATAAATGGGTGGAGATCCAACCTAATTTTAATATAATATAATATAATATAATATTGTTTTGATATTTTATTTATCATTTTTATGTAATATAATATCAAAATACCAGATGACCATTATTAAGTTGGGTCAATTGTTAGTCAACTAACATTAGTTCGGTGGGTAGCTACACCACTTATGAAACCTCAAGTAGAATTGATTTAATTATGATTAAATTCACATCTTCGTGTAATTATCACAAATGTCAAGGGTGTTTGCACAATTATCTCTTAAAAACAGTCTACAAGGATGTTAGTATATGATCTTGGTTCTGATCCTTGCAGGTTTTTATTTTTTATTTTTTAACATTGACACATTATAGATTAGAGGATTGTCGGGATCTGTCGAGTTTGGACAGTGATAATACAGTCTGGATGACTACTCTCACAATTAGAAGATGACTACTCCAAACAAGATGAGGCTCATAGATCAGTGTGAATGACTACTGTCATAATTGGAAGATGACTACTTTCATCAAGAGGAGATTCAGAGATTGACTCGAATGATTACTCCCACAATCGGGAGATAACTACTCTTATTAAAAGAAGATTTATGCTCATACCTTGTATTTTAATAGAATAAGGATAAAACTTGAACTTTTGATCTCTTAGAATCAAGGAAAATACTCAATCACTCTTACAAGTGGTGGTGTGTGATCCTTGCAAAAAAATTAATGATAGTTAATTGGTGATGTAAATTGAAAGATGTTATAGCAGCACAATTTAACGCTTTTGTTTACTTAAATTAATGCAACTATATATAATGGAGCTGATTGTGCTGTACGTACCAGAGACTTGCAAAGTTAGATGAAGCATTTATGTTCTAATCAATGCATCATGTGTACATATTGACAATATCATATTGTTTTGGTCAAATTGAGAAAAATATATAGATGTTTCATGTCCCACCCTATCTGGATGCCAATGAATGCAAAATCGCATCTAAGAAAGTTGCCTTCTCTCCCACTGACATAACTTCATCATTATGTGCATTATTTGCATGTAAAACTACAGTTTTAATTTTATTATTTTGTTTATTTCAATATTCACCCACTCATATTTCTTCTTCTTATAACATACATATCATATCCAGAAGAGCTTCAAACTGCCACTTTTTTCATCTTATCTTTCTGTTTCCATTTCAATATGAAAATGGGATTTTCAGACATCTATCTCTTTGTTGTTCTTGTTTTAGGTGTTTTGTGGATCAGAAATGTGACTGCTGCTATGAACATTAGCAGCAACAGCAACAGCAACAGCAACGGCTATGGAAATTACAGTGAGTTCCTCCTAGCCAATGGCCTTGCTCATACACCTCCAATGGGGTATTATCAAACACCTTAGCTTTGTTTTATAATATTGTTATTATTATTACTTCTATGTAGCTTTCAAAGTGATTTTATAAAGTTTTGAGAGAGTGAATTATTTTTAGTTTATTAAATTGGAATGGATATATGGATGCAGATGGAACAGCTGGAATCACTATCAATGCAATATAGATGAGAAGATTGTGAAGAGTACAGGTACTTTTTCTCTTCTTCACTTTTTTCTTTTCTTTCCTTGAAAAAATTATAAAAATAACTCATTTTTAATGTTGAAGTTAAGAAGTAATCATTTTTTCAGATATTTTATTTTTATCAAAAGTATTATTATCTAAAAATAATTTTTTTTAATGAGATTTTGAAAAAAATGTTAGTATTTAACTTGAACATAAAAAGGAGGTAATTTATGAAAAAAAAAACCCTTTTTTTATTTTTTGGCTTTCTTTATTTTCTTGGTAATTCGATATACAAACAAATTAAAACTAATGAAGCCAATGGCAACTGGCGTCGTTGGTTTAGATGCCAACTAAAGCATGGGTCAACACCCAACCAAGGCAATAAACAAGTAGTCTTCCCATCTTTATGTATGGATTGCCCTTCCATCTTCGTATGGATCTCTCTTTCATCTCTGTGTGGGTGGGTTTCTCTCATATGGGAGTAGTATCTAGGGTCATATCACTAGTATTCCTATCTTGGTAGATTTTGGTTGCTCTTTGAGTTAATCCCAATCCAAAAAGAAAATAATAATAAAACTGAGTAAGTCAGCACTTTTTGTTTATTCTTTCGCTTCACTAACAAATTGAACCAATTGGGCCTCATTTCCTTGCAAACGGCCCTGCTATTTTTAGTTATATATTTATATATAGAATAGGACAAATCACTAACAAACAATTATCTCGTTTTTGTTGAGTTTTTATATGTAATATTATATGCTAGATGTTGTGACCTCCATTGGAATGGAGTTCTCAGCTTGGAATAGACCAAGTGAACATAATTGAATTTTGATTTCCATTTTTTTTTTGGGTTATTAATTCTATCATTTCCTTTTAAGATTTGACTTTGAATATTCTATGGTTGCTCTTTATTCCTGTATCATATGCACAATTTATTCATTTTTGTCTCTTGTTGTCTAGCATGTAGATACTTAAACAGTTAAATAGGAGGGGTTAGTAATATTGGTTAGACTCTGATTTACTCTCATAAGATTTAAGATTCAAGCCCTTATAACTAATTATGTAGTAAAAAACCATAGTTTCCTATTTCCCAAAAATTGGTTCGGACGGCCTCTAGTTTTGAATTTGGATTCGGTTACCAAATTTGAAGAATTTATGAATATAAAAAAAAAAAAAAAAAAAAAAAAACCCTTGAAGGGTTGAGCTTAATGTAAATTATATCTGATCAGCACCGTTCCTAATTTTGATATATAGCGTTACAACCGGTAATTAAATTTAAAATACTAGTTAGAGGAAATTTTGGAGCTTGAATACTTATAGTTTTGACAATGATGCTGAATTGTCAGTACAAGTTTTTGTATTTGATGAACAGAAACCGTGTTTTTCCCATCAAGAGTTGGCCCAAGAACTTTCTCATTGGGTTGTGAAGAAATGAACGAGTCCAACTATTAGACCGTTTGAAATAGACTATTAAAAGGTCCATTAACAAACACTTGAAAAAGCAAAATCAGACTTCAAAGAGTTCCTGTTTGACAGCAATTGGGAAAAAGCAATTTTTAAGACAAAAGACCATCGATGCACTGTCAAAATATCAAGTCCTTCTAGAGTCTGTTCAAGCGTATATATATATAAAGAAAGTTAGAAACTGCCATGTTATAAAAGTTATAATATTCAGGTTCAAGTTATGTGACTTTTATTGTCTTACTATCATGTGACAAAGATTTGAGTTTATCAGTAAGATAGTTTTTCGGCTAGCACACCTTGGACACATAAGACTATTAAATGAAATTGACCTTTTCAATTCTGTCCCGTTTGATTTGTACAAAAACAGCTGATGCACTTGTTTCAACTGGTTTGGCGGCAGTTGGATACAAATATGTAAACATTGGTATGTAGCACTTGTCAAAAACAAAAAAAATCAAAAGTTTTCTATGTGGTTATCATTACCAATAGCATGTCTTTTACAAATTTTTCCAAGTGATGGTGGAAAAACAGATGATTGTTGGGCAGAACAAGAAAGGGACTTGAGAGGTGATTTGAGGGCCAAAATTTCTACATTTCCATCTGGAATCAAGGCACTTGCAGACTATGTTCATTCAAGGGGGTTGAAACTTGGGATATATTCTGATGCAGGGTAAAACAAACATGTGTTGATTGTTTATATTATATGTAACAAGTATTTATTTATATATGATCATGCTCAAAATATAATAAATAATGAAGCTGCTAAAAAAATAATAAATAATGAAGCTACCCCATAATATTTTTTAAATATTTATGTTGTTTTTTGCAGTTATAGAACTTGTAGCAAGACTATGCCTGGCTCTCTTGGGCATGAAGAACAAGATGCCAGAACCTTTGCTGGATGGGTTATTTTTATTTGCTTTTCATATATAATCTGTAGAGATGGTTAAATTTGAGTATAGATAAAGCTAAGCACATCTAAAAATGTTTACATATTAAAAAATGTTGTAGGGGGTTGACTACCTGAAGTATGATAACTGCTACCATGATGGATCCAGACCTCAAGAAAGGTACCATAGTTTGTCAAAATATTGGTAAATATATAATCTGTATATAATGAAATTACTGAAATATGTGTTTATAACATTAAGTATTTATGGTCATGTTAGATGAATTTTCTTGTTTGGTGACAGATATGCTAAGATGAGTTATGCATTGCGTAAGGCTGGCCGCCCTATCCTTTATTCCATATGTGAATGGTAAGTTAACTTGAAATTTAAGGCACCATCAATTTATTATGTTCAAACCTGTTTCGGGTTGCTTGTACGTGCATTCGCTATTAATCACATTCGTTGAGTTCAGCAATGTGACATACATAGAGTGGTAGTGTCCAGAATTTTGAAATGAGTTGCGCGATTGTAGTATTTGTTGGTATTATATCTGATAGACCTTTGATTAACACAGAAATATTCTCTTAGGGGAGAAGAAAATCCAGCAAAATGGGCTGGTTGGTATGGTAATGTTTGGAGAACCACAGGAGACATTAAGGACTCATGGGAGAGGTTTTTCCTTTCTGTTCCCTTTTCACTTTAAAGATCAAACAGCTGATCCTAATTTAAAAAAAAAAAAAAAAAAAACTGTGTATGTTCCGTGAATTGAATTCATTGACATTTATACTCTATTGCTCCAGTATCACATCCACTGCTGATCAAAACAACGTTTGGGGAAGATACGCTGGACCCGGCAAGTGGAATGGTACCTACAATGTTTTAGTCCCAGCATCCTGTTATGACTAGTACATTTTTTCAGTGAATTTGTTTCTCTGGTGCAAATCATGTGTGATGTCACTTCTCTAATTTGTATAATGATCAGGATAGATCCTGACATGTTGGAAGTGGGCAACGGTGGGATGAGCCTAGAGGAGTACCGCTCTCATTTTAGTATTTGGGCACTCATGAAGGTTTGTTGCTCAAAAATGTAACATCCATTCTATTCATCTTTGCAACTAATCATCTTTACACAATACAAACACCCTACTTTGACAGGCTCCTTTGCTTATAGGATGCAATGTTCAATCTGCAAGCAGAGAGACTCTCAGGATCATCAGAAACAAGGAAGTGATAGATGTTAATCAGGATCCACTAGGGGTTCAAGGGAGGAAAGTACGATCAATAGCCAGTCTCGAAGTATGATTAGAACACAATTTTTCCCCCTTCACTTCAAACTCAACTATAGATACACATTTACCTTGTGACATTATATACTAAACTCATATTTAAAGATTTTAAGAACAATGTTACATCCTTTGAAATTAATTTGGCCATATCTTTTCGTCAATGTGATGCAGATATGGGCAGGACCACTATCAAAAAGAAGAGTTGTGGTACTTCTATGGAATAGAACTAACTCCCGCGCTCTAATTTCTGTTCGATGGAGGGAAATTGGACTTTCTCCATCAACTCCTGTTACTATTAGAGACTTGTGGACCGGTACAATATATTTCCCAGAACATTTTATTTTCACATCTGACTGTTATAGTAGCAGAGTACCCTGTTTGAATGGGTTAGTGAAAAATGCAATATGCAGTTCAATTTTTGTGAATCCTCAACTTACTTATCATTTCCATTGCAGCACGCATTTGTTTCAATGAGTAAACGTTATGGATTGGGTGCACACGTTGCTCCTCATGCTTGCAAGATGTATATCCTTACACCAATATAGATCATGATGGAGGTCTTCAGTCCATTAAAAAGAAGACATGTCATTCATTCAATGCAGTTTTTGAGTCAAGAAAGTAATTTCTTGTCATGGTTTTCAAGCAGATCTTGTGTGTTTTTGTAATCAAAGTTGTGAAGACTAATTTTATACAGCTTGTACTATTTGAAGAACAACTTTGTTAAATTCATCAATCAAATATGAGGTTTGTATCTGCATCTCTTTGCACCAATATACCAAAATGTTGGCCTAAGGTTCTACCAATAGATGTTAAAAGATTAAAAAAAAAACACAAAAAATTGCTGCCAAGAAGAAGACACATGGACAAACATGATTGATAAAGATCTCCCAAACCAAGTGATCTTAAAATCAGCAAATTTGTTCAAGGAGCCATAACTTTGTGGCAACTCATACTGTTAGAATAAGAGAGAGTTGGTCCTTGAAAACAGCCTAACATATCTCCCGTGTGAATTTTGCGTCCTCTCCTTCATTTGTTTTGTTCTTCTTCATTTGTTTTGTTCTTCACAAATATAGTGAACTAAATTACTTATCAACTAAGCTAAAGACAAAATGGAAACTGAGAAGGAGAACATGGAAGCTCAAAGCCAGACAGAACAAAAAGTAAAAGACATATTTGAGAAAGCAAACATACTAGTTACTATAAAGGTTAACATTTTTCTTCTTCAATGTTTTGAACATTTTTGGGGTTTATTTACTACTCTAAAACCATTTCCTGATGCACTGAACTGATCATTATGTGCAGTTTGAAGATGTGAAGCACAAAATCATAACAAAGACCAGAGGAGGTTTTTGTTTCAAACATGAAAAACCTGACGAAAAATTGATCTTGAAAGGGGTAAGTGGAGCAGTGTCACCTGGTGAATTGTTAGCCATATTAGGCCCATCAGGCAGTGGCAAAACTACTCTCCTGAAAGCCTTGGGTGGCTGCCTTGGCCGAAACAGTAGTACCACAGGAAAAATAACCTATAATAATAAGCCTTACTCAGCTACAATTGATCGAAAAATTGGATTTGTAACTCAGACAAGCGCGTTTTATCCCCACCTCACTGTCACAGAAACACTAGCATTCACTGCTCTTCTCCTCCTGCCCAATAGTCTCACCAAACAAGAGAAAATCTTGTATGCTGAGGCAGTGATTAATCAACTAGGCCTGACCAAGTGCAAGAACACCATTGTGGGAGGACAATTCATAAGAGGCATATCCGGAGGAGAAAAGAAGAGGGTGAGCATTGGACAACAACTTTTGATTAATCCAAGTGTCTTGTTTCTTGATGAACCCACCTCAGGTCTTGACTCCACCATAGCCAAACAAATTGTGTTGTCTCTAAGGAGATTAGCTAAAGGCGGACGAACAATTTTGATGACTATACACCAGCCCTCTAGTAGCCTATTTTACATGTTTAACAAGGTGCTAGTGTTATCAGAAGGTAATAGTCTCTACTTTGGAAAGAGGGAAGATGTCATGAATTACTTTTCCAGCATTGGATACGTTCCTTCAGTGACCATGAATCCTTCAGATTTCATACTGGATCTTGCTAATGGTATGCAGTATTCATACTCAAGAACTATACAGTTATGTAAGTTGGTTTTACTCAAATTTTTGTCAAGTGAGATTGAATACTAAAATTTGTCATGATTCAATGATTCATTACAATTACAAGATTAATCTAGTAATTACATATAAGCTGAGTCTGATTGGTCACTCTTGGAAAAATAACCTTGTGACTCTGTAGGCGTTCTTCCTGGAAACTCGAAAGAGGACCGGAAAGCTGTAATACAGACTCTACTTTCAGCTTATGAGCATAGTCTTTCGGACAAATTGAAAGGTGAGCTTCAGGACATGGCAAATCAGGATCGTGTTATTATAGGACAGAGGAAAAGTACTGACAAATGGAGCACAACTTGGTGGCAGCAGTTCTCTGTGTTGCTTAAAAGGGGATTAAAGGCAAGGAGGCACGAATCGTTTTCCAGCTTAAAACTTGTTCAGGTTTTGGCTGTTTCTTTCCTTACAGGTCTTGTATGGTGGCAATCAAGTACTGCTAACTTGCAAGACCAGGTATCACTTGCATTTTTCCTCCTATTATCACTTACTTTCATCAAGTATATATATATACCAATACAGCTTATGTTAAACGTCTATGAAAGTTAATAAATGTTGGAAAATGAGTGCTGGTGTGCCCTGTAAATGTACAAATCACATTGATCGCTGAACCATGTAAAAATCTTGTGTACGTTTTGGTTTCCGTTTTATGTGTTTGATTTACTGTATTTTGCGATTATTTATTTCTCCGCAATAAAAATGATAGAAATCTAACTAAATTTATTGCCTTCAACGACAGGTTGGACTTCTTTTCTTCTACAATAGATTTGGAGGATACTTACCTCTCATCCAGGCAATTTTCACCTTTCCACGAGAACGGATAATGCTTGAAAAGGAAAGATCTTCAGGCATGTACAGGCTATCATCATACTTCATGGCAAGAACCACAGCTGATCTTCCAATGGAACTTGCTCTTCCAACAGTTTTTGTCACCATAACATATTGGATGGGAGGTCTAAAAACCACAGCCATAAATTTCTTCCACACTCTGTCCATTGTACTGTACACAGCCCTGGTTGCACAGAGTCTTGGACTTGCGATTGGAGCGGTGGTGATGCAACAGAGAGTTGCCACAACAATTGGGTCAGATGTCATGCTCACATTTCTGCTGACTGGTGGATTTCTTGTTCAGGATGTGCCAAATTTCATTTCTTGGATCAAGTACTTGTCTCTTACACATTATTCCTACAAACTCCTGTTAATTTCACAATACAAGCCTGATGAAACCTATGTTTGTGGTTCAAATAATGTTACCTGTTTGGTGGGACAATACCCTAGGATCAAGTTTGTGGGGCTTCACCAGGAATTTCTATGTGTTTTTGCGTTGGCTTTAATGCTTGTTGGGTTTAGACTTGTTGCATATATTGCTCTCATGAGAGTTGGTGTGACACAATATGCAAAACCATAGGAGGGATCTCCAAACATTATGAGTGTAGATTTCTAATATGGAGCATAACTCTCAGTATTATGAGAGTAAATTTTCAAGTCGCTTGCAAGTCCCACTAAACTCATGATCATTTGAGTTAATATAATAATAATACTATTACAATTAAAAGTCTGTTTTAAAGAATAAGAATAGGTTGTTGTCCAGATTATTTGTCATGTATCTTGTAAATGATGAAAATTGGATTGATGATGCATTTGTTACAACTCATCATTTATCACACTATTTGGACAAGATTTGAGAGAGAAAAAAAATCAAATCCTCTACTATTACTCTCTATTATTATTATTATTATTTATTATTAGTATTTAATTTAGTAGATAACCAAGACTAGTAGGAATATAGCTTTGAGATGCAAAGGTCAGTTTCCAAAATAGGAGGGAGCAACCCACATTGCATGAGACGGCAATCTACGGTGCATGGAGGAGAGAAATCCACATATTAGTGGAAGATGCATGTTTGAACCCATAATCTTGGTGTTAGATTATTGTTGTCAGACAAAATGTATCCTTAAATTACACAATTATATAACACATAGGAAGCAGGGAGTCCCATCACAAAATTTGTATTAGATTTTTTTTTTCACTATTTATATATATGTCTAGCGCTTAAAATATAATGTTATGGTTACTTATAAATTGAACTTTAAAATAAATAAATATATATATGTACGTATATATATGTATATATATATATATATATATTAGTTTAGATGTACAATCAGAATGGGGGACTCAAAATTCATTCTAATAGGATACTTCAAAAAATCTAAAAATAGCATTATATAACAAAGTGGGTTTCGACCGATATAAGAAATATTCTATTCATCATATAATAGAAAAGTTGTGATTGTCATACAACTTGAATTTTTTTAAAACTTAGGAGGGTAAGCGCCCCTCCTGACCCTATAATAAACTCTACGTTTGCCTATGAACAAACACATAAGGAAAATGAGTTTTCTTAATTTGTTTAAGCAAAGATTTATACCGATAAACTCTTTTGAATCTATATATATATATATATATGTGATTTATGAATTAACATTTTTACAATATATCTATATATTAAAAAATCTGAAAAACTCTCTAAAACGAAACATAATCACTAAACCCTATTTTTGAAAATAAAAAACAGATGATTTTATATTAATTTTATTTTTAAGAGATATTTTGATAATATCTCATATATTAAAATAGCTAATAATTAGAAGGATTATTAGTTGGGTGAAAGAAACACGATTTTGTGTGTACAGGTTAAGGAGACATCTCAAATACAGACGAACATTATTAGAAATATTTGTAGTACGATTGTGATCAAGACAACTAAATGGCATTCACGGGCATCCCAACCCAAATTTTTCTCACCTTATATAGTGAGATGGTACTTGGCACCTCTCAACTCTTAAGCTTCTGTTGATGATATATGTAGGACATAGATTTTTGTCTTCATCTTTGGTCATGAGTATCTCAGCTCAAGTAGGCTAACATGCGCGCATGCTACAGCTTGGACAACTCTTCTTTGTCAAAGTTTTCTTAGGGTACACTTACAATATTTTTTTCTCCATAAAAGTTCTATCTTTTTTACTTTAAATTCGCAGGTTTGGTTACTTATAAGTATATTTGGGAAGTTACTAGAGTAATTGCAATTTTTTTTAATTATATTTTATTAACTTTTAAATTTTTTTATTATTTTAAATTGTTATATTCAAATTCAATGATTATTTTTAACAGTTAAGTAATTATATTGGTGAAAATATTATTAAATTATTATATATTAAAAAGTACATATATCATACTATCATTTATTGTGATAAGGTGATAGAGAATTCTCCTCCAATCTACAATTAATTTAGGTTCGAACTATTACACATAGATGGTATTTGAAAAAAATTTTATCACACTATTATATGGATTTTGTTTAGTTATCCAAGTGGTTAAGGTGCATAAAAATAAAAAATTTGAGAACAAATGTAAATCACTCTCATACTCATTATAAGTATACAAAAATCATTTACGATAGCTAAATGTTTGAAAAAATAATCTTTATTATAGCTTCTTTTTATCAACATCAAAGTAATTGACAGCATTTTTGTTTCATTATTAGTCAGCTCAATGTCCAAATATTAGGTGGTTACTCTCTATCTTCTAATAACTATATCCACCAAAGCATGATCCATATACATCCACAGCTTGTCCTCTACTTTTTGATGTCTTTGGAAAGTGGCAAGTGATATTTTTATTGACCTGATTTACATATGATTAAGACACCCATTCATTTGTGATATAACTACACCAAAGCTAATGGCCAGGTTTGATGCTGCAATATTATCTTGATGACGATCTCGACCGTATCTCTTCTCAATGCACAACAATTTCAGGATCGTATCTTTTGATTTATCTCTCTAGTACCACTATTCCATTTTGAAAGAGAATATTGACCAACCATTATTTATAAATACAATGTTATAAATCTCTAACTCATTACTCGTTAGCATAGAAATTGTCACTATCTTTTACATTCGATGAATGATATGCATGTAAGAGATTCAAAGTAAGAATTAAGACTACAAGGAATAAAGGTTGTACAATATTATTACAATACGTGTCACAAAAATAATGAGCATCTATATAATCAAACCCTGTATTAATTCATGCCAGATGGCTCGTTCCGGATGGTACGTCAGCGTTTTTGGCATTTCTGATAGGCGGGCAACAGCCCATGTCAGCAGAGCCAACTGGGTGATATTTCTTCAAGTATACATCTAGGAAAAATCAACTAGACAAGCCATATTTTCGTGATGGTTACAAACTTCAAACACATGAGGTTGAAAATTGACTAAAAATATATATGGAGGTCCAAGTAATCCAATTTTGTTAGGCCTTTTTGCAGTTTTAGTACATGCCACATGTGCTCTTAAGAACAAATTTGGTGTGTTGTGCCAAACATATTGATTGTGAATCACCTGTGAAAAATGTGTTCAATTGATTACAATTAGCTTGGCCGGCATGAAAATGAGATCATGCATATTGTGATGTTGGTCAAAGATCAGTTTAGGTATTGGAAGAAAAAGTATGAGAAAGATATCCTAGAGAATGCTCTACAAGTTAGATATACATTTGATATGTTCCCAAAAGTAAAAGAAAATGATAAAAGAAGACATGAGAACTGCACATTTAAGAGATATGAGATAGTATAGATATTTGATTACATAGAAATTAAACTTACAATTTTTAGAGTTAATTTACGAAAATGATACAAAAGAAACAGAGCTATCAAAGAAAGTGTCAAACCACTAAACTATATTTATCAAAAGGTTAAATATAGTATAAGTTGAAACTTGAAACCACATGATGGATTGTAATCCTTCCTTGATGTAAGGTCTCTTAAGCTTTCAGTGATTTGAGCTCTCTTATCTGCTCAAATCATGAGAAGATAATCTTTCCAGTGATATATAGTATAAGTTGAAACTTGAAACCACATGATGGATTGTAATCCTTCCTTGATGTAAGGTCTCTTGAGCTTTCAGTGATTTGAGCTCTCTTATCTGCTCAAATCATGAGAAGATAATCTTTCCAGTGATATATATATATATATATATATATTATCTATTACCTCTTAAAGGAATTCGAAACCTCTACTATTTTCAGTTTCTATGGCATACTGAGAGTTTATTATACGTTGATGAGAAGAAGACAATAAAATTAAGTAAAATAACTTGTAATCACATAGTCTTGATATATATATATTGAAAGAAGTATTGATATTTTGATATGCCATACTATTGATGTTCTTATTTCAATCTAAGTACATTTATAAAACAATATCATGCCTTTTTTTTTTCCTTTTAAGGGAAAATTTCAATAAATTACACTAAAATCGGTAAGAATTTTGAAACTAATACCAAATTATTAAAATAACATTTTTTTAGCATCATTCTTTATGCCGATAAATACAGTTTTTTTCGCTAACTATTTTTACAAAGCACTTGATACTAGAAAGATATAATTTTATAATTCGAATAGATTTTTAAAACCTTCACTAATTTTAGTGCTATAATAAAATGGAGAATGAACTGAATTACAATCATAACAAATAAGATTACTGCTCTTCTACAATGTGATTTTACATTTTTAATATATTATGTCAACATTCTTGAGCTATGATTGCTTTTTTATTTTTATTTTTAATTTTCTAGTTGTCTTTTTTTTTTTTTTTTTACTATTGTCATAATTAATTTAAAATGTGAAGAAAGAGATAAGACTCCATCCACAACCTAAATAGTATACTTAGGTGTCATGAGGAGCATATATGCTGAGAGTTGTTAACTCCCTAGGTTGTCTTTCACCTGGAACCAAGGAAACCGTCAAAAGTAACATCTTGTTGCGTTTCCACTTCAACACTCAGGTAAATTTGTGAGCATTTTAGAGAGAAATACAAAATTATAATAAGAGACTAAAACCATAATATGCATATCTATCAAAGCAGTCGGTGTTCTCCACGCGCCATCGTCTGATGATGAGGGGAACATCCGCACATGCACTAGTACCACAACCAATCATATACATACATTTCTCTTTGTCTAGAACATGTCACTACGGCTACATTTAACACATGAGATTGAGATTAAAAATAAGAATGAAATTGAAAGGAATTAGAATTAGATTGGATTAGAAAATTGTCATATTATATTTGATCGAACTTGAGATTGAATTAACATTATATCATATCCTATTTGGTGTAGGTTGAAATTGGATTGAAATAAAATTAATTTAAATATGTTGTTCTATAACCTAAATTAAAATTAGCTTAAAAAGATCTTTGAAAAAAAAAATGGAGATATGACTCAAATTGGACCTAGATTAGATCTCCACTATCCAACCAGAAACAGTGGAGATCTAATCTGGGTTGGATCTCCATCCAATTCATCTTCATCCATCATCAACCCAATCAAAAATCAGTCATCATCTTCATCCACCGCACTTAGAAATCTAAATCAACCACTCAATGAGAAAACCAAATAAATAGCACCACAAAAATATACATACTCAAACCACAATAAATCTATAAAAATCCAACAAACCCAACCATATACATATCCATCATCTTCTTCTCTTTTTTCTTTTTCAATTTCTTCGCTCTATTGACTCTTCTTCTTCTTCTTCTTCCTCTTTTTCTTTTTCTTCTTCTTCTTCTTTTCCTTCTTCTTCGTCTCCTCCAAATCCAACATCAAATGGCCGATGATGATCTCTCTTCTCCCCTTCTCTAATCTCCAAGCCTCAACCAATTCTTCATGTTCTGGGTTCGATCTACCAGAACCATATTTGATTTCGGGTTCAACCGAACCCAGTCCACAACATCAACAAAAAAAAATGAAGAATATGGGATTTTGGATGAAGATGAAGATGAAGAGGACAACGGCTTTTGGGTTGGTTGTTAATGATGAAGGGTGTTGATGATGGGAGAGATGGTGAGAGAGAGAAAGGAATGAGATTCCTATTAAGGTAGGATTTGGAAACCCACTGGGTGAGGAGGGATTCCATTTCCTATCTAAACAGGAAATGGTGGTAGGCCCACGAAGGGGAAAATATCCCTTCCCTTCTCAAGTTCAAAAGTAGGATTGAGACTTTCCAATTTCATCCCAAATCTCGCACAACAAATATAGCGTATGGGTCAATGATTTATACATGTTTGCGCATTATAGTGTGTTCTCGTAAATATACATACTATTTGACATGTCAATAAAATATTACCATATCATCCACATTGTCTCATCTTTGTGAAAAATCATCTTATCATAAATGGTTACTTACGTCGCAAGTAGTTGTCCTTGATATCATCCCATAGTAGTAATTCGATAGGAAAATTTTGGATAAACATCGTTCCCATGAGAAAACTTTAAGTGCACCGGATGCACATGCTGAGTAGTGCAGTGAACCACTCAAGATTTGACAGCGCTCAAATTTGCAAACAGGATTTAATAATAACTCTCATCAAGTTTTTTTTAGGTCGCCAATCCTAGTATGACAGACATAGTTATCAAAATGACGCATCAAATTTCGAGTGGCCCGTGCACCCAAAATTTTTATCGTTCCCACATTACCACTCCGAGACTTTAAAATGATTATGACGTCACTTTAACCAAAGATCTCGCCGGGGCCTTGATCCATGTCATCACACATTTTAGGTGCATTGACTATTTCTTTGCACCACATTGACTTGATGCCGACTTGTTTAATCATTGCAAAATGATCTTATAACACTAATTATTAGACGCTTTATTAGAATGCGACTCTTTCATTTAACGATTAAAAAAATTCGCAATTTACAGCAAGTATGTCATTGCACATAACCATCATTTTTTTTTTTTTGAAACCGCACATATCCATCATTTATTTATAAACAAATAACAAAACACCGATGCAATATGACAAAACTCATTTTGAAAGATGTCATCAATTTAACTTCATGTAGTAACAACTTTGTTGCTGATAATATGTAAAATATAACGCAATAGCTAAGAAATATTGTAATACAATCTAACTAATTAATGTAACTCAACCAGTACAATAGTATCAATAGTCTAAGACCCTTTTGTTTTTAAGAATCTGTATATTATCGATTTAATTAGTATAGGAGTTTTTAAGGTTTTTTGCTCTCATATTAAAACCAACACTTCACTCATATAAAGAGTTGATATATACATATTCTTCGTTGCAGTAAAAGGGCATAGAAAGGCTGGAATATGCACACGTGCATGGACACTCTCTTCTTCCTCTTAAACTTGAAAATTTGTTAATTGAACTGAAGTTGAGGTTTGTTTCTGTTTTGTTTTTCTTTCTCTTTCAGCTTCAGCATAAGAAAAGCATGACATAGGCATTTCCAAACCTCCCAACCCCCAAAACCTGCCCTCTCCCATATTTTATTGCCTTTTCCACGTACGCGGTCCCCACCTTCCATTCTGACACGTGTCATTATCTCCCCTCTTCATTGGTACTCCTCATGTCAGCCGATCACACCCCACTCACACCAAAAAAACCTTGCATGCATTGGATAGGCTAATGTCCTTTTCTAACTTTTCTTTTCCTAAATTTTTTATAATCTCATGATAAATCAAATAAAAGAAAATCATAGACTATCAAAATTCTCATATTTTTTTTCTCTCTCATAGATCAGTTAAATCAAAATTTCTTATATAAAAAATCAAGATAAAAAAACAAGATTAAGAGATAATCTTTACTCATATCAGATATAACAAAGTTGTAAAAAATGAAATTCCTTTTTATGTTATTTATTATAATGTATGACATGTGCTATGCTTTATTGTAAAAACTCTAAAACGAAAAAACTAAGCGAGAATTCTATGTTACATCATTAATCATTTTGATCTTGCCACGTTGTAATAAGAGAACATATGGTGCACCCTGAAGCACAGAAGCATTTCTCCACCGAAGTGTTAGGTCCTTTTATCAGCACCTAACCAACGCATGCCATCACCGTATCTCATCCCACACCCATACCCCTTATTAAATTTTTCAATCCTCAATCTAGACTTCGAAGAATAAAAAAAGCATATAATTTATTGTCAAAAAAAGATAAGAATATTAACAACAATAAAAGAAAATTTTACGGATTATCAATGGAGAGCACAGATTCATCGACAAGTTCACAGCACCCGAATCTCCCACCAGGGTTCCGGTTCCACCCAACCGACGAGGAGCTGGTGGTTCACTACCTGAAAAAGAAGGCTGCCTCGTCTCCGCTGCCTGTTGCAGTCATTGCAGAGGTTGATCTCTACAAGTTCGATCCATGGGAGCTTCCAAGTAAGTTATTTTCACGAACCCATCCAAATATATTTCACTTTGATTCATTAACACTTGTGTTGTTTTTTATTGATTTGCAGGCAAGGCCACGTTTGGCGAGCAAGAGTGGTACTTCTTCAGTCCGAGAGACAGGAAGTATCCAAACGGAGCAAGACCAAACAGAGCCGCAACTTCTGGGTACTGGAAAGCTACCGGGACCGATAAGCCGATATTGACGTCTAATGGAAACCAAAAGGTTGGTGTCAAAAAGGCCCTGGTTTTTTATGGTGGTAAGCCTCCTAAAGGAATCAAAACCAATTGGATCATGCATGAGTATCGTCTTGTGGACAATAATAATAACTCCAAGCCTTACGCTTCTGATTTAGCAAACAAGAAGAACTCATTACGGGTACGTAGATTTCATGATTGAATTCGTTTTCAAAGAGTTAAAAACATTTGAACCAACATTTTGTTTGTTTGTTTCTTTTTTATGTATATATGTAGCTTGATGACTGGGTTTTGTGTCGAATTTACAAGAAGAACAACACGCAGAGGCCGATGGACTGTCAGAGAGATCATCAGGATTGCATGGAAGGCATCTTTGGGACAGTATTGTCGAGTTCAAGCCACCAAAATCCCCAAAAAAATGGAGGATTTGGTTTATTTCTTGAACATGATCATGAGAGTTTCTTTGATGGTATATTATCGGCAGGAGGAGATCAGAGCATACAACAAAACAGTAGTGCCACTTGCATGAATTCTCAGTTGGGCTCAAAGCAGCCAAACATGCCCTCCATTGTCTCAACTAATTCTACTACGTCAAACTCTTTGATTTCTGTCAAACGAACCGCTAATATTCTACCACAGCACTGGAATGAAACAGCAGCAACAACTGGTCCAATAGGGTCTTCTTCCAGGAAGCGATTTCACGCTTATCTTACCAGTGGACGCACAGCAGATAATACTACAGCTAATGATGATCACATCAACAACAACAACAACAGCAACTCCTTTGTGTCTTTGCTCACTCAGCTTCCTCAAAACGTGCCTTTTCATCCCAGTAACTTTCTTCTGGGTGATGGAAATTTGGGAACTCAATTTCAGCTCCCGAGCATAAATTGGAACTCATGATTTGGTGTAACGACGGAGATATGTGATTAATTACATATACATGGATGTATAATGACCATCTTATCACACCATCAAAGGTTTGATTGGTCGAAAATGAATTGATAAATTTGTGAGATATTAGTTAATTATCAGTTTCTTTGAGTGTAATTCTAAATAGTATAAAGATCACAGGTGAAGCATGTATTGTATATTTCAAGTGAAAAAAATATCTTTACACTTGCCATGAATGTAGATAGATTTCAGTTATCAAATCAGGAATCGATCAAGAAGGAATAGAAGAGAAATATTATATTATTCGTGGTTATTTATTATAAAATAAGAGGAAAGTGATGCTATTCTATGGAAATATAGCTAAGTCAAACATGGGACTGTAGAATCTTTATCTTGTAATTAATTTTATAATTACTGCTGATTTGATACGATTATGGTGATGTAAACTTACCAAACACAGAAATTAATGGCACATGTAATGTTTTTTATGATTATCAAGTAAAGGGAGTAGCAGCTGGTACGCATATCCATACTATTGATATATTCTCTTTTAGTCTTTCTATCTTAATCAAGCATGAATGTAACCAGCATATCCACTCTTGCCTACATGGTTGTGCGTTTCTGTTCTCTTCATATCTCTGTTTATAGCTGTTGATCTTGTCAATTTCTACCTTTTAGTCAACTTCTAACGTAAATGGTGTCAATTTTTGTTTAAAAATAAAAAGTTTAAAATTAAAAATTAAAAAAAAAAAAAAAACAAAAAACACACACACACACATGCACGTAAGTGGCCTATATCTGAATTATATTTACAATGGCTGATCTCATCGGGTTCCAATAAATTAGTGATCCTGTGGCATCTGGTTTAAAAAATAAAAACATGCAAGTAACCTTATTATAAGTTTGTTTCTTTTCTTTTTTCTTTTTTTCTCTTATTCTAGAAAATATTTTTCTGATGGCCAATAAATTCAAACAGATTCTTTTTCATTGTCATCTTTAAATTACTACTGATCATTTATTTTATGATATAGTAAGCAAATTAATAATAATAAACATCTCACATTTTGTATACTTTTTGCTCTCCAATTAATGATATGATAATTAATAAATAAATACATAATCAAAGTTTATTTAATTAGTAAAATGTCTATATTTATTAATTGTCATATTATTAAATTAAGGGTGACACTATTGCCACCCAAAGAAGTTCTTATTACACCTAATTACTTTTTTCACCCATATTAAGAAATTTAAAATTAATTTTTACTTTCTACACTGACTAAAATATCAAAACTATCCTTATACGTTAGCAACTTAAAAGAAGAAGCCCTAACATTAAAAAAAAAAAAAAAAAAAAAAAATCTAATAAATCATTCCAGTTTTTCAATTTTCACAGCCCAAGAATTCAATTTGTGCTTAGGTTTTGGTATTTTTATTCTAATTTAGAGGCTAATATTTGTTCTCTTTCTCAATAAATCTTTCAAACTCAAAAATTTTAAACATAATAAGATGTTTTTATAATGGATGTCAAGAGATTGATTGATGAAATGTGTCAAAAAAAGCTTTGTTATATGAAACACAATAGAAGCAACTTATGAAACAAAGTCCAAATTAAAATTGATTTTTTTTTTAATCCAAGAAATAAGAACCATATATTATCCAAATTATAGTACTACACTTTTTAAAAATAAAAAACAAAAACTGGCTACTTTTTGTTTTTACAAATTTGATTTTTTTTTCGATAAGAAAATAATAGTAAAAGTTAGAACAAAAATATTTATATAAATTTAAAATTCATCGTGTTAATTTTTATTCATTCATTGATTATAAGTGACAGTTAAATTCCTTTGTAGTGATATAATTAATTTTGATTTTTTATAAATTATTATGGTTTATAATAAATTGGGTGTAGATTAGAAAAAAAAAAAAAAGTCTAGTTTGTTAATTATATAGATATGTTCTTTTAAGTAACTGTATCTATGGTTGTTTTAGAAATAATTTTTTTGTTAAAATATGGGTGTCCCTATTATTAATTGGTATGTACTAATAATATAACAGGTGCAATGTAAATTATTAAAACCGGTTCTCTCCTATATATATATATAAAAGAATTATTACGCTATGTGATATGGTGATAGAAAGTATTCATTTGATCTACTAACAATAATGTTCATGTTTGAGTCATTCTTGTTATAAGTGATATATATATATAAGTGAAAAAAAAAAAAAAAAACTGGCGTGTTATTTCCAAGTTAATGATTGATTTGCTTTTGTTTTTCTCTTTTTTTTATGTAGCAATAAATATCACTTGCAAAGTCAATAGCATGTGCTACTATGTTACACTTTGATGAATACAAAAAAAGGGAATAATATATATATGTATATATGTATATATATATATATATATATATATATATATAAAGAAGATATGGATGAATCGTTTAGGGCCATAATTTTCCCTCCAATGAGGTATGATTGATTCCAACGTCATAATCATCTTTTTTTTTTTTTTAATTATTAGATTTACAATAAATTTGAGGCCTTCAATTGTCAAGATGGCGAACATGTGCTTTTTATTTCCCAATCGAATGTTGTCTTGTACTCTGATAATGTATCGGTACCGTATTGGCTCATTTAAAAGCACTTTGTCTCATTGTCTTCCATCTCTTCACTGGCCCTCTCTCCAAGCTTTGTCGTCCATTTATTGCCTACATAAGCACCCACTAATCTACATTTATTTGTTAATTGAGTTATTAAACTATTATAAAATTTGCTACCTTAGGGGTTGTTTTGTTTTCTTTCTTTCTTTCTTTCTTCACTTAAATATTAATTTTATTTAATATTTAAATTAAGTGATTTTGAAGTAGTTTATTTTTATATTTTAGTCTTAAATTAAAATTAAAACATCTTAATTTTAAAAATGTAAAGTCTATTACTTATTACTCAATTAAAAAGTCCTTAATCACTTTTTTAAATTCTTTCAATAATTTATTTTATTTTTCAGTAAAATCATTATTTAAAAGTGTTAAAAATTAACCATATGAAAAACAATAAAATTGTTATATTCAATTTATTTTTTAAATATTTTTTTTTTGAAACTGTTTTTAAAATAAAGAATCGTTTTGTTAATGTCACCTATAGCAGCACCTATTGTGAAAAATATTATTAGACTCATAACTTGTGTTTTTATGTTACTAAAAGAGAAGACAACGGAGATGACAATTATTTAAAAATCAAAATCATTTTAATAGCCATATATAGCATTTCAAAATCATGTTAATAACCATATATAGTATTTCATATTAATTATTTTAAATGGCAATGGTGGAAACTGTTGCCAAATTTAGCTTCCCTTGTGAAAAGTCATTGGAATAATTTAAATTTTTATATCATCTAAAAGTGTAAACTGCCAAATTTACCCTTAATAAATATGACAAAAAAGTAGGGTTCTCTTATTCATCTTCTTCTCTTTCATTTTTGTTGTAAAATAAGAGATAAAAGTCAATTTTCTTGAACCATTTTGATTAGGCTTTTTATTTAGGTTTTAGAAGATCAAGGTAAATTCATATTTTTCTCTGTGAGGTTATAAAATTGGTATATTCTTTTGGTTAAAATAGTGTTTGGGTGAATAAGAAATTGAAATTCAAAGTACATTCATTGAAAAGAAAGTCCCGCATTGGAAAATAAACCAAAGAAACTTGGTATATAAATACATGTATTATCACAATAAGGTACCATGTGAAGAACAGATTGATATGGTTAAAATGATGCTTGGGTGATTGAGAAAGTACATTTATTGAAGACTTTCATTTTAATGAATGCAATGCATTTAACCAAAAAAAGTAATGAGTGTACTTTATCATTCACTCAATACTATTTTGAACAAAAGAATATACCAATTCGAATACGATCATTATTTTTTCAAAGAATATACCGATTCGATGAACATCATTATTTATGCTGAAAAAATAATTTGTTGTAAAGTTATTCAGACCACTGTTTAGTTAATTTTGATATGCTATGAATTTATATAGTGTCAGAAATAGAAATAAAATAATAAAAATTATATTTGTTATACATATATTTATATATAATTAAGGTTGAGATATAAGTATTATTGTATTAAAATTAATAAAGATGATTTGATCATTTAAAATTAACATACAATTTTATAATCATGTACAAAAGTAAAACCTCCACCCCTTCTGTAAAATTGCCGTCAACTCGACAAGATTATTAAATCATAATTTTTAAAAATTTTATTAAACAAATCTCTTTTAAATCAAAATTATTAAATTATCTAATTTTAATAAGTCAAAAGAAATACCAAATAGAATCGTCCCAAGAGAGAAAAGAAATATAGTTTAGAAAAGAGAAATTGATCATGTTTGGAAATCTTAAATATTAAGACCTATTAAGATTTTAATCAAATTAAAACCATATCTAATATTTAAGGGAAAAAAATTAAACATCATTTCTGTCTCAAAATATTATGTATCATTCTCTTCAAAAAAAGAAAAATATTATGTTTCATTAATTCAGTATAAAAATTTTAATAATAATTTCACTATAATATTTTTGTGGTGAGTTCTTTATCCAATATGTTGTCGACATGCTCATCAAGGACTGTACTAATTACTATGTTAAATAGCCCTGTTGCTTTATCTTCTATTTGTACTCATGATACCCCATTAGTTCTTCTTCTTGGAAGAATCTTGGTCCCACCTTCATTAAGATGGAATCTCCATTCATCAATATAATACACTTATATGATCACTTAAAGATATATTTAGATAATATATGAATCGAATTTAAGACGTCTGAATTAAAAATTTATCCCATATAATTACACTCAGTTTTCGTAATATTAACGGAAGTATAAGTGTTTTAACTCCAATTCCTTTTACTCTTTTATCACTAAACCATTCATTCAAATCAGCTACACTGCACCCATAAAACATTTTTATCTTCAATCTTCAAGGTTATGATCACAAAAGCTGTCATTTTCTATGATGTGTGATAAAGACGAGAGAAACCAATAACAGTAACCAAGGTCAAATCTCAAGCCCACAATCCTCGCATTAAAAATGGTATGACTTTTTAACAATGGAATCGCCTCACTCATTAAGAGGTATCAAATCTAATTACCATATTAATTAAATCCATCTTAATCGCTTTCCATCTTGGGAAAGAAAACAATATAACATTCCAAAAAAAAAAAAGGTATCACAACTTCGTGACTTTGGATGAGACTTTGGGACAATAAAATCACATTTGATTTTCGTGTCTTTAGGAAAATCTTCTTACTTTTACTGTAGTCTTCTACCAAATCCAAGTGAAATTGAAATGTATATTATTTTATATCCTTTTATATATAAAAAAATTATACATAAACGAAAGTAGATGCTTTTTCTTGAAAGAAAAAAAAAAAAGTAGAAATATGATTCATTTCATATCTATTTATATTCATATAATATAATCTTTCTTATAATTTGATGATAAGTTTAACTTTGGTACCTTCAAAATGTGATTTGTCACAAATTTGATGAAGTGATATGTAAGTGATTAAAATTATTTTTTATCTATTGTACAATATTTAGCAAGACAAAATGAAAGCATTTTTTTTTATACAAAAACGGGGTATATGTCCAAAGAAAAAAAAAAATTAATGAAGAGTTTGTACTCTTTAACCTTTAAAATTGAGAAGATATTAGCTCTAAGAGTGTATCCGATAAAAAATATAAAATGAAAACAATTTTAAGAAGAGGAAATTACATTCTTCTTTTAGGGACCATAATATAGATTATTTTACAGGATAAACTTTTAATAGTTCTGTAAAGGCTAACTTGCAAAATTCCCCTGACTTTATCTATAATTACATTCAAACCTGAGATATTAATTTAAGGGGAAACTTCATTTTAGTCCCTAAGGTTTCGCGAAATATCAAAATTTTAAACATCTATTGGAAACAGCTCTTTTAATCCCTAACTTTTCCAAAACTCTTCAAAATAGTCCAAATCGTCGGTCAATTAACGGTCAATAATGACAGACTGTGTGGATGGGAAGAGCAAAATGGTCTTTTTATAGAGAGGTAAATTAATTTAAATAATTTATTATATATATAATTAATTTTATAAAATAAATGAAAAAATAAATAAATAAAAAGTGGAGATCCACCAGATTGGATCTCCACCGTACATCCATCCATCATGGACGGTGGAGATCCAATGGTGGAGATCCAATCTGGTGGATCTCCACCATCTTCAACAAACAAAGATCATCAACCCCTACCAACATCATCAACAACTCCACAGACTACAACATCATCAACAACATCACAGCATCATCAAGAACATCTCCCATAACAACAACATCAACAACAATATTAAGAAAAAAAAAATCAAAACTGTTTATAAAAAAAAAAAAAAAATTGGAAACAGGGGGTTGATTTCGAGTTCATCTGGGTTCGTCGAACCCAGATGAACGATCGAACCCAGATGAGGAACTTCGTCTGGGTTCGATCGAACCCAGACGGAGAGCGTCTCCGTCTAGGTTCGATCAAACCCAGACGGAGCGCGTCTCCGTCTGGGTTCGATTCGGACCCAGACTCTTCATCTGGGTTCGAATCGAACCCAAACGAAGATGTCTGGGTCCGAATCGAACCCTAACGGAGAGCGTCTCCGTCTGGGTTCGATCGAACCCAGACGGAGCGCGTCTCCGTCTGGGTTCGATCGAGAAGGGGAAGAAGAAGGCGGCAGAGAGGCAGATCTGGGCAGAAGAAGAAGGGGAAGGGACGAAGGCGACAGAGGTAGCGGAGGCGCGGAGGAGATGAAGATTTTTTTTTTTTTCCTAAAATCTGTTTGTGTTACATTTTTGTTTAATTTAAACAAAAAAATAATAAGATTTTTTTAAGAAAATAATAAGATGTTTTTTTTAAAAAATATATAATTATGATATACGTGTCACAGTTTTGCATTGGTGAAACATTATGTAATATTCTAATTATATTAAGGGTAAAATGGTTATTTTAAGTTATGAGGGGTAATTGAGTCTTTTTAGTTTTTTGGTTTAGTTTGACTGTCAGTTGACCAACGGTTTGGAGTATTTTGAAGAGTTTTGAAAAAGTTAGGGATTAAAAGAGCTGTTTTCAATAGATGTTTAAAATTTTGATATTTCGTGAAATCTTAGGGACTAAAATGAAGTTTCCCCTTAATTTAATTACAGTAACATTCCCCATAACCATTGACTGCCGCTAACAGTCGCTAACAGTCATGAACAGTAAAAACGAAAGTACTTTTTCGACCATAGGATTTTTTATTATTTCTTAAATATTCCATTTATTAATTAAACAAATAAATTAAAAGAAAACCCATTTTTCTAAGACCGCTGTTTCTTCAATCAAATTGGGATCAATCCTTCAATCGGATCTGAGGCAATCAAATTCAAAAACATTTATCTTAAACAAATTTCAAGAGCAAATTAATCAAACTGCACAAACAAAAAACAATTAGTTGCACCAAAAAAAAATTAAAGAGGTGAAGCAGCTCCATCAGTATTTCATCTCCCCACCAACCCCTTCAGCAATGAGAACAACTCGCCAACGACCAGAGCAAATCAATCTGCAATCCTGACTCCTCCGTTTCCAAACTACCCTCCACAAAAGCCCCATCTCAGGAAATGGATCATCTCTTTTTCAATGAAATCAAGTATATCAGGAGGAATGATTTTGTTGCGATCAAAAATTTCAAATTACGTATTTTTAAATAATAATAATAAGAAGAAGAAAATTACGGGCCTCTGACCTATAAATTGGATTGGAGAGCTCGGCTACGCTATTAATGGTTGGGCCCAATTTGATTCGAAGTGGACCTTCGAACCTTCATCATGGACTTGGTCCATTTGGTTCACCCAAACAAGGCACACACAAAAGGTAGGCCCCAATACTACATTCTAAAACACTTCAAATATATTGAGAGAGAATACTTTTGTTTAATTGACTAGACCATAAGTAACATTAATGTGTATCAATATATAAACAATTTAATGAAAATGTCCTGTCGTGCAAAAATTTGGATACTTGTTGGTTCATAATCAGGATCTCTACGAATATTATTGAACAATATAATATGGTTTTAAATGTTTTCTTGTTATTTTTCTCAACTCTTAGTGAGGATTAAGGTTTAATAATTTAGTTTATCCAAGTATATTAACAGTATACAAGGGCTTTCCGTTCATTAATGAGACCTATTTCTCACTGAGATTAGCTTATTAGGTTTGATGCACATAATTTGACTGGATTATATACTAAAATAGATGATTTTTTGTTCGAGTGAGAAATTTCATTAAAGACAAAAAAAAGAGTCGCGTACGACTACAGTCTAACCTCTCAATTGATAACGAAAACCAGTGAAACGTAACAAAACTTCAACACTTTATATATATATATTTATCAGTACTTTTAAAATGAGAACTTTTTAATTTTGTAAGTTAAAGAAAACCAATCAAATTCATCAATTTCATTCTTTCTCTTAAAAACAAATTCTTTCTTCTATTTGATTTAAATACAATTGATAAATTTAATCGATTTTTTCTAACTTTTTAAAATTAAAGAATCCTCATTTTAAAATAACTATATATACATATAAATATATATATATATATATATATATATTTTCTTTACAATGCACAATGATATAACAAATTTAGTTTTATAGTTATCAATCATTAGATGCATTTACATTCTTTTGTTTTGACTTAGGCAGCAGTTACTCATGCTTAATCAATAGTTCACATGTATATAATACACTTAATTAATTTCACTACGCTCTAAAGTGAAAACTATTTTCAGTCATTTTCTCTTCAATGTGCATTTATAGTATAAGAATTTAGGTTTCTTAACTATTAGTTATTAGATTCATTTACTTTTATTTACTTTGATTTAATCCATATCCATTTGTATTCAGTCAACAACCCGCAAATCATGCATTAACTTTACTAAACTCAGTACATGCTAGCGAGATAATTATTTTATATATGTAGTAGGGGAGCTAGAAATAGGACTTTTGGAGGCCAAAAGGATCGTATATTTATTTTTTTCTTGAAATGATATGTATTTTTAATTTTTAAGTTAATGCAAATCAAATAAATTAATATTCAAAAACTAATTTACTAAAATCAAACTTAAATTTTAACTATAATGGAATGATTTAAATTAAATAAAATTATAAATATAAACAAACACCAGTTTTATCAATTAAATAAAAATTATAAATTAGATACAATGTCTATATTTTAATTTTTTTTGTTAATAAAACTAAGTTAAGTTTTTATTAACTAATTATGATTTTAAGGCAATTTTTGTTCTATATTGACCAAAATATACTCCAATCCAAGGATTTTTATTTTTAAAGATGACATCAAACGATTTAGAGGTCTATGAAGACCTATCAAAATCAAATATTGAATTTCATTTTTCGGATCACTTGACTTAGTTCAATTTAATCTAATCATGCAAATGACATTTATGTCAGTTTAGAGTTATCTCCTTCTTTTCTTATTAACTTGAAATTATTTTTATTTACTAACATAAACATTGGAAAATTTAATCCTTAACAAACATAGATGGAACGAAATCATTATTATTACTTCTCGCGTTTGCAAACACTGTATTGGATTTGAAACACTTCCATGATATCCACACGGAATGTGTTTCACATTTTTGGTCAAAAACATATTTTGTAAGTGATTAGGACAGCATTGCAATTTCAGTATTCTCATCACCATGTGTACTAACACAAACCACAAGTTAGAAACACTTATCTCGTTGTCACCGTAGACTAAACGTCGTCATTCTCAGTTACATGTTTTTTATATAATAAAACAAAAGGACTATACAGAAGTCTTACTACACAAATCACGTTCACCTCTGTAACTTGGTTTTTTCTCAGACAAAGAAAAAACAACGTAATCTTCCATGGAGACTCAATGTCTGCGCACACACGATCATGTGTCCATCATTATTTATTTATTTTTGTAATATGTGTCGGCTACTTTGTACTGAATGGACCAAATTGATTAGAAGGACCATATATAATGCAATAAAAAGTCATTGCATTACTTTTCAAACAAATTTGGAACTTGAATTTCTTGATGCGAGGATTCCTAGAAAGCGAAATGTGTTGAAACTTCAACCACATTCTTTAAAGCTTTTCCACAATAATTAAAGTATGCATTCAGAATTGACTAACTTCATAGATTCTGCAGTCTTGATTTTAATATCATTAAATGAAGGAGATGGGTTTGTCATTGACTCATTGTACAAGTTGGATGAATGCTTAATCGCAAACGTAATTATCAATCTAGATCCTATGAATAGTTTTTCGCTTTGAAAATAACTATTTTGTTAGAATTGTGCCACTGCGATTTAATCCTTGTTCATATTGAAAAAGAGTCTTTTTAAAAGAAAATTTATGTATATTTTTTATTACTGTTGTTCCAATTAAATTGATTCTCTCACGAGTTTATCTGAATTATTTAAAAAAATATTAATTATGAGTGCGTAAACTTCTATTAATAACTAGTGTTTCTTCTTTCTTTATTCTCTTTTGTTTACAACCATTGCTACTACAATTTTATTGTTGATCATAAAATAAATGAAGAATTATTGAATAAACCCGTAAGTTTTGTTTAACGTTAACTATTTTATGATATTTGCTAAAGTGATTAATATTTTTCCTAATATTCTAAAATTGTACCAAGTTCCTCCCCCTATTAAACTTCAACCAAACAAACCTAAAGCAAAAAAGGCATCTTAGTCTCTAATAACCTTGTAAAAACAAATTTAAATAAAATAAAAAACTAAAATAATGAATTAAAAAAGACTACATAACAAAAAAATTATATGAATAATATATGATAAATTTCTATTAAAAACAAAGAAAAGAAATTCACCTCTACTACTAGTAGAGTTAAAGAGTTGTCACCTTTTATGAAGATTGCTAAGGAATAAGTATATCACTATAAATTGGCATAGGAAGAAGGGTTTCGAAGATATGAGCTTAAGGTTTTTGAGAATACCCTCTCTATGATTTTAGTTTTTACTGATGATGTTAATGGTTTACCCCATAAAACTCGGGTTGAAGGTAGAAGTTTAATTGAATTTTTTTTGTCAATTTGAAATTATAAAATATACACAAGGGTAATTCAGACTTCTTACTTGGATAAGATGGTTTATGGTTAGTTCAAACCATTGACCGCTAATCGTAGGAGTGTTTGTTAGTTTCAGCAAAGGTTGACTATGAGTACAATTAGACCTAATATCAGGGATAACTGTGCAATTTATCCATTTGTTTATTATTAAAGAAAAGGAACGACACTCGCTTGATTATCTTTTGATGACCTACGTGTAGGGCATGATCTCAGGCTTCGAGCTAAAATCAAAGCATCTTTTGTGTTTCCTAACCAAAAATTATCATAAGTTATAGACACAAAAAAAAAAAAATTTTTTTAAAATACAAACAAACAGACAAACAAAAGTTATAGACTCATGAAAATGACACTGGTATCAGATAACAAATTCGTGAAACTCGACTTAATCCTTTAATGGGGGACAACAAAATGCAACAAGAGCATTGAACCTAAATTCCATTTATTGGGGTATCATCTGTTACTTACAATAATATAATAACCAAATATGATGTCCATAATTTTATTGTAAAATTATTATTGAAAATTTGAAATTATTGTTTGCGTTTAGAATTAGGAATAGGATTGTAATTCTTATTAATTATTACATGCTTATTAATTAGGTGCTTTGTGTATGTGTGTATATATATATAAAAGACAATCGAGACCAAATGGAATAGAACATTGATGATGCAACTAGAATAGCAGCTCCCATATGACAGAGAGAAGCAGAATAGGATATTAATGGCACGATCCAGAAAGCAGCTCCCAGACTGAAAAGAGTAATGCATGTATAAGTGGAAAATCGGTCCACACAAAAGTAGAAGGAAAATCAGCTATATTTGTGATAAGAGGGTGTCGAACCATGATCTCCCAAGAGACATTAGTGGGCCAGCAGTACACTGCAAGCTACTTGACTCCATATCTAATATTTACAATAACATATTTAAAGGTTTTGTTTGAATGGAATATATATATATATATTCTAACTGCTTTGAATGAAATATTACTCTAGATTAAAGTGTCAAATAGAAGCTAAGCGTGAAAATTCTACAAAGTTAAAAGATTAATATACTGTTTTAGGCAAAAGGTGTATATATATATATCTTCTTTGTCTAAAAGGGAAATAATGGAGGATATCACAATACAAAATAAGTTGTATCAATCAATAATAATTTTTTTTTTTTTTTGAAGGGAACTGGAAATACATTAAACCAAACGAGAAACTTGAAAGCATGAGGCCAAGTTTATGGGTTAGAAGTAAACCCTCCCGAAGAGCGAACTAATAATAATTATGTTAGGATTTTTTGCAACAAAAAATTGTAATAAATTAAGAACATATATAATATATTTTTTACTTTCAAAAGTGGCTTAAATTTAAGACATTATAAGACTGAATGAGTACTCTCTATTATCAAGTAAATATATATACATATATATATATATATTAGAGTAATAAATAAAATTTATCTATTTGAATTTTATTATGAGACGTGTAGTAGAACTCATTTTTTATTAACAAGTAACTATAATTCTGTAGACATCACTTCTTGGTACAGGTGTTTGTGTGCTTGATCATTCATCTAATAGGAAAGTTGTCCAATTTCTATTAACCCTATTTTACAAGCTTTTGCCTATAGTTTTCTCTTTGAATAGATATCTAGGCCGTATAATGTGTGCTTAATCTCTTTAATTTTTGGATTTTAAATAAACCTCTAACCTATTTCACATCATGTGAAAAAAAAAAAAAAAGTTAATTTTGTTTTTGAAACTAGTCAACGTATAATTCAAACTTATATATGGCAAGTTGATTACATCGATATCCTTAAACTTTGAAGCATGTATAACTCTGTTTTCCTTCTTCTTTTTTTTTTTTAAAAAAAAAAAATACCTCCAATTTTTCTACCAAGAAGACTGACGGTACTGAGATTCAGAGACAAAAAAAAATTACCAAGCAGAGATGTTCAACGTATCGGATCTCACCTACATATCCAGCTAAAGATATCATGCCCAGTAACTTCGGCATGCGACTAAATGAAGAGGTGTCAGGCTTTTTGTGAAGGCCAGTACTGTGATCCAGAATGAAATCATGAAACTTGAGTAACTGATTGGGATCCTCCCTGTCTATTGTTGTTTGCTTGTTTGGTGACAGTAATACTGTATAATGAGGCTTTATTGCAACAGGACTCAGGGTTCAAGTTGGGTTTGCGGATAAAATTTAGCGTAGTCACAAAGTAGACAACTCAACTAGTCAGATTTTCCCTTCAGAAAAAAAGCCAATTAGATTACTTATAGTTAAGATATA
Source organism: Nephelium lappaceum (assembly GCA_021234005.1). Taxonomy (NCBI): domain Eukaryota; kingdom Viridiplantae; phylum Streptophyta; class Magnoliopsida; order Sapindales; family Sapindaceae; genus Nephelium; species Nephelium lappaceum. Next base: position 15,360,579 of record CM038010.1, read on the forward strand.
TAAATTATAAAATTGTATGAAGCCCAACAAGATGAAAAAAAATCAGGCTATAAAGTTGAAATATAAGAGAATGATATATATATATATATATATATATATATATATATCACTTAATGTTACAACCTAATTAAAAGGATAGTATTTTATAAATTTTCACACTTTTTTTTGAAAGAATAAATTTTTACACTTTGACTGCCTCTGAAATCCAAATATTTTTTAACACAAATGGTCTCTCCAAATTTAACTTTCTAGCTCTACCCCTGTATGTACAGTAATATAATTCTATTAGATGGATGGATTATTATATGAATCTCAAATTCTAATGGATGGTTGAAGAATACACGTAAGTTGTAACATGATCACCCTCTAAACGTGGATGTGAAATCCAATCATGTCTGACATCTCACAGATAGGATAAGTGTCGTTACTGCTGAAACGAATCGACCGGTCGAACTCCAAAATATGGTAATTGAACAATGACGATGTCGAGGCAGACTTAACCCGTTCATTTGCTGCCTCGTGTCATTCCTGATTTGTTTGATTAATCCAAATTGAGTAACCAGGTCACATCAAGAAAATGAAATAAAATATGAAAAATTGAGCATCCTGGCGTACCATGTCTGATAAGCTGATCCTATACTAATTTTATGTGTACTGCATGTACTCGTGATTCTCGACCGAACTACTTGAATTCTAACAAAATTATTAAGAGGGAACGTGTAAAAATATGGGCAATGCGGACCATCGATTAATATTAAATAACACTTTAATAAATTGATGATAATATTAAAGATAACAAAAATTATAGTAGTTAAATATTAAATTTTCTTTTTGGTTAAATTTTATGTAATCTCTGTTAGTTTTAAAATAACTAAAAATAAAAATAAATAATATAGTCAATTAAATATATATAATTTTATAATTTAAAAATCATTTATAAAACATAAGCAACAAATGAAATTATATGTTTACAAAATGATAATCTACTTAAATTTTTATTTGTGATCACAATATAATGTTCCACAATCAAATTATGTAAACTTTATATTTATATTAGAAATTAAGTTTTTGTTAGAAATGAAACTCAAGCAAATATAAAATAACATATATTTTATATAAGAGAGTTTTTTTGTATCACTTTATTGATTACAAACAGATATAAATTATAAAAATAATTAAAAAAGTAAGAAATAAAAATTAAGTCACGATTGTACTTTAAGAAATTAGATATAATAAATTAAAATTTATATTTTATAATTTTATGATTCAATGATTTGATTTTCAAGTCAAGTTAAAGATATTAATATTATATATATATATATATTTTGAAATAGATATTAATATTATATTTAAAATATCTAGGAAGATATTAATATTTCAATAAAAATGATAAATACATTTAAATTTACTTTTTATGATTATTATTATTATTATAGAGATTCTAACAAATAATAGTTAAATGTTTGAATAAAAATCAAGAAAATAATAAAAATTAAAAATTAATAAAGATAAGAATAGAAAATTAAAATTAATAAGATGATAAATCTACACTTTACTTTTTTAACTAATATATTTAGAGACATATGTAAGAAAATTTAATAAAAATCTTACAAAAGATAAAATCGAAAGAAAAAAACAAAAGTTGAACCTTTCATTGTCTGGTTATAAATTTTGAAAGGATATTAGGTTGTCCATAAGTATTTACTGGTCCACCAGTGGTCCAGTGGGATGCAGCATGCATTTCCCACGACAAATTTCTATCACGTGGCAATCCCCGCGCATCCTGGAGGAGAAAACTAGGTTGTTTTTATTACCAGGTGCAATGGACTGACCTATACTATGGGGTCTTTCTTTGTGAATGATTTTAGCCTCCAATATAATTCCTTTGATGGCTGATTTATAGCCTCCTCTAAATGTATTGTGGGAATTTTCATGCAAGGACAGACCTCTACAACTGAGTCTTCTTTGGGGATGATTTTTAGCATCCTATATAAATCCTTTGGTGGATAATTTATATATAGCCTCCTACAAATTGATATGAAGTGTGGGGATTTTCTCTTTAAAAAAAATGCAAGTCTGTACCTAAAAAAACTACTATCAAATTTGTTTACACCTAATGATAACTAATGAATTACAGATATAGAATCCTTAAGAGAGAATACACACTTCTTAATTAATGTTATTAATTCATATCTAACTTACTTGTCATTGATGCATTTAAACATAGTGATTTACTTTACCACTGGTAATTTTGCTATAACTTAAATTGTTAATGCATTTTTTCTTAGATATATATGATAGCGTTTGCGTCCCATTATATATATATGTATATATGGGGAGCTTTCTCTCCTTATTATCAAAGTAAATCTATGTTACGAGTGTAGATTTAAGTATAACATATAGTGTTTAATCTCGATAAATTTTGATAATACTCTAATCATCATTGCTGTCAATAATTTTTTTATTATATTGTAATTATATTAAAAACAAAACTATCAATAATGCTAGACATTCCACTTGTATATTAATCAATAATGTGTCAATTAAACTCATTTTAATTTAATATATACAATTGTCACATTATTAGTAGGAATACTAGTGGAATGCAAAAAGTGAAATGTGTAGTATTATTGTTAATTATTTTATATAAAGTTCAGTAATAGTCATACAATAACTTTATATTTAAAAGAACAAAACAAATTATAATTGTTTGATGTATATACTGGAATTTAAATTTTTGTTCATGCTTACAAGCAACTATTTTTCATAGCCGAATCATATGCGACTAATTAATAGGGGAGATTTTGGTTTAAAAATAAATAAACAAAGAGGGGAGATTTTTTAATGTAAAATTGTTTTGAGGATGCTAATAAATATGAGATATTTTAGAGCGGACCATGCATGTAGAGTTTCTCAATGGATTGTCCTATGACCAAACCCATGTGCGTTTCAAAATATGAGATATTGTACAGCGGTTCATGCATGTCGAGTTTCACAATGGATTGTAATATATAGGAAAACTCCCCTAAAAAGTAAAATAATAGGGAATTATATCTTTTTTATTTATTAGATGAATCATTCTCTATTGTTAACTTTCCATTCAAAACAATAGCATTTTCTATCCAAAATTATGAAATAACCAAAATACTCTTATTATGATCCTATCAAATTCCTCTTATATCTTTCAAACTTATGAAATGATTAACATATCATTTAAATTATTAATTAATGATAATATTAAATATAAAATAATATTAAAAAAAAAACACCTATACCTAATTAACACAAAAATCGTCCGTCTCTCTCAACTCTCTCTTCTTCTTCTTCTTTTTCTTTTGCTCTTCTTATTCTTCTTCTAGAATTCTTCTTTTGTGAGTTCTAATGGAACCCAATTTTTGGGTTCGAATGGAACCTAGATTTGGGTTCGAATCGAACCCGTTTTTGGGTTCGATTGGGTTGGGTTCGATTGTGGTTTTTTTTTTATTATTGTTTTTGGTTGATTGGATTATGATATTTTTTGATTGATTGTTTTGGTGTTTTGGGATTGATGTTTGAGATATATGTTTGTGATGTTGGTTCCATCGATTTTGGGTGATGTTTGTGATGTGTTTTGTGTTTGAAATTTTGGGATTGATGTGTTGAATTGATGAAGAAATAATAATTTTGAGTTTAGGGAATGATGAGTCTACCATTTTGGGTTTCCAAACGGGTTTCCATTGGAAACTTGTTTCTAGGTTTCCAATTGGAAGGAAACCTAGAAAAAAGGATTTTTTTTTTTTTTTTTTAATTTAAGAAAAAACTTTTTAACCATTTTTTTTTAATTTCTAGTTTCCAGACGGTGGATTTATTTATTTTTTTTAAATTTTTTACAATTTTTAACAATTTTTCTCATTTTCAAATTTTAATTATTTTATTATATTATCATTTTGTCCTCAAATGTTAATACTAGTTGGCTTTTTTAGATAGTAGGGAACAGTTAAGCTAATAATAAAGAAAAAAAAAACAGAGGCTACTCATGATTATTTTAGTTTTCAGGGATTTTTCATAATATCCCTAATATATATGATCAAACTCATTTGCATTTAAAAATCAAAATTTCAGGAATACCCACAAAGAGTCTGGTCAATAAGTTATTCTTTATGTACGTCCATGTCATGTGAACGCAATAAACGTGGATGTGCCCTATTCACGTTTTGGAAGTTGGAACCCACCAAGAACTTCTATAAATAGCAAATGTAGTATCTTGTAACTATCATTCCAGCATTAGATAAGTAATCAAAAGTTTAGAAAGAAGTTAAGGAGAAAAAAAAAAACACGATTCTGATTCCTTATCTTAATTGTTTACTTTTATCATGCAAGTTTCAAATTCTTCTATTCCAGCTTTAGTTGAAGAGATCAAAAAAGAGATGTTCATGGACATCATGAACGATAATCTCCACTCGTTTGTGTCACCTTCTGCTTATGACACTGCATGGTTAGCCATGGTTCCCGATTCTCACCTACCTTTCCAACCCATGTTCAAGGACTGCTTGAATTGGGTTCTTAACAACCAGAGAGAAGAAGGGTTTTGGGGAGACTGTGATGTCCATGGCAGACCCACCATTGAGTCTCTTCCTGCAACATTAGCTTGCTTAATTGTACTCAGAAGGTGGAATTCTGGAAAAACACAAGACCAAAAAGGTATCTAGCTAACTACTATATATATATATACATTTACTAAAATACTAGTACAATTTAGCATACATTAACCTGTTATATTCCTTCTCTAGTGCCAATATCTGTCACTTATTTGAATGTTAAATTTTTATTATTTGATGCAATTTCATGACGATCAATGAAGTGAGCAAGTTAGTCATTGAACTCACCACATGAAACATTTACTAAAAAATAAAATTCGATACATAATTTCTCTCAATTATTTATATTGATTTGATTTTGAGGTAATTATTAACTTCAGCTTTAAATTTTTTCCAGGGTTAGAATTTCTTCATGCAAATGTAGAGAAGCTTCTTGACGAAAATTATGGCCGCTGTCCTCGTTGGTTTGCCATTGTTTTCCCTGCAATGGTTGAGCTTGCACGTGTGGTCGGCCTCGAGATCCTGTTTCCTGACACTTCTCAAGGAGCAATCAGGAAAATCTTCTTTCAGAGACAACAAATTCTTGAAACGTAAATATATACTTCCTTCAAGTTGCGAAGTTATATTTGCTAGCTATATTTCCATACATATGAGCCACTCAAAATCTCATATCGATAATGCCTTATTTTTTTTTCCCTTTTTTAGTGAGGATCTTGTTGATAAGCACCACTATCCTCCATTGTTATCATACCTTGAAGCACTGCCTCCATCATATGATGTTAATGGAGAAGACATAGTAAAGAATTTGAGAGATGATGGGTCCTTATTCCAATCACCGTCTGCCACGGCACGTGCATTTATGGCTACAGGGAACAAGAAGAGTTTAGCTTACCTGCAGTCTCTTGTTCAAAGTTGTGCTAATGGAGGTTAGAAAAGAGGATTTTTATATATGATTGACTATATGATAACTCTTATATAAGCTGTTTATATAGTATATATTTAATTGTTTTTGGGGAAACTTCATTTAGTCCCTAAAGTTTTGCGAAATATCAAAATTTTAAGTATCTATTGGAAACAGCTCTTTTAATCCCTAACTTTTCTAAAACACTTCAAAAAAGTCCAAATCCGTAGTCAACTAACAGTCAAACTAACCAAAAATTTACAAAAGACTCAATTACCCCTTAAAACTTAAAATGACTGTTTTACCCTTAATAAAATTAAAATATTATATATTATCTGACCAATGAAAAGTTGACACATATACACATAATTATATATTTTTTAAAAAATCTTATTACTTTTCTTTTTTAAATTAAACAATAAATTAATACAAAAACAGATTTCAAGAAAAAAAAATCTAATTTTGAAAATATTAAGTTAAAAAATAAAAAAAAAAAATTTTTAAAAAGGTTAATTTTAAAATTAATTTTTTCTCTTTGATCTGGAATCTAGATCAATCCAGATCTCCTCCCTCTCTTTTACCTATCTCTCATCTCCTTCGTTCTTCTCCACCTCCTCTGCCTCCGTCCCTTCTCTTTCTTCTTCAGTCTCTTTTCTGTCTCATGGAACCTCGACGAAGGCTCTCTTCGTCTGGGTTCGATCGAACCCAAACGAAGCCGCTCTTCGTTTGGGTTCGATCGAACCCAGAGGAAAATGCTCTTCATCTGGGGGTCAAACCTAGATGAAGATCTTCGTCTGGGTTCATCGAACCCAGATAAGGAGCTTCATCTGGGTTCGTCGAACCCAGATGAATTCTTCATCTAGGTTTGGTCATCAACCCCATGTTTCGATTTTTTTTTTTTTTTTTTTTTACAAGCAGTTTTGATTTTTTTTCTTAATATTGTTGTTATTGTTGTTGTTTGGTTGTTATATTGTTGTTTTTGTTGTTGGGTTATTTGGTGTGTTGAAGATGGTGGAGAACGGATCTCCACCGAAGTGGGTTGTTGATGAATAATTTTGTTGTTGAAGATGGTGTGGAGATCCAATCTGGTGGATCTCCACTTTTTATTTATCTTTATTTTTTTTCATTTGTTTTATAAAGTTAATTTTAATAAATTATTTAAATTAATTTGTTCTCTATAAAAAGATTATTCTACCATTTCCATCCAAATAATCTGTCACGTTGACCGTTAATTGACTAACGGTTTGAACATTTTTGAAGAGTTTTGGAAAAATTAAGGATTAAAAGAGCCGTTTCCAATAAATGCTTAAACTTTTGATATTTCGCGAAACCTTAGGGACTAAATGAAGTTTCTCCATTGTTTTTTGATTTATTGTTTTCTAAATATGTGCTTTACGTTTGGGCAGTTCCACCAACATATCCTATGGATGAGGATCTAATAAAGCTTTGCATAGTTAATCAATTGCAAAAATTGGGTTTGCCTGAGCATTTCGACGAAGAGATTGAAGAGGTTTTGGCCCAAGTTTACCGGTAACAATTGCAATTAATTTAAATAATATCACCATTTTTTAAAATAGTTTAAGGTTTGATTATCTTATTATTTGGATAAATTTTTGTTGTTTTGAACTATATTCGATGACTGTTTTCAAGCAAAATTGTTATTATATTTGGATACTAATAAATAAAATTAACCCCAAAATTGCCATACAAGTTAACAAAGTCTAAAGCAGCTAAATAAGCTTATATAGACTGACTCTTTTTCATGTCAACAAAACGTCAGGAACTACAAGAACGAAGAAAATGCATCAACAAAACCAATCAATTCCACGGCAACAAAGCTATACAAAGACTCATTAGCATTCCAGATTCTGCGGAGGCATGGTTACAGTATATCACCATGTACGAATTCTGAGTTACAGAACCTTCCTCTTCTTAATCTTTTGTACGTACGTACATACAATTTTATTTCACTAACTATTATAAGTATTTTTTTTTCTGGTTCTATTTTTGTAGGGACCTTCTGTTGGCTTTTAAACAATCAGGAAATTCAAGAACAAATCGAGAATGACCCAGAGTACTTCTCCACTGTGATGCTTAATGTCTATAGGGCCACAGATGTTATGTTTCCTGAGGAATATGAACCACAAGAGGCAAGATCATTTGCAAGAAAAGCACTTGAGAAAAATAGATCAGTTGGAAAAATTAGGGGCCAACATAACTCTTCAAGTTCTTCTTTTCAAAGAGTGGTAATTCTCTCTTATTAAGATTATATCCAAGGGAACTTCCTAAATCTTAGCTAAATTTGTTAGCTAAATATAATAAGAAAATCATTTTAACTAGTAAATTTTGATTAAGTCACTCCAATTATTCTCTCTATTTTGACTGAATAAGTCCAAAAATTAATTTATATCAGTTTATTTTTTAAGAAAATTATTTGTTTTATCATAAATTAAATATTAAAATAATTGGAGAAAAAGTTTGATTAGGACTTTCTTACTCTCAACATTTGGCTAAAATGATTCAATTTTTTTAAGATAGTTAACAATATAAAGAGTTGTTGAGGTCAATAAAATATTATATTATTGATCTTTTTTAATCAAGATAATAGATAACTAATATAGTTGGAGATGTTGACCAATTTATATAAGATATTCACGGGATGCTCATAAATACATATTTCGTAAGTACCTTTCCAAATATTTTTTACTAAATTCAAAGCCAAGAAAATCTATGTAATACACAAAATTCAATAATTAATAACACCATTGGTCTTACTTTGTTGCATGTTCTTGAATAGATAACATCAAATTAAGGAACAGGTATAGTGAAGCCAAAAAAATGAAGTAGGAACAGATACAGCAGTAAGTACTAACAATTTGGACCACCACCTGCATTAACAAGACAATTGCATGTGTGCGGTGTCAGTGTTATCAAGAATTTGGAACTGTTGACATGATTAAGATTAACATTTAGAAAATAAAAGTGTATCACATGTAATTTCAAAACAATTATTTCAAAATGTGGTTGTATTTCCATGGGAAAAAAGAAAAATGTTTTTGTTTTAAAAAAATTTTAGATTTAAGTTAATTTTCAAATTGCACATAATAAATGGTTTTAATATTGCAGAAACACTTCTTTTAAAATTGACAATAATTTTAAGAGAATTACTAACTATTGAAAATAAAAAATTAAATATTCAACTCGTAACATATATGTCTGCAACATAGGATGTTAAAAACCACAAACTCCTCTAATATAAATATATATATTTATATTTATATTTAAAACAGTGTCTAACAGAGTACAATGATGGTGATTTTAATGCTATTATTTGGTGTAGATTGAACATGAATTGGCTTTTCCATGGATGACCCGGCTGGAGCACCTGGAACATAGAATGTGGATTGAAGAAAAAAGTGTGAATGCTTTATGGATGGGAAAAACCTCCTTTCACAGGTTTAAAGCTTTAAGAAACTGTCAATTATTGTGAAAATTTACATGATATATCCAATTACTCATTTGAAAATTTTCTCTGATCAGGTTATCAAGCTTTTACAGTGACAAACTACTGCAACTGGCCTCACAAAACTATGAGTTTCGACAGTCCATATACAAATATGAACTCGAGGAATTAAAGAGGTAAATATCAATTATATAATTTCCACTTCAAATTTATCATAGAATTAGTCATTATTTTTTTTTTTTTGAGATATAACAATTGATTAATTACTTAATTTATTTTTGTTGAATAGGTGGTCCAAGGACTGGGGCCTTAGCGACATGGGATTTGGTAGAGAAAAAACTACATATTGTTACTTTGCTGTTGCTGCCAGCGCTTCACTGCCTCACAATTCTGACATAAGATTGATAGTTGCAAAGGGTGCAATAGTAATTACTGTAGCAGATGATTTCTTTGACGAGAAAGGTTCTCTAACTGAATTGACAAATCTCACCAACGCAGTTAAAAAGTAATATATTTATAGCTCATTAATGGTACAAACAGTAAAAACCTTTTTAATCGTATATTTAATCATATATTATTTTTGAACAAATGTACAGATGGGACAATAAAGGCTTGAAAGGACATAGTAAGACAATTTTTTATGCTCTTGATAATCATGTTAAAGAAGTTGCAGATAAACACCTCCAATTACGGGAAGGAAGTGATATAACAAGTGATCTTAAAAACATTGTAAGTTCTCAATCAATAAACAAAATTCTTATATGCATATTCTTTAAATAGCTTTGATTGAATCACAAGTTATTTTTGGAGAGCAACGATTCTCTGTCAATATTAATATGATGCTAATCTTTTTACATAAAAAATTTAAATTTAGGTGATGGATGAGAGAAAAAAAATCTAGATTGTTCACATTTTTAAATGTTATTGTATCATTAGATTATGAAAAAGTTTAAAAAAAAAAAGATGGTACAGAATCTTACTCATTTTTGTAACTTTTTTTTCTTTTTGGTTTCATGTAGTGGTATGAAACATTTGCTTCATGGCTTACCGAAGCTAAGAGGAGTAAACGTGGAATCCTACCATCTATGGATGAATACCTGGAAACTGGCATGACTTCTATTGCCTCACACACCCTGGTGCTTCCAGCTTCATGTTTCCTGAATCCAGGCTTGCCAAAACACAAGCTCAGCCCAGCAGAATATGAAACTATCACCAAATTGCTCATGGTTTTAACCCGTTTGTTAAATGATACGCAAAGTTACCGGGTAAAGTTTTCTTTTGATATCATCTTATATATGCATGGTATATACAAACAATCCTCAAAAGTAAATTGTCCTAATTTTTTTAGCATCATTTTCAGTGGTGAATCAAACAATTCAATATATTTCTATTAAATCCATATATAACATATTTAGTTGGACCTAATATATGTGTCTTTAATTTCCACCGCAGAAGGAACAAGTGGATGGAAAAACAAACTATGTTTTACTTCACATGAGAGAAAACCCTGGAGCAGACATTGAAGATTCCATTGCCTATGTAAGAGAGATATTGGCTAGAAAGGAGAAAGAGATACTTGAACATGCTCTAATGGATGGCTTCAGCGATCTGCCAAAGACTTGCAGGCATCTCCATCTGTCGTGTTTGAAAGTGTTTCAGATGTTTTTCAATTCTTCGAATCGATATGACTCCAACACTGAAATGCTACATGACATTCAAAAGGCAATTTACCTGCCTCTCGGTGTTGAAATCTCAAAGCCGGAAGTGATTCCACTTCTTGTTTCTCAAGATTCAATTCCTGATCATCATTCTAGATCAAAGAAAAAACATCAAAAGACAGTCACTGCCTGTCACTTTAATTGGTCGTCTTTCAAGTATCACACCAGGAAAAGCTTTGTTGCACAGAAGCTTCCTTTGCCTATTTCAAGAAATGGATACAAAAATATGGTTGTGCCGCCAAAATTCAGATTAAGTTTCATTTAAGTGTTTATTATTATTGTTAGTATCATGATAGTCTTGCCGGACTCCTTTAGATCCTAGATTGGCTAGACAATATGTGGGTGTTATATATATACCGTGCATTGTGTTTTGTATAAAGTTTAGGTTTAGGGTACATATATATAAAAATGTACCATGTCAGAATATGATGTTAAATAGTATTGTCTCAAGATAATCGTGGGGAATATGTACCTTATTGGGCAGGATTCGTTTGTGGTAGGTATCAAATACGTTTCATGTAATAACCGAAGAAAGTTTGTACTTTTGTAAGAAAAAATTTCAATAAAGTCGAGATATGTTTGTTTATTTTGTTAATTACTGATGAAGCTTATGTATGGAAAGGTAAAGCTTATCATGCTATTGCTAAACTATGCATGTACAAGGTAACTTAAAATTATTATTTAATGATTTATCAGAATCTATTAAAATTAAATTTTATATATATATGGTATAGAGAAATCAATAATTTATTTTCATAATATTAAGAAATGTCTACTTTTATAATAAGATAGATAACCCTTTGTATATATTAGTAAGTACGCTTAAGCTATAAGTGAATGTGCACTAAACCAATTGATTAAAATAGAAAATGTCTCAAATTCAACTGAAGTTAAGATTGATTACATAGAAAATTATAAATTTGCTAATTCAGATTATACATTTATTTCTTAACTCTCACACTTGTAATAGTTAAAGAAGTTAACAACAAAAATCAATCTACCACCACTTAATATGACTTAGTGATAAAGAGCGCTTATTCAATCTACTAATAATTTGGATACAAATCACTACCATCACAAATGGAATCTTAAAAAAAAAAAAAAAAAAAGAAAATCCAAACTTCTAATGGTCCAAAGTTTGGATGGACAATTTAAATTTAATGGATGTTGTAGGATGTCCGTGGAACTTGCGAAATCAATGGTCTTTCGAAGCGTTAATTCACTGGTGGATTGGACAGTTCTGTCAATCTGTCATTGCCTCATGTGTAACATGTGGGCTGTACAACAAATTATAGAATGCAGTGGGATAGATGGTGCATCTCCTTTGTAATGTTATCACATGGCAAAATTGAGGGGAGACACATACGTGCATCCTGTTACATGCATGATGTTGAGCTATGGATATTGTTAAATTAGTTGAAATAATGGTCGGATGACAAATGTTCATTAATTGAGAATAAATGTTTTCTTTCTTATCAACCATACATAAATTCATTCTTTTTCAATATTTCATTAATTGAATAACAAATAACCACTTGATTGTCCTAGAAATAAATAATTTCTTCATTACAATAAAAGATAATCCTATTTTCCTCCTGTAGTTTGACGTAATAGTCAAAATCCACCACTAATTCAAAAAATCGTTAAGAACCGTCTATTGTTTAATTAAATTGATAAAATATCTCTTGTGATTTAAGAAAATGCTTAAAAAACCCCCCTTATAATTTAAGAAAATATCTAAAAAACCTCTTCACTTTTTTTTATCATTGTGCATATCAGAATCACATAATAGGTAAAATAAGATTTCTACAAACTATAAAGGAATAATTAATAATTACGTCAAGCAATAAATGGAAAACTGGGATTATCTCTTAAAATAATTACAATTTTTATTTTTATTTTTTATGATAACACACACACACACACATATATATAACCCATTTTTAGCCTGCAAAATCAAGGTGGAAACAAAACTACCTCATAGAAGTGGAAAAATCCTAAAAAAAACCCCTTGACATTTGAAAATATGTCGTTTTATCACCTGATGCTTCATTTTCATCCAAAATCCCACTGTCATCACCAAGTTGATAGAAAAGTTAGGCAAAGTGTAAAAAGACATTTTTAACCCTAACTAAAAAATAAAATAATTATAAAATCATATTTTAAAATAAAAAATTCTAAACTAATAATACAAACCGATCTCCACCGTCCATATTATAGTGGATAGTAGAGATCAACATATCAAATTAAGAAAAAAAATTGATAAAAATAGAAAAAAAAAATTGAGATCAATTGGATAAACGGTAGGAATCCAATCTGGATTGCCACCAGCTGTATGTATCATCTTCATCTTCATCATCAACCTTCAACCTCCATCTTCATCATCAACCTTCAAACACACTAGCTATGGACTTCACCAAACCACCACCAAACCACCATCACCTCTTTCTTTCTTTTCTTCTTGCCCTTTCTCCCTCTCATTTTCCTCTCCCTATTTTTGAGTTTCTAATTGTTAAAAACCTAACATTTTTTGGGTTTTTAGCGACAAAAAACCCAGAGTTTCTAACTTTCCAGCACTAAAAACTTAGAAAATTAGGGTTTTCAACAGAATCTAGGTAACCCAATTATCGTCAACCCAAAAAAAAAAAAAAATATCAGTCATCAACCCAATCATGAACCCAATTAACCCAATCATCAATCACTAATTCAATTATTATTAATCATCATCCACAAACCACACCAATCATGGCTAATCAATCATGAATCCATAAACCCAATCAATCATCATCCATAAACCTAATCATCTCTGAAAAAAGAAAAAAAAAAATCAATCATGAACCACCAAACACCAAACCATTGGGTTTGTCATCAAACGAGCTTGGTGGGTTTATCATTGAACCCATTATGCTGCTACCATTATCATTGGTAAGAGAAGAAACTAATTAGAGATAAAGACAGGGGAGAGGGAAAGAAGGGAGAGAGAAAGAGAGACAGAGAAAGCAATACAGAGAGAGAGAGAGAGAGAGAGAGAGAGAGGTAGGTAAAAGAGGGGTCTCCAATGGTGAAGACTATTCTGGGTCTACACACGATAAAGACTCGAACTGAGTCTCCATCTTAAAAGACCCAAAGCCAATGGTCTCCACCGTTTGAGACCATCATGGTCTCCAATGGTCGAGACCACCATTGTCTCCATTACGTCATTGTCATAAAGATCTCCGCTATCATCATCACCGGCAAGACATAGAGAGAGAGAGAGAGAGAGAGGAAAAAAGGAGAGAAAGAGAGAAAGAGCAAGAGAGAGAGAGGTAGTTGAGTGAAAAAAATTAGATTCTTATTCTTATTTTTTATTTTAAAATAAAAATATCTTATTGTCTTATAATTTTATATTGAGAGAATTACTGAAAAGTATTTGAAAATATGTTTTATTATAAACGGAAACTACTTTTATTTTTCGTGACAACGTCATTCCTTCCATTAATGGTCTGACTATGGTTAACTATTTGAGATAACTGAAAAAAATGTAAGATGGTCATTTTCTCTATTTTTTTAAAATTATATTAATTAATAAGTTGTTTGGATCTCCACCATCCATTTGGACGATGGAGATCCATTTCAAATAATTTAAAATTTTAAAATTTATAAAATAAATTAAAAATTAAATGATTTTGAAATTAAAAAAAAAAACATAATTTTAAACATAAAATAATAATAATAATAATAATAATAACAACACTTTCTTCAAAATAAAAACAATACTCTCCACCATCTATCTCTAAAATGGATGGTGGAGATCAAAGGATTAAAAAAAAAAAAAAACTAAAAAAAGAAAAAAGAGTCTTAGAAAATAAAGAAAAAAAAAAAAGTGAAGGATCTCCACCAATATACCATCATCAACTGATCTTCATTTGGTTGAAGATTTTCATCTTTAATTAGATGAAGATGAAGAAAAATGAAAAAAAAAGAAAAAAGAAAAAAAGAACTACATCATCCTCAACCCAATCCATACACACAACTACATTATCCTCAAATCATCATCAGCATCATTTCAACCCACAACTGAAAACATAAAAAAATTAAAAAAAAAAAATGTTTTCGGCTTCATCATCATCAACAATGACAACCCAAAATATAAATTGAATATCACCATCAGCCTCATCATCTTTAACACCATCATTGGGTGCGATGGAAACCCAGATTCACCATAGCTAGCATTTTTAACACTATCAACCTTTATAACTCAATATCACCATAGCTAAAATATTTAACACCATCAGCCTTCATAACAAGATTCAACACCAAAATTAAAAATAATAATGATAATGATAAATTATTCGATTCATCACCAAAATCAATCAAGCCTTATCCTTATTCTTCTTCTTTCGTTCGTTACTCTTCATTTCTCGTTTCTGTTTTCTTCTCGATCTAGTTTCGTTACACAACTCACTCTATTCTCTTTGGCGAAACCATCGATTGTGTTTTAAGCTGAGTTTAGGTTTGATGAAGTTGTCGGCGGGTTCGATGTCGAACCTAATTGGCACAAAGCACAACATGGAGCGAACCCAGATGAATGTGGGTCTGACTTCGAACCCAATCGAATCCAGATCTGGGTTTGAAAAAGAAGAAGACAAAAAAAAAAAAAAAAAAAAAAAGAGAGAGAAGAGAGAGACAGTGACTGGTTGGAAAAAAAAAGAAGAACCGCCAAATGAGAAGAAAACAAAGAAGATAAAAACGGTGTGGTTGCCTTTCTTTCTTTCTTTCTTTATTTTTTCACTTAAATATTAATTTTATTTAATATTTAAATTAAGTGATTTTGAAGTAATTTATTTTCATATTTTAGTCTTAAATTAAAATTAAAACATCTTAATTTTAAAAATGTAAAGTCTATTACTTATTACTCAATTAAAAAGTCCTTAATCACTTTTTTTTTTAAAATTCTTTCAATAATTTAATTTATTTTTCAGTAAAATCATTATTTAAAAATGTTAAAAATTAACCATATGAAAAACAATAAAGTTGTTATATTCAATTTAATTTTTAAATATTTTTTTTGAAACTATTTTTAAAATAAAGGATCGTTTTGTTAATGTCACCTATAGCAGCACCTATTGTGAAAATATTATTAGACTAATAACTTGTGTTTTTATGTTACTAAAAGAGAAGACAACAGAGATGACAATTATTTAAAAATCAAAATCATTTTAATAGCCATATATAGCATTTCAAAATCATGTTAATAACCATATATAGTATTTCATATTAATTATTTTAAATGGCAATGGTGGAAACTGTTGCCAAATTTAGCTTCCCTTGTGAAAAGTCATTGGAATAATTTAAATTTTTATATCATCTAAAAGTGTAAACTGTCAAATTTATCCTTAATAAATATGACAAAAAAGTAGGGTTCTCTTATTCATCTTCTTCTCTTTCATTTTTGTTGTAAAATAAGAGATAAAAGTCAATTTTCATGAACCATTTTGATTAGGCTTTTTATATAGGTTTTAGAAGATAAAGGTAAATTCATATTTTGCTCTGTGAGGTTATAAAATTGGTATATTCTTTTGGTTAAAATAGTGTTTAAGTGAATAAGAAATTAAATTTCAAAGTACACTCATTGAAAAGAAAGTCCCGCATTGAAAAATAAACCAAAGAAACTTGGTATATATTTACATGTGTTATCACAATAAGGTACCGTGTCAAGAACATATTGATATGGTCAAAATGATGCTTGGGTGATTGAGAAAGTACATTTATTGAAGACTTTCATTTTAATGAATGCAATGCATTCAACCAAAAAAAAATAATGAGTGTACTTTATCATTCACTCAACACTATTTTGAACGAAAAAATATGCCAATTCGAATACAATTATTATTTTTTCAAAGAATATATATACCGGTTCGATGACCATCATTATTTATGCTGAAAAAATAATCATCATTATTTATGATGAAAAAATAACTTCTTGTAAAATTATTCAGACCACTGTTTAGTTAATTTTGATATGCTATGAATTTATAGTGTCAGAAATAGCAACAAAATAATGAAATTTATATTTGTTATACATATATTTATATATAATTAAGGTTGAGATATAAGTATTATTGTATTAAAATTAATAAAGATGATTTGATCATTTAAAATTAACATACAATTTTATAATCATTTACAAAAGTAAAACCTCCACCCCTTCTGTAAAATTGCCATCAACTCGACAAGATTATTAAATCATAATTTTTAAAAATGTTATTAAACAAA
Source organism: Nephelium lappaceum (assembly GCA_021234005.1). NCBI lineage: Eukaryota > Viridiplantae > Streptophyta > Magnoliopsida > Sapindales > Sapindaceae > Nephelium > Nephelium lappaceum. The sequence goes on from CM038010.1 coordinate 15,377,493, forward strand.
TCTCTTTTATATCAAAATTATTAAATTATCTAATTTTAATAAGTCAAAAGAAATACCAAATAGAATCGTCCCAAGAGAGAAAAGAAATATAGTTTAGAAAAGAGAAATTGATCATGTTTGGAAATCTTAAATATTAAGACCTATTAAGATTTTAATCAAATTAAAACCATATCTAATATTTAAGGGAAAAAAAAATTAAATATCATTTCTGTCTCAAAATATTATGTATCATTCTCTTCAAAAAAAGAAAAATATTATGTATCATTAATTCAGTATAAAAATTTTAATAATAATTTCACTATAATATTTTTGTTGTGAGTTCTTTATCCAATATGTTGTCGACATGCTCACCAAGGACTGTACTAATTACTATGTTAAATAGCCCTGTTGCTTTATCTTCTCTTTGTACTCATGATACCCCATTAGTTCTTCTTATTGGAAGAATCTTGGTCCCACCTTCATTAAGATGGAATCTCCATTCATCAACATAATACACTTATATGATCACTAGTTTTGGCTGCACGTGTCAAGCAAGCGTTCGAATCTGTATTCATTTTTCTTAATAAATAAGTTTCAAAGTTAAAACCAATTATTAATTAAATATTATTTAGAATTTATATTGAATATATATTTAAATTTAATTATTGAATTAATAATATTCTTTTACATAATAATATCATAAATAGTAATTTTAAGTTTAACTATAACTATAACTACACAACGTTTAGTTTAATTATGAGACATAAATAAATAAAGATTCAATATATTTTTATTCTATATATTAATAAAATTTCAAATATTATAAAAATTATATCAAATATTTCGTATTTAGAAGAGGATAATTAAATAAATAAACATAATAAAAAAAAATCTTATTTTCCTTATTTTTATAAAAAAGAGAAGATATATAACTATTCACATAATTAACATCCATAATATCTAAAAACTTCTAATAACTTATTGGATTCTTAAGCTTTAAAATGATTATTTAAAATATCCAAAACAAAAACCTAAATACATTTTGTTAAAGGATACGCTTTACTTGTATATGAACAAAATGAAATATTTTTCATCTTTATTATTATTATTATTATTTTTGGTGAAGTCAAGGTAGACACACTTCAATGCTCTCTTTACCCCACTTTCTGAAACCTTAGATTATCTTTTTCTTGCACAAAGCCATCATATCTTGAATAGTAAAAACTAAAAATGATACCGACAGCTTGGAGACCTTGGTAGTGTCCTCCTATAGCTTCCTCCATATTGACCACTTTATATAGAATAGTTAAAGATAAAATCAGAACTTAATGTCTAAACGATTCAAATGATCAAGCAATAGATAAACAAAAAGGAAGCAAGAAAAACAACATAAAATCTTTTTATATTTACAATCTCCTTCACCTTCAACTTCGCTCCATTCCTGTAAATCTTGAAAGTCGGGACCGTTCTTGTACTCTGGGCTTTTGCTACTGCCAAGATCTCCTCTACATCCACCTTCAATCGATAAAAAACAACACGAAATCACTTATATTTGTATTTTGTTAATAGATTACGTCTATGTTTGCAGATTATAAATTAAAAATGATTGTATTTAATATTTTGGTTTGAGACATAAGCAGTCCGTTCTCAAATATCACAAACTGAATGAAATGGTAGCAAGAACACAATAGATGACAGGATGTGAACATTGTCAAAGAAACTACTTAAACAAGCTAATGAAATTGTTTTAACCTTGATTGTGGAAGATTCGATAGGAGTTCTCAGTGCTTCAAAAGGTGGGTTTTCAATTGCTTTTAAAGATCTGAGGCTGGCAGCATTAGCAAGGATCTTAAATCCATTGTCTGCAATAGTAACAGCCAGCAAACTTCCTTCCTTACTGAACCTCAATCAGGGTAGACTCTAATGAGATTTAAGTCATCATGTAAGTGTAAATATAAAGTTGAGTTCTTAGCAGTAAAGTTACCAAATCAACACTGTAACTCACTGGTAGTCCACCTTCTGCTTATGTGCTGGTTAGAACATCGACACTTTCCATATCCCAAAACTTAATTTGAATTAATTTGACTGTCTTCACCAACAACCAAAAGGCGATTTTGGGTGGTGTCAAATTTTACAACACCTGCAGATTTCTTTGTAAACCTAGCATATGTCCTCTTTATAGTTCATTCACTTTCATTCCATTCAACCAAGAAAAAGTCCCCATCTTTACTCGTTCCACAAGAAAACAATTTGAAGAGGAAAATGAATGTGAAGGCATCAACAGAAAAATTATAAGCAATATTATAGCATCAATATAACGAAAGTTAAGAAACAAGAAAAATAAAATATACTACTATCAAATAATGAAGCATGAGATTTTAAAGTTAACAAATCTTATCAGCTTCCATCAGCACTGTAAAGCATAGTAGTACACCAATGGCCAGAGGCATCGTAGTCAACTCTGGAACCCACATTGTCATACAACTAGGCCTTTATTTTACCATCAATAGCAGTCAAGAAAATGAACTGTAAATACATGAGTTGAATACTTAACCCCACTGAAGTATGACTTTTATAGAATAGCTCAAGGAATTTAATATTATCAATAGATGACAGCAATAGAACAACATCCTACAGCAGTTTCCAGCAATACAATCTAACATCAATGCACTCAACAGGTGTTGGCATCGTTAATACAACTGCATGGTCATCTGTGGTGGGATGGACATGAAGAAAACAGCATTCCAAAAGTTTAAAAAAGAGAATGGAAGAAGGTGACAATCTAACATCTAACACAACCCAGTTACAGAATAAAAGATTCCTCGCTAATTCCTCCATCCTTAAGGATAGAAATAATCATAAAAAGTTGACCATTCAAAGGAAAAATTTTCATAAACAAGTTGCCTCTTGTTCAATAAACAGTATCATAACACACATAAAACCTATTAACAAGCCTTTCGCCATCTTCTAGCATACCTGAATGTTCTCTTTGTGATAAGGGCAGATGGAATAAACTGGTGCCTCATGGCCATTGAAAGTAAATAGTTTCCGTCCATTTAATTCCCAAACCTGTTTCACTTCTTTCAATAGATAATCATAGAAGTGGAAGTGGTCACTTAATCACAAGTTCACAACTTCTCTAAAAGAGAAATTCTATCGCAAACCTTAATCAGCTGGTCATCTCCACAAGTAATCACACATGGTTGTTTGTTTGGATGAGCAAAAGCCAAATCATTCACACCACCAACATGGGCATCGATCTGAAATGCCAAAGAGAAGCAGGTCAAGCTACTATAACAGCTTTGTGCAGCTATGAAAAGAACAAAATATCAACTTACCTGTAAACGCTGACGTAGTTCATTCGAACCAGCATAAGTGTACAATTGAATCAGTTGTTTGGTAAATGCAGCCCCTACAGCAAGAAAAATAATAATTAAGATACAAACTTGGGCGCCTTAGAAAAGAAAGTTAATCTCAGAGGGCACATACCCATAAAATTTCCATCCGGACTCCAAGCAAAACGGCTGATAGAGATTGTTGCATCTTTGACAATGGAAGCCAGCAAAATTTTTTTTCAATTTTTAAACTCTAAAGAAGATTCTCAAACAACAAATACAGGGTATTAAGCAACAGTTAAAAACCTGAAAAGGCAATGAAGCTGGCATATCCCAAACCCTGAATGGTTTTGAAACCAGCCTGTCTCGCATCCCGAGGTCCCAGAGTGTAATCTCACCATTGGTAGAGCCAATTGCTCAAATGCCAATGCATATCATCACATTTTTTATACATACAAGTGAAGACAACACCCATCATGGACCAAAAGATAACATATGCATAACAACACTATATTGCTACATAATAAAAAACTACCCACATAAAACAACTTTTTTCCAACAAATCGAAAAACCAGCAAGTAAACATAAACTTTCCCATCTACATTACAAGTCATTACTCTCATTAAGTAATGCATATCTAGCTCAAACCTATTTCCACAAAAACAGCAGGTAAGTTATCGACATGAACCTAGAGCATTCAATAAGAACCTCATTTATTGAGTTCCATCGCCTGGGTAGCCTTAGCTTTGGCCAAAGGTGTCAACTTGATTTTCACCTTTTCCTTCCCTACTTGAAACCCACTCGTGCCTTTTTTCTTTTTCTTGTCTCCACTATCAACCTAACCACGTAAAATGCCCATAACCAAATCAATACAGGCATCACAATGCACAAATCAAAATAATTGAAGCTAGCTTTTAACTTCATGTCAAAATTGCACGATAGAAAGTAAATAAATTCAAAATTCTATCAAAACCCACCTTCATGATCTTCATCTAGTTCTTCTTCACTTGAAGCTTCTTTTCTTTCTTCTCTTTATCTTTCTTTTCTCCTAATTCACCAGAATCAACACAATCAACACAATCAACGAGCTAAAAAACAGAGAATTTGAATGGACTACAAAATACAATGAACAAAATTGATAAGTGCATACTTTGCAACTCGAACTCGTGCTGTCTTTTACTGCGAGCTAAATCGTTTTTCTTCGACATTGATTTGCTTTTGTGTCAGAGTCTAATGCTGTCTTCTTCTGGTTCGAATTGGAGCGCTAAAACCCCAACTTCACAAAAACAATAACTTCACGCAACAACTGGACTACATCTTAAATCATATTTAAAAAAAAAAAAAACCACTCAAAAACAGAACCACAAACTTTAAAAAGCAGCAAATCTTATCAACACAAATCTGCTAAAACCCATAACCCACCAATAAAAATCAGAACTTTCCCCTCCAAAATACACAAAAACACAAAACTAAACAAACCCAGAAAAATTTAAACACAAAAAAAGACTAAAAACAGTACCGATGAGAACGAGACGGTTGTCAAGTTGAGAAGAGCACTTGAAGCGGCGAAGAAGCTCCGTTATGATATCAACCGACGGCACATCCTCCAACGCCACTGAAGAACTCGCCAGGAAGAGCTAAGAAGACTCAGCTAACCTTTTAAAATCCCATGGCCTCACCATACACCCCGGCCATAGCGATTCAACCACTCTGTGTACCATCAAAGTTTGAGTTGCTCATCTCAGTTCTTTACCCTTCCAATCACTGTTCCTTTTCTTTTCTACATTTGATTACCGTTTCTTTTGAGGACAAAAGAGTCTATTATCAATTATATCAACCTAAATTACTTCTTTACCCTTTCCGTTTCTATCCAGCGCCAAGGTTAAAAGAGAAATTTCCTTTTCAAACAAATTCAGGGGAGTGGAATTGTCACTATTCACAGCCCCTCTTCTCATTTTTATATATAGTTAATAGACTTAACATTTTTATATATAGTTAATAGACTTAAAGATATATATAGATAATATATGAATCGAATTTAAGACGTCTGAATTAAAAATTTATCCCATATAATTACACTCAGTTTTCGTAATATTAACGGAGTATAAGTGTTTTAACTCCAATTTCTTTCACTCTTTCATCACTAAACCATTCATTCAAATCAGCTACACTACACCCATAAAACATTTTTATCTTCAGTCTTCAAGGTTATGATCATAAAAGCTGTCATTTTCTATGATGCGTGATAAAGACGAGAGAAAGCAATAACAGTAACCAAGGTCAAATCTCAAGCCCACAATCCTCGCATTAAAAGTGGTATGACTTTTTAACAATGGAATCGCCTTACTCATTAAGAGGTATCAAATCTAATTACCATATTAATTAAATCCATCTTAATCGCTTTCCATCTTGGGAAAGAAAACAATATAACATTCTAAAAAAAAAACATATCACAACTTCGTGACTTTGGATGAGATTTTGGGACAATAAAATCACATTTGATTTTCGTGTCTTGAGGAAAATCTTCTTACTTTTACTGTAGTCTTCTACCAAATCCAAGTGAAATTGAAATGTATATTATTTTATATCCTTTTATATATCAACTAATTATACATAAATGAAAGTAGATGCTTTTTCTTGAAAGAAAAAAAAAAGTAGAAATATGATTCATTTCATATCTATTTATATTCATATAATATAATCTTTCTCATAATTTGACGATAAGTTTAACTTTGGTACCTTCAAAATGTGATTTGTGACAAATTTGATGAAGTGATATGTAAGTGATTAAAACTGTTTTTGTATCTATTGTACAATATTTAGTAAGACAAAATGAAAGTATATATATTTTTTTATAAAAAAAGGGGCATCCATCCAAAGAAAAAAAAAAATTAATGAAGAGTCTGTACTCTTTAACCTTTAAAATTGAGAAGACACTAGCTCTAAGACTGTATCGGATAAAAAAAATATAAAATGAAAACAATTTTAAGAAGAGAAAATTACATTCTTCTTTTAGGGACCATAATATAGATTATTTTACAGGATAAACTTTTAATAGTTCTGTAAAGGCTAACTTGCACAATTCCCCTGACTTTATCTATAATTACATTCAAACCTGAGATATTAATTTGATTACAGTAACTTTCCCCATAACCATTAACTGACCGCTAAGTCGCTAACAGTCATGAAAACGAAAGTACTTTTTATTTCTTAAATATTCCATTTATTAATTAAACAAATAAATTAAAAGAAAACCCATTTTTCTAAGACCGCTGTTTCTTCAATCAAATTGGGATCAATCCTTCAATCAGATCTGAGGCAATCAAATTCAAAAACATTTATCTTATACAAGTTTCAAGAGCAAATTAATCAAACTGCACAAACAAAAAACAATTAATTGCACAAAAAAAAAAAAAAAATTAAAGAGGTGAAGTAGCTCCATCAGTATTTCATCTCCCCACCAACCCCTTCAGCAATGAGAACAACTCGCCAACGACGAGAGCAAATCAATCTGCAATCCTGACTCCTCCGTTTCCAAACTACCCTCCACAAAAGCCCCATCTCAGGAAATGGATCATCTCTTTTTCAATGAAATCAAGTATATCAGGAGGAATGATTTTGTTGCGATCAAAAATTTCAAATTACGTATTTTTAAATAATAATAATAAGAAGAAGAAAATTACGGGCCTCTGACCTATAAATTGGATTGGAGAGCTCGGCTACGCTATTAATGGTTGGGCCCAATTTGATTCGAAGTGGACCTTCGAACCTTCATCATGGACTTGGTCCATTTGGTTCACCCAAACAAGGCACACACAAAAGGTGGGCCCCAATACTACATTCTAAAACACTTCAAATATATTGAGAGATAATACTTTTGTTTAATTGACTAGACCATGAGTAAAATTAATGTGTATCAATATATAAACAATTTAATGAAAATGTCCTGTCGTGCAAAAATTTGGATACTTGTTGGTTCATAATTAGAATCTCTACAAATATTATTGAACAATATAATATGGTTTTAATTGTTTTCTTGTTATTTTTCTCTACTCTTAGTGAGGATTAAGGTTTAATAATTTAGTTTATCCAAGTATATTAACAGTATACAAGGGCTTTCCGTTCATTAATGAAACCTATTTCTCACTGAGATTAGCTTATTAAGTTTGATGCACATAATTTGACTGAATTATATACTAAAATAGATGATTTTTTGTTCGAGTGAGAAATTTTATTAAGAAAGGACAAAAAAAAGAGTACCGAGCAACTACTGTCTAACCTCTCAATTGATAATAAAAACCAGTGAAATGTAACAAAACTTCAACACTTTATATATATATATATATATATAAGTACTTTTAAAATAAGAGCTTCCTAACTTTGTAAGTTAAGGAAAACTGATCAAATTCATTCATTTCATTCTCTCTCCGAAAAACAAATTATTTTTTCTATTTGATTTAAATACAATTCATGAATTTAATTGGTTTTTCTTAACTTTTTAAAGTTAGAGAATCTTCATTTTAAAATAACTATATGTACATACAGATATATATATATATATGTTAGGAAAATTCGTCTCTCAAAACCTCTTCTTTAAAAAAAATTTGCCTCTTGTAAGAATATCAGAAATAATAGAGAAATAAAATAGAAAATAATAACAATCACCAAAACACAAGAATTTTCATGGAAAACTCCAAAACATGAGAAAAAACCATGACCCTCAGAAAGAAATACATTATATGAAAAATTGTTACAATCATATAAACTATTTTTTCACATCCCACGACCCCAATACACCCACACTCTCTAAAGCATATATCAACTCACACCTTCTGACGCGACCCGACCCGGATATCTCTAGCTCTGATCCGGTAGGTCACGCGGGGCACCCCAACGGATCCCTTTAAGACTCGACTCGTCTAGCTAAGCAAAACCCGTGGAGCGAACCCTAAACTCTCTGATACTTTCTGAAACGTCATTGGGTTGGTTTTCTTTAAAATTTGAAAACGCAAAGGAAATTTTTTTTTTTTAATTTTAAATTCATTTTCGAAACTTATTTTTCTAACAAAATTTCAGCAGCATAACGACTGCATTTTTTACGTTCCAGAAAACCTGTTTACAGAAAAACAATACTTCGACTAAAATTTATCACCAACCCAACTTCCAGTTGCCCATAGGCCTCAATCATGTATTTGATTTTCAAATCAACTCAATAAAATCCAAACACAATTTAATAAAACACATTTAGTCAAAAACAATTTAAAAACATTTATGAGCGAATAATTACAAATCATTTATACACTTTTTAAAAGATATTTACATGAAAATATAATTGATGAAACAAAATGGGCTGCTCAAATGATGTCATGTCGCGCTAGCTTGCCCGCTGGAGGTGATACTGCTTCTCGGTTAACTGCTGAGAGTACCTGAGGAGGTTTTTATATAAAACAGAAAAATATAATGAGCTAGAAGCTCAGTGAGTGATAATCTTTCTTTTCTTTAAAAATCTGATTTTCTAAACTTTCTCCTCTAAAAACGTTTGAAAACTATTCTCTGTTTCTAAAACGTTTCAAGCTTAAATCTCTTAAATATCAACTTAAATAAGAGAATTTATATATAAACATAGGCTTACTTTTAAACTCAAAACTTATAACTGTAAATCATAAATAACTTGAATAATAATTTTAAAACTTCTTTTCTCTCAAATATGTCTTTCTTTTTAAAACTGTTTCTTGATATCTGTCAAAATTATTATAGTACCCCTAAGTCTATGCTCTTACGGCTATGTGCGGAATTGCCCAGCACTAACCATAGCTCGCCTGCTCTGAGACATCTTGCGGCTATGTGCGGACTTGCCCAGCTCTAACCATAGCTCACGAAATACTACCCCACATCAGTAATGGCGACTCGACTGACAGACTCAGACACTTATCTCCTCAGGTTAGTGACTTACCCCTACCCAGGACTGTGCCAACTGATGTAGGATAGACTGGCCGCGTCTAAACTGGTCTGGAATCTCTAAGGGTATACTTATGGGTTTGAAAACACTTTCCTTTTCTGCTTTAGCTTTCTGGTGCAAAAGCACAAATCTTTTTTCTGGGTGTATAAAACACCAAAATCTGATTTCTGAGTGCAATAAGCACTAAAACTCGTTTTCTGAATGCATTAAACACTAAATATTTTTTGTAAGTGCAAAAGCACAAAATAACATCATTTCAAGTTCTAAATTCATGCTAATATCCATGGATTTAAAATAAACTTAAACAGTTACTTATTAAATCAAATTTAATAATTTGAAATACTTTAAAATCTTTAAATAAAACTCACTCACAAAACTGATGACTGAAAATGGCGTGTGCGGAGCCCCTACTCCTCTCGCCTCGATCCTCGAGCACCCTCGTCACCTACACAATATATGGAAACGTAAATTTTCATTCGCGTCAACTTTTGGAAACTCAAAATTGCCAAATTATACAATCGCCCTTTGAACTTATTTATCGCGCGATTTGTTTTATCTTTAACTTTTCACCACTTTCTTGGGCTCCTAAGCTCCCAATAAATGTAAATCCACTTATTTTTCAACTCATTTCTACTCAAAATCAACCAACAATGAATCGCGATAAATCTACTTCAAAGTCAACTCAATCATCAACTAAATCATCAACTCTAACTTTAACAACTTACCCGATTTTGTTCCCACAAAATCATTCTATTCCTCTACGCTTTGAGCTCGATTTGGGGCTGGATCTCCTATCTTTTTCTTCTCCTCCGCGCGGCCTCCTTCTTCTCGCCAATCTCACTTCGCGACACTGTTTCGAGCTTGGTTTCGAGCTGAAAATGGCATTGATTAGAGCTGGTTTGAGCTGAGTTTTCTTCTCCTATTTCTCCTTTCTTCCTCCCTCGTTCTCTCCCTCTCGATCTACCTCTGTTTCGCCGTCGATTCTATCGTCGATCACGTCTGATCTGGGGTCTATCTCGCCTGCCGTTCCTGGTTTGCTTCGGTTTGTCTTGGTCAGCTTCGGTTCGTGCGTGGGTCATGCATTATTCGTCGAGCTCCTCCGTCGACCGGCTGAGCTGATGGTCGGCGTCTTGGTTGTCTAGTTCGCGTGCGACAAGGTCTAGTTCGCTTGATTGGCAACTTCTGCGGCTGGGCTTGGTTGCTTCGCGGCTGGTCTATGGCAGCTCGAGCTGGTTCTGCATGCGGGTTGGACGAGCGACGGTGGCTGGTTCGTCGTCGGTGGCAAGATCTTCTTCCTCTCTTCTTATTCTTCTTATTCTCTTCTTCTTTCTTCTTTCTTCTTTTCTTCTTTTTTTGATTCGGCTTTGTGTTAACTGTCGTTGGTTTTACTTTTGTGATTCAATGCAACTTTTGGCTTCATGATTTCCTCCCCAAACAACTCTAAAAATGACGGTCACGTCCCTTAAAAATTTCAGTCTCCTCTCTTGACTTTTAGCTTAATTTCACTTTAACCACAATTATTAAATATTATCTTCGATTTAGTTTCTTATCACCTTAAATTATTACTCGATTTCATTCACCATTTTACCCTTCCGTTTAATCTCCAATCGAGTTTAAATCGATTTCTAAGGGTTCCCTATGCCCTTGGGCACTTCTATGAACCATTTAGGGTCTCTAATAATTATTTAGGGACTGCTTCCGGAGAGATCCGTAAAATTACACTAGAGGGCTTACACCTTCCTACACTCTAAAATAATAAGAACAAAAAAAGAATTTAAGTAGAGTCAAAAACAATGTTTAAAGTGTCCTTAACTGTGGCGATTTGAAACCAAAACTTTGAACTCCTTTTATAGCCTTCAAGATTCATTCTCCTTTGTTTTATTTCAGATGTGGGATTGACTCCATTTTTATTTTTGCCTTTTGTTTCCGATGTGGGATTGACTTTACTTTTATTTTTGCCAATTTCCTAACAAACTCCACCTTAACAAAATAAAAGAAACATTCGCTACAACTACGGTGCAATCATTGTCTATACCAACAATCATAATTTTCAACCCAGAAAACAATTATACTTCATCGTAAAAGAGTACACTCACTTAGAATTATCATATTCCAAGAATTTCACTTCGCCACATGTCGAAAAACCTGCTAAAAATTTATGGTGTAACTTTCACATTTGACTTTACCAGAAGTTCAACAGCTATCGACATACATTCCACCACACACCTTGCATTAATGCCAAACCAATGCCCGTGTGCAATTGTGAATCCGCTAACAACACATCATCTTCCATGGCAACGCAGACATACCATGAGGATATACTTCTCACTTCTCAAAGGAAATCACATTCTCCTATGAGGGAGACATTGTTAGCTTCTACCTTGGAGCTTTTTGCCGAATCCGCTCCACTTTGACAATTTTTCTTAACGTGCCCAGATTGTCAACACCCCCAGCAAATTATATTCTTCCCGGAGTTCTTCTTCTTCTAGTTGCTCTTATTTCTAGTTACTAACATTGTGTCTGCTGATGAAGTGCGATCTCCACTTTTCAACCATCTCTCATCAGAAAGGAGTTTATCGGTAACTTCTACAAATTTCAGAATCTCTTTCCCATATATCAAAATAGGTTTTATGTGCTCATAGAAAGGTGGAAGAGACAAGATGAGCTTTAATGCTTTATCCTCATCTTCAATTTTAACTCCAATAGCCTCCAATTCAAAAACAATGTCATTGAGAACACTCAAGTGATCTGAGATTTTCATAGCTTCATCCATACGCAGAGTATGAAAGTGTTCCTTTAGATACAACCGATTTGAGATGCCCTTTGTTTGATACAACTCTTCAAGCTTTTCCCAAAGTTCATTGGCTGTTGATATTCCATGTATGTTTGCAAGAATATTCTTGGCCAAACACAGACGAATTGCACTTGCGACTCTCAAATCTAGATCTTTCCAATTTTCATTGCTCATACTAGACTTGCCAGAATCTTTATCTTCACTGGAATCTTCGTTAAGAACAGAGTTTGGTTTCTTCTTTAACGCCTTGTGTAATCTGAATTGTATCAGCACATCTTTGACTTGTATTTGCCACAAGCCGAAATTGATCTTTCCATCAAATTTCTCCACATCAAACCTCATAGGGCTTGAAAACTTTGACATAACTGTATACTGGAATAATACACTCATAGTCCGTGAACAATACACCAGGTAAGTTCACAGAAAAGAGAGGTCGGTCATAATGGACATAGTTAAATATCAAGTCTTTCCTAGCCAGAACCTTCCCTAGACATGCACTTTCACACCACCACACTTATTCCAACAACAAAGAACAATTCTTTTCTAATGTAGAAGATCAGACAATGCTGCAACTACAGAGCATACTAAGAATTTTCTAAAACATCTAATATCTTACCAACCAGACAACCAGGCTCTGCTACTACTTGTTGGGAAAATTCGACTCTCAAAACCTCTTCTTTAAAAAAAAAATTGTCTCCTGTAAGAATATCAGAAATAATAGAGAAATAAAATAGAAAATAATAACAATCACCACAACATAAGAATTTACATGGAAAACTCCAAAACAGGAGAAAAAAACCACGGCCCTCAGAAATAAATTCCCTATGTGAAAAATTATTACAATCACATAGACTATTTTCTCACATCCCACGACCCCAATACACCCACACTTTCCAAAGCATACATTAACTCACACCTTTCTACACTTTAAAATAATAAGAATAAGAAAGGAATTAAGTAAAGCAAAAAACAATGTTTAAAGTGTCTTTGACTGAGGCGATGTGAAACTAAAATCTTAAGCTCATTTTATAGCTTTCAAAACTCATTTGCCCTTGTTTTTTTTCAAATGTAAGATTGACTTCACTTTTATTTTTGTCTTTTGTTTCCAATGTGGGATTGACTTCACTTTTATTTTTGTCAATTTTCTAACAATATATATATTTTCTTTACAATGCACGATGATATAGCAAATTTAGTTTTATAGTTATCAATCATTAGATTCATTTACATTCTTTTGTTTTGACTTAGTCAACAGTTACTCATGCTTAATCAATAGTTCACATGTATATAATACACTTAATTAATTTCAATTCGCTCTAAAGTGAAAACTATTTTTAGTCATTTTCTCTTCAATGTGCACTTATAGTATAAGAATTTAGGTTTCTTAACTATTAATTGTTAGATTCATTTACTTTTATTTACTTTGATTTAATCAATATCTATTTGTGTTCAATCAACAACCCGCAAATCATGCATGAACTTTACTAAACTCAATACATGCTAGCAAGACAAGGATTTTTGGAGGCCAAAAGGAACATATATTTATTTTTTCTTGAAATGATATATATTTTTAATTTTTAACTTAATGCAAATCAAATAAATTAATATTCAAAAACTAACTTACTAAAATCAAACTTAAATTTTTACTATAATGGAATGATTTAAATTAAATAAAATTATAAATATAAACAAACACCAGTTTTATCAATTAAATAAAAATTATAAATTAGATACAATGTCTATTTTTTTATTTTTTTTTTCTTAAAAAAACTAAGTTAAGTTTTTATTAACTAATTATAATTTTAAGGCAATTTTTGTTTTATATTGACCACAATATACTCCGATCTAAGGATTTTTATTTTTAAAGATGATATCAAACGATTTAGAGGTCTATCAAGACCTATCAAAATCAAATATTGAATTTCATTTTTCGGATCACTTAACCTAGTTCATTTTAATCTAATCATACAAGTGACATATATGTCAATTTAGAGTTATCTCCTTCCTTTCTTATTAACTTGAAAATATTTTTATTTAGTAACATAAACATTGGAAAATTCAATCCTTAATAAACATAGATGGAACGAAATCATTATTATTACTTCCCGCGTTTCCAAACATTGTATTGGATTTGAAACACTTCATGATATCCACACGGAATGTGAGTGGAATGTGTTTCTGACATTTGAAGTCAAAAACATATTTTGTAAGTGAATAGACACCATAGCAATTTCAGTATACTCATCACCATGTGTACTAACACAAGCCATATGTTAGAAACACTTATCTCGTTGTCACTGTATACTAAACGTAGTCATTCTCAGTTATAGGTTTTTTATAGGGAGAAATCTAAAAAACCCCCTGAAAACAAAAATAATATCAATTTACCCCATCTTTTGAAAATATTAGCCAAAAAAAACCCCTACCGTATGCCAAAGGCGATTTCCATCCAGATTTTTAGTGGTTTTGTGGTAAAAACATTAAAAGCCCAAAATACCCTTGTGAATTTGAAAAAAAATTAAAAATTTAAATAAAAGCTAAATAATTTAAATTTAAATAAAAATTAATTAATTAAATTTAAATGAAATTTACATAAAAAAATCCAATCCCAGATTGGATCTGCACCGTCCATCAATTACCATGGACGGTGGAGATCTAATCTGGATTGGATCTCCATCGAATGTCTTAACACCAACATTTTCCAGTTCAATCTTTAATTCAACTTCAACTTCAATCACCAGTTCAACTTCAACATCAAACACACTATCATCATCATCAACAACACACAAAGATCACAACACACATAAAAAAAAAAAAAAAGTGCCCAGATCCGCACCGCCACACTGCCTAGAGCCACTCCGATCTCTACCTCCGCACACTCCACTCCGATCACTGCCCAGATCCACTCCGATCTCTACCTCCGCACCGCCACACCACTTGACGCAACGGCACATGGCTCCATTCCTCGCCGTCCTCTCCATCTCCTCCACGAATCGGACTCGGCAATGGCGTAAAAGGAGGGCGACAACGATGGGTTTGGGTTTTTGAATGGTAATGGTGGTTGGGTGAGATGAGAGAGAGAGTAATGGTATAGAGAGAGAGAAAGAGTAATGGCGATGACAGGGGGGGAGACGGGGGGCGCCGCGGCTGTGAGAGAGAGAGAGAGGGTGAGAGAGTGTCTGAGAGAGAGGGGGGGGGGGGGGGGGGGGAGCGGGGGGGGCCGTGTCTGTGAGAGAGAGGGAGGGTGGGGCGGCGAGGGGGAGGGGGAGGCGGGGGGGCGCCGCGGCTGTGAGAGAGAGAGAGAGGGTGAGAGAGTGTTTGAGAGCGAGTGGGGGGGGGGGGGGGGGGGGGGGGGGGAGGGGGGGGGGCCGCGGGCGGCGGCGTCTGTGAGAGGGTGAGAGAGTGTTTTTTATTTTTTTTCTTTTAATTTATTTTCAATTGTTTTTATTTATTTTCAAAATTTTTATGATTTTTTTTTTATTTCACACGTGTCACATTCTGAGTGGTCCAGCTGGAATCCATTTATGGATTCAATCTTCAATGACCTTTTTACCCTTAGATTTCACAGAACCGCTATTTTGTTGACTGAGTTAGTATTCCAATTAACGGTTGGGTTTTTTTTGGCTAATATTTTTAAAACCAGTGGTGGTTTGATATTATTTTAATTTTTAGGGGGTAAATTGATAATATCCCTTTTTTATATAATAAAGGGCAAATTGCACAAACCTCCCCTAAGGTTTGATGAAATTGCACAAAAATGACGAAGTTTGGGTAACTCGCACGGACACTACCTGAGGTTTTAAAAACTCTACACAAACTTCTCTTACCGTCAGTCAACTACGGTTAAATTCTGACGGTCAACGGTCAAAAATATAAAAAGACAAATATACCCTTTAGGTCAAACTTAAAGTCAATATTTTATTTTTTTAAAATTTAAAATTAATAAAAAATCTTTTTAATTTGATTAAAAAAAAAAAAGTTTAAAAAATATATTTTTTTTGGGTAAATTGCACAAACCTCCCCTGAGGTTTGGCAAAATTGCACAAATATTACGATGTTTCGGTAACTCGCACGGACACTACCTGAGGTTTCAAAAACTCTGCACGAACCTCCCCTATCGTCAGTCAACAACCGTTAAATCATCATAGTCAATGGTGAAAAATATAAAAAGACTAAAATACCCGTCAATAGCATTTAAAATTAATATATTATACATTTTTTAATTAAATTTAAAAATAAAAGATAAAAAATTTAAAAAGCCAAAAAAAAAAAAAAAAACTGGTCTCCCAGGAGACCGACCATCTCCATTGCTGGAGACGGCGGCGTCTTCAGCGATGGAGACGGCCGACGCCGTTTCCAGTGATGGAGAAGATCTCCATCGTTGGAGGCATTCCAGCGATGGAGACCGATCTCCATCGCTAGAGACATATCCAATCTCCATCGCTGGAGTACGTCGCCATCGTTGGAGACTCCAGCGATGGAGAGACTGATCTCCATCGCTGGAT
Source organism: Nephelium lappaceum (assembly GCA_021234005.1). Classification (NCBI taxonomy): domain Eukaryota; kingdom Viridiplantae; phylum Streptophyta; class Magnoliopsida; order Sapindales; family Sapindaceae; genus Nephelium; species Nephelium lappaceum. Next base: position 15,394,065 of record CM038010.1, read on the forward strand.
ACTCCAGCAATGGAGTATCCAGCGATCTCCATCACTGGAGTCTTCAGCGATGGAGATCGAGCGATCTCCATCACTGGAGTCTTCAGAGATGGAGATCGATCTCCATCGCTTGTACTCCAGCGATTGAGACGGGTCTCTATCGCTGGAATATCCAGCGATGGAGACGGGAGTCTCCAGCGATGGAGATCGGTCTCCATTGCTGGAAGGACTCCAGCGATAGAGATCGTCTCCATCGCTAGAGACGGCGTCGGCCATCTCCATCGTTGGAGTCTTCAGCGATGGAGATCGAGCGATCTCCATCACTGGAGTCTTCAGCGATGGAGATCGATCTCCATCGCTTGTACTCCAGCGATTGAGACGGGTCTCCATCGCTGGAATATCCAACGATGGAGACGGGAGTATCCAGCGATGGAGATCGGTCTCTATTGCTGGAATGACTCCAGCGATAGAGATCGTCTCCATCGCTAGAGACGGCGTCGGCCATCTCCATCGCTGGAGATGCTGCCGTCTCCAGCGATGGAGACGGTCGGTCTCTTGGGAGACCAGATCTGGTCTCCCATGGAGACCATTTTTTTTTTTTTTTTTGACTTTTTTAATTTTTTATCTTTTATTTTTAAATTTAATTAAAAAATATATAATATATTAATTTTAAATGTTATTGAAGGGTATTTTAGTCTTTTTATACTTTTAATCATTGACTATGACGATTTAACGGTTGTTGACTGACGACAGGGGAGGTTCATGCAGAGTTTTTGAAACCTCAGGTAGTGTCTGTGTGAGTTACCGAAACATCGTAATATTTGTGCAATTTCGCCAAACCTCAGGGGAGGTTTATGCAATTTGCCCTATATTTTTTAAAGGAGCTGGTTTCCATGGGAGACCAAGGTCTCCCATGGAGACCAAATCCTTGTCTCCGGCAATGGAGACCAATTTCATGGTCTCCATCGCCGGAGACCAGTCTGGTCTCCAACTGGAGACGGTGGTCTCCAGCGTAGGAGACCACCGTCTCCAGCGTTGGAGACCATTTTATCTGGTCTCCAGCACGCTGGAGACCTGATGAATTGGTCTCCAGAGCGCTGGAGACCAGAATATTTTTTGGTCTCTAGCCAGAGACCAAACTGGTCTTCGGCGGAGACCAGACAACTGGTCTCCATGGGAGAGGAGACCAGTGGTCTCCATGCGCATCTCCAACTCCATTGTTGGAGACGCACCTGGAGACCAGCGGTCTCCGGCGATGGAGACCACTGGTCTCTTGGCATCCATGGCGATGGAGGTCGACGGAGACCATTGGTCTCCAGGTCTCCCTCGAGAGAGACCAGATCTGGTCTCCGGCGATGGAGACCAGATCGCCGGAGACCAGATCTGGTCTCCAAAGGGTATATTTTTTTAAAAAAAAAAATTTCGTGAACTTTAAGTTTTTTTATTTGAGTGATATTTGGTTTGATGATGATGAATGATTTTGATGATGTTGGTTTGAAGAAAATGATGGAGATGATGATTTTGCTGAAAAATAAGAGATGGATGATAAAAATGATGAAATGGAGAAGAGGAAGAGGAAGATGATGATGGAGAGGTAGAAGATGAAGATTTTTTTTTAGGGTATAAATATTATATTATTATTTTATTAATTAAAAATATATTTTTTTAATTTTTTTTGTTTATTTATTAATTAAATTAATATATATTAATTTAAAATATTTATAACGTGTGTATTGACCATTTTACCCTTGATAATTTTGATTTGACATAAGTTGACTAATGGTTGACTAACAGTAGGGGAGGTTTGTGTTGAGTTTTTGAAACCTCAAGGGAGGTTAGTGTAGGTTACGCAAACATCGTCATTTTTGTGCAATTTCTTCAAACCTCAGGGGGGTTTGTGCAATTTGCCCTATAATAAAACATAAGGACTATGCAGAAGTCTTATTACACAAATCACGTTCACATCTGTAACTATTTTTTTTCTCAAACAAAGTGAAAAAAACGTAATCTTCAGCGGAGATTCAATGTCTGCGTACACATGGTGAAGTTAAAAACACAAAGTAGTTAGCATAACGTTTCTCGTGTGCAAATTATCGTCAGCAATATTTCATGTTTAACATCGATTTGTTGCCTAGCTATGATTGACCAGAGACAGAAAAATTGTCATGAATGGACCAAATTGATTAGGAGGAGGAGAAGCATAGTTGGCCAAACGTGACCACATAAATCACATTCACATCTGTAACTATTTCTTTTTTCTCAAACGACGAAAAAACAACGCAATCTTCTACGGAGATTCAATTTCTGCATACACATGGTGAAGTTAAAAACACAAAGTACGTAGTTAGCATAACGTTTCTCGTGAGCAAATTATCGTCAGCAATATTGCATGTTTAACATCAATTTGTTGCCTAGCTATGATTGACCAGAGACAGAAAAATTGTCATGAATGTACCAAATTGATTAGAAGGAGGAGAAGCACAGTTGGCCACACGTGACCACATAAATCACATTCACATCTGTAACTATATATATATATATATATTTTTTTTTTTTATCAAACGAAGAAAAAACAACATATCTTTTACGGAGATTCAATTTCTGCGTACACATGGTGAAGTTAAAAACACAAAGTACGTAGTTAGCATAACGTTTCTCGTGTGCAAATTATCGTCAGCAATATTGCATTTTTAACATCAATTTGTTGCCTTGCTATGATTGACCACAGACAGAAAAGTTGTCATGAATGGACCAAATTGATTAGAAGGTGGAGAAGCACAGTTGGCCAAACGTGACCACATATAATGCAATAAAAAGTCATTGCGGTACTTTTCAAACAAATTTGGAACTTGAATTTCTTGATGCGAGGATTCCTAGAAAGCGAAATGTGTTGAAACTTCAACCACAGTCTTTAAAGCTTTTCTACAATAATTAAAGTATGCATTCAGAATTCACTAACTTCACAGATTATGCAGTTTGACATTGACTCATTGTGCAAGTTGGATGAATGCTTAATCACAAACGTAATTATCAATCTAGATCCTATGAATACTTTTTCGCTTTGAAAATAACTATTTTGTTAGAATTGTGCCACTACGATTTAATCCTTGTTCATATTGAAAAAGAGTCCTTTTAAAAGAAAATTTATGTATATTTTTCATTACTGTTGTTCCAATTAAATTGATTCTCTCACGAGTTTATCTGAATTATTTAAAAAAAATATTAATTATGAGTGCGTAAACCTCTATTAATAACTAGTGTTTCTTCTTTCTTTATTCTCTTTTGTTTACAACCATTGCTACTACAATTTTATACCGTTGATCATAAAATAAATGAAGAATTATTAAATAAACCCGTAAGTTTTGTTTAACGTCAACTATTTTATGATATTTGCTAAAGTGATTAATATTTTTCCTAATATTCTAAAATTGTACCAAGTTCCTCCCCCTATTAAACTTCAACCAAACAAACCTAAAGCAAAAAAGGCATCTTAGTCTCTAATAACCTTGTAAAAACAAATTTAAATAAAATTAAAAACTAAAATAATGAATTAAAAAAGACTACATAACAAAAAAAATATGGATAATATATGATAAGTTTCTATTAAAACAAAGAAAAGAAATCCACCTCTATTACTAGTAGAGTTAAAGAGTTGTCTCTTTTGATGAAGATTGCTGAGGAATAAGTATATCACTATAAATTGGCATAGGAAGAAGGGTTTCGAAGATATTAGCTGAAGGTTTTTGAGAATACCCTCTCTATGTTTTTAGTTTTTGTTAATGATGTTAATGGTTTACCCCAAAAAATCGGGTTGAAGGTTGAAGTTTAATTGAATATTTTATATCAATTTAAAATTATAAAATATACACAAGGGTAATTTAGACTTCTTACTTGGATAAGATGGTTTATGGTTAGTTCAAACCATTGACCGCTAATTGTAGGAGTGTTTGTTAGTTTCAGCAAAAGTTGAATATGAGTACAATTAGACCTAATACCAGGGATACTGTGCAATTTATCCATTTGTTTATTATTAAAGAAAAGGAACGACACTGGCTTGATTATCTTTTGATGACCTACGTGTAGGGCATGATCTCAGCCTTCGAGCTAAAATCAAAGCATCTTTTGTGTTTCCTAACCAAAAATTATCATAAGTTATAAACACAAAAAAACAAAAACAAAAAAACAAAAAAAACAAACAAACAAACAAAAGTTATAGACTCATGAAAATGACACTGGTATCAGATACCAAATTCGTGAAACTCGACTTAATCCTTTAATGGGGGACAATAAAATACAACAAAAGCATTGAACCTAAATTCCATTTATTGGGGTATCATCTGTTATTTACAATAATATAATAACCAAGTATGATGTCTATAATTTTATTGTAAAATTATTATTGAAAATTTGAAATTATCATTTACGCTTAGAATTAGGAATAAGATTGTAATTCTTATTAATTATTACATGCTTATTAATTAGGTGCTTTGTGTGTGTGTATATATATATATATATATAAGATAATCGAGATCGAGCGGGATAGAACATTGATGATGCAACCAGAATAGCAGCTCTCATATGATATGGCAGAGAGAAGCAGAATAAAATATTAATGGTACGATCCAAAAAGCAGCTCCCTGAAAGAGAGTAACACATGTATAAGTGGAGAAGTGGTCCACACAAAGGTAGAAAGAAAATCAGCCATATTTGTGGTAAGAGAGTGTCAAACCATGATCTCCCAAGAGACCATAGTGGGCCAGCAGTACACCGCAAGCCAGTTGACTCCATATCTAATATTTACAATAACATATTTAGAGGTTTTGTTTGAATGGAATATATATATATATATATATATATATATATTAACTGCTTTGAATGGAATATTACTCTAGATTAAAGTGTCAAATAGAAGCTAAGCGCGAAAATTCTACAAAGTTAAAAGATTAATATACTGTTTTAGGCAAAAGGTGTAAATATATATATCTCCTTTGTCTAAAAGGGAAATAATGGAGGATATTATGACACAAAATAAGTTGTATCAATCAATAATAATTTTTTTTTGAAGGGAACTGGAAATACATTAAACCTAACGAGAAAATATAATCGATGCTAACAGCCTCCTAGAACAAATCTCCTTTAGAGGAGAAAGCCAAAGAAGTCATGCGATGTGCCGCCGTATTTCCTTTATGGGAAATAGCAAGACACTCATAATTGTCTACCTCTTTACACAAGGCCACAACATTATCTCTAAGAAAACTAGAAACACCATTAACGAGGATTACTCAAATGGATATCAAGGATCAATTGTCTAGCATCAGTTTCTGCTATTGAAAGCATGAGGCCAAGTTTATGGGTTAGAAGTAAACCCTCCCGAAGAGCCAACTAATAACAATTATGTTAGGATTTTTTACAACAAAAAATTGTAATAAATTAAGAACATATGTAATATATTTTTTACTTTCAAAAGTGGCTCAAATTTAGGACATTATAAGATTGAATGAATACTCTCTATTATCAAGTAAATATATATATATATATATATTAGAGTAATAAATAAAATTTGTCTATTTGAATTTTATTATGAGACGTGTAGTAGAACTCAGTTTTTATTAACAAATAACTATAATTCTGTAGACATCACTTCTTGGTACTGGTGTTTGTGTGCTTGATCATTCATCTAATAGGATAGTTGTTCAATTTCTATTAACTGTATTTTATAAGCTTTTGCCTATAATTTTCTCTTTAAATAGATATCTAGACCGCATAATGTGTGCTTAATCTCTTTAATTTTTAGATTTTAAATAAACCTCTAACCTATTTCACATCATATAAAAAAAAAAAAAAAGTTAATTTTGTTTTTGAAACTAGTCAACGTATAATTCAAACTTATATATGGCAAGTTGAGTACATCGATATCCTTAAACTTTGAAGCATGTATAACTCTGTTTTCTTTCTTTTTTTTTTAAAAAAAAAAAAAATACCTCCAATTTTTCTACCAAGAAGACTGACGGTACTGAGATTCAGAGACAAAAAAAAGTTAGCAAGCAGAGATGTTCAACGTGTCGGATCTCACCTACATATCCATCCCCAGCCCAGTAGCTTCGGCATGCGACTAAATGAAGAGGTGTCAGGCTTTTTGTGAAGGCCAGTACTGTGGTCCAGAATGAAATCATGAAACTTGAGGAACTTATTGGGATCCTCCCTGTCTATTGTTGTTTGCTTGTTTGGTGACAGTAATACTGTATCATGAGGCTTTGTTGCAACAGACGTCAGGGGTTCAAGTTGGGTTCGCGGATAAAATTTAACGTAGTCACAAAGTAGACAACTCAACTAGTCAGGATTTCCCTTCAGAAAAAAAGCTAGTTAGATTACTTATAGTTAAGATATATAAATTATAAAATTGTATGAAGCCCAACAAGATGAAAAAAAATCAGGCTATAAAGTTGAAATATAAGAGAATGATATATATATATATATATATATATCACTTAATGTTACAACCTAATTAAAAGGATAGTATTTTATAAATTTTCACACTTTTTTTTTTTTGAGAGAATAAATTTTTACACTTTGACTGCCTCTGAAATCCAAATATTTTTAACACAAATGGTCTCTTCAATTTAATTTTCTAGCTCTACCCCTGTATGTACATCAATATAATTCTATTAGATGGATGGATTATTATATGAATCTCAAATTCTAATAGATGGTTGAAGAATACACGTAAGTCGTAACATGATCACCCTCTAAACGTGGATGCGAAATCCAATCAGGTCTAACATCTCACAGATAGGATAAGTACCGTTACTGATGAAACGTATCCAACGGCCGAACTCCAAAATATGGTAATTGAACAATGAGGATGTCAATGCAGACTTAACCCGTTCATTTGCTGCCTCGTGTGATTCCTGATTTGATTGATTAATCCAAATTGAACAACCAAGTCACATCAAGAAAATGAAATAAAACATGAAAAATTGAGCATCCTAGGATACCATGTCTAATAAGCTAATCCTATACTAATTTTATGTGTATTACATGCATGTAGTGGGTGAATTCTACAGTATGTTGACTTTGAATGGGCCTCGTCAGTCAATTTCCTTGGGACCTAGCAACCAGTGCCCTGCAGAAACCAAACAAAGAGAACGCAGGTGATATTGACACCGGTAGGGTGCCGGCCAAAGACACTCTGACGCTCAAGTCAGTAAACTGATCGTATAATATGAGAATGCAGTAATTGTAAAGCGTCGTCAGACTGGGGGGAGTGTGCCGGAAACAAAAAAAAAACGATAGAACGAAAAAGTGGATGGAGTAAGAACATTAAAATATTAAATATCAGTGAGCAAATCTCGTACAATAGAACAATGTAAGTAAACCGCGAATAATACACCAGGTAAGTTCCCGGGGAAAGAGAGGTTGGTCACAATGGACTTAGTTAAATACCAAGTCTTTCCTAACTAGAATCTTTCCTAGCTAGAATCTTTCCTAGACATGCACCTCCACGCCATTACACTAACTCTATCACACAGGAACTCTAAATCTAGAGTAAAAGAATGAAGACACAAGAGAGGAAAGTGAGAAACCTCAAGTAGCTTGCAAGAAGTGAGCAAGTGAGGCGGGATGGATTTTGGCTTCAAATGAAGCCTCTATTTATAGGTGGAAAATGTGTCATGAACACTTATTATATAATAAATGCAATGTCCGCTACAAAATAAATGTTATGGTTAATGATATGTCGGTTACAGAATAAATATCATAGTTAATGATATGTCGGTTACAGAATAAATACTACAGTTAATGATATGTCGGTTACAAAGTTAATGTAACTTCTGTTACAATTAATTTAAACCTCATTCATTAAGAGCAATCAATTCCTATTTAAAGAAATAAACCTTGTTTGGTCTGGATCAACCAAGTTGTTGGACTATCCTCTTGTAACATGCATTGGGCTATTAACCTGGATCGATCAACGTACTGGATCAATTTATGACATTAAGATTTGGGCTTTCATTTTGAACCGGGAAATTTTTGGCCACTATAATGTACACGCGTGACACTTGATTCTCGACCAAACTACTTGAATTCTAACAAAATTATTAAGAGGGAACGTGTAAAAATATGGGCAATGCGGACCCATCGATTAATATTAAATAACACTTTAATAAAATAATATTAAAAATAATAAAAATTATAGTAGTTAAATATTAAATTTTCTTTTTGGTTAAATTTTATGTAATCTCCGTTAGTTTTAAAATAACTAAAAATAAAAATAAATAATATATTTAATTAAATATATATAATTTTATAATTTAAAAATCATTTATAAAACATAAGCAAAAAATGAAATTATATTTCTACTTAAATTTTTATTTGTGATCACAATATAATGTTCCACAATCAAATTATGTAAACTTTATATTTATATTAGAAATTAAGTTTTTGTTAGAAATGAAACTCAAGCAAATATAACATAACATATATTTTATATAAGAGAGTTTTTTGTATCACTTTATTGATTACAAACAGATATAAATTATAAATATAATAAAAAAGTAAGAAATAAAAATTAAGTCATGATTGTACTTTAAGAAATTAGATATAATAAATTAAAATTTATATTTTATAATTTTAGGATTCGTTGATTTGATTTTCAAGTCAAGTTAAAGATATTAATATTATATATATATATTGAAATAGATATTAATATTATCTTTAAAATATCTAGGAAGATATTAATATTTCAATAAAAATGGTAAATAAATTAAATTTACTTTTGATGATTATTATTATTATCATCATAGAGATTCTAACAAATAATAGTTAAATGTTTGAATGAAAATCAAGAAAATAATAAAAATTAAAAATTAATAAAGATAAGAATAGAAAATTAAAATTAATAAAATGATAAATCTACACTTTACTTTTTTAACTAATATATTTAGAGACATATGTAAGAAAATTTAATAAAAATCTTATAAAAGATAAAATCGAAAGAAAAAAAAAAGTTGAACCTTTCATTGTCTGGTTATAAATTTTGTAAGAATATTAGGTTGCCCATAAGTATTTACTGGTCCACCAGTGGTCCGGTGGGATGCAGCATGCATTTCCCACGACAAATTCCTATCACGCGGCAATCCCCGCGCATTCTGTAGAAGAAAACTAGGTTGTTTTTATTACCAGGTGCAATGGACTGACCCATACTATGGGGTCTTTCTTTGTGAATGATTTTAGCCTCCAATATAATTCCTTTGATGGCAGATTATAACCTCCTATAAATGTATTGTGGGAATTTTCATGCAAGGACAGACCTCTACAATTGAGTCTTCTTTGGGGATGATTTTTAGCATCCTGTATAAATCCTTTGGTGGATAATTTATATATAGCCTCCTACAAATTAACATGAAGAGTGGGAATTTTCTCTTTTAAAAAAATGCAAGTCTGTACCTAAAAAAACTGCTGTCAAATTTGTTTACACCTAATGATAACTAATGAATTACAGATATAGAATCCTTAAGAGAGAATACACACTTCTTAATTAACGTCATTAATTCATATCTAACTTACTTCTCATTGATGCATTTAAGCATAGTGATTTACTGTACCACTGGTAATTTTGCTATAACTTAACTCATTAATGCATTTTTTCTTCATATATATGATAGTGTTTGCGTCCCATTATATATATATATATATGTATGTATATGCGGGGAATTTTCTCCCCTTATTATCAAAGTAAATCTATGTTACAAGTGTAGATTTAGGTACAACATATAGTATTTAATCTCGATAAATTTTAACAATACTCTAATCATTATTATTGTCGATAAATTTTTTATTATATTGTAATTATATTAAAAACAAAACTATCAATAATGCTAGACATTCCACTTGTATATTAATCAATAATGTGTCAATTAAACTTATTGTTAATATATACAATTGTCACATTATTAGTAGGAATACTAGTGGAATACAAAAGTGAAATGTGTAGTATTATTGTTTAATTATTTTATATAAAGTTCAGTAATAGTCATACAATGACTTTATATTTAAAAGAACAAAACAAATTATAATTGTTTGATGTATATACTAGAATTTAAATTTTTGTTCATGCTTACAAGCAACTATTTTTCATAGCCGAATCATATGCGACTAATTAATAGGGGAGATTTTGGTTTAAAAATAAATAAACAGAGAGGGGAGATTTTTTAATGTAAAATTGTTTTGAGGATGCTAATAAATATGAGATATTTTAGAGCAGTCCATGCGTGTAGAGTTTCACGATGGATTGTCCTATGACCAAACCCATGTGCGTTTAAAAATATGAGATAGTGTAGAGCGGTCCATGCATGTAGAGTTTCACGTTGGATCTTAATATATCGGAATATTATGAAAAACTCCCCTAAAACGTAAAATAATTGGGAATTATATTTATTTTTTTAATTAGGTGAATCGTCCTCTATCGTTAATTTTGCATTTAAAACAATAACATTTTTCATCCAAAATCATGAAATAACCAAAATGCCCTTATTATAATTCTATAAAATTTCTCTTATATCATTCAAACTTACGAAATAACTAAAATATCCTTTAAATTATTAATTAATGATAATATTAAATATAAAATATTATATATTTTAAAAAACACCTATACCTAATTAACACAAAAATTATCTATCTCTCTCCGGTCTCTCTTCTTCTTCTTTTTTTTTTTCTTCTTTTTCTTCTTTTTCTTTTTCTTCTGCTCCTCTTCTTCTAGAATTCTTCTTCCTTTCTGAGTTCGAATGGAACCCAGTTTTTGGGTTTGAATGGAACCCATTTTCTGGGTTCCATTCGAACTCAGAAACTGGGTTAATTGGAATCCACATCTGGGTTCGAATCCAACCCAGTTCTGAGTTCGAATGGAATCTAGATCTGGGTTCGAATCGAATTAGGGTTCGATTGGGTTGCGTTGATTGTGGTTTTTTATTGGGTTATTTTTGGTTGATTGGATTTTGATATTTTTTTATTGGTTGTTTTGATATTTTGGGATTGATGTTTGAGATATATGTTTGTAATATTGGTTCCATCGATTTTGGGTGATATTGGTGATATGTTTTGTGTTTGAAATTTTGGGATTGATGTGTTGAATTGATGAAGAAATGATAATTTTGAGTTTAGAGGATGATGAATCTACCATTTCTGGGTTTCCAAACGGGTTTCGACTGGAAACTCATTTCTAGGTTTCTAGTTGGAAGGAAACCCAGAAAATGGGATTCTTTTTTTTTTTTAATTTAAGAAAAAACTTTTTTTTTAATTTCTAGTTTCCTGACGGTGGATTTTTTATTTATTTTTAAATTTTTTACAATTTTATTAACAATTTTTCTCATTTTAAAATTTGAATTATTTTATTATATTATCATTTTGTCCTCAAATGTTAACATTGATCGGCTTTTTTAGATGGTAGGGGGCAATTCTCTTAATTTAAAAAAATAAAAAAATAAAAATAAAAAAAAAAAAAAAAAAAAAAACCCAGAGGCTATTCATGATTATTTTAGTTTTCACGGGGTTTTCATAATATCCCTAATATATATGACCAAACTCATTTGCATTTAAAAATCAGAATTTCCGGAATACCCACAAAGAGTCTGGTCAATAAGTTATTCTTTATGTACGTCCATGTCATGTGAACGCAATAAACATGGGTGTAGTATAGCAAGAACTTCTATAAATAGCAAGTGTAGTATCTTGTAACTACCATTCCAGCATTAGATAAGTAACCAAAAGTTTAGAAAGAAGTTAAGGAAATAAAAAAACACGATTCTGATTCCTTATCTTAATTGTTTACTTATATCATGCAAGTTTCTAATTCTTCTATTCCAGCTTTAGTTGAAGAGATCAAAAAAGAGATGTTCATGGACATCATGAACGATAATCTCCACTCGTTCGTGTCACCTTCTGCTTATGACACTGCATGGTTAGCCATGGTTCCCGATTCTCACCTACCTTTCCAACCCATGTTCAAGGACTGCTTGAATTGGGTTCTTAACAACCAGAGAGAATAAGGGTTTTGGGGAGACTGTGATGTCCATGGCAGACCCACCATTGAGTCTCTTCCTGCAACATTAGCTTGCTTAATTGTACTCAGAAGGTGGAATTCTGGAAAAACACAAGACCAAAAAGGTATCTAGCTAACTACTATATATATATATACATTTACTAAAATACTAGTACAATTTAGCATACATTAACCTGTTATATTCCTTCTCTAGTGCCAATATCTGTCACTTATTTGAATGTTAAATTTTTATTATTTGATGCAATTTCATGACGATCAATGAAGTGAGCAAGTTAGTCATTGAACTCACCACGTGAAACATTTACTAAAAAATAAAATTCGATACATAATTTCTCTCAATTATTTATATTGATTTGATTTTGAGGTAATTATTAACTTCAGCTTTAAATTTTTTCCAGGGTTAGAATTTCTTCATGCAAATGTAGAGAAGCTTCTTGACGAAAATTATGGCCGCTGTCCTCGTTGGTTTGCCATTGTTTTCCCTGCAATGGTTGAGCTTGCACGTGTGGTCGGCCTCGAGATCCTGTTTCCTGACACTTCTCAAGGAGCAATCAGGAAAATCTTCTTTCAGAGACAACAAATTCTTGAAACGTAAATATATACTTCCTTCTAGTTGCGAAGTTATATTTGCTAGCTATATTTCCATACATATGAGCCACTCAAAATCTCATATCGATAATGCCTTTTTTTTTTTTCCCCTTTTTTAGTGAGGATCTTGTTGATAAGCACCACTATCCTCCATTGTTATCATACCTTGAAGCACTGCCTCCATCATATGATGTTAATGGAGAAGACATAGTAAAGAATTTGAGAGATGATGGGTCCTTATTCCAATCACCGTCTGCCACGGCACGTGCATTTATGGCTACAGGGAACAAGAAGAGTTTAGCTTACCTGCAATCTCTTGTTCAAAGTTGTGCTAATGGAGGTTAGAAAAGAGGATTTTTATATATGATTGACTATATGATAACTCTTATATAAGCTGTTTATATAGTATATATTTAATTGTTTTTGGGGAAACTTCATGTAGTCCCTAAGATTTCGCGAAATATCAAAATTTTAAGCATCTATTGGAAACAGCTTTTTTAATCCCTAACTTTTCTAAAACACTTCAAAAAAGTCCAAATCCGTAGTCAACTAACAGTCAAACTAACCAAAAATTTAAAAAAGACTCAATTACCCCTTATAACTTAAAATGACTGTTTTACCCTTAATAAAATTAAAATATTATATATTATCTGACCAATGAAAAGTTGACACATATACACATAATTATATATTTTTTAAAAAAATCTTATTACTTTTTTTTTAAAAAATTAAACAATAAATTAATACAAAAACAGATTTCAAGAAAAAAAAATGTAATTTTGAAAATATTAAGTTAAAAAATAAAACAAATTTTTTTAAAAAAATTAAATAAGTTAATTTTAAAAATTAAATTTTTCTCTTTGATCTGGAATCCAGATCAATCCAGATCTCTTCCCTCTCTTTTACCTATCTCTCATCTCCTTCGTTCTTCTTCGCCTCCTCCGCCTCTCTCTCCTCCGTCCCTTCTCTTTCTTCTTCAGTCTCTTCTCCGTCTCATGGAACCCCGACGAAGGCTCTCTTCGCCTGGGTTCAATTGAACCCAGAGGAAGGGCTTCGTCGGGGTTCGGTTGAACCCAGAAGAAGACGCTCTTCGTTTGGGTTCGATCGAACCCAGACGAAGACGCTCTGCGTCTGGGTTCAATCGAACCCAGAGGAAGATGCTCTTCGTCTGGGGGTCGAACCCAGATAAGGAGCTTCATCTGGGTTCGTCGAACCCAGATGAATTCTTCATCTAGGTTTGGTCATCAACCCTCTGTTTCGATTTTTTTTTTTTTTTTTACAAGCAGTTTTGATTTTTTTTCTTAATATTGTTGTTGTTGTTGTTGTTTGGTTGTTATATTGTTGTTGTTGTTGTTGGGTTGTTTGGTGTGTTGAAGATGGTGGAGAACAGATCTCCACCAAAGTGGGTTGTTGATGAATAATCTTGTTGTTGAAGATGGTATGGAGATCCAATCTGGTGGATCTCCACTTTTTATTTATCTTTTTTTTTTATTTGTTTTATAAAGTTAATTTTAATAAATTATTTAAATTAATTTGTTCTCTATAAAAAGACTATTCTACCATTTCCATCCAAATAATTTGTCACGTTGACCGTTAATTGACTAATGGTTTGAACCTTTTTGAAGAGTTTTGGAAAAGTTAAGGATTAAAAGAGCTGTTTTCAATAAATGCTTAAAATTTTGATATTTCATGAATCCTTAGGGACTAAAATGAAGTTTCTCCATTGTTTTTTGATTTATTGTTTTCTAAATATGTACTTTACGTTTGGGCAGTTCCACCAACATATCCTATGGATGAGGATCTAATAAAGCTTTGCATAGTTAATCAATTGCAAAAATTGGGTTTGCCTGAGCATTTCGACGAAGAGATTGAAGAGGTTTTGGCACAAGTTTACCGGTAACAATTGCAATCAATTTAAATAACGTCACCATTTTTTAAAATAGTTTAAGGTTTGACTATCTTATTATTTGAATAAATTTTTGTTGTTTTGAACTATATTGGATAACTGTTTTCAAGTAAAATTGTTATTATATTTGGATACTAATAAATAAAATTAACCCCAAAATTGCCATACAAGTTAACAAAGTCTAAAGCAGCTAAATAAGCTTATATAGACTAACTCTTTTTCATGTCAACAAAACGTCAGGAACTACAAGAATGAAGAAAATGCATCAACAAAACCAATCAATTTCACGGCAACAAAGCTATACAAAGACTCATTAGCATTCCAGATTCTGCGGAGGCATGGTTACAGTATATCACCATGTACGAATTCTGAGTTACAGAACCTTCCTCTTCTTAATCTTTTGTACGTACGTACATACAATTTTATTTCACTAACTATTATAAGTTTTTTTTTTTTTTTCTGGTTCTATTTTTGCAGGGACCTTCTGTTGGTTTTTAAACAATCAGGAAATTCAAGAACCAATCGAGAATGACCCAGAGTACTTTTCCACTGTGATGCTTAATGTCTATAGGGCCACAGATGTTATGTTTCCTGAGGAATATGAACCACAAGAGGCCAGATCATTTGCAAGAAAAGCACTTGAGAAAATTAGATCAGTTGGAAAAATTAGGGGCCAACATAACTCTTCAAGTTCTTCTTTTCAAAGAGTGGTAATTCTCTCTTATTAAGATTATATCCAAGGGAACTTCCTAAATCTTAGCTAAATTTGTTAGCTAAATATAATAAGAAAATCATTTTAACTAGTAAATTTTGATTAAGTCACTCCAATTATTCTCTCTATTTTGACTAAATAAGTCTAAAAATTAATTTATATCAGTTTATTTTTTAAGAAAATTATTTGTTTTATCATAAATTAAATATTAAAATAATTGGAGAAAAAGTTTGATTAGGACTTTCTTACTCTCAACATTTGGCTAAAATGATCCAATTTTTTTAAAATAGTTAACAATATAAAGAGTTGTTGAGGTCAATAAAATATTATATTATTGATCTTTTTTACTCAAGATAATAGATAACTAATATAGTTGGAGATGTTGACCAATTTATATAAGATATTCACGGGATGCTCATAAATACATATTTCATAAGTACTTTTCCAAATATTTTTTACTAAATTCAAGGCCAAGAAAATCTATGTAATACACAAAATTCAATAATTAATAACACCATTGGTCTTACTTTGTTGCATGTTCTTGAATAGATAACATCAAATTAAGGAACAGGTATAGTGAAGCCAAAAAAATGAAGTAGGAACAGATACAGCAGTAAGTACTAACAATTTGGACCACCACCTGCATTAACAAGACAATTGCATGTGTGCGGTGTCAGTGTTATCAAGAATTTGGAACTGTTGACATGATTAAGATTAACATTTAGAAAATAAAAGTGTATCACATGTAATTTCAAAACAATTATTTCAAAATGTGGTTGTATTTCCATGGGAAAAAAGAAAAATGTTTTTTGTTTTAAAAAATTTTTAGATTTAAGTTAATTTTCAAATTGCACATAATAAATGGTTTTAATATTGCAGAAACACTTCTTTTAAAATTGACAATAATTTTAAGAGAATTACTAACTATTGAAAATAAAAAATTAAATATTCAACTCGTAACATATATATCTGCAATGTAGGATGTTAAAAACCACAAACTCCTCTAATATAAATATATATATTTATATTTATATTTAAAACAGTGTCTAACAGAGTACAATGATCGTGATTTTAATGCTATTATTTGGTGTAGATTGAACATGAATTGGCTTTTCCATGGATGACCCGGCTGGAGCACCTGGAACATAGAATGTGGATTGAAGAAAAAAGTGTGAATGCTTTATGGATGGGAAAAACCTCCTTTCACAGGTTTAAAGCTTTAAGAAACTGTCAATTATTGTGAAAATTTACATGATATATCCAATTACTCATTTGAAAATTTTCTCTGATCAGGTTATCAAGCTTTTACAGTGACAAACTACTGCGACTGGCCTCACAAAACTATGAGTTTCGACAGTCCATATACAAATATGAACTCGAGGAATTAAAGAGGTAAATATCAATTATATAATTTCCACTTCAAATTTATCATAGAATTAGTCATTATTTTTTTTTTTTGAGATATAACAATTGATTAATTACTTAATTTATTTTTGTTGAATAGGTGGTCCAAGGACTGGGGCCTTAGCGACATGGGATTTGGTAGAGAAAAAACTACATATTGTTACTTTGCTGTTGCTGCCAGCGCTTCACTGCCTCACAATTCTGACATAAGATTGATAGTTGCAAAGGGTGCAATAGTAATTACTGTAGCAGATGATTTCTTTGACGAGAAAGGTTCTCTAACTGAATTGACAAATCTCACCAACGCAGTTAAAAAGTAATATATTTATAGCTCATTAATGGTACTAACAGTAAAAACCTTTTCAATTGTATATTTAATCATATATTATTTTTGAACAAATGTACAGATGGGACAATAAAGGCTTGAAAGGACATAGTAAGACAATTTTTGATGCTCTTGATAATCATGTTAAAGAAGTTGCAGATAAACACCTCCAATTACGGGAAGGAAGTGATATAACAAGTGATCTTAAAAACATTGTAAGTTCTCAATCAATAAACAAAATTCTTATATGCATATTCTTTAAATAGTTTTGATTGAATCACAAGTTATTTTTGAAGAGCAACGATTCTCTGTCAATATTAATATGATGCTAATCTTTTTATATAAGGAATTTAAATTTAAGTGATGGATGAGAGAAAAAAAAGTCTAGATTGTTCACATTTTTAAATGTTATTGTATCATTAGATTATGAAAAGGTTAAAAAAACAAAAAAAGATGGTACAGAATCTTACTCATTTTTGTAACTTTTTTTCTTTTTGGTTTCATGTAGTGGTATGAAACATTTGCTTCATGGCTTACCGAAGCTAAGAGGAGTAAACGTGGAATCCTACCATCTATGGATGAATACCTGGAAACTGGCATGACTTCTATTGCCTCACACACCCTGGTGCTTCCAGCTTCATGTTCCTGAATCCAGGCCTGCCAAAACACAAGCTCAGCCCAGCAGAATATGAAACTATCACCAAATTGCTCATGGTTTTAACCCGTTTGTTAAATGATACGCAAAGTTACCGGGTAAAGTTTTCTTTTGATATCATCTTATATATGGATGGTATATACAAACAATCCTCAAAAGTAAATTGTCCTAATTTTTTTAGCATCATTTTCAGTGGTGAATCAAACAATTCAATATATTTCTATTAAATCCATATATAACATATTTAGTTGGACCTAATATATGTGTCTTTAATTTCCACCGCAGAAGGAACAAGTGGATGGAAAAACAAACTATGTTTTACTTCACATGAGAGAAAACCCTGGAGCAGACATTGAAGATTCCATTGCCTATGTAAGAGAGATATTGGCTAGAAAGGAGAAAGAGATACTTGAACATGCTCTAATGGATGGCTTCAGCGATCTGCCAAAGACTTGCAGGCATCTCCATCTGTCGTGTTTGAAAGTGTTTCAGATGTTTTTCAATTCTTCGAATCGATATGACTCCAACACTGAAATGCTACATGACATTCAAAAGGCAATTTACCTGCCTCTCGGTGTTGAAATCTCAAAGCCGGAAGTGATTCCACTTCTTGTTTCTCAAGATTCAATTCCTGATCATCATTCTAGATCAAAGAAAAAACATCAAAAGACAGTCACTGCCTGTCACTTTAATTGGTCGTCTCTCAAGTATCACACCAGGAAAAGCTTTGTTGCACAGAAGCTTCCTTTGCCTATTTCAAGAAATGGATACAAAAATATGGTTGTGCAGCCAAAATTCAGATTAAGTTTCATTTAAGTGTTTATTATTATTGTTAGTATCATGATAGTCTTGCCGGACTCCTTTAGATCCTAGATTGGCTAGACAATATGTGGGTGTTATATATATACCGTGCATTGTGTTTTGTATAAAGTTTAGGTTTAGGGTACATATATATAAAAATGTACCATGTCAGAATATGATGTTAAATAGTATTGTCTCAAGATAATCGTGGGGAATATGTACCTTATTGGGCAGGATTCGTTTGTGGTAGGTATCAAATACGTTTCATGTAATAATCGAAGAAAGTTTGTACTTTTGTAAGAAAAAATTTCAATAAAGTCGAGATATGTTTGTTTATTTTGTTAATTACTGATGAAGCTTATGTATGGAAAGGTAAAGCTTATCATGTTATTGCTAAACTATGCATGTACAAGGTAACTTAAAATTATTATTTAATGGTTTATCAGAATCTATCAAAATTAAATTATATATATATAGTATAGAGAAACCAATAATTTATTTTCATAATATTAAGAAATGTCTACTTTTATAAGAAGATAGATAACCCTTTGTATATATTAGTAAGTACGCTTAAGCTATAAGTGAATGTGCACTAAACCAATTGATTAAAATAGAAAATGTCTCAAATTCAACTGAAGTTAAGATTGATTACATAGAAAATTATAAATTTGCTAATTCAGATTATACATTTCTTTCTTAACTCTCATGCTTGTACTAGTTAAAGAAGTTAAAAACAAAAATCAATCTACCACCACTTAATATGACTTAGTGATAGAGAGCGCTTATTCAATCTACTAATAATTTGGATACAAATCACTACCATCACAAATGGAATCTTAAAAAAAAAAAATGAAAATCCAAACTTCTTGTTGGGTTGGATTCCCTCATATATGGACACAACCCATGAAGTTGGCCCATTTATTTAAAATGAAAGAAAAACCCATTAGGTTTTTTTATGTGATATAAAACCTCTCTTTTTCCTATTAGGGTGAGGTGAAGTGAAAAAGAGAGAAGCAGCAGCTGTGTGAGTTTTTTCTGCTGGGAAATCAAGAAAAAGGGAGAGGAAGAGAAAGAGAGAAAGATTGAAGAAGAAAGGGGTGAAAACAGCATAGAAAACATCTTCTGCAGTATTCTTGAAACTGCCGTTCTCCTTGGTGCACCGTTGGATCGAGCTGATTTTTTGTGAGCAGGTCAAGTACTCGTAGTTCTTGAGGTTGAATGGTCGGATTGTCGATTAGACCTTCCTGTGGTGAGTTTCGATGTACGAAACAGTGCTGGTCGGAAAGACAGGTCCTAAACTGCGCAGTCTTGATCAAAGGCCGAGAACTCCTTTGTCTAGCGTCCGATTAATCTCAAATTTGGACAGCAGCTTCGTGAGACATGGGAATTCATTCTGAATGGTGTGATTTGTGATTAAACTACTCTCTGGAGAGATACGTTGTCCGAACAGTAGTCTCGAATTTGGATTTTTCCTCTTATTTGATATCAAGTTGTGATTGTTGCTTTGCCAAGAATTGAGTTTCTTGATGATGTTGCTGTGTTAAATTCCTTGATAGAGTTAGGAAATCGTTGTAAACTCACAATTTGATTCATAGTGAAAGTTTTTGATGGACTACGGTCCCGTGGTTTTTACTCCTCAAATTGGGGAGGTTTTTCGCGTTAAAAATTGGTTTGTGTTTTGTGCATGTGTGGATTGTTTGGTTGGTTAATTGCCGAATATAATTATTATGGGATTGTGTTCTATTTAATTGGTTCCTATTAGATTCACACACAAAGGGAGAATTTATTTTGTTATTTGTTCTGTTGTTAGGCTTTCTCCCATCACTTCTAATGGTCCAAAGTTTGGATGGACAATTTAAATTTAATGGATGTTATAGGATGTCCGTGGAACTTGCGAAATCAATGGTCTTTCGAAGCGTTAATTCACTGGTGGATTGGACAGTTCTGTCAATCTGTCGTTGCCTCATGTGTAACATGTGGGCTGTACAACAAATTATAGAATGCAGTGGGATAGATGGTGCATCTCCTTTGTGATGTTATCACATGGCAAAATTGAGGGGAGACACATACGTGCATCCTGTTACATGCATGATGTTGAGCTATGGATATTGTTAAATTAGTTGAAATAATGGTCGGATGACAAATGTTCATTAATTGAGAATAAATGTTTTCTTTCTTATCAACCATACATAAATTCATTCTTTTTCAATATTTCATTAATTGAATAACAAATAACCACTTGATTGTCCTAGAAATAAATAATTTCTTCGTTACAATAAAAGATAATCCTATTTTCCTCTTGTAATTTGACCTAATAGTCAAAATCCACCACTAATTCAAAAAATCGTTAAGAACCCTCTATTGTTTAATTAAATTGATAAAATATCTCTTGTGGTTTAAGAAAATGTTTAAAAAACCCCCTTATAATTTAAGAAAATATCTAAAAAACCTCTTCATTTTTTTTTATCATTGTGCATATCAGAATCACATAATAGGTAAAATAAGATTTCTACAAACTATAAAGGAATAATTAATGATTACGTCAAACAATAAATGGAAAACTGGGATTATCTCTTAAAATAATTACAATTTTTATTTTTTTTTTATGATAACACACACACACACATATATATAACCCATTTTTAGCCCGCAAAATCAAGGTGGAAACAAAACTACCTCATAGAAGTGGAAAAATCCTAAAAAAAAACCCTTTGACATTTGAAAATATGTCGTTTTATCACCTAATGCTTCATTTTCATCCAAAATCCCACTGTCATCACCAAGTTGATAGAAAAGTTAGGCAAAGTGTAAAAAGACATTTTTAACCCTAATTAAAAAATAAAATAATTATAAAATCATACTTTAAAATAAAAAATTTTAAACTAATAATACAAACTGATCTCCACCGTCCATATCATAGTGGATAGTAGAGATCAACATATCAAATTAAGAAAAATAAAAATAGAAAAAAAAATTGAGATCAATTGGATAAACGGTAGGGATCCAATCTGGATTGCCACCAACTGTATGTATCATCTTCATCTTCATCATCAACCTTCAACCTCCATCTTCATCATCAACCTTCAAACACACTAGCTATGGACTTCACCAGACCACCACCAAACCACCGTCACCTCTTTCTTTCTTTTCTTCTTGCCCTTTCTCCCTCTCATTTTTCTCCCCCTATTTTTGAGTTTCTAGTTGTTAAAAGCCTGACATTTTTTAGGTTTTTAGCGACAAAAAACCTAGAGTTTCTAACTTTCCAACACTAAAAACTTAGAAAATCAGGGTTTCCAATAGAATCTAGGTAACCCGGTTATCATTAACCCAAAAAAAAAAAAAAAAAAAATCAGTAATCAACCCAATCATGAACCCAATTAACCTAATCATCAATCACTAATTCAATTATTATCAATCATCATCCACAAACCACACCAGTCATGGCTAATCAATCGTGAATCGATAAACTCAATCAATCATCATCCATAAACCTAATCATCTCTGAAGAAAGAAAAAAAAAAAATCAATCATGAACCACCAAACACCAAACCATTGGGTTTGTCATCAAACAAACCTGGTGGGCTTATCATTGAACCCACTATGTTGCTACCATCATCATTGGTAGGAGAAGAAAGTGATTAGAGATGAACACAGGGGAGAGGGAAAGAGGGGAGAGAAAGAGAGACAGAGAAAGCAATACAGAGAGAGAGAGAGAGAGAGAAAGAGGTAGGTAAGAGAGGGGTCTCAAATGGTGGAGACTATTCTGGGTCTGCACACGATAGAGACTCGAACTGAGTCTCCACCTTGAAAAACCCAAGCCAATGGTCTCCACCGTTTAAGACCATCGTGGTCTCCAATGGTCGAGACCACCATCGTCTCCATTACGTCATCGTCATAAAGATCTCCGCTACCATCATCATCGACAAGACAAAGAGAGAGAGAAAAAAAAAGGAGAGAAAGAGAGAGAGAGCAAGAGAGAGAGAGGTAGTTGAGTGAAAAAAATTAGATTCTTATTCTTATTTTTTTTTAAATAAAAATATCTTATTGTTTTATAATTTTATATTAAGAGAATTACTGAAAAGTATCTGAAAATATGTATTATTATAAACGGAAATTACTTTTATTTTTTGTGACAACGTCCTTCCTTCCACTAATGGTTTGACTATGGTTAATTATTTGAGATAACTGAAAAAAAAAAGGTAAAATGGTCATTTTCTCTCTTTTTTAAAATTATATTAATTAATAAGTTGTTTGGATCTCCACCATCCATTTGGACGATGGAGATCCATTTCAAATAATTAAAATTTTAAAATTTATAAAATAAATTAAAAATTAAATGATTTTGAAATTTAAAAAAAAAAAACATAATTTTAAACATATAATAATAATAATAATAATAATAATAATAATAATAATATCACTTTCTTCAAAATAAAAACAATAGTCTCCAGTATCTATCTCTAAAATGGATGGTGGAGATCAAAGGATTAAAAAAAAAAAAACTAAAAAAAGAAAAAAGAGTCTTAGAGAAAAAAGAAAAAAAAAATTGTGGAGGATCTCCACCAATATACCATCATCAACTGATCTTCATTTGGTTGAAGATCTTTATATTTAATTAGATGAAGATGAAGAAAAATGAAAAAAAAAAAAAAAAAAAAAAAAAGAACTACATCATCCTCAACCCAATCCATACACAACTGCATTATCCTCAAATCATCATCAGCATCATTTCAACACACAACTGAAAACATAAAAAAAAAAAAAAATGTTTTCGACTTCATCATCATCAACAATGACAACCCAAAATATAAATTGAATATCACCTTCAGCCTCATCATCTTTAACACCATCATTAGGTGCGATGGAAACCCAGATTCACCATAGCTAGCATTTTTAACACTATCAACCTTCATAACTCAATATCACCATAGCTAACATATTTAACACCATCAGCCTTCATAACAAGATTCAACACCAAATCTAATAATAATAATAATAATAAATTATTCGATTCATCACCAAAATCGATCAAGCCTTATCCTTATTCTTCTTCTTCCGTTCGTTACTCTTCATTTCTCGTTTCTGTTTTCTTCTCGATCTGGTTTCATTACACAACTCACTCTATTCTCTTTGGTGAAACCATCGATCTTTTTTTTTTAAGTTGAGTTTAGGTTTGATGAAGTTGTCGGCGGGTTCGATGTCAAACCTAATCTGCTCAAAGCACAACATGGAGCGAACCTAGATGAATCTGGGTCTGACTTCGAACCCAATCGAATCCAGATCTGGGTTTGAAGAAGAAGAAAACAAAAAAAAAAACAAAAAAAAAAATAGAGAGAGGAGAGAGACGGTGACTGGTTGGAAAAAAAAAAAGAAGAACCGCCGGATGAGAAGAAAACAAAGAAGAAGATAAAAACGGTGTGGTTGCCTTAGATAGATGGAGATCCAATCTTGGATCTCCATTATTTTTTCTTTATATTTTTTTATTTTTTAAAATATAAAAGATTTTTTTAAAAAAAAAAATTGGTTTTCTAAAATTTATTTACACCATTTATCAACAAGATGGACGGTGCAAATTGGATTGAGATTTTTTAAATCTTTTAAACTTTTTTTTCACAAAAGTAAGGTTGCAAATTAGTTAGTCAGGGGTATTCTCATCTTTTTACTCTATTTTGTCATTTTTCAATTATCTCAAACGATCAACATAGTCAAACCGTTAGCTTAGGAGAGGACATTGTTACAAAAAGTAAAAGTGGTTTCCGTTTGTAATAACACATATTTCCAAAGGCTTTTCAGTATTTCTCTTATTTGATATTTGATATTATTTATTTTCATTTTTTATATTTTAATTGATATTATTTTAATTAATTTTTCATCGCACTTCTGATTTTGCCCCTAAAATTAAATGGTCAACCAAGTCAAAATAATGGAATCTGTGACTATCAGAGGCATTATTGTCCTTTCATATGTCTTTAGGGGTATTTTAAGTATTCATGTTAACGTTACATGATATTTCAGACAAAAATGAAATCGCGGGTGGCAAAAACTACATATTGTCAAACATCATGAGGTTTTTTGGGATTCCCCTATAGAATTAGGTAATTGAAAATTGGAAAGGCAATTAGCTGCAATCAAACTACTTAATTTAATGGTAAACCAACGTATCAAACATCTTGTTCTCAGTTCTCTTGAATAGACAACTCGAATCAATCATTTTACTCTCCTTGCAATTTGCCATTCAATTCTAGCCCATTTGATCTAGAACAGCTTCATGAGTAGTAGTAATCATAATAATTGACGGGATATCTTTTGACTTCGAACAAACCTAACAAGCAAATTATTGAAGATCTGTTTATTTAGCCACTTATGAGCCTTCTGTTTATTTTCTAGAAAATTTATTAATTACTATGATCTGCTATAAACTAACAAGCTAGTATACTAATATGACAAAATGTCTGTAGCATGTATGTTATGCAGATCGCGAGGACTGCAAAGATTGGCCCTTGAGGAAGGCAGAGAAGAGAGCAAGTGACTCGCTTGGTTTGAAGCACGGCACTGCGTGACCTGCTCCTCTAAATGTTGCAAATGTAAGCCCTGCATATTCTTGATACCAACCACTCACCTGATCCAAATATTACCAAACTTAGTGGTTAGTTAAAACTATACATCTAGCGCGTGTGTATATATATATCGTTAGACTGTCATATAGTTCTTGAATCAATAAATGATGCAAGTTTATTAAATAGGAAAAATATTAAAATCCGCCTTGAAAGCAAAATAATACCAATCAACACCAACCTTTCAAAATATTAGCCAAAAAAAAACCAAACGTTAGTAAAAAAGCAGTTTCCATCCAAAAAGTAAGTGGTTTTGTCACAAAGTTTGAAAAAGACTGAAATTCCCTTATGGTATTGTATTTAAAATTAAAATATAATAAAAAATGGAAAGTTAAAAAAAATATAATTAAAGCCAAAAAAATGAAGATTTGGGTTCCAAGTTTGAAGATCTAGATTCATTAAAACCAAGAAAAAAAAAAACACAAAAAATAAATAAAAAAAAATGAAAGATTTGGGTTCAACTCAAATCTGATTGGACTCAGATATTTAGTTTGACTCATATCTTCAAAGTTTGAAGATTTGAGTTAAATCTAGATTTTCATTAAAGCCAAATTTATTTTTTTTTTAGAAAAAAAAAAAAAAAGTGAAAGATTGAAGATCTAGGTTTCATTAAAACCAAGGAAAAAAACTTTTTAAAAAAAAATGGAAGATAAAAAAAAATAAAAAACATAAATTTAAAAAAAAAAAATCATTTTCCCAATAGCTTTCTCAACAACCAAGCATAAATAAAGAACAAAAAAATCATTTTCTCAATAACCAAACACAAACAAGGAACAAAAAAAAAAATCATGTTTTCGGCCACTAAACACAAATATATATATATATATATATATATATATATATATATACATATATATAGGGGTAGGATCGGGGAACACAAGTTTTGACACAAACTTTGGCACGATTTTATTGATCATTGGATGAAGAGGATTTTAATGGTTTAGATTTACTCACACCACTACATACAACTCTATTTTACATTCTACATAAATATTTTCTCTCACCTCTCTCTTCATTATTACATTAGTTTTTTCCTCTCTCTTCATTATTACACCATCTCTCTCCTCTCTCTTCATTATTACACCATCTCTCTCCTCTCTCTTATTATTACATTATCTCTCATCTCTCCCATTAATATTAAAATCTCAATATTTAAATTATTTTTTTCTCACCCAATCCAATTATATTTAAAAACTCATCAGGAAAATTTAAAAAAAAAAAAAGCAGCAATTGTTTTTTTTTAACTTGATAAATTTATTATTTAAATGATGATTTATTTTTTTAAAATAGTTTAAACCAAGCAATTTTTAGTAAGAAAATTTTTACTACCACTAAAAAAAAATCTTATTTTAAAAATAATTTCTAATCAAAATAAGTAAAATAGATTTTATTTTTCAAAAACACAAAACACTTAACCAAAAAGTTTTTCTTACTAAAAATTGTTTGGTTTAAACTATTTTAAAAAATAAATTATCATTTAAATAATAAATTTATCAAGTTAAAAAAAAACAATTGTAGCTTTTTTTTTTAATTTTCTTGATGAGTTTTTAAATATAATTGGATTGGGTGAGAAAAAAATAATTTAAATATTGGGATTTTAATATTAATGGGAGAGATGAGAGATAGTGTAATAATGAAGAGAGATGTAAGAGAAAACATTTATGTAGAGTGTAAAATGAAGTTGTATGTAGTGGTATTAATAAATCTAAACCATTAAAATTCTCCTTATGTAATGGTCAACAAATCGTGTCAAAATTTGTGTCAAAACTTATGTCCTCCGATCTTTTCCCATATATATATATAAACTCTTCGCCAAAAGCACTAAAAACACAAACACAAAAATCATAAACACAACAATCATAACAATCATCAAAAACACAAACCAACCAGTCATTTCTCATTCTCCCTGCCATAGCTCCCACCTATCTCCCTCCTAGTCGACACCGCCAAGGAGGCCGCCAATCATTTATGTATCTTTCCCTTTTTCAAAGCGTCGCCAATTAATCTTCATTCTTTCCTAGTGGAGGAACAAGTGTGTATGTGTGTGTTTTTGTTAGGGGGTGGGTGAGGGGGGGGGTGGGTTGTGTTGCGAGGAATGCCAGTTGGAATCTTTCATGGGTCCATTCGTCTCATTGTTGATGTGATGAGATGAATTAATGAAATAGTATTTTTTTTCTCTTATTTTTTTATTAGTTTTTTTTTCTCTTACATTTTCCATTAGCATTTTTTTTTTCTCTTTCCTTTCTCATTAGTCTATTTCACTACATCAGCAATAAGACGGACCCATGAAAAATTTTCTCATGGAGGGTGAGGTTTGGCATGGAGTGAGGAGGTGGATCCGACTGGTGGCAACACTAGAGCATCAGTTAGGAGGGTGGCAGCAACGTTGAGGCACTGGAGGGTGTGAGAGATTGACGGTAAAGTTGAGGCACTAGAGCGATTGTGAGAGATTGAAAGTTGGTCGACAGAGGGTTTTTTAATTTTTTTCCTCTTTCAACCATTCACTTGTTTTTTTTTTTAAATATATATATATTTATTAATTTAAAATATTATTAATTTCAATCCAGCTATCCCCAATTGAATATATCAAACACATTAACATTTTTATCCTTACATCCTAATGGATTTGTCAACTTATGGACGGAAATCACTCTCCCATGTTATACCGGTGGTTAATGTCTATAACACTAGTGACTTTCACAACTATTTCACTAAAAACCATCTATATATTAGGACTGAGGAGTGTTTTAATTAAGTGCCCAAGTGCATGTTAGCTAATGTTTGAATTAAGCATTTGGACTAATTAAGATTTAAACACCAGTTTTAGTATATTAGAAAAACCAGGTCATTAATTTGTTATTTATTTTAGCTCTGTCAAGACCCACAATAATACCTGTTTTTCATGGTACCAGGGCCTCCAGGATTTAGTGATGGGCAGTCCCAGAGCAGTTAAGCTGTACCTTGTGGAAAGTACAGGAACTCTTCCATCTGTGTCTCCACTGGACCAATTAAAATAAACAAATAAATATAACTAAAAATTTAGTGCTTAGTCAATCAAAATAAATAAATAAACCCCACAATCTCTATATACAAATGTAACAAGCAGGAGATATATTACCTGTAAACCCAAATTCTAAGTCCCGCCTGGATTAGCTTCGAGTATATAGGAATAACAGTTACAGGAGAATCTGACCACTGATTAAATAAGGTATGACTGCATAGAAACAAGTATGAAAGATATTCATTTATATATGAAGTAATGAAATCGTTTGTTACATTATAAAATATATCGCAAAGAATTAATCAGAGAGAGATTATGCATTAATTACTTGCAGATACTCCAGTTCTTGAGATTAATACCATCACTAACATGTAATGCCTTTTGAACTTCTAATCTATTGTAGAAAGTTTTTGCATAGTTATCTAGGCATGGATCGAAACCACCCATGATCCTAGGCATCTGCATAGCATAATCAATACAGCAACTATATTAATTAATCCATAACCTTAGAATGAATAGACAATAAATCATTACTAACTAAAAAGTTCAAATAATACTATTAAATTCAAAATCAAACAAAAGTTTGATTGGAATTAGACCTAACAAATCGAAACAACAATTTATAAATTTTAACAGATCTCTTGACATGTAGGATGAATAAATTTGTCATATAAATAAATTTCAAAATTCGTATGTAGAATAAATAATGGATGCAGTTACAACCGTATAAAATTACTGAAATCCATGGTTAGTAATAATTAGAGAAAAATTTTAAGTTTGCAAGTCAATAATATTAAACCGTGACAACAACATTAGAATACAATATGAGAAATGGATTTTTGCTTACCATCCCGGATGAGCGCTTCATCATAACTTGCTTTGGTTTGTCATTCCAATTGAGAGAATTGCTCATGCAAACTGAGGTATAGAGGCTGTATATATCGATTTCATGATACTGTTTGAGTACTTCAGCAACCGCGTCGTTACAAGCGTCGTTGCTCCATGGATCACTGCTGTTGAAATCACAGTTTTTAGTGATAATTTTGTGAGTTTCATCTGATACAACGGCGTGGCTCCAAGCGTAATCCACCAGACCACTCCAGTCCTCGGCATTTGATGTTTCAGGATTGCCCAACTGTATGCATATCATCATACAGAGTATATAGTTTTAGCACTGTTGTTACTAAATGTGAAAAATATATACCATCCAGTGTTTATTCATCAACTTACCAATATACCCTTGAGAGGAATATAAAGGGAAGGGTCCTTGTTCTTGTCATGAATGAGATCAGCCAGTTCAGGAACATATTTTCCTGTAACACTATGATGTCAACAAGAATATATGGGCATATATATGGTTGTCATAGGGATCATTGATTAATGCAACAAAATAATCATAGAAAATATATATTGTTAATTAACAAGTACCTGCATAGCTCTCCCCAGCAATGTAAAAAGTTCTCGATTTATATGATGGGAACTGGATGAACCACTTATGCAGAAATGTGTAAGCATCATTTGCTGGTGGAGAAATTTCCCACATAACACAAATTAAAGTAATTTTTCATCAGAAAAAGAATAAAAAGCATTTGTAAGATATTGAAAATTCTCAAATTCGGACATCTACATTTTCATAATTATAAAGTGCAAATTAACAGCAAATCAATATGACTTTTAACACTATCAATACATACGCAAAAACTCACCTGTAAAGTTATCTCCTAGACTATTATAATCAGTAGATGTATTGGAGTAAGAAAAGCCAACTCCAATTGGTGATTCCAGGAATAACATGTTGGCCTCTGCAACCATTGTTAAGAATTCTTAATTAATACAATATTCGTGATCAGAAAAATAACTATATATGGATCAATATGCAAAGAAAAAGCAAGTTTGATATTCTGGTATAAATTTATATGCGATATGCAAAACTGATCATGTTTGTGAAAAATAAGAAAGAAAGGTGCAAACTGGGCGTGACGTGTAAAAAGTCTAAACATGATCGAAATTTATCATATTATACCTTTATTCCATGAAAAGGGGTTGAATTTAAGTCCACGGCCGTCAGTGTCCACTAAAAAAGGACCAATCTCCTGTGTTGCTCCATATCCTACAGAAGAACACCCAGGACCTGAAACATAAAGAATCTTGTCACCTTGACAGAGAACATAGAATATAAAGAAAAACGAAAAGAAAAAGTTTCTGATAGAGATTTATTGGATGAGTTGAATATGAGTATAATAATTAATGATCTTGATTAGAGATAAGGAACAAATGGGTAATCATATTTATCCTTGAATCACTTTTGTTTAATCAATTGTTTGTTAGAAAAAGGGTGATTAAAAAATTGAGAAATGAAATTGTGTGCCTCCTCTCTCTTTTATCTCTCTCCTCCCCACACACACACTAACTAGATAGATTTTGAACAAAATTTCAAACTTAGTTGCAAGATTGAAATAAAATAATAGTTTTTAAACCCACTGTGATATGGTTCAACCTAATAATGACCCATTCGATTGGTTACATATGGTATTAAAAAAAACAATAAATCTTACAGTATATTTTGTCATCTCAAAAATTAATCATGATTTAATTATTATATGCATAAAATATGTAAATGCATGAATTCATGTGTTCTGTATTTAAAATCATAACAAATTAAAAATAATGTTAGATTTTTTAATTTTTTTTATTTAAATTCATATTCAAATGATAAAATATTTTAATTATCAACATATTATAAATTATGAGATGATATCTATCTATAAGTCTTAATAATTAAATGTTTCTAACTCTCTACAAATGCGTGAATCTCGCCTTAATAATGTCATATGTGACTGAAATTATAATAGGTAACCGAAATTACTATTAACTATATATAGTACTGAAACTATTAATACACCTGGTTTCAAAAAATAAAAAAAAAGAAACTATTAATACACCGGCGACTTTCTCCCCCAATGGCGTTAATTTTCCATAAAGTCAAAAGAGAAATTGAAGTGAAAGAGGACAAAATCTCATAAACATACAGTGGTTAATAATAAAAAATAAAAATAATACAAACGCATACCTCCATTAAGCCAGAGAACCAATGGTTTTTCTTGAGGACGAGTCATGGCTTCATAGAACCAGTAAAACAGTGCCCTTCCGTTCTTTTCATTGACGGTGATATATCCGGCATAGTGCTTGAACTCTACTGCAGGCTGGCCTGGCAACGCCGTCACAAGATGGCCATCATTTTTGGGTGAGTTATCAATGGAATCATTTTTCGGCGAGTTATCACCGGATCCCTTGTCATCACCCCACTTACAATGTCTACCAGTAGCACCAAGAACAGACTTGGAAGATGACAAAACATTGAGCATCAAAGTAAGATAAACAGTCAACTTCCAAAGATGTTCCATAACTGAAAAGACAAAATTACAAAACAAAAGCTACAAAACACAAGAAGTGATAGTAGAGAACTAGAGATTAGGTTTGGAAGACAAGAGAGATCACCTGTGTATTTATAATCCATTGGAGAGAGACTATAACCCAACGTGGCAACTTGATTTGCTAGGTTGTAAATTGACCGCAATTAATATATTGCATCTGACATGAATCGATGTACCAAAACAAGCAGGCTTCCAGACTGGAGGCAAATAAATCAGAGGAGAACCAACATAAGGCAAGATCATATAAGAGAATTTATATACATAATAATCAAAGGATTTTGGTTTGATTTGCATTTAGATATTTCTAGTTTCCAAATTAATTAGCTTATTCTATCTTTGGTTAAGGAAAATATATATATAATAATGTTAAACTTTCCAAAATTTTGTCGTGACATTCTAAGTTGTAAGTATCATATCAATTTTGGGATGATATATTGATGATATGATAATTAAAACATCTTTATTGCTCTCATTGATTATAAAAAAATTATATGTCATATAGGATGAACAAACATTGAGTTAAAACAAACCTCTGTAATGTAATTATCACTCATCAATATCAAGTTGAGGTAGCCCCGCCCTCCCAAAAAAAAAAAGACATTATTAATATGACTATCTATTTTCAGATGATGCACATCATTAACAAATCAATAATGATTTAATTCTAATTTTTAAATCTCATTAAAAGTCCAAAAAACATGGAAACATTAAATAAAAAATATGGAAGCATTAAATAAAAATACATAGAGACATTAAATGGAAATACATGGAAATATTGAAGAATAATTTTTCAATTTGATTGTTAATTAAATGATACATATACCATGTAGGAAACAAATCTCTTAACATTGATGACATAATATATATATATATATATATTTTTTCAAAATACAATACATGAGAGCAATAGTGATGTTCTTACATATAAGCTTGTCACATCATTTAGGACAATAAATTTAGATACATTTTTGGATAATGTATACACAGACACATATGAGTAATGCTACATTATCTAAAAATTTATTCAAATTTATTGTCCAAATAATATAATAAGCTTATATGTAAGAGATTTCTAATGCTCTCATGAATCGTATTTTGAAATATATATATGTATATATATTATGTCATCAATGTAATGCAGTATTTTTTAAAGAATAAAATAGTAATGAATTAATTATAGAGTTTTATTCTTTTGGAAAGCTCAAAAAGAATAGGATATTGATTAAAAAAAAAGGATATTATTTTATTAAAAGAAATATATGTCAGCATCGGTTTTTACTTTAAATAGGATTTGTACAAAGACTAAAATTTCTTCTACCATAATATTTGTAAATTATAAATGGATACTACTTAGAGTAGAAAAAAAAAATAATAATATACATTCTTCTCAAGAAAAGTTAATCTAACTCATTCTTGAGTCTCAAAGATCAAAGAGGTTTTAGGTAAGTCTTTTCTTTATATAATTTTATAAAAGATTTAGATTGTATCCCATAAGTTATAGATTTTATTTTTAGGATGATAATTATGTTGATGTATGCAGTTTTTTTTTTTTTAAAAAAAAAAAAAATGAATCTAGAGAGTTTTGATTTAAGAAAGTATGCATGAATGGCGTGTTAGGAGATTGATTTAGATTATGTAGGAGAGGGATGAAATCATGTAATGATTAGCATATTTAATTTTCGAAATTAGGTACTGCTGGAATATTTTGTTTTGAAAATCAGTCGATTTTGAGAAATTATTTAGCTTAGCTATACTGCTCCAAAAATTACAAAATTTAATATTTAGATATAGTAATACATCTTCTATTAGCATATAAAATTTTGTGATTTTTAAGCAACTATATAATGTATTAAAATTTTTAGAGTGCGCTATGGTCAGAATAAATTTTCTAAACAGTTTTCAAAGGACTGAAATGAATAAATTTTTACCCAAGTTAACAGTCCCTGTTTGATTTGAAATTTTTACTTGAGCTTGATTAAGGTGTCTACAATGTCCATGTAAAATTTTAGGTTGATTGGAGAACTAGAGTGTTAATTAAAAAAATATATATGTTTAGGTCAATAGTATCCAAGTTGAAAATTTAAAGCAAAAATTATAGGATTTCCGATTTATTATAATAAGGTTAAATCCACCCAAATTGAATTATTATGGTGATAAGATTGTAATTATATTTATTCTGTAATGGTATAGGTTCAGGCAACCGTTGAGCTTATATTGTGAATTGGTGCTTAGTCAAAGTAAGTAAATTTATTCATGAAGTATATATATCAATATATGAACTTTTAAATATTCTGAAATCTATATTTGTGCTTAACATTGATTGAAAAAAAAAAAAAGATTCTTAAGTTGTGGCAATAAAATATTTTTGCAATAGCTTTCAAATTATTTACTTCCAAAATTTATATCATTATTTGATTTAAAAAGAAAACCTATGATTTTAGTATAACTCAAAAACTTTGTAAAAATTTACATATTGAGTTGAAAACTTATTATTTCTTAAAAATGATTAACAGTTATTAAATATTTTACTATGTGTTTTGAAGATATACCCTTTAGATAAGATTATGAAAAATGATTTTGGTTCATTATCTATAGTTATTGTTTTAATATTGGTCCAACCGGATTTTTGTACGCACACATTTTGTTATCTGATAGTGTCATAGGGACAATTGTGACATTCTATTATTTTAACTGTATCACATGGATACTTGTGACATTCTGTTATTCTGATCGCATCACACAAGTACTTGTGACACTATAAGATATGAGCATACTTTTTATTTATATTATGTGAATATAAGTTTTAATATGATATTTTTGTTCTGTTTATCGTTCTATACTACATGACATCTTCTGCTAATATAAAGATTGATTATATTTTCGATTTTGATTAATGGTTTTGAAATATGTTTATATGTATTGAAGTTTTATGTCTGACTTATAAAGGTTATTATAATGACACCAACATTATGTTTGAATTTATTTACTGAGTTGACGGCTCACCTCTCATCTCCACCATTTTGTAGAGTAGAAAATAAATTGTGGGCGTTGAGTGTTTAGAATTTGGAGTTCACTCGATTGTGAAGCTTTAGTGATAGCCAATGAAATTCATTGTATTTAGTTTTGAATTTTATAAGGATTAGAAATTTATCAAGGAAATATTTTGTTTCGGTATTTAATTTTTAGGATTATTCTTTTGGAGGTTATGCTTGGATATTTTTGTGGATTACTTTCAAAGTTTGAAATAAAATTTCTATTTGGAGATTGTTTTTAAGATCTAGTTTGATCGTAACATTCTACTTTCTTGTTATTGGATTTGGAGTGTTATAATCAATGTCAAAAGATTTGTTTCCTACATGGCATGAGTATCATTTGATAAACAATTAAATTGAAAAATTAATCTCCAATGTTTCTATGTATTTTCATTTAATGTCTTTATATATTTCTATTTAATGCTTCCATATTTTTCATTTAATGTTTTCATGTTTTTTTTTACTTTTAATTACATTTAAAAATTAGAATTTAGTAATGTAGAAAGCAAATCCCTTAACATTGATGATATGATATTTAAATATATATATATATATATATATATATATAATCCATGAGAGCATTTGAGATGTTCTTACTTGTAAGTTTGTCATATCATTTAGACAACAAATTTAGATAAATTTTTGGATAGTGTAACATTACTTATGTGTGTGTGTGTGTGTGGTGTATATATATATAAGACAAAGTTTTTATGGTCAGCGCATCCTAATTTTTAAATTGTTAGAACCACTAATCTTAGTTATTGCATTTAAATTAAATATGAGAGGGAAATATTTTTAGAAAAAACAATACAATGAATGACTGTGATTAGTGGTCTTAATAATTTAAAGATTAGGATGTACTGACCATAGAAGCTTTGAATAAAGAGAGCAAGAATTCTCTACCAACATTTTTTTTTTTTTAATCATTTGATATTTTAATGATACATCAATATTATAAAAATGGATAATCAAGATTGTTACATTTTTTTTCTCTCATATATCACTCAAACTTAAATTTTACTCATATAAAACTTGACACTAATAAAAAATTAGTAGAGAATCAGCAAATTTATAAATTAACTATCAACAAGTATTGTTACAAAGTGTGAGATTGGGTTTTATCAAAGGGTGTAAAATAATGGATTCGAGAATCAAGTAAAAAAGATATTCTAGATATTGTAAACTTTATAATTATTAATGCAATCGTCCAACTCTCATATTGTTAATTTTAAATAGAAGATTCTATCAAAACAATGTGCTTTTGAAATTTTTGCTTTGTCTACCAATTTGACCCGTAATTAGTTTTGTACTTTAAAACATATAAGAGTGTTTAAATTTGCTTTTGTAATGGATATAAATTCTTTTATATTCTTTTTTTTTATTATTTGAGATGCTATGTGTCATGAGAACCATTTAAATTTAGTTATTATCAAATTAAATGAATGTTCTTTACCGTCAAACTATTTAAGTAGTTGTTAAATACTCCAATATTCAATTAATGATTTAGAAGACTGTTATCTATAAAATCTTATAATTATTATATAGTGTTGAAGAATGAATGAAAATCTAAATTTTCAATAATTTTATGATATATAATTATTATGACCGATACCAAATATCAACATCTTTCTTATTTTTTTTATTAATCATAAATCTATCTCTGTATATAAAAGTTTAGATCAATAACTAAAATTGCGCTTTAATTAAGCATCTATTTAACAAGATTATCCATAGATTATAGACAAAGAAATGAATGAGATTTTGGAAGATAATCATGCCAACATGATACACACTAAAGGCACGATTGATCTTGACTGAAATTCCAAGAAATTAACCATGTTCTAGGGCTTACATCATCTAGTATGAACTAAGGAAAGTTACATCACTTTCGACGGTCAAGTCTACTGTAACAAAGTCTAAGAGAGAGCTTATTTCAAAAAAATAATAATAATAAATAATAAATAAAAGTCTAAAAGAGAGCTGATATGCATCAACACATGATCAAAAGATGACTAAACAGGCAACAGCACGTGGCAAAATCTTTGAACATGATATGATGACCAAATTCCTGTCAGTCAAAAATTATTAAATGTGACAAATTTAAAAAAAAAAAAAAAAAAAAAAAAAGTGACAGCTAAAGTGGAAAGACAGACACATTATGGCATATATTCCAAACTGGTGGTGCCATTTAAAATATGCACAAACGCAACTGTTTTTAGGAATCTCATCATCACAAAGTAGAAAGATGAAGTTTTGTGGCGAACCTTGTGCGTTATGACTCTTGAATCTGATCGATCGATCGATTTATTGATATGATGATGATGATGACCTCCAGAAGCTGAAAGTAAGAAAAAGAAAAGAAAAGGCAAATTAATCAAAAGAAAACAAAATACCTAGTTGTTGGTTGTTGAACAATGACTTGGATTCCAACTTTATTATTTAGTTGAATAGTGAGATGGAATTCGTCTATTTAATTAGTACTATTCTGTTTCATTTTGTTCTTTAATTATCTATAATAAAGTTTCTTTATGTCTTTCTCTAAGGAGTAATAAAATCCAACATCATCACAGGTTCCACATAAAATCTTATATATTATATTATAACCAACATGATTATTTTATATAATCATTCAAAAGTGGATATACACGGTTTTAATGTTCGAAAAACATAATATTCTTAGTTAGGTGTGATGGACTGGCCTCATCATATAGAAAGGAATTAATTCTAATAACTCTGTAATTAAAATGATTAATTTTATTATCCTTTTTTTGCTGTTTTTTTAGAATCCAAGTGATTGTAAATAATTTTGAGATTTTATTGAAAAAAATATATATATATATATATATCTTTTAAATTCCTTGTAGGAAAGATCGAATAATTAACAAAAATAAAGCTATGGGACCTTTAACAAATTTTCGGCAACATAAAGCAAAACCTATGCTAGTTCTTTATTATTTTCATTGCATGTTCATATATTTCACGGTAGTAATGTCTTACAATACTATATTGTATATAATGCTAAAAGAAACAACCCCACATTAGCATCATCTATTTAGCACCAAAAAATGCACCCAACAAGGAGACTGCCACATCTATTTCTTACTTGTCTTCAACAGAACCAACTCCGGATTGGCTAATGGATGTCCACGTATTCCTTTAGTAATAAATTTATTGGTTATTAGATCATTCCCTATTATTGCGTTGATTCACGGTAGCCAACCACTAAGCATGATTTATATCAATATAAAGAGACAAAAGTGCAAATATGTGCTAAGCCGATCGTTTTGTTAGGATATAGCTCATCAAACTAATATATAATTATATTTGATCCAATGAATGTGTAACACAAGGTAAAATTAAATCCATACATTCGATTTATGACTTTGGTGCTCCAAATTGGTTGTTGCGCAAGCGCAACCTATCTGAACACTGAGGAGACACGTTAGCTAGTATGCGACAAATGGTGCATCAATCCTTCCTGTTTGGCTTTTTCTATACCCAGATACAACTGACTGTAAATTGTGGTAGGGGTTCAATTTCTACACATATCTGCTTTTACTTTGACACTTTAATGATTAAGAAATGATCGAGTCAATAACCAGATCAACATTAAGATAGAATAGAGAGCGCATTATAGAAGAAGCTGTGCAAGCTACAGGTTCAAGTGAAACAACTTGTATTTGATGAAAACACTGAGGTGCTTAATGAAACACCTGAGAGAGAATTTGGAAGCTTCAAGCTTCAGCAACGGTGGAAGAGAGAAGATGATATGAAAGAAAAAAAAAAAGCAAATTCTCAATCTGTTTTCATTTATGATCTGAGTACATTAACACACTATATATACACCTTGACTAAACTAATCTTTGTTGTGCTCTTGACAGTGCTGGAGCTGAACTCATTTGAACTAATTAAACTACATACTGGCTTATATTTCAAATGATGATTAACTCCCCTTGCATCTAGTGACTGATATTTAGTATTGTCATCATTGTTAGCCACTTGATCATTAGACTAGATGTTCCTTACATTAAGATCACTTGTACAAACAAACGTATTAAATCAGATCAAGTTCACCAGTAGTTCACTGCCATGCAGCCATATAGAGATATATCTTAATATTACTAACAACATTGTGCCATATTGATCCGATCCTTAGCGTAAGCCTGAATTTTCAAAGGGTTCAAATTACAGAACAAGCTGATTCATTAACACTAACCCTTGTAGAACTCACTTCAATGTGAATTATATAAACCATTAATAGAAACCAGGGTTACCAAATAATTGGGCCTTAAAAAATATATTTTCTATTATTCTAATCTATCTAAATTAATGATCAAAATAAAATTTCTAATAACTATATTCACATACAAAGAATCCCATCATTGATATCGGAAGAGATGATTCATCCCTATTAATTTGTCCGAAAGCGAATTATAGCAAGTAAATGATTCATCGAATAGATTAAAACCTTCTGGTCTAAACATATTAAGAAGGTACTTTTAAACTAAATTAATATATATAATTGGAAGTGCTTATGCCATTGCCAATTATCCAGTCTTTTATCCATAATTTGGATTTTGGAATTCCTGCACTTACCAGAACCAACATATAATGGTTGTCTGACCACTCCGACGAATGAAAAGACACATTGGGAACACTGTTGAAAAATTCCACATTGACTAGAAATCAGATTCTGATAAGTGATAAGCTCCACCTTGTTCTTCCTTATATATATATATATATATATATATATACTTTGGAACAACTGAATGGTGATTTATCCTATGACCTAAAAGTTGATTGAAAGAGCACAAACTTTTTTGGACTTCCTTTTTATTTTGGTGGGCACAAGGGTTATCATCTTCATGATGATCGGTTGGGACTTTCAATTACATCAACCGAGAGGTTGTGGTTGATGATAACTTGCATCGGTGATTATTGACTCTGTGTCTTGCACAGAAGTAACACGAAGTTCCTGAACAATGTATTATTACGATCACATGGTTGAGTCTGGGTTACATTCTGTTCATGGCCCCATTTGTGATATTATGTTATCGATATAAACAGTAATTAGTCCAAAAGTTTTAGTTAAGTATTGTTTCAAATAATGTGAAACATGATTTGTAGATATTAGTTAGACTATTGAAATGATAAGATAAATGATGTTCAATTATAATTAATAGTTCGTTACATTCTTTTATTTAAGTTATTAGACAAAAATTTTCGACCATTTAATTATAGTCTTTGTGATTTATATTTATATTCTACTTATAATATATAAAAAATTATATATATAGTATTTTTAAAATGAGGATTTTCTAACTTTAAAAAGTAGAGAAAATCAATCAAATTCATCCATTATATTTAAATTAAATAAGAGGGAGAATACAATAAATGAATTTTATTGATTTTCCCTAACTTTTTAAAGTTAGAGAGTCCTCATTTTAAAAGTACTATATATATAGTGTTTTTGTAATCGGCACACTTACTAACTTTAAAAAATTAAGAAAAATCAATCAAATTCATTTATTTTATTTAAATCAAATATGAGGGAGAATTTGTTTTATAAAAGAGAACGCAATGAATAAATTTGATTAATTTTTCCTAATTTTTTAAAGTTAGGGAGTCGTGATTATAAAAGCACTATATATATATATATAACTTTTATGATTAGTGCGTCCTAATTTTTAAATTGTTAGGATTACCAATCAAATTTATTAATTGCATTTTCTTTCATAAAAAATTTCTCTCTCCCAATTAATTAAAATGCAATGGATAAATTTGATTGACAATTCTAACAATTTGAAAGTTAAGATGCAATACCATAAAAATTATATATATAAATAAGACAAAACCCTTATAGTTGGAAAAATAACAATAAAAGTAGGAAGAACATAATTATCAAAGTAGTTTGATTATATCTAGTGGTTAAAATTATAAAATTACTTTAAAATTTTACTTTTACTTATAAAAATCATTCTTAGCACCTATCACTGCAGCACGTGTCGAACAACCCAAGTATTAGCAAAGTTAATGTTTCATGATCAGCTAGGAAATGCCACCAAGGTGCTAACCAGTAGCAGAGAAAGAAAGGGCACAGGGGCCATGCCTTCCTATGTCCATAGGGTCCAACTATATACAAATATAAATATATATATATATATATATATATATGGGTAAACGATAAGATGTGACATCTCCAAACCAATGAAACTTCAAGAAAATTTCAAAGTACAAAGATTATAGCTTTCTAGAATGTATGAGATAATAACCAACTTGACCCAGTTATTATTATTTTAATAGTAAAATTTCATTAACAGATTTCTTTTAATATTAGTTTCTTAGTTTTTTCATATATAGTTAAACAAATAGTGAACTCTCGAGCTTTGGCTACTTTTATTTTGTGTTCTTAATATTCATCATACACATATTTGAGTTATCTATGTTCGAATGATCTACTTAAGGTTTGAGATTATAAATTAAAAACATTTTTTTTTTGTCAACATTTATTTTACTATGTACTTATCATTTTATTTGGTTATTAACTTGAATATTAGTTCCTATTTTGATTCCAAAACCAAAAGTTTGACTGTGCCATCGCTACCAGCATAAAGTAAACCCTAAGGGTTTTGTTAACATAATTAAATTGCTAGCTGGTAGCTACCAAGAGATCATACACCTATCTAGATTCTAGAATATTGCTGCCATAATGGAACCTGGCCTAAATTTGTTCCTTCTATAGTGAATAAAATCATATCTCTTCACAGGCAATTAAACAAACAAAAGCAACCCTACTGGGTCATTGCAATCCTGATTTGACATAACTTTTGAACAACTGATGACCAAAGTCACTTTCTCACGAACAGTCGACATAAGTCTTCCCTTTATTAAGCATCAAGGGAAGGCAAGCCAAAGGCATCATTTTGAAGTGAAAAACTTGCATGGGCAGCACATGGTGCTTGACCTCATAACACTTGATATGGATGCAGTGCATCATCCAATGGCATGTGATATTTGTGTCATGTAATGTGTGGGCTACTGCCATGGGGCCTGTCACTTAGATCTCTCCATTTTAGCTAATTAAATTTAAATTTCGTCGTGCGTCCCTCTTGGTCCTCTATCTATTCTAGACTCTAGTGGTGGGTTCAAGCATGCATGGATAATTTTCTCTTATCAAAAACTAATAAATCCCACTTAGTCATTTTGCTTCTTTATGTTTTTGTTGGTGCAAGAAACTTGCAAAGAGAGAGATTGTACTAGATTTGTTCAACTTCAAATAATTAAAAAAGAGCATGCTTTCGATATTAATAAGTAGGTGAAAATAACTTTTCGGATTCTCATGCTAAACTACTTGACACTAGGCATCAAACATTGCACACAATCGCGTGCGGATATGCATACTAGATTTTCAACCCTAATCCGTTGTATGTTCAAAATCCTTTTCATTTTAATATAAGATAAAATGACCTTATGCCGTCATCTGAACTGTTATATATATCACTCATCCTTTATCAAGTTGAATTAAATTTGCCTTTAGAGATTGATGTGAGGACTGAGGAGGATTTGGTGGTCGATTGTAAGA
Source organism: Nephelium lappaceum (assembly GCA_021234005.1). Taxonomy (NCBI): domain Eukaryota; kingdom Viridiplantae; phylum Streptophyta; class Magnoliopsida; order Sapindales; family Sapindaceae; genus Nephelium; species Nephelium lappaceum. The sequence continues at coordinate 15,436,156 of CM038010.1, forward strand.
AGACAATCAATGTTCATACCCCGCAAGTTTCTTCAAGAAATTCAATTAAATATTTTTATAAGAGTAATGCTATGTCTCTAATATATTTTGGTCAAACTCATTCCTAAATGACATGTCATATGAGTTATTGACATCATCTTAATTATCATATTATCTTATGATTTATAATATGTTAATAACTCATATATCACATCATATAAGTGTAGGCAAAAATTTTGAAAAGATTAACATTACTCTTTCTATAACATCTCAAGATTCAGTTTTTTGACTTTAGTCTTGTGGGGATTAATAAACTTCTAGATTTCATTTATACCACAAGTCATGTTTTAGCCAATCTTAAGAGATTTAAATCTTTATCTCAAAAAAAAAAAAAAAAAAAGATTTAATTCTTTATACATAGAATTTGAATTCACTAAAAGAGTCAGACTTTGCATAATTATTCTTAATACCTTGTGAGTCTAGAAGGTCAGATTTGAGAGTGAAGTCAGACTTAAAATTTGAAAAAAAATCACTAGTCCTATATTGGATTCGAGCTAAAGCCCGACGATTCGCTTGATCGCATACGTGCAAATCCATGAGCAAGACCAGACTTCATTAACAATTTATGGAACAGCTCGTACCCAACGGAGACCTAATTAGACCTTGAATGTTAAGACCCAGCCCGGCTGGCCTGCCCACTTGATAACTCCCATTGGAAGTCTAATGACAATGAAGTCGCAATTACCAATATGGAGGGGAAACCGCCCTCCTCCGACAATGCCCACTCTCTCTTCTGCCATCGGCCTCCTTAGTTCAGTGCTTTTTGCTATATTTAAAAAAAAAAAAGTTAATTATAAAATTATAATAATTTTATTTTTAAATTTTGTTTTTTCGTTTTCAAAAATAATATTAATAATAATGAAAAAAAAAGTTATTAAGATAGACAAGGGTATTTATTATTTTTTTACTAAAACAGTGAGATTATTATGAATATTTAAAGATAAAGAGTCCCCCCTAACAAACTTCTCAAAAGTTGATTATTAAAGATATATATGGAATAAGCGATTTTAAAAGGTTTACCATATACCCTTTTTTTTTCTCTTCAAACTTAAGAAATAAGTAATTATATGAAAAGTTGTAGCAATTCCTAATGCACTCTTAAAATCAAGAACAAAATGACTTTCTTAAAGTTACATATCACTACTTTATAACTTTGTATAAAATTTTAGGACAGTAATCACATTTGGATAATCTTCTTACTTTTACCATAGTCTTCAACCGAATAAAATGAAAATGAAATGTATATTAGTTATATTATCATATATTATATACAAGACTGAAAATAAAAATATGTTGTAGTTCCAAAAAATAATAATAATAATAAGGCTTATAATTTCATGTCCATTTATGTCCTTATAAGTATAATAATTTTTTGCTACAAAAAAATTCGATGATAACTAAGTTTTACTTTGGTGCATCCATAAAGTGTTTTGTGACATTTTTAATAATATGATTTATAACAAGATGGGTTTGATCTAATAATATACATTTCGCACTTACATTAAATTATGAATTTAATTCGTGTTCTTTCTTCCATAAATTTTGGATTATTTGTGATAATTGAAAAAATTATTTGTAAGTAATTGATGTTTTTTTTATCTATTGTGCGGTATTTAGTGAAAGCAAAGAAGGAAGATTACTTCCAAATGTTAATGTTTAAAGAAACATGGTATAGGTTTTTTACATAATATTAACATTTAATAGTTTTACACAGGAACACAGAGAGAAAGAGAGAGACATTTTATTTTCCTCAAAAGCACTTCTAAAAATGTATTAATCCATTATTTTTTAACTTTTGGTTGTACATTTTAGGACAAAGAAACCAATCCGTCTGTATTTTTCCAACGAGATCGAGTCATTTTAAGCTGATTTTTGTCCCGATCAGAAATTTCGAACTACGGGCCTCTAACCCATCAATTGAAGTGCTAGGCTCTAAATTGTGAGCCCACTTTCATTTAAAATTGGCCTATGAATAAAGGTAGATCATGGACTTGGGTCCATTTGGTCCTTTTGGTTCATCAAAACAACCACAAAAGAAAGGCCTTTATACGAGATCCGAAACACTTCGATATATATATATATATATATACTGAGTGATGACAAGGATGCCAAGTGGCATCTCACATGGCATCTCACATCGTGGTGTGATATTAATGTTTAATCAACACTTGATAAATAAAATTAATGTCTATTGACTTGTAATCAGTCTAATGAAAGTACCATATCATATCCATTGAGACGGAGTCATAACAACCTACTTAGAAAGACGAATGAACTAAAATATAACATTTAGAGGGGGCCAAGAAAATATTTGTAAAATTAAAGAATAACTATACATATTTTTTTTTAATAAATTTTTATTTTTGAGGTGCTATGGCCTCCACAGCCTCACCAAATCCACCACTGCATATACAATTCAGATACTTATTGGATTTTAAAGTAAGATCTTGCAGTATTGAACAATATTGTATGGTTGAGTGTTTTACTGTTATATTTTGCAACGCTTATTGATGATTAAATTTAAGATGCAGTATTTCATTTAAAGTATATTTACGGTATAAACAAGCTTCCTGTTCATTAAGTAGACCTATGTCTCACTTCCAAATTCTCCTCGTTCAGATTAAGTTTGATACACATGACTGGACTAGATCAGGTATTTGCTACAATAGTGTGGATGAATGTTTGATTCGTTGAATGAACAATGTGATATACTAAATTAGAGGATTTTCATTTTAAGTGATGAAATTTTATTAAGGAAAAAAAGTACAGGAATAGGGGAATTAAACAATGTAACTATCGACAAAAGTTGAGATGACTCAACGATAAATCTCTAACATCTGAGGTCATGGTTCAAATTGTATCTTCCTCCTCAAATTCCAAATTCACTAGGTCTTAGATGAAAAATTCTCAACCTTAAGACTCCATTTGGCACGTAGGAGTTAAATGGAATAGAATGAATTTGACTGAAATTGAATTGATTATATCAGAATGAAAAATCACCACCTCATGTTTAGTAGAATTTGAGATTAAATTAAAAATTATATCATATCATGTTTGGTGTAGGATAAAATTGGATTGGAATAAAATTAATTTTAATTTTTTATTATATAAAATTAATTTTATAAAAAAAATTAAAAAAATAAAAAAACCACAATTCTTCATCTCATGATCAATCCAATTCATAACATCTCTTACAATTCAACATCATTAAACATAGTTCATCAATATCATCAATCCAATTCATTAACATTATCATCTCTCATACCAACAACATCATCAATAACATCAAAACATGAACAAAAAATAAATAAATAAGTAAAAATAGGTATTTCAAAAAACAAAAATCAAAATAGTGGTTCTAATCGAACCCAAAACCAGATGATTTTGGGTTCGACTTCAAACTTAGAACCATCTGGTTCTAGGTTCTCAAACCTAGAACCACCTAACTTAGAAGAAAAAAAAAAGTAGAGAGGTGGATGTGTGATGAGAGAAGGAATGAAGGTGAGAGAAAGAGAGATAGATGGAGAGAAGAGAAAAAATATGAGCAATGAAAAATCCAATCTCATGTAAAGTCATGGTTTTGATTGAGATTAAGGAATCCCAAAAGTAGGGGTGGACATGGTTCGGTTTTGGGAAAAACCGTATGAACCAAAAATTTTCGATTTTATTTTTTTTGAACCGAACCAATTTCATTCGGTTCAGTTCATTCGGTTTTGAGCCTTCAGTTGGTTTTAGGTCCACCATGTTATATAAATTGCAATTCAAACAATTCAAAAGTAACAGCTCTCAATTTAAAGTAACAATCCCGAACATCAAAAACAATTGACAAAACTAAAAATAGTTCAAAACAACATCTAAAACATTTTCAAAACAACACCTAATTAAAACATAGAATAGAATAGACAAAAAATGAGTCTGAAACATTTTCAAAACAACACCTAAAATATTCTTTCACCTTTAAGTTAAAACAAAAACAAAACAAAAACTATTAGTTCATAATCAAGAAATGTACTATTGATTTTTTTTCGTTTTTAGTTCGGTTCGGTTTTTCTGAGTCAAAACCAAACTGAACCAAGAATTTTCGGTTTTTTTTAAATTACAACCGAACCGAACCGAAAAAACCGAAAAAAATTGATTTTTCTGTTTGATTTGGTTCGGTCTAGTTTTTTTGCCCACCTTGACCCAAAAGAATGGGAAATGAGAGAGTTTGAGATAAAGAATCTCAAACCCATTGCATTCCAATTGATCTCCAAACATAACATTCAAGTAATTTGAGATTTTTGAATCTCAATCCTACCCCAAATCCCTAAAGTGCTAATTAGTTTTACCAACTTCATTTCCCAATCAAACTTCAATCAATCATCCCTGTCAATAAAAGCTATCTTTGTCTTCAACCCTAGCAAAGCAATTTTAAATAAATTTAAAAGCTAAAAAGGAGTAACCGACAAAAAAAAAAAAAACTAAAGCAACAAAAAAGTTGTGAATTATATTAAAAGTTTTAATAAAAAAAGACCCTTTGCATAGTATAAAAAAAAAGTTGTGATTTAATAAAAAATCACAACAAAAAAGTTGTGATCTAAAAAGTTTTTTTAAGATCCACACCATTATCATGTACTTGACTTTTCTTTTTTTTTTTAATTTTTTTTTCCAGTGTCTTAATAAATTTATTTTATATTTTATATTTAAATAACTATTTAATTTTGAATAGTATTTTTTTTTATCTTTTTAATTGTAAATCATAATTAAACTAGTTGTTTAAGTAAAGTTTATTGAAGTTTGATGAATTATTTTTATTTATAAATCTTATTTTAAAATACATCAAATTCTATTACTAAAGTAATGAAATTCATAAAATGAATAATAATTTTAATACACTTAAATTTATTTGGACCTATTAAAAGTCTGAATTAAATACATAAGGATAAATTTCACTTTAGTTCCTATATTTTGGAAAAGTATTAACTATTTAACTACAAATTGGAAAACAAACAAATATTTTCTAAAATTTCGTAAATACATCAATTTAGTCCATCTGACAAAAAATTTAACAATCAAACTAAACAGAAAAATACAAAAAGTCTATTCTATCCCTATCAATACTTAATCCTAAAATTATAAATTTGTCCAAACTTATCAACCCATAGAAATTCAACACGTGTCACCTAAAATTTAAATTAATAAAAATAAAAATTTAAGATCAATGATAAATTTACACATCACTATTTATAAATTATAGTGCATAAATATATATAATCTAACTAAAAAAATTTTTTCTTAATAAAATAAACTTTTTTAAAAAAATTAAAAAAAAAAAAAGTTGTTTAGCTAACTTATTGATTTGATAAAGATATTCATCAATAACAATCTTTAGATAAAAATTTGTAATTCCTTTTCTTTTTTGAGACTAGATTTGGTTGTTCGAAAACAGATATCTAGGTTCAAACCAGAGTATCGTCCCTGACATGCCTCCTAACTAGAGCATTGTCAGCTCCAATTCTAGAGCCAAAAATAGCAAGGAGAAGACGACGGGGTGCAAAAGCTCCTACAAGAGAGACTTCGACAACCTGTTTATTCTTCTTGTTGATGGCCATGAAAGCGACATGGTGATTTTCACCAACAAAGGGAAAGCCATGCTATTGGAGTTTCATGAGAAAAGTAGGTAAAATGCGAAGCACGGTGGAATTTTGGATGTCATTGGGGTTTTGTTGTCCCAATCGCATGATGGACTCCTTGACCCCACGCTACGTGTTGTTGTGCCTACAAGTTTGTATGTTGCAAGGCAGTTGGTGTCGTATTGTACATAGAGAATGACATTTGGTTTGTGTTGTAATTACTTGTGTTGGGTAGCCAGATCTTCAATAACCTAGATCTTCAAAATAAAGATTTCAACCCCCTCAAATCTTCAAATGAAGATCTGAGTTAAACCAGAATCTTTTTTTTTTTTTTTTAATTCTTGTTCTTTTAATATATAATTATATATTTTTTTAATCTTCATCGTACATCTTTGAGGTAAACGTTGGAGATCTATCTTCTTTTTATTTTAATTTTTTATTATTTTATTTTGATTAAATTTAAAATAACACTATTGAAATGACAAAACTATCCCAACCTCTATTACCTTTGACTAACAGTTGATTGGTTTGAGGAACTAAGTTCATGTATTTACAAAACTTTGAAGAAGATTTGATCGTTTTCCAATTTGTAATTTAAAAATTAACACTTTTCCAAAACATAAAAACTAAAATGAAATTTACCCAATAAATAAAGATTTTAATAGAATCTTTAATTTGAATGAATACATACAAATTCTTATGAATTTTATAAAAGTCTTAATTGAATTTATAAAGATTTTAAAAATCTTTTAAATTACAATGAACTTTTAAACTAAAATACACCCAGGAGTCGTTTGTTTTTGTGTCTGAAGATTGAACAGTACCGTTGAAAACTGAAGACTGATTAGTGACTGAAATCTAAAATATGAGTGACATGTTTTTTTTTTCTCTTACATCTGAATGTATAGTAATTTTGTTTGTTTTTTAAAATTAAAAATGTCTGAAAATCAGTTGTTATATAACTTCATTTAATGTAATACTAACAATGATAATAAATTATTCAACAAATATTAAAACACATATATATTAATAATATTTTTATTTATAATTAAAATATGATTAATTATTATATTACATTTTTTTTCTTTTGAAAATTATATATACATAAATAAATTATTATAGTAAAGTAAATTAAATAAAAATAAACAACATGGTGTTAAATTGAATTACTATTGTTATATATTGAAGTAAAAATGACATTAAAATGAATATTATTAAAATGAATATGAATAATATAAAATTAGGATAAATTTAGAAATATGTTTGTTAAAGTATTAAAAAAAATTGTATAATGTAAAATTAGGATAAACTTGGAAATATATTATTTTTGGGAGGATAAAATTGGAATAATGAATTTATAAAATTATCAAGTAATTTGATATTCAGTGAAAAGTTAGAAAATATGGTTTTTTATTTTCAGTGGTTTATAAGTTGTTTTAAGTAGTTTGACCACTTAAAAAAAAAAACAAAAATAACTTAATTAACTTAATTCGACAACATTAAATATTAAGTGTAGAAAACAATCGACCTCTCAAATTTATGGTTAAATTGAAATACGCTCAGATTTATGTTGTGCTTTTTTGTTGTTTTCAAAATGCAAGGACTAATTAATCGGCACCAATTAAAAGAAAAAAGAAAATCGATTTCATATATGAGGCTCGAACTAGAGTTTAGGTTTAAATTGACCATGCTAATCACAGTGGTCCGCCGACAAGAGGTGGACACTACATCGCTTTAGCACACCATTTATCTTGAAAACTATGCATGTCCATACAGGAACCATTGATGATGGAAATCTTAATTTCAACATTTGAATGTGAAAACAAGAAACCGGCTCTAAACGAGGTTCAAATCAAAATTGAGTTTATATCACCATTAAATAGCCCGCACGCGTAGTGCGTGTATATATATATATATATATATATATCAAAGTTCCGTTAGAGACTCATAATACAATCACAATTAAAATTTGAATATTAATTTTCAACTAATTAAACTTGTCGCTGTCTTTGTCGTTTAGTGCATGTATAAGAATATTTTACGTCCAAATTTCATATTCATATTATGTGACACTTTAAAAAATAAAACTAACGGATTATAATTGGTCACTTGAAATTTGATTTATTAATTCTCTTAATTTTTGAAATGTTATATCATTTAAGTATAAATTTAAATAAAATAATATTACTGATATTAGATGTAAAATAATAAATATTGTTAATTCAATGCATCTAAAAAGTCTAATTAATTATGTTGACAAGTTCGAAAGAAGACTCGTCCATTCCACGTATGGCTAGAAAATTATGTGTCGCCATGCATCCAATTAAGCTATGTCATCAAAGAGAGTGACATGAGATAGTAACCTTAATTAAATAAGTTAGATGCTCTTCTAACATTTTCTTTTGAATTTTTTATAATCAAATAATATATCAATATAAAAAATAATAGATGGTCAAAATTATAAGTTTATTTTTTCTTTCTGATATATGCAAGTACCAAAAAACTTCTTATAAAAAATAAAAAATAAAAAATAAAAGATAAGGTTAGAATAAAATCTTAATCTTATTATTTAAGTAACTATATAATATGCGCCTAACAGCAACTAGCCAGCAGATTTTGCACTAGCTAAGCTGGGGTGTAGTTAGGATTTTAATTAGGGTGGACTATTATAAAATTTTTAAATGAATTTCGATGATATTAAAATATTTAATAATTAAAAAAGAAGATATAATAAATCTTATCTCTAAAAATTTATATTATAAATAAATATGTTAACAAAAATAAAAGTAAAAGATTGAATAAAATATGAGTTAAAAAAACATAAAATATAAGTAAAATCAAATATCAATCAACCTGTATTTAAATATATTTAAATGATTAAATTTATCGAATATAAATTATAGCATAATAATGTTATGACATTAAAAATCTTCCTTTAAACATATATAATGTATATTTTAATAATCATAATTAATAATTATTATTACACTTCAAATTAAAGAGTGTATTAGAAAAAAAACATTAAAGATATTAAATTTAAATAATATATTATGTAACTAAATAAAAAATAAATAAAATGTGAAATGTGAAAATTTTAATTAAAATTTTATATTTAATATATGAAATAAAATTATATAAATACAATATTTGAATAGAAATATAAATATAAAAAAAATACATATAATATATTTAAAACAAATATTCATTTTGTTATTATAATTTTTTTCAAGGTGGGTAGGGTAGGTTTGAGTCTGTCCCGGCCCACACATTGATCCATCCACACCATTAATTGTTACTCATTTGATAAGTCACTTTCGAAGTGATAAAGCTCAACATTTTTTATTTTTTTCTGAAAGAAGACAAGCCCACTATTAACAATCATTTTTCAGAAGGCAGCTGGAACCAGCTCGTGGAAGTACAAAACATTGCTTGCATGGAACACAATAGCGCTAGTACATCCACTGGCGCGGCGACTTAAATTCTGTCCCAGCTTGTTATTTCCTGTTCAATTCCTGATATTTTATGTTCTGTTTATGTCTACCACGAAAAACATGACCACCATCATGGTACGCATGTATTTCGAAATCAGTTAATTTTTCTTGTCGTGGTTGTGTTTTCTAAGGAATATATAGTTATGTTTTCAAAAAAAAAAAAAAAAAGAGGGAATCTATGGTTATACGTTTTATCAGCTGACAACACTTTTTTAACCTCTCTTTCAAAAAAAAAAAAAAAAAAAAATATCTTAATCTTTACTTTTTTTTTTTTGTTTTTGAAAAGTCTTAATCTTGAAATCTTGAATATTCATTTTTTAACAAAAAAATAAATTAATCTTGAATAGTCAATTACAGAATCCATGAGGACTAGGACAAAGATTTTTCTTAATAAAAAGACTTGTCTAATGTTACAGAAAGACTAGTCAAATAACAAAGAAGAACAGTACTTTTCAGATGGTTAATTAATTCATAGTTTTGACAGGACTCGTCCTATTTGACGCCTCACCGGCTGAAAAACAATATATACACGATAAACAAATTCCTGTTGATTAGAAGACAATCCATCTCATTATATATATATATACATATGTAAAAAAGATCCTCTTGTTTTTCTGTTTTTTTGATCAAATCCTCATGTTTTTTTTTAGAGAAATGAAAACTGGTTCTGAAATTATTTCGTTTTTGGACTAGTCAGTGTGCCACTAATGCATATCCATTTGTACAGGTATACGCAGCATAATGAGTTTTATGGCTGTGTACATGCCAGTCCTATAAACTATTTTTGGACTAGTTTGATTAGAACATTATATATACATATACACACAAATGGTCCTACTTTAGTAAAGACAATTTGAACTTTTAATTCTAGACCATTAATTATAATCATTTATTTTCAAAAATTTTTTATGGTGGAACCTATTAAAAAAATAAGCAATTATAATTAATGATGTTAAAATAAAAATTTCAATACATTCTTACCTGATAATTATCATATATATATATTTGTGTGTATTTGTTTATACAAATTTGTGTGTATTTGTTTATACAATTTATCCTAAATTTTTTTAAATCATTATTTTATAAATATAATATATGTGTGTTTATACAATTTATCCTAAATTTTTTATATTATGATTTTATAATTATATTTTTATAAATATATAATAAAAACATAAGGAATTTAAAATAAGAAAGAACTGAAATTGCCATAATCATTGTTATTTTTTTGTAAAAACTAAAAGGAAAGCGACACTTGGGGTAGATTTTATTTTGATGACCTACGTAATTAGTCATGATCTTAACTTTGAGCTCAAACCTAAAAGCAAAGTATGCTTTGTGTTTCCTAACCTAATGTCGTTACAAATCACAACCGGTTATAATCATAAAAATGGCAATGGCACCATATACTAAATTCCTGAAAATTGACTTTATCCTTTAATGTGTGACAACAACATGTAACCTAATGTCGTTATAAATCACAATTGGTTATAATCATAAAAATGGCAATGGCACCGTATTCTAAATTCGTGAAAATTGACCCTAACCTTTAATGTGTGACAACAACATGTAAGGCGTTGTAACAAAAAAAAACATTGAATTCCATTTATTGGGCTGTAAATTGTTATTTGCATTAATTAATGCATTAGCTGAATATGATATCTGATTTGTAATGTTTACATGTGATTATTGATTAAGATGGACCAAATCTGATCAGCTTAGCCTATACAAATGTTGTATGTATGTTTACAGGTGATTCTCATGTACTCCAACTCACTATACGACAAAATTATTTAGAGGCTACTGTTTAGTCCAAAGGTGGGAAAATTGTTTGGGTGCAAGGTGCATAATTCATTTCCCCTCGTGATTCTAGTGTAGTAACCCTTGATCATCATGGTAATAATTTGTCTATATGGGGTTTTGACCTTATCCATGTGAGGTTTTGGTTTTGCTCCAGAAGAGTGTGGTGAAGATTGGCTCTTCTTAAATCATAGGTCTGAGATAGAATGCAGAATATGGTGAAGACGGAATTCTATCATAATCTCCTTAAACCATAAATAGGTAAAATGACATTTTTATGGTTTAAATTACAGCAATCTTATAGGTGTTTTGATTGTCAACCTAGTACCATTAAGATATACTTGTCTTACTTGGGATATGGTTCCTTCATTGAAAACACATATTTTCTAACACTAATTCAAATCTAGCAACTGATACATTCAAATATCGAGATTTGTATTACTTTAAACTAGTTTATGTTATACTTTAAAAGAGTGAAACAAATACTAATTTTTAAATGAATATACTGGAATTTAATTCTTTGTTCGTGCTCGTTGGCAACTTATTTTTCAAGCCAAATAATATGCAGCTAATTTTTTTTTTGATAAAAGGGCTGCTCAAACAAGGGACGAGCTACAAACCAGAAAGACTAGGAAAAATACTAGAGGCACTGACCGAATGCCAACTCAGATCCTCAGGCGAGGAAAAGGCGAGGGACGCAAGGTTGTGGCCAAGCGGTTCCCAACTCTAGGGATGGCCTGACACTTGGAGACACCCAGCGCCCTACACAAAGCCTTAAGGGTTGTGGGCCAAGCTAATATGAGTGTTTTCTAATGTAAAGTTAATTTAAGGATGTTAATTCATTAAAAAAAATACGTCAGCAGGGATGAAAATAAATGGTCTCAAATCCCAATACTGTGCCATTTGTCCCAGAAACCTCAGGGTTCTAAATAATAAATATAAGAGTAAAAATTAGGGCTGGTAATTTAAAACCTAACATGACGGATTGACATGAAATCAATACGATTATTACGGGTTAGAGTTGAGTATAAATGGATTGAGTAAATAAACAGGTTAACCCATCTAACCTGTTTAATAATCATGTCAGGTTCGTGTTTTCTTAATCGTGTCACAGATTGACCCGTTTAACGAGAGTAAAAAAATTATTTTATATTAGATGAGTATTCATGTAATTTCAATGGTAGGTATATATATATCCTTCAAACCCTATCTCACCACACTTCCATTCATTTCTTCATCCATCAACAGCCATACCAACGCCACACGGCCACATTAGTCACCCAACGCATCTCCTTCATCTCTACACATCCTTCATTCAGCAACCACACCTACATCAGTCGCTAGTCACCGCATCATCATCATCTCCTTCATCTTCGATGTCGATCGCCACATCATCATCATCATAAGTTCTTTGTCCATCCAGCAATAGCCATGCCCACACGACCACACCAGTCACCACATCAGTCGCTGCATCATCATCATCATCAATTCTTTGGATGTGTTTCCATTTGTTTTGTTTTGTTCTTTTTTTTTCGTGTTTTTTTGGGGGGGGCGGGGCAGGGCGGGGGGGTGTGGGAATTTAAATAGTTGAGTTGTGGATTATTATTTTGATTGTTGAATTATGGAATTTAGATAAAAGTATGATGCAATTATTGTTGATTCATCAGACCCTACTGGTAAGTTCATATTATTTGATTCACTTATGCTTCCAGTAACATCTTTATAATATTTTTTTTATTATATGTTACGTTGAATATATCCTGAATTGAGTTTAAAAATATTAATCTGGTAGTTCCGAAGAAAAAACATCATTTTGTTTGCTTTGTTTTGTCAGAGTTTTGTTAAGTTTTGTTAAGTTTCTTTGAATGCTTTCATTATACCAATTAATTTAAGAATGTCAAAATGTTATGCTTTATGTGATTTACTTTTTCGAAAATTTGTAAAGGTTTATAAATCTTATTAATAATTCCCAATTTACTTTCCTCTTCCTGATTTCGATCCTATCCAAGAGCTTGTGTATCTTTATTTTAATTTTGATTTTTATTAGATCTATATTAAAATTTGAATGTATTAAATATGATTAAATAGGTTATAAACGAGTCATTAAACATGTCAATAAACGAGTCATTAAACTAGTCAATAAATGATCCGCAAAATAAGCAGGTTAACCATATTATTTTCGTGTTGACCAATATTCAATCGTGTTGCATTCGTTCCATTTATTAATCGTGTCGTGTTCATGTCGCATAAAAAATAATCGTGTCGTGTCCAATCAGACTCGTCAACCCGGATTGCCACTTTAGTAAAAATCATTTTGGTCCCTAAATTTTGGAAAGTGAATAAATTTTCAATTATGTTTCGTTTTGAAAAAATGTCAAATTAATCTCTCCCGTCAATCAACTGACGGTCAAACCTAACGAAAAACGTGAAAAAACTCATTTACCCTCGGATTCTATTAAAATAATAAAAAGACCATTATACCCCTATCTAAAAAATAAAAATTAATTTTCTTTTAATTTTTTTCAAAAGAAAATCTAAAAATCTTCATCTTCGAACAAGATTTAAGATCTTCTTGTTCTTCCTCATTCTGAAACCCAACATCAACCGACCATCATCAGCCCAGAATCATAAAAATCAAAAGACGGAATTACAATTTAGCTACCCACGCGAAACTCTAATTCAAGCGGAGCACATGTTTGGATATTATTACAATTTACCTACCTCCCGTTATCAACTTTCTGTTACCGTGAACTGATTCAGGGGTAAAGTTGTCATTTCGATGGGCAGTGGTCTAAAAAATTAAAAAAATTAAATGAATTAAAAAAAAAAATTCTCAGATGTAGCAGATGGAAGAAGGTGAAGGAAGATGGAAGAGGTGAAGGGATGAACGCCAAAGGAAGAAGGTGAGGGCAGATTGAAGAAGATGAAGGAGAGAAAGAAGAAGAAGAAGAGAAGAAGAAGAAGAGGAGGACCGACGGACCGAGCAGCTCCGACCAGACCAAGATCAACGCCAAGCTTGTCGACGCAACCACGATCTCGCCACAAACCGAGCAGCCGAAGCAAACCAGACCCGTTGCTGCACCCCAACCAAACCGACGACGACGACGAGGGGAGCTGCCGACGCGCACGACCTGTAGAACCCAGCTCAAGCCGACGCCAAGCACGAACCAGACCTCGCCGAACTCCACCAAGACCAGTCCTCAACGCACGCAGAACCGGCGACAGATTGAAGGTAGATCGGAGCAGAAACGGCGACGGCAAGTGCCATCACGACCACCACGAAGACCCGAGGGGAGCTGCCGACGCGCACGACCTGTAGAACCCAGCTCAAGCCGACGCCAAGCACGAACCGGACTTCGCCGAACTCCACCAAGACCAGTCCTCAACGCACGCAGAACCGGCGACAGATTGAAGGTAGATCGGAGCAGAACCGGCGACGGCAAGTGCCATCACGACCACCACGAAGACCCGACGCGAAAACAAGCTGATCCACGCCATTTTCAGCTCGAGATCAGACCCCGAACGCCATCAAATCTTGTCGAAACAGTGATGAAGTGTGACTGGAGCTTAACCAGAACAAAGGCAACAGTTCAATCTCTAGTGCCATCACGACCACCACGAAGACCCGACGCGAAAACAAGCTGATCCACGCCATTTTCAGCTCGAGATCAGACCCCGAACGCGACCAAATCTTGTCGGAACAGTGATGAAGTGTGACTGGAGCTGAACCAGAACAAAGGCAGCAGTTCAATCTCTATTCAATTTTTCAATTTTGATTTTTCAATTTTTTATTCGGTCAATTACGTCAACTTCAGCAATCAAGGGTATTTTCGTCTTTTTACTTTTTTTTACTGTTCACAGGCAATTTTAACGGAAAGTTGATAACGGGAGGTAGGTAAATTGTAATAATATCCAAACATATGCTCCGCTTGAATTAGAGTTTCGCGTGGGTAGCTAAATTGTAATTCCGTCAAATCAAAATGAAAATCATAAAAGTCAAAATGAAAGAACAAATGATCATCAGCAACCTAGAATCATCAGCAAAATCAATCACCCAAACCCAGATTAACAACCACCCAAACATCAAACCACAAAAATCGTAAAAATCAACATAGAATCATCATATCAACAAGAATCGTCATCACTTTGAACGAACAGCAAAACATAAACATAAACTAGAATCAAAATCATAAAATCAACAAGCCAAAATCGACAATTCGAACCCAGATGCAAATCCAAGACCTCGTCTCCATGACCGGCCAAAGTAAGTGACCTGAAGAAGCCGTTATAGACATAGATGGTTCTCTTATCAAACACTTGGCGTGCAAGGTCGGGGGAGTCGAGGTTACAGTAGGTTATGATGAGTTTGGTTTCCAAGAAGGAATCTTGGTCGAACCCAGTACGGAGGAAGTGGTTGTGGACGGCGTAGGCGTCCAAGAGGGAGTGGTGGTGGGTGCATGAGAGGGGGAGAAGTTCGTGGGTGAGTTGGGTAAGGTTGAGTAGACAGAGGGAGATGGGTTTGGGGAGGATGGATGGCGGCGGCGGTTTTGTTGCTACTAGAGACTTGGCGAGAACTGGGTTTTGATGAGGAAAAATGAACTGAGTGAACGGGGTTTTGATTTGAAGATGTTGAAGATAGGGTTTTGATTTGAAGCTCTTGAAGATGAACAGAGAGAACCGGGTGGTTTTTTTAATGTTTTTTTCAAAGATGACGGTTTTTTTTTCCTGTTCAGTTTTTTTTTTTTTTTCTTTTTTCCATATAGTTTTTAATTCCTTTGATCCATTGTTTTTATTTTTAGAAAATTTTAAAAATTAGTGCTTTAATTCATCTGGATTCCAAATTTTATTTTTTCTAAGTTTTTTAATTGTTTAATTTTTTTCAATTTAATTTCTTTTTTATTTTATTATTTTTAATTTAATTTATGTTTAATTTCCTTTTTTATATTTTTTCTAATTTATTTAGTTCTTATATGTATCATAATCCTAAAATATGATTGGAAATGACAATTTTATCCCATCCACATGTTGTCTGTTGGGTTTGATCCAAAGATGACTGATGAAAAAAAATAATTTGATATTTTTTAAAAATATTAGGATGAATTGATCTTTTTTTGAAACATAATTAAAAATTTAACTCTTTTTCAAAATTTAAAGAGCAAAATAATTTTTATCTTAAATATAAAGCCTCCTCAAGTGCTCAGCTGTAGATGTATCTGGGGATCCAAATTGTCTTTCGTCTTGCAAGGATGCCTATAGTCAAAACCTCTATCATTTGAAAAACTTAGGAATAGTTTGTTTTTATCATGTTTTATTTAATGAAGGAATTGCACAACACCCCCCCAAGGTTTGTCTAAAAACAGACGAAAACATACTTATCCTTTTATTACACGAAACCCCTATACCGTTAGTTGACTTCCGTCAACTTTAACGGTTGATAAAAAATTTTGATTAAAAGTCTAAAATGCCCTCAATTTTACATGTTCATCCTCACGATTGCCTAAAAACAGACGAACCAGAAAGAAGAAGAAGAAAAGAAGAAAAGAAGAAGAAGAAGAAGAGTTGCTCCGATCGCCATCCCCGTCGCTGACCAGCTCATCCAGTTGTAACCTCACCAAGATCTAGCTTAAACAAAGACGTCAAGCCGTGCAGAAACGAGCGAGAACCAGTCCTCCACGCACGCGAGCTGACGACGATGACCACGGAGCTGTCAACGTTGACCGAGAAGCCATCACAACCAGCCGCAGGCCACCTGAACCCGACCTCAAGTCCAGCTCGTCCAGCCGCACCTCACACACATAAAACCGAGTAGAAATAAAGATAAACCAGATGCGATCGAGAAGGAGAGGGTCGGCGCCGCCTTCATGAACGGTGTCTAGGTGCGTCGCAGATTGAACTCTGTCACCGTTCCACCTTCTCCTTTTCCCTCGTCCGATCTGTCTCTCTCCTCCTGCTTCTCCTTCTCTCCCCGCTCTCCCCACCTCTCTAACTGTGTCACCGCGAGGAAGGCCCCGATTTCTGGGTCTCTGTTGCACAATGGAAACCAAGAAATCTAGGTCTCTCTCGGGTTTATTCAAAGATGATAGGTGTTTGATGGTGATGATGATGATGATGATGTTCGAAGATGATGATGAAGATGATCTGATGGTGATGATCATGATGATGATGTTTGATGATGTTCGAAGATGATGATGATGATGATCTGATGTTTGATGATCTGATGGTGATAATGATGATGATGATGTTTGATGATGTTCGAAGCAGATCGAGAAGGAGAGAGTGAGAGAGGAAGTAGATCACAAAACTGCATCAGATCCCAAACGAAAAGACGAAAATGCCCTTCACTCAGTTAACGTTAAAAGTCAACTGACGGCATGGGGGTTTCGTGTAATAAAATGGTAACTATGTTTCCGTCTGTTTTTAGGCAAACCTCAGGGGTTTGTTATGCAATTCCTTCTTTATTTAATGGATATGAATTATACTAATTAAATAATTTTTGTTTATTTTTCTAAATAGTCAGACAACTTAAAATCATCCAAAAATTATTAAAAGAAAAAAATCATAATTTTTTACTTTTATTTGAATGTCAAATCACTTAATGATTTTTTAAATATATTATTTTATCAGTCACTATTCAATCATCAGTTTTCAGTAGTACTATTCAGTGGTCAAATAAAAAAATAAATAACCTCTTTAGTGTAAGAATTAAAACTAGGTGTCGTTATATAAATATATATATATATATATATATATTATCGAATAGATTTTTTATCTTACTAAAGGTTTAAAACCAATATCGAATAGGTCAAAAATCTATTGAAATCTGTCGAAATTCAATAATAATTATATGATCTGAATATCTATGTCCATATAAAAAAAAGTAACTACTTCTGCAATTAAAATATTTTTTGAAAATTAAACTCCTCCCAATATGTTGATGAACAAGCTGTCAATTACATGCGCTGAAAGGAGATGGGTTCATTAGAGCTAAGTAAATTTTAGTACTTTTCGGAGAGTTAAGAGTTTCATTAAGGATAAGTCCTATGCATGCATGTACATTTTAATTATAATTAGGGCAAATTGTACAAACCTCCCTTGAGGGTTGATGAAATTGCATAAATATTACGATGTTTGAATAACTCGCACGGGCACTATTTGAGGTTTCAAAAACTCTGCACCAACCTCTCATGCCGTCAGTCAACAATCGTTAAATCGTCATAGTCAATGGTTAAAAGTATAAAAAGACTAAAATACCCTTCAATAAATTAAAAATTAATATATAATATATGTTTAAATTTAATTTAAAAATAAAACATAAAAATTAAAAATCAAAAATAAAAACTGGTTTCCATAGGCGACCAGATCTGGTCTCCCGTGGAGACCGACCGTCTCTATCGCTGGAGACGGTGGTGTCTCCAGCGATGGAGATGGCCGACGCCGTCTCCAGCGATGGAGACGGTCTCTATTGATGGAGACTGTCTCCATCGCTAGAGGGAGACCAGTGATGGAGACCGTCTCCATCGCTGGAGACTCCAGCAATGGCGACTGATCTCCATCGCTAGAGACTCCAGCGATGGAGACAGTCGGTCTCCATGGGAGACCAGATCTGGTCTCCCATGGAGACCAACTTTTTTTTTATTATTTTTGTCTTATATTTTTAATTTTCATGATTTTTTATTTGGGTGTTTGATGATGATAATTGATTTGGTTGGTTTGACGATGATGAATGATTTGATGATTTTTATAAATGTAGAAGATGGAGATGAGGGAGATGATGTTGATGGAGGTTGAAGAAGATGATGAGTTTTTTTTTTTTAATATTATAATATTAGTTTAATAATTAAAAATATTATTTTTAATTAAAATATTTATTAGCTACGAATTGATCATTTTACCCTTCAAAACTTTGATTTAACCGTGGTTGACTAATGGTTGACTAACGATAGGGAAGGTTGGTGCGAAGTTTTTGAAACCTCAGGTAGTACCCGTGTGAATTACCCAAACATTATAATATTTGTGTAATTTCGTCAAACCTCAGGAGGGTTTGTGCAATTTGCCCTTATAATTAAAGTGATCAGCATTCCAGGAATGCCCAGACAGGGTGGCCAATATTGAATTCTCTACGACCATGTGAACGCAATAAAGACGGATGCGCCGCTTGACACATTGGACTTTGCCACGATTTTGTATAAATAGCCATTGGAATTTCTCGTAACTCTCATTGCAGCATTAGAGAGTAACCAAACAAAAAATAAGAAAAACAAAAAAAAACACAGAATCCGATCCTAATCTTAATTGTTTAATCATAATGCATGTTTCAAATTCTTCCATTCTAGCTTTAGTTGAAGAGATCAAAAAAGAGATGTTCATCGACATCAAGAACGATAATCTCTATTCGTTGGTGTCGCCTTCGGCTTATGACACTGCATGGCTAGCCATGGTCCCAGATTCTAACCAACCTTGTCAACCCATGTTCAGGGATTGCTTGAATTGGGTTCTTAACAACCAGAGAGAAGAAGGGTTTTGGGGAGAGTGTGATGTCCATGGCAGACCCACCATTGAGTCTCTTCCTTCAACTCTAGCTTGCTTAATTGTACTCATAAAGTGGAATTCTGGGAAAACACAAGTTGAAAAAGGTATCAACCATATCCATTTACTAGTACAAATTAGGATGCATTAACCAATCATCCTACTCTATTGCCTATATGAATATCTAATCTACCATTTATTTTCATTTTAATGCTAAATTGTTCCCCGTTTAATGTAATTTAATGACTATCATTGAAGTGAGTTATTTAGTCATTGAGCTCGTCACCATAGAAATTTACTAGAAAGTAAAATTCGATACATACATATAGCTCAATTATTATTATTTTAATTTGATTTTGAGGTAATTGATTTCAGCTTTGAATTTTTATGTTTCAGGGTTAGCATTTCTTCATGCAAATGTAGAGAAGCTTCTTGAACAAAATTATGGCCGCTGTCCTCGTAGATTTGCCATTGTTTTCCCTTCAATGGTTGAGCTTGCAAATATGGTCGGTCTTAAGATCCTCTTTCCTGACACTTCACAAGGAGCTATGACAGAAATCTTCTCCCAGAGGCAACAAATTCTTGAAATGTAAATATATACTTCCTGCTCAAGTTTCAGAGTTATATTTGCTAAATGTATTTTAAAAGTACGAGTCACTTAAAATCTCACATTGTTAACAAAACTTACTGATAAACTTTTTTTTTTTTCTTAAATATATATATAGTGAGGATCTTGTTGATAAGCACCACTATCCTCCTTTGTTATCATGCCTTGAAGTACTGCCTCCATCATTTGATATTAATGAAGAAGATATAGTGAAGAATTTGAGAGATGATGGCTCCTTGTTCGAGTCACCGTCTGCCACGGCAGGCGCATTCATGACTACGGGGAACGAGAAGTGTTTAGCTTACCTGCAGTCTCTTGTTCAAAATTGTGCTGATGGAGGTCAGAGAAGAAAATTTTTATATATGACTTACTATGACAAATCTTATCAGCTATACATAATTATGACTTAAATTCATATTGATATATATAGTGTTTTTGATTTATTGTTTCTCTAAAAATATGTACTTTACATTTGGGCAGTTCCACCAACATATCCCATGGATGAAGACCTAATAAAGCTTTGTGTGGTTAATCAATTGCAAAAATTGGGGTTGGCTGAGCATTTCATCAAAGAGATTGAAGAAGTTTTGGCACTAGTCTACCGGTAACAAAAATGTTCCCTAAATTAGAAAATAATATTACTAAACCTCATTTTTTAACATGAAAAAATGGTGTTAATTTTAAAAACATCACTCTTTTTCTTTTAAATATGCACGAAATAAATTTTACATGTGAATTTTGAAACAAATTAACCCCAAAATTTCCGTACAAGTTAACAATGTCTAAAGCAGCCAAAAAAGCTTAAATCTACCTTTTTTTCATGCCACCAAAACATTAGGAATTACAAGAATGAAGAAAATGCACCAACAAAACCAATCAATTCCGTGGCAACAAAGCTATACAAAGACTCGTTAGCATTCCAGCTTCTGCGCATGCGTGGTTACAGTGTATCACCATGTAAGAATTCTGATTTACAGACCCTTCTTTATTTATTTTATTTTATTTCATTTCATTTCATTTTATTTTATTGGTCTTTTGTATATACAAGTTTAATTGACTAACTATTAATTATAACCAACTTTTCTGCTTTAATTTTGCAGGGACCTTTTGTTGGTTTTTAAACAATCAGGAAATTCAAGAACAAATAGAAAACGATCCAGAGTACTTCTCCACTGTGATGCTTAATGTTTATAAGGGCACAGATATGATGTTTCCTGGGGAATATGAACTACAAGAAGCAAGATCATTTGCGAAAAAATCACTCGAGAAAATTATATCAATTGGAAAAATTAGAGGGCAAGATAATTCTTTATTTCCTTCTTTCCAAAGAGTGGTAAGTCTCTCCTATTGACCAACTTATATATGATATTCACAGGATCACTCATATATATTTCATAAATACTTTTCTAAATATTATTGATTAAATTTGATGACCAAGAAAATCTGTACACCATGCAAAACAAAATTCAATCATTTATAAAGTGCGCCTCAACTTGGTTTTTTTTTTTGTTTTGGCTTTTTACTTGTCGTTGTCAACGTTCGAACTAGTGCCTTAGAAATACAAACATAAGTTTGCAACCTCGAAGGCAGAACGAAGGTTGACTGTGTCTCGCTTTGTTTTAAATTATTAACAATTTCTCAGAGAAAAGAGAGTACTGTGTGGGTCAGAATTTGACCTCCACCAGTACCTACAAGACAATTGCACGTGTGTAGGTCAGTGCCATCTCAAATATTAGTATTAACAAGACAATTGCCTGCCTTGTAAAATAATAATAAAAAAATTAAAAAAAAAAAAGAAAAGAAAAGAAAAGAAAAACAAGATAATTGCCTGTGTGGGTCAGAATTCCTACTTCACTAGTGGAAAGCCAAGCGAAAAAATAAAAGTACGAGAGGATTCTAACTTTTCAAATATACTATAGTTAGAATTTTTTTCTAACTGTTTTTTTTTTTTTTTTTTTATATTTCATAACTCAATGATCCGTCAGGATAACATGGATTGTCAGAATTGTTATATATTTCTTTTCATACATGACTTAAATTTTAATTTTTTTTTTTTTATAAAAGAAATCAAAGTAAAAAATAATGTTAGGAGAAAATCCTAACTCAATATATGTATTATTTGTGATTTGAAAGCAATTTTTTCAACTTCGGTTGTACTTTAATGGGAAAAAAAGGCAAAAAGTTTTCATATATTTAATTTGTAGATTTAAATTAAGAAATTGTATGTAAAATATAATTTTTAATATATTGAGCAAATACTTCATTTAAAGTGGACATGATTTTAACTTCGAAAATAAAAAGTTGATTATTCAACTCTTAAACGTGTATATCTGCTAATAACCTGATTTGTTATAGATCGAACATGAATTGACTTTTCCATGGCTGACCCGGTTGGAGCACCTGGAACATAGAATGTGGATTGAAGAAAACGATGTGAATGCTTTATGGATGGGAAAAACCTCTTTTCACAGGTTTGGAGATTTGAAAGGAAAAAACGTCAATTATGGTGAAACTTTAGGTGATGTTTTCGATTACTAATTGAAAAATTTTTCTGATCAGGTTATCAAGCTTTTGCAATGACAAACTAATACAACTTGCCTCACAAAACTATGAGTTTCGACAGTCCATATACAAAATTGAACTAGAGGAATTAAAGAGGTGAAGGATTTTTTTTTTTTTTCTTTTCTAGCACTAGAACAGAATGTGAGTTTTAAAAATAGGATAAAAAAACTTAAATAAGTTTACAAGAACAAAGGAAAAGTTCACACAATTCACGACCCTCGTTAAGGAATATTTCTTTTATTCGCAAGCATTGATGATTCTAAAATAGTCTCATTTCAATTTTTCAATATTATTCTCAAAACTCTGTATTTTTTTTTGCAATCTCCTGGATTTTTTATTGTATTATATAAATTCCACTTTAATTTTGTCATACAATATCTAGTCTGCATTTTCTCTGAAGATAATAATTAATTAACGACTTTTTTTCTCTCGAAAGATTTAATGACTTTTTATTGTTTTATGGAATAGATGGTCTAAGGACTCGGGTCTTAGTGACATGGGATTTGGTAGAGAAAAAACTACATATTGTTACTTTGCTGCTGCAGCCAGCACCGCTTCTACACTGCCTCCCTATTCTGATATAAGATTGATACTTGCAAAGAGTGCAATAATTATAACGGTGGCAGATGATTTCTTCGACGAAAAAGGTTGTCTAATTGAGTTGACAAATCTCACCAGCGCAGTTAAAAGGTAATATATTTATGCTGATCTTAAGTGTATCAACGGTTAAAGTCTACTTTATCGTGTACCTAATGGTTGCACTTATTTTTTAACAACTATATACAGATGGAACAATAAAGGCTTGAAAGAGCATAGTAAGACTATTTTTGATGCCCTTGATAACCACGTTAAAGAAGTTGCAGACAAACACCTCCAATTACAGGAAGGAAGCGATATAACAAGTGATCTCAAAGACATTGTAAGTTCTCAAATTATCTTATTCTTTACACAGTTTGA
Source organism: Nephelium lappaceum (assembly GCA_021234005.1). Classification (NCBI taxonomy): domain Eukaryota; kingdom Viridiplantae; phylum Streptophyta; class Magnoliopsida; order Sapindales; family Sapindaceae; genus Nephelium; species Nephelium lappaceum. The sequence continues at coordinate 15,459,750 of CM038010.1, forward strand.
TTGAATCACAACAACGTTTTGTTGATTTTTTTTTTTTGTTTTTTTGTTTTTTCGTGTAGTGGTATGAGACATTTGCTTCATGGCTTACGGAAGCAAAGAGGAGCAAAAGTGGAAGCATACCATCCATGGATGAATACTTAGAAACTGGCATGACTTCCATTGCCGCGCACACCCTGGTGCTCACAGCTTCATGTTTCGTGAACCCAAGCTTGCCAAAATGCAAGCTCAGGCCAGCAGAATATGATACCGTCACCAAATTGCTCATGATTATGACCCGTTTGTTGAACGAGATACAAAGTTATGAGGTAATTTCATTTGATTAATAAGCCTAACATAATTCTCAAAGTTTTGACAATAAAAATTCAAAAATCTCTTTAAGATATGGTCAGATCATATATAAGGAGGGCTTTTGAATTCAATGTAAGAAAAGTTTGTGTCATGTTATTTATCTATTACAGCGCGGCCCCTGTAATAAGTTGAGAGGACCTTATTTGTATTAAAATATTAAAATAATTTTTTTAACTTCATATATATCAAATCCAATGGTTCACCAACAAAATATCACAATTTACATCTTTGTTCACTAATTATTATCTTTATTCATAAACTAAATTCATGAACACTAATAGTGCCATAAAAAATCATTTCAATAATTTTATGCCAGTTTAATTTAAAATTCATACTATTTTTATTTGCTGAAACTATATGTATATTCCATTATATCCAATGCTATTTGTCTTTTTTTCACTGCAGAAGGAAGAAGTGAATGGAAAAACAAACTTCGTTTTACTTCACATGAGAGAAAACCCTGGAGCAACTATTGAAGATTCCATTGCCTATGTAAGAGAAATATTGGCTACAAAGGAGAAAGAGATGCTTGAACATACTCTAATGGCTGGCTTCAGCAATCTGCCAAAAGCTTCCAAACAACTCCATCTATCGTGTTTGAAAGTGTTTCAGATGTTCTTTAACCATTCGAATCGATACGACTCTGAAACTGCAATGCTTCATGACATTCAAAAGGCAATTTACCTGCCTCTAGGAGTTGAAATTACAGAGCCAAAATTGAATTCTCTTCCTCTTTCTCATGATCCGATCTATTCTAGACCGAAGAAAAAACATCAATCGGCAGACGTCACTGCCTGTCACTTTAACTGGTCGTCCTTCAAGCATCACACCAGAAAAATCTTTGCTGCAAAGAGTCTTCATTTGCCCGTTTCAAGAAATGGATACAAAAGTATGGTTGTGCCACCAAAATTCAGATTAAGTTTCATTTAAGCGGTCATTGTTATTCTTAATAATAATTATTATTATAGTCAGTCTTTGCAGGATTCCTTTAGAACCTATATTGGCTAGATAGTGTGTCGATCTCTGGGTGTTATGTATCAAGTATTTTATAAAAGGGTTAGAATATGCATATATAACTTATGAGTTTTACTAATTTATTGGTTTGGATAAGGTTATTTATACTAATTTCTTCAATAACAATTCTTCAATTGGTTATAAAGATGATTATTGAATAATCTTATAACCAATTCAATGATGATTATTGAAAATTTTTATTGGGTATAACTTTATTTAAATCAATAACGTAATCAAACTCATACTTGATATACCGTGTCAAAATATTATATAAAAAGTATTTTCTCATGATAATAGTATAGAATCTGTACCTTGTTTGTTCTTGTTGGGCAGGATTTGTTTGTGGTGGGTGTCAAATATGTTTGATGTAATATTTGAAGGTTTGTACTTTAGTAAGAAAAAATTGCAATGGAGTTATGATATGTTACTTTACTTTGTTAATTATGTACTTGTCAAGCTTCAAGTGTGTGCATACCTTTTAGTAGTAATGGTTAACCACTTCCTTTGATCTTAAAAGTTAAATGTTCAAATTTTATCTTTATTCTAAAACAAAATATGTGGGTAGTTTTCAATAAATTTAATCTCCTTATCCCACCATTTAAAAAAAAAAAAAATCATGTTTAATGTTAACTTATTTGTGAAGTTAACAATAAATTTTTTCACGTCTGTACTAAGAAAATTATAAATTTGTAAATTTAAAAAGCATACTTTTTTCCGTTGGCTCTCAAATTTACAATTACTTTAAAAATAATAATAAATTTAACCTTCTAATGATTCCAATTTTTAGTTAAAAAAAAAAGTTGAACGCGTCAATATATTATAATGCTTTGTTGCATTGCAAGAATTTAAGTTTATTGATTTTTACATCATCAAAACTTAAATTAATATTGTAATATTGTAATATATATATATAGTCATATTAAAAATTGAAATACTAAATAAATAATATATTTTTATTTTTATAATATATATACATAATTTTTTTAATATTTAAAAAATATATATAGTTATTTTATAGTTTTTGTAATATTTATTTAGCTGTTATCGGTGCATGACAATTTTTTTAATTAATCATCAATCATAAATTTAACAGTTGTTTTGGAATGGCAGGAGAGATTTTTTTTCTTCTTCTTTTTACACAAAAGGAGCATTTTTTTTTTCTTGAAACTAAGGAGAGCTTGTTAAATCGGCTCACTCGAAGCATTGACGGCTGGACTTGACATTTCAATTCTCCCATTGCCTCACGTGTAACATGTTGTTCGATCAACGGGTCAATGTCAATTGTTCATGAATTTAAAAACTAATTGTCCACAAGTTTTCAATATTTTCAAAAATTCTTTCAAAAAACATTTTTTCATTAATTGCAAATCTAATAATATCCACTCCTTAAATTGTTTCATAGAATAAAATAAAGCTTTTTGTGATTCGATTTTTTTTTTTTTACACTCATTTTCTAAAAATACTCTTAAAGTGTTAAAAGGTTAAAATCCCCATTTCAATTAAATCAATCTATTACAAAAGAAAATACAAAGATAATAAAACCTGAAAATATAAGGATTACAATGAAGTAACATATATTCAAGTATAAAAGGAGAAAGAAAGAGGACTGATCAGGAATAAAATCTCATACTTTTTTGTAGAAAATCTCACACATTTTTTTCGTATGAAATTTGATTTTATAATATTACAAAGTTAATGTCACAAAATTGATTAAAGTCGCTCTTATTATAGAGCTGAGATCCCACAATTATTAACTTCATCGTATAAGCAATAGCTTAATAAGTTTGGATTAATTATATTCATCACTCTTAAAATTTCATATAATCATACACAAATCTACTTGACTTGAAATGTAGGCAATAACATCGCTTTTAAAGTGTTTTACGCAAGGAATCAAGTGTAATTTATTTTTAATGTAGCAAGAGAATATGGGCCTCGTGGTTGGCCCCAACCAAAAGCTCACGTTTAAATGTCAGAGTACTGGCCTTGGGCTCATTAATTCCAAAATAATTGTTGTGCATTTTTAAATGTGAAAAGATTGATTTTGGGGTTATTGAATCCAAAACAATTTTTACCGTTCTATCACTGACATCACCTACCAATTATAATCTTTAGATTGGATTTAATAATTACTCTTATAACTAATCTAAGGACTACAAATGATAGATAATATTAGTAGTTGGACAAGATAACTAATTCCAATAAAGGATTATAATTCTTCACGTTATTGTAATTTTCCAAATAAGATATGAATTTTAGAGAAAAACACTTTAGGCTTTACAAATATAAAACAAATTTGTTTTTTTTTTTTTTCCTTTTTATATTACTTAAGAGTTTACTTGTCTGCATATTCATGTATTATTTGAGTTCAAAAGAGGAAAATACTGAGGTCATTGAATTACGTATTCAAATTCCAAAATTTAGAAAATTGATAGTTAAATCTCAAAAGACAGTCTCCAAATTATCTTCGGAGCACTAGGAAAGGGAGAATTTACCTCTAACGGTGGGGATTTAATGCAACCCTATGTATTTTTCAAATATGTATAGATAGTATCTCCTAATAATTGAATTCTCTCGATTATGTACGTTTTAGAAGTTGGAGTCTCACTATATACATTTTTTAAATATGTGTATCAAGTTTTTTCATATATGGTTGGCCCATCACTAAATTATTAAACTAAACTAATTTAAGATAAGTTTCTAAATTATGCAATTCGAATATAAGATAATTATTTAAATGAAAAGTAAGAAATAAGAATATAAAAAGAAGGTTGGATACCAAAATACCCATCAATTTATTAGCTCTAGAGTCTAGACCTACTCATCACATAAAAATCCAAACTCCAAAAAGCTGCAAACAGAACCAGTCTCTACAGTCAACCACAGATTTGCCCAAGAATGGAGCAAGGGCAACAACATCTCACAACATATCTCAACTACTGGGGCAACACTCCGGAGGAAGACCACTATCATCTACAAGGAATCAAATCCACAAAATCCCACTACACCTCTCCAAGGGGCCTCTCTCTCTTCACCAGATCATCGCTTCCCCTCAGCAACCCTCCACGTGGCATCATCTGTATGGTCCATGGATACGGCAATGACATAAGCTGGACCTTCCAGGCCACCCCCATCTTCCTTGCCCAGATGGGGTTCGCTTGTTTTGCTCTTGACCTCCAGGGCCATGGTAGATCTCAAGGCCTCAAGGCGTATGTCCCTGATGTTGATCTTGTCGTTGAAGACTGCTTGTCCTTCTTCAACTCTGTCAAACAAGACCCTCTCCATGATGGCTTGCCTTGTTTTTTGTATGGAGAGTCAATGGGTGGTGCTATTTGTCTCCTGATCCATTTCGCTCAACCTGTAGGGTTTGATGGTGCCATTTTGGTGGCACCAATGTGTCACATATCTGATAAGGTCAAACCCAGATGGCCAATACCTCAAATTCTCACTTTTTTGGCTAGATTTTTCCCAACACTGGCTATTGTGCCCACTGAGGATCTTTTGTACAAGTCTATTAAAGTGGAGGAGAAGAAGATTGTAGCTAATAGTAATCCATTGAGATATAGAGGGAAACCAAGATTGGGGACTGTGGTAGAGTTATTGAGGGTCACTGATTATTTGAGTAACAAGTTGTGTGATGTTACTATCCCTTTCATAGTGTTACATGGGGATGCTGATGTTGTCACTGATCCGAATGTCAGCAGAGCTTTGTATGAGAAAGCCAAGAGTGAGGACAAGGCCATAAGGATTTATGATGGTATGATGCATTCTCTGTTGTTTGGTGAGACGGATGAGAATATTGAAATTGTTCGCCAAGATATTGTAACTTGGTTGAGTGATAGGTGTAGAGGTAGGGAATAATTGTCATTCTTTTGACATGTTATGTGGTTTGATATTTTTGGTAGATTGACTCGATTGATGGTACAATTTGTTTCAATATTGTTTCTTGTCTTGTTTGATAGTTGATGAGGAAACAATGTCGTCATTGCTTGATAGTTGATGAGGGAAGTGTACATACTTCCATGTGCCTTTGTTCCATTTTATGTTTAGAAATTGATGTGTTGATTGAAAGCTGATAATTTGTCAAAAGAGTATAACTGATTGATCATTTATGAGTTCATTTTTGCAGATTTTGGATTGTTTAGATGTTTATTTAGATTTATATGCAAGTTCATTGTAGTGTTTGAGAGAGTTTTCTATGTTGCACAATTCAGTAGCCACAGGCAGCATGTGATTCACCTAAAAAGAAGTTTTTAATAGCAGAACTGCAATTTGTAGCTTGCTTTGAGTACTCTGCCATTTCAATGGTGGAAAAGAGCACTTTTCTTCAAAAACGCCAAAGATAGGTTGATTAACATGGTAGATTCATTAGGGAGGAAGCAGCTGACGTTTTTGTCGATTTTCGAGTGCTTGTCTATAATTGATCGTTGGGATTGTTTTGCACTCTAATTCATTGCAAAAAGTTGAAAGCTACGTAACTGGTGTGTTTGTTGGCAGAAATAAAAGGAAAATAAGGTCCCACCGAGATTTGAACACGGATTCAGAGTCCAATGTCCTAACCACTAGACCATGGGACCCCGGCTACATTGGCACAACTCTGAGAGTCGGTCGTATTATGGATTCCCCGTCGAAACTCGAATGCTAACGACTGGAGAGCAAGATGGAAAAGAACTTACGAGATAGTAGCAAAAATGCACCATCCCCCTGATTTGTAACAGCCTCTCTCAACATGATGAGAGTCAATCATAATATATGGGAGGACAATAGGAAGCTTCAGTTCCCGGTCGAACCTTGAATGCTAACAACCGGAGAATAGTTTCTTTACATCTAGATTAATATTAGCATGCTAATAAACTCGCTACAGATGAGCATATTCATGAAGCCTTTCTTTTTTTTCTTTGAAACAAATATTCACGAAGCCTTGTAACTTGATATAATATAACACATTGAAATAAGCTTTTATAGAATATAAAATGTTACGAACATAGATCCCCACAACTCGCAAGAGAACAGAAATCATACAATGATCGTATCTTATAATATTTAAACAAGGCTGAAAAGAATTTAACAAAATTGAATAACCAGAGACATGTTCAATCAAAACAACAAATCTGCTCAGGGAAGTTGTTTCCATGGGCACGTAGTTCCTCTCTTTGGAAGATGAACACCGTGCCAAAATCGTCTGTGTCTATATCCACTATTTTCAACTAGCTGCAGATTCGTTCAGCGAACACTAAGACATCCGGGAGGACATACAATTTGTAAGATTGACAAATTATAATAATAATAAGATTGACAAATTATAATAATAATTATAGAAGCAACTCAGCTGTCACATAAAAACTGATCTGTCATTTAACTGTCAATTGAAAATATATCACTATTGAACTACCAATATGATCAACTTTACTAATGAAGCTAATAATCTCTTTACTAGAAAACAGTACAAAAAAATAGAATAAAAAATAGAAAAGAAAAAAAAAAAAAAGAAAACCCTATATCATTTACACTTCCAAAAAAAGAATCTCCATCCATATCTTTAGTTGCTGTAGACTATATAGACCTCCGCATACTATACAATGTAATCGGAGTACAACGAGGGAAAGAGATCAATTGTTAGAGAGAAAAAAATATCATATGAATTCTTTTGTAACTACTGTCATAAACGTCTTGTCAAAAGAGATTCTTTCCCTTTGTTACTCCTTCAGAATCTTTACTGCGGCTATAATTCAATTAAGAGCTGCTGGTATGGTGCCACAGCTGCTTAAAAGAACCTATAGATTGCATACCGGTTATCAAAATTGTATCTGCCAAACCTGGTGAGCTATTTAATCATGCCATAAAAAGGTATTTTAGGTCATCCATGGTAAGGCGAGTCCGTCGACCACCATTCTCATCCTCTCCAAATGCAGATGCAACCATTTCTCTCTTCTTTTGCTGCAGAAGAGCAAAGCAACCAACATATAATAAAAAAGCAACTCTAGTTAAAACAATGAATCTAAGGCAAAACAAGAGACAAACCAGTTCTGAAAAGACCATCACTAACAGTGAGTAGCATATCATAGTTGAACTAATGACAAAGGTCTTGCAAAACAATATTAGCTCAACTTCCCAAAATCATTGACATTTCAACATTGCAACTATTGAATCACACAAGAGACAGAACAAGAGAAGAAGCAATAAGTTGGAGTTTATAACCAATACTATGAGCATCTGCTCTTTCTCTCTAACCACTAATTTCTAACTTGAACTAATCTGCTTTGAGCATAAACCCAAGAATCTTGAGCTAATCTACATATCACTAATATGCACAAAAACAAGTGACATGCCAGCAAGAAACATATGTTGTCCATTAACAAAAATTAGATACACTACCACATTAATGAAACCAGTTCAACTTTTTTATACACACATTAGGTTACTTTATTCAACCAAACCAATTATTAAATAAAGTTAACAATGAGTCCAGCATTCACCTAATACCCAAATCCTTATACTTAATGGCATCCCCTAGTCCATGCAAGATGATATTTAAGCAGATGAAGGTTATTGCAGGAATGAAAAATTCAATGTACCAGAAAGAACCCATCTAATCCATAGTTGTGAAAGGCGCGAGGCACAAAAGGCCTTGAAGCTTGAGGTGCGAGGCACAAGGAGTGCCTCATCACAACGAGGCGTACCTTTTTTAAAAAAATTCATAAAGTTGGGGGTTTTTTATATACGTATATAATTGTACGGACTTTTATTTATTTTTCAAACCAAAGAGTCTAATTAGACATTTTATCGAAAGTTGGGACGTTATTTATAATTTTTCCTATGTATATTTATATTTAACACTTCAGCCAAGGAAACCCTAATCCCACAACAGCCACACTCCCAATAGCCACCCTCCCACTCCCTTAGCAAACCCTAATCCCATAACAGCCACCCTCCCACTCCTTTTTGCTGCCACCACAATTGACACCGACGACCCACCAAAAATCATCTTCCTTTGTCGGCGGCCCACCAGAAAACTCCAGAAATGGTCAGAGCCTTCAAATCAGGCCAATGTTGCTGGATTGGGCTCCAATTTGCCTTCAAAGGTCGCCGGCAACGTGTTCCAGCACTCCTCGGAATCGTTGGGGAGACAAGGTTGTGTAAGGCACTACTACATGATGCCTTGCATCTAGGCCAATGAGGCGTGCACCTCAATGAAGGGGCTGTGCTCACCTGCCTAAAGGCACAGCCGTGGTGCCTTGAGGCAACTCTCGCCTAGGCGCGCCTTTGACAACTATGATCTAATCAATGTCTACACCTATATGCTGCACCTAACCACTGAAGCTCAAATAGGCAAAATAAATTTCCCTCATATTGTGCAGTTTAACTTCAATCAAAATACAACCCTGGTAAACAATAGACCAATCTCTGCAGACAACTAAAAGTGTACCCAAGCCTGAAATGCCTAAACATTTCTCTTTTAAAAACTAAATTATTAACTAAAAATAAAGGACTAAATAGCTGTACCTGTAGAGCCAAAATACGATCTTCAACTGTGTCTTTCACTGTTAACCGTAAAACTGTAACAGGACGAGTCTGCCCAATGCGATGTGCTCTATCAATGGCTTGATCTTCAGTTGTTGGGTTCCACCACAGATCCAGAAGCAGAACACGGCAAGCAGCAACCATGTTCAGTCCAAGACTAGCCGCTTTTAAAGACATAATCATAACAGACACCTAAATGCAAAGGGATTAATTAATACAAGCAAATTCCTAGAATCACCAGACCGGAAAAAAAAATACTTTGCATACCAAAATTCCTAGGTGATGATGTATATTATACTAATAGAAGGTGAAATCAAACAAGAGATGAAACAGTCTCCACAAACCTCAGGGAGGGTGTTGAAATCCTTCACAGCTTTATCTCTGGCAACAACTGACATTGTTCCATCAAGTCTTCTGTACTGAATGGAGGAATCTTTAAGAGAGGCTTCAAGCAAATCTAACATCTTCGTCCACTGCGAAAATACTATTGCTTTTTCTCCAACTGCCTTAACTGAATCATTCAAACATGTCACTGAATTTGTTCCACTATTGAACAAGTTTTTAGAATGAAGGTCATTTGAATCTTTAGGGCAGCATGAGCTTCCATCAAAATCTTGTAAAGAATCATTATTGTTTGATGGATGTTCCTTCGGTTTAGCCAGTGACTGCAGGACCTCAAGAGCAGCCTTAATTTTAGAAGAACCGTATCCAAGATCACTAGAACAGGGTTCTACTGCCTCCTCAAGTTCAGAATCGCAACTCTTAGTGGAACTGTCCTGCCCAGGCTGCTCTGAGAGAGATTCATTGAGTGTGGCCTTGGAAAACACCGAAGACACACTGAGTCGAACTTTGCAATTTGTGGCAGGGCATTGATGATCATCGCCAGTAAGACGTTCAGAGATGCACTGGTCACAAAAGACATGACCACAGATAGACACAACAGCATCTTCAGGGGGATCCTAAAAAATCAGAAGAGGTCTCAGAAACAAAAACACGCCAACCAGCATCTTGTCAAAAAACTGAACAGAGACATCTCAAGTCAAGGGATATCGTAACATATATGAATAAAAAGTGATATAATACAATAGAAATAATCATATACACCAGACTTCTACAATAAGTGTGATTCTCCGTTATCAAAAAAAAAAAAAAAACACAATAACAGTAAACTTAGAAGTACTCCTATCATACCTTTTATCTACCACAACAACGACTTAATATCTATAATTAAATGAGATGCCATCTAAATGCATGCCACATTGATAAGGATTACTAGAAAAGAACACACTGATTAAAACCTATAGTAGGCACCTTTTTCTAGAAGGGAATAGAATCGCAGGTGGTTATCTTCAAATGACAAATGTCAACATATAAACCATATGGCCAAAAAATTTGTAAGGACAACACAAAACATAATAATGAACATATGTATGTGGGAGAAAAGGAGAAAAGGCTAAATATACAGACTACGATGACACCATGAAAAAGCCTCCAAGAAAAACATGTAAATGATAAAAGAATTTAGAAAATGCAACCATGTTTGAAAAATATTATAAGTTAAAAATAAACATACGACTAGAGAAAAGGGGCATGAAAAGTAACCACATACATTGCAGATGCTACATATTGCCAAAGATGCTTCTAAGAGTTTCAGAAGGCACATTTTTCTCTCCTGAGGAAGCTTCTTTGCCATCTGAATTGAGGATTTCCATAAAGAATTTGAATCAAAACCCTTGACCAGAAGAGGGTGATCACAAGCTTGACGAAGGCGCAAAAGCATCAACAAGATGTTAACATAATTTTGCTCCACAGTTCCAGCAGCTGCATATTCCTGATTTAAAGATTCAAAGAATTACCAAAGGCAACTAAGCATGCTCACTGCGTGAAAACACTCTATCCCAAAAAATTATAAGGAAAATTTAAAATATGTAAAATAATTTTCATAATAAAACCATACCTGGAACTGATCACGAGAATCAATCTCTAGTTGGGTGTAAAATTTACGTTCCTCCTCTGTAAAATCCACTTTTTTTAGCTCTATTACTTTAGGCGGCAAGGTAATAATAGGTTCTCCATCAAGAAGTGTGCCTAAAATAAACAATAACCACCAGATGAAAATAAGTCACTGCAGTAATTTGCACAACAACAAGACCTGAAAAATTCTATAATTGGTGAAATACGCACCAGAGTGATTTAGCAAATAATTGAACATAAAAATAAGTAGAGAATAACCAATCCTCAAACAGCTTTCAGAACACAAAAGTTTCAATCAACAACTTTCAAACAAAATAAAGAAGAAAACATGTGGGTTTTCAAACTTACCTACAATCATGAAAATATTAATATTCAGGTAGAATCACCACATTTTACCATCTTAATATTTTAGTCAAATCAATTCCATGATTGTAGTAATGCATAGAGATTATTCGCCAAAAGAGATAAAGCACATCAACTTAAAACGAACTGTTGCAGAAGAGACCCAAACCCAAATGATTTGACAGACAACAAATTAACAAAATGTACACTCTATAACAGAACACAGTCAGTCCCCAATGAAGTATTAAAACTCCAGCAGGAACAGAGAATGAAAATTAAATGGCAGATGGCACAAAAGAGTCATAGTTCAAAGGTGGTGTCACAAACAGTAGTACTAACCTTCATAATATCAAATCAAGAAAAATTACTGCATCCTTCTTTTAAGGATATAAACGTAATCCAAAAAGAGTATTCATTCTCACCTTTAGTTCGACGTAGCATAATTGTTTTCAAGACAGCTTGTAGCTTTTTATAACCTTTCGCTGGATTCTTAGTGATTGGGAGCTTTATTTTAGAACAGAATGATTTGTAGACAGCATAAGGATCATATCTGAGAAATCTAAAGTAACTATAAAGATCATCAATAGCATTCTGAATAGGAGTCCCAGACAAGCACCACCTACGTTTAGCACGAAGACCCCAGCATGCTCTAGCAACTTGAGTTCTGTGGTTCTTTATGCTCTGAGCCTCATCCAAGACAACCCTAAACCATCCCACCTTTGCAAGAGGTCCAGAAACAATCTCAAGCAATTTACCATCCGCTCCCTTCTTCTGTTTTGGACCAGGTGGGCATTTTCTTTTCAGACCAGATGGACCATTCATAAGGGTAGTATCATCACCTTCTGTCTTTACTTTCTCATCATCATCTTCTTTATCAACAAGAGGCTGCTTTGGAACCTCCATGCTGACAATTGAATATGTCGTTACAACAACATCATACTTAGCCAGCTCATGATAATCCTTAGTTCGATTGCTACCATGGTATACTAGAACGGAGAGACTTCCTTTGCTTGTAACCTTATTGCGCAACTCCTCAGCCCATTGCCGCAGTACACTTGTAGGGCAGACAACAAGGGTTCCAGCAGCTGGCCTTCCCTTTGCCTGCTCCACAGAATTCAATCTCTTTGCCGACCTAACTTGACACGAATCAGATTCTCGCTTAATTACATCAAGCTCGTCAACCCCATCACCACCACTACCATCATCATCGTCATCATCCAGATTCAGAGTTTCTAATTCACATTTGCTAATATTTTCCTTCATGAAAGATGGAGGCCTTTCCTTGAGTATAAGTGCAATTGTTGATACTGTTTTACCCAGTCCCTGCAAGAGAGCAATTTTATAAGACCAGAAGAGAGAAAATACACTTCACTGATGACCTACCATCAAGTGTCTATCAAAAGGCCTCAGCAAATAAAGATTATAGTCAATAAACCTGGTCATCTGCAAGAATTCCTCCTGAACAATGCAAGCTAGATGTCTCCTTCTGAACCATCCATGACAATGCAATTCGCTGTCCAAGTGTGAAAGAAAGAGTCAACATATTCGTAACTAATTTCAAGACCGAAATTTTGAGCCAAAAATTTCCTAATATCACAGGGACAAAAACCAAGCAGGTTGTAGAAAAGCACTTATCCTGTCAATATTCAAATAACAGTTGCTAACATTCATTATAACCAGTGACACATTTGCTAAACCCTATATCCTCCATAAGTTGCACATAGAATTCTTTCTCCCCTAATCCAGATCCTATTAGCATTAAAAGTGAATTGTTTCCACTAACATGGACCCACTTGCACTTGAAACGAAATTGATAAGGTTTAGACTTGTACAATAGAATACACAACAAAAAAGGCAGTACACCCAAAACAAGAATATGGTTTTACCTTCCAAACAGCGTTTTTTTTTCCTCATTCACTAATCAAAGAAGAAAAACATGGTTCGGAAGGTACAACATATCCACCTTTAAGAATCGTCATAGGTTTTTGCCCTCTTCTTGTGCAGTACAAGAGCCTATTAACTTTATAACCCATTAGAATATAACCAAAACTACCTTCAGTTTAAACCAATCAAAGAGAGGAGAAAACTGAATGTATCAGATTGTTATGTTCAAACATACAAAAGGCAGACAATCAGCTGATACAATAATACCGCCCATTATAATTTTCTCCCAGAAACATAAATACAAGTATCTTGTCATTTTCTTCTTTCTTGCTGGGCAGCAACTCTCACTCAACCAACAACTATGTATGTTCATATCATTAAAGGTTGTAAATCAGAGACCTATTAATGTTCTTACATATAATTTTCAATAAGGGCCTTACATATATATATATATATATATAACCTTACATATGTGTGTGTATATATATATGTATGCATGTATGTATGTACAATTTTACTGAGACAAATGCTTCACAACTAAAAAACAATCATTGAATGTCCACAATCAAAATTCATCGAATGGATTACAAGGAAAGATGCAAACCTGATGTCTCAAGAGTGGCACTGCCAATAAGCCCTCAGGTGGACTAGCTTCAGACTTTGGCTGAGAGAGATCCTGTCAAGCAATTCAAAACTTTACATTCATCAATATTTCAGTTACAATCAACATATTCAAAAATAAAAGTTTTTCACTAAAACAAACATTTCATCATCAAAAAAATATATCCACCAACTTGAAGCCAAACTTCAGCACTAGCAAATATTTGTACTTTAAGGTCCCAAAGGTAAAGGGACTCTATAATGCATGTTCGCATACATTTGGAAACTTAAGCTCCTAAAAAGCTTTTGAAAATTCACAGTCCCCCTATTTTTATATTTCTGCTTCTTCCCATGGGACATGTGAGAAAATGCAAGTGAAAAATGAGAACCCCTCCATGAAATGCCTTCAACAGGACTCAGCCATCACTGCTGATATAAAATGGAAAGAGGCAACTCAATTACTGGAACGTGTAGTATTGCCTGATTGTAACTGTAAATTATTTCAGATTCAAGCTATTTCTAACTGAATGTAACTCCATTTAGTCCTGTATAAAACTTAAAAGATATGGAGGTTCTAAAAAAGGGAGTCAAATTTAAAGATATTACTTATATTTTTCAGATATGTTTTCTATGACATAACATAGAAGCAACAAGGCTCCACTGACATCCAACAACAAACATGTATTCATAGAACTAATAAATGCAAGCAGAAGATCCCCCAAACTGCTGCACTAACCTGCATTGCAACTCGAAAAATTAACTGCTCATCATATGCTTTTTGCCTCGTACCACCCACTGCACTGTGAGACACTCCAGTGTAATTAAGGGAATTGCTATAGGAGGAGCCTTGTATACTAAAGACGGCATTTCCAGACACAAAAGATTGATTTGAGAGTGCTGGTTGACTCATATAAAAGGTCTCCCCAAGCTCTAAAGATTGATTTGCAGGTGCAGGTTGACTAATATCCTCAAGGATACATATATCAGGGTCATTGTCAATATAGGATCTGCAATTGGAAGAATTACTCTGAACTGATTCAGGCCCCCCGTTCGTTATATGAGAACTCCAACTCCTAGGTCTAATCAGTTCAAGCTCCTTTTCATCGTTAATGCAACCTAACTGTTGCATACTAAATGCAGGTTGAGCACAGGGTAAATATTGGCCCAAGACATTTAAATTCAGGTTCAAATGTCCACCATCAATGAGCGATCCACTAGAAATGCTGTCCATGGTATCTTGAGAATGCCGAGCTCTCTTAGATTCAATAATCACGTCTTCTTTCTCCTGCTTTGCAAGGAACCCATGCTTCTGATTTGACAAAGAAGGTGATTTATCAGTAAACAACTTTTTTGCATCTTCATCAGAAAAAACATTTCCACCATAACTGTTAGAAGACTGTCTACTCACAGATTCATCAATCAATTCGACAGAATTGCCTACGACGCTCCTAGAGGCAGCTACTTCATCATTTCTTTCATCCTTCATACAAAATGACTGCTTATTGCCTGGAAGATATGAATGAGAATGTATTGATGTCTTGTCATCATAAAGTCTGATGCCAATATCAGATACAGAATTTCCCGAGATTGGTGAAACATTTTTACTATCTTCACATTTGAAATTCTGCCCCTTTACATCAAAGTAATCAATCATAGACACCTCCGACACAGATACATTTGCCCCTTGAGAATTTGAAACCATCCTACTACTTGAGCATGCACTTTCAGTTGGAAATTCCCCCCCTTCATCCCTTCTGTTACCAGTTATTTCTTCATTCCTGGGACCATATTGGAAATCAAAACTACTATGAAAGTCAAATGGTGAAGAATCGTCAAAAAAAGAATCATCTCTAATCATCAAATAATGCATAGTAGAATATCGGTCATCATAATCACTAACTTCGGAAGTCTGACAGATGGTAGAATCAGTAGAAGTCACATTATGAGAAGATACATCTGCATCCGCCAACGGTCTATCTATAAACATATATGGGTTAGGTTCAAGAGCTCCCGAGGATCCCAATCTATTTCCATTTGAAGCACCATGATGTCCCTGCTTTATGTCCAAAATTCTCCATGCCAAAACCGTGCAAAGCATCTACAACTGTAAAAAAACATAGAGATCAAAAACTATATCATGAATTTCCATATGTTGATATGTGAAGCATACATGACATCTACAGACTACTTAGAATGTACATGTGAAGAGCTTACATACATTCAGAATCAATATGGCTTCCCAAATGCCCAAAATGGATTTTAGTTTTGCCCTCTGTGGGATCCAAATCCATACTACTGTTGTTATCCAGAACTCGGCAACGATCTCCTTCAGAAAAACTAGATGCTGTACTACAACCAGGTGTCTCAAATGGATATACTCCAACTCTTTCTCCGCAGTAAGTCACTGGTGGCGGCGGGAACCAGTCCTTCAGACTTGCAGAGCTGGTTTGCACAGGGGGGCACATATGTTCCATAGGTTCCAGATTGCTATCACCTGCACCCCCTCTTCTGGCATCTGAAGCTTCAAAACTGTATGGAGGGTGAGATGTAACAGGATCCATCAAATCAACCTGAGATCCTAAGCCATGTACCAAGTACGAAAATTCAAATGAGATATTTTAAGTATTGGGTATTCCATCCAAATCCCCTACAACGTCTCAACTAGACATAAATCTTATAAAGAAAGGATCCAATAGACATCACAAGATAGTAAAGAAAAAAAATCTGATACTGTTTTATTTACCACTTTGAAGCTGCATATTATCGCGATCAACAGCATCTTGGGCAGACTCATCATGTGATAAATCCATTAATGATACATCTTCGGTTGGACTACTCTGCAATATAGTGAACAACTTCAGAATCCACGAAATAACAATAAAAGCCAAACTTCTAGGAAACATTGCTTAACTGATGTACACAGTTCTAACAATCATCAAAACCACTCACATCCACCCATAAATGATAAAAGTTCATTCCTTATACATTCACTACAAATTTCAAACTTATACCCGGAAAGCACACTTATTCCAGAAACCTATATAACAATAAGATCCCTTACATTGATTACTCAACATAAAAGCAGTGATCAAGTGGACACAAACTTCTTACAAACGCTCTAAAACTTCGAATTTGAGCTCAAACGCCAAGTAAACGTCTGAAGAACTACATTTTTTTACAACCTGTTCAAATACAATTCCCTACAAATCTATTAAACGAGTACTAGCATCAAACTTACACACGTAATAAACACGCTAGCTAGAATTCGAAATCGAATCGAATTTTACAAAATTCTCATTGTTTTTTGTTTCTACAACTCAGTGAACCATAAAAGACACGTAATTTACATACACTCAATTTCAGAGATTCCTAGTTCGGTGCTTGAGAATTGAATTCTTCGAATTTTCAAAAACCCTACCTGCAAATCAATAGGCGGCTGCTCTCTCTTCTCATCGAGAATGGTAAACAACGTCTCCATGTCGATGGACAAGTCGTCGCCGCCGTTGACAGCGTCATCGCCGTCATTTACCGACGAGAAATCGTCCGGCCCCCAGCTATTCTCCGCCATCAACATGTCTCGGATCAAAAAAGTCAAAATCCCAACAAAAAAAAAAAATCTCTAAAAAAGAATCGACGAACGAAACCTAATCCGTAACTGGAATAGACTAATTCGCGGATCCAAACAACGGGAAGTCGCATCGTCAACAACGAAGAGAGAGAGAGCAAGTGCAAGTGAAATTGAATTTCGATGAAATCAGAGCGAGAGAGAGAGCCGACCAAGCGGGTTCGTTGAGATATGCGGATCTTTTTCTCGTAGACGGCGCACGTTTTAAATAGCGAACGGTTAAGTGGTAGGGGTGCGCACGTTAAGGACTTTTTCTTTTGTTTTTGTTTTTGTGTTTTTTCTTTTTCATTTTTCTTGGAAAGTTAAAATAACCAGGAGGGAAAGTGGAGACTGAAGAATCTTTTCTGTTTTTTATGTTCTCTTTCTAAAATCACGCCACGCGACCTCACGCGTGTCTTCCATTTTTATCTTTTTGTTTTTCTTTTCTTAATTGCAAAGTAATATATTACCGACGACGACTAAAGTTTAAGGTATTATATATATCAACTCAAAAATATAAGAATGATCTTCTGTTAACTTGTTATGTATGGACTAAAAATCTATTTTTACAATAATAATAAATACGATTACATCATTTTCATATGCTTTTGAAATGATTTTTATTCTATAACTTTATTTTATTAAGTTACGACAGTTGTTACTTTTTATGTTACTTATATATTTATAATGTAAGAATTCAAAATATTAAGTTTTTGTAATGAATATTCATCATATTTTTATAATAATTATACATATGAAAGAATATATATATATAAATGAATTTACAAACTGATTTTTTTTTTATCACATACGATAGAAAAGATCAAATCTAAGACATTATCAATCTAAATGAACGCTTTTTATCATTTAAAAATGTTAATTTTATAATAGATTAATATGTTATTTAATAAATAATATAAATATGTCATCATTATTGTTTTAAACTAATTATATCATCATTATTATAGTTATTTTTAAATTATGGAAACTAAAAATCATTAGACAAATAAATATATTGTCCAACATTCTAGTATTAAGAAAGTATTATGATCTTCTTAAATGCAATGAGGAACTTAATAAAAAAACTAACAATCTTCTTTAATGATGTAAAAATACTAATAAAAAATTTTATAACTTTTGAAGTTTTTTTTTTTTAATCTATTATCTTAAAAGTTCTTATCAAACCTTAGAGCAATCAAATCTTATCAATTACGGCGTCCGAAATTTAATATAAGAACATTTGCAAAACAATTAAAAATTGGAAAAACTTCATTTTAGTCCTTAAGGTTTTAAAAAATATCAAAATTTTAAACATCTTTTAAAAACAGTTTTTTTAGTCCCTAATTTTTTAAAAACTCTTCAAAATAGTTCAAACCGTTAGTCAACTAACAGAAATATTAAAAAAACTCAATTACTCATCACAATTTAAATGATTATTTTACCCCTAATAAAATCATAATATTATATATTATTTGACCCATGAGAAGCTTAACGCGTACAATAATAATATGTTTTTTTTTAAAAAAAAAAATTTGATTATTTTCTTTTGTTTAAATTAAACAATAATTTAAAAAAAAAAAGAAAAAAAAATCAATTTAGAAAAAAAAATCTAGTCATTGTTTTTATCCATGCTCCATCCAACTATTAAAAATATTGATTTAAAAAATAAAACAAATTTTTTTTGAATAGCAAGTAAAATTAAACAAGTTAATTTTTACTCTTTTTTTTATCTGAAAGAATCTAGATCAATGTCATTTCCTCCATCTTTTTTTTTCTCCTTCATTCTTCTCATTCTCTTCCATCTTCTCCATCTATCTCCTTCTCCTTCATCTCTTCTCATTCTTCTTCAGTCTCTTCTAGCCACCATCTTCTCCGCCTCAAATGAAGCACCTCATCTTCGTCGAAAATGGAGCCGATCTAGATTCGATCAAACCTAAACCTAGAGTCGAACCTAGATGAAAAACAACTCCGAGTCTGGGTTCGATCGAACCCAGATAAAGAGAGGTAAAGAGACTTTTTTCATCTGGGTTCAATTGAACCCAGACTCTTCATCTGGGTTCACCAAACCTAGATGAAGAGTTTCTAGGTTCAGTTGAACCCAGACTTTCATTTGGGTTCAACCGAACTCAGAAACTGTTCATCAGTTCAAATGTTTTGAAATTCTTTTTTTTTTATAAACAGTTTTACTTTTTTTTCTTAATGTTGTTGTTATGGGAAATGATGCTATTGATGATGTTGTGATGTTGTTGATGATGTTAAAGACTGTAGGACTGTTGATAATGTTGATGAAGTGAGTTGTTGATGATGTTAGTAAAAAAGTTTGATGAACAATCAAACTATGTGTTTGAATTCAGATTTAAAAAAAAAAAACATTTCAAATTTTTTTTTTTAGTTTTTAAAATTTTTTACATAAGTAATTTTTGATTTTTTTAATTATTTTAAATTTTTATAGATTTAAAATCTCAGTCATCCATGTACAGCAATTTTAACCTTTTACATGAAAAGACTATTTTACCCTTTCCATCTAAACTTTCTGTCACCGTTGACCGTTAGTTGACTAAAGGTTTGGATTATTTTGAAGAGTTTTGAAAAAGTAAGAGATTAAAAGAGCTATTTTTAAAATATATTTAAAATTTTGCTATTTTTTGAAACTTTAAGGATTAAAGTAAAGTTTCCCTTAAACATTATTTATCCAATTAAAGTTTCCCTTAAACATTATTTATCCAATTACAAACCATTTCCCATCACAAACAAGCCTGCAAATAGACGTGGGGGTTTTGTCGACAAGGGAGATTGTCTAGCACGCGCTGTGAGATGGAGTGAGATTGGAAACAAGGGGGCTGGGGAGAAAGAACGATGAAGCTTCTCTCTTTGCACCGAAATTCCAAGGGCGCCAAGCAAAGTCCTGGTTTCACACGCAACGAGTAAACTATTTGTTTATTTGTATTATTATACTACAGCTCATCTCATCTTCTTTATGCAAAGTTGAAAACCAACTTATTTTCTCCGTCTGCGTCTCCCATTCAAAATTTCAAATATTTATGGTTTCACCGATTTGTGACAGTCAATTATTTGTGTGTCGACACAAACATCGGCGAGACGCGTGAGGGAAACGGAAATTTCCGAAGTGTTGCACACGTGTGAAAGCGGAGGTGGACTTGACTGGAAAGTTAAACCATAATAAGTGACATTTTATCCGGATATTGTTCAGTCTCGTAATTACCGATTTTTACACATAATTATTGAGTTAATGTTACGTGTACGTTTGCAATAATTTATTTATTAATTAGAAAAATATTTTTAATACTAAAAATTTTATTTGATTTTTTTTTTACGTTATTTAGTTGATATTCCAGCAAAACTTTTAAGAAATTAAAAAATTAAAAAATATTTACTTTGAAAGCTCAGATTTTGAACTTTTCCAAATAGATTTTTAAAATTTATTTTAACAGATTAAAATATCTATTCTATCCCTATTTTATTTTCTTAATATTTTTATAACTTTATAACTCTATTACATTTACTTTATGAATATAAACACATATCCTCTTCTTTCATTCACTTTTTATTTCATAAAAACATATGAGAACTTCTCTTTAACCAGTAAGTTTTCTATATCTTTTGTGTGTGCATGTTTTCTTTTTCTTTTTCAATTGGTTTTGGCTGATATATATATACACTACATTTTTTTTTTTTTAATATTATGCTCAATCCGTATATATACACTATATATATATATAGACACCACGTATGTGCATACATTTCTAGTTTTTTGTTTTGTTTGTCATGAATATTATATGCTATATTTCTTTTTTGTTTGTCATGAATATTATATATCATATTTGTTTTATATGCTATATATATGCATTATGTATATGTTATATATATATATATATATATAGAGAGAGAGAGAGAGAAAAAAAATTGGAAAAGAGTAATTAAATCTTTATCACTACTACGATTGATTAATTTTTTATGGTTGAGGTTGAAGCAATTACGTTCCTATAATGAATATATTACTTCTTTCTCTCATATCCTTTTTTTGACAAATTAATAATCTAAAAGTGTTTTAAAAATAATTTAACAAAATAGTTTATAATTTAAAATAACTTTTTTAATTAACAACCAAACAACCAACAATTATTTATTTTAATTGTTGATTTCACATGTAATCTTGTATGTGACATCTTTTTCATGTGAAAGCATTTGATGTAAACTCGAAAATAGTTTACGTTTATGTATACATATTTGAAAAAATAACAATTAGATTTTATATCATTTATTATTGTTTGGGGAAAAATTAACTCTCTAATTTGAAACGAGCCCCAAAGCTGCATGGGTTGGTTGATTTATGAAGTCAACACATAAGGGAAGACTCAATAAGTAAGCCCAAGAGATAGACCCAGGAAGGAATTACAACTCCCAACCCCATAAGCTTGAAAAAGGACTCAAAAAATACCAAAACACCCTTGATAGAGGGCAAGAAAGCTCATTATGAGATTCCAATATAAACCCCATGTCATTTGACATGTGCCTATAACGTCTAAACAGCAAATGGATCAGACATAATGGTAGAATCATGCTTAGGTTGGTAGACGTCTAGCGATGATAGACGCCAAATGGTAGAGAAAAATGAAGGGTTGAGAAAGAGCCATGTAGCTTGTGTAAGAATGAGGGAAATGGGAAAACACCATGTGTCCCGCTACTAAAACCGAGCAAATGGATGACTACCGTGTGTCCAAGTGTCTTGGTATAACAAACGAGGAACGTGAAACGAGGAAATGTATGATAGCAACCAAACCAACGAAGTTGGGAGACAAAAAGCATGTAAGAAAGCGAAGGGATGACAAAAGGGGTTAACCTTCGACTAAAAGAAGCATGAAGGAGTTTAATAGCCAAAAAATAGAGTATAAGTATGCACAATGTTCAATAGGAAAAGTAAGTGGTTCTATCAACCTTAGAGCACCTTAATGTGTGAGGAACTCTTTTGGAGAATCTTTTTAAAACATTTGGTGTTATTCTAAGGTCTAATTCAATATCTTCCCTTTCCTAATCTCTAACATTATTTTTAAGGGCTTTTCCACAAAATATTTACTGACTTAAATATCGATGAGTTTTCGTCGATAAACCCACTGGCGACCCGAGTTTTTTTTTTTTTTTTTTTTTGTCGTGAGTAGGTAGGCAAAGGAGTATAAATCATCTAAGAGTTGATTCTCTCTCATCCAGAGGGAATTCATGTGATGAAGGGCTTTTCCCAACAATTTCCTAGCCCTCTTTGATTTCATTTCAGTCTTTTTGTTTACTTGTTGGCATAGGAATCAACTTTTGCATCAACAATTTCTAAAGAGAATCGCACCTCAATTGTTCAAATGTCATGATTTATTATTATTATTATGATTGTATCAAATATATTTATAGACTAAATTTATATTTAAATTTAATAAGGAGCTCATTTCATTTATCTATTATATCTGTCTCCATCTTCTCTCGTGTCTCTTCTTGGACTTGAATAATTAATGATGCCAATGATACAAATTATCAACAAATTTTAAATTATTTTATATAAACAATTGAAGTGAATAAACCAATAATTCAAGTATCTTACCAACTTACATGGTTTTTTTATTTTTTTTATTTTTTTATTTTAAGTCTTATAAGACCTTATTTTAAGTAATTAATTAATAAGATTGCAAAATTAAAATTTTGATTTTAGTTTATTTTTTATCCAAAATTCTTAATTTAAGTGATTGGACTATTACTACTATACCATTTTTCTTATAAATATTAATTTTAATTATTTTTTAGATAGATTATTATTATTATTATTTTCTGCGACACATTATAATTTGTAAGTATTTTTTTTCTTATAATTTATATTTCTTATTTTTATCCGTTTAATAACTCCCATCTATTTTTTTTTTTTAAAAAAACCCTCTACCTATTTATGGGCTGTTATTGGGCTTGTAGTCTTTTCCAACGATCACAAGACATGAGCCCATACTCATGACAATCAACCAAACCAACCAAACCCGAATCCGTTTAAATCCAGCAAAACGCCGGGTAGAATCAACTAAACGGGTTTCGATCGAACCCGAACCGACTCATTTATCCAACAAAAAATGCAAATGATTTAGTGTGTCATTGTCATCGCATCGCAGACGAGCAAAAAAACACCATCAAAACCCACCAACGAAGGAAACAAAAAAAGAACCGGCGACAGCGGCTCACCCGAACAGATAAATATAATCAGAAAAAAAAGAAGAAAAAAATTAGGTCTCTCAAGGTACCGTATATTTCGGATTAATTTTATTTATGATTGATTTATTGAAGGCATGATTTTTTTTTTTTTTTTTGGTTACTGAATAGATTTGAGTTTCGTGAATCGGAAATTTACGGGAATGAAGGTGACGGTGCACTGATGTCACTGCCCTGGATTGTTCGTCAGTTAGCGGAAATCCAAGCAATGGTATTATGACTAGTAGTTGAGAGATTTTGTGATTGATTTTTGTTGTGTTGAATTTGTTTAACTAATTGATTTGATTGGAATTTGAGTATCTAGTAGTTGTAGGTTTTTTTTTTGTTATTTTTATTTTTTATAATGCAGATTGTGTTGGTTGCTGAGAAAATGTAAGTTGGAGATAAGTAATTTGAACTGAGAAATGATTTTGTTCTAAAATGATGTTGTTTAACTGGATTTGATTGGCAATCGAATGGGTTCGATGTCGAAAATGTTAGCTTTGTTGGTGTTTTTATGTGTTTTTGTTTTTGGTTTGGGTTTGGTATATGGGACATGCTGATGTCTAGACCTGTTTGGTGACAGGCTACGTCGAAGAAAGTTATTACGCGGGAAGAGTGGGAAAAAAAGCTCAATGATGTGAAGATTAGGAAAGAAGATATGAATAAGTTAGTGATGAATTTTCTTGTCACTGAAGGTTATGTTGATGCTGCGGAGAAATTTAGGATGGAATCTGGAACTGAACGTATCCTTTGTTTTGTTTTTAAATGGCATGCCTTTTTTTGCTCTTTTTTAATGTTTTATTGGTTGCATGAATGGATTGGTTCGATATAATGTTTGTTTTTCCTTATTGAGGAACAGCAGACATAGATCTTGCTACCATAACGGACCGAATGGCTGTTAAAAAGGCTGTACAGTGTGGGAATGTTGAGGATGCTATCGAGAAAGTTAATGATTTAAACCCTGAGGTAGGATGCTTTATTGTGTTATTGTGATTTTCATGAGTAGTATTGCTTGCATCTGGATGATTAGGATATGAGCTTCATTTTAGTTTCATTAAGTTTTCCATTGTTGTTGCTGTTTAGCTGGCTGTTAAACATTTTTTTTCTCATTTTCATTTTGGACTTCATCTTCCAAAGAAGGAAGTTGATGAATTCCATTTATTGCTTTTTTATAAAAAGAAAAAATTATGAGTCATTATCTCTATTAGTCAATGGGCTTCACAAAAATTCCTTCAAGGTAGTAACATTGGGAAACCTTATGTGGTCATTGTTACTGTTGCATGCTTAGAAACTTTGATTTGTTACTTTTATTATTGAATTAAGAGGGGATGTTTAGATGAGTGGTTGAACCTCATTTAATTGGGTCATTTTGTTTACTTTATATTCATCATTAGTTTGTGATTATTGGCTGATGGGGTTGTAAGATATTTTGAGATGCAATGGGTTCATTGAAAACATATCAGTAGGCTTGCAACCATGCAACTTGACTCTAGTTACTTGCAGAAATAGTACTGACTATATCCGAGACGCATTGGTGTTGTTAAATTCTCAGACAGATGAGTAAACTTGTTGATTTCTTTCTTCTGAAGTCATGTATAAATTATAATTCCTAATAGCCAGTGGTTTCTGTAAATTTATAATGGATTTGATCTTTGAAATGTTCCCCAAAATTTCAAATGTGACATGGCCATTTATTCATGCAAATTTCTTGTGGATGAATTCCTCCGAGTTGTAGGAGCAATTTTCTGTGTAATGTAGCATCGGTGCCTGACTTAGATAATCATTGGGAATGTATTTAGTGCTCTGTAGAGTCACTTTAAATATTGATTGTTAGTCCTGGATATTTTATTGAAGTTGGGAAATGGGAGCAGTTCTTAGGGATACTCTTCTGATGAAGATTGTTAGAGGCTAGAACTTTTCAGTAATTATTGCATGTGAAGTAAAAGACGTAAATAAGTGTCTTCTTATCTGGGTTTTAATTTTTTGAAATATTGTCCTTTTACCTAATTTTTTATTTTGTGAAATTCTTCTATGCAGATATTGGATACAAATCCCCAACTCTTTTTCCATCTCCAACAGCAGAGATTAATAGAATTAATTCGGAATGGGAAGGTGGAAGAGGCTTTGGAGTTTGCTCAAGAGGAGCTTGCACCAAGAGGAGAAGAAAATGTAAATTTATTTTTGATTTTGCTTGGTTTGCATGCTTAGCATGCATATTAAGTTCTGTAGCTTCTGTTAGAAAGTAGCTTCTGCTTTCATTGTTCTGTCATCATGAATGAACTTCATTGATTGCCATATGTGCTTATCTTTGTCTATTGTTGGTGTTCATACTTGGTACTAAGAAAATT
This sequence comes from Nephelium lappaceum, assembly GCA_021234005.1. Taxonomy (NCBI): domain Eukaryota; kingdom Viridiplantae; phylum Streptophyta; class Magnoliopsida; order Sapindales; family Sapindaceae; genus Nephelium; species Nephelium lappaceum. Next base: position 15,485,622 of record CM038010.1, read on the forward strand.
ACAACTTTCCACAGCAAGGCTTTTTAGAAGAGTTGGAGAGGACTGTTGCTTTGCTGGCTTTTGAAGATGTCTCCAACTGTCCTGTTGGAGACCTTCTTGACATATCACAGCGCTTGAAGACAGCGAGTGAGGTCAATGCGGCCATTCTTACTAGCCAGAGTCATGAAAAAGGTCAGTATCGTTGTTGTCTACTCTGTAAATGACATTTTATGAGTGAAATTGTGTTTTGAGTTTCTTGTGGTAAATGATTAGCTCCTACATATGTTTTTTAGAAATACCTCACGTATGACTTCCTTAAATTTCTATAGCTCTGTATTGGCTTAGATGGGGGTGTCGTCTGACCGGTCTAGGTTTATCTGGTATAACTGCATGTTCTCTGGGACTTGTGTATTATCCCCCCTCATGTGTACTGGTGATTCTAATGGTAATTTTCAGCTTACACATGTTGTTGTTAAATAGTAAATACTGTTTTTAACACCACCTGTTGTAACCCAACCTGAACCCTGTAATTATAAAATGACTGTGTTGCAACTAAAGAAACCTTGAAATTTAATAGTAGAACTTTTAAAGCATTACTATTTATGAACAAACAAATCTTGGTAGACTAGTAGAAGAGCTAATTGCTTGTTCTTGGTCCAAACCTGGGAACTTAAATACTAATTTGATTAATTTTATTTGGGCTATCCAGTTTGACTCAGTTATCAAAGTGGGTAACAGGTAACCCAAACCTATTGTTTCACATGTCCAGGTTCATATCATAACTGGTTGTCATTCTTTGTAACCTACATCTCTAGAGAAACTGCGTGTTGGCTAGTTTTCACTTAATAATGCTTTGTGGCAGCCTTTGTGCGACAATGCAAGTTGCAAGCTTTTGGCCATCACGTTATGGTCAAATGTGCTTGACTATGGAACTTCTGTCATTTAGAGGGATGATTTTATTAGAAATTATCGAATTGGCCATAAACATTGACTGTGAGGAATAGGATTTATCTACCTCATAGAAAAAAACCCTGTGGGGATGAATTCCCTATCTAGAAGAAAATGAAATTTCCCTAGAGCAAGTTGCAAATGTTGACCACTTCTGAGAGCTGCAACTAATTAGTTTCCACCGTTAGTCAGAACATCTATAAATGATTTTAATTTTTTAAATTCCAAAAGGGGTAATTGAATTTGAAGAAATGTTGAGCAAACAAGGTTATTTTCTTTTATCAAAGTGTTCATCTTTAATGATTTTGAGGTTTGGTCAACTGGGTTTTAATGGTTCTTTGTTCAACTTTCTTCTGGTGTCAAGAACTAAACTAATTAGTTATTTACAATTTGGCTTATTTTATAGATCCTAAACTTCCAAGTTTGTTAAAGATGCTGGTATGGGCCCAGAGTCAACTTGATGAGAAAGCTGCTTATCCTCGCATAAACGACTTATCCACCGCAACGCTGGAAGATCCTTCCATTTGAAGCTCCTCAAATTTCATGGGGAGTTGGATTTAAGTGATCTAGATTGAACCAGATGTTAGTTCATGTGGAGGAGGAGTCTAGTGATCCAGAGTGAACCGATGAAGGCTAATGGAATGATCAATCATGCATGTATCCATATTACAATGTGATGGTGTAGCTAGGTATTTGTTGGATGGTTGTTGTTGATTATCTTCTTAGACAATGTTTAGTGGCCTCTTGTACAATTTAGTGTCAATAAGCTTTTCTTGTTAACGATTATGGAGATTTCATCGAGAGTTTCTAAGCTAAAACTAGAACTAAGCTCAAACTTGGTGCTCTGTTGGTGTCATCTCTTTTGCATACTGTGTGTGCTCTTGTGGTTTCCCTGGATCCTGCGTGAACAGTTGTCTTACAGCTGTTGTTATGTTGTCTTTTTCTGTTTTAACTCGTGTAAATGCAAGATTGAGCTTTCAGGTCTGTTTTTCCTAAAGTTGATGCTAAAGGGTCATATGAAACTTGTGCAGGTTAAATATTATTTGTATGGTTCAAAGATCTAAATAATCACTCCTACGATAAGGGTAGAAAAATATCCATATAAGTTTTAAAATATGCTTAATAGAAATTGAATATTCAACACTTTAATGAAGGGGAAAGTGTCTGATTACCTCGAGGGGATGTGCAAAACTTCAAGTCTGTGCCCTCTTTGGTCTACTCGAACGGACTTTTGATTTTTACCAAAACAACTTTAATAGACCATTTCTCCTATCCATGGGTGCGTTTGGAACGCTATATTAGGAGAGGGATTGGAGATAACATGGGGTTTAAATTTGAATCTCATGTTTTGTGCGACCCGTATTGGATTTGCTCCAATCTAAATAGTAACTTTCAGTCTTTTGATCATGCGATTTATTTAATTCATTCTCACCATGTGTTATAGTTGGATTGGATTCCTCTCTTTTTACACGCACAGTGTCTCTCTCTTTCCTTTTTAATTTTATGTTGTATTTATTTTAATTTATTAAAACAATTTATAAGATTATATTTTATTTAAAATAATTTGCTAATATATAATATGGATATTATTTTACTTAAAAACATCTTAAAAAATTAGTCATATTTATTTTTTATTTTTTAAAGTAATTATATTCAACCATAAAATGATTATAATCATTTTATTTTACTCTATTTAAAAATTAAAAATAAACTATTTCATTAAAAAAATTACTTAATCTAATCTAATTCAATCTCATCCGTAATGCACCAAATAAAAGATCATATAATATATTCAATTTAGTGCAATTAAATGCAATCCAGTCTGATACAATCTGCACGCCAAATGCAAACCTAATAGGCATGGCCAGTATCTGGAATCTCCTATGTTAGTTGGTTGTGGTTCAGACATTCTGATGGGTACACTATCACACCACAATATAAATAATAATAAAAGAAAACTTGAATGGGTTGTCTCAAGTCTATAATTTTGTCATATATTTAGAGAAACGCTTGATGGTTGTGTCCTTTTCGTTTTGTTAAACCAAACACGCAGGACCGAAGTGAATTGATGGCGGGAAATGTTGCAAGCAGAGAAATGAGGAGATAGAGACAGAGGAAGACAGAGAGATAAGCACGAACAAGATAATTATATACTTTCACAATCACTCCTCAATGAAGTGAAAATCATACCCAGAAGCAAAGGCAATCGCATAAATTTAACAAAACTAGACAGAACATGTAAAGTCTCTTGACATAACAAAACATCACTACTGTTTTTGTTTTTCCACCCAAACAACATAAACCCACATCCTGATGTTCTTCTTGGTGTCTGAAAAATCTTGAAACAGCCTGTCATGTTTGTCTGAGTTGGTAGCTTCCAACCCCATTTTGTAACCACCACCATCATCAAAATTGAGAGCATAACTGGAGGGATCATACTGGAACTTGAACTGCTTTTTGCCACCACCACTACTCTTCACAGCTTTCTTCAATGCTGCTCTCACTCTCCAAAACAAGCTCTTGCAATGCCTTTTACCATAACTATTCACCCATTCAAAGCTCCCCAAAAAACCCATCTTTTCAGAAAACCAATAAGTAAAAATGAAACCTACACACACACACACACACACAATAACAAAAGAAGCCAGAGGATGTTGAGATGGGAAAGTGGTTATATAGAAGCAGAAAGAGTTGGGCGGGGGGAGGGGTTGGTTGTGGGGGGAAGAATTTCTAATGAGTGCAAATGAGTGCAAATGAGTGAGAACAAAAGCAACCAAAACAAAACAAAACAAAAAAAAGGCTTCAACTTTAGAAGCGAAGAGTGAATATATGTAGGTGTATATGAGCAGAAATCAAATGCTGAATATTGCAAATATTTTTGTTCTTTCAAAGAAGCTACGGCAGCTTCAGTTGGCAGTCTCCATAGAAAATGTTGCTTTTCTTGGAATCACATTGGGATGCTAAAATTCCATCACCCCGCCTCTCAAGATACACAAATAGGAGAAAGGGGAGAGAGGAAAGAATGCTGTGGGCAGAGAGCCTGCCCCTCTTTAGTCATATCACTTTCAGATTCTTGTGGTTTTAGTATAATTGTGGAATCTACCATTTGTATGTTTCTACTCTCCCACTTATAATTAATGAAGGAATTCCTCAGTAAGAATAATTTATATCAACACCAAATTGTTTATATTCCTACCTTTAATGATCTTTGCTTTGTAGATATACACCTCTCTGAATATATTGTTTATATTGCTACCTTTAATGATCTTTGCTTTGTAGATATACATCTCTCTGAATATACTTTTAGATTGCATTTACAAGTATAACTATATATGTTTGATTCAATAATATCATATGTTATGATATAAATTCTTATATTTATAAATAATTTAACGAATGATATGATTATTTTAATACGTTTTATGGATAAAATTATCATATATTTTGTTTTCAATGAATACATGATTTTTTTAAAGAACATTTAAAATGAGCAAGAATACTCGATTAAAAACGCCGCGCAAGAAAGCTGAACAGTGGTCAATCAAATCATAAACCCCTTTTTTCCTCGTAATGGTTTGTCTCCAGCAGAGTGCAACATGGACAGTAGAGTAGATGGAATTGCTGATTGCATTCAGGACCCCAACTTCCATCCTCTTTGTCTTCATCTCCAAAACCCTTTTTGCCTTTCTTATATTCTCATTTAATGCCTTGTCTCATTCCACGACTCCCTCCCCAACAACAACTCAACTTGGTTTGTGCCCAAGTTCACACTTCCCTGCACAACCACTATTGTTACCAATTGTAGAAGAAGTTTGGTTTCATGTCAGATGAGCTGTCATTCCGAGCCAACACACCTAGCTTTTGTCTCAAACCTTGTCATCTCCGCCACCGCGGCCCCGCCCCCCTCTCTCTCTCTCTCTCTATTGCTCTTTGTAGCAGTCCCCACAGTGCCATTTCTTGGCCAGTGTTGATCCTTTCTGTGGGTGGGGTTCTTAGGATTTTACCTAGCCTTTGGTAATTGAGTTTGGTGAATCAAGCCATGCCATTTGGAATCTTTTTTTCCCCCTTTTATCATGCAGGTTCAAGGAAATTGCTGATACCATGTGAACATTTTGTATGTGTCCCCAAAAGACAGTCTTCACATTTAGTGTTACTACTATACCATATACTATACTAAAAATAACATTATTGTACACAAATTTACGTTGAGAAGTATAACTATAATGTGCATGTTTATAATAATAAGTGTTAGTTAACACATCTTTACATTTCCAGGCTTTTCCCTACATTATTGTACTGATATTGAAACATTGTACTAGCTGTTGAGGGAGATATAGAGGACCACATTTGTCTTGATGGATGAATTATTAGGTGCAACTTTTGTTTGATTACGGATGGAAATTGAAAATAACTCATATGGAACCCACATTGAAAGCATTGTGAGAGATCAGGTTTTTTATTTTTATTTTTATTTTTTTCCGGGAGCATTATTCATATATGTATGTATATATGTCAGCTGAATCTGTCCTAAAAATAGCTGGATCTTACTAATGTGCTTTTTCAAGAGCCTTTTACAGTTTTTATCTGAATCAGACTTGAAAAAGTATTCTACTTTCCATTCACATTTCAGAGTTCCTTTATCTCATATCAATTGTCACTTTTATTTGGACTCAAATAATGCCTAGATGCTGATTTTCATTGAAAGTAACAAAATCATGTTGCATTCTTGCACACATAAGGAAATCAAAAAAGAGTGAAACCTTGTCTCCAGAGAGAGACTGATACTACCACCTACCAAGTACCAACTATATACACACACTAATAAGAGGCCCATGACACATCTGTCAGGATTAAAAGACAAAAACAAAAACATTGAGTGTCAAAACATTTGCTCTAGAGTTCCTAACTGATTTGGAAAAATGTCTTTTAAAATTACTATAATCTCTGAAATTTAATAAAACATTGAATTAATAAGAAAATCTAATACAAAGATATCGTATAAATTTCTGAAATTGGGCATTTTCTCATGAGAACTTGTTGGGCTTTTGGGTCCAAAGCCCAACGCACAATTAGCACCCTCAATTTGACTCCATGATAGGCAGTCCATAGATGCATTTGTGAGGAAATCTATGGTTAGCATTTTGGTTTATTTTATTGTCACATGCCATGTTATTGTTGTTTTTAATTTTTATTTTTATTATTTTTATGTTAAAAGATAAAGCCTGATGTCTCAAATCTAAGTACAAGATCAAAGGAAGATAAAGGTAATAGATCCCATAAGCATTACTTAAATGTGAAATTATGCACTTTTTATGGACCATAACCGAAGCTTTTTCTTGATAAACCAACCTAATGCCTCTAGACCCTAATTTTGTGTTTGGGTTAGTGAGAGCAAAAGTGAGAGATTCGAGATGTTTTGTGTAGTAGTAGTATCATGTTCATGTGCTGCTAGTATCGTCTATGGATTTGCTCCCTAACTCTTTTTGGGTGCTTTTTCAGACTACTTATGCATGCTTGCACACACATACACACACTCTCTTTCTATGCAACGCATTTGTACATCTATGGAGTTTGGGACCATTTGTGGACAAAGGCTTTTGATTGCAAATTTGAATCTATTCAAAATATAAATTAGGGTACCTACCTAGTATAATTACACAATAGAAAATTAACACTTTGTTTTACTGTATCAATAATTTATAGTTGAAATCCCATTTGCACTCATTATTTTTTAAACTATTAAGCTACAGGTGTTTATTGTTTGATCCTATGTGCATCATCAATAATTCATTAAACAAAGGTTTCAAAAATTTAAAAAAAAAAAAATCATTAAACAAAGGAAAAAAAAAATCTTTAAATATAGACTTAGTAGATCCTATGTGCATCATCAATAATTCATTAAACAAAGGGAAAAAAAAGTCTTTAAATATAATTTTTTTTTTTTTAATTATTGAGATTAGTCCAGAAGATAATTGAGACCAAATTAGTAACACATTAATGTTATGGTCTGAATATATTCATACCTAGGTAAGAGATAACTCACATATATGAAAGAAAATCTCAGCTTTTATTAATGAAAAGGTGGGGTATGCTTGCTGTGATTAAACCCATGACTAGGAATTAAGGAGGTATAATTTTACCATTGTACAGATACCCCGAGCGCCTTTAAATTCAGACTTAGTAGACTTGTTTGCTACGTAATCTTTTTTATCTAATCTTATTAAAAAACAAAAAACAAAAACAAAAAACAACCAAATCTTGTTTGTCAAATCTTATTATCTCAAAAGGATTAGTTTCATCCTTTCTTTTATATATATATATATATATATATATATATATATAATTTTGGATTGTTTCATTTCACTAGTCAGTGACATTCTTTGCTTAGCAACACAAAAACAAAAATGTTCGATGATTCCAATGTGACTGATGACCTGTCATGAGTTGATGAAGAGAACTTCGTTAAACGTGGATGGTCCATGTCCTTTTCAATTCTATATAAAAATGTCTAGTACAAACAAATTTCCCCCCATCAAACAGTAACACATTGCCCTTAATTTGGTCTCGATTTGTCCGCAAAACCTTTGCAATTCTAACAACAAAAGGGACATTGAAGTTTTAATCAATTTATTTCATCAATGATTAGCAAGAAGAAATTCTAGGTTTTAGCACTGGTCGATGCTCACAATCCAACCTTTTGTTGTTTTCTCCGCTTGCTTTCTTTAAATCTTCCTATACTTGCTACATTAAATTCCCCATTTGACATTAGCCAAAAATAAAGCCTGTAGGTTAAAACCTTATTAACCATACCATCTCCCTAGCAACTTCAATGGGTTCTCTCTCCTCCTCGTCATGGTCGGCGACACCACCACCTTCGCCGGAGTTTAATCCATCCACCCACCGGGTTTACTTGTCATTTTGCCTTCGAGAACCGGGCCCAAAATCGACCATCTCTAATTGGATAGAGTGCTACAATCCATGTAACAACACATGGAGCTATGTTAGCTCCATTCCTGACCTTATTGACAACCAAGTTTTGAAGGGGTTCGCAATGGTGTCACTAGGTGATTCAATTTATATAATTGGGGGAAGGCTTTGCCACAAGATGAGGGGTCACAAATTCGATGAATGTGATGATCGTTTTGTGGATGTCAATGTTAAGGTCTTGTCATCTGTTTTGCGTTACAATGTTAGGGCCAATCAGTGGACCATGTGTGCACCAATGGGTGCACCAAGGTATGACTTTGCATGCAGTGTTTTGGACGACAAAATTTATGTGGCTGGTGGCAAGTCCAATCTGACTAGTGCTAAGGGGATTTCGTCAGCAGAAGCGTATGACCCCGAAATTGATAAGTGGACTGCTTTGCCAAACATGCGCACATTGAGGTACAAATGTGTTGGGGTGACATGGCAAGGAAAAATCCACGTGGTAGGGGGATTTGCTGAGAGAGCTGACTCCGATGGCAAGGTTCAATTCACAGAGCGAAGCTCAGCTGAGGTGTACAACACGCAAGCAGGAAAGTGGGACATCGTGGCGCGGATGTGGCAGTTGGACGTGCCACCTAACCAAATTGTCGCATTGAATAATAAGCTTTTTAGTTCCGGAGATTGCCTCAAGGCATGGAAGGGTCACATTGAAGCGTATGATGGTAATCTTAATATATGGAATGAAGTTGATGGATCTCACCTCCAAACACTTAATTCACCATTAATTACAAGATCAACTACTACTACTACTACTACTACTGATCTTGATGAAGATTGCCCAACAATCCAACGGCTGTTCTTGACTATGGCACCAATTGGGACACATCTATACTTCTTAGCAGGCCATCGGACGGCTGGGGAGCTATCAAGAACAATGTCAATGGTGCATATGTTTGACACCAGAGCTACCGGTGATGCTTGGAGGAGCTCTGAGCCCATGATTGAAGAGGGAGAGAAAGAGCTTTGTAGCCATTGTTGTGTAGTACAACTCTCACAATAGGAGTCTTTGGTGTCGTTCAAACTGGAATCTAGATAATTAAATACATTGTTTATCTATTTTATAGCATTTGATTAAAATAAATAAAAGTTATTTCCATATTATTTTTTTCTTAATAATAAAGGCAAGTTAGTGGAATAATAACTTTGGCCCAAAGACATAGATTATTATTATTATTACCACACGAATTGAAAGAAATCAAATTAATGCAAAATTTAACAAATAAAAGAGAATGGCCAGCAAGCGGCAGATTGATGATGTTTGTCCAAATTTGGAAAGAATTTAGAGATCTCTTGATGACTGTGTTGTTTTGCTAGTTTCAAACATAACATTAAATTTCTATCTATGAATATCTATTAATTAGAACGTACTCAATCTAATTAAACCACTCTTTGTCTCTCTATATATGAGCTTCTAATTCAACCACGAGTGTTAAGGTGATTAATGATCAACATCATGATTAAATCTTATTTAATTCTTAATTAGTACCAGTGTCACAATCAATTAAATAATTTTGCTTCCTTTATGGGTCCTATCCTATCCCCTCGTTCTCTTTTAAGTTTTTCCATCAATAACCATTTCAACATTTTCATTAAACATGCGTACATAATAATGAATTTGATAGTGTTACATTTTTCATTAGGTAAATTAAATAAGTTAAAATGGTTGATGGTAAGATTACCAAACAACCAAATAAAGTAACCTTTATTAGAAAGCGATCCACACATATTTTAAGAAACTTCTATGATGAATATGAGTAAAGTTTACCAGCCATTTCAAAACATCAATAAGAGGAGATTACAAAGCATATATATAAGTGTATTATATTAGTTAGATGAGTAAAAAGTAAAAAGGTCGGAGGCACATAAAAATTTACCTTTTAATGGTCGAGTGTAGACTCTTGAATGACGTTGAGTCGTGGCAAAGAAGAAAAAGATACAAATGAGCCCAACATGTCCCACAAGCCACAAACAATCTTTCTAGGGTTGAAAACACAATTGGGTCACCCTAGCTAGCTATGTTGTATAGGCAGCCTTGCAAGCCCTCGAAAGAGAGCCCATTTTCAAGTGGTCAAACAAAAGTCACCATTCCACCATCAAAAGAAGAGAAAGCTTGTGACTTGTGAGTCGTGACACCAAAAAACGCTAGCAACTCAAACCCAAGTTTTATAAAGGGATATTATCAATTTGCCCCCTAAAAATAAAAATAATGTCAAACCACCACTGATTTTGAAAATATTAGTCAAAAAGGTCCGACCGTCAATTGGGATAGTGAAACGATTAGGAAAGTGACGGATCCGTTAATATTAAGGGTAAAAACGTAATTGGACATTATCATAAGTAATAGAATACAGCTGGTATATAATAAATAATTTTTTAATTAAATAAAGAATAAATAAATAAAAACAATTGAAAATAAATTAAAAGAAAAAAAAATACTCTCTCACCCTCTCTCTCTCTCTCACAGACGCGCCCCCCCCTCTCTCTCTCTCTCTCAAACACTCTCTCACCCTCTCTCTCTCTCTCACAGACGCGGCGCCCCCACCCACCCTGTCTCTCACAGATACGGCCCGCCCCCCCCCCCTCCCCCCCCCGCCTCCCCCTCTCTCTCAAACACTTTCTCACCCTCTCTCTCTCTCTCTCACAGACGCGGCCCCCCGCCCCCCCACCCTCCCTCTCTCTCTCTCTCTCTCTATCATTCCATCTCGATCTCTCTCTCTTCCGCTCACCCTCTCTCTACTGTCATCCCTCTCCATCTCTCCATTTATTTTCTTTTTCTTCTCCCACCTTCAACTCTCCATCTCTGCTCTTCTCTTTACCGGCCTACTGCCCATCTTCCTCTGTTCTCTTTACCGGCCTCAACTACAGCTTCGTCGGCACCGGCGAAGCCTCTGTTCGAGAGAGAGGCGCCGTTCAAAGCCTTTGAGAACTAGTCGTCGGACTTGATGGTGCTCTCGATGGGCATGGCTTCTGCAAGTTGGAGGAGGTCCGCTCGTACTCGTCGAGGTCCTTGTTGGTCGTCATCAGAGAGGATGATCGGCGGCCTTCCTAGCGGCGCTGTTCGATTTTTTTTTTGTTTGTATTTTTGTTGGAAAACTTTGATTGTGATTATTTGTTGGGATGCAGAGAAATTGATGGAATTGTTTGTGATTATTGGTGGATGGAGTGTTATATTTTTTTCTGTATTTTTGCTACAAAACTTTGATTGTAATCCAGATCTTGAACATGATTTCAAGAGCTGAAAACTTTGTAGTTTCGTATTTTTTTTTGTTTGCATTTTTTTTTAATATCCTTTAATTTTTAGGTTTTTTATTGTGTTGGTGGATTTGGGTTTGAACCCAGATTTTCAACGTGATGTTGAAGATCTGGATTCAAACCCGGATCTTTCACCTAGTTTGAATTTTTTTTTTTTAATTTACAATATTTGTTAGGATAACATTATATAAAAAGGATTTTATAATTAATTAATAAGAATAAGAAATTTAATTTAGAAATTAGTTTAATTTAATTCAATTTAACAAATAATAAAAGTTAATAAATATTTTTATTTTTTATTAATTTTTTAATTTATTTTAGGTTTTTTAAATTAATTTATTATTTATTTAATTTTTTTAAATTTTGGTTATGGAAGGATAGTTTGATAATTGAGTAATTGTTTGTTTTTTATTTTTTAAAGTTTTAATATTATAAGGGTATTTTGGTCTTTTATTATTTTTATTACAAAACCACTGAAAACCTGGATGAAAACCGCTTTTGAGAGACGGTAGACGGTAGGGGGTTTTTTGTTTAATATTTTCAAAAAGTGAGGGTAAATTGATATTAGTTTCGTTTTCAGGGGTTTTTTGGATTTTTCCCTTTTTTATAAATAAAAGATTCCTTTCACGTGAGTCATGAGCTCAGCCCCCACACCCAACCCCAGCACGAGCCACCAATTACCATGCACCGATCTGACCCTGACCCAGACTGACCAACCTGACCAATTATCTGACCCTACCAGTCCTGACACACATGACACCACCCCATGCAATGCAAACTCTGTCCGGTCCTGTTTGGTCCCTACTAGCTATATAGGTCCTTGACTCATTTGGTCAATTTTTGATCACCTGAGCAAGCAATCTCACGTGCGATGGTATACACACGCACGCGTGAGGTATGTATCAATGTATCTTATCCCTCGTTAGAACCCCTCTAGTTTAGACTTTTGACCCTTGAAATCAACGATTGTGATTCACTGGGGTCTGAGAAAGGATCATGACCATTGGATGAGGGACAATCACGAGGGTTGCTTGTCCATGTTGTGTTGGTATGAGCCCTGGAAAATCCGACAAAGGAAGCTGCTATTGTCGGGTTTGCTATGCGAATGAGAGAGAGTGTGCGTTTTCATTTTCACTTTTGCATTATTTATTTGTTTTTGTTTAGATGCATTTTTTTTTGTTTGATTTATAAAATATTTTTGACAATTTTAAGAACCGCTACAGATTAGACACATGGCATATATGTGAGAAATAAGGTTGAGATGACACGTGGAAATCAGGTATACGTGGGGGCCATGGACTTTGAGTGGTTGGGGAAACTTAAAACTAATATCCCGACATTGCGCATGTGGAGGTTGAAGAAGTGAAACTGTTTTGTTCAGATGTTTAAACAACCAGTCCAGAAATTGCATTTAAAGTATGATTTACGTAAAATTAATCTTTGATTTGATGACAATTCTACGTAGAAAACCAATTTTCATTTACTACATAAAAACAATGTCCGAAATCACATAAATACAAAATAAATTTAACATATTAGAGTTACTAATAATGATTCTTAACATAAACACTATCATATTTGATTTGTATCAAAATTGAACATACTATACTTGATATTATATAAATATAATGACAATATAATTAATTAAATGTGTCGTATATTCGAATCCACACAAACTATGGCAGGATGATAACAAGGTTGTGCTATGGTTGCCCTGAGTGATTGAGAAGAGGAAGATTGCATGAGAAGCATCCGTGTAGTAATGATCATGATGTGTAAGCCATGTTGGACCACAAATTGCTTTGCTGGACGACACGTAATCATGACAATTTTGTGTTCATGCTGCGGGACCACCCCATTGCATTGTTGCTGTTTCAATATCAGACTTCAACTTTCTCATCATTATATATTTACATCATACTTAAACTTATTTATTTTTGCTTCCATGGAATATGTGGCCCTCTCTTTGTTGTTGTTGTTTTTTTTTTTTTTTTTTTTAATATCATAAACACATTTACAAATATAGTTACGATTGTCGGGATCTTTAAATGAAACTTTATGATACAGTCTGAATTTTTAATCCCGACTAGACAAGAGAGAACTACTAATATATATAAAAAAAAAAATTATCCACCCCTTCATGGGAGTTTTATGGTGAGTTAAACCCACCACATTTCAAAAACAATACTGGATGAACTTTAATTTTACCACCATATTGAAATCACTTTCCCCTCTCTTTTTAGTTTTTGAATTCTCAGCTTGGAGTCTAGTTACTCTGCAAATTGCAAATCAACCCCTTTTCACCTTTTAATTTCACTAATACCCTTTAATTTAAACTAATTGTATAGTTTAATTGATCATTTAATTTGATTAGTTAATTTCGTAGACTAATTAAGTAAGATTTGGAGCAACACCATTATAATTTTTTTTTTTTTTTTTGAGAAAGCAACACCAATATAAATGAATGTGCATATATTCATACATATTTTTTTATTAATATATCTAAAACGAGCATGAATAATTTAATAATTATTAATCTAGTGAATTATATTAGTTTAGACCTGTCCTCACCACTAAATAAAAATAAGGTGAAACAATCTTAGATTTTATTTTTTTAAAAAAGGTTATAAAAGGGTCTGTTCAAGCTATAGCATCCGGACCCTTAATTGCAACAACTAAAATAGGTTAAATATATTTGTAAGATGTGATGGTGCTAGTTGAGAGGAAAAATGAGAAAACAAAGATATTCTTTGGGGGTGGACTGTTCAATGCTTTGCACTACTGGATACGGAGCTCTCATCTTTAATCTGCATGTTATGTGTTCTCTTTTTATTTTATTTTATTTTTAAATTTTTGCTCTTTTTAATCAATTAAAAAGGATGCTATAAAGATATTTCAAAAAAGAAAAAAAAAAAGATGAGAATAATATAAATGTTGTCCATGATTGTGAAACTGACCTCATAAAGCATTACAAAGTTGTTCTAATTATTTGGATAAAAAAGCCTAAATTATTGAACCAGATTTTGATCATTCATACTATTTTGGCCCTTCTTTATAAAAGAATGTTGCCATTAGAACCAACATATATAGAAGAATTTTGCATTTTTCATGCTCTCTAGGTTGTATTAACATTTTTTTTTTCAAAAAAAAAAAAATTATAAGTTTTGTTAAAACCTTTGACAAATTTGCAAAAATTTCACTATATTTTTGTAGATTTAAAATGTAACTTTACAAGCAGATGACATTAATCATATCGATAAATTGAGGTTAATTCAATAATATGTCTTTCACAATTACATTATTATTTTTTATTTTGAAATCTCTTTCACAATTATATTATTACAGTTGTGACTTTAAATAATTTTTCTTCCTAAAATCCTAAATTAATTTAATTATTCAAAAAAATTATATGAAATCAATCTTTATAAAGGGAAGGTTTTGAGTTTAAATCCCTGCTGTCGCCTAAAAATAAAACTGAAATTGGAAATAGTAAGACCTTAATTAATTTATTAATATCTTAGATTATAAATAAAGGACACATTTGTTTTTTTTAACTGCTAAATAAAGACACATTGTTTGATCAAAAAAATAAATAAATAAAGACACATTGGTTGCAATAAAACCATGTAACTTGTAGAGGCTACAGCGCATGTATTGAGTCCCAAATCCCAATCCCCATATCTTGTCGTGATTATCTAAGGAGTCAATTTCAAGTCTTTCAATTTGTCCAATTTCTCAATTAAAAAAATTCAAAAGAAACAAACCCAATATATATATATATGTATATAATAAAAAATCTCCAAATTCCAATGCTATCTCTTTTTTCTCCTCCCAGGTCACCTCCCTGTAAGCATAGATAGCCCCACATGCCCCCCTCTCCCCTTTCTCTCTCTCTCTCTCTCTCTCTCTCTTTTTACAAGCCTGTGTTGAGACTTAACTGGTTTTAAGTACACTGTAACACAAAGCCTTGATACAATATTGTAGCGAAAAATGGGCTTTCAACACTCCCTGTGACTTGTTTTGTTGCAGTGAGATGAACAAGAGACCACCACATGTAATGAGAGTGAAAAAATCCATCTTTGTCTAATAAAGTTTTGAATTTTTTTTATTGAATGGGGGAGGAAGTTGGTAGCGGCATTAGTAGTGGTTCTAGTTCATGGCCTCCTATTGGAGCACCATTGTTGAGCAACTTGCAAAGAGATGATGACCCCTGGAGGAGCAACTTTGACAACTCTGTCAATGCCGTGTCTTTTGGGTTTGTTGCCACTGCCATTCTCATCTCCATGTTCTTGGTCATGGCCATCTTTGAGAGGTTCCTTAGACCAACCACCTCACAAAATCCAGCTCCTACTGACTCTACCGCTCATGCCGATCTGGAGTCCCAGTTGGGCTTCAATCCTAAACTTGGCCACCCATCTCCCAAAGTGAGTCATTTTGTTATTTTTCATTCCTGGGTTTATCATCAAAATGTGAACTTTGTTTTGTTTTGGTGTTGTTTTAGGTTCTCTGGGGTTGTGTTTGAGGTTGCATTTTCATTCTTTCGTAAAAAATGCTTGTAAGTTGTTTCCTTTTTTCTGGTCAATTTCTTTTTGCTTGAGACTTTGTTCTGGTAAATGGTTATCAATTTTGAGGGACTTGTCCTTCCTCTCTCTCTCTCTCTCTCTCTTTTTGTTTTCTAAATTTTTTTGACAGTTTTGTTTGTTATTTTGATTTTTGCAGAATAGTTATGATTATTTGTCTGACATAAAGTTATGGTGCCTGATGTTTTCTTAACCAATTACAAACTTGGTGGTGATTATACATTTAATCATGCTGTTATGGAGATTTAGGCTTCTAGTCCAGTTCATTCTCCTTACATTTCTTCTTGTCATCTGAAATTTGTATCAAAATTTAGAAACCTTTTCATTTGTTTTTAGTACTTTTGTTCAAGGATGTTGTTTCAACCATCAAATTACCATTTTTGAACCAAAGATTTCTCATCACATTGATCATTGTTGACATTTAATCCAGATTCCATTTCTAGTGTCAAAAGCTAGTATTGAAGTACTAAATAATTTTTCTTTCTCAGCTGCATTTGCATAAACGAGTCAAACTACTTGCATCATTTAATAGCTGAGCAGTTTGTAGTTAGGATTTTACTACTATGCAATGGCCTATCCAATAAGTTGTCTGTTGAATGGTTGGTGTCAAACCAAAGAGTCTTTAGGTCTAGTTGTACTTTTGGTGTGTTCAAACACAACAAACTGTGTGTAGCATCAGCAATGACCCTTTATGTTGGTTTTCGCATGCTTGCGCGGTGCCTGGGGTCAGAGACAAGTTCCTCAATGTGGGGAAGTCTCTGTCTTCTTATTTTCCCTACTATTGCTGTGCTTCTATCCAGCTTCATTTGTGGAAAAGAAATCCGTGGATTGTAGATGTTTTTGTGTGCTGTGACGCTGCTTATTTTTTGTGATGTGCTTATAATGATGGAAGATATACAATTATCTGAATATAGGCTGTTATGTTTTGGAGGATCCTATGAGGGATCCTGCATGATGCAACACCTCTGTGGTCTACCATGTGCCATAACTTTTAAGCAACAAACCAGGCCCACCTACTAATCCCCAACCTTATTTGTTTAATTTGAGGCCTAACTTTACTGTGGGGCTGTAATGTACAAGGAAAATTTTCCCCGACTTTATAAGGTCATCCAAGTCTTATTGGTCACCTCTTAACCTTAAATTATGTCTAGCTTAAAGCTTTTGGGGGAAAATTTTATGTTCAGATAATGCTAGTTCATCATATATGATCACATTGATTGTTGTCACCCCTTTTTAATTTTTTTTTAGGATGGCCAGATAAGCGCTAGCTGCTGATAGGTCTAAAACCACTTCACAAATCACACTTATGTGCATAAGGGTTTGTGTTTAATTCTTTTTTTCAACTTAGACACGATGTTCCCTAAAAGTGGTTGTGGATTATCAGTTGGAGGGCACCAAGCACCTAATTTTTTTTGGTCAAGTGTTAGAAGTTTATAGTTAATAACACCTTGTGGACCATTCCTCATCTACAACTTTGGTGCCACAATGCCAACAAACAAATTTAGTTGATGTGATCTTTGAAACTTGTTGGTCCCAATGCCTAGGAAAAAAATTTAGCATAAAGCACAGAAATAGGTGAAACCGAGTACAATATGTGCATTTTTTGAATTAGTTTCCATAATATTATGCTGATTCGATACTTACAAATCATAAATATGGATTACTTGATTAATTATATAGAGTAGCATTACCAAAACCGACAGCCACACTGAGAATCTGAGATTATTAATGTTGATTTTTACTGCCACTCTCACCTAGTTTGTAGTTTTAATTAATTTCAATCAACATTGCATTTCCTCTTTATTTATTATTTTATTAAAATGAATGGAGTCACAAATCTGTTTTCTGTCATGTTGTTTCTATATTATATTATCTTCATCAAATATTGTTTGATGTTGTGTTTCCACCATTTTGTGTTCTAGTCATTATATTAAAAAAAGAAAAAAACAGAAGTCAACTACATTTGTCGGTTTTTTGGATAACATTGTTACCTTATCCACCAAGTCAAAAATGAGAAGTGGAGATAGAGAATGCACCATCTAGACACCACCATGTGCATGGATTTAATCTACATATTTGATGGTTGGTTTGTACGTTTTGCCTCTTTTTAATTTTATTTTATGCAGCCAATTATGCTTCACACATGGGATGATCCTTAGTTTTGATCATGTTAAAGTAGTACATAAAGACAAAATCTCTCTGTGTTGCCTTTAATTAATGCAATAAATGGATAGGTTAACCACCAAGTCAGTGCCTTAATGTGTCAGCTTCCTAAAGCTGAAAGAAGTACTCTATCATGTCGAATTAGTTGTTGAACCCTTACCACCTTTGTTGCTTCTTTTAGATCTTATGCTTTTCTGAAAGTTAATTGATAGTTTTCTATTTTATTAAAATCGTAAAACAACCCGCTTTAGTTTATTGCATAATTCTTCATCGAATGTGAAGTAGCTCATAACTTCATCGCACTTTTATATGAATTTGGTTGGTGTTTTCGAACCCTGATAGTGTTGTTAGTGGCCTAGTATTTGGTTTGCTCAACCTGCATAGGATTACATTCACCTGCGTTTTATTCCCTTATTGAGCTGTAAACATTGGTATTGAACATATCATAGCTGCTAGTCATTGACGATTTAATGTCAAATGTAACTACATAGTGGCTTTTAGTTTTTTACTAGTTGTGACTTCTGATTCTGTTTTCTAATTGAAAGTTCTATCATGCATCTCAACTTGTCTATCGTTTTGATTTTTGCAGATGAGTATATATGCCAGTGGTGTTTCTGTCTTGATGCCTGGAGACCACATCCCTACCTTCATCGCACACCCAGCCCCCATGCCTTGTCCTCATGAACCCATTTCACGTCCACACCATCAACATAACCCCTTGCCTCATCGCACCACTAACTCCAATTTGAACCCAAGCAGCACAATATGATGAGTCTAAAATCCACGAAAACTCACCAGGTGCTACATCATTCAAGCCACATTCCTGATTACCAACTCAGGACATTCAATAGCGAATATGACCAAACAAGCAAGCAAGCATGTTGAATATATGCATTAGAAACTGCCCTTTTTTCGCCTTGAGCTACATAATTGTGTTGTGTATATATAATATCAGGTTTTTGATGGGTTAAGCTGGCTTTGGCTTGTCTGAAACACTATGGATGTACATGTAGCAGACAAAAGCTTCCATCAACTTCATGTTCAACAATTTTTCCAATTGTAATGGGGATCCTGAAAGTTGATGGGCTACAGGGCCCATCAAAAGGATCACTCTCTTGCCTGTAAAAAGAAACTGAGGATGCAATTATCATTGAGTTAAAATCTTAGAATTTTACTGTTGAAGAATGATTTATATACATACAAATTTGCCTTTACTATGCTGTCAAATATTTTTCAAAAGCCGAGTACCATTTTTGTCATCATGAGTCAAGGCCTATGCCTATATGTGCCGCCAATATGCTCATTTTCCTTATAAATGGTGTTCAAATTTCTTGTTTGCTAAAGCTGCAGGTGTGGAAACCATCTTGCATAAATAATGCATTTCAATCAAAGGTATGATGTGTATTGCATCCACTTATAGTTTCATGTGATTAATAAGATTTTTCTTTACTTGACTAAACGGACAAAATATGTATGAGAAATGATACTTTGTCGAACCATACTTCTTGTAGATGATCTTACTAGATCCCCTTTACTTGACCCAATAAAAATGACAAAAAATATGTATGTATGATAAATGGTGCTTTTCGAAAAGTACTTATCAGTGATCTTGTTAGGTCCCGACAAATCATTTATGCTAACTAGGTTAGCTTTTTTTTTTTTGTTTTTGTTCTTTCGAAGAAGGGGCAGGATATGTATGGTAAATGGGAATTTACAGTGCAAACAAAGCTATCAGGAAACAAATCAACTCCTCTCTTAAAAAAAAAAAAAAAAAAAAAAAAAAATCAACTTGAGTTTGGAGACATGCCGAATATGTTTATGTGTGAAAGTTGGGCC
This sequence comes from Nephelium lappaceum, assembly GCA_021234005.1. Taxonomy (NCBI): domain Eukaryota; kingdom Viridiplantae; phylum Streptophyta; class Magnoliopsida; order Sapindales; family Sapindaceae; genus Nephelium; species Nephelium lappaceum. The sequence continues at coordinate 15,505,367 of CM038010.1, forward strand.
TAAACAAGCTGACTCAAGTTTTGGCCCACTGTATTAAATTTTGTTTGTCTGTGGTTTAAAGCTAAGCGGTCCACTTAGACTACCATTTTGAGCAAATTTTATCAACCTTTTTCAAGGTATCAACTGTATGACCAAATTTCAAATAATAAGTTCTCTCTTATCGTTACTATTTTCATATTTTTCAATAACCTCTCGTGTAAAGAACACTCACTTCTAATTCCTTTTAACATTAAACTGTTTTTAAGAAAATCTACATTTTTAAGCATATAAATCAATAATTTCAATTTCACTTTGATCATCACTGCCATGGCACATCATAAAAATCGGGTAAAGATCATATTGTACGTCTGGACAAAAAGTTAAACATGACAATACATGGCTGGCCATATGTCATAAAACCTTTCAAAGACCGGGGAAGATCAGGAGAGGATTCGAGTCTTATCAATATGAAAGTGCAATTTGAAAATGATTTGTACAAAGATGTTGATGACCAACATGGGGTCCAAGCAAGCACCGTACAATGCTCCTCTTTGACGTTGATTTAGCACATTTTTGTCCAGCGAGTTGAGGTCTCTCGACAATTTCGAAACCATCTTTGCGCATGTTAGAGCCTTACGATTTGTACTGGCCGATTTTATATATAATTTATTTTTGTTTAGAGTATACACTTAACAAAAAAGACTTGATTTGCAATTCTACGATTTTATTTTAAATATTTCTATATGTTCTTACAATATTATAGTTGAAGGAGAAAATTTTCGATTTCTTTTAATGTATACATCTAAGTTATTTATACTATGTTTTGTAACATAGATTTCTTATGTAATTAGTTATTTATATCACGTATCATGCTATTATGAATAAATCGAATGAAATATTTTTCTGATTAAATAATAATATATTTAAGGTAAAATGTTAGAATATATCAGTTGTCTGCAATTTAAACCAAAGAAAGTTTTTCTTTTTTTTCTGTTAGTGTTGTTGACTTAGGCTGATGCAGCTTCGCAAAATCAGAACTTGATGTGTTAGGTTAGCCATTATTATCACGAAAACTTGTTCAGGATATATAGTTTCCTGTTTCTTTCAAACTTAGAGATTAAATCTTGATAGGACATTTGTATAATTATACACATTTTTTCCTTATTGATCTGGGTTTCTTTAGAAACAAAACGAAAATTAAATCAGAATTTTGTTGTTTTTGAAGCTAATTAAACTTTGTTTATCGCATTTTATTAACAATAACATAGTATGCAGATAACAAATTCAAATATGAAGGAGAAGATTTCTAATTAATTGATGTGTTGACGATACGAGGATCACTTTAGTAGAATGAAACCTCCACGTTTCTAGTAGTTTACTTATCAAAATCAAGATTTTTTATGAAGAAAACAATTTGGTATAGTATTAAGACCAAATCCATCCATCACTTACCTTAAGGTTGTGGGTTTAACTCATCAAAGTTCCACTAGTATGTGGATAATTTTTTCACCTTTGTGTGGGTAATCTTCTATCCCTTTTTGGAGCAAAGATCCAACCAAAGTCTCACTAATATATGGATAGTTCTTTCCTACTTCCTAATTTAGTTGGTCTCACTAATATGTGAGTAGCCCTCTCCTACTTCTTATTTTAGTTGATATAATTTGTTCAGGTGACAATAAGTCAAAAAAAAAAAAAATCAAGATTTCTTACTATATAATAAAACTTAGGTATACCAACATTGTGATACCATCCATTCAAAAACTGAAAACCTTTTAAAAAATTACACGAGGATCTTATCCTATTGTCCATATCTAGCACCCATTTGCGTCAAAAATGTGAAAAGCAGGATATTTGGAACACTCCTTGTTTGTTAGTCTAATGAATCAGACTCGATCACTTAATAAAATTTAAGAAGATGGTGATAGTTTTGTGTTGGTTTCTACAATGAAAATGACGACTAAAGAAACAGTCCAAAATAACAGATACACGAAACCATTTCAATGTCATGTGTTTCCACAAACGTGTAACGGCTACTTATTATAAGAAATTAGGACCACTTCTCCATCATTTGTCTTTAATCATATCTCCCAAAGGCTCCCCAAATTGTGTTTGTGTTTCCCTCCCTTTCTCTCCAAATTTCAATTGCTTTTATCCAATGTATTTCATTATCAGGAGTACAGACATCAACAAGGGATACACAGTGCACCCATGCTTTTAACATTCACATATTTAGTTATGATTACGTGACGTGAAAAAAAAAAAAAATTTATTAACGGAAGATTTATGAAGTTGAACACTAAATTTATAGTAGTGACATGCTCGCTCATGTAATTGTACATTTGTAATACTAAAATGAAGTTGGTTTAATTTAATATGACAATGAATCGTGGAAAGTATCATTTCTCAATTTAGTTGAATGCGATCGAGAAAGATAAACATAGGTAAAACTTATAATATATTCTCAATAATTTTAATATCTTTTACTAACAAAAAAACAAAAACCTTAAATATTTTCATACTTCTAGAAATTTGAACCCACGATATTCTCATTAAAGATAAAATCCCAAAAAATCATGTTAAAATTAATGTGTGTTTTTGAACTAGTATCAAACTTTCAAAACTCAACATTATTAACATTCACGAACTATAATTGAGATGAACTATAATTCTTTGTTTGCAAACTATAAAATTTAAGAAAAAAAAAAAAAAAACTTCTTCTAAAAGTTTGGTGCTAAAACAAAAACTTACACTAATTTTAACGTTATAATAAAAAAAAAAAAAATAGTCCTTGCTAGTACTGAAATTAACCTCGTTAGACTGTAGCAAAACCTTTAAATTGATTGAGTTTCATGTTTAAAAATGTTAACGTTGGAGGAATAAATAAGGGGACGGAGGCCAGCTATGGAGAGCGTAAATTGTCACGAGATATTGCTGGCATTAAAAATGATGACATCTTTTTTGGTTAGCCATAACTTTAATCAATACAAAACTGTTGATGTCTGGACAGGAAAGCGAGCCTTTTTATCCAGTCAAATTCTCCATGCTCCTCTTCTCATGTCACGGCATCACAATCACAAAAGGTGGATCTCTCAAAGCCAGCTTCCAACTAATAATTAGACCCCTAAAAGATATTTGCTTTCAAGATCCAATGAACCACACCGATTGTGTCAATTTAATACATCCGATCGGATGATGCCAACCGGACATACGACTTGGCAGAAAACAGATTGAATCATATTCAATTTTATTCGGACGACTAATTTATCGTACAAATTATGGATAATTTGTTTCGTATGTTGGTTCGTTAAAAGTGTAATAACATTGGAAGAATACATTTAAATGTGAATTAATACTTTCTAAGAGTTGTAGTGGTTGGTTTGAAACTGGTTGCAGGGAGTGGGGGTGGGGTACAAGATTCTTGGAATTGCATTGTTTTAAAACAAAAACGTGGGAAACAGGATGACCAGACTTGTACAATCATGGTGATCTTCGAATCATTACTCCATTAACGAATCGCGACTGTTTGTCCACTACCATAAGGCATCTCTCTCTCTTTCTCTCGTTTCAGAGCAAAAAATAATGGAGACAAATCTAAAATCCAGACCAGAGAAAGTGGTGTGATATTAATAGCATTACGTCTTCAAGTGTCCAAATCTACCAAACCTGACGTTCTCCGTATTGACATTTGACTCCAATAGTATCATGATCATCTATTTAAAATAGCATACTTCGACTGCCAAGAAAGCATTGATGCAATATCAATATATTCATATATTTTCTTTCAAATTTATGTTTTGTTTTAATTAAATTTAATCTCCACCGTCTATTTGTATTTTCATTTCATTTTTCATTTTTGTCGAGGCAACATGTGTAATAGGAGTGTCGAAAGTCGAAATTACTTCTCCTCTCTAATGTTTGATTAACACTTGACTTACACTAAGGATTAACTCGAATAATTGATTTTTAGAGAGGGATCACAAGAATCATAAATGTGAATGTGTTTAAAAACGAGAAGTTTCACAAATATATAGGGATCAAAATGAAATTTTTTCAATAATATTGGATGACAAATAATATTCATTTAATCTAATTATTTAATTATTGAAAGATAGAGAATATTCGTTCAATCCAATCTAATAACAATACATGCTCACACCATCTCTATAATAAATCACATCTTCTAAAAATAACAGATTATTCTTAATATTTTGAAGGAATGGACGACCGAATGATATTTCATTATTTCATCAATACCTCATTATTTCACTGAAACACCCAATTGATATTTTATCAATATTTGTCCAAAAAGATTCATGTAATCACGCACTTTAGTTTTATAACGTCACGAAACCAAAACCAAACCTAACAAATCTATTGCTACCAAATCTATGGCTACCAAATCGATTCTATAGTATTTGAAAACTAGTTAGTGTTAACTTTTTTCTTCGGGACTTGATGGGAGAATTATTTGTTTAACATAAATCCACATCGAAATTTAAATTAAAAAAATTAAAAGCACTAAAGAAGAGATTAGTGAACCAATAAGTAGAAGTGAATTATTATTATTATAAATTGTTCATTCATTAGAGAAAGATAAAGCATTCCAAGGATACAAGTGGGTTTTCAAGTGACTCATTAGGACTACAATTCTTATTATTATTATTATTTTGATTTTGATTAATTGCCCACTTACCCTCCAATTTTCTGCTCCCACTTTCATTCGGGCCGGTCCTGACACGACCCGGTGACTGTGTTGTCCTTCTCGTAGACGGGCTGCGATTCATTGTAGCAGATCTAGTGGCCGGCGACCTGGACCTTCTTCCGGAGCTTTCACCTGGGTCTCTTCTCCTCGGGTCGGACATTGACCCGCCTCGTCTCACCGTTGTTGACTGACCAGACTCTTCTCTACTACTGCCATGAACCAACCGAACCGACCCGTTGTTTAGGCTGCGTTTACCCGGTGACTGCTCGCCTCTCCTCAACGGCGACTGACACACGACCCTGTTCCTCGCCGGCAACTTCGCCGGAGATCTAGACACTCTCTGTCTCTGCTGTGGTTGTCTCACTTCGCCATCTCCGCCGTCGTCTTTTCCGTCAGCGACGGACCTGACGGTCGTCGTCGACACGCTCTCGCTCATGGTCAAGCTACAAATCTCCGACACCTCCGACATGTTCTCTTCAATGGTCTCCTCCACCTCCTGTCTCTTCACACTCTCCTCCTCCACCACCTCACGGCGGTCCTGGCGGTGGTTGTTTTTGTTTTCTTGGACCTCCGAGAAGACTGGTTTCGTTTCTTCCACTTCTTTCTTGACATCGCCGCCGACGAGCATTACCGGCTCGTGTCTCGGTTTCGGCGTTTCGGAGAGGACTTCCTTCACCGTCTCCTCCTCCGCGGACGGCGGCGGCGCTCTGCTCTCTAAACTGAAACCACCTTTCTCCTTCTTGTTGGAAGCTTCATGACTTGGGACGCTGACACAACAACCCATTTTGGCAACAAAGAGTAGAGAGAGAGAGAGAGAGAGAGAGAGAGAGAGAGAGAGTAGTAGAGTTAACAGTCGGGTTATCAGTAGTAGTAAGTTGATGACACAAAAGCGGCCATTGTCGAGTTCAGAGCCCGGAAACGGAAAACCAAAAAAAAAAAAAAACGCGACGTTTTTCTCAATAGGAGACACAGAAACAGAGAAAACGAGACAAGCGAAAGGGTTGTTAAAGAGGAAGTGAAGTGAAGTGAAGTGAAATGAATGTGTTGTGACTTGTGACTTGTGACTTGTTTTTAAGTCAATGAAATGTATTTATTCTAAGATCTCCTTCTCCGGTTAGCAAATAATATATTTAAATAATAATTATCCAATACTTCCAAAACTAAAAAAAATTTCTAGTCTCCTCTTATTTAGGTGTGATCAAATGTTTGAAGAATAAAATAAAATTTTATATTATTAAAAAAATAAAAATTTATATTTCAATCTGAACTAGAGGGAAAAAAATGTAAATAAATTTTATATATTAATTTGTGATGTTTGTCACTTGTCCATACACATTTCAAACCTTACTACCAATCATATAAATATTAGGTTCTAATCCTTACCTACGTAAGTAGAGAGTTTTTTTAAAAAAATAGATTTCCTTTGATATGATAGTGTAATTTTTGGATCTCGACAATTTATGATAAAGCACTTAATATTTATATAAATAGATTTTCGATGACATTGTAGTTATTTTAAAAAAATAGCGTTTTTGAAATTTTTTTCACAATTTATCTATTTATAACTAGTCATACTATTTTGTAGATTCAGTAGTGATGGTTGATCCTAATTCAAAGATCCACAAAGTTAAACATATATATATATATTTTTTTTAAAAAAAAGCTCTTATAGTGGTCTAATAATTGAATGTGTCTTGTATATACCATCTCTTGATAAAAATGGATAAATGTTTACTTCATCGTAAAAAGTTATTCAGATCGTACTATCAATAATATATCTCCATAGGTCTCAATAGATTGGAATGTATAAGTTGTTATGTTGGGAGATTAATCATCTAAATTATATTATTAGTTATCTATCTCGATAAATTCGAATAATTCTCTTACCATAAGGTAATCACAAAAAAATTTCAGAATAAGCCTAATATATAAAATTGTTTATTATTGCTGAGTCCCTATAAGTGTAATTACATTTGCAATGGAGTCCTTGCGCTTTTCCGTCGTCTCGTCTCGTCGCAATTCGTGTGTTAAGGAGCGGCGCATGTTCTTCTACTTCGGTTGTTTGTGTTTTTTTCTAATTATTATTCTCTCTCGTGTCACAACGGCCAATGCATGTGAGTGTGGGACGTCCAATCACTGTGTGGGTGGGTTTATGGAGGGTGACACGTGGATGGGATAGGCGATCAACGGTGGAAAATGGGTTTATAGGGTGTGGCAGTGGGACCAATAGCTTCAATGTTGACTCATTTTTGCTTTGACCTATGTATACAAAATTTAGCAGCTACAACTCTAGTGTGGGCTCCATGAAATCCGATGATATCTAGACCAATGAAACAACAGGACAAAACCATCAGAACCGTCTAAAATAAAATTATTAATGGGATCAAAACCGAATCCATTGCATTGATTATATTACATAAGTTGTTTGTAAATAGGGATCTTACTGTTTTATTACGAACAAAAGCGTTGAACTATAGCAAGAAATTTGTAGATAGTTACAAACGAATTCTGGCAACACATGTGAGGTAGCAGTAAGTTAGTGTGACCTAACAAACATTTAAGTGGTTTCCAATTTTGTTACACATGCTTGATTAGAAATTATGCATTTAAAAAGGGTTTTTGGCTCTCTTATTAATTTTGGTAAGAGTAATTATCTTATAAAATTGTTCAATATCAACTTTTTGATTGGTTCCAAGATTGTTAATGGAAAATCTTATAATTAATATATATACTAACAAATTTTTATAAGTATTGTAGATATTAATTGTTGGGCTTTAGGGGTAGCCGACACCCTTTTAAACTATGGATAACCCTATGAGAAGGTATACAGGCACCCTTGATTCAAAGATCATGCAATGTGATAATATATACTTAATGAGAAGATAGAAGATTCGACTAGAAAAGAAATGGTAACTTAGAAATTTATGTTTCATTTTTAATAATATTTTCAAATTTTGATTCCTATGATCGAGAATTCCTTTATGATGGCTATTGATTGAACCAAAAAAAAAAAGACAGAAACAGCCGCCTGTGCCACCAAATATCAGGTGCTGCATGCTGTTAATAACGCAAGAGAGAATTATCAATAATGAAGAGAATAAAGTAGAGTTACATTAAACACTACTCTTAATATACACAGACATAAATAATTATAATTATCAAGTGAACATGTAAGAATTTAGCAAGGAATCGAGCAAACAGAACAATAAATAGAGACAATGATGTGCTCAGAGAGTATTTATTATATATCTATACATATTTAAGAACCTATCTATGTTTACTCATTTTCAGCTGAACATGTACATGTGCAAATTGAAGAAGAAGAACTGCACATGCAACGTCGCTCCATCATCAAGCATCGATATTATTTCTCCGTGTGGACTTTGTAGACATTGAGTGGGGTCCTCTTGTAATTTGTAGGAGAACCCTTGATAATACATATAGGGATCAGAAACCCCACTCTAACACCATGAAACTCGGATCAGGAACACAAGTTATCATGTTTTCATTGTATTCTCTAATTCATATCATAAGACTCCAAAGGCATGGAAAAAGAAATGTCTAATAGCAAGTGATGGTTTCCTAAGAAAATGATCAAATCCTCTCTTCAATCAATCGAAACACTTAATTATATTGTTTCTCTTTTCACAACCTAGGGCTCCATTAGGCCCTTTAACTTATCTCTATGCTAAATGTAAAATTTCACTTGAGGTTGATCTAAACATTATGAATAAAGTGATAGTACTACTGTGTTCCTAATCAATGGTCAACAAGAAGTGTGAAAAGGAAAAAAAAGAGAGCTTTTAATCGGCATACCATACATGTACCATGTTGTCTGATTGATTGCAGCGAAGAAAAATACATTTGTTGCGTACCCAAATATTTTCCGTCGTCTATTTCATTGGATGAGGGGCCCCTATTGTGCTCCTAGTTGGCTCTTTGATATATTGTATTAACGTATGTACAGTACGTTACATTTATATGGTTGCCTGCAGTGACAGCAACATCGGGCTCGGTTTGGTTCACAATTCCACTACAACCCCCTCACTTACCAATCTCAATCTCATTATTTGTTCCAATCGTACCAATATAATTGTCCCCTTTTTATTTTTTGACATATTATGTACACTTTATATATACAAACAATACTGTCGAACTCTCTAGATAAGGTTACTAAAACACGACCCGAAGTGAAGGCTTCCGAAGGTAAGAGAATAGCTCCTAGGAGAATGAGGAGAAACCCACAAAAGAAGGGGAAAATCTACTACTTGCTTGGTGGCACAAAGGATGAAACCATGTAGTACTTGGCACTTTATTGGGTAAAGAAAGGCAGTGCTGCCGCCACCGAGGCAGCATACCAAATGCATATAATCATCCCTCTTGGATCGCTCAATTGAAGTCAGAAATTCCAACATTTCAAATTGCAAACTCATTTCACCGAGAAAATCTAAACAAATCAGGTGTATTAAATATATATGTAAACGTTTATCTATAGTGCATCTTTGTATAAACAAATTAAATTTTGATATACTGGATTTTAGAATTTTCAAACCACAAAGCTTTTAGTATATTTTTAATTTTATCTCACTTCCTATTTCAAAATCTGATTAGATAAGATCTAATAAACCAAAAGAATACTGCGATGAAATTTATAAAGAGAGAAATAAATTTGATAGGCTTGTTCATGACTATAAAGCAGTATTGGCAGAATCAGTTTGCAAGAATTGAGCCATTAATTCAGGCGTTTTTAAAGTGAAAAAAAGATGTGTAAACTTTTTGGCTTTTTGGGTGAAAATTTCTGTGAAGTAAACGGTGTTCACGACACACACACCGATCCACGGAACTTGAAAAATAAAGACAACCTTAATTATTAGCTTGTCCACTTCCAACCGAACTCAACTGTTAAATTTTGCTTAAAATAATATCACATGTTTTGGGCTCAGACCAACCCGTTTGTGTCCTCTTTAGAGGGCCGAAACATGACCAACATAAGAGAGACATTGTCAATTGAATTCGTTCATGTTGTGCACATAGATCAACTAGCGGTATGACCATATCCAAAATCCTGTGCATGTCTTGAGGGCCTTAGGCCCTTCAAAACATTAATCGCTATATCGATTTCACTCATATTTAGATTAATTTTACTGATGGATATTGTAGAGGGCTAGAATCAACAGGTACTAATACAGAGGTACGACTCGATGATCGGCTTCAAGGAAGCTATCAACCCGCATAAGAGTCAAATAAATAGAGCTGATTACCTTGATACCGAAATAGTGTCGGCTAAAAGTACCTAACATTTAAGTTAGAATAGTAGTAAAGAAAATATACTAACTTACCGTTGCAATTATGTTATACGATGGGACTGAGGGATTATGATTTGCTGAGATTGTAAGATGATATTAGACAGTTGTGTGGCAGCGGTTTACAATTTGTGATGGTTCTTAGCTAACTGTCAAGTATAAGTGCAGTAAGCGATCTCAATTGGACGTCTGTTAATATTTCAACAGAGTAACAGTACGGTGCCAAAAGTTGGATCCGTTGTGCTTTTGGTTGCTCCCCTTTTATAGATGGGGAGTGGACCATTGAAGAATAATTAAAATAGCTAGGATCAAGGGATCCATTTCCCCTTGGACCTGCCTCCACGTTTAATGTCAGTATCCTCTCTTCAAATCAATTACCTGCCCTTTATTGTGTGCATTAGCTGTCTCCTTTTTTAATGCAGTCAAAACTTATTACAGGAGCCCGAGTTGTCTAATCATTTGCCTTTTGGTCGCAGGCTCTTGGATTTTTGGCTCAATTTGGGCTGAATTGACTTATGGACCCAATAGTTGGGTTGCTATATTGGGTCTTTCAATTCACTTATCTGTTGGATCTATATTGAGTTGATTTTTACCATTACAGCTACTAATTAGTTTCATTAATAAAAATTTTTGTCATCACTTCCTTAATTTACAAATAATCACATCTCTGATTTACAAGAATAGAGTATCAATGTTTGTGCTGATTTGAAGGAGGACTAAATGTATGCTCTAATCTCTAGGACTCAATGACCTTTACCCTTAAGGTGTCAATTATATGCGGTGGATCTAGTTCAATCTCATACAAACTTTTAATAGATAAAAAATAATTTTTTTCAAAAAAAAAAAGAAACCTACTCTAATCATACATGACTATATGTATACTCTAAATTATAATATCTAAGATTCAACAACCCGACATAAAGAAAGATTAGCTCCAATTATAGAAGATCAAACAATATTAATTAAAAATTCTTGTGTTTTTTTAAGACAAAAGTTCGCAAACAAAACTAAAAGACAAGAGTTGGAGAAAATGAAAGAAGCAATAGACGGGTAGAGAGATCATAAAGACACTTAATAATTTAATTAAAGATGAAGTAGCCGCAAATCTAGATTAAGCTAAAAGCTCTTCTAATAATCGTAATCTGTGTTGTGAAGCGTGATATTGACACAATGCATGTTTGTTAATTAACAATTTAATAAGACTAGCTAGTGTTGGAGTAGTAGCGAAGTGGGAAATCTACTGCAACAAATTCTGAGTGATAATCATTGAGCCACCAACCATATGCCAACGAGTAAAGTGCTTCTTATATTTATATGTTCAGAGACTATAAAGTATTGAATTACACTTCATTACAAAAAAATTTTGTTAAATCTTCCAAGTAATTGGAAGTTAGGTCAAATGGTGTTTCTAGCTACCATCTAGGCTTTTCCATGATTAATTAATAATTTAATATTTTCTTTTTCTTTATTGTCAACGGCGAAATTGCGGCTTTCATTGCGGAATTTAGTGGGGACTTGGCACTAGCTGTCCCTTTCTGCCAGGTAAGGTTTCAAAGTGGAGATATTTCTCTTTTTCTAATTTAGTTATTTTAAGATTTGTTTAAGTGATTTTATCATTTAAAAAAATTAAACATCATAACTTTAATGCGTTAAGTGAATAAATCAAACGAACCTCTTAATATACACGTTAAGTGAACAAATCAAATAGATCCAGACATTACCGATACTGTTTGATATCAGTAGATCCTAATAAAATTTAACCTAATCGAATGGTAGCTCTTTCGAAAACAAAAATTAACTAATGGAAAGAGTTCATGACATGTTGAATTTACACATATTTATTCAATTAAATCATAATATGCATTTAAGGATACAAACATGATGTAAATTTACCGGATGAATGGACATAGATTTTGTATAAGTATGAATCATCTTTTTCCATCCTTCATAATACATGCGACAATTATTATATCAAATGTAAATATGACGTCATTTAGGATTCTAAATTCAGGATATTATTTTGGATCTTCTAACATTGCTTCCTTATAAAAATAATTCTTGCCCCTTCTTCATGTACAGTCTTTGATTTTTTCTTTCTTCTGTGTAAAACCCTACATTTTTTTTTTCTATAATTGCCAGACTCTAAGTAATTGGGTAGCATTAAGAGTGCAGTCTCTTATGTTTCTCTTTTATCTATAGCAAGATTTATAATTATTTTGTTTGTTTTCCCCACTTGTTATTTACTCTCTGTAGTGATCGAATACAAGTATTGACTACAAGAATTTTTTTTTTTTTAAATACCGTTTACGTGAGGCGTCTGGAATATGTATAAATTTAGCCAACTCTTTTGCTCATCCAAAGTAATCTGAAATGCAATTTGACATCATTTACTATATTATTTTGTGAGTTAAGGGTGACTCAATTTTTGAATTAAGTTTAACAAATAAGTATAATTATGTTCCATTATGTTCAAATATACTTGTATATCTCAGTCCAATTACAATGAATAATCTAATCAAATTGAAGTACTTTATTTCCTCATATTCCTAATCATTCATGGTTTCATCAAAAGATATCTTGATCAGTGGAACGACTAGACGGTTGGATGGAATTGACAGCCAACCTTTCTCTTCATACATTCCTGCATTTTCTCTATTTTATTATTAATCATTTCAAATTTAGTTAAAAAAAGGAAAATTCCTGGCAACCGATGGTAGTTTGGAAAAATCTGATTTTGTTTCCATGCTAGGTTCATTTTTACCCAAATCCCTTTTGACGTTGAAGAGTTAATAGAAAAATGAAATCTGATAAGTACAGAGTGAAAAAGGATAATTTTGCCCATGATTAAATAATAATAAAATATTAAAATATAGAAAATAAAAAAATAAAAAAGTTAGTTTTAAAACAGTTACCTTTCAATAAAAGCCAAATCAAAAAATCAAAATAAATAACATAAAATATAAAAAGTTGTAAACAAAAAAAAATTAAAAAAAAAAATCCAAAAACCAAGATCTTCAAAATATAAAATAAAATAAATTCTCTCCCACCATAAACATTATGGATAATGGGGATTAATTTAAAAATAGAAATTAAAAAAATGATGAAAAAAAAATTCCAAATCTTTAGAACCATCATCTTGTCTCTCCTTATTCATCACTTTTTTCTTCATCAGCCTCACTCTTCTTCTTTATCAATTAACCTCATCCAATCAATCACAACATCACAAAAACAAATCCATTTTTTTTTTTTTAGAAAAAATCCATCAACATCACAAAAATCCATCAATAATAATAATAACAAAAAAAACTACCGTTTTGATTGGTGGAGACTACCTGGATCTCTATCGACGGAGATCCAAAATTGAATATCCAACGATGGAGACCTAATTTTGGTTTTTCATCGTGGAACCCAAAACCGATTATGGGTTCCACAATGGAGACCTGAATTGAGTCTCTATTGTCAAAGACCCAGTTTTGGGTCTCCACCAATGAAAACCCAAGTGGTCTCCACCATTAAAGACAATTTAGCTCTCCAAATGGTGGGGACTCGGATGGTGGGTCTCTACCGTTTTGAGACTCGAATTGACTTAATCCTAACACAAATAATTATAAGTAAGAATACTCTGAAGAATTAAAATAAATTTAAAATCAAATTATTGAATTGACTTGAATTTTAGCCCAAACAATCCCAAATATTGCTACCTAGAAAAATCGAAATATTGCTAAACCCTAAACCCTAAACCCAAATATTGTTACCTAGAAAAATCGAAAAACATATGATAATTATCTCACCAAGAAACGAGATTTTATTAATTTCTTCAAAGCCAATATTGATCTTCTATTTATATCTAATTAGTTATAACTTTCGTAGGAAATAAATATTCCTTAAAAAATAGAATCCTAAAATAAAACAAATTAAATAACTCAAAGAAATAAAAACTTAAAAGTAATAAATCTAAAATCTAAAAGGAAAACAATACAAATAACTTAAGCAAATAAAAAACTAAAAGGAAATAAATCTAAAACCTAACGGAAAAACAATTTAAATAACAAATAAAAACTCAAAAAAATAAATCCAAATAATAAAAGGAAATAATCTTAATTAAATTAAGAAATAATACTAAAAATTCTAATTGTCATCCAACAGTGTAACTCGCAGCTCCTCGCACGCTTCTCTTTCATTTCCTCTTAGATCTTCTAATAGCATCTTCAATACTCTTATGAATATTTAAAAAATTACATGTCATATAGGATGAATAGACATTGAGTTAAAATAAATCTTTCTAACGTAGTTATCATTCACCAATATCAACTTGTCAAGTAGAGGTGGCGCAAAAAAAAAAAAAAAAAAAAAAAAGACATTGTCAACGTGACTATCTATTTTCAGAGGGTGTATTAGACAGTCATATAAGCAAATCAATAATTATTTAATTCTAACTTTTAAATCTAATTAAAAGTAAAAAATAAAAAAATAAAAGCATTAAATGGAAAATATAGAAGCATTAAATGGAAATACATTAAAACATTAAATGAAAATACATGAAAGTATTGGACAATAATTTTTCAATTTAATTACCTATCAAATGATACTTATGTCATGTAGGAAACAAATCACTTATCGATGATAACGTGACATTTTTTTACAAAAAAAACAAACTATGAGAGTATTGGAAATACTCTAAGGTTTTCATAATTTTACAAAATAGCTATTGTTTTTGAAAATAAAAAACCATTTCATAGATGACTGATTGCACCTAGCGCAATTGCAGTTTTCTTTTTATATTTTTTTTGGAAAAATTCTATCTAATTTTATTGTAAAATTAATACGTTAGAATTTTTTGTTGTGTTGATCTCTACGTTGAGCTTTTTTTTTTTAATTCTTATTATCTTTAAGTGCAATGCATTATCCTTTTGCTTAGTTTGGTACGTGAGATTAGAATGGAATGAAATATATTGGTTTAGAATGAAATAGATGAGATTTGATTGGATTGAAATGAGATTGGAATGGAATGAAATGTATTGGATTAGAATGAAATGGATTTGATTAGATTGGATTGAATGAAAAATCACTATCTCATGTTTGGTAGAACTTGAATTGGATTAAAAATTATACCATATCATGTTTGGTGTAGGATATAATTGGATTTGAATAAAATTAATTATATAAAAAATCTAAAAAAAAAAAAATCACAATTCTTTACCTTATCATCAATCCAGTTCATAATATATCTCACAATTCAACATTATCAAACACAGTTTATTAATATCATCAATTCAATTCATTAACATCATCATCTCTCACACCAATAACATTAAAACATCAAAATATATAAAAAAAAAAAAAATTAGAACAAGTATTTAAAAAAAAAAAAAATCAGAACAAGGGTTTTGATTGAACCCAAAACCAGATGGTTCTAGATTATTCTAGGTTCGACGTCGAACCCAAAACCACCCAACTTAGAAGAAAAGAGAGAGAGAGAGAGAGAGAGAGTAGAGAGATGGATGTGTGATGAGAGAAGGAATGAAGATGAGAGAAAGAGAGATAGATGGAGATAAGAGAAAAAAGATGGCAAATGAGAAATTCAATCCCATGTAAAATCATAGTTTTGATTGGGATCGAGGAATCTCAAAAGAATGAGAAATGAGAGAGTTTGGGAAAGAATCCCAAGGCCATTGCATTCCAATTGATCTGCAAATATGGTATTAAAGTAGTTTAGGATTTTTGATTCTCAACCTCATCCCAAATCTCACGTACCAAACATATTCTTAGCCATTCATACTTGTGCAAGGGGTTTTATCAACACAACAAAAAGTCCTACTTACATAATTCTAGCAAAGCATTCGACGCACAATTTTCATCTTTTATTTTCTCCAATTTTGAACTAACACACAAGATTCTTATATGCAAATTTGAAATCATACACAATTGTCTTGGGAATTACCATTTCTCAAATTGTTTCCTTTTCATTGGATTTAAATCTCTAAATCAATGCGTGTCTCAAACTCTACATTTTCGAACAAATTTCACAAATTCTGTTACCATTCAATCTTTAATTGTACACATTTACTTATAATTTGAGTGAATTGTGGACTTTCCTTTAACATTTATAATAAGAAATCACGAGCTAACATATGCCCTCTTCTAGTATTAGATTTCTCTAAACATTATGAGAAAACAAATTTTGTTAAAATCCCCTATAAAATCGATGAGTATAGAGTAAGATTTTTTGAAAGATTTTTTTTCATAATTTTCGTTTTGAGATGCAAAGTCAACCATGTTTTGAATATAATTTAGGCTTTTTATGAGTCAACTATTTTTATGGATATTTTATAAACCAAAATAAATAAATCCACGCTTTTTTTTTTTTTTTTTTTTAAAATTTCAGTAACCTCTGTATTAAACTAAATTCTTTTAATTTTTGTTTTATCTTGAATAATTAATTTCGTTTTGGAAAAAAAAAAAAAAAAGAAAGAAAACAAAACAAAATCAGTTTGAAAAAGAAACGTAAAACAGCAGCTTGACTCGCTTTTGAAATGGCGTTCATTGGCTGTTAGTTTTGAGCAACTTTATCGAGTTTTAGAAGACAACCCATTAACGCACTCACTCCTTCTGGCACAACTCACCACTCTCTTCTCTTCTGTTTTCTGTCCTTGAAAAATCTACTGTTGACAGATTCTTTCAAAAATCAAAATTTTCAAAAAAAACTAGATTTTCTTCTGCTTTATCTATATTCACTTTCCCTTTCACTCCCTTCTTAAAATCTCCATTGGTTTCCCTCAAAAACGACTTTCTATGTTGCCAACCACTTGCACATTTTAACCCCAAAAATAATAATAATAATAATAACGTTGCAGTTTTGTTCTTCAAGTGGTGTTCTCTGTTTAGTGAGCTAGTTAGCTTCTCAAAAGCTTTTTTTTTTTTTTTCTCTGGGAACTGGTTTCTGTTTAGCAGACCGACAATGGGTTCTGCGAGTTGTGGAATATTTGTTAAATGGGTGGTGGTGGTCGCTGCGTTAGCTGCTCCGTTTTGTGCTGGTTTGACTGACCCTCGTGATGGTAAGCCTTTCATCTATTAGTTTTTATTTATTATTTATTTTTATTATTACTATTTTTTATAATTTAAAAATTGTGAGGAGGGTCAGTTTGTTTATCGGAAAGAGAAGGAAAATGAAAGCAACTGCCAAAGTGGGTTTTTTTTTTTTCAAGTTTTGGTGACGTATTCTTTCTCTGTGCTTTTTTTTTTTTTTTTTTTTACTAGTAAACAAAGGAGGGAGTAAAATGTATGAATTTGTTGTTTAATTTATTTTTCAAATATTTTATTCGGATTTTGTTTAGTATAATTTGTGTTGATAGTGTGTACAATTCAAGATATATTGTTTTTATTGCTGATTTCATCACATTCAATTGATGTATTCAAATTTCAAACTTGTTCATTTTCTAGCAGTACAATTTTCAGTTCAATTTTGTTTGGAATCACTATTTTTTTGATAAACTTGTACTAGTGCAAATTTGGTTAACTTGTTTTGATTTTATTATGTTCTAACTATTTCAATTTTCCAAGTTTTGTAATGAACATGAACATTGCATTATGTATTGTGTTTTGTTGATTCCCAGTTGCGGCGATAAATGGCTTGTATGTAGCTCTTGGCAACCCACCTCTTGATAAATGGCTGCCTGTTGGAGGAGACCCTTGTGGAGATCAATGGCAAGGTGTTCTTTGTGTCTTCTCGAATGTGACGGAAATGTATGTTGATTTATATGTTTTTATTGTTATGTGCACACATTTAAGTAAGATTTTACAAGCATTTTTCTGTTGTTGGATTTGCAGAAGACTTGGTGGCTTGAATTTGGGAGGAATTTTGGGTGATAGCTTGGGAAACTTACAGTCAGTCATAAATATGTGAGTAGCACTTAGTGACATGTGCATGTCACCAGCAATAGGTGCAAGAACTGGTTGTTTGGTTATATTCCTTTGTCAAATGATTTAGTCACACGATATCATGTACTTACTTGCCTTGATATATGGAAGTTTTAAGATTTCCATAGATGTGGGTACAGATTGGGATGAAAATGTATTGTTGAAGTAGCACACGTCGTGTAGAAATTTGAAAGCTTTTAAATTTCTCTATTGGATGGCTTATGATGCTTCTCGTACTATTTGATTAAACAGAGATTTCAGCAACAATCACATCAGAGGGAGTATTCCATCCAACTTGCCCAGTCACTATAAGGAACTTGTACGTTTGATCCTCGTTTATTCTTGTATATGTAGTTTAGAAGGCTTGTAAGTTTATTCCTACTTCTGTTGAATTATTGAATCAATTGTATGTTTTCTTTCCTTTTTGTTTTAGCTCTTTTTCTGGTAATCTGTTCACCGGAAACATCCCTGAGGCGTTGTCCTCACTTACGCAATTGTTGGACCTGTAAGCCTGAATCAAACTTGGTTATCTTGGTGCCAGATCGATAAGTTGTTATTGTTTTTTTCATAATGTAGTTTCTCTGTGTTCCTTTATTCGTACCAGGCAATTGAACAATAACCAATTGAGTGGAGGAATACCCGATGCCTTTCAACAGCTTACAGGATTGACAAATTTGTAGGCATTTTTCCATTGAATTACATACTTTTCGATTGTATGCATATCTTCATTTGGGTTGTGATCATATATATTATGGTGCAGGGATATGTCAGCTAACAATTTGACTGGTCAACTGCCTCCCTCAATGGCAAATTTGGCAGCTCTCAAAACATTGTGAGTAATAACCTTATAATAAAAGAATGCAATGCTGATGTTTTCATGACCTATGTTCCCTTTCTGGACTGTAGGCACCTACAAAACAATAAACTGTCTGGATTTCTCAATATTTTACAGGATATTCAGCTAAATGATTTGTATGTACCTCATCTCCTCTGTCACATTATGTTTATTCTGTTTAACAATATCAGTATTGTAAGGTTCTGTTTGAGTTGTGTAATAGTAATAGCACAGAGCCTTCAGCAATTAACAAGTCTCCTCGTTTTTGTGTAGGAACATAGAGAACAATTTATTCTCCGGGCCTATACCTGACAAGTTGCTCGCAATTCCAAATTTCAGGTAAAGCCGTGATAATAAAAAATAATTTATTTCTCAGACAGTCTATATACATATAAAGTATGATTTCTTGGTGACATGGATTTATGCATCTCATATTTTATATTCTGTAAGCTTGTGACGTACTGACGTTGATACTTTTGTGGTTGGCATGTTATTAAGAAATACGTTTCAGTCCAATGTTATATATGAGTTTGTACAGATACATAATAATTTTGTAGTTGGAGAGAGCTTTTTTTTTCTTCTGGTGAAATAATATATCGAAGCAGCTAATGACAAATAATTTATACCACAATTGTGCCTCATGAAGTAGCCTAAGGTGTGTCCTGGTTCCCCTGATCAATTTGGATCTTTGAGAATCAGTTACCACTCATGATTAATTTATCAAGTAGAAGACTTAATGCTCCCTGTCATAAATTTGAAAACATAATCATATAATTTGGAACTCCAATCCTTGTGCTAACGTTATCGTGAATGTTTGTGGCATTTATATAATGTTGTTGGTAAGTTCTTTGACATGCCTCTCTTAAACTGTGAACGATAAGATGATTTTTTTTTTATTACTTTCTTGGTTCTTTTAGTGGCTATTTTCTGATATGCAGGAGAGATGGAAATCCCTTTAATACAACAATTATTCCACCACCCCCAGCTGCACTGCCTCCATCTCCAGCTGAGGCGCCATCACCTGGAGAAGCACCACAGCATCAGGCAGGTGGACCTCCCGACATTGAAATATCAACGTCCTCAAGGAGTAAAAAATTTTCAACAACAACATTGGTCATTTGGGTTGCTGTTATAGTGGCTTTCATGCTTTTTGGATTAGGAATATGTCTCTTTATCTGGAAATGTTGTAAAGGTAAAGAAAAGAACAGAGATGTTGAGAGGAACAATGGGGGTGCGTATATAGGTGCTGAGGAGAAGTCTAATGACAGTAAAACCTCAATACAACCAAGTAGTCGAGTGGAGAAAGGTAGCTTAATATTTTCATCTGTGTATTCTTTCTCTGACATGTATTACTTCTTTTTATCCTAACAAGTGCCAGTTTATGCAGTCACCATGGAACCAGTCATCAAAGCGCAAGAGGGACACGGATTGGATGGTAGAAGAATGGTAACAACAAGTTCAGTGCCTCAGGATGAACAGGTGATTAAGGTTAATGAGAATTGCTTAAGTTCATGGAATAAGATTAATCATCAGATAATGTTACGTTACAGCCGCTGATTGATTTTCTGTTGCTGCAGCTGCCACCACCTCCTTTGCCTTTACCTCTTGTTGAGAAGGTCACAGCAAAACCACTTGCTCCTGCAGAAGTAGCAACAAAAAGTCATCCTTCTATAAATTTGAACTCTAGTGCTGTAAATGTTTTCACCATCGCATCGCTTCAGCAGTACACTAATAGCTTTTCTGAAGATAATTTTATTGGACAAGGCATGCTCGGTAGTGTTTATAGGGCTGAGCTTCCTGATGGAAAGGTACAAAGTTCTTTTATTTACTGAAATGAGGATAGAATGTGATATTTCAATTGATTTGGTTCTCAAGCTTCAGTTGTGCCTCAATGGTAAAGGTGTTAAAACAATGGCATTTCTCATAATTGAATTTCAAATATTTAAGTTTTTAAATAATGCTTGCAATGATTCAGCCTTGATCTTGTGGTCACCTTAAGAATTCTAAATTGCACATAATAGTTCAAACCCTGACATCTGATCTTTACTTCTTTGTTAGCTACTTGCAGTCAAGAAACTGAGCACTACGGCCTCAAGGCGGCAAAGTGATGAGGAGTTCATTGAATTAGTATCTAGGATCTCTGAAATTCGACATGCTAACATTGTGGAGCTTGTGGGTTACTGTAATGAGCATCGACAACGTCTACTTGTGTATGAGTATTGTGCAAATGGAACGCTTCATGATCTGCTGCATGCGGATGAAGAATCCCACAAAAATTTTTCATGGAATATGCGCATCCGGGTGGCACTTGGAGCTGCCAGAGCCCTACAGTAAGTAAATTAATCTGCTCAGCACATATAAAAATCCCCTTATTGAGATATACAGATGGAGCTGGTTGTCTCTGCATCCCTAGCAGTGGTGGCCACTAATATCCAATGGAACAACCAATAATTACCTTGTTTGAGGCTTGCTTGCTTGTGCTTGGGGATGGACTTTTGTCTCCCATCTTCTCTATTAGAAACTGACATCTCTCTTTTCTTTTGTGATAAAAGGTATCTGCATGAGGGTTGTGAGCCACCCATTGTGCATCGAAATTTTAAGTCAGCCAATATTCTCCTTGATGAGAAGCTTGCAGTCCATGTGTCAGATTGTGGTTTGGCTTCTCTACTATCAGCTGGCTCCACAAGTGAGGTATTATTTCATTCAGGATCTTCATATAGATACATATATATATTTTGAAAGTGTCTACAAATATTATTTGTGAATGACTGAAAATTGGACCATATTGTGGATTGAAACATTGATAAGTGCAATTCAACATTTTATAATCTTGGATATTTATTTCTTGCATAGTGACACATAATTTAGAGCCGACCAATGGATATAGGCAGTAAAAAAATCATCATATCATAGTTTCTGACAGATTGTTTCTCCACGATGATTTAGAAGTTTGTTTTTGTTCTATTTCTGGAATATTTGTTGGCTGATATTGGTGCACATACTCTCAGTTGTCAGGACGCCTCCTAACTGCACATGGTTACTAGTGCACCTGAATTTGAGTCAGGAAGTTATACTTGCCAAAGTGATGTCTATAGCCTTGGTGTTGTAATGTTAGAACTTCTCACAGGGCGAAAGTCCTTCGACAGGTCAGCAATTCCATTAAGAATAAACTGCTTCCGTTCGATCTTCCATTACTGAACTTTATATACAAATTCATCTGAACTAATTTATTACTTATTTTAAATATTTTGGCTTCATTATGATAGTTTTTGTCACTAAATAACATATCTATAGGTCGCGGCCTCGAGGAGAGCATTCTCTGGTCAGATGGGCAATTCCTCAGCTACATGATATTGATGCACTATCAAGGATGGTTGATCCCTCTCTAAATGGTACATATCCAGCCAAGTCATTATCACGTTTTGCAGATATAATATCCCGATGTGTACAGGTGATTCATTTTAATTCCTCTTCTTCCTTTTTTCAATTATTTCGCATCTTTGTGTTATGTGCCTTTCTTTGATATCATTTTAGAAAGAACGAATTACATGACATCTCCCTTGAGGTATGCGAAAAAACAAGCAGATATAGATTTATCCCTTTATTACACAATACTTCCACTCTGTTAGTCAAATTTTGTTAAAGTTAAACTCATTTGACTTAAAAGCATTTTCGTCTTTTATTTCTTGTAATTTTCTTTTAAAAGTTATAGAAAATAAAAAATTAAAAAATAATGACAAGTTAAAAATAAAATTCTTCATCGTCCATCGTGGAGATTAATTTTAAAATAAAAATAGAGAAATATTTTTTAAAAAATAAGATTGAACTCAGATCTTAAAAAAAAAAAAAAAAAAAAAAAAACAAAAATTAGAAGAAAAACAAAATAAAGAAAAATTTCATATCGAGATCTGGGTTCAAAGCGTATATCTTCAGTTGAAGATATGGGTGGTTCAAAACCTAGATCTTCTAAAATACACCCAAGACCATCTATTGACGTCACACCTATTGTTAGGGTATTCTCGTCATTCAATCAAGAATCATAGTCAACTGTCAAATTTAACCAAATTTAAGGGTAAACGTGTATCCACTTGTTATAAAAGCATACCTAGGGGGATGTTGTGCAATTCATTCTTTTAGAAAAGGTCTTCACAACATTTTGTCGCTTATATAGAGTTGCAAATCATCTTGTATCCTATTCTTTTGCAGTGGGAGCCAGGATTTAGACCACCAATGTCCGAAGTTGTCCAGGACCTTCTACACATGATTTAGAGCGGAAAGTCTAGTAAGTTGCCAAATGAAAAACTGTATTTAATTAGGAAATGGAACAGAAGAAGTTAATTTTGTCTCGTTGCCAACTCTTCGGAGAACAAAATTTTGTAACAGCAGCAACTCACCTCTGAAGCATCTCTCCGCTAATGCTTTATTTCGATGGAATGCAAAGGTAACTTGGCCACAAATGCGTCCAGATCATGTCACCCTCATTTGGCTGTTTCTAGTGAGATGCTACTATTATTGGTTGTCATTCGTTTCATGTGAATATTGCTTGCTAATGTAATCATTTTGTCTGAGTGTGATTCTACAGTTGTGTCCAATCTTAACATATCTATTTTGTTTATCTTTGACACCTTTGTTGATACTAATATGCCATGTGATGTACCCTTTTTATATGGGCCTATGTTTGAATCTGTTTATTCATGTTTGCAAGTATGCCTGCCAGATTCATCTCATAATTATAACCTCTAAAACAGCTGTTAGTGTTAAATTATATGCCATGTCATTTTCACAACCCTATATGAGGAACAGTTAGGTGTGTGGTGCACCCGGATTGCATATTCAAGATAGATTCAATTTTAGAGACTGTCTTTAATCATTAGTTGGACCAGCTTAAACTTTGGGTCTAAATGGTGATTTAGAACAAGAAAGTTGAGGTAAAAAAAAAGTAAAGTTAAAGGCACATATTCTTGATCTTTTTGTGGATGCTAAATATACCAGTAAGAGATGTGGGAAGGCTCCCTGACAGTCAAATACTTTTCTAGTTTCCTTTCCTGTTAGTTTATTTGATTTATTAACTAGTGTGTATGGAAGATTTAAGATGAGGACAATGAATAAGTCATACCACCCACATAACCACATGAAGAAGTTGTCAAAAGAAAGCGAAATCTTATAATCAATAGCTATAAAAGAATGTTGTACTAAAATGCTTCTTCTTTGGATTCTCATATGACTATTGTCCCTAATTTGTCAAAGCTTGATCTGCAATGATGGAAGTTTTGTACAGAATTCAACACGTAGTTGCGCACATGTAGGCATTGATTGTTTATAAACATAAATTATTTTGTTGGGTAAAATCATATAATGCATTTCCTCTACTGCCCTTAAAAACGTATTTAAAAAATCCTTATATACCTTTTTACATGAAAGTATTTCAGTAATTGAACATTAAAAGAGCTAAAAATGAATATAATTACATTTGTGTCTAAATAAATATGTTATTTATATGTGGGTTGATTTTGAATTGTTTCCATATATTTTTATAGAGTTGAACCAATCCAAATTGCATTGAATGTGATTTGGTGGTCCACAACCAAATTTAATTGGTCCTTGGCAAGTTGCTGGATATTTACTCAACCTTGAATCAATAAGTTGGTTGTACCTTTAAATCATGGCCAGAATTTCAATGCTTAATTACTCAAACATGTCACATATAGCAATGTCCATAATGTTAATGGCGATTTTGATATGGACGTCTGTATTTTATCATAAATGATAAATTTTTACCTTTCAGTGAAGTTTTAAATATGGTATAATTAGAAACGGCCCCCACCATACAAAAACTGAGTTATAGGAACTTGTAGAACTGAAAATGTGAAGTGGTTGTGCGGTGGGTCATGCTCTCAACTTACATGCTCATTGGAACACATGAGAAAATGTGGCCAGAATGGCTTTAAAAAGCATGTGTTTTGCAGAGACATTCATTCCCTCTAGCCTCAGGATCCCTAATGATCCCAAAGAACCCCACCTGCCAACCTCCACAAAAAAAATTGTTCTTTTGACAGCCTCACTTTGTTTACCTCTGGCCACACCTCCTCATGCATTTCCCCTAGGCAAAAATGTCACAAGAAACTCCACCACCTCACACCACCCATTATCCCTTATCTATTCTTTATCCACCATAGGACAATTAATGTTTGGTTTTAAAAAAAAGTTACACATGTCTACATCACATTATCAATACTTTTCTATTATTGTTTAATAGTGTTCCTCCTTACAAAAGAAGATCCAGCTGCAAATATAATGAATATGGTATTCCCTTAATTTATCTGTATTTTAGGTCAAAGATAAAGAAATATAAATAGTAAAAAATTTGTCTATTTTCTTTTATCGTAATGACGAAGATAAGTAAATTCATATCATTTAAAAATCCATAAAAGATTGCAAATGAAAGGTTATGAAGACTCAAATTCATGTGCGTTCAATTCGAAGGAGGGTGAGGAAACTTCCCCTTTTTGTCATTTTGGAAAAACCAAAAGCCAAAAAAAATGACAGGAGGGTAGACAAACTTCTTGGCCTAACTATAATCAATAATGACCAATTCCACAATTTGGTTTCTCACAAAATTAGTGGCCAACATGTTCGAAATCTATGCCATGATTATATCATCACAAGGTATTTTCTTCATGCAACATAGTTTGTTGTAGCATGATTATCCTAGTAGCAACAATATAGGTATGTCATGCAATATGAAATAGTAACATATCTTAGACTCTGAAATCTATATTCCATGTATTTAAAAACAAAAATTTATATCATATTATCCATTCAATCCTAGATTCTATCATTTCAATTTTGGCAAAACTGATTGCCTTTTATAAATTCCACACCTTCCCCGAACAAGTAAAAATCTTAGATAAATCTCTTACCTTTACAACTAAATTTGATATTTTAAAACCGCTTTACAAGGTGAATAATGAATGTAGAATATCTAAGTTCATCTTACTTATCTTTATTAGATATAATCTAATTGAATAAATACAAATAATTTCAAAATCCATTATATGTCTATCTAATTTTCTCATATTAATTAAAATATTTTCCTCCCATTCTCCACATACATAGTTAAATACCACTCTTAATGAAACCAAAAAATTCAGTTTCTTTTTTCTTTTACAAAAAAAGAGTTTAAATGTACCAAATCAAACGGTTACCTAAATTTTAAGACATAAACTAGAAATTTAAGTTAATGTCCACATCAAACAAAATAAATAAGAACTCCATTTCCATAAAAGTAATCAACACTAAAAAGAAAATTAATTTACAAGGAATCTCTACCTGTCACTAATTTTTCAATTATTATCCCAATCCATCTAAATTCTAAACTCCAAAATTAAAACCCACCACACCACACACACCCCACCCAAAAAAAAAAAAAAAAAAAAAGGCTAATAACAAAAATAATAATGCAATCACAATTTACAAATTATCTGAACCACCAAGGTCTCCAACCGGCAACACCAAATAAAAAAAAACAAAAAAAAAAACAATTATTATATATATTTTTTTAAAAAAAGGGAAAGGGCAATTTGGTAAAAATGAAAACCAAGTCCATCAATCAGACAAAAAATCACCGGGTCTGAGGTCTGAATTTTTACTGTCTGATTTATTTATTTTGTTTCTCTCTCTAAGTCTTTTGCTATAAAACGACAACAACAACAACAGCAACGTTAAATTTAAATTTAAAAAAAAAAAAAAAAAAAAAAAAGAGAAAGAAAAAAAAAAAGCTGCTTTTTGTGTTGGCGTCAACTGTTGAATCTGAATTTGATTGAAAATCTATGTGGGAATCCAATTCCTAGCTTTGAAGGTGGATTTCTATTCCAACAAACAAACCCATTTGGTTTTTTGGAGCTCATCAACAGGTTTTGTGTTTAAGTTTCTGTTTTTATGTTGAGGAGGTGGTGATACATTGATTTAGGGCTTTGGAGAGAGAGAATGGCCAAGCGTGGATATAAGCTGCGTATCCTTTTTGTTTAAAATGCTTGAGAGGTTGGATTTTGATTGTGTTTGTTTGGATTCACTTGTTTTGCTTGCTTTTTGAAGTGGTTTTTTTTGTTGAATTCAGCTGTGAACATCAGTTTTGAGCTAGCTATTGTTTTTGTTCTTTGTTGATGAATTGCTATCATTTGTGTTTGGTATCTGAGAAGTGAAATTGACTTAAAAAGTGAGATTCTTGGTGGGTTGTTTCTTGTGAAGTTAGATTGGTAGGGAGCTGGGAAATCTGGTTAAGATGTTGCATTTGTGTTTAGATGTTATTTTCTTGACTTGAAAATGAATGTAGAGGAATTCGTGGCGCATTCTTCCAATGTGAATTGTCTAAAAATCGGGAAGAAAGCTTGTCGGCTTCTTCTTACTGGTGGGGATGATCAGAATGTCAATCTTTGGTCAATTGGAAAGCCAAGCTCGATAGTGGTTAGTTTTGTATCTTTCTTGTTAGTTGTAGTTTGTTTGATCGTCGTTGGATTATTGATAGTTTTGATTTCTTACCATTTGAGAGGTGTTTTAGATGTTAATTGTATTGAGAGCTGCTCTTTTGTGCTTTATAAGTAAGTGTGATTTATTTATTTAATGAACATACTAAATGACAATGATAATTTCATGTGTTTTAGTGAGTGATTTATCGCTGTTGTTAAATGAATGCGGTTTTTTGGGTTAGATTATTGAACTGAAGAGTTCCCTTTTAATTAAGTTACTGAACTTTGATCTGATTATGTAGAACTTATTTACATAATTTTGAGTGATTTTAACTGAATCTTTTTTTTGTGGCAAATTTTTCGTATATGGAAGATTAAGGCTGTCTCCTTGTGTTTATATGCAGAGCCTGTGTGGTCATACAAGTCCAGTTGAATCTGTGGCATTTGATTCAGCAGAAGTTTTAGTGCTTGGTGGAGCTTCAGCCGGTGCGGTAAAGTTGTGGGATTTGGAAGAAGCGAAGAGTAAGTTAACGATTATATTAATATTCTTCTTTTGTCAGAATTGGAGTCCTTGATTGAAGAACTTGTTATGTTGATCTGAATCTTTGTGCCAGCATGTAGGCACCTTAGAAAACTTTTTACGTATAGTACTTTGAAAAGGTAGATTAGTTTAAGTTTTTATATGGGTGAGGTCTCCTAGTGAAAGATTTTAGTGGTTTACATCCGATATAGAAATTTGAAAGTGCAGTTCTCAGTTCCTAGTCTTCACATATGGTAGTGTCTTGTGTTATTCAACTTCTAATTCTTTCACCATTGTTCTTGAAGTGTAGTGGTTCGCACTCTTACTGGACATAGATCCAGTTGCACTGCTGTTGAATTCCATCCATTTGGTGAGTTCTTTGCCTCTGGTTCCATGGACACAAATTTAAAGATTTGGGATATCAGAAAGAAAGGATGCATTCACACATACAAGGGTCATACTCGAGGCATTAGTACTATTAGATTCACTCCTGATGGCCGCTGGGTTGTTTCTGGTGGATTCGATAATGTTGTAAAGGTAACACTATCTCTTACAATTGGAGGTCTTGGTTGTAGTAAGCATGCTTTTGTTCCTTCTTTCATTTTTTAATTTTTTATTTGGTCACCGTATTCATTGTCAATATTGGACAGGTGTGGGATCTTACTGCTGGAAAACTCTTGCATGATTTTAATTTCCATGAAGGGCATATTAGATCTATTGACTTTCATCCCCTTGAGTTTCTCCTGGCAACAGGTGAGTATGTAGCTTCTGTGGAGTTGTCCATGAGTTCTTTTCCATTTATATATGCTCCTAAGGTTCCTTGGATGCACCATATAATTGTCTATAAGAAATAATGTTTCCAATCGAGATCCCTAGGACTAAAAATTTAACATGTTCCGATAGCCCTTTTTGCTATATTCTATTTATGAATCATA
The DNA here is from genome assembly GCA_021234005.1 of Nephelium lappaceum. NCBI lineage: Eukaryota > Viridiplantae > Streptophyta > Magnoliopsida > Sapindales > Sapindaceae > Nephelium > Nephelium lappaceum. The sequence goes on from CM038010.1 coordinate 15,534,023, forward strand.
AGTTAATTTTTTTCCCTTTTCGCTTGGCGCTGGATTTCACAATTATTACTGAAACTGGTTTTTGATTGTTGGTACCCATATTACATTTGGAAATTCACCTGTTAAGATTTAAATAAATAAAAACCATTTGTGTCCTTTTATAGACATGCTTTGATACAATTTTTTCAGTATATTATTTAATACAAGCAATGCAACTTCGAAGCCTCGTAGTTAATTCCTTATATATAAGTTACCTTCTACATACGGTTTGGTGTGCTATTAGTATCTTACATGCAAATCGTGTTTCAGGTTCAGCAGATAGAACTGTGAAATTCTGGGATTTGGAAACATTTGAATTGATTGGATCTACTAGACCGGAGGTATTGAAACTTACGTGTATCCATACTAGAACCCTCGTCATAGGAGTTCAAGTAGCTTACATGCAAACTTAATTATTCCTCATTGATAATGAATTATTAAGTTTTTCGTCAATTTCTGAAAAACAATTGTATTCATTATTTACAGGCCACAGGAGTTCGCTCAATTACCTTTCATCATGATGGGAGGACTCTGTTTTGTGGTACTGATGATAGTTTAAAGGTTTGAACTGTGCGAATTATTTAGATTTATAACAAGATTTGATTTGTAACCAAACATAAACATCAGACTTTGATGCTTATAAACTGCAGGTATACTCATGGGAGCCAGTTATATGTCATGATAATGTTGATATGGGTTGGTCAACACTTGGTGACCTCTGCATTAACGATGGAAAGCTTTTGGGTTGTTCATCCTATCGAAATTCTGTTGGAGTTTGGGTAGCTGATGTATTGGTATTTACCTTGTTGCTCCTTTATGTCATTGTGCTTTGTTTTCGTCTCTGTGTCACTATGCCAAATTTCTTTCTTTTTGTGGTATCAGCATATTGAACCATATGGAGTAGCTGTACCAAAACAAAATGACTGCATAGAGAAGACATGTAATCCCCAGGAAAGCCGTTCTTCAGAGAAAGTAGGGAGTGGTTTGAGGTCAACTTCAGGTTTGTGCTGCGAGTCTCCTGATTATGATGTGAAAGAGATAAAGACCATATACGTGGATTGTAAGTTCTTGTTTTTCTTTACTTGTTTCTTCTGGCTCCATTGACTTCCTTGATGTCTCCTTTTTAATATATTTCTTGTGCAAATACTTCAATTCTCCAAAAGGTCTGTGTCTGTAAGGAATTTCCAACTGGCATCCTGTTTTAGGTTTAGTCCGCTTCCCCCTAAATACCAATTTTATGTGAACAAGCAAACAAAAAAGAATTGGATGTTTCCGAAGAATCACAGAGGTCAAAAATTCTTTAATATACCAGTATGAATCTGCTTTGATATTCTCTTTTTGACGTAAACTGAAACTTGCTTTTGTTTGTTGAGCTTCAACAATCAAAGTTATGTGAACCTCTTGAAGCTGTATGTTGGTCTGCCACCAGAAGCCAATGTAGTGGCTGCCTCAGCAGTAAGTTTGGTTGCATAAACATTTGCCTCCGTAAAGGCTTTATCTAAGTTGAACTGCTGGGTTTGTCTGATTTTGCACTCCTGAGTGACTTTGGGCTTGAAAGCACAAAATGGTTCTGGTTTTATTCATTGTCTATAAAGATGAAATGCTGATGAGGGTCACGGTCATGGACCATGTTATAGTTATTGTAGATACACAATCAAGTCAAGGTTTTGCTTTTACTTATAAAATCCCAGTGATCAACTGGACATATAATGGTTATGTACTGTTACTTCGTTAGATAATCTTCCCTTCTAGCATTTATTCTTATAGTTTTTCCTAATTTGCTTTCCATCTTCCTTGTGTAGCTACTGGTGGAAATCCTGTTGCTTCACAAAAGTTGGGTCTTTGAACTCATCAAAAGTGGAAGTTCCATTGGATTCCAAGGAAATCAGTGATCTGAAAACAGACCTGCAGAGTCCTGCAAAAGGAATGCAAGTAAACTCTAATGGACAAGCACTTGATAAATTTTCCATTTTTCCAAGCATTGTACCCGAGGAAAGTCCTGCTGCAAAAGACTCTTCTAATTCTGAAGGAGAATCTATCACCTTTTCAAAGACAAAACCTGGGATGTTGCTCAGACCAGCTCATGTGCGGAAACCATCACATAGTAGGATAGATGCTGAAAGGCTGTCAACGACGATTGAATCAGGAAGCTTTAGCAGTGCGAAGAGTGAGTTGGACAGCGCAATGGATCCAAATTGTCAAACTCAGATTGTACCATCAGATGGATCTAGAAAATCTTGTGAAGAAAACGACTCTAGCATCAAGAGTGTTACAGAGAAGCTTGAAAAAATTTTATCTCCACAAAGGCCCCCGAAACAAGAAAACAGTAAACTCTTGTTCTTACTTCACAGTGTTATCCTTTATGAATCAGTTCCCTCTCTCATTTTTATTTATTTTTTTAAATTTTTGTGACCTGTCCTTCTAATCAACTTCTTTCCCTACCTACTAACTTTTTTACTAGTTTCTACCTTTGGCAATAACTGTTCACCCTTGAACTGATTTTACTATATTCCATCTGGTTAAAGCATATGCAAATATTTGTTGCTATTTTCTATTAGAACTATCCTCACTAGGAATTTCTTTAGTGGAATAAATTATTTTATATTGTTGTGCACTGTTGAATCATGTTGTCTCTATTCCCACATTTCAGATGATTTTCCTTGAATATTCAACATCTTTTTCTTTATTTCAGAGAGAATATTATTTGACAAGATAATTTGCCCGTGATGGGATCTTTGACCTAGAAGGCATTCCCTAAAATCGTTTTCTATCTTCATCAGACAATACTTTTGGTTGAAAACCAGGCTTTATTTTTTGTTCATCAGAGGGACATCTCAAGCCCATGGGAAACCCTAGCTCGGCATGGTTTCTCCTCCTCCCCCAACCCCCACCCCCCAAGCTAATATTCCAAAAAATTCAGTTTCTCAGATTTGAAATACGACTTGGGATATCCCACAGCTTTTGTGTGTTTGGTTACCTGAAATTGTCTCCCTTTTTTGTCCCTGATCTTAGTATTAACTAAATGTGGTTATTAGTCCCTTCATTTCATGTGTACCTTTATTTGGAATCTCTATGATGGTTATAATGGGAAAAGTATAATTATGTATGTATATTCTTTATTCATTTTCAGGCAATGAATCCTTCAATTGCAGCAAAGGGACAAGCCCTATTAAAATCGTCAATGGAGGTTTGTCATTACCTTTTAGCTGTGTTGGTTACCAGAATATATTATTGGATATTGCTTTATTCCTTTACAATTTCTGTATTGGCAGTTGCTGTTGTACGAGGAAGGACACGCTCCCTGGTAGAGAGGTTTGAAAGAAGAGAGACAATTAATTCCACTGAAGATCAAGCTACTGATAATATCACCCCTGACATGAAATGTGCTAGTAATGAAGATCAAACAACTAACATTACTTCCCCCAAAAGACTTAATAACAGTGAAGATCAAGCAATTAATGTTACCCCTCACATGAGACTTGATAGTAATGCAGATCAAGCACCTAATGTTACCTCTCACATGAAATCCAATAGTGTTGCCGATCAAGCAACAATTGTTACCCCTTACATGAGATCTGATTGCACTCCGGACCAAGCAACTACTGTGACCCGTCACATGAGATCTAGTAGTACTGCTGAGCAAGCAACTACTGTGACCCCTCATGTGAGATCTAATTGCACTCCAGATCAAGCAACTAATGTTACCCGTCACATGAGATCTAGAAGCACTGCAGATCAAGTGACTGATGTTACCAGTGACATGAGGTGTTATAGAACTGAAGATCAAGTAACTAGTGTTACTGCTCGCATGAGATTCGCTAGCAGTTCAGATCAAGCAATTGATAATACTCCTGTGAGACAGAAGAAAAATGAAGATCGAGCAACACCTGTAGATCAAACATCTGATATTACTCATCTCATCAAATTGAAGAAAAATGATGATCGAGCCACCACAATTACCCCTCATGCAAGATATACTAGCACTGCAGATCAAACAACTAATACTACACCTTCTGTGAGATTCAAGAAAAATGAAGATCGAGCTACCAGTATTACCCCTCACTCGAGATTTACTAGCACTGCTGGTCGAGCAACTGATACTTCCCCTCCTGTGAGATATAAGAAAAATGAAGATCGAGCAACCACTATTACCCTCACAAGATCTGCTGGGACTGCAGTTCAAGCAACTGATACTTCCCCTCCCGTGAGATATAAGAGAAGCGGAGATCGAGCAACAACTATCACCCGGCAGATGAGATTTTCTAGCATTGCTGATCAAGCAACTGAACATACCCCTCATACTAGATTTAAGAAAAATGAAGACGTAGCTATTACCCCGCAAGTGATATGTGAAGCAGATGAACGACCCACCATGCTGGTAGGATTCCCTCCCCCTTGAAAATAATAATCTGGTGCTCTGAGCTTGTGTCAATTGTTCCTTCTCTACTTAATTATAATTTTAAATTCTCACATAATCATGGTATTTAATAGTAACTTAAAATAAGAACCCGAATTTCTAGCTAAAAGTTAAATAACAAAGTCTGCATGTCGTCGAGTTGAATGACTGTATTCGTAAATGCATGAAAAGTGTCTGTTGGTGAACATTATATCATGGTTATTCTTTTTTTCCTTTTGTCTTGTAGCCTCCAATGGCTACAGAAAACTACTGTATTGGTCATGAAATTGTTATGCTTCATTTCTGAAATCTATTAGTTTCCTTCTTGAAACTCTGTGTTTGTTTATTTATTTTTAATATTACAGTGCTAGTTCAAATAAGTATTTTCTTTCAAAATATGTCAATAACCTGTTGAAGATTTTGTCAGGAGTTAAGGGAATGTTTTTTTATATATTTCTAACATAACATCTGTATACATTTTGGTCATGTTAATAATTGACAGAAAGGAGAGCCTCAAATCTCTGGAAGGGATACAACCTCTGCTAATGATGTGGAAGTTATTGAGAATCTGATGCAAACTCATGATTTATTCTTAAGTACCCTTCGATCTCGCTTAACAAAATTACAGGTAATGTTTTAGATGGTGTACCTATAGATATAATTAATTGTGTCATGCATGCAATTGCTTAATTATTTTAATTGGACATGTCATAATACTAGTTTTAATCTTAACTTGAAGGTGGTGCGGCATTTTTGGGAAAAAAATGACGTTAAAGGTGCTATCGGTGCCATGAGGAAGCTGCCAGATCATTCTGTGGGTATCTGTTGCAGGCATTCAACTGTTTGTTTTATTCATTCTCTGATTGTTAGAACTGGTCAAGTAGTGGTTTATACAGTATGTTCGTTCTGGCTAAGAATCAATAAATCCTGTACAGGTTCAAGCAGATGTGATCAGTGTTCTCATGGAGAAAATGGAGATTCTCACCTTGGATGTATTTTCATGCTTGCTTCCTGTGCTCGTTGGCTTACTAGATAGCAAGATGGAGAGGTAATTTGATGAATTATTTGACCAGTGAACTTATAATGCTAGGGGTTCAGAGATGTAAGACCAGGGTTTTGTGTCATCTTGGTGATGTTGTCACACTAAATGTACCATGGCCCTGCTTATTAGAACTCATAAAATCTGGTACCTTTAGAAGGGAAAAAGATAATCTGATTTGACAAGTAAACCTGCATGTTAGCTTCATTAGAAGTATAAACTACTTTCATAGTATGAACAAATCCAAATCACACAACTCCATCAATATATTCTAAGTTTTTATTATAACTTTCTAAATAATTTCTGTTAGTCTATAATTGAATTATACGGGCCCCATAGGCCATGAACTGTGTAAATATGATCTTGCTTGCTTTTCTTGTGGTAGTTTGAACCATACTAGGTACCCCATGTACTGAGGCATGGTTCTATTAAACAGTTGTCAAGGATATTGTATTATAAGATTGTAAAGCATGCCTCAAGTCATGGAACTACTTGGTGTAGTAGACTAGGCAGCTTACCCACCCCAACCTGCATAACAAAAGAAACCAGGCCCCCTTATTTATAGTGGCCAACAAAGATTTCTACCTGCTTAACAGTGTTCTAAAAGGCGTTAGGCTCTAGTCGGGCGGTGGCCCGGCACCAAGGACAGTCCTTGGCTGTCGCATCAATCACCTAGGAAACTAAGTCAAAGGAAAAGAGAAAAAAAAAACTCTAGTTCGTGTCAGTTCAAGGACAGCCGCTGTAGTGTAAGGATGGCCACTGGAGTGTAAGGGTGGCGGCCGGAATTTAACGACGGTTGCTGGATTTGGTGGTTGGTGGGAGTTCAAGTTTAGGGTTTTAGGAATTTGGATGGTCGCCGCATAAATGGAAGAGAAGAGTTTTTTTTATTCCTTTGTTTAAATTGACACCCAAGTCAGTGTGCGTTTTGGGTGATGAAATAAAAAATAAAAAATAAATTAAAAATAAAGGAATACCAGATCTCCGCAGCATACCTGCCTAGCAGTGCAGCGCCTAGGGCCGATTATGCAGTGTGCCGCCTAACGGCGGTGGCTAGGGCCGATTTTTGGAACACTGCTGCCTAACAAAAGAAACCAGCCCCCCTTATTTGTAGTGGCCAAAAATGATTTCTAAAGATTAACAAATCAAACTAAAAAAGGTAACAATCTGCATTCCAAAATATGAAGATCTTATTCAAACATGGAAACTAAAATCAAAGAAATATATAAAATTAAAATTCTAGTTAAATTTAATCTTCTTCCTATGTCCAACGTCTGTGTGTAGCTCCTTAGGATGTGCTACATCAGGTTGTCTCTGGTCCTCACCGATCACATGAGTTTAATCTGCAGTTGATATCTTCAGGCTCTATCTTAATTCAATTATAAACAGGCTCCCTGACATTTTGATGTCATTCATCCTAAAGAAACAAATCTGCGTTTGCCAATAAATTTAACTGACATTCAGAACAAATAAATTCATAATTATTAAAATGTAGAAAGTTTTGAGCAAATTTGGGTCTCCTACTTTGGATTGTAAAGCTGTGTTATTTCACTTTTTGGGTATTTATACTTGAGTTCATCCTTGTGTGTCCATTTCTGAACGAATTACTTAAGTATGACAGATAAATCTCACTTGTTGGATCATATGCAAAATTATGGCCATCATTTAACTTGACAAATAAATTCACATTACTTGTGTTGCAAGTGTGCAGGCATGTAAGTATTTCATTGGAGATGCTTCTAAAACTCGTAGCAGTCTTTGGTCCAGTAATACGCTCAACAGTTTCAGCACCTCCAGCTGTTGGTGTTGATCTCCATGCAGAGCAAAGGTGTCTTAAGTTAACATTATCTGTTTATTTACGTCTCTATTCCTGTATGGCTGTAGATTGGTAATTGGTTTTGGTGTACTTTTGTTTGAATATTGGCATACAGGCGAGAATGCTGCAAGCAATGCTTTGTACAGCTGCAAAAGATCCAAAAAACTCTTCCGGAACTTGCAAGGTAAGTGTGCTGTCTTGAGTTGTTGGAATAAGTGTACTAGTAAGAGAGAGTTCCCTGCTGAAATGCTCCTAGTATCTAGATAGGAAAACTTGACTCCTTTGCCTAAAATATGTTAACATTACCTAGGTACTCTCTATTTGGATGGCCGTATATTAGATATACAGTGGGAAAGTTGATTTTTATTTTTATGCAGAGGGAGGAAACAGAACATAAGCTAAGCTCTTTTGTTAATATTTATAAAATTCATTAGTGTAACGACCATTGTCTGTTTAATGGTGTATTTCAAGTATTATGTATTTTACGGGTTTGAAATGTTGATATAAATAATCAGAAACGACTTTTTCTCGTAATTTTGACACAGGAGGGGTGGTTCGCTGGCAAAAGGTGCTCTGGAATTGAATTTAGTTCTTCAAGAATCATGAGCAATGGTGCATATACAATACTAGTTTTTGCTAAAGCTCAAAAGAGTGGCTTGCCTGATATACTATAACCGGAGAATTATTCCATACAACATATCTACATTTTGTTTCGGGTATTCACAATTTTGTCTTACTGCGTGAACTTGGCTGTCATTCAATCCATTTGTCAGTACCGGAGAGCTCTCATGGGCAAAGCTGATGAAGTACCATCAGCTCGTGGCTTCATTCTTCAAAGGTGGTAAAAGTGCATGTCAATTTGGTCTTCAGTTACTGCACAGGAAATTCTTGATCACCAACTATTTCATTGCAGGTAATGTTTTTATATTCCATTTAAACGAATGTAACAATGTGACAATTTACATGTATGTATACTGCATCTTTACTGTCAATGAAATATACATATATCATCTCAACTCAAGCTACTCTGCTTCTTCCTACTTGCACTGCTATGTTGGTTCTGTAATGTGAAATTGCTTTAAAATCAATCGAGGTTGAAGATAAGCCAATGAAACCGTCTTATGAGAATACGGTCAGCTTTGTATGCACGATAAGATTTACATCACTTGAATGATTGAAAACAATAGCATCACTCTTGGCCAATACGAGAGGTCAGTAACATAATCGTGTCTCGCTATAGTTGTCTAACGATTTTCGTTATTTTCATCAATCGAATAAGTGACGATGTCATAACTAAAGTAGGCATGTTAAGAATACAATAGTAATTGCCAACTGAGTTCTGCATCTGTCTATGTTGAAATATAGTGTCGTTTAAAAGTTTTCACAAAGTTGTTTTCTCACAAAATCATAAAATTTGATTTGACGATTCCATTGTACAGCTGTGAAGGGTCCAAAGGGGCAAAGAGTGCGAGACTTTAAGAGTCAACACCAACTTTTAACACTTTTTTCTCCCAAGAAAAATGGGTTGATGAAGATGCCAAGAACCTTCTATGATTGATGTTTTATTTGAAAACGAAATAACAAAAGCTTGAAATGTTAGGTTCTCTGTGACGCCCCATATAGAACAATTGTTGGCTTGTTGGTGGTGATGGTTACATTACACGTTATGTGATTTGTAATGAAAAGAAGAAAAAAGTAGAAGGAAACAAAGGTGGTGGTGGTTTTTGGCTTAGGAGGAATCCACTAAAATTGTACCACAACTCTCTAACTTTAGGAATCGTCTATGCTTCAATGGTTGTCCTCTCTCCTATCATACATGCCAAATTCCATTAATCTCTTTTTTAAAGATCGGTAAGAATAAATTTTATCATTTCGATTTTAAATTGAATTATAATCAAATCAAAATACATATAAAATAACATTGAATAAGATTTTAATTATATCCATTTTTTTAAAAAAAAAAAGGAAAAAAAACAAAAAAAACTTCAATTATACTATCTCCATTATTATTGTTTTTCTATAAGTTGAATTAGAATTCGTCCAAATTCTTCAATTTAACATTTTATTTGCCTATGAAGTTTCATATGAAAAAATATGAGTTTGTCTTGTCCAAGTACTCATGGCGAAGAGCCTAATTGGTCAACTTAGATTCTAATTTCATAATATGAACACAAAGGTAAGAAAACCATTTATTTGATAATCATCACAAAAAACAAAGGAAAAGACCAAGAAAGATCTCGTACTAACTCCCATAAACTTGATTGCACAACAAAATCAACCTAAAAGTCCTCCATTCAAAATAGCACTAAATTTCCTAGAAGCTTAATACATATATCTTATCCTTTCAAAACCAAAAAACGGCAACATTTTTTTTTTTTTTGAAATAATGACAACATATTTTTATCATTATCAAAAACATCACTTATAATCATTTTAATTTATACTGCTTAATTAACTATATAAAAAATAATACAGAGGGGGGAGAGGGAGTTGCATGTCATTTTAAAAAAAGAAAACGGACAAGAAAGGCAATCAATCTATTCCATAATCTAAATCTTAATTTATATATCCAACTCACAAACCACATTTAATAAAATCCTATTCATCATCCCATGTTTTTCTCGTTTTACACAACACACACACACACACACACACTCTCGCTCTCTCTCTCTCTCTCTATTGTTTTTGTATAACAATTTTTTTTTTTTTAATTGTTTTGCGAAAATAAAAACCAAAAAAACAACTTGAGTGAGTGGCCTATTCCAAATCCAATTATATCATTCATCAGCATCACCACCACCATATATACGAAGAATCCGTCAACCCCATGTCTCACGCCAACCCATTTTTACTAAATTTTTACTACAACAATCACATTTAATTTCTTCCCCAAAAAACCAATCCAAATTAAAACCAACAAACCCAAAAAAAAAAAACAAAAAAACACACAGACACACGCACGCACGCAGTGACAGAGATGACACAACACAACGACTATATCCTTTGAAACACCAACAAAAAAAAACTACCTTAAACAACAAACTGTCCAAAACCGCCTTTATAATACACCGTCAAAACACCACCTTTCTTCGAAATTCTCAATCTTTTTCTCATTTGCGCTTCTGGGTATTTTCGGTTTTCGAGTTTTGAGACTGGTTGATCAGGAGAGGTCCACGTGGACAGTGCAGATGGGGGCGGAGGTGATTGGGAGTCCTCCTTTATGGGGTACATGGGAGGAGCTTCTCTTGGGTGGTGCTATTCTCCGCCATGGTACCCGAGACTGGAACCTTGTGGCTGCCGAGCTCCGAGCCCGAACCGTTTGTCCGTACACTTTTACACCCGAGGTTTATAATCATTCATTTTTGTTAAATTATTATTTTTTGTTTTTTGTTTTTTAATTTTTTTTAAAACTTTGGTATCTGGGATTGGTTCTAATTTCAATATACAATGTTGTCGTTTTTGTTTTTGTAAATTGAATTATTGGTTTGGTTTGTTTTGTTAGGACCCACAATTTGCAATCTTTCTGTGTTGTATTTTACATGGTCTAATTTTCCATATATTAAATATTAAAGATGATGTTTTTATTTTTTATTTTATTCATTTTTTGGTTTGTGAGGTCATGATATAGATAACACAATGGACAGGAGGAATCTATAAAAGAAAAGGAATATTATAAATGAGTATATTAGAAATATATGCTGTGGAATTTTTGAGGAAAAATTTGTTGAAATATATTCCGTTGGATGGTTTTTTGTATATTGATTTCTGGGTTCTTGTTATTTTTTGTAAATGGGGATTTTATAGGTTTTTTTTTTTGTTGTTTGTTTTTAGATTTTGTTATTTTTTGTGGCAAATGGGGTATTGACTTTGACTAGCTTGAATGTGGATTATTTAGTGCAATGTTTTGATGTCAATATCAAGTGCTTACTTGGCTGGGAGGCAAAGAAGTTTGATGTTTTTGATTAGGTCTCTCTTCTTGTTTAGCAAGTTAGAACTTTTTGTCATGTTTTGATTTTTGACTTTGAGTTTGACCGTTGATATTGTTTTTTCTTTTATTGTTAGTTGCCGTGACTATTGGTTTGTTGTTTATTAGTGCTATGAGAAGTTGATTGAGGTATGCAGTATGTGGTATGTGGTATGCCCCAAGTTGTGAAATTGTTTGACTTGTTGAAATGTTGAAATCTAATATGTTTTGTTTGGAAAGCTGTTTATGGATTGGCGGTTCTATGGAGCTTGACTTTTGAAAGAATGTAGAGTCCAGGATGTTGAATTTAATATGTTTTGTATGGTTGCAGTGTGATTGGTTGGCTGGAAAAAGGGGATGGTGATGTTCAAGTTTGTAAACTGGTGAGAGTGATGGGAAAGTAGTTGTGGCTTAGCTGAGAAGTCATTATCTAACTATAGATGCTAATGGAGTCTGTAGGCCACAAGCATGTTATAATCGTAAGATAATGTGTGGCCATAGATGGAGAGTGAATTGCTTAATGTTTTGGATTTGCTTTTGTAGATGGTGATGAATTTAGAATTATACCATGAAGTTCTGGTTTTATACCTTGTGCTTCCAATTTGAAGATGAGACTAGAATGATGATCTACTGACATGATTAGTAACTTTCTGATCCGGGGGTGTATATGGGAATTCTTGCTGTCGAATTACTTTTGTCAGTACAAACTAGTCTTTCAGGATAAGGTCATTTAATTATGGATTTGTGTTATTATTACCAAAGCAACAAACTTGTTTAACACCTGCTCAAATAAGGAAAATATTGGGAGGAAAGGGATACGCGTGTTTAAGATGAGGAAACCAAATGTGAACTGAAGAATTTATTTTAAAGTATGTAATATATGTTTAATCACGTCAATTAATTGATATGGCTCTATGACAACTTCATTGCCTTTCTTGCTTTTAATTTGCATGTTGTCATTCGCTACTTAAAACCGATCGATGATGTGTCCTTCACGTGCTGACTGCCGATAGTCTGAAAGTAAAATTAGTGTCGACATATCTCACTAATGATTTTTAAATTAAATTCGTTCGGTTTGTATGCAAAATTTGAAGGTTGATTAGACTTGTTTCATGATTCACCTTTTTTTTTTATATATATATGCTTTTTTGTTCTTCCTCTCTGATTCAATCTAATGAATGTAGTTTCCTGATTGCAGGTCTGTAAAGCTAGGTATGAGGACGTGCAACAGCGTTATTCAGGAAGCAAGTAAGTTTATTTGATTCTTGATGTGTAAGGTTTGGATGTTTGAGAACAAAGAATTCTATACCATTCTCTGATTCAAATCCCATGCTACTGCTTTGATTTTAAAAAGAGGGTTCAGCAAAATATATTGAAATGTTTGTATGTTTCAACGGTTCCTTTCTGAAATAGGATGGATGGCCTTTTTTATAATATAATGTTGTTCTTTTACTTTAGAGCTTGGTTTGAGGAGCTGCGGAAGCAAAGAATGGAAGAGTTGAAACGAGCTTTGGAGCTATCTGATAATTCAATTGGGTCAGTAATTTATCTTTATTCCCCTTTTAGCTGTATTGATCAGACAGTTACTTGTAGTTTGCTCAATTTGTTTCCAGACTCTGACCTCTCCATTAAACAAAATATATAGTGTTTCTACTTTCTAGTGCTGTGAGTTCAACTCCTGGAAACTCGTAGGTCTTGTGGTACTAGGTATGGATGAGCATCTAAAATTATTTGAGAAACACCAGTAAGTCTTAATGAGTTCTGGATGTTTTTGGGATAGAAGTATAGGTTGGTTAGTCTGTAGTACAATACAAAGGACAAATAGTTTTAAATTCTGATGGATGTGCTTCAGAACCTCGGAGCTCTCTTAATTGACAGTTAGAAGCTTATGATTTCGTTTAGATGCCGTAGGCTGTTTCAGAAATTCAATTCTGGTTCTTACAGTCCACAGAGTCGTACAGCTTATACATTTGATACATCTTGCGCTACAGCTTACTGGTTTTGTATGTTTCAGGTCTCTGGAGTTGAGACTTGAAAGTCTCAAGGCTGAGACTGAGAGAGAAGGTGACTGTCATGTTGACAATTACTCCAGCCAGACGGAATCACCTGCACCGTGTCAGAAATCCGGGGCAGTTTTATCTTCCAGTAAAGAGATATCTAAGGATGGGCTATCTGCTGGTAGTTTCACAAGAGAAACTCTCGCTAACTGGTCACCCGAGTCTCAGGTTCCAGCTGCAGTACCAGAGGAAGGGATGGATGTTAAGCCAGATATTTCACGGTTGGTTGAGCTAGGGAAAGTTTCAGGCAGTGAGAAGCTAGTTGTTTGTGGAGTAAAAGGTGGGACTTTGAGAAGAAAGAGAGGGAAGAGAAAGAGAAAGTACTGTAGTAAGGATTTCAAGGAAGGGAGTGTTGGAGAAAGTGACTTCTTGAGTGCTGCTGATACCACAACTGCCTCTCAGTGTAAAGAAAATTCAACTAGCGAATCAGGTCAGATGGCCAGGTCTACTGCAGTTGATGATCAAAGCGGAAGCTCAAGGAAGGACAGCATTGATGATATAAAGGGGATTTTTGAATCCTTTGCTCAGAATCAAAGCGCCTTTGTCTTCCGTCGGCGTCTTGATAGCCAGGTATAAACATATGTGAAATGCACTTATCTTTAGCCTATTACTTCCTTTGCAAGTCATGCACATACCTTTAGATCACTTCAAACATGCTAGTTTCAAATTTTGTGATGGTAGCAATGGTATCTGAAATTAACTCGCCTTCTCTTCTTGAATGCTCATAAACAGAAGAGAGGAAGATACAAGAAAATGATCCTGAAGCACATGGATTTTGACACAATAAGATCAAGAATTTCCAGTCATTCCATCACATCAGCTAAGGAACTCTTCCGGGACCTTTTGCTACTCGCAAATAATGGTGTGGTCTTCTATTCTAAGAACACTCGTGAGTACAAAACAGCATTCGCCCTTAGAGCTCTCGTGATGAAAACCATGCGACAGCATTTCAAGGACGACAGTGACAAGCCTACAACTACCATCCCTTCCTCCAGCTTACCACTGCATAAGCCTCCTGTGAAACCTCGAAGTGCTCGTCCTAGTAACCGCAAACCACCTCTCAAGGTTGCCAACCTGGCGAGTCTTGCCGATAAAACCACTAGGAGTAAAAAAACAAGCAATGCTGGTTCCCCACCTTCAGAGGAATCTCTAACCATGACAAAGAAAGGTTTGGATCGAACAAAAAAGGCTGGACGTGGAAACGCTAGCCAACAAGCCTCTGAAACTCCAGTGAGAGGAAGGAAGAGGATTCGAGCTAGGTGACTAAAGCTGTACATTGTTTTTGTGTCACATCTTCAATTCTGTAACATTGGTAATTCTTAGAAGGGTATTCTGGTGTACAAAATTTTTCCTTTTTCTTGGTTAAAACTGTTGTAAATTTGCTTGTGATGACCACACTTAGTTTTTTGTTTTTTCGAAGGAACTACAGTTAGAGAAAGCAAATTCCAATACTCTTTCGTCTCTTTTATTAGTTGTTGTGGGCTGGCACATAAATGCATTTTATAGACTCGTGCAGGTAGTTTTCTTTCATGATGATGGTTTGTTTTTCGATTATGAGACTAAATATTTAAGTCACGTAAATGGTAATTAATTTTGACAAATGTTCGTTCATAGGTCTCTAGCAGTTCGGTGTCAGTTTCTTAAAAAAAAAAAAAATTTGTGCACTCAAATGATCAAATTAAATCCATGTTCTGGTCCCGCATTTGATTAGACTTCTTGCAGTGGAAGGCAAATCTTAATAAACCAATTTGTCTCATACTAATGAAAAGAGCCTCAAACATGGGCCACAGGCCCAATATATGTAGTGGGGGTGACAGAGACCATTGTCAACGAAACTTGGGGCAATTTGGGACAAAACAACTGAACCATGTTCTGGTCAAGTGCCCCAAGTCATCTCTCAAGACTCTAACCTCACAACACTCTTGACGCCATGAAAATTTGACATTATCATTTTATGATCAACTATGAACAAATTTTGATGCACTTCTAGTCAATTTGCTTTCGTTATCAAGAAAAGTAAATAAATAAAAATAAATTTTGACGAAGTTGAATTGAAAGCTAAACATCAGAATTTCCGATAAACTTCTAGGAAATACGTAATGTTGAGCTCATATAGAAAAATTATAATTTTATCTTTTTCTTTTTTCTTAAAATGGAAATCATGAAAGTAGCATTACAACCACTTTAAGTGGATAATGGTGATGATTAATCTATGAAATTGACAGAACGGTTTTTGATAGTGACAACAAATAATTGGTTTCTTGAACCCTAAGATGGTCTAATTTCAACACACTATAAAAAACAAGCAACATTAATCAATTGCTTAGAATCACAACCTATCCAACCAACCATACAAAATCAAACACTATGATTTCTTTTCTTCTCAGCTACTTATAATTAATTAGTTAAAATTTGTTTGTCCATTATTATCAACTTTTTAACTTTATATCATGAGCTAAACAAGTTGGTTATGTGGAATGCAATTGTACAAGACATCCAAATATTGTCAAGAAATAATTACATCAAGAAAACACCAATTTATAAAGTAGATAAAAAATTATTAAAAATTAACCTAGTTAGTGACATAATTAAAAATAAATTAGACATAAATAAAAGAGGGTGCTTGTATTGCATAAACAAAATGCCTCTAGACTTTGGACTACATCCGGACACATGCCATTGAAACGGTCAAAGGAGAAAGGCTCTTGTTTGTTCAGCCGCTTTTTTGCATATTTTTAATTATTTAATTATTATTATTATTATTTGAATGATATTATACAGCTGGTCCAATAAGAATCTGGTGATATTTTTTAGGTAAACTTTCTTCGATTTTATTTCTCTTAGAATATCTCCAATGCTCTTATAGATTGTGTTTTTTAAAAAAATATATCATATCATTAATATCAAAGGATTTGCTTTTTACATGGCATAGATATTATTTAATGAACATTCAAATTAAAAAATTGTTTTCCAATGTTTCTATGTATTTTCATTTAATGTCTTCATATATTTTCATTTAATATTTTCATGTTTTTTTTTTTTTTACTTTTAATTGGATTTAAAAATTAGAATTAAATAATTATTAATTTGCTGATATGACCGTCTAAAACATCTTCTAAAAATATATAGTAATACTTTTAATTAAAAAACGTATGTAACATCAATGTTATAAATTAATGAGTAATACTAAACTTTCCAAATTTTTAGTCAAATGATATGACATATGACTTATTAAAATCCTATAAATCATAAGATAGTATAATAATTAATATGATGTTAATAACTCATATAACACATCATTTATACATAAATTTAAGTAAAAAATATTGAGAAGTCAAGCACTACTGTAAATTAATAGCACAATCACTCTAGTTCGGTTGAGCATTTTTTAAAATAAATTTAAAGCCCACATATGCTGATAAGCTAATAAATCAAAAAATCTCTCTACATTTAAGATCATTGTCATAATTATGTTCATAGCTATTCTTTTTTTAAAAGAATTCTCATAGCCATTAATCGCATTATAACCCAATAAACTTATGATTTGTTCAGTATCATATTTTAAAACAAATTATATAGATTATGGTTTTGTATTTAAGTTGTACGTATTCGTATATCATTTTTTAATACAAGTACCTATGTGCTTTCTTATTCATTAAAATATAGAAGTGTTTATATATAGTTTTTCATTTTATTATGATAGTTGCTATTTTTTAATTATAAAAATAAATATTTAAATTAATTAAAAATAAATATTTTAACCGTATATATAATTTTAACATATCATGATATATTTATATTTTCTAACCCCTTTGATATCAAGTAAAAATATTATATATATGTATGTCGAACTAAAAATCTAACAAGGGCATCAATGTTGATGGCAAAATCCAATGTCTTAAAAACAAGCCAGAGTAACTAACAAGGATGGATCTTGCCACGTGTCAGACAAAACCCTCGTCAAACGCATGGACAAAACTTGACTCCTGCCTTTTGTTTTTTTATTTTGTTTCTCGTGGGTCGCGCACGCTGCACCGCGCTTGGTTTCGTCATGTCCACAGCTTTAGCATTCAACTGCTTCCATTGCAATCCCCAACGTATCCCACCCATGCGTAGCTTGTGTCAACAGTCAACACACTAAATTGTGACTTCGCGTCATTTTGTTTACAAATATTTTTTGTGTGAATGCATTGTTTAATATATATATATATATAAATCCTTGGATATGTACGAGATCATTCAGGAAAGAGAACAGCTTCGGATGCATGGGATGCATCACCTTCCACCACTGAAGTCATTATCCTCCACCAACAGAACAAACCGATGCCGTTCAGGTGGTGACAGGACAAGACAATACTGGGAGCAGTTTTATCAGGAGCAGGTGTATCGTGGAAGGCTATTTTTTAAAAAATTAGAATAATATATTTCCAAAAAAATAAAATAAAATAATGAAGATACTAAACATGACATGATCGGATCGTCCTGTGGAACAAATATTAGAAGCGCTCGATTGATTCAATAACCTAAATACAGTATGAAAATTTTATTTAATTATAATTTTTTATTACATGATTTGAATCAATTGGATAAACTATGTTATATTCAAATTATATAAATTATCCGAGATTAATCATTATTTATATAAATTTGATGTTTACTCTATATAATCTTCAAATATTCATTTCTATGATAAAATAGAAAAATTAGTCAAAAAAAAATTTTTAAAATATATTTGATGAGACTTAAATTTCACCACAAAAATAAATATAAAAGATACTTTATGACTCATTTAAAGGGACGATGTGATGTAGGAAAATATCTTCGCAATGCAGTTTTTGCATTAAAATATTTCATAACCTTAAATGGGAAATCTTTAACTAGATTGAAGTGTCAATTTATTTATTTTTTTGAGAAAAGGTGTCAAATTATTACATGCCACTAGTATAGATAATTTTGCTTCATATTGCACCATTTAAAAAAAAAAAAAAAAAAAAAAAAAAAAAAAAAAAAAACTCTTGCTTAAGATTGTTTCTTTTAAATAGAATTTTATTGGTTTTCTGCCAAGCTAACATCGGAAAATCAAAGATTTGTTTAAAATTATCAGGATTAAATATTAGTTATGTAATTCAAATATCTATTTTTATAGACAGAAATAATTACTCTCATAATAAGAAAAAAAAACTACGTATATAAGAGTTAACAATATACTTATAGAAATTAAATCTTAACATCTTATTGAATAAAAAGATGTTAAATCCCGTGTATTAAAGAATGATGTTTAATTAAACTCCATGCAAAGACTGTTTGTACAATTGAATTTATTTTATGAATGTGCAAATCACATGGTAGATATTCATCCTATTAATTTATTTTAATATTCAACTTTTTAAGAGCAGTTACTATATCTTCGCTCTTAAGAAGGTTTGTATATATTTCATTCAAATGTTACAAAATAGATGGATAAAAATCATCGCCTAGAAAATCTTTCAACATCAAACACACCTATAAAGCACACACTTCGTTTTCACTGAATGTGTAGTTGTTAATTGTGATCATTTGTCAACAAGTCAAATACCCACTGAGACACCACAAGTTTCCGATACAATAATTGCACTAATCTAGTTTATAGTGGCTAAACACTATCTAAATCAAACAAACACTTGACCATATTCCACACTTGCGGTGGTAGTTATTATGTTCTGGGCAAAGCTGTAAACACGTGTCCAAGGTTGCGGACATGGTGGGTGAGTTTGGTTGTAATGGAGGGCTGAGGCCACCATTGATTCTCCCAACCACCATGTTGAAGTCTCTGCCACGCCATATCATTGTGTTACTTCTTTAATCTTTCTTTTCATTAAGGAAAAAAAAATGAGCCAACCACTCAGATTTGATCATATATCATAATGTTATATTCTACCATAACCTTAGTTTATATAAAGTATATTATAAAGTGAACTAATTACCGATGAGATATGTTATAATAATATCACTCTTTTTTTTCTTTTAGAATGTGACTCTGATTAGATTAGAAAGCTTACCAAAATTGAGCACATGTACATACTTGAATTTATAATGTTATTTCTTATAACATGGGAGAGAGTCTCTTCATACATACCATTAGGGGTGACAATCCAGGTTGACGGGTCAGGTTAGACACGACACGAACATGATACGATAATTTTTTATATAACACGATAAATAAATAGGTTGAACTCATTCGACACGAACATGACACGATAATAAACGGGTCAATACGAAAACGACACGATTAACCCGTTTATTAACAGGTTGTTTAGTTGACTCGTTAAGCTGACCTGTTTAATCGATCCGTTTATGAATTTAACAATATTTAATACGTTTCAATTTTAATTCACATCTAATAAAAAATAACATTAAAATACTCAAATACAATCCAAAACCTAAAAATGCAATCATCCATATTTCAAAAAAAAAAAAAAAAAAATACAATCATAAACAAATACAATGCAAAACCTAAAAACATAATCATCCACAAATACAATCCAAAACCTAAAAATACAATCATCTACAAATACAATCCAGAACATAAAAATACATCCAAAATATAAATAATACAAACATCCACACAAGACACGGCGCGGTGGCACCAGATCTGCGGAGACAACGCGGTGCGGAGAGAAGAAACTGCATGGAGAGACAACGTATTGTAGTAGAAGCTGTGTGAGGAGACGACACTGTGCGAGGAGAAGATGCTGAACGGTAGAGATGACATGGCACGGCGACAGTAGCTCTGGAGAGACGACGCGGCGGGGTGAGAATAAGCTACACGGAGAATACGACAATAGCAATGCTGCGTGGCAGTAGCAGATGCGCTGCAAGGAGATGACACTGCGCGAGAGAAGATGTTGATGGCGAAGGTGACATGGCGTAGCGGCAGATCAACGTGTGTAGACTGTGGACTGTGGTGTGGTTGCTGCTGCTCAAGCTTGGGTTGGGTGGTCGGTTGAGAGAAATCAAAAAATAGAAATGAAAATGAAATGGTAGGGTTGTGATTTTCAAATGATATATATATATATATTATCAATAAAATTACATAAACACCTTTTAATATAAAATTATCATTTATCCATTGTTAACGGGTCAACCCATAACACGATTAAAGGAACACGAACCCGATACGATTATTAAACGGCTTAAACGGATTGACCCGTTAATTTATCCAACCCGTTAATGTTCAACCCTAACACATAATATTCGTGTCGGATTCATATCGACCTGTCGTGTCGGGTTCTAAATTGCCACCCCTACATACCGTAGACGTGCATAATGTGATTTGAACATTCATAGTTAATAAATCTTCACCGTTACATTAAGTTGAACAAATCTTTTCAGTATTATAAGTTGATTCTAGACTTCTAGTCATAGTTAATATTCTACTTGTAAGTAATCATATTCATGTAACGTGATCATTGGTCAATTAAAAAATGTATATTTTTTTTTAATGTTCTGCATGAACACGTTACAACTCGTTTTTCACATACCATTTATGGTAAGATTTTAAATCTAAATTTACAATTTTACATCTAATTAACTATACATGACACGTGTAGCTCATATATATACATATAAAAATCAGACGCACTTGCAACTAAATTATATTACATATAAATCGAGAAGGCTCAATAATATATTCCGCACACACATATTTTGTGGATTGTAAATTTAAATCTTGTCATTCTCTAAATCTTAAAATATATTTTAAAATTGTCAAAAACTACAACGACATGGTGGTTAATGCGTTACACACCCACTTCTCATTTAAAGAGGTGGGTTAGACACCCTTTGTCCACAAATTGTGAGATTTTCTTCCTCAGGTATGTAGATCGTCCTCCCATTGGATGTGGTTTGCTTTCCCCTTATGGAAATCGGTCTCTAAACCGTGCCACCGGTGTTCAATCTCATTTAGTTTCGATTATTTTTTGGATCAGTTTCAATAATATAATATATATACTTTAAAATTATTATTTTTTTCACATATTATGAAAGTCGATAATATATGTTAAATTGTAACAATTTCCCATAAATAGCTTCAAAAAAAAAAAAAAAAAAAACAATTTCCCATAAACACGCGTAGATTGTTCACATTGATTATTTTTAATATCTTGAATTATTAAGATACAATGAACTTAATTGATTGATGAGCAATGCCCCCGTACTTCCTAATGTGCATTTGTATACACACTTAATACAAATTAATTCTCACACTAATTACTCGTATATTTGGCATTGATTATTTTACATAATTTCATAATCCCTAATATTAATGTCTATCTACCAATTAATTACCCTAATTTAAAACATTATCCCTTTCTTTCTATATTAAAAAACATTAATATTATATATATAGAGTTGGGTATATATCCGAGTAATGTAATAAATAAGTATATATATTTTTTAAAATTATTGTTTTTTTCACATATTATAAAAAGTCATAATATATGTTAAACCGTAACAATTTCCCATAAATAGCTTTAAAAAAAAAACAATTTCCCATAAACATGCGTAGATTGTTCACATTAATTATTTTGAATATCTTGAATTGTTAAGATACAATGAACTTAATCGATTGATGAGTAATGCCCCCCGTAATTCCTAATGTGCATTTATATACATGCTTAATCCAAATTAATTCTCACACTAATTACTCGTATATTTGACATTAATTATTTACATAATTTCATAATCCCTAATATTAATGTCTATTTCCAAATTAAATACCCTAATTTAAAACATTATCCTTTTCTTTCTTTCTATATATATATATATATATTAAAACATTAAAAAAAATATAATTGGTATAGAGACCTCTTATTCAAGAATTTTCATTTTGTTTTTTAAGGAGATATGAGATTAAATTCAGAGAAAATTATTCATACCTTATAATATAAAGGTGAGACTTGAACTCGTAATCTTTTAAAATCAATGAAAATAGTAAATTACTTTTATTAAGATGTGATATAAAATAACTCAATGATGTATATATATTAAGAAATAATACGTCTAACTATTTTATATATTAATTAACTATTTAATCTAACCAAGTTACCCAATTGAAACAAATTGTTTGCACGTATATATTCAAAGTCAATTCTACTTAAAAAGAGAGAAAAGGTTTGTTATAGCTATGCATGGTTACGTGAGCTTGAGATGAAAGTGATCACATGAAATATGTGATGAGATCGAGACTCGAAACCAATCTTTTGAAATGACACAGAATAGCATCCTAATTTTGTCAATCTTGTAGATGTTTCCAAGTTCACACACAATCCCTTTTAATCATTAATTACATGGCTGATCAGCTTTGCAGGATCGGTGATCACTTCTTTTATATGATTAATTGAATTCAAAAGTAACTATTATTTCTTTGTTAGAGTTTAAGTATATCTCTTACCCGTGGACTTATGAGATAAAATATGATTGATTATTTTGTTAATTGAATAAAATTATTTATCAATAAAATTAATTTTATATTTTTCAATAATTATCTTTATAATCAATCTAAAAATTATTTTTAATGAATAATCTTAAATCTAAAATAAAATATAATTATTTAATATTGTAAAAGAAGGTGTTATAGCTGGCTGTTTATGAGTTGGAATCTTGAACATTTCATCCTAAATAAAGCCAAACACCATGATATGACCTCATGATCATATATATATGTGTATATAAATTTATGAACTTTTAATCATATATAAATAAATAATAAAAAAAAATTAACGCATTAAATGGCTTTCGAACTATTTTTGGAGACAAAATGCATTTTGAGAGTTCTTCAATATTGGATAAACAATTATTTTTGAAAATAGATTTTAGATAAAAATATATTTAGAATTTTTTTTTTCCTGAATCAATATTAACTTTATATATAGTTTGTTGTTGAATATTTAATTGTTTGGTTGGATAAATATCAAGTCGAGAAGTGTGACATGAGGTCATTTTCGTTGTTTCTATTGGAGTTCTTAATTGATTTGAAGTGGAAGAAGACCCCACTACACTCCCATCGCATTTTTCATTTTGCTCAGTTAGTTCTAGCAGCAATCTAGGGTCACATCACTCACATTTGATCTTTTAATTAGGTGAAATTGGGACCAAGCTTCAAAGAAGGCAAACACCAATGTCACTATATCATATTAAACATAGAAAGCTGATTTTTATATCTAATATTACTCTCTTTTTTCACATAATCCAAAACTTCAGATATCTAATCCATTGAAGTCTTTTTTTTTTTTTAAAAAAAAAAAAACGATCTTAATATAACATGTTTTTCTAATGTATGATTTGATAAAAGTAGTTTTTATTGCAAGAACCCAAAATGAATGGAAATTATTGAAGTCATCGACAAATGAACACTAGTTGGAGGCATGGACTGTGAAAATTATCCTGGTAACATATAAGGGTGACTATATATGTTATTTTAAAATTGAGTAATGTTAGATTTCTCAAATATTTTATCCAAATTCATACCTAAATGATGTGTCATATGAGTTGTCAATATCTTATATATCATGAAATGATATGATAATTAATAAGATTTTGATAACTTACATGATACATCATTTGAACATGAATTTTAACAAAATATTTGAGAAATCTAACATTATTTTTTAAAATTATTCAAGTTAATCTAACAAAAGGTTGTGTGGTTGTACATGGAAATTTTTGTTTTGGTCTTGAAAAGTTGGTCAATTGTATAGATTGTAGGTCCATGTTGAAATTCAATTACATAATGAAAATTTGAAATTAACTTTTTAGTTGTAATAATCAACGGCCACTACATAGAAACCACCAACAAACAAACAACCCAACATGTTAAACATTTTTTCTCGAGGAAATGAAAAACATGTACAATATTTTCATATATATATATATAATCACTAAGAGATTTAAAAGATATATAAATTTTACCGATGTTATTAAGATTTAAATGGAAAATATTTGAAATTTCATCCTATTGCAAAAGGTATTGAATCATCAATAAAAAAGAAAATAAGAATTTACATTGTAAAAATTTGGGTAAATTTTGAAGAAATATGATCAAATAAAAATGATATGGCCACATACGAAAGATTCGGTATGAAAAATATATATCATAAAGACGGTGCACAATCACATACACTGAAACATCATAACTATTTGAAAGAAGTTATATCTCTTTAGAAGAGTTACTCTAAAAAAAGTTATGTCTCTTTAGGAAAATTATGTCTATACAACGAGACACAATTGCTTAACTGAAGATCTTTAAATAGACATTAGGATTCTCATCTTTTCAGCACCAAAAACAGAGAAAAAAATTAGAGAAGAGAAAGTTTTGCATGCAACCACAAACTTAACGACATTTTGCCAGTCAAATCGATCTTGTCATTCAAATCTCTTCAAAATTAAAATTAAAGAAACTTGCTCCTATATTTTGAGGGAATAAAAATTTTATGTTTGCTCGAGTTTGAATACAGTTTCTTTATATACAAGTTAAAGAAATAAAAGAGTCAAAGAAATCAAAAAGAAAAAAAACCAATCCATTTTAAAAGAAGCATAATTGATGATATAAAGTAACATGAACAATCATTGTGAGTCGATATTTTTACTTTTCAGCCACAAGAAAATAAAATAAAAATTATTCCTATTAAATCTCTTTGTTTGAAAAGCAAACAATATTCGTATTTAAAGTAACCGTGACCTCATTTCTAGAGAAAAGAACAACAATATCTACCGCTACAAAACTATCCAATAGCATATCCAATGCTTTAAATTGTAAAAAATTTATATATTAGGATGAATAAATATTGAATTAAAATAAACACCTCCAATGTTATTATTACTTGTTAATATCAAAGTGAGGTGACAATAAAAAAAAGGGCAAATTGCACAAACCTCCCCTGAGGTTTGGCAAAATTGCACAAACCTCCCCTGAGGTTTGGCAAAATTGCACAAATATTACGATATTTGGGTAACTCGCACAGACACTACCTGAGGTTTCAAAAACTCTGCACGAACCTCCCCTGTCGTCAGTCAACAACCGTTAAATCGTCATAGTTAATGGTTAAAAGTATAAAAGGACTAAAATACCCTTCAATAACATTTAAAATTAATATATTATACATTTTTTAATTAAATTTAAAAATAAAAGATAAAAAATTAAAAAAGTCAAAAAAAAAAAAAAAAAAACTGGTCTCCATGGGAGACCAGATCTGCTCTCCCAGGAGACCGACCGTCTCCATCGCTGGAGACGGCGGCGTCTCCAGCGAAGGAGACGGCCGACGCCGTCTCCAGCGATGGAGATCGTCTCCATCGCTGGAGTCATTCCAGCGATGGAGACCGATCTCCATCGTTGGATATTCCAGCGATAGAGATGGGTCTCCATCACTGGAGTACAAGCGATGGAGATCGATCTCCATCGCTGGATACTCCAGCGATGGAGAGACCGATCTCCATCGCTGGAGATTACTCCAGCGATGGAGTCCAGCGATGGAGAGACCGATCTCCATCGCTGGAGTATCCAGCGATGGAGATCGGTCTCTCCATCGCTAGAGTCTCCAGCGATGGAGATCGGTCTCTCCATCGCTAGAGTCTCCAGCGATGGAGACGTACTCCAGCGATGAAGATCGATCTCCATCGCTTGTACTCCAGCGATGGAGACCCGTCTCCATCGCTGGATATGTCTCCAGCGATGGAGACGGGAGTCTCCAGCGATGGAGATCGGTCTCCATCGCTGGAATGACTCCAGCGATGGAGATCGTCTCCAGCGATGGAGATGCCGCCGTCTCCAGCGATGGAGACGGTCGGTCTCCTGGGAGACCAAATCTGGTCTCCCATGGAGACCAGTTTTTTTTTTTTTTTTTTTTTGACTTTTTTAAATTTTTATCTTTTATTTTTAAATTTAATTAAAAAATGTATAATATATTAATTTTAAATGTTATTGAAGGGTATTTTAGTCTTTTTATACTTTTAACCATTGACTATGATGATTTAACGGTTGTTGACTGACGACAGGGGAGGTTCGTGCAGAGTTTTTGAAACCTCAGGTAGTGTCCATGCGAGTTACCCAAACATCGTAATATTTGTGCAATTTCGCCAAACCTCAGGGGAGGTTTGTGCAATTTGCCCTAAAAAAAATAAATATTATCAATATGATTATCTATTTCTGAAAAGTGTGTTAGACAACTGTGTCAGTAAGTTAATAATTGTTTAATTATAATTTTTAAATCTAATTAAAAGTTAAATAAAAAAAATATGGCAACATTAAATGAAAAATATGAAAGCATCAAATAGAAATTCATAGATGCATTATGTGGGAATACATGGAAATATTATAGAATAATTTTTTAATTTAATTATTTATCAAATAATATTTATGTTATATAGGATGTAAATTAATTTTTTTTTTTCAAATTGCAATTCATAAGAGAATTAGAGATGCTTTAATTCACTAAAGGATATGAATCTCAAAAAATGCAAAATAAAAAAAGAAAAACGTAAAAAAAAGGAAAAAAAAAACTAGCATCTCATTATCAAAGGAAAGAGCATTAACAATAATTTATAAAATCATTTAATTCATTGATTTAATGATGAAATATAAGATTATAGGTTCTAAATTAGGATTGAGCTGAGAAAAATGGTTTTACATCAGATCAGATCTACTGTCAGATATCTCAAAGTGACAGATTTGACTCACTTTTCCTATTACGGTATGGACAATTTGTTCATTTTTATATGGATAGTCTTCTCCTACCTTTTAAAAATAAAAACCTAAAGTCATATTTTAATTGATATCGATAATAACGTAACCTAATAACATAAAGTTAAAAAAGAGAAAATTACCATCGAGTTGTTACAGTATAATTGATATTTAAAAAAAATATATATAATTGGTTAAAGTTTATGTATCTCCGAATTTTGAAAAACAAATACTGAAAAGACAACTTCAGTCTGAAAACTTGCTTTCCAGACTTTAGCAGTCCAAACTTTTATATTTTAATTAAAAGTAATATTAAAAATGTCAAAACATATTGAGATTCCTTTTCACTCATTCACTAAATACATATTAAAATTCCTAATCCTGATTAAACCAATAAATTAACAGTAATATAAGAATCTAGGGTCATTCTCAAAAAACAAAAAAAAAAAAAAATCTATGACGGTAACAAACAGAGATCTCACCACCATTAAACTAAAAAAAAAACAAACCACTAAACAGACAGCCCAACTCCCTCACCGTCTCACAGACCATACATAAAATTTTAACCAAAAAAAAAAAAAAGGAAAACAAAAAAGACAGTGAAAGACAGCGTCATTTTAAGAAAAAATATCAATAACACAAATCCCCTCATGGTTTATACAATTACATAAATTCATAACTTTAAGACACAATCACACAGACAAAATTTGACATTTTGTTAGTGTTTTAGTTATATTCTGTCATTAATTATGATTAATTAACAGTTAGTTAAAAATATAAAAAAAATTAAAATAACCTTTATTCTCATATTTTTAATTTTAAATCTTAAATTTTATAAGATATTAAACTTAAAGTAGTAAATATTTTTCTTCTTTATATTTTACCTTGGAAAGTATTTTAGTTTTTTTTAATACCTGCATAAATATAGTTGCCATACCGTTATACTAGTAAAATATCAAGTGATATATATTATAAGAATTTGACTATTTTATTGGTTGAATAAAATTACTTATCAATAATAGCCTTAGATATTCTAAAATAATTACCCATACAACTAATACAAAAGTTGTCATCGATAAATAATTTTATTCAACTAATAAGGTAGTCAAATCTTATAAGAATTATAACATAGACTCATATATTTATATAGTGAGTAATGCTACACTTTCTAAAAATTTATCTAAAAAATTTATCCAAATGATATAATAAATTGATTTGTAGTCATCATATTAATTCTGGAATGATATATTGATAATTTGGTAATTACACATAAACTTTTACATCATTTAGATAATGAATTTGAGTAGTTTTTTTTGGGTGATGTAACATTGCTTATTTAGATAATGAATAATATTACACTTTCTAAAAATTTATCCAAATGACATAAAAAATTGATTTATAGTTATTACATTAATTTTGAAACGATGTATTAATGATGCGGTGATTAATCATTTGGTCTTACACAAATTTTTAGATAATATAGTATTATTTTTATGTAATTATATAAGAGCAGAAGGGTATTTGCACAAGTTACCATTAAAACTTTTTGGTCCGGCACCTACCTCGTCACTGTTCACTGTTCCTCGTCGGCGAAACAATATTCATTTTAAAAACCCATTTTTTTTTTTAAAAGAAAAAATCATTTTCATTTCCAATAATTTTGAATAAAATATTCCAAAAAAAAAAAAAAAGCGAAAATGAACGAAACCTCTTCACTCTTCGCTCAAAACGTGGCGCCTCCGTCACTGTCGATCTTCTTACACGTATAAACACACACACACACACATATATATATAAACACACACACACACATATATATATTTATATGTACACACGCACATAGATACACACACTCCCTCACCCTCTCTCTCTTTGTGTGCATATATAGAGAGGGCTCTTCCTTTTCGTTGTATTCTTCTGTGTTTGTTTTGGTTTATTCTCAGTCTTCTTGATTTCCAGCTCAGCAATAGTTGTTTCCCTGCCCATCAAATCGTAGGGTCTCATTTGCCATCTCTGTGTCGGTTTTTTATTAAATCATATTTTTATTACATTACTTGTGTTTCTGTTTTTGAGAGTGTTATGTCAGTGGATGTTTGTTTGTTCAACAATGGTTCACTATTTATTTATATTAATATGATTTGTCATTCGTTTTCATGTCAGGACCTTTTGACAGCTAGATCCAATTGAACCTTGTAAAGATTTGCTGGTGTTTTGTGTTTTTGGGTTGTTTCAAATATTGAACTCTGATTAATTGTCCTTGATTTTTACCAATTTCATGTTTAATGAGGTGGATTGGAACATTGAAATTATTTTTTTTGGTTTTGTGTTTTTTGTTTTTTTTTTTTTTTGTTTTAATTTGTGCAAAGTTGTTCATGTCTTGTTTTAGATTTTGAATGTTTTTATATTTTTGTGTTGCGTTTGGTTGTCTAAGTTTTTTGCACGTTTCGTTGTTGTTGTTGAGTTAGATTATGTAGATGAACCTTTGTAGTTGCAAGTGAATGCCCGGAAATGCTTATGCTTTTTGGGTAAAATTTGGCTTTCTGGGATTGAAAAGATTAGATTTTGGTGTGGTTGACTGTGTGTGTTTTGTTGATTTTTTGCCTAGAAGTATAAAATGGTTTTTCCGGGTGGTTGAGGGGGGCGAAAGGAAGAGTCTAAGATGATCGCGAATTAGTTGTTTAGCTGGTTGTATAAGCTAAGAATTTCGTTTGGTTGTTTTCGTGGTTTTTATATGTGAAGATTGTTTTTCTTATATATTTGATCTCTTTCAGTTGGTAAAAGATTGTTTGGGATTAGTTCTGATGAAGTTTGTATGGTTTCCTGCAGCTTTGTCATGGGAGTGTGATATAGAGGCCTTCGTCGTTCGTCTATGAGGTCCATTAAATCATGGAAATTTCTGAAAAGGAGTTCTTTCTCTGATGGGGTATGGTGATGGGGTCTAGGGGTTTTTGTCGTTTGGAAGAGGTTTTGAGGGACGTCTTTTGTTGAGAGGTGTGGTTATTTATTATTTTGAAGTTCCTGAATGGAGTGTTGTTGTGCAGGTGAAATTTGGACCCAAGATGAAGCTGAAGCAGCTGCAGTTTATGGTGCTTATATGTACAGTAATGTTGTTCATTGTTTATAGGACCACATATTATCAGTATAAACAAACAGAGGTACAACGTCTCATCACTTATTTGATATTATATAATTTCATCAACTATTTGCTGGTGGTTCTCGAGTTGTAGATTTGAGGACCTTGGATACTTTTCCACCTAGGCAGAATGGAATTACTGATGACTGATGATATTCGATTAGGTGAACGGTATAATTTTCTGAAATGGTATAGAATTGGAAAGACGTCAATGAAGTGAACCCTTATGATTATTCTTTTGGGGTTTAGTATTGATCAATATGTATGATGGACCTGGTATCAGTAGTCCTGTAAACCATCACTCAGTAGTTCCTGTCACTGGCTACTCTTAGAACTTCTGAACAATATGTTTCTGATATTTGAGATTGGTTCAGCTCTTTGTATGCAATGATGATACTTTTTCTGTTGGCGCTGAGTCCACTTATTCATCTTTCTTCCTCCCGTTATCAGATGGAAGCAAAATTAAATCCCTTTGATATAGTAAAGGTAATATTTTGGTACTTGCACATAACTTTCCAAAATCATGTTCCTGTTTTTCTCTTGGTCTAATTTATGAATTCTGGAATTAACAACATTTTGTTGTTTTTGTGAATGCATCCGATCTTGATGTACATTTTTTTTTTTTTAATTATTTGGCTTATTTATTTTTATTCCTTATTCTTTGTGAGGAATTGAATGATTTAATTTTGATCTGCATTGTTGTGTTTCTAATGTTTTCCTAAAGTACTTCTCATACTTTAATTTAGGACCCGAGATTCTCTTTTGGCAAGTTAAAACATTTGCCTCGTGGTATCGTACAACCTAGATCAGATTTGGAGTTAAAGCCTCTATGGTCAAGCAGTAGCTCCAGGTCGAAGGTTAGCTTTTTATCCCATTATGCTTTAGCAATTAGCATCAATATAGACTTCTTTGTGAATATTGGTTAATGAGTCTAACAGCATTCATTCATTCTGTTGGATTTATGTATTCATTCAAAATTATTACTAAATTTATTATTAGCTTGTGACATGTGCTGACTTTCAAATCACAGGTTAATGTTACCACCAGACATAATTTGTTAGCTGTTGCAGTTGGTATTAAGCTAAAGGACAACGTTGATACTATTGTGCAAAAGGTAGGGCATTATGTGCTTTGGATGTTAAGCACTGCTTGGACATCAACAATCTTTGTCTAATTTCTTTGAATTCAGTTTCTTGCAGAGAACTTCACAGTTATTTTATTTCATTATGATGGCAATGTGGATGGGTGGCAAGATCTTGAGTGGAGTAACAAGGCTGTACACATAGTTGCTCAGAACCAAACAAAGTGGTAAAGATTGACTGTTTCTAAAAGGGTTTTCTAATATCATATGTAATTTATGTTGCTGAGCATGGGTGATGGATATCGTTTTTGTGTTTTTATCACCTTTCTAGTGAGGTAGAATCTGTGGACTTAAGCTCTATGAAAGCTTTAGGATATATAAGCAACATAAAAGTGTGTGGTTTCTTACCCTTAATTCCTTAGGGTTGGATTGCTTAGAGAAACTATAAGCCCCACCACTTTCTGACATATTTGTGATCCAAGTAGTTTGTACAGCTATGGAATCAGTTATGTAGTGTAAGTGACCTGGATCATTATATGAATGATTTCCATAATAAGGTTCATATTCTGTCCATGTGGTCATAGAATTTGGCTGCTTCTTCAGTTGCCACTGCTCAAAGTCATACCTCTTTGGAGATGGTGTCTCAAGTCCGTCTAACGTTTTACACTGACAGCAGTGCTGATCCTTTATTTATTTATTTTAATTTCTGCCTGTCCTTTTGTGTTTTTTCAGGTGGTTTGCAAAACGCTTTCTGCATCCAGATGTGGTGTCACCATATGACTACATATTTCTATGGGACGAAGATTTGGGAGTGGAAAATTTTGATCCAGGAAGGTATTGTCAATTGGTTCTCGGGACATTTTTTGCTAGCGGTATTACTTTGTTAAATGACTCAATGCACTTGCTGAGATTAGGACTACAATTATCAGAGTGGAGAACAATCTTACATCCTATCAGGACAGTGAAAGAGAGTTCAATTTGTTTTAGAGGGTTTTAGTTAATATTTTGTTTACTGACAAGTTTTTCTTCCCTATCTAGAAAACAATTTGATTAACTAACGGCACTTATCTGTCCCAGATACCTACGTATCGGTAAATCAGAAGGATTTGAGATATCTCAGCCAGCTTTGGATCCAAATTCAACAGATATACATCATAAGTTTACTATTCGTTCGAGAACAAAAAAATTTCACAGGTCAATATGGTGACACCTTGAGGTACCATTCAGATTCTTTATTTTAGAATTTCATTGCTGACATGAAAGGTGTTGTTCAAATGCAGAAGAGTCTATACCACAGAGGCAGTCACAAGTGTACAAATGTTAGTGAGGGACCACCATGCACTGGGTACGTTATTACCCTGACACACAAGGGATGCCTTTTATCTTTTAAATTTCTTTGTCCAATTTTGGTGGAGTCATCATTTCAGAAACTACCATTTAAGTTGAAGTCTCTGAGAGACAACTTCTTTTTTTCTTGTTTTCTTCTGGTCCTCTTCTCCTATTCTTCCCTGCCATGTTTGGAGTTCGCCATTGTCTTTCAAGGTGTTTGAGCATTGTTTTCTTCTTTTATGCCACACCCCAAATGAACATCATGGATCATACACATAATATAGAGTTTGCTGTCATGTCTTAAGGTGTTTGAGCATAGTTTCTTCTTTTATGCCACGCTTCAGCATCCTACATTCATATTATAGAATGATATCTGGTTCATAAAGTATACATGTTTAAAGATGATATAATGATGAGAAGTATCTTATTTATTGGTATTTTCATTTTTAGATTTGTGGAAGGAATGGCTCCGGTTTTTTCAAGATCTGCTTGGAATTGTGCTTGGCATCTTATACAGGTAATTATAAATTTTTTTTCCCTATATAAAAGATGATATAACATGAGTAAACATCACTGAGCAGTTCTTGAAAGAAGTACAATTTCTCTGTAACTTATTTTATGAAGATATTCCTCTCCTACTCTCTTTTATATGCTTTACCTGCTTTCTGCAGCAAGCATCAATATTCTTCAAGCACCATTCTTTTTTTATTTTGACAAGATTTTTGAAATTGTCTCTAATTTTGTCCAGAATGATCTTGTACATGGATGGGGAATGGATATGAAACTTGGATATTGTGCACAGGTAAGACTTCCTTGGATATGTTTTGCACTAGGTGTAAACCAGTTTACTTCTCTTCTAACTTATGTGAATGTATAGCATTGTAAGGTGTCCTGAATTAGTATGCATGCTTTGGTAGTTGTTGCTGATATCTGTTATTTCTGCTCTCTCTGTTTTTTTTCCTAATGTGCTCTCTTTTCTTTGGTCCTGCATGTAAACTTAACTTAGAAATGCATCAAATTTTTCATTTGTTATCAGAAAGTAGTTACTAGAAAGATAAAAAAAAGAAAAAGTAAAATCTAATAAAGGAAAAACACAGTAATGAAAGGATTCATTTCTTCGAAGAGTTTTTTTTCATTTTTTTTTAAAATGAAATACATATTGGCAATCTGCATCACCAACACCAACTGACCCTCAAGGTCTTGACACATAGCTTTTGGCACCCTGAAGATTTTGGTAATGAATCATGATGCCTTTACATTTGTACTGTTTGTCGTCACAGTCAGCAGTATCTTTGTTTCGCCCCTCTTTAACTATTACTCACGATTTTCTCCACCTGAGTCCCTGTTATGAAGTCCACCTGAGAAAGCTACTTATGAATGCTGACATCTATTAATACACTTCCAATTCTGTTTGAGATTCTTTTAGTTTGGCTCAGGGTAGATCTGTTCATCATGAAGCTAACACAATTGTAGACCTGTTCATCATGACGTTTTGTGCTGAATTTCTTTCTTTTCAAGAGATTATTTTATATGCTTTGTAACACACAACACTGCTTTGTACTCTACATGGTTAACATTGGCATGATACAGGGTGACCGCACAAAGAATGTAGGAGTCATTGATAGTGAGTATGTCGTTCATCAGGGCATCCAAACTCTGGGTGGAGGGCCACCTACAAGAAAGGTTATTTACTTGTCTTTATACCTCTTCTTTTGCTCTGATACTTTTGTTTTTCTCCTCCCTCATCTTGCATTTTGGTTGTCTGTTTTTCACATTTGTTCGCAATAAAATGTATGTTAGTGAGGGGCTCCTAATAGTGAGAAACTGTTCTGTTTTCTCGAGCTGGTTTCTGAAGTTCAGTCTGATATGATACTTGCTGACCTATCTCACATTTTGTTTGAACAAATTGTTACCTGAGATCCTTATTTTGGTTAAATAGTTAATTTTGCTACGTTACCCTAAATATCAACTGAGTTGCCCCAATAGATAAAGGGTGTCCTGGTGGGGAGAGTTTTTCCCTGCTCGGACTGGCCTTATATTTTCCTAATTTTGTCATGCCCATCTACGTCCAATAGTTGAAAAGTTATAGTAGTAACTCATGATTTTCAATTTTTCATGTTATGTAAATTGTTTTTATACTCATTGTTTTGAAAAATGTGCACTATAACACTATTTCTCACTCCTTACAGGCTAACAGCTCGTGCAGATTCGAGTAAGGTAAAACTTATACAGCAGATGATTTGGTTTAATTTTTTTGTCCCAGTAATTACTTGGTTTATTTTTTGTCCCAATATTCAGAAACGTGCTGCACCTGATCTACGAGCTGAGGTAAGAAATCCGATTTGGTATTCTACTACTGTGAACTTCATATTCTTCGCTGTGTATTGACTACAGATTGCCTGCGATGTAAGATAATCACATAGAAATTCACCTGACCTGTCCAATCTACGATTTACTAGCAGGATGGCTACCAAAATAAGCAAGATGGTAGCATATACCTTGTTCAAGAACATGTATATGCACCATATAAGTTAATATTATTTCTAACTTAAAAGTGATTGGATAGTATTTGGTACTTGATTTGTGTATTATTTAAGACTATCAATGCATTCCCTTTTGATTTATGTAATTAAGTGAACACTTCCTTTTCAATTTATATGATCAAGACACTTAACCATTTTCGTAAATCATACTTTACGCTGTATAGATTCGGAGGCAGTCAACATGGGAGCTTAACATGTTCAAAAAACGCTGGAATAGAGCCATTGAAGAGGACAAGTCCGGGTTGATCCATTTAGAAGAAATAGAAGATACAGAAACGGAAGACACAGCGATCGATGAGTCTTTAAATTTTGACCTAACCAAGAGCTGCTTCAAAATGTTAATTCGGTTAGTTTGGATTCGTCCGTACACACAGAGACTCGTTCATCATACTTGTAATTTATAGTTGTGTATGCCTATAATTATTTCATTGTTTGATCATCATTTTTCTTTTTATGTGATTCTTAGCTCTAGCAGTTTTGTTTTGTGTCCTTTTGTTTATTCTTTGCTTCATTTGTCATACAATTACCTCTTTTTTGTAGACTTGCCAAGTTACATCAGGGTAGAGATTAAGTGATCATTTGATCACCACAGTTCTAAAGATATATATGGTTTACCACAACAATCATTCACAAGTGAAGATCTCATTTTGTGATATTTCCTACTCGACAATACCACATTTTAGATTTTTCTTGTCCTTCTCTTATAGTTATTTGTTCATTTTATCACAGATTTGAAGCAAAAACACCAAGGTTTCTAATGTTCCATATTGAGTTTGGTCGGTATTATTGGTTTGGAAATTCATTATAAATCCTCCTGAGGCTCTTAAAAATGTACGGAGTTATATACAAATTTTGTGTAGTTGGAGGTGATTACTAATCAGCATATCTAATTCAGTGACTCACAAAAATAAAAATTTGAAAAAAAAAAAAATAGGGTTCCAAAGAAAATAGTTTACTTTCATGATCACCTCAATTTATATGGAGGGGTACAGGGAAAAACAATCTCGAAGTAGGTGAAGATCATTTCAGTTCTGTTATAATAATTTCATTGTTAGTGTTTAAAGGACTAAATTGTTTTTTGAAAAAAGAAAAAACTAACTTTATCTTCTAGTTCATTTTCAGTCATCTTCTTCGACTAGCGTCTTGTATATCTCTCTTTTTTCTGTTTAGCATCTCATATATTTTTCTTTCTTTTCTCTTTTTTCTAGTTGAATAAGTAGACTTATAGATTTGTAGGTTGGTTGCTATGATTCATGAGTGTACATTGTCTTGACTCACAACGACAAGAAGAATCTAACGTCGTTGTAGGGTGCTTTGGTAAAGTTTTTGTGAATGAAGATTACGGCAGGTGAGAAAGGAGAGAAAATGGCAATTTTGACCAGCATCTTGTATATTGGGATACAAGTGATGTCGTTATTGAAATGGGACATAATGTCTATTGTCCCTCTATTTTGTCCATTTTCTAACATTTTCATTTGTGTATACAAATCAGAGTAGCTAAATCTAATTATCACATGGTTTCCGATTGTTTAAGCTTCATAACTTCGAATTCTTGGGCTAATTTTTTTGTTGAGTCAAATGGTGATGAGGTGACAATAAAATTACCAAAAAGGATTTGACTAGTTATGGAATAATAATTAGTTTTCTTGGAGGGATTGGGATGATAGAAGCAAAAGGAAAAAGAATGAAAGGGTCCATCAGTCATATAATCATTTATTATTTTGAAAAAGAAAATTAGTGATAACTTTATCTCTTAAAATCAACTTTATCTTTTTGGACACAAGCAAAGCATTATGCAAGCAGGGACTTCAAAAGCTTCAAAAGCATGAAAGCTTTCAAGCATGCATAACATGATTGACATTAATGATACACATACTAAAAATTAGTTAAAAAATTAAAAAATATATATAATAATTTAAATATTTTTATTGTATAAATCATAAAATATTATGATAACTAATATAATAAAATAAATTATTTATTTCACAATTTAGATGACGTTTTGGTCTTATGTAGCATTATAATATTTGATGTTACATTGGAATAAATTTAGAAAAAAATATGACGAATCACATTTAAAATGAATATTTATAAGTAAACGGTCTTTCCTTCAAATATTTTTAAACTTTGATTTAGTTAACCCAAGATGGACTATTCAATATCAATGTTTCCATTCAACCTTCCAATATTCTGAAAACTGAATTTTGTGTTCCTTCAACCAATAAAAGATTCAGCTTCGATTTTAAATTTTGTAAGAAGTAGAGTCAACATTGTGGAGGCCACATCATGCGAGGTACGCGTGGAATGAGAAAATTATGACTAGTAACACAATAAGTTTTAACAATAGAATATTAAGACCACTTCAGAAACATTAAACCATTGTCTGAATTTTGTCTCCGATTACCCCGAAGACATTTCACACACGCAACAGAACACAACACACTTGTTGACAATCATGTTCTTCCAAAATCTCCGGCATATATATATATATATATGTGTGTGTGTGTGTGTGTGTTAGATGGGATATACTTTGATGATGACTTATTTTCACTTCGTCCATGTTGTATAAATTAAAAATTTTATGTTAAAATAATGATACTAACCCATTTTCATTCTTCCAAAATAAACTAAAATTTGTACATCCTCTTTTAGTTTAGTGAACGTCACAAAATATATTATTATTATTATTATTTGTATTGCACTTATATTCATTAACAACCACCCAAATTTGAGAACATAGAGATTACAAACACTAAACACCTTACCAAGATAGGGAATAGAGGGAATACAACCATATACAATCGGTTCAAATTCTCAAGAGAGGAGAAACTAGGACGATCAAATGGAATGTCAAACGATTCCCAAAACATACAAATGGCTTGACACATTTGAAATCCAACCAACTCATACAAAACCTTAAAAACACAAGTTAACCTACATAAAGCATTAAAACACAAATTTACATATCAATAGCAACACAAAATGAATCTATAGAAATCAGCCTCTTCGAACCAAAGATGACATCAACTACAAAATGACTACTTGGAACTGGAAACGACAAACTAGAAGAGTGCTTTTCCATATAGCAATCAGATCTCCTACTACTAATGAAAGTTACTATTTATAGGTTTTGAGAGAGCCACCGTAAAAAAGTCTTTGAGATCTTTGATCACACTGTCATAACCTTTATAAGTCGTTCCAAAATTCACCACTACATGTGACAACAAAAGAAGCTTGAGACTGCTAATTTTCACTCAAAACCTAGATCATCAAAAACCAATCGTACTAATCATGTCGGGTTTTAAGAGATGGATCCAAATATCATTTGGATCTGGATCTAATTTATCCAAATAGCATTTGGATTTGGATCTAACTCTTAAAACCCCAAACCTATTAGAAGAAGTTGAGAAGAGGAAGACAAGGAGAAGAAAACATCTAGGTTCTTTGCTGAAGACCTAATCTACTTGTCAAACTCTACTTTTACAGAGTTTCTCTCTTTAAAGTTATCTATTGAAAGAAGATTCGAGAAGACTGATTATATTATTATTTCGTTTTAATTTATCGAACCTTAAGTCACTTTCAAAAATAAGAAAAAAAATAAACTCTATCACATTTATTATTTTCTAGAAAAGAACTTGCCTCATCAACCACATTGCATGTTAAATTAACACAACAATTTTAAGAAATGACAAGAAGATGCGGTCGATTCCAATAATATACTTTCCCAAACATAAATCTAATAGGTGATGAGTTAACAAAAGTTCATAATAACAAGTTTTATGATGACAAATTCACAACCACAACAACATTGTAATAACAGAAAACTTTAGTTTAAAAATTTTGTTCTTTTTCACCCAAAATTCAAACCATTGTCTCCATCACAATCTTCCTAGCAAACTTTCACCGCAAAGTTTTTGTTTCCATTTACTTTTTTTTTTTTTTTTTAAATCACAGTCAATTACCAATATACCCTTTGCCGGTGTTCCTCATAAGACAACGATATAGCGGTATTTTCAATCTTCACAAAACAAATAAAAATAAAAGGTCGTCGAAGTTTGCTGCCTACACACAACTATCCAGCCCCTCTCTCTCTCTCTCTCTCTCTGTCTCCAACTGGTTTTCTTTCTCTTCAATTCTCTCAAGTCTCAAAGAACCAAAAATAATAATAATAATAATAAAAATAAAAAGGTAAGCAATTCTAATTACTTCTTCTACAAGTTTTCTCTCTACATATTTTTTCTTAAAAATTATTAAATGAAAAACTGAGACTTGGAGTTGTTTGTGTTGTTGTGTTCGGTGAAAGAGAAAGAGAAAAAGCCAACTGTTTGCGATGGCCGGCCGTTATGACAGCAACCCTTTTGACGAGGAAGAAGTGAATCCATTCTCTGTAAGTAGTTTCTATTTATGTTTGTTTTGGTTGACTTTCAAGTTGTTGATGTTGTTGGTTGATCAAGTTTCGATTTTTACGGTTTGTTTGTAGTTTCCTAGCTAAGTGAAGTGGTTTGCTTTGTGTTTGATTGGTAGATCCGGTTTGTTTTTGTTGAGTCAATCACTAGTTGAGAAGAGTAGCTTAATTGGATCTGTTGATTTGGTTGGGAGATTAAGTGGTTGGTCTGGTTTGTGGAGTCAATCACTTGTTGGAAGCTGGTTTTGATGCGGTTTTTTGATTGTTTTGAATTGGGTTTTTGATGGGGAGTTGAAAGAAGTTTGTTTTAGAAGGAAAGGGAGGTGCTTTTTATTTTTATTTTTTTCTTTTTAGATTTTGGTAGGTGGGTTTGTGGGTTTACTTGTGGCGGTCTTGGATTTATGATATTTGGTGCTTCTGGGCTTTTGTTTTTGTGAATTGTGTTACAATTTGGACTTGTAAATTTTGAAGCTTTTGTCGCTGTGGTGATTGAAAGGTCTTTCTAATGATTTTTTTTATGGATGTTGAAGTGCATGTGGTGTAACACATTAGTTTGTTAACGATAGAGAGAGAACTGGCTCATGTGTTTATGGGTATATGAAGTAAGTGTTTGTAGAGTTCAATTGGGGGGGGAAGATTATGCAACTAGGTTTACTTGTTGCAGCAAACAAATGTGTAATGTGGTGTTTTGAGAATATTAGTGTGATTGGACATGCAGAGGCATGAGTATATTAGTTCTTAATGATGCTTTTTTCTGGTGTTGTCAGTGTTAAATGATATTGATGTTTCTAACAAATCACTAAAATGTTACTTTGCTCAATTTACATTTTACTACCAGGATCCAGCTGTTAGGAAAGCATCACGCCAGCCAAAATTCGGTGGAGGTGCATTTTATACTACCGTAAGCAAACCTTTTCCTATATATTGTCATGGATTTTCTCCTGAATGATGCGCTATATCTTATTAATTCTTGCTTCTTTAATTTTTCTTTTGGGTTGAGGGGGAGTGGTTGGGGCAGTCTGATTTTTTTTTTTTTTTTTCTCTTTTGGAGATTAAATATGAATAGGATAAAATGTTCTGTGACACGTCGTAGTTTTGCTAAATTTCCAGACTTCTGGAAGTGTTCCACCTGCAACAAATTCAAGGCTTTCTCCTCTTCCTCCTGAACCAGCTGGCTTCAGTTATGATCGTGATGCACCGATTGACATTCCTCTTGATACAGCTACGGTGGGATTGATTTTTTGAGGCTTACTTCTTGTTTACCATTTTCCCTCTACCATCAAGTGTGACCTAAAATTTTCTAATTATAGTCTATTCTGAGATGTAGGATTTGAAGAAGAAAGAGAGGGAGCTTCAAGCTAAGGAGGCTGAATTAAAAAGAAGGGAGCAGGTCTGTGTTTGTTTACTGATTGAATGATTAAATATTGAATTTGGCCACCCATGAGTGGTTAGTAAGAATGGTTAGGCCTTGGGGTTTACTCCCTCAAGGTCTAAGGTTCAAACCTTCGTGGACATCTACATGGCCAAAGGCTATAATTTACTGCTTTCCAAAGATCGTAGGGTTTAGCGGGGGCTCCAGTTTCGAATTCGAATTCGCTAAGCAATTTCGGGGGATTTCTGGATTATAAAAAAAATATATATATATAT
Organism: Nephelium lappaceum; assembly: GCA_021234005.1. NCBI lineage: Eukaryota > Viridiplantae > Streptophyta > Magnoliopsida > Sapindales > Sapindaceae > Nephelium > Nephelium lappaceum. Next base: position 15,575,162 of record CM038010.1, read on the forward strand.
ATATATATTGAATTTGGCCTCTTTGCTAGAGTCACCGACTTTTAATGGGTGTAATTTTTATTTCAATCTGGCTCTGGGCTTGTTAAGTAATATTGTATGGTGGTGTTGGGTGAAGCCTCTGATTACTGAGCAGAAAAGAGGCTGTGGAAAGCCCCTAACTTTTTTTTTTTTTTTTTTTAAATACTTAAGTTGTGTATTTTTCCTTTTATGTATTCAGAAGACCATGATTGCATAATCAATTGAATAGAGCCACTTTCCTCAAATTTATTTTATTGGAAAAAATCTGAAAAACTCTTTAAAATGGAAAATAATATCACTGAACCCTATTTTTGAATATAAAAAAAGGATGGTTTCACATTAGTTTCATTTTTAAGGAGTATTTTGATAATACCCGTTATTTTATTTAGAAAAAAGAAAGAATTTTCTGTGAGCATTGAGAACACCCATAATTGACTAAAATTCTGTACGCTATAGCCTTAACTTTAATCTTGACTAAATGAGGCTGACTATGTGAATCATTTTGCACCACTTTGTTGTATCTGAAATAACATCCTTCAGAAGGTTTCAGTCCATGTTGCAACTTTTAACATTGCTGGCCATGTGTTTTCATGCCTTCTCTAAATGACATTTTGCTATTCTACCCAAAAAATGGTTGTCAAACAAGGTTGTGTAACAGTGTCAATAAATTGATTTTGTGTTTCTTCAAGTGAAGCATTCTGGATAGATTGCATTAATTGAAAAAATTCGTTTCAGAAATTATGTAGAAATTGTGGACTACATCACTACAATTTTTTCTTGTATAGAACTATAATCTTGAATTCCTCCACTCATGATTATTTTTTATCTGTTATTGTATGTTGGTAGTTGTGTGGTTTTTTGTTCTCTTTAGTGATTTTGTACTCCGGATAAATAGTGAATCCCATGAATTTTGCTTATTTGATTTTCTTTTTTCTTTTACAGGAAGTAAAGCGGAGAGAAGAGGCTGCAGCACGAGGTAATTTGATTTCGATTGCTTTGGGAATTGGATTGGTTATTTTCCCCTGTACTGAGATATGAATCTCTTTTGGTTCTCTGGTGACACAATTGAAAGTTATTGCGACTGATTAAAACACTAACTCATATATGAAAGACTATTAATGTTGTTATTTATTTATTTTTTTTATTTTGCTTGCTATGGTAGTTTTTCTATTGCATCTCCTTTCTTTAGAGTAAGTTATATAATGCTTTCAATTTGTGTTTTTAGATGTGCCAAATGCTCAAGACATTTTGTGTTTGGGTTACTTATTATTGTTTTAGTTTTTTTACCATGTATCATCGGTTCTAATTATTCCTTCTGTTTTGCAGCTGGAGTTGTTCTTGAGGAGAAAAATTGGCCTCCATTTTTTCCAATTATTCACCATGATATTGGAAATGAAATACCAATTCATTTACAGAGGTTGCAATATGTTGCATTTGCAACATTTTTAGGTATGTGATTCTTTTGCTTGCATGAGTCTATGCACATGTGCGCGTGCACACACACACACCCCTTCTCTTATAAGGTAGCACTTTCCATTAAAAAATTGAGCTTTATAAATTTTTACTGGTACAAATTATTGAAAGTCAAAACACAAGAAAAAACAGAGGTTTTTATTTTTTAGTAATTTGTATTGGTATACAAATTCAAGAAACTTAAATTTCTGGGCAAGTTGCTACCTTGTCTGAGTATACATATATATAAAATTTTTTAGCTGTGGTTAACCTACATCTGGTATTATCAAAACTTTTTTCTAGTAGTGAACTTCAAGTGTTTGGAGTTATTGGTGAACTTGAACTCCAAATGCGGAAGTTTACTAAAAGTTTGTCTGTTCCTGAAACTTACTATATAAGGGTGTGTGTATTTATTTTTCAGAAGTACTGTTAAGGATAAAATTGTTGTCATAATCATCATGATCTTGATGATTGCTTATTAGTCATATAGCAGAGGTCTTATAAACTTAAACTATTATACATGCATCTGCCGAGGTGGTTTTTGGAACAAGAACTTGCTGCAAGGGTTTATGGAAGGTGTATAATTAGTAATGAATAATGATTTTTTGCAGGTTTGTGTCTCTGTCTTTTCTGGAATATCATAGCTGTTACTACAGCATGGATCAAAGGCGAAGGTTAGTCTAGCGATCAACCTTTTATGTTTTTCAATTTTAAAAGGTTTTCCCTATAGATCTGATGTCTTGGATCTGCTTACCCTGATATTTCCCCATTCTTTGTTGTAGGGGTAAGAATCTGGTTTCTTGCCATTATTTACTTCATAGCAGGGGTTCCTGGAGCCTATGTGCTGTGGTACCGTCCACTGTATCGTGCATTTAGGTACCTATTTTTCTGCTTCTTCTACTCGGATGTTCGTTTAACTCTGCTGTCTTAAACTTGGGGATCATGTGGGAATTGTATACTGTGAGCTTAGTTGGATTTGTGGGGTTGACAACCATCCATTATATTGTCTAATGTTATGTGGCCACAATCTTTTGCCTATTCAGCAGTATGTGGAAAAAATTTAACTGAAATGACAATAATCAAACCATGTGTCTTGTTTACAATCTACTTATTTGAAATGAATGGAAATACCACTTGTGTGCACATCCATTCACTCGAAGGCTCTAGAGAGTGCAGTATTTGATTAATTGAAAATTAGCATGGTGTTATTACCCTCTCTTATGGGCATTATAATCACATTGTGTATCTTCTTGCAGGACTGAAAGTGCATTGAAGTTTGGATGGTTTTTCCTGTTCTACTTGGTAATCTCTGTTTTAATTCTAACATGGATCATGTCTCACACCGCCATGTGGAAAATGCCTAATTTTTGTTTTTTCACCCTGTTACAGATCCACATACTCTTTTGCGTATTTGCTGCAGTTGCTCCTCCTGTAATTTTCAGAGGAAAATCTCTGACGTAAGTTCCTTAAAATTCCAACCGCTTTTCGTGCCAAAGTTGTTTGTAATACTAATATGTCTTGGCAATTATTGGCTAGTTTTACTTGCCCCATCGATTTTCTAAAGTAGATATCAATCACATACTGTATAGGTCCAACCAATAAAAGGACTCTCGTTTTACTCTTTGGTTCTTATATATATTAAGTATAAGGAACTGAGTTGGTTGTCATTGATGGAGGCATGCAGTTCAACTGTACTGCCAAAGTGATAAATGCCAAAATTTGCATAGTGTCCTTAACGTAAAGGAAGTTCTTTTCTATATCCTGCTATTGATGTTCTGTCATGGACTCTTGGAACAGGGGGATTTTGCCAGCTATTGATGTTATAGGTGGCAATGTTCTGGTTGGGGTAAGAATGCTTCCTACTTTTATATTCACCGTTTGATTCGTGTCTTCTCACGGCACTGTCATCCTTTGCATAAATGTTATAGCATGTGGTTCTGAACACAATAATGTACATACTATTGCTTGTATTGCTGAAGATTTGAATATTAATTGTAATTTGTTGTTGATATAGATATTCTACTTCGTTGGATTTGGATTGTTCTGTCTTGAATCGGTGGTCAGCATCTGGGTTATTCAGGTCTGCTTTGTACCGCAATCCCAGCAAAGCCAAATTCTTCCAGAACTCCTACCTTTCTGCATTCTTTTTTTTTTTTTTCTAACATCAAGAACTCGTTTTCATTTGCAGCAAGTATACATGTACTTCCGAGGAAGTGGTAAGGCTGCAGAGATGAAGCGAGAGGCTGCACGAGGAGCCATGAGGGCAGCTCTATAATTCCACTCCAGAAGAAAGATACCTACCGCGATAACCTCCTGTATGGATTTAGGTTGTATATGCCCGTAGCCGTGGAAAGCTTGATGAAAATATTTTGATAGTTTGAGGCTGGCTTTTGTTACACACCTGATCTGTAATTTGGTTTTTTCGAGTGCTACATTTTGTATATGTTTTTGCTTACTGGAGACTTGTTAGACTACAGGTTTGTTGAATTGACACTTACTACAGTTCATTTTTATATATGAATTGATCCTATGTAGAGCTTTTAATTCATGATAGTTTTTTGTTCCTCATTATTCATAATCTGGTCTACAAAGCCTACAAGTAGCTTTCAGCTAAATTCACCTGGATGTGTTTTTCGGTCTCTCAAATAAAAAATCAAACTCTGTTATCAAATTAATTGGGATGGCCCCATGAAATCTTTTCCTCGATTGAGATGATAGAACCCCAACTCTCTCTACATTAATTTGTAAATCAAAAACAAAAAAATTCTTCATGTACCATGTGTTAAGCAAAATTTAAAATTACAAGAAAGAAGTTTGTTTAATCCATATTTTGATGAAGGTTAGATAAAATTTGGTCGAACATATTCAAAGTTACTAATAAAAAAAATCAAAATATCTATCTTAAACAGTTCGAAACTGTTCCATGTTCCATCACACATCATCTTATGACCATGTGCTTTCACTATTGTGATCAGGACTCAGAATCTAAAGTGATCTCATTTCCATTTCTCATCACGCGAAAAAAGGTCAGTTAGAATCATAAAAAGCAACATTCCGCAACCATGCATTTTGGATTTTAGAAACAACTGAGTATGGTCCAGATGATATGGATTTTATGGAGACCCCATTTGGCAACTCTCCACTTCACCATTTCAAAACACCAAACCAAATCTACAAGGAGATAAATAAACTCACTCATTTTTATTCGTCTATAATATATATATAAAGCTCCATGATCCATCCAAAAGGCCATAAAAATAAAACAAAAATATCAGTCATAACCCATAATACAACTCTTAAAAACTATAGCGTATATATATATAAATATTATATAACTGCATTACATGCATTAATATATATATATATAATACTAAGTATTAGCTAGTGACCATAGAAGCTACTCTTGCACTCTCTAACAATAAGCTATGCATTTCTTCTTACAATCCATGGTGCACCCTCCACCGCCGCCACCGCCGCCGTAGCCCTTCCCGGACCGGCTGTAGGAGGTGAAACACTTGGCTGGACACGTCAGCTTCTTCATGTAACATGGACCCTTCTGTTTACACACCACACTAGGCCTTATAATACCACCTCTTGAGTACCCTCCATTCGGACCTCCAAATCCGGCTCCATACCCGCCTCCCACGATACCCTTCCCTATTCCGTTACCCAACCCGGGTACGTCGAAACCGGATCCGGGACCGAAGAACCCGCCCATGCCAGCATCACTGCCGCCACCGTCTTTGTCGCTCTGGTTGGTGGGTGGCTTGCCCTTGGGTGAGCCGGGTCGGGCTGCCATGCAAAGTGGAGCAGTGAGGAGCAAAAGGAAGAGGCAAAAGCGGGTGATGGGATTCATTGTTTTGCGGGTTGGTTTGCGTTGTTTGTTTTTCAGACAAGGAGTTTTTGATGGTGTGATGAGGAGAAGAGGAAATGCGAAAAAGAAGTGAATATTTAAAGGAAGACGGAGATGGCATTGATGGAGAGAGAGTTGGAGGACAGTTAAGACGGGCCACATGGCACCATGAATGTTGAGTTGGTTGAGTGCATTTATGTCACTTGCTTTATTTATTGCAATATATCTATTATGGGAGACCGAAAAGGCTACATCAAGTTTGCTTTCCATGTAGTAGTGATTTGACTCTTACGGCAAGCATGTTCATCATGGAACCATCATGGTAAGACACATTTGATTATGGGGTTCCAACCATCTGTGTTGGTTTGACTGTTTGTATTTGAATAAGAAGAATAGAGATAAAACCCCACTTAACATGATTTAAATAAGAGATCTAATGCGCATCACTTTTTAAAGGGATTGGTTATGCAAATCTTCACTTCAGTAGTAGTGTTCCATTTCCGTTAAATATCTTTTATAATCTCTTCGAGTAATTATTTTTTAATTATAGAATTTAGGTTGATTCATTTGACATTAATTTAAAAAGAAAGAGAAAGAAGAAATATACTATTATAAAATTGATTAGGTTAAAACATATTGCCTTTATTAATATTGACAATTGAATAAAAATTTTAAAAAAAAATCATTTTAGCATGTGATGAGTAGCCTCGTCATCCATATTAGCGTTAGGGTTTAATTCTTCACTTACTAATAAATGTAAGAAAGTTTTTATATTATTTTGCACTCATGAAAACAAAAATTTCTAGATTGTGCATATAATGAAAGCTCTTTGAATTATGATAGTACATTTTCTATTTATAACAATATTCGAATTGCTCATATAGAGATTGATTTCAACAAGTTTGACAAACTTGACATATTTCTAAATAGATCCACGTTTTAAAGTGGTATATTCACTGATAATTTCTTTTAAAAATTATGAACAATTCTTCAAACCATAGGAAAATTTTCAGTTAAAATACTTCTATCTATTCAACCGCAAATATGTAGGTAATTCCTATATTTAATCAGTATTATAAGAATAGATTGAAGAACATTCCTAAAAAATAAAACCCAATATAATAGGTGATAGTGTGCTAACTTAGGATCCTAAATTAACAAGAAATGGAAAAGGAAATGAGTGAGAAAAAAAAAAGTAGATAACAAAGAGTACTATTCAAGTACCAACACCAATAAGTTGGAAAACACACAATCTGGCCATGACAGCATGGCTTATATGTACACATGATGAACTTACCATCTTCAATTCTATTTATTGCAGTTGCATGTGATTTTCACACTCCATTTCAGTTCATCAAACTTGATCTGCAATTGGTGATGGAAGTCAGTCACTGTACTTATGAATGAAGTCAACAAGATTCAGCCGAATAGAGAATAACATGCATGTACATGATCATCTTTTTTCTTTTTTTCTTTTTTTTCTTTTTTTTTTTTTTTAATTTTTAGGACTGAGATTTGTCCATAATACTATCAAAACCAATCAAAATAAAAATATTAATGACATGGTCCAGGATTTTGCTCCTATATGTCTTATGATATGAGAACATTTGAATGTTAAAACATGATATCAAACTTAACTTTAATTTATAGAATTACAAATTCATGAATGTAAAATTTAAATAATGTACAAATTGATAATAAATAAGACAGTTAAATCATTTTCATAATTTATATATTATACTATATCGATCACTGTTAACCGACTTATAGGAAAAATATCATAAACTTTTGATCCGATTATTCAAAATTTCCAGCTGTGAATCCAATTAACAACGAAACATTACATAAGCATTCATTTATTCAAACATCTTGACAAAATTCTCACCTTCACAATTATTACGTATGCAGTGCATTAACTGCAAGAAAAATCCAACCCCACCAGAGAGCAAGTTGTTGAAAAGAGAAGCCAAGAAATTTATACGGCAGGACTGACGAAATAAATCTCCAATTTGACATTTTGATCTATCACACAGACGTGTATGTTCACCATTATTCAATATCTCTGTACTCAATCTCAACGAAATCATTTATGGCTATTAATTACATTTTTAGGAGTCAAATATTACATGCAATGCCAATCGGTTAGCAGTACAACATTTAAACATAATTATAATTGATATTATGTGTGCTTTTTTATTAAGAATTTTGTCATACAAAAATAATTGATGTTTAATCGAAAATATGACATCTATCAATTTTTTCATTTGCTAATATTCTATTTTATTATCTAATAAAAAATTTGTATATTTATATAAAGTACAAAATAAATGATTAAACTAAGACATGAGACACAAAGGAAATCATACATCAAATATTTTGTTAATTAAGAAAATGATGATTCAGTCCTCAAAATTGTATAGTATAAAATAACTCAATACAATATATTCCATGAGTTTTAGTGCAATATGTTTACATTATAAATGCACAAAATTAATACTACAAATTCAATTAGAAATAAGCACTTGGTCAAGCTGAAAATGTTATAAATAACAAAAATATTCAAAAGAATAATGGTAAGTAATAAATAAAATACTAATTAAAATTAACATTTTTTTTGTTAAAAATATATATATATATATATGGAGAATGGGGGATTTAAACCTGGAAGCCCCTTTCGAGAGGTGTGATTAGTAATTGAGTTATGCTTGTAATTATAATTATAAACAAGTACTACAAAAATATTAATAAGTAGAAGGGATAAAAACACATTATAAAAGTTAGGGACAAAAAGAAAAAGATAAATATTGAATCTAAATATGGAATTAAATATATAAAATTAAAAAACTTAAATTTTTTTCAAAAAATTAACGGTGGATTAGGGGCCCCAGCCGGGCCTATGGTAGGTCCCCCACTGATGCCATTGCAACTCAATTATGTCTCATCTCAACACTTTCAATCTCATCACAATATTTGATCTGATCTAATGAGACAGTATTGTTTCTAGAACGACGGTGTTGGAAATTCTTGGTATATTCTTTCCGGTTTCCTTGAGTCAGCGAAAAGTTTCATGCATAACTTAACCTTTAAAAATAATAGCATCACTATAACTTCATCAAAATCATAAAATAGAAATGAAAGATTCTTGAATTACAACTTAGTTGTATGAATACAATCCGATGATTACAAGCTGTTTCAATAATGTAAATAATACTGCAAAAATTTCTCTTAAAATTACTGTGCTAGGAAATTTTGTTTATGTTAAGGCGGCAGAGGAATCTAACTTTTGTTGGTTGGTTAGTTGGCAGCAAATTAAAAAGGTCGGTCATCATATTTATGAAATCAGGACCAGTCTAACCCACTCATGACCTATAAATCTGCTAGTCAGACTTTAGTCATCCAACCCAACTTACAAGTTACAACATGATCCAATGGGCCCAAAGAGAATTCTGGGACCTCTAAATGGACTCCCTTATCTTCCTGCTAGAAGACTGTTGAGCACAAGATGTTGGCTCTTTTAGTGTGGTAACTGCAGGATTCAAGCTAAAGTTCTAGGGGTTTATTTATTTATTTTTATTACGTTAGATTACTGATTCAGAAAACAACGGAGATCAAGCGGAATTGAACATTGATAACATAGTCTGGAGAGTGGCTCTTATATGGGAGGGAGCAACTCACATATAGATAGGGGGACTCTCCTACGTAGGATGGAGAAAGTAGAAGATTCTGCCAATGGGTGTCAGAACCCACCTCTTATGAGAAAGGTGGACTAAAATGTCCTAGTTTTTATGGGACTAAAATGTTTCCAAAATGTGCCATGGACCAACAAGAGTTTCGTTGCAATATAAAAGTTCCTGACCTGTGTTGGTGACCAACAAAAACTATGCACAGCCACATTGGTTTCCTGCAGCTTTTATTGGGAGTACAGAATACAATTGTAGAGCTACAAAGGGAAATTCTTAGAATTTGTAACATTTCTATCTGGTTGATTCATTGAACGATTGGAATTATTGGACAGTAATATGCATATAGTATCATTGAAATGCAAAAAAAAAAATAAAAGAAAAAAAGAAAAAACAACAATGTTTCGCTCTTTACGCATAAGTGGTTGATACATGTAGAACATAACCCAAAAACATCTATCAGGCTGGTTTAGACAATGCTATACAAAGAAGGGAAACAAAGGAGGAAATGATCAAATATTTGTTGGACCTGTCAAGTAACGCAACATAGCTATCCAGAAGAAACTTTACAGACTAGAGGAGTTCCAACTAGCATCAACAGCCCTGATGATTTTTTCATGTAGTTTGGCTCCAGCACAGGCAATTACACCTCTATCAAGGCCTTCTAAGTATATACCCTTTGAAAAGTCCAGTGGACGTCCGCCAGCATCTGTTACCACACCACCTGCTTCTTGTATTATCACAACACCAGCTGCATGATCCCAAATCTTCTCCTTGTACCCAGCTCTAGCAAACTTCATAAATATTTCAGCATCCCCACGAGCTATGGCTGCATACTTTACCATGCTGTATACACGCAAGGGTTGCTTCCTGCAGTAACAATTCAGTAAGCTGCTCTGCACAAATGAAGTATTATACCAATCGTACCTTTCAAATATCTTCCTAAGTGGTATTGTTACATTGTGCGTTCATATGGCACAACTGAAACCGCTTGTGTCCTCGGCAAATGATTGTAATGATTACCATCGCCATATCATGCTTTTTCTGCAACCTAGGGACTTAATTTGTAATTGATTATAAATCATGGGCACGGATATTGTCTAAATGCCTTCATTTTGCAAGAAAATTTGAGTAGAATAACTATAACTATTTGTGAAAAAAAGGAAAGAAATGTAACCTAAGACCGACGCTGTGAGCTAGTCCTGCTGTGAAGTTGTGGCTTGAATTTGACTTCTCAACTGGTTCACAAAAAGTTGCCAACGCTGGATTATCAATGGTGGACACTTGAACTGGCCTTGCAGAGTTTGGCCACACCAGCTTCTTATGTCCCTGGAGTAAAGGTTGCATCCAAGCCTCACCACTACCTTTCCTAGCGTACATCACACAACCTTTGTCCCAAGATTCGGATGTAGGTGGGGTCAATTTAGATATAATTCTGTGATAGCGGTGTTGATAACTTAGCCATTCCTTCCTCATTGGGTAGTTGGGGCAACCAAGAACTCCAAGCACAGGCTCACCATCTTCTATCAATGCTAGAGCAACAGCATATTGATCCCCACGTACAAACCCCAATGTGCCATCAACAGGGTCAAGTGCCCAAAATCTTCCAGTAGAGCCTCCATTTGAGTTGCATCGGCTGATGGCTGCAAGAACTTCTGAGGTCCCGAGGGGCATCTGTGGCACTTGGAGCCCAAAACGAGGCGCTTCAGCAAGACAGTCATTCACAGTCCTTACCACAGCTTCTAACAGGCCGGCTGCCTCAACTTCGGTGAGACTTTGAACATCTTCTTCAGCAACAATCGACACATTTTTACTCCCAAATGACTCAGAAAGTAGCCAGCTAACAGTTGCTTGAACACTCCAATCTGTTATATGTGGTGTGATTCCAGCCGATGATATTAGTACATTACTATACTTTTATTTTTTGGATGCCAACTGACATAATAAGTGTTTCAAGACTAACAAGCAAGTCACACTCAGAGGCCAAAGCTGCATATATTCAATCAGCAGAAAATTTTGGATCCAAGTATGAAAGTTCATCCAGTCATACTTTCTTTCTTTTTCATAGCATGTTCTGTGCTTAAGTTGATGTTTGTGAATACATAACAAGTTCAACATTACAAAACCAAACCACAGTTGATCAATAATTTAAAGTTGATGATTCTCAATGAGATGTATTTACAACACGTCGTAACCTCGATAAAAGTCCCATCTATAAAACAAAATAATATACTCATGGAGCGATTGACCGAGACAAGTTTACAGAAACAAGTGAATTTGTCAACAACTGTATAAGGTATCACTTCAATTTGAGTGCTTCACGGGTAACATATTCTAAGCGTGTTGAAAAGAGCATTCTCATTTGGGGCTTGAAATTACATCAAAGGTTAGCTAACAAAAGACAAGACTAACAGGTGATGCTAGACAAAAAAAGCAAATTAGATACGTTATTCCACTAAAATGGGAACTAGGCATGTACCTCTGCTGAATTCACATGACTGTGTATAATGAATAATTATTCCATATACAAACTATCAATGGCGTAGCATGAATGTATTGCAAGATAAATGCCACTATCCTGAAACAGGATCGACTACTTATTCAATCAAGCAAAACAAGAAGCATAAGTTTATATATATTAGAAACACAGGTATAACTAGAAGAGAGAATTAGTGTTTCCTCCATGAATGGTGCCAAAAGCAAATTGTGCACTTCTTATCGTTAGCTTATTGGTTATCTATGCAAATTCTGCCACTTCAATCAATTTGTGATGTGCTACAATTTTCCCCACCAATATTAATAATTAGAAATAGAATAATACATATCCTTTGCTCAATTTGTTTATTTTTTGGCCACACAATTTGTCCTCCATATCAAAATAGATAATTTAAAGTACTAATAGTCAACAAAACAGATTGACAAGTCAATAATAACAACTATTGCACGAATGATTTTCTATCTAAAACTAATCATAATGAACACAAAAACAGCAACCCAATTAAAAACTAAAAGAAAAAAAACCAGAGAAAACAGAAAACAAAAATGAACAAAGAGAGAATGAAAAGTACCAGCAACAGTGACAGGAGAACTGTCATCCTTGGATTGGACCTGGCCATTGCTTTTAGAAATCAAGCTTTGTTGCACTTTTTGACAAAGAAAACAAGCCATCTGCACAGCTCTCACAGCCACATCAAGTTCTCTAGTGTACTTTGGTTCCATGAAACCAACAAAATCACCCATGTTCTCCTCCTGGTCCTCCATTATTGAAAAAGAAGAAGAAAAGGAACAATTTTTACTGAATTTGAACGAAGAAACAATCTGGGGTGGTAAGTTTTGTGTTGTTCTAGTACGAAAAAGTTGAAAACCAGACAAAAGTGACGAACTTTCAAGTCCTACAACATGGTTTGGAGTTATAAAGCTGTTAGTGATACTATAGCTTCTTCCTCTGTGTCTCAAAAGACATGGGAACTTGGTTGGCAGAGTTGAGATACACAAAGGCATCACTGACAGATTGTTAGAGAAATCATTAGGGGGATTTTTGCTACACTCTATATCTGTGTTTTTGTGCAGCTTCTCATGATGAGTTGGATGATGTGGGTGGATTCTATCTTTAGCTTCCAAAAAGAAAAATTTATAGACTTTTTAATGTTGTGTAGTGTTTTCAGAATCCAGCAACTTGACTTGACCCTTGTTGGACTCCTCTGTCTTACTTGTACGAGATAACTAGGGCTATTTATGACAATTCATATATTATTATTATTATTATTATTTTGAACTTATAATTATTATTTTGAACTTTAGATATTTAATTCTTCCAATGAATGTTGATGTCTATTATTGACTTATTGTATTGGATTGGAAAAATGAGATATGACCTGAATTTACAGTTGATTTTGTTGATGTAGGTGTAAGAAGCTTGAGATTTTGCATGAAGAAAAAAAACACTGAGGAATTGAAATCTTAAACTTAAATCTGATATAAATATAATATATGTATAATCTATTAAAGATGAAATAGAGTTTGTTTAGTACTACGATACTTGCATTCCTACAAATATGATCACGAGTTTGAGTTATATTTCTTTCTCTCCAAATTTTAATAGTTTAACTAAAATTAGGAAAAAAATTTGTGCCCATCAAATCATCCCCGTGTATTCATGATTAAATTGGTAAAAGAGTTAATTGGGGTCGACTAGAAACAGCTCACTATGAATATGTTATATAGTTATGATTTGTTTTTAAGGCATGTTATTAAGTATTGACATATATACATATATTAAATCGATTTTCATATAGGTTTAATGTAAATTAGTTAATATCTATTTATACTTAATTAGTGACTTAAGCCTGATTTCATAAATTCATATAAGTTCATTAGATACTGAAAAAATAATTGTTATGTCATTCTTAAAAAAATCTCTCTTTGTTTATTGTCTCTTATCACTTGTAGTTTAACATTCTCCTTGTAGCACTTGTTTTTGGAATCTTTCCCTTTTTTAATAAATAAATGAACCAAAAGGATAAATCATAGATAGGTCATGATGAGTTAATGAGTACGTTTATGTGAGATCATACAAACACTAAAAATGTAAGAAACCAAGCAGGAAGTGTGTGGGGAAGTCTCTTGATCTGTTGCTAAATCGACAGTGAATCAAATCAATATGCGAAATTTGTAACTTTGAGAAAGATAAATGCTATGATAGCAAGTAGCATATCCATGTGTTCCTCAATTTTCATGATGTTGATATATATATAGGTCCCTACGTGGGAATTGTTTGAATCTTAAAAGGGCCTACAAAACAATCAAACTGTCATAATTTCTATTAATTTTTCATCAATTTGTGGCTTAGATGTGAAATTTTTTCGGCTACTACTCATCTGTAATTCTAAGTGGTTAAAAGATGAGTCTGATTTAATGTTTGTGATATATGACATATCACAAACATTAAAAGTTATCTTTTGAATGAGATTGTCCATCCTACTAAAGTTGATGTTATCTTCATTCATTTGTAGTCTTGTTAATGACAGAAATTGTATATGGTACCAAGTATAATCTATATGAATTCTAACTAAAGATGATTCAATGATAGTTAGTTAGATTATAATGGATCAATTTACATCAGTTTATGTAAGTTTGGATGGTTTTGTTAAACCGATAATTTATTGTATATTTTTATAAATATTCACTCAAGGTTAATCGATTAATTCTTATCAATCTAAAACAAGAAATTGAATTGGATCGGACTACGTTATTATTTTTTATTATGTTATCGATTTTCAATATGTATATTGACTCAATAACAATCATTAGATTAGATTTTGTATAAATGATTAATGAATACTGAAACGACAGACATCATATGCCTTGTGTATCAAAATGTCACACCGGTGCCCACTAAAGTTGTCTCGTAGCGTGTCATGCAAACTGGGGCACTAGATGCCGCAAATTGCAAAGGCAATCTGCTGGTGGGAAAATAAGGAAAAATGTGATCCAGAAGCATTATAATAAATTGATTTATTAAGCCATTTTCAAGACTGTTGTAGATAAGCAACCACAAAATATTTTCTAATCATAGCTCTTCTTATCATTGCATCAAAATTTCCAAATCCTCAAGCTTCACTCTATGACTTTCTAACATTTCCAATAGCTGGTCTATTATGCATTACCTCATCAATCTGTCAACATGACATATTAGGGTAACTTTAATATGCATTCAGATTTTGTCACTCTATATATTCTTCATGTTACTTTAAATGAGTTAAGATGAGTTAAATATACATCCCAATAATTTCCAAGTTGATCATAATAAATTATTAAAATTGTTATAAACCTTTATAGGAACGAATTTATCAATATTTCTCATAATTTACCAAAATTTTTCTTATAAATTTTCATTTACAAATTTTTGAACTATATGTTAGTTTATAGAGAAGTTAGAGAATATTTGAACTTATCCCTATATATTCATTTTTACTTTTTTCCCAAGTGATCATAAATCGGGTAGACTTGGACCTGTGATGGGTCTCACCTGCTTTTTGATCCAGTTTTGGGCTGTCAGGATGAGGTTGAAAAAGTGGACTTCACACGTGTAACTGAGGGGCTCTAACACAAATTTGAAGGCCATTTAGGCCCAAATCAGCACAGGTATTGATTATCAAATTTATCTAACTTGATTACCTCTAATCGATTTCCAAAGAGATATAAACTGAATGTAACTCAAATTTGATTCTGATTATTCTTTCCAGATCGGACTGTATCAACTTAAAAATTTGATTGAAAGTAACTTTCAATGTCTTCTGTCCATTCATTTATTTGTTCTTAATATAATAGCAAAAAATAATAAAAAAAATAAGGGGAGGTACGACTCTAAAATTAAGAGAAAATGATTTATATGTAAGAGTAGAAATACTATATTGTTGATTGAGTCATCTAACCTAATCTTAATTTGTGGTAAACATGCTTTAGTATGGGAAACCGAAATTAGTTTAACCCCACCTTTTAATTTAAGCAAGTGATTGAAACTTTTTAATCCATTTATTTTCAAAATCCAAGAATTGTCTCCATATATTTTCCAAATTGGAATCATCATTACCAAATACCAACACACTAGAACCTTTAAAATAAATTAAAAGTTGGTTTAAAAAGAAAATTAAAAATTATCCAATTGGCCAATATTTAAAATTGCCCCACATAAAACTTATCAAGTTATCAACTTCTTTAACCATAATGCACAAACTGTAACCTTTAGTTGGGTGGACAGGAGAACAGGTCTATCACACATTAGAATTTGGAACATTTGGTTTTATCTTCAAGACACTAAACCTAACCCAATTGGTTGAATCTTGAAAACTTGTCAAATTCACTATCATTCTTTATTTCAAAGTGGAAGATTTGATTGTGAATGGGAAAGAATTGACCAGAGTGGAACCTACATGATTAACTATACATTATTATATATAGTCACAAATTATTGAAATGCAATCTAATTTATAATCTCCAAACCTTATAAGAAGGGGTATGGTTATAATATTGAAACAATGAATTAATGGGATAGTTGCAAGAATGTTTATCTCTTTCATTTTCGTTTTGTTTTTAATTTTATTAAATCTTTAATTTTGCATTAGAATTTAATTATTCACTTTTAATCTAATTATAAGATTATTGGATCCTACAGGTTGTACGATCGAGAAACAAATGTTATACTAAAAGCGCAGTCTTGATTCAATGCATTTGTTTTCTTGTGCCGGCAAGTTTTGTAAGTACCTCATCCATGCATTATTGTTGAATGATACACACATTTTCCTTTGTATTGATAAGGATGGTTCAAATCTCATTTCATTAAAATAAAAGAATAAATATGAGGTGTAAGCTCATTTGAGTGTTGCGAGAGTGGCAATTCGAAACGTATTATTAATATTTGATTTCGTAGATTTCTCATAAGATCCTAACAAAATTTTATCATTATACTTTTTCAAAGGGATCATTATTGTCATTAATTGATTATAAACAGGAGAGAATCTTGCATGTACTAGATGCAAGGCACCCTGATCATTAGTATCGATCATGTCTGCCACATTGTATAAATTATAATCAATTAAATTAGTTTTTTTTTTTTTTTCAAAGGAATTAAATTATTTTTATTTATTTATTTTTTATTTTTGTCATATGATATTATATCAGTGGTGGTGCCAGACTGAGCCAAACCAAAGGGGCAGTCATTTTCAAAATTATGGAAAAGAAAAACCATGTGAAGCATAATGCAAATTGGGTCAAACAGTGACATTAGTGGAAGGAATCTAATTAGCTATATTGTGGTGGTACATAGCTTGAATATGCAGCATTAACAGGAAAAGTGGCCGCCGGCTTCATTTTCTTTATTTAACTCTGTTGGTACTTAACCCAATAAAATCACTTGATAATTCTTGAGTATTGGTTTTTTTTTATTTCGAAGGAAGGTTTAAATTAATAGAAAATTACCTATATATTCGATAAGAGTATGATTTAAATCTTTGATTTCTTAGGATTAAGAGAGGTATCCAACCATTCATACTAAAATATGATGTACTGTTAAGCTTATTATTATCATTTTTTTTTTTTCTAAAAAACTGATTTTTCTTAAAAGCTGACATAAATGAGTTAAAAATTAATAGAAACTCATTGAGATTAATTATTATTTATGCAAATTAGATATACCCTTCACTAACTTAGAGATCTTGATTTTATTAATAGAAGGAGAAAACTCTCGTCATTTTAATAATATAAATTAATAAAAAATAAAATTGATACCCTTTAACCTTTGTGAATGGGGACATGTACGACGACATGGTGACCTGTGCTGTTCAGCTCATCGTTATGGGGACATTCAAAGCATTTTGTATAAAACATTGGAAATGAT
This sequence comes from Nephelium lappaceum, assembly GCA_021234005.1. Lineage (NCBI taxonomy): Eukaryota > Viridiplantae > Streptophyta > Magnoliopsida > Sapindales > Sapindaceae > Nephelium > Nephelium lappaceum. The sequence goes on from CM038010.1 coordinate 15,592,560, forward strand.
GTTCAAGGGCAAAAGCGTCAACAAATAATGAGAAAACAAAGCTTACCATAACCTTGGAGCGCCACGTAACCAAATACATCGACTTTCGCTCAGTCGCTGCTAGATTTTAAAGAGAAGAATCAAGATGACAGTTGTTGATATGACGAGCAGGCGTCTGCTGATTGACCCTTTAGTAATGAGTATTTTAGCGATTTTTATTTGTTAAAATAGAGTTATATTACTATATGCAATCTATATTGTTAATGAGATAGTTAGTGATTATTAGATTTAGAGGACTTTTAAAATTATATATACCTGATTTTATAAAAATAAGGGTCAATTAATTAAATTCATTTATTATATTTGAATTAAATAGAAAAAAAAATTATTTTAGGGAAGAGAATGTAATGGATGAATTTGATTGATTGATTCTTACTTTTTAAAATTAGATATATCTGATTATAAAAATATTAATTATATTTAATTCACAAAAGTTTAAGATTTAAAACAATGTCATCATTATCCTTGATTTGTTATCAAACAGTGTTTTTTTTTTTTTTTTTGTTTTTTCCTATGAAAATAAAAGGGGGTATTTTCAAGCTAAATTAGATGGAAAAAGAGAAAAAAGAAAAACCTTACTTGGAAGCTTGTGTTCAATTTGAAGGGGTAGGCTGTATTATTTGAAAATCATGAACGTATTCTGGTTATGTTTTCGATGATCAAAATAGGGCTGTGTAATCTGGTGTATGAAAGTGCAAGGCACATGTTAGTGACATGTATCATGGCTTTAATTAACATAAGATAAGCAAGAATGGCTGCAGCTGTGTCATCAATAATAGAACCTTCATTTTTGGAATTTGTTTAAATTAATTTGAATGTGGACTAGATGATTTAAGTGGGTTTGGTCAATTACGTGCGTAATCACAGGAATATACTAAAGTAATTTTTATTTTTTATTTTTTATTTTCTAAATATCATTTACAATGAGAGAACTTGAATATATGTTATTTTTAAATTGAATGAATGTTCAATATTATCGGGCGATTACAGATTTAATGTAATTTAAACTTTTCTCTTTAATTATTTTGTACTTCCTTGAAAGTTTTACGATAAAAGGAAAAGAAAAATTAATGAAGATGCATTTGGTTTGCATGCATTATTGGTTGGAATTGAGCACCAATAACTTGTAACTTGATTATCTGATCACAATGTAAATGTCTATTGCTTATTGCTTCCAATCCAAATTCTTATTGAATTGGGCTTGGTTGAATTGGGTTGTCTTGGGTGGATCAAACCCATATACTAATAAAGGCCCACAATATGGTTTAGACAAGAAAATTATCAATGCACTTAGTATATAGATTTAGCCCATTTAAAATCATGTCATTTAATATGAGTCTCTCAACATATATATATTTTTATATAATTAATTGTTGGGAGAAATTTGGACCTTTGCCTATTTAATTGAGCGCAACATTGAAACCAATTGAAATTAGTTTCAATTGGGGCCCAAAATAAAGTCTATGGAAGCTCATCCCTAAAGAGTACGTGCCCAAACCATTTCAATTGATTAAAAAAAACTTGAAAAGATACCATTGTCCCTTGAAAAAGAGCGGCAAGAGCCCAATTCAAAAAAGGAGTAGCAAATCCACATGACATCAGCATATCACCCTTTTTTTGTTAGCTAATATTAGAGAAATCGAGCCCAGAAGTAGGTCCGCAGCTAACACATGGTAGGTGCCAAGCAGTAGGTGATACAAGGAAGGGTACTAGTTGTGCCACATGTAGCCAAGAGCCAGCCAACCAAGGATAGGGAGCCACATGTCCTTTGAGATGTGGGCAAGAAAACATGATGCAGAGGGGCCAGTTAAAGGGACTCAGAGGAAGAGTTGACCAAAAAAATGAAGGAAAATGAACCCTAGGAAGAGGAGGACAAGTACAACAAGCGTTCATTGTTCCCTAGGAAAGCAAGTAAGAGCATACATAGTCCTAAAACATTAAGAGGAGGATATTGTTCTTGCAAGCATAGTATTCAATAATGAAGAGAGAAAAGTGGAGCTCAATGGCCCCTCCTTTAAGGTAACCTAAGTCTTCTCATCTTTCACATAATTCTTTTTCTCCTTTCAACCTTGGTAGTCATAATCAAAGGGAGGGATAATTGATAAAGGTGAAGCCATTCCATTAGTCCACAAAGATTTAGGCACCTTAGGGAATCTCCTCCCCCCCCTTTCCCACCGATTATATCACATTTAATGATTTAATGCCAATAAGGAGTCTCATTTTTTTTACCCCTAGATATTGAATATCTATTACTATTTATTATTGGTGTGATTGTTGTGGATAAATTTTGCATCAATATTAATAATTTACATTATAGAACATAATTTTAAATGATTTGAACGTATACAAGAAGCGCTTTCTCATTTATTTTTATTGACTTGCATTTCAAATGTTAGAAGCCCAAGGTGTTTTTGTCTTATTTACTTTGATTTGCCGGTCATCATCAACAAACAAGCAACAATGGCCAAACTGCTTATTAGTGTGGCCTCTTACTTAATCTTTAATTAAAGTATTTATCCCCACTTGCAGTGCTCTTATTGCAATAAGTGGCCAAATAAATGCATAGCTTCATGTGACGAAAGATTATTATTCAAGTGACTAACATTCTTTTTAGTAACATATATCTTAAATAACTTTTAACAAGTATAATACATATTTTGTTCATGACACGTAGCAATAATTAACGTGATGTCTTTCTCTTAAATAATTTTTCTCCATTTATATATAATATACCTTGAAATTATGTTCACGAAATACCAATATATGCGTTTGAACCTAAAAAAAACACTTGGTGGTATCAAAATTTTCAAATTGAAAAAAATCATGTATGTAGTTGGGCAATTCTTTGAAGAGTCCTGTTGCGTCCACAAAAAACTTATCGATCTATCTATTAATTCTATAACCATAATGCAATAGTCTCTAACCTTTGGATGGGTGGGTTGGACAACAAGTCTCTATCACACATCAGAATTTGAAACTTTTGGATCTATCTTCAAAAGAATCAAAAGCCATCTCAAATTGGTTGAATCTTGAAACTTGTCAAGCTCAAAATTGTCTTTGTTCAAAAGGGGAAGAGTTTGATTTTGAACGGGAAAGAATTCCACGAGTGAAAACTACAAAGTATAAAATAATGATAATCTTCATTATTGAGCTGCAATCTAATCTCTAGTCTCCTAACCTTAACAAAAATTATAATAAAAAACACAAAGTCTTGATTCAACGCATTTAGTTGATTCAACGCATTTAGTTTTCTCATATCAGCAAAAAATTTCGTAAGCAATTTCGTCACCAACGTTGTCACATACATCTACTATTTACTTGAAAGTGATTATGCACCCCTCTTTCAATGTTTGTGATGAATCTATATGTTACGATATCATTAATCTCCATAAATTTCGACATATGTTCTTTTTATTTTTAAAATATTTTTTTAAGTAACAGTCATCATTGTTAGTCATGAGCAGAGACTGGTAGGTTAAAAAGTAAGGAAAAACCCATGTGAAGCATATTGCAAATTGCATTAAATAAGCATATTAAGGAAGGAATCTATCACTAAATTGCGGTGGCCCTTTTGCTTTAAATCCAGCATTATCAAGAATAGTAGTGCTTCCAGTCTTATCTTCTTCTTCTTTTTTTTTTTTTTTTTTTTGCTAACTTTGTGGATCACACCCAATATAATGACTTGAGAACCCAATCAAAATGACTTCAAAGCCTATTATTACAACCAATTTATTTACAACACTAGAAGGGCAAAAACGTCAACAAATTATAATTACCAAAGGGGCCATAAACGACTTTTATGTATATATATATATATATATATATATATATATCTAAAGCAAGGCCAAACTCAAAATCAAACCGACTACTCTCACTCAAGTGATCTCTCTGTTCGTCTAGGAAAATCTTCCAAGCTATCCAGCAGAGGGACTCTAAAGACAAGATTCAAAGATGGCAGTTGCTGGTACTAGGAACTCAATGATCAACGGTGGAAATTACCATCAAAGATTTTCTGGCCGTTTGATCCCAAAGAGAGGTCAAGTGAAGCTGGGGATTGTGTTGTGTTTGGCTCACTCTTTTGCTTCCATTTTCTCTAGCAAATGTACAAGTGCCAGGATTTCTCACTAGAAACAACCCCACCAACCCAAATTTTGGTGTCATCAATAGAGAGAGCAAGTAGAAATGAGAAGAGTTATCTTTTGCTCTTTGTTTTGAGAGAGAGAGAGAGATATATATATATATATATATGTATATGAGATTTTTTATTTATTTTTTTTGTTTGGGTCTATGTTTGTACTTTGTATAGAGAAAAAAAGTTTGATAAATTCTGTTAGAACATCTATTTTTCTTTTCTTTGTTCAATATAATTCATTTCTGCTTTACTAGTGAAAATATGTTTGGTTGATATAATAGCTTTTGGGATTCATATGATTGGTATGAACAATATACATAAAATTTGGAAATGATTTTTGAAGTAATGATGTATAAGTAACAGATTGATTTCTAAAGAAATTATATTCAAAATTTTTCAAAGGTTTGAAAATGGGTTTATTGTGCTATTTTAACAAGATTTTCCAAAGTTCTACTTGCACTCGATTTGAGACATATATATAGTTTTATTATATTATTCATTCATGGCTTTGTTTTGGAGGTGTTATATTAATCTTAAATACAGAATGCAAATCTCAAATGATCAATTTGGAATCTGAATTGGTTCAATGTTACATCATCTCATCATCAATTAAGTTTAATTTTAGTTGAGTTTAAAGAATATTTAATATTAGAATGAATGAATAGTTAGATGCTTGAATTTATAATTGAATATGAAAAAGTAACTTTAATACAATCTCTCCTTTGTTGTTTTATTAATAACCCACTAATTTATGGAAGTGGAGCAAAGTTTCCACTGAGATAACCTGGAGAGGATCTTTCCATTTCTTTTTAACAAATCGTCACTAACTTTAGTTAAATAATTGTATACATGTAGAATATATCCATTGGATTAGTATCTGACAATTATAATTCATATGATCATCTTACAAATAATAAAATAAAATGATTTTTTTTTTTATATAGCACTAAAAAACTGGGGGCTTATTTAATTAGCATCAAAGTGTTGAAATAAGTTTTAATACTATCATTTTACTGTTTATAAATTTTAGTTGTAAAATTATTTTTATTTTAAAAGTTAGAAAAACTACAAAAACAATCATTATTATTAGTTCATGAACTTTGTTTGCTTTTGTGAACAAACGATCGTTCAATTGGGGTTGGATTAGTTCGACTGGGTTCGACGGAGAAATAAAGAGTCGTCAGTGGGATAGAGTTTCAGAGGGCGAACTGATTTCAAGTTCATCATCTATTCTTTGAGTTTGGGTTCATCATATTCTCAAAGGTGAAGAAGAAGAACAAGAGGTATTTCTCTTTAGCCAACGAGAATATTTTAAGGCTTAGTTTTTTATGAAGAAAATGACAGCTCTTTGATGAAGAAGAAAATGACAGAAATTTTTTTGTAAGTGAGCTGGAAATTGGACTTACAGTAAAAATGGAGAAAATGACAAATGGAAACCTTTATTATTATTATTATTATTATAAAGGATATTATCATCTTTTCAGCTAGATAGGTGCTAATAAAACTTAACTCAGTTTTTGGATGCTAGTTAAATAAATGCTCAGTTCTTTAGTACTAGTTTGTATAATTTTCACTAAAATAAAATGTGTAACCACTCCTCTTAGTTGTCCCAAGAAACTTGACAACTAATTTCAAATCTTAATAATGTAACTGCTTTTTCCATGTAAATTAATTAACCACTTAATGTGGTTTCATTTCATTTTAAATTCGAGATCTAAAACATCAAATCTCCAACCATACAACACTCAAAGTAGTTTGCAATGCTTTTGGAAAAAGCAAGTCCATGTCAATGGTTTTTATGTGATGCATATTCATGCATCTTCTTAGCCTTGTTTTTCAATAGAAAAGAAGTTTTCACTTTTATCCATTCAAAGTTGAAATTGCAATAACAAAAAGACAAAGCTGCCTCCAACTAAGTGGGGCCATAACAATGAGCAAACATAAGAAGCAATTAATTAATTCCAATAACAATATGCTTAAGCATATACTTGTGCTTTAAATAAAGTAATTATCTTAATAATTGCAAGAGATTGCATTTGTGTTGCACCTATATTTGAAATCAGATCTGCTAGATTCGAATCCATTCCTTCATCAACACAATCTAATGCATCAAATTACAAAACTGCTTTTAAAAAATGGGACCATAGAATTTAGGAAGTATGTACATTGAATCAAGGCAATCCCACTTTGATATTCAGTGAATGAACTCAACATTAAATAGTAACTTAACAAATAATTAATTAATCAATTGATAGCGTAGTTTTTTTTTTTTTTGAAGAAAAATTGATAGCGTAGTTAAGGTTCTGATATCACCAACATATTCTGTCCATTCGACAGAAAAAGATGGCTATGACTTGGACAAGTTTTCTAGTCAGAAAACTATAAAAGACATGTTGAATTTTCCTGCTCTAGAAAACCCCCACTTTTATCGGACACATTGCAATCAATATCCCCAACATTTTGAAGGGCAGACAAAGAAGTACTTAATTTGGAATGAATCAATAATTTATTTTATTTTTTCTTATATTAAAAATCTCCACTGCATTTATTTTAATTTTTTACCTAATATTAAATATTAAAAAAATTATGATTCGATCTGATAATCGAGTATGTATATATTTTAATTGGTAATATTTTGTATATCACCAATCAAAATTATACAGTCGAAGATGATGAGATCAATTACATGATTTGGCTCCCATTTACATGATTTAAATTTTAATATTTCTATTATATATATATATTTTTTGAAAAGATTATATGTATATATATATTTATATTAGTGGAACTTGCAGATAAGAAGACGAGCAGTAGTTTGAGACGGAAAATGGGGGTCGAGTCAAATTCGAAAGTTGTGACTTGTGAATGGTTGGTGGTCCAGACAAAGAAAGAAAAAGTTTCGATTCAAACAAGAAACATAATGTTGATGTCTGCTTTTGTTAAATGTGAACAAGTTCATTTTGCCACGTGATTTAAATGCAATATGGTATAAAATATGACACTTTCACTTGTCTTTGTTTTTTTTTTTTTTTTTTTTTTTTATGTTCTCTCTCATCACTTTCGAGCATCTTCTTGTCCATTTCTTTTGATATGTTCACATTCCTAATTACTAATCTATCCTTCCATTAACTTTAATATAACCCTGCTTAAATTAAATTTTACATAAATCACTTTCATTTTTTCTTGTCTCTTAAAAATTAAAATAAAAAATAAATGAATAATGAATATCAATACTTTAAATCGTTTGTACATTTCCATTTATATCTATAATAAAATTTTGAATATTATCATATTTATTAAATAACATATATAAAGAATTTTCTTATGCTTTTCAAAATAAATATTGAGTTTTAATACTACCATTTTTTCTTTTATTACAAAAATAAAAATATTATTATGGAAATAAATTTTAGTTTAATCTAAAGATCCTAATAGATTTTTATTATTAATGTTGAAATACTTTATAATTATTTAAAAAAATAAATAGTAGTTAGCATATATAATTTAACTTAATTAATTAATTTATTTTTTGAAATAAAATCTACTTTTATTTAAAGAAGAAAGGATATACAAGCAAACTTAGAATCAAGCCAAAGTCTTTCCTCTTTAGAGGAGAAGGCAAGGGAAGCTTAGAGTGCGTCATCTTGTTGTACGGTCTTGAAATAAAGAGATAGTGTCGAATCCCAATAACCTTGTTTGATGTCTTTACATCATCAACAATGACTTATAACACAAAACAATGGACTCTTAGTCCCAAGTTATTTGGCGTGATAACCAAACACATCCAGTTAGTTTTTTCATAAATAACGATAAGTTCGAGTATCCATATCCATAAAAAGTGGATATTTATCTTCTATTCTCATGTATGTGGTATAATTTTCCCACTTAAAGTGAGTCTCTCTCTCTGCATATCTGGGAATAGAGTATGATGTTGTGTTTCGAACCATTCTATAGAATTTTATTAAGATAATCTCAACGGATATAATTATTAATGTAATTGTATTTGTAATATAATTAAAAAAAAAAAAACCAATGGGCTTTTTGGTCAACAACTGCACAAATGAAAATCAGCAAAACAAATATAATTTAATCCAAAAGCAAGGTCAAGATCGTCTACTCATATAGTGTCAAATACAATGTCCATAAATAATTATATTTTTCGAAAACACGAATAATTATATCTATCTAACACAAATTAAAAAATCAAACTTTTTTTCTCTATATAAACCCACCGCTAGCCAAAACTCTCTACAACAAAACACAACTCACCAAAACCCAGCCACTTGACTACAACGATTCTCTTTCTCTCTCTCTCTCTCTCACAACTCACCAAAAACCAGCCACTTGACTACAACGATTCTCTTCTCTCTCTCTCTCTCTCACTCTCTCTCTCTCTCTGGTAGAAGACTAGTCTAGAGTTACTACAAAGAAGAAGAGATGGCAGGAGCAAGAAGAGGAATGATCAACGGTGGAAATTTCTCTCAGAGGTTGACTGCTGGCCGTCCGATCCCCAAGAGAGGCCAGGTGAAGGTGGCAATATTAGTGGGGTTGGCTCACTCTGTTGCTTCCATCTTCTCTCACAGCAGCCGCCGAGCAGCTTCTCATTTTCATTAGCTTGTTACTTCGCTATGGTCACCAACTCACCTTCCCTTAAACAATTTTTTGATGATTTTGAGAAAGTTGAGACCTTTTGATCATGTAATTAGCTATGAGTGAGTTTTCGTACAAATTTTGTAGTTTACTTCCAAGTTTTTAATGGAGTTCTGTTTATTTATTGTTGTGTTTTGTATGTAAGTCTCATCTGGGTATATTTGCTTTGATGACTACTACAAAAATGACTCATTAACATTTACAAGAACAATCATCAAGAATTCAAGGTCTATCCATCTTAAGCAAATGGTATGCAAACTGTAAAAAGGACTACCAAAAGAATATGTGGGAGTTGTTGATATTGTTTTTGTTGTCCAATCAACCAATCCTGGAATTGTCTCTACCAAATACAAAGGTTGTTGCCCAGTTCACTGCTACATAAAACCTGTTTCTCCAGCTCACAACTCGAGTCAGATAAGCAGATCTCCAAATCAACCAGCTAAGGAATCCAGCAAGAGATATGCCCTTTGCATCCTGCAAAATGTTTTTGTAAATTTTAGTGAAGCGAGTTCAGATTAGCAGAGGATCCTGATTCAGGGCGTAGATTAGATGGTTACCTTAGACTGGCGGAGGTCGACCAAGGCCTTGTAGCGGCCAACTGAAGCCATGCTTCCAAGATGTTTGTAGACAAAAGGGTCACCAAGAGGGATGTCTTTCATGGTGAATGCCTTGCCCCCACTTTGCTTCCCAATCTTGTTGTTAAACAACCCCACCAAATATTTCCCTTGTCTTTCTGCAACCTGTTTGAAATTTTGTACGCTGATTAGTTCTAAAACATACTTTTTAAGTACAATTTTCAAGTACTGAAGCAGAAACATGTATGGTTCTGTAAATTTGTGGTGTATAGGACCTCAGTCATCTATTATAGAACTCAAACTCAAATCTTTGCAATCATACACATTGAAATGTCTCGATTGGCATTCTCTCAAAAACTATTAACTCAAAGGCCCACTAGGAAGTTAATTATCAACTCCGCAATTGCTGACATAACATTGTTGATATGACATGTTGCTATTTTAGCGTGTTAAGCATGAGATGAAACAAAAGATTTTGCACAAAAAGGTGATTCTTATGGCATATGATTGGATACAAAAGGGCCAAATGAAAACACATCATTAAGAAGAAAAGCATCGTTGATGGCGTATAAAATATTCTGACCTGTGCTAGAGCAGGAAGCACTGGCCTCCCTGTCTGTTCTAGAAAACCAGCACAATCACCTAGTGCAAATACATCTTCCACAGCAGGCACCCTCAACCATTCATCAATACCAATCCTGTATAACACAATGAGATAAATGTATGGCATCCATAATAGATACAAAAGAACACAGAAAAGAAAAAGATGAAAGCGAGTCCAACAACAGAATGCTGCTGCTTATACCTTCCACCAGGTGACTTGGGAAGATTTAGTGATTTTACAAACTGAGAGGGACCAACACCAGTGGACCAAACCAAGAGGCCATAGGGCACATCAGTTCCATCATTAAGAACTATCTTCTTGGAATGCACCTCCTTGACAACACCTTTCATAAGGCGAACGCCACTCTGATAGAAATCTCCATATGTCAATGACAAATCCAAGAACCAAGTATGAAGAAACACTCTCCATATACGAAATAATTCCAGTTACCTTATTTAAGTGATTTGTTGCATATTGCCGCAGTCCAATATCAAAGGATGATAAAATCTCATTTGCCTATTCAGGGACAAAGGTAGGTTAATAAGTTAGTGAGATCTAATTCATCTCTTCATACAAGAGCATTGCAAAATTAAGTGGAGTTACATATTAGTACCTCAATGAGGGTGACTTTGATATAATCTTTGACATGAGTATACTGCTCATGGACATCTCTCATGATGAAATCACTCAATTCACCACTGAATTCCACCCCAGTAGGACCACCTCCGATGACAACACAGTGTAAAAGGCGTTTCTTTTCCTCTTCGGATATGCCTGCAATAGTAAATTGAATTTTAAGATTACAAGAAGCTATGGTCTCAGTAATGGCACAATAGTACAATACTATGAGTGCCACATCTTGCCTCCCAAGACAAACAAACAGAAAAAGGAACAGCTTTTAGTATTCACATTATGTAAAGCTTTGAACAGACCAACTTTGCTAGATACATATTGGATTTTTCAAGATGGAAAAACAGTCTTACCTGGATTTTGAGAAAGCATTAGGTTCAAGAGAAGCTTCTTCCTTATTTCTTGCGCATGATTTACTTCGCGAAGGAAAAATGCATTTTCCTTCACTCCTTTGATACCAAAAGTTAAGGGCTCAGCACCAGCAGCAATGACAAGCTTGTCGTATGCTACTTTAAATTGGTGAGGCTCATGGGGTAGTCCACCATTGCTGACTGTCTCACAGTAAACCTACATGAAAACAACATGATCATGACACTATCTCACAGAAGTAAACCATTAGACAGAAAGGTAAATGTAAAAGTGGACAAAAATTTCACTCACTTCATGTTTGTCAGTGTCAATACCAATGCAGGAAGCCAGATAAAAGTATGAATTGGGATCTGATGCCAATGAAGACTGTATTCGACTAACAGGCTCTGCTACAGAGCGAAACTCTAAGGTTCCAACACAAGTCGATGCAAGCAAAGGTGTGAAAACCATGTGATTCCTCGGAGAAATGCAAACAACATCATAAATTTTGGTGTCAAGTCCCTTAAGGAATCGACAGGCCCCCCATCCGGTGCCAAGGACAACCACCCTTGGCTTTTCACCTGGTTTGGTTGCTTCTAGTCCTGCATACCTTGGTTCCTCATACTCTGTTTCAGACTCCTCCAAAATCCTTGCAGCATTTGGAAATTGTTGATGGGGAGTTGTTCTTATTCCCCTGCTCCAAGACCTCATATAAGTCATTGTCTTGATGCTAGATAAGTACGAATGGTTACCATGTACTGCACCATTTTCAGGCACTAAAAACAATTTGTGGGTTGATACTTCCTCAAAGAAAATACCCTTCTCATGTGACCAACTGCCACTGCCACCAACTGACCTTCTCAATCCACTCCTAGCAATCCTTGCCAATGCCATGCTAAGATTACTAGTTAAAAATCGCAAGCTCCAAATATTGTACAACTTTATATTAGCATACAATTCAGGACTTCAATCAATTAAACCTGCAATGAGGAATACAAGAGAAATAAGCTATGTAGTACGTTCAATGTAATACCATATAGAGGAAGCCATTCAAAGAGTCCAAAGATTGTGGACAAGTAAAGACAATTAGACAAAAACAGAACAGAAGTACTAATTCAAATCAAGCAAGTGTGACAACCATTGTTTCCAATACCACTAGACAAGAAATCAAATGCCTAACTTTGCTTTACTTGTTGCGGTGAAGGCAGATACAAAGAGGAAAAGCCTTGTAAAATTCAGACAAACTAACAAACACAAACAGCTACCTAAATTTACACATACGTTTTGATGCAACCAAACCGAATTGAATGCTACCAAAATATCTAGAAGCTGCCTGGATCATGTCAAGCTATGTTTTTTTTTTTTTTTTTTTCCTTTTACAATATCAAGCTATGTTTTCTAAGACAAAGAAAAAATTTTGAAAAGAATTTGGCATTCACGACATTTATATTAAGAATATTCAATTTGTTCAAAGATCAACATGGAAGACAAGATATGTTTAGTGATACATAATATATTTACTCATATATATAGTTGAATCAGAACTTGAATAATTTATAGTATGAAACCAATAAAACAAACAGATAAATACAAAAACCTCCATGAAACATCACAAAAACAAAAAATAACACAAAACCAGTCTCCCTCAAACAATCAAGCTCATGTAATATAAAACCAATTCATACATGCCTAATACAACAAAAACATAACATTAAATCTAATACCTCACAGATCTTAACAACAACCCCATGTTTAACTAGCTGAAAAATAAACAAAAAAACCAACCTTTAACCAAACACACCTACATTACAAGCATGTTTTGTGGTTACAACAACAAAAAAGGAAGCAAAACAAGGAAACAAGTGATTTTGATAGGTAAAAATGTTGAAAAACATTACCCTTTGAAGAAAGAACGAGTCTTTTTCTTGCAGGGTTCAAGCTTCAAACTTGAATAGTAGTGAGAGTATTCAAATCCAACAATTGTGGAGCAACTTTTGAAAACTAGTTTCTGTTTTTTTTTTAGAACCTACAATCAACAACAAAGTTCATATTTTTATATCATATAAACACCCCACAACTTGGAATGCAAGAAAGCTCAAGTTGTTGGAGAAAATAACGTGAAATCACAAGTCACAAACTTCTAGGAAGGAACCATTTTTTTGTATATTCTTTGCAGTGGAAAGTGGCTTCCAAGTTCCATGCTTCCATGGTGGCTAATTAAAAATGTGGCGTCGTGTTGGTGCACAATGACTGCTTTGTCCCTGCATGAATGAGTTTTCTCTGCGGGTATGTGAAGGGTAGTTTCGAAATTTCGTTCTTCTAGATGGTTCTGGCTGTATCACAGCTGCCCTAAACCTAGTCAGTGTAGCGTAAAAATGTGGGTGCTTGCAATGCACATTCTTATTCGTTATGATACTGCCATGTGGTACGATTGATTGATTTTTTTTTTTTTTTAATTGCTAATACTCAAAGACAACCGGAATTAAACGTAATATAATATTAATGATATAATTTGATGAATAGATCTCATCGAGAGGAAATAACCTATATAAATGGAGAAACAATCCACACTTAAGATGAAGAAAAAATCCATAATTTTTTTTCTTTATGAGAGGCAAGTAATATGTTTTACCATTGACGTAATACCTAAACTATGATATGTTGAAATATTATAATAACTATTGTTAAGGTTATGAAAGTAGATTTTTAAATAAAAATCTTATAATTACATACAAAAGTTTTAAGTAAAACTCAAATTAGAGTTGGATTTGTCTTCCGAGGCCACCGCCATTAAAACGTTTTGGACAATTCAAGGGCTTCTTGCTCTAACTTGAAAGACGCCTTGGTCACATGTCAAAATTTGACCAAGAGCTGATGAGCCTTGTCACCCGCGATCTCGGGGCCGTCTTTTGTGAATTTTTCTTCCCATCTCGTACCGTTTAGTATTGGAAAGTGCTTTATCACCGTTGATTCTATCTTAATTTACTTTGCAGCCGGACCCCACAACAAAACTTGTTTTGCGCATAAAATTCCAACTTGTGAAAGTACCACATACTTAATTTATTGTCAATTTTCACGTTACCCACACCAGCTGTGATGAATAGAGAAATGTTTAGTGGAAGTAAATATATTTAACGGAAGCATATTAACTTATAGTTTTTTATAATACAATGCCGCGCCATAATTGATGATGGTTGAGTTTGATTTTTCGTGTAATGATGAAAATGCAATCAGCTTTTTGAATTTTAATTATAATAGATTATTAAAGATAAAAATATAAAGAGAAATAACTAAAATTTAAAATGAAAAATATTTTGAAAAAAGGAAATATAAAAAATCCTTTAATCTCCGATTTCAAATATTTTTTTTTGAAAAAATTATTAAAATGAAAAACAAAATAATCATCATCAACCTCGTCGATCACCCACCCATTTCATCTTTGACATTGTCCATCACCTAATTCATCAACAACATTTAATTATCATCCATACACTATCATCAACATCATCAAACCATATTATTTAGATAAACTCAGAATCATCATCATCATCAATACGAATCATCAACAGTATCAACCACCTAAACCTATATTAACAGCCATCCAAACATGAAATCATAAAATTATAAAAATCAACCATAGAATCTCATCATCAATAAGAATTGTTATCATTAACAAGAATTATCAAAGATGGGTGGGTGAAAATGGAGGAGTTGGTGTGAGATGTTGGTTTGATGATGAATGGTGTGAGATGTTGGTTGAGTGATGAACTGGATATGGGCGTAAGATGAATTAGATGGAGATCCAACCCAGATTGTAGCTCCACATCATTTGGATGGACGATGGAGATCCAATCTAGTTGAAGAAAACGATGGTGACCAGAAGGAATATGGATAGTTGGAGATGGGTCAAGCGAATAAAAGCGAAATGGTTGGGTGGAAGTGGAGATGAGTGGGTGGCGATGGTGTGAGACGTTGGTTTGATGATGAATGATGTGAGATGTTGGTTGAGTTATAAACTAGACGTGGGTGAAAGATGAATTAGGTAGAGATTGATGGGTGGAAATGAAAGAGATAGTGTTAGATGTTGGTTGAGTGATGAACTAGATGTGGGTGGAAGATGAATTAGATGAAGATCCAACTTAGATTGGATTTCCACCTCTATCTTGATGAACAGTAAAGATCCAATATCAAAAATATAATATTTTATTATATATATATATATATATATATATATATTTGTCATTTGTGTTGGATAAAACAAGAAACACAGTTGTTGTTCATTGATAAGGGGCATTTTCAACTTTTTTTTTTCTTTTACTTAGTCAAAAGTTACTTTAAACGGTAGTTAACTAATATAAGGGAAGTTATTTGACACAAAAGTGATTTATTGCTGCAAAAGGTTAAACCTTGAGTACGTTATATGTAATTCTTTTTTTTTTTTTATATGACAGGTTATATGTAATTTGCTCTTATGTAATTTTACATTTTTTTTTTATATAATTACTAGGTAATTTGAGACTAACAGGCTAGAAACTATCAGACCAATCAAAATTAAACACTACATCTATTCTCGAAAAATCAACTCCGATAATAGAGGGAAATATTTACTTTCACATACTAATAAACGAAATATTTACTCTCACAAGAAAGAAAAAACTATTCATACATATTTGTAGGTAAGAAGTTTTGGAAATTTTATTTCAATAATAAAAATAGACATTTACTCTCACAATAAGGGAAAAGAAAAAAAAACACTTCACACATAGGTAAATATACTTATGGGAATGAGAATCTTTATCTTGCATATGAAATGAAAATGTACCAATCAGTTAGTATAATGAGCACATACGCAAAATTATATATTTCTATCCAATCAGTAGTTTTGTGTCTTAGAAATAATTATATAAACCTTACATAATGTGTTACTCGAGTTAAATAAATCATATTCTTTGGTTCAACGATACATTTCATGAACATGAATCAAGTCTTGAATCTTGGTCTCCGATGCATGACAATTAACACATATGTTCACTTGAAAAAATTGTTAAGTAAAATTGTTGAATTTAGAAATGATCATTAACATTATTCAAGGGTAGTTCGTGGATTGATACAAATATACAAATTTGGGTTAAGTCAAACATTAACAGTATAGTCTCTGTGGAATTCTTATGTTGCTGCAGCAAATTCTCCATCATCAGAGTCGCCAAAAACCCGGTTCAAGATCATAGCCAATCTGATACCTCCTTGAGCGATACGTTTCATGACAATGGGCATCCTTGAATCAAAATAGTCATCTGTACAACCAGTTGTTTTAGTAGAATTGAACATATCACGTCATTAGCAGTCGTCCAGATAAAAAGCAGATCAACTCCTTCACTAACATTATAAGATTTTACTAAAGTGACTATGCTTAATACCTGCTAGAGTTTCACCAGCCTTAACACCTTTGTAGCCCCATTTGCAAGCTAAGTTGATACTCTCAGTAGCATACCTGCTCATAGATATATAAGAACAGCTGTAAGTCAATAGATTTGTGCACATTTCAAGTGTCATCTACTAGATGATTTAAGGAGCTCAGCTCACCTGTTCGAACAAGTCAGGAGATTATTACAGTCTTTCCATGATGATACATCATCGTGCCACAGTCCCTGCTCAAGCATTAAAAACAAAAAACCATTATTACAAGATATCTATCATGAATGGAATAAGATCCTAAGGCCTTTGACGTAACTATAAGAGATCTCATCACAATATAGCTAGTTGGTCATACAATTAAGGCAAGGTCTTACATCAGTTAAGTTAGTCACTATGTCTTGCAGAAGAAGGTCCATGTTTTTCTCATAGTAATCTGCTAGAGCTGTAAGGATGATCTCCCTATCCCATACCTGCATATTTTACACGAAAATTAGCGAAACAAGATACGTTGAAGAAGATTTTATAAACTTGCTAAGAGAATTGTAGCTATTTGACTTGTAGTTTTGATTGGTAATGAAGAAAGAAAATCAATGTTGTTCGCAGTGGATGCTTACATGGTGCAGATTAGATTTATGCCTGAACCAGCGCAATGCAATGGTATTTCCTCCTTCATCACTAGTAAACCCAACATGCATTGGCTGAAACAATGAGGAGAAAATGCCATAGATTCATAAGATAATTTTTTGACATCAGCTAGTGTCAAAGACGTGACAGATAGAAATGTAAATGAATATTTTGCAGTTGCTCTAAAACCTGATGGACATCTCCCATGAAGTGAGACAAAAATAACAAGGCCTCAGTCATATTATCTGCAAACACGGAAAACCAAAAATGTAACTTTATACCAAACTATTGACCGATTCAACTACTGTCGTCTATAATACTAAAATTTAATAAAATTTTAATGAATTTATATACAATTGGGCCGATGTTTATGTTGACTAAATCTTAACAAAGTCAATGAAATTCTATGATAAATAAATCCATGGAAGAGAACTTTCTTACATCGGCGATCAGCAGTGCCCTCTTTGTAGTGCAAAAGCTGAGAGGTGAAATTTTGGATAGCACCAACAACACACATGTCTTTCAAGCCATGAGCATCATGGCAATCTCCTGCGATCAGTAAAAGCACAATTTTTAAATAAATGCACGAATCAAATTATCACGAACAGAACCTTTTAAGGATGGAATTTTACTTGAAAATTTGAATGTGCAGGCCCCGTCAGGCGTGTCGATGAAGTGAAGTGAGCTTGTCCACCGATATTTATGCCAATGCCGAATTTGGTCAGGCCATACACAGAGAGCTGATAAGTCTCCATTGACATAGTGAGGTAGCAGATTTTCCACAGCTTGAGCTGCCTCAGGCTCTAAAAGACTCTATTAATTAAAGAGCAACTATTAGTCGTGATAGTTTCATCTACACAGAAAAAAATTTTTGAGCATTTTCAGTTCAATGTAAAAGATTTTAGATTTGAGACAATTCTTTATACAAATGATTTCCCAACAGAAATGCTGTGAATTATAGGGTCAGAATTGCTTGCTTCTATTGCAAGCAAGATTCCAAGTTTGTGTTGGTTGTCTTAATTGAAAGACAAAGAAACTATAGTGATGTTTGTCATTGTGAAAAAGCTCTTTTTGGGATAAAAGAACATTTTTCAAAAGAACGTATAATTCCAATTTTTGTTTTTTTTGTTTTTAATACAAAAACACTTCAAATGTTTTTTCCAAAACAAACAACACTTCTACTCCAATGCACAGAACAAAATAAAATGAAAATTTACCTGTGCAATCCGACATGTCATAATATGACCCTCCTTACTCCAACCAGGCGCTCCAGGCACTAAAGCCAAAACCAAACTCACAGACAAAACAAATCCAAATGGAGACAAACCTTTAAACCTCCCCATTTGCTCAAACTGTCTCTCTGCTTAATCCACAGAGCTTTATTACATCGAAATTAATATCACATAACAATCAGAACAAGCTCATCACATATATATAAATACATGTAAGAGGTTATCATCGAGTGCAAGTTTCATATTTCTTCTATTTAAGTACCCGAAATGTTGACAAGTTATCATGGAGTGCAAGTTTATTATTCACACTATAATAGGTGCCTCACAGGTTGACCAGAAGTAGAAGCAATATGGCATATTCTGAAATATAGTAATATATCAGCAACATAGCGTGAATGAAGTGAGCAGATGATTTCTTTAAAAGTACAATTTTATTGCTTGTCTTGGAAGTATTGACAACAAGAGAAAGGATAAGTTAATAATCTACACGAGGTCTCTCATGTATGGAGAGCTTCAAGCTATATACGTGATGAGGTGGGTTCCTGCCACTAAAGATGCCTCTGCATATTCCTGTATATTCATGCTTCAGCAATTTTTATCTGGGAAGCAAATATACGGTTGAGGGTGGCAGCTAAACGGACGCCACCTTGAGCAAGCCTCTTTTCCACAATAGGCAACCGAGAAAGGAAGTAATCATCTATACGAAAAAAGAACAAGGAATTATTATAGGATAAGAGGAAAATTGCTTTACATAATGAAATTCAGGTAGTTAGCAATGCAGGGGAAGCAATGATATATTGCATGATAATATTATCTCTATGCTCATAAAGTAGGCCATGTGGAGAGAAAACAATCTTTTAAGGAGTGACCCAAATTTACAAGGAATGGTGTTGACAACTGGAGAAATTAAGATAGACCAACGAGTTGGATCACTCCCATCTTTGAGGTGGCCTCTATAATGGGGATGAGCATATAAAATATTAATGCTTCATGTAAAAATATTCAAGTAATACCAGAAGTGCAGTTATCTGATTCCAGTCAGGATTATCCAACAAAACCCTCAGTTAAAACAGTTGTTAAAAGGCGGGGCATCATCAACTATGTGCAGGTTTGATCACCTAAACTACGAAGCACCATTGATATTTATAGTAAAATTTTGAGGGAATATTGCTTCAAATCTTTATAAGTTGGATAAAACAAGAGATGTGTATTACCAACATTTCCTTTTAGGAACCAGACTTTCAGCTGGAGAATAAGCTTTAGGGATTAAGGTCACTTTTAGGCCATGGGATATATAGAGCAACCATAGTTAGCCTGCTCTCCACATAAAATTCATGTTTCAACTATCTTGACAACAAAAAACTAGAGAAAATCCTTATAAATGACCAATCTTTCTTTCAGTTAGAGGAAATACCATTCAGAGTGCTTCCTGGTGTGGCATTCTGGTAAGCAAACTTGCATGCCAAACCAACGCTTTCAGAAGCATACCTGTAAAATAAGAAGCAACTCAACGATGTATCCAATGCCTCTCTCTTATCAAAAGATAAAAGGAGTTTCTATTTGTGATCAGAAAATTGGATTTTGACAAACCATTAAGTCAATTTAATCTCAAGTTAATGTTTTGGCATAGGTATATCAGGTTGGAACAAATAAAGTTCGCAGATGTGTCCAGTACCTTAGCATGAAAAAACTCTCATCATTGATGTAGTGTTATTTATATCATGATTGCACATATTTAACTGTGTTTTCCTGGTCTTTTATCCAATCACATAGTTATCATGCCAAAGAATTCCAAACAAGCACAACTGAATTGAATGACATGTACTTACGGGTCAGGACAAACTGTGTGATTGCTTTTACAAGATTCCCACGATGATTTTACTTTGGCCCAACCATCCTACAGAAATTATCAAAGAAACCATAAGACACTAGTCAACATCAATCTGTTGTATTTGCAGGATCATACACACACAAACAGATAAAACAAAAGTAAGTGAATGCCAGCACCAAAGTAAGCTTAATAAGGCACACACGTTATGAATTTAAATGAACATATACAAGTTCAACTGAACTAAATAAAAGATTTCTGAGCATCTCCTGATCCAGGTAGGTGTTGCTTTGGAGTTAGCAGTGCCTCCCCGATATTGTTGCATCCTTGTAAAAGAAGGACGGCCATACCGTAATATTCTTCTGAATTGTTTGAATCATGACTGTGAGATTGGAACTGTAAAATGTCTTCAGGGCAGATTCAATTATCATGTTATCCCATACCTGAAACAGAATAGTGCTATTGAATATAATAGAATGCTGAAAGAATAATTGACATTCAGACAGATATACACACAAGTACGAAAAATAAGTTTCAGGACCAACAACATCTGAGAAGCATCTGTTGTCCTGGAAACATGTTAAAACTAACTGTTGCTTTGTGATATACACACAGACATTATTCTTTCATTATAGGTGAACAGCAGTAATTTCAACCAATGACTTCGTTTTGTTACTTCAAATCTTCCATAGTCTCTCAAAATTAAGAGATTCTAGATAACAACAAAAGGTAGCTTCTGCTTCTGTTAAACCAAAGTTTTTCCTTTTATCACATTAGTGATTCATTCATCAAACAGAGATTACACACTTAAGAGGCTTAAGCCACTTACATGATGTAGGTTTGTCTTCCGACGGAACCATCGTACTGTTATCGTGTTCCCACCTTCATCTCCAGTGAAACCAACATGAAGTGGCTGTTGTATCAAATCAAGAAGTTAACAAAAAATGTGCATGAGTGTTTCATTTTCTTCCAAGCACAAATATTTGCAAGTAAAACTGGGCAAAGAAGAAATAAAAGAAAAGGAAGGATAAGCAAGCAATTTAGTACTAGTTTTTACATATAAGTATCTGATCATCTGCAAATATTAGACTTCTGCAGCCATTCTATCCATCCATGGGCAGTGTTAAACACAATAGAATTAAAAATATTCTATATATTAGTTGAAATATGGACTCCTAAAATGGCCAAAACTACAAGGATCTAGAACTACCAAAAATTTTACCGCATCAGCAATATGTTTAGTAGTAGTTTATAATGAATTTCTGACCTCTTATATACGAAATAGTTACTCCTTCCAATCTATGCAAGAAATTCTTTCAATTGAAAAACTCATATAATTAATTAGGTTACTCATATTGTTGACAAAGAAAAAAAAAAAGACAAAAACTTTCTTATGATGTTGCAGCATCACAGAAATACAATCACAAGAATAATCAATGATGTCAAGTGGATTTTTGACAAAAATAATCTCCATCATCAATGATTTCACAAATTTGAATTATTCTTCTATGTTGAAATTTCGAGGTCTAAATTGAAAGATCATACCTGGTGTACATCTCCAATAAAATGTGATAAAAACATAAGTGCCTCCGTTAAATTGTCTACAATGAAAAGAGGGAGACAAACAAACCATGTTATCACCATTCAAGATACAAGTAATTTATTATTTCATATTAGCAGGAATGCTTTGACATCCAGGAAATTAATATGCTTACATTCCACCTTCAAAACAGAGTTCTGATAACCAGATTCAAGTTGCATCGTGTAATTGTAAATCGCTCCAGTCACACACCTATTATTCCGTCCAGCAGAGTCATGACAATCTCCTACAAGAAACCAATATGCATTAGCAGAACAACAACAACAACAACAAAACACAATTTGCTGCAATCATGAAGCGCATATCACCAACAAAAACCAAAACTTACTGCAGTACTCATAATTACATCTAAAATCCGGTGTATCAATATAATGTAAGGGGCTACTCCAACGGTAGTGCCATCGAATCTCGTCAGGCCAAGAGCACACATTTGCAAGATCACCTTCCGCAGAATCCGGAAGCAACTCTTTGACAGCAGCCAAAGCATCTTCACTTAAATACCCCTAATGAATAAAAAAAAAAAAAAAGGCGCGCCTTTTTACACTTCTTCAACAACTTTCCATACCGATTATATCAACCAACATCTAATTTCCTCTAACAGTTCAACAAAGTTGATAAAAATGTGAACTTGAACCTTTTTTCCAATCAAAAACCCTAAATTTGGTCAAACAAGTAAAAACCCTAACCTCAGCTATCTTGCAAATAGCAAAGTGACCTTCTTTTCCCCAACTCAAAACCCCATTAACCAGCTGAAAAAGCATCAATGCCCTCCCAATCCATAAGAGTCCTGACCCACCCATGCCTCCTACAAATTTACACACTTCAAAAATCGTCAATAAAAAAAAAAAAATCTTTTCGATTTTTTTTGTTTTCCTGCTAACAATTCTGCAGCTAACAAAGTGTGAAATTTTCAGATATACAACAACATTGCAAAGAGACATAAGTGAAGAAACAAGAGTGTACAAGTACAAGTAGCTGCACGGTACTGTATATTACGGTACCTCTGATCTCTTTAACACAGAGAGAGCTACTTCTGCTCTCAACGGTTGCAACTAACTTTTCCGATCAGAGGACTTTCAATTGATTGTTCCCGAAAAGACAAAATTTAAGTTGATTTTGCAACCTGTGTTCATACACGTGTCAGCTTGTTATAGGATGGAACCTGCAGCATGGTTAGATAATTTTTTACATAAAATTTTTTATTTGGAGTATTGGCATTAACCAGTCTAATGTGCAACCTTTGTTACACATGCCACATTAAATAATGTTTATAATTGATTAAGAAGTATTTTTTTTTAAAAAAAAAAAAAAATTGATTAAGAAGTATTTTTAATAAGAATTATTTACAAAATCTAATGTAATGAATTTAAAAGAATAATTTTTCTTTTTATTAAGTGGACTATAATTATGATTATTTTTTTGAAATACTATAATTATTTTTTAAAAATAATTTTTAAGAAGACCCATTTATAGAGAGGGTACACATATAATTTTAATGGGGAGTAAATAATACCACTCTTTAATTTTTTTTTCTTTTTTAAATCTTGAAGTTCAATCCTATATTTAAACTCGAGATTCTATGAACTCATAACAATAATTGCACCACTAAAGTTATATTTATGCCCCTTTTATAAATAAATCTCATTGAATACTATTTTAAAAAGTTATAATCTATAATTACAATTCATTTAATATAAAAATTTTATTTTTTAATTTTATTTGTAATATATATTTGTAAATAAACATCTTTTATGCAAATTAGATTTTTTTTTTAAAAAAAAATATTTAATTGGATGAATTATTGATGCAGTAAAAAAAAAAAAATGCAGCATGAGAGGGGTGCAATTCTCAAAGGTAAATTCAGGCTTCACAATTTTAGATTTTCACTCTTTTTTTTTTTTTTTTTTTTTTTAACATATTCACAATTTTAGATTTGGACAGGGTGTTGTCCTGAATTTGAAGGTTACTGGGGTAAGACAAAACGAGAAATTATAATGAAATTGTCATACACGTGTCATTTTGTCCGTTACCGGCACCAATAGATAGAGAGGCTGCAATGTCACGGTGCCAATTAAAATTGCCACGAAAACTGAAAATCCTCAGATCAGTGACAAAAAAAATCAAACGATGAAGGCGATCGTGATAACGTCACCGGGCGGTCCCGAAGTGCTGCAACTGCAGGAAGTGGAGGAGCCACGAATCGAAGACGACCAAGTGTTGATCAAAGTGGAAGCCACGGCGCTGAACCGGGCCGATACAGTCCAGCGAAAGGGCTCGTATCCGCCTCCAAAAGGCGCGAGTCCCTACCCGGGTCTGGAATGCTCCGGCACCGTCCTGTCTGTCGGTCAACGTGTGTCTAGATGGAAAGTTGGAGATCAGGTAAACATACTAGCTTCTGGGGTCATCAAAGTTTTGATTTTTATTGTTGTGATTGGAGATTAGTGGAGTTTGACTAGTTTGGAGAGTTGTGGGTTGATGCCAAGTTTTGATTTTAATTTACTTGGTAGTGATTAGAGACTAGTAGAGTAGAGATTAGGAGGAAAAAGTGGTTTAGTTGTGGTCATTTCATGTGTTGTGTAGGTTTGTGCTCTTCTTAGTGGAGGAGGTTATGCTGAGAAAGTGGCGGTTCCAGCTGGACAAGTTCTTCCTCTCCCATCCGGTGTTTCGTTGAAGGATGCTGCAGCTTTTCCGGAGGTGGCCTGCACTGTTTGGTCGACTATTTTCATGACCAGTCATCTATCTGCAGGGGAAATACTTTTGGTAGTTTTCTAAACATTGATTCTTGATGTTTTCAAGTGTGTTTTAATTGGATATGCAAATGCTATATTGATGTTAAAACATGATGGAAATGCTTGAATTTTTTGAATTGACTCAGTAGTTCATTGATGTGCTTTGATGATAGAAATATTGATTGTAATAGTTTAGAACTACGTGAATGTTCTCCTGCATGTTGATGACGAGTCTGTGAACATCATAGTCAAGTTGTCAGAGTCAGTGCCATCATAGTCAAGTTGTCAGAGTCAGTGCCATCATAGTCAAGTTGTCAGAGTCAGTGCCATCATAGTCAAGTTGTTATTGATGCTGTCTACAACTGCACTTAGTTGATCTAAGTGATGTTCAATTTGTTTGCTTTTTAAGCCAGAGGAGTATGTGTTGTGCAGTTTAATTATGAATTCATGGGTATTTAATTATCAGGTTCATGGAGGCTCTAGTGGGATTGGAACTTTTGCAATCCAAATAGCCAAGTACCAAGGCGTGAGAGTGTTTGTCACAGCAGGTCTGGCTGTAATTTTCATCTTATTTAATCCATTTAATTTTCATATATTCTTACATGTTAGATATCGGTGTCCAGGAAGTGATGAAAAGTTAGCTTATTGCAAGAAACTTGGTGCAGACGTTTGCATCAATTACAAGACAGAGGACTTTGTTGCACGGGTAAAGGAAGAAACTGGTGGGAAAGGTATTTTTAATTAGCAATATACTTAAAAAAAAAAAAATGCACTATTTTCTTGCGTACTCATGTATACCTTAATGTTTGCAAGGACTGATGATATGTAGTTATTTTTCTGTGTCAGAATCTAACTTAGGATGATTGCAGGTGTTAATGTTATTCTAGATTGTATTGGAGCATCCTACTTTCAGCAAAACCTTGACAGCTTAGATTTTGATGGGAGGCTTTTTATAATTGGTCTTCAAGGTGGAGCTAAAACAGAACTAAATATCGGTTCTATATTCGCAAAGCGCCTCACAGTGCAAGGTATTGCAATAATCAATCACTTCCCCTGGGTATTAATGCTTTAGTTTAAACTTTTAAGTGGATGAATATGGTTTCCGTTATTTACATCATTTATTTATTTTAATTTTTAAATTACATTGAAGTAAAAACTGCATGGACACTTCATTTCCAGTTATAATTTAGAAGGTAGGACTGAGGGATTGAGTGAATCTGCAAACTGTAGTGTGTAGCAGTTGACATGTAGTCCTACTTGTTTGAATGTGCGAGCTATACTCATTTGCATATAATTATACTGCTGAGCACTAGTTTAAGACTGACATGCTGTAGAATCTGTTATATTGCCATAAAACTTCTTGTTTTAGTGTGACCAACATTTTTGGTTGATTTAGAGAAGGGGGAATTTGAACTTGAAATCTTAACTTAGTTGAGGGATTGATTACCACCGGGCTATGTATGCGACTATGTACAACCAACATTTTGGAAGCCCGTTTCTATATCAGATATCAATTATTATTTCTACTACCATGCTTCTTATGTTATTAAAATCTTTCTGTGTCATTAGTACACTGTCTTGTGCATCAGCTATCAGAGCTTCATAATGCTGATTGCAGAGAAATATAAGTATTTGAAAATAAATGAGGCCCTCAAAGATGTAACTTAACCTCAGGATGTCAATACATCAGCAATATGAATATTATTTATGATTGTGTGTGTTTTCTGTAGAGTTATATGATGATCCATGTAAAGATTTATCGGTTTATATAAATCTGTTCTGGCTGTCTGTTTCTCATGCAGCGGCTGGATTACGCAGCAGAAGTTCAGAAAACAAAGGGGAAATTGTTTCGGAGGTGGAGAAGCATGTTTGGCCTGCAATCGCAGCAGGTAAGGTGAAGTCGATTGTCTACAAGTATTTTGCACTTTCTGAAGCAGCAGAGGCTCACCAGCTGATGGAAAGCAGCCAGCATATTGGGAAGATACTGCTTATTCCGTAAATAAATTAGAACTCATGAATCTTCTTCTTCCCCAGATGCTTTACAGTGATGATCTAAACTTCAAGAGTGTGAATTTCAATCTGAGATATAATGTAATTGATATTCGGGGTGAAACTCTGGAGTTCAAGAGTCAAGACATAGCTTATGCATCAATAATGATTAGCTTTTCCTATTATTGATACCTTATGGGCAACCTCTCTCGTATATCACCTTTAAAATAAATCAGTTGTAGGATTCTGTAAGTTTCTTGTGTTCCATCTGAATCTGTAATATTATATAATCTCCATAAAGATCTTAAACAAAGTTCCATACTACTTTGATTCCAAGAAGTTAGTAAATCTCGTTTGACATGCATGATTTGATTGCATTATTTTCACGGGATTGAACTATTACTCCATTCCCATGCTATAAGCCAAATATAGGATTGAAATAGAAATTGTCTAATCCTAGTCCAATCTCATATGTCAAACATACCCTTAAAGATAACATTTGTGTTTTGTTCACGAGATTTCACGTATTTATTGTTGCATAATATGTCCTGAGTAATAATAGGTTTTTCAAATTTTTAGAAAAATGCATGTCTCAATGATATAGTATATAAATTATCAATATCTTATAAATCATAAGATAATGTAATAATTATTATGAAGTTGATAACTCACATATCATACCATTTATGTATGAAAAATTTAGAATTTAAGAATCTTAATATTAATCATATATTTAAAAATATACATATATATAGAATGTTGTATTTAACCATTATCTTATAAATCTGATAACTTTCTCATCTCTCGCAAGAAATAAGAAACTTGAAATATTATATTTGCAAATTACATCAATTGTAGACAAAATTGAAAATGTCATTATCATTTTTGTCCCATTACGACAAAGCGGAGTACGTCCCCGCCTCTAAGTTCTCGGCACCATTACTTCCCCAAAAACGGGTCTACTCTTAGCACCTCCTTCTCTTTCTGGCATCTTTCTATCGCTTCTTCTTGCCCTTTTCTCCTCCAAACAGTCATCCTCGATTTTGTCCTGAATTTGAAGGTTACTGGGGTAAGACAAAACAAGAAATTATAATGAAATTGTCATGCACGTGTCATTTTGTCCGTTACCGGCACCAATAGATAGAGGGGCTGCAATGTCACGGTGCCAATTAAAATTGCCACGAAAACTGAAAATCCTCAAATCAGTGACAAAAGAAATCAAACGATGAAGGCCATCGTGATAACGTCGCCGGGCGGTCCCGAAGTGCTGCAACTGCAGGAAGTGGAGGAGCCACGAATCGAAGACGACCAAGTGTTGATCAAAGTGGAAGCCACGGCACTGAACCGGACCGATACACTCCAGCGAAAGGGCTCGTATCCGCCTCCAAAAGGCGCGAGTCCCTACCCGGGACTGGAATGCTCCGGCACCGTCCTGTCTGTCGGTCAACGTGTGTCTAGATGGAAAGTTGGAGATCAGGTAAACATACTAGCTTCTGGGGTCATCAAAGTTTTGATTTTTATTGTTGTGATTGGAGATTAGTGGAGTTTGACTAGTTTGGAGAGTTGTGGGTTGATGCCAAGTTTTGATTTTAATTTACTTGGTAGTGATTAGAGACTAGTAGAGTAGAGATTAGGAGGAAAAAGTGGTTTAGTTGTGGTCATTTCATGTGTTGTGTAGGTTTGTGCTCTTCTTAGTGGAGGAGGTTATGCTGAGAAAGTGGCGGTTCCAGCTGGACAAGTTCTTCCTCTTCCATCCGGTGTTTCGTTGAAGGATGCTGCAGCTTTTCCGGAGGTGGCCTGCACTGTTTGGTCGACTATTTTCATGACCAGTCATCTATCTGCAGGGGAAATACTTTTGGTAGTTTTCTAAACATTGATTCTTGATGTTTTCAAGTGTGTTTTAATTGGATATGCAAATGCTATGTTGATGTTAAAACATGATGGAAATGCTTGAATTCTTGAATTTTTTGAATTGACTCAGTAGTTCATTGATGTGCTTTGATGATAGAAATACTGATTGTAACAGTTTAGAACTACGTGAATGTTCTCCTGCATGTTGATGACGAGTCTGTGAACATCATAGTCAAGTTGTCAGAGTCAGTGCCATCATAGTCAAGTTGTTATTGACGCTGTCTACAATTGCACTTAGTTGATCTAAGTGATGTTCAATTTGTTTGCTTTTTAAGCCAGAGGAGTATGTGTTGTGCAGTTTAATTATGAATTAATGGGTATTTAATTATCAGGTTCACGGAGGCTCTAGTGGGATTGGAATTTTTGCAATCCAAATAGCCAAGTACCAAGGCGTGAGAGTGTTTGTCACAGCAGGTCTGGCTGCAATTTTCATCTTATTTAATCCATTTAATTTTCATATATTCTTACATGTTAGATATCGGTGTCCAGGAAGTGAAGAAAAGTTAGCTTATTGCAAGAAACTTGGTGCGGACGTTTGCATCAATTACAAGACAGAGGACTTTGTTGCACGGGTAAAGGAAGAAACTGGTGGGAAAGGTATTTTTAATTAGCAATATACTTAAAAAAAAAAAATGCACTATTTTCTTGTGTACTCATGTATACCTTAATGTTTGCAAGGACTGATGATATGTAGTTATTTTTCTGCATCAGAATCTAACTTAGGATGATTGCAGGTGTTAATGTTATTCTAGATTGTATTGGAGCATCCTACTTTCAGCAAAACCTTGACAGCTTAGATTTTGATGGGAGGCTTTTTATAATTGGTCTTCAAGGTGGAGCTAAAACAGAACTAAATATCGGTTCTTTATTCACAAAGCGCCTCACAGTGCAAGGTATTGCAATAGTCAATCACTTCCCCTGGGTATTAATGCTTTAGTTTTAAACTTTTAAGTGGATATGAATATGGTTTCCGTTATTTACATCATTTATTTATTTTAATTTTTAAATTACATTGAAGTAAAAACTGCATGGACACTTTATTTCCAGTTATAATTTAGAAGGTGGGACTGAGGGATTGAGTGAATCTGCAAACTATAGTGTGTAGCAGTTGACATGTAGTCCTACTTGTTTGAATGTGCGAGCTATACTCAGTTGCATATAATTATACTGCTGAGCACTAGTTTAAGACTTGACATTCTGTGGAATCTGTTATATTGGCATAAAACTTCTTGTTCTAGTATGACCAACATTTTTGGTTGATTTAGAGAAGGGGGAATTTGAACTTGAAATCTTAACTTAGTTGAGAGATTGATTACCACCGGGCTATGTATGCGACTATGTACAACCAACATTTTGGAAGCCCGTTTCTATATTAGATATCAATTATTATTTCTACTACCATGCTTCTTATGTTATTAAAATCTTTCTGTGTCATTAGTACACTGTCTTGTGCATCAGCTATCAGAGCTTCAAAATGCTGATTGCAGAGAAAAATAAATGTTTGAAAATAATTGAGGCCCTCAAAGATGTAACTTAACCTCAGGATGTCAATACATCAGCAATATGAATATTATTTATAATTGTGTGTGTTTTCTGTAGAGTTATATGATGATCCATGTAAAGATTTATCGGTTTATATAAATCTGTTCTGGCTGTCTGTTTCTCATGCAGCGGCTGGATTACGCAGCAGAAGTCCAGAAAACAAAGGGGAAGTTGTTTCGGAGGTGGAGAAGCATGTTTGGCCTGCAATCGCAGCAGGTAAGGTGAAGTCAATTGTCTACAAGTATTTTGCACTTTCTGAAGCAGCAGAGGCTCACCAGCTGATGGAAAGCAGCCAGCATATTGGGAAGATACTGCTTGTTCCCTAAATAAATTAGAACTCATGAATCTTCTTCTTCCCCAGATGCTTTACAGTGATGATCTAAACTTCAAGAGTGTGAATTTCAATCTGAGATATAATGTAGTTGATATTCGGGGTGAAACTCTGGAGTTCAAGAGTCAAGACATAGCCTATGCATCAATAATGATTAGCTTTTCCTATTATTGATACCTTATGGGCAACCTCTCTCGTATATCACCTTTAAAATAAATCAGTTGTAGGATTCTGTAAGTAAGTTTCTTGTGTTCCATCTGAATCTGTAATATCATATAATCTCCATAAAGATCTTAAACAAAGTTCCATACTACTTTGATTCCAAGAAGTTAGTAAATCTGGCTTGACATGCATGATTAGATTGCGTTATTTTCACAAGACTGAACTATTACTCCATTCCCATGCTATAAGCCAAATATAGGATTGAAATAGAAATTGTCCAATCCTAGTCTAATCTCATGTGTCAAGCATACTGTTAAAGATAACATTTGTATTTTGTTCATGAGATTTCATGTATTTATTGTTGCATTAATATGTCCTGAGTAATAATAGGTTTTTCAAATTTTTAGATAAATGCATGTCTCAATGATACAGTATGTAAACTATAAACATCTTATAAATCATAAGATAATGTAATAATTATTATGAAATTGAAAACTCGTATATTATATTATTTATGCATGAAAATATATATTCATATATAGAATGCTGCATTTCACCATTATCTTATAAATCTGATAACTTTTCTATCTCTCGTACGAAATAAGAAACTTGAAATATTATATTTGCAAATTACATCAATTATAGACAAAATTGAGAATGTCATTATCATTTTTGTCCCATTACGACTAAGCAGAGCACCTCCCCGCCTCTACGTTCTCGGCACCATTACTTCCCCAAAAACGGGTCTACTCTTAGCACTTCCTTCTCTTTCTGGCATCTTTCTATCGCTTCTTCTTGCCCTTTTCTCCTCTAAACACTCATCCCCAATTTCAGGCTTTTCCTTCTTCGCTTTTTGGCGTTCTTCTACTTCTTCTTGTTGACAACTCACCGGTCTCTTTCTTCTGGCACTACATTTGCATTTCACTGGGAGGCCTTTTGCTTTTGTACTTGGAGTTTCATCCTCAGGAGCTTCAACCGCAGTAATTTTTGTTACACTCTTAATTTTGAGCTCTTTTTAAGATTTTTCTGCTGAGATTGACTTGATGGATCCAATGAACTAGATTTTCCAGAAGCTTTTTCTGAATCTGAAATTTCAAGCTGTGTTTCCGGATCAGCTCCATGCTTAGGGCAGTTTTTGTTGGTCCTCATGTGTCCAAACTGCTAAAGAGTGATAAAGTACCGAAGAAAATTGTATATCATTGTATATTCGGACGTTCAATGTGAAGCCTATTTATAGGTTAAGAGACATAATATAAAAATGATAATTAAAATCATATATTGTAGTAATGATAATAAAAATATGTTATAATAATGATATTACGAATATGAAAATATTGTATATGATTGATTGATATAATAACAAAGAGAATGACAAATGATCACTATTTACATCATAATCCAGAATAACAAAGAAACTCTGTGCTCACTTAAAACAATTACGCACCTGTCCACAAGCACCACCAACAAAACTTTCCCTTGATGATTTCTTCTCCCTGAACAACTGCTTCAAAACAAGAGAGTAATTTAAGATGGTTTTAGGCAGCGCAGGAAAAAATTCTCGTGAACTCAAAGTCGATCCTAACATGAAGATACAAGTAATCAGAGTACAAAATACACAGTTTCAGCACAGATAGATACAACGGCAAGCAACTAATAGTTTACAAATTAGATCAAAAACCAAAAAGTGTTACGTGACTATCCAACCAAAACAATTTGATGATAAGAACACATCGATTACAAAGACAATAACCTACATTTCAAGCAAATTTTATTTCTTATGGCTAAGCGAAGATAGATCCTTCAATGATTTCACGCAAAATCTTTAAACAAGAAAATTTTAGTAAAGATAACATGTTATTGAGAGAGAAAACTCCATGCATTCCTCTTTATATAATGATATTCTTAAACAAACTTATTAATGATGCTTAAGTTTCCCATGACACTTAATAACTCTGTTCCTTTTTCTAGACTCTATTAATATGAACACTGCAATTTTTTAGACTTCATTAATTGGATTAAATAGTGACAACTATTCCCTAAGTAAATAAATGACTCCTTTAATTTTCCAATAAAATATATGAAAGTAGTAATTACATCAACACTGCATCTAGACTTTGACTAATTAAATAGTGACATTGCATCTAGACTTTGGCCTGCAATCATGGCATGTGAGGTGAAGCTGGTAATACACAAGTATTTTGCACTGTCTAAAGCAGCAGAGGCTCACGGGCTCATAGAAAGAAGCCAGCATATCGGAAAAATGCTGCTTGTTTTATGAATAAATTGGTATCTCATGGATCATTTTCCTCAGATGCTTCAAATACCTGTGTGAATTTCAATTTCAGATATGATGTGATGGATATTCTGTGTATAAAATTCAATATCCTACTACCTGCATGCAGAGGACTATCTCAAAGATTGTCTTCCAAAAAAGACCAAATAAATGAAGCATCAAAATTCTTACATGAGACTCAAGAGACGTACTACATAGTAATCAATGTTCCTATACATATATACATACTACATAGTAATCAATCTGAAGTGATTGTGGCTCATAATGAACACAAAATTCTTAACAACTTGCCCTCATAAAAAGTAGTGCTCAAGACCAAATGTAGTGTAAGAATTTGATACTTGGGAGCTGGGACCCTAAATAACTGTATCTTTATAGATAAAGAAGTAAAATCGTCCTTTAATGGGTCTTTGTATACACCTTTCGGCATTCTCTTTAACATTATCAGGCTAAATAAATACTATCTACCATCAAATCATATGAGGTGGTTTAGTCTCAACCGTTTGAATTATGTTTCTACTTTGGCAACCTTGGCATAAAAATGCAACATAAACAATGTTGGCCATGGAAATTTGACAGAATGAATCATTAAACACCATATGTAGTAGGTGCCTGGACATTACAATGTGGATCCCTTTCAAGCATCGATTTTCTTGAATTGCTTGAAGTAAAAAGGTCAAAAAAGCTGCAGAGAAGGACTTGTAAGTTTCTTCTTCCATATTCCATCTTCATCAAATACATTATGGGCCAGGATTTCATTTAGGTATGCAATAACCTGGAAATAGAATTAAAACAAAACACATTTCATGAAGAAGAATGCAAGTACTTATTGTCTATAATTTGATTTCTAGAACCATAGAAAAGAGAGTAAAGAACTTAATAACCATGTGACAACGTGACAGATGATTGAGAGAAGAGCAAGCATAGGCGGTATGTTGGAGGTTTAGAAATGGTTAGTTAGACAAACGTCTTTTGCTGGTCTCTAAACTTGTGAGACACATTATGATGTTGTATCATAGTGATCATCACCTTTCAAGCATGAAACAACAACTTTTATCATGGTTAATTTTTATATTTTATATTCTCACATAATGGCCTCCCAGGTGATGAAGCAATAGAGGAGCCTTTGGTTTTACATTTTTATCTTTTTAACAGAACCAAATTATATTTTGCTTACTTTGACTTGGAGATAGATATACACAAGACAAGACACTGGAACAAAATTGCAAGAAAAATTGGAGGAATGCATCTCTTGAAATGCTTTAAGTTGTAACATTTACAGCTCAAAAACACATAACATCTCAGGAACCATTAAGTTATTTTCTTTCTTCCGGAACAAGAGTTGGAATATCACTCAGTGCAATGAGCTTCAATTGCAAGGCTTTTTAACACTCCAGGGCATGTGTTGCCAAGATTAGCTGAGGATACGGGGATTGAACATTCCTCCTGACCAATGCAAGCCTGAAATTCCATTTAAATTTGTGAGGTATGGTTCAAAGAATCAATAACAATAAATTTTTATTGTTACATGTTATGTAACTACAATTCTAGAGTCACATGAAATGCTTAGGCCACAGGTGTTCCTATAGACTGGCTTTTTGCTTTCATATTTCAAGTAAAGAAAGGTTTACCTTCTCAACAATTGATAACACATCGATGTGACAGGATCCTGGACTAAATGTGCCACAATTTCCTTTAGGAGTTCCATAGCTAGCAAAATTGATTGAAGCAATATGCCACCCTCGTTCACAAGACAATCGAACTTGAGGGCTTTGAGGCTTGAACTCTACGTTTGGTTTCCAATAATCAACCGGTGCTGGATCAGCCTCTGATACAAATGAGCATATATCTTGGCCAACTAGTGTTAGCAAAGAAATCTTTGACGGGTCACCCCCAAGCTCTTCATGGATGACTAGCAGGTTTTCACCAGGATGTACCCAAGTGCGCGGGATATGATACCTGAACATTATCATCTCTTCATAACCAATAACAAAACTAGTATAACAGTTGTGAATAACATTAATTAAGCTGCTAAATTATTTAAGTATAACAGCGTATCTATAGTGATTCTGTGGAAGATTAGAAAAATTTCTTGAAGTTGCTGCAATATTATCAACATAGCTATAAAGCATCAATAAATCAAAATTAAATGTCTTATCACCCTTACATTGTTTGAGCAGGTTGGCCACACTTTTTTAGGCATGTAGATGAATCATGGGTTCCTCTATAGTCACAATGTTCAGTGCAACCTGTTGATGGAGATAGATATGCAGACCAATACCGCCCTATGCCCTGCCCGTTAACCCAAGCCTGACCCTTCCCCATGCTAGCGAGATTTAACGCTATGGGGCCCTTTCCTTCTGGAGCAAGGAATGAAACCTGAAAATAGAAAGGAGAACATCAAATTCAGCGTATCTGTACAAGACATAAACACGTAACAACCTCATGCAAGTCTGAGAAGAGAAAAGAATTTGGCTGGCTGACATTGACTAGAGCTAACATGCAACCTTTGATACATTCAATCATGAAGTCACCCACATCAAATTACCTTGTACCATATCAGACTCTTATTAACCGGTAGAGTGCTCCCTTGAGTCCATAATGAACTGTTTGCAAGACTTGGTTTGTCCAGTCCAAGGTATTCTCCTTCAACTCCTACCTGAAATGAAGGAAATATGTTGCTTAAAATCAATAGAATTCCTGAAGTCATGAGTGACACGTGCAGATTCAAATATTGCTACTTGCTCAAACCTGGTAAGTCCAATCTCCAGAAGAAAGATCACTTTTTCCATTCTTCAAACCAAGCATAACAACAGCATATATTCCTGCTCCAGCAACATCAAACCACGGTCCATAGTTCTACAGCACATCAAACACAAAACAAGCAATTATTAACCCTCCATGACGCTGAAAGTATCTGAAAAATGTCCTAGACAGCCAGTTAATTTCGCCAAATTTATGTCGATGGATTTTCAGAAACATGGACAGAACTAGCTATAAATTTTGAGCCACCAATTCATGTCAATGAAATGTGGGACAGCACTAATATAGTCAATCAAGTCCTGTTAAGCGGAAAAAAAAAATTTGTGTACCTGTACACCAACCATCATACTCAAAACATCCAGAGTATTATTTCCTTCCTCAAAAGCAATTTTCTTATTGATTGAGAAGTTAGCGTAGTCGTGATTGCCGTACCCAATTGCTGTCAAAGAAAGATTCAACAAATGATGTGAATCAGTCTTCACAGAAAGTCGCATAAAATAAATCAAAATTCAGTAAAAACGTAACTTGTAAACCTTGCATCTCTCAAAATGGAACTAAATTTTAAATTTTCCATACACTTAGGTAGAGTATGATGCAAGAAATTACACTTACCTACAAGTTTTTTATTTACAAAAACGAGTGCTGCATGTCCCAAACTCTCAATATTTAAAAAAACTTCCTTCTCTTCACCACTCACATTTATGCTGCCAAGTGCCAACATGATTGAATTTGAAGCGCGCACACAGACAAAAATGTCAGCACGAAAACAAGTCATACAAATTTGAATATATCAATAGTGAAAGACTCCATGAAAGCAAACAAGCAACAAGAATAACTTGAATGTCTTGTTACCTTGTGGTGTACCACAAGTAATCACTGGTGTCTTCTGTTGTATTGATTTGCTCAACTAAACCTGGCCTTGTGAATGAGTTGTTGCCAAAAGGACCAACTTTTTCTTCATACCAGCTCCATTCCAATGGTCCCAATAACATTTCATTAGTATTTGTTTTCTGATCGAACGGATGGTCGCCAATATTTCTTTGTGAAACAACCTAAGAATTTGAAAGAAATAATAGTTGAAAAGATCATAACATTTTAAAAGCGACACAATAGAAAGTAATAATACTAGTAAAGATATGATATTGATCAAGGGAAGAGCCAGCGGACAAAATTTTCAATCAAAATGCGAGGTCATTGGATAAGGGGTGCTATAATTACTTGTATATATGTACCTAAATGCAAAGGAATATTATACCTTAGCAGTGTTAAAGACAACATTTTTGCAGTCCGGAAGGATGCTTACAGACCAAGCTGGAAGAAAGTATGAGACTCCATTAAATGTAACGTTTGCATCTGAACTTTTGTCGTAATTGGCGAGAAAGGCTGCACACTCATTGGAAGATTTGTAGTAGATATGTGCCTGTATATGTAATAGGAAATGAATATATAATAACAGCCCAACAGAAATAAGTATATGGTTAGCAGATTATGTAAATTTTCATATGTGCAACATATCCTGTCGTGGAAATTTATCCTTACAATTGATTCAGAGAGAGAAGAATTTCACAAGCCAATCATTTGTATGTTCAAACATCTAGAATACCTCTAAATTATGACCAAGTTGCTGGTAAGCGGGATCTGAGCTGACCAAATACTCCTCGCATAATTTTATTGCCCTGTGCAGGTCACGTAGATGACCCCATTTCGGCTGTCTAATAAAACCTGCAGTAAAAGTTCTAATTACTTGAAGATATTGCCCCTCCAAATTCCAGACTACAGAATTCTCTTTGCATGTCAATAATTGCAAACATATAAATATAAACCAGTTTGCATTGTTGGTGCATACAGCTCTTTTTCTGTGCTGAGACTAGTAGGATGCGAAAATAGTAGGAAATTCTTACCATATTCATCTAGTGGGGCATCATAATCATAACTTGTTGCAATCAGAGGACCACCAGCCGTACGTCCAAAGTTTGTTCCACCAAAATACTGCAAGGAAATATCAGTATGGTGATATTCTTTCCAGAACTCTCTCATAGTCACATTTACTTGTTTACCAAGTTAATAAAGGAAACAGAAGTCATTGCAGGCTCACCATATAATAGTTCTGAAAAGTGCCACCAATTTCAAAGAAGCGTGCAACAGCAAAAGCAAGGTCCTCAACTGGACGATAAGGAATGGCGTAGCCAAATGAAAGAAACCTGCAATGTCAACATAATTTTGGCTTATAGTCCTTTAAATATTGTGCAGACTTAAACAAGTCAGTTTGAAAAAGTAGACTGCATACAGACTGTTACCATCCACTGTAGTTCTCAGTCCATATAGCCGGTTTGGAAGGGGAATTTGGGGTAAATCCATCACAATAAAATCCATTGCAAGTGTTTATCTGCAAGTAATTTCCCATTATATAAAACCAAAGAACCTCTCAAATTGTTAAAAATTCCTCTATGCAAGCAAAACTTGTGTAGATTCTCTCATTTACAAATGACATAAGAGTCCATAGGATTAACTACTGACAATTGGGTCTGGTGCATCTCCCTGTGAGCACATCACCCACGGCACGGAAGTATTGAGACGAACAGCAGTCTCCGCAGCCCATCTGACATATAACTCTCCCCCAACTCCATATGCCCATTCAACATTCCCATATTCATTTTCAACCTGTTAAGAGTGTAGGAGATGTTCACTAACAGGACCATAATATGACACAGATCTTAGCTACTAATGAACCAAATTCTTTTGCAAGTGAACAAATGATAATGAACAGAAATTGATGGTCTATATTAATGAATATCTAAAACATGCTTAGTAGATAACCTGAGCAAGAATGATTGGTCCTCCTTGGGATGCAAACAGATTCTCGTCCTTCATTAAATCTACAATCTTTGTCAGAAAACGACTCATTTCCTTCTGCAGTGACAATAACAAGAATAGAAAAACATGAATCAGTCAGGAACAGCAACTTTATGCGTTGGCAGGAAATTTCCAAGTCATTTGTCTGATTACCCTCAACATCAAAATGTACCTTAAAAGGATCGTTTGTTGTTCGAAACTGGATCCCAGGAATGAAATGTAACCACATAGGGAATCCCCTGACACAAAGTTAAACAGGAACCATCAATTATGGACTAAACTATAATCATGTCTTTTAGTAGACATTCAAGTGTGTTAAACAACATGATTTGGAAGAAATCCTGCATGTTCACAACCAGCTTAATTTCACTTTTAGATATTATTGACTGGTAAGATGCTGCTGTTAGAGATTAAAATAAATTACAAAACAAAGAAATGGAAGAAATTTAACGTACCCATAATTCCATTCAGCACAGGCATATGGACCAATCCTCAAATGAACCAGAAGTCCAGCTTTCTGAACTGTTTTCACGAACCTTACTAGATCGAACCTGCCTTCGAAATAATACTGCATAATATCCAAATATTAAGTCCACCATCAAACAATATAAAAAGCAAAAAGCACTATGTACATGTTAAACATAATTGCAGCCAATTAATACACAAAGAAGCACCATTCAATACCTGTCCTCTAATAGGCTCATGATAATTCCAGAAAACATAAGTCTCAATCACATCCAATCCTCCTTCTTTGGATTTCCTGATAAGCTCAGGCCACACCTGAAATTTCACCAAGCACTCATTTTTGCACACAATACAACAAACTAATGTCTCATGCATGAACAATAAGTACACACATATTTGAACCTTTCAAGGGTACAAAAACCAACCTCAGGAGTGGTTCGCGGATAATGGATAGAACCCGACTGCAAAACCCTCCTCTTTCCATCAATAACAAGAGCTCTATGATCATATGTCACATTAGCAGAAAGTCCTATATTAAAGCAAAGGCTCTCAAAAACAAAAACAAAAACAACAAGCAAAACCAATGCAATAAGCTTCCTGCCCTCCATAATTCAGTTGAAAATGAAGATTAAACAAGCACAAATTGTCACCAATTTATCAGAGAGTCATGATAAGTTAATGGTTTGATGATAACACAAAGTTAACATTCAAAGGTGGTTGACCCTTGGATTGGCTTGTGTGTTTGGGACCAAAACCGTGGAATGTATGTGGATGATGTTAACAATGGAGAAACTGTAGTTATGTGATTGTTGTAGCGAGGTGTACAAAGATTAAATGTTGGTTTCATGGCGACAGAGGAACGAGACAGCAAAACGTTCAAAGATTTTTGGAGGGTTTTGCATGGTTGCAATTGTTTGTACATCAAGACATCTATTAACGTTAGATTGCAACTTCATTTATTTATAGGTATACTACAAATATTTATTTCTAAGAAAACTCTTGATTAATTTAATGTAATGACCGATAGTTATGTGCTAGTGTTAGAGTAAATTATATTGTATTACATTTACATTTTACTAAATATTGAAATTATAATTACAAGACGTCGATTTTTAGGTTTAAGTTATCAGTAAATTTTTCATTCATATTTAGATAGAAATTCAAGTTTTATCACAAGTATTTATTACTTTGTATGTGGAGTATTATGTGGTGGCTTCTTATCTTTGGATTCGATCACTAGTCTCTTAACTTCCATATGGTTTTTTATTATACTAGAATTTAAAGATACTTTCTCTACTCTTCATTCATCTTAGTTGAGAATTTGTTTGTTTAGGGGTTGGATTTGGTTCAGTTTTTAATCTCTTTTTTAAAAATAAAAAAATAAAAATTGGTTCAGTTTTGATAGATGATTTGATTTAATTTTTGAATAATTTTTTGTCATTATGTTGGTGGCCCTTATTCTAGGGTATTGTGGGAACTCGTGGTTCACATTTATTCTAATAATATTCGTTCGCTATCTATCAAAAAGTGACAATAGAGTTCACATTGTAGTGGAGCAACCATTTTGTATTAAAATTAACGCAATACAAACACAAATATAAAAATGTTGTCACAATATATATATATATATATATATATATTTAATAATACAATGAAATGTACCCGAGCAGCGCCGCTTGTGTCTCCACTGCGATTGGTTTCGTTAGTTTCAATCTCAATCCTCAAAATGTAATAATAATAATAATGATAATAATAATACAATAAAATGTGGATCAACATGGCCATTCTATGTCCACATACAATGACTTTTACATTAAACCATGGTAATGGTGGACGTTCTAACTATACTGAATAAATTCTATAAACTCTGTATAAATAATTATTTTTTATTATGTAATTAAATATTTGAATCATATATATTAGTTTCAACAGGTCTCAAATGGACCTATAATCCATTAAACAAGAAGGAAAAAAAAAAAAAAAAGTCAAGGCCATTCATATCAAGTTTATAATAAGTACTACTACACTACCCACTCATAAATGTTGTGGCATGTTGGTCGCATCCACCCACGTAGCTTGATCTCAAAATGCATTGTAGGTTCGAGTGTCTTCCATCAAGGGTGGATAATTCATGTATAACCCTCCTATAAGAGGGCAAATTATATAATGGTTCCTCTAGTTAAAGGATAAGTTTTCTCCATTTATTATGGAGTTTCTTTGCCTGCTATTATAAGAAGTAGAGTTTAATAAAGTCTTGCATTTCGAATTATTTTATATGAGTTAATATCTAAAGAGTCTGACAGTCATAAACGCATCGTAGGTTCGAGTGTCATCCATCAAGGGTAAACAATTCATGTATAACTCTCCTATAAGAGGAAAAATTATATAATGGTTCATCTAGTTAAAAGATAAGTTTTCTCTACTCAGTGTGGAGTTTTTTTACGTGCTATTATAGGAAGTAGAGTTTAATAAAGTGTTGCGTTTTGGATTATTTTATACAAGTTAGTATCTAGAGAGTCTGACAGTTTTAACTTGTATTTATAATATTAAAAAAAAATACTACACTATCTAAATTTTTATCAAATTTATTATCTAAATGATGTGATAAATTTATGTATAACTAGCACATCATTAATATATTATCATGTAAATTTACCACATCATTTGGATAATATATTTGAATTTTTTTTTAGGAAGTATGTCATTATTCTAAATCTAATTATCTTTTAAAATTAAGTCCTATAAAAGGCTTTAATTATTACTAAATTATATTATTTAAAAATCAAAAGCAACCCAACATTTTTTTTTTGAAATATAGCATTCTTTATTAGTTAAAAAAAAAAAAGAAAAAGAAAAACTTCATTTAATTCATATGGTTTCGAAAAATATCAAATTGTAAAACTTTTTTGAAATAGTTCTTTTTATTTCTAACTTTTCAAAAACTCTTTTAAAATGTCTAAAACTATCAATCAACTGATAGTCAACACCAATAAAATGTGTGAAAAAATATTTTTATCCTTGATAATTGTTAGTTTTATGTAAATTATCGGATTATTCTAATAAAATAATAAATTTATAAGTTAAATTATCTAAAATACCTCTAAATTTAAGTTATTAAAAATGGTCTAAAGTTATTATTAACCATCAGTTGGTTAACGGTTTAAACTTTTTTGAAGAATTTGAAAAAATTAGAGATAAAAATAGTTATTTTCAAAAGATTTTTAAAAACTTTGACATTTTTTAAAAGTTTTAGAGCTATAAAGTGAAGTTTTTTTTTTTTAAAAAAAAAAAAAAAAAGAAAGACTTACTTGAAAAAAACAAAACAAAAAAAAAAAAAAAAAAAAAGCAATCCAACATCCTGACGTGGCAAGTCTAGCGCGAGATACAGTCGGTTATTTCAACAGAACCAGAAATGAAAACGTGTCAACTCCTGATTGGCAGGACACCTAATCCATTTTTCTTCCAAAAATATCCCTATTGCAGGCATTGACAATTTAATCATCAATCAGAGAAATTCGAACGCAGCAGTGAGCAGATCACCAAAAATCTCATCTTTTTCACTGATTCAACGAAAACCCTAAATTTCCTACCTTTGTTTTTAGTGAGACATGGATTTCAGCGGATTGAATCGGGCAGATATGACCCTGATAGGGACCGGCTTGTCTGTGATGGTGACAATGCATTTCACGGTGCAGCTGGTGTCGCAGCACCTCTTCTACTGGAAGAACCCTAAAGAACAGAAGGCTATTCTAGTGATAGTCCTCATGGCACCCATCTACGCCATTGTTTCCTTTGTGGGGTTTTTGGATATCAGAGGAAGCAAGGCCTTTTTCACCTTGTTGGAGTCCATCAAGGAGTGCTATGAGGCTCTGGTTGGTCTTATTATTTGGCGATGAAGTTTTAGTCTTTTAGTGAATTTCTGACGTTTGATTGTTTTGAAGTGGAAAGTTTGCTGATTTTGTGTTTTTGTTATGTGGGTGTTCGTGTTTTTTGCAGGTGATTGCCAAGTTTATAGCTTTGTTGTATAGTTACTTGAATATATCTATTAGTAAGAATATCGTGCCGGACGAAATTAAAGGGAGGGAGATTCATCATTCATTTCCAATGACTCTTTTTCAGGTGAGGAAGAAGTGGCATTGTTTATTAGAGTTTTAAGCTTTCCGGTCTAGTGGTAACTGATATGGTATTAGAGTTTGGTTTGTCCTGTGAGTCTGGTAATTGACAGCATTGACCTGTTAGGCTCTGTATGTTGGTTGGTTTGAGTAGAGCTTTTTCTGGAATTGCTTTGCTAGTAGAAGTATTGATTAGCGTATATATGGATGTAAATCATAGAAGTTGGTTTGAGTAGATCTTTTTCTAGAATTGTTTTTGCTAGTAGAAGTGTTCATTAGTTTTCATTTGGATGTCAATCATAGAAGATGGTTTGAGTAGAGCTTTTTCTAGAATTGCTTTTGCTAGTATAAGTGTTGATTAGTGCTTATTTGCATGTCAATCATAGAAGTGCTTGTTTTTCAAGTTTTTAGTTTTGGAGTGTACTTTTTTGTTTTCAGCAATATCGTGGTTATTGAAGAGGTAATTTGGCAAGTTATTCTTTAATGGTAGTACTAGCTGACATGATGACAGTCGGCTCTGAATGCAATTATATTAATACTAATGTTTTTTTGTTGTAATTGAATTGGAACTTAATTGTGAAATGATTGTGTTTAACTTGATCTCTTAGCTTTACTTGCCTGAATTTATTTAAATTTAATATGGAGTTTTCAACAATGGCAGCCTCACACTGTTAAGCTGGATCACCATACGTTGAAGCAGCTCAAATATTGGACATGGCAATTTGTTGTTATCCGCCCAGTATGTTCCATTTTGATGATTTTGCTACAAGTTCTTGGGATATATCCTGCTTGGCTGAGTTGGACAATTACAATCATTCTCAACATTTCAGTTTCTTTGGCATTGTATTCTCTGGTGGTCTTTTACCATGTGTTTGCAAAAGAGTTGGCACCACACAAGCCACTTGCAAAGTTCATGTGCATCAAGGGGATTGTTTTCTTTTGCTTTTGGCAGGTAAATAACTCTTCCCATTACTTTGTGCAACAGATAAGCTTAACTTATATGTAGAAAGAAATTTGAGATGCAAACCCCAAAGGTCACAGAGGACACTATCGCCCTTAAAACTGCAAAAGGTAAAGAGCACCAGAGTAAAACAAATGTAATCAACCAATCTTAGCTTAAGAGGATAGGTAGAAGGTACTAAGATATATCAAACGTTCTTAAGAATTGTAGCATTTGTCATATACTTGTTGTATTGACTTGCTTTTAGACTAGAGTGAAGAAATAAATTAATAAATATAATTTTGATAACCTAACTTACAGCTTATTTAAAGATGTGATATTGGTGCTAGTTGCAGGCTTTTATATTTTGTAATTTTATGAAACCCTTAACTTGCTTTTGAACTATGGACATATGCATGATAAAACATGGGAAAGATGGTTGCCTTTTATATGCATTACTCCCTGTTCTGCCTAAGTTTCATAACTCTCATTTTCTAATATTCCTATTTGAGGTTCATTTTATATCATCTGTACTTGTTTTTGAATAATAGCACACTCCATTACATGTTCACAAATGCCATTTTTGACCACCTGCAGGGAATTGTGCTTGAAATTTTGGCCGCAGTGGGCATAATTAAGTCTCATCACTTCTGGTTGGACGTGGAGCATATCGAGGAAGCTATTCAGAATGTCTTGGTATGCATGGAAATGGTGGTCTTCTCCATTTTTCAACAGTATGCGTACCATGTTGCGCCCTACAGTGGAGAAGTAGAATCTAAGATGAAATTGAAGAAGCATGATTGACATGTAAGATCCAAAATCAATGCAGAGATCTCGTTTCTGTCATTGTATGTATGCATGGAAACACATTTTAAAGATTGCCTTTCTTTTGTGTGGCACTATGAGTGAATAGTCTTGATAGGATTCGAGCGGGGTTGTGTTTCTGTTGTTGTCTTTGTTCAT
This sequence comes from Nephelium lappaceum, assembly GCA_021234005.1. Taxonomy (NCBI): domain Eukaryota; kingdom Viridiplantae; phylum Streptophyta; class Magnoliopsida; order Sapindales; family Sapindaceae; genus Nephelium; species Nephelium lappaceum. The sequence goes on from CM038010.1 coordinate 15,637,290, forward strand.
TAGATAGAATGAAGAATGTGATTATATAAGCCAATGTAGTTACCTATCGTCTATTGATATACATGTTTATTGAGGTACATTTTCAGTAAAACTGTAGGTATGAGACTTTGGATCCTTCTATTTTCTAATGGAAACTGGACTTGTCAGAAGTTTTAGAACTTAAAATCTGGCAAATTGTTTTTTGATACTGTGGTTTTGGCTTTTGAGAATGAATAGGTTAGGCTCTTCTTTGCTAGCAACTGTTTTTTTGTTCACTAGTTTTGGACTATGGGCCTCTTCTTGTTACCATGAAGAGCTTTTGAAGTACAATATTGGGCCCAATCTAGCAGCCAAGATAAACGTTGAGTCATGGGATTTATCACCCAGTCACCTCAATTGGAACTTTGAGTCACCTCAACTTTCCCTTTTTTATTTTTATTTTTATTTTATCAGTACATTTATGTCTATCGAAACCATATTGATATGGATTCTATGGTAGAATCCGAATCTCAATATTTATTTCTCTCTACTCCCTAATAGGTGGGAGAGAGTAAAAACTACTCTTTAACTAGAAAGACATATTAGAAATTTATCCACACATATATGGGTTGGAGTATAATTATCCATTTTTTATGGATAAGGATATTCGAACCTTGCCAATACTTCAGGGAGAAGTAGGTAGGGGGGATTGGAAGCTTTGTACCAATCTACTTGTCAGTAAATGACATTCTCAACTTTCTATCATCTTTTATAAATTTTAAAACTAATTTACATTGGTGGCAAGAGTCTTCAAAGCTAAATATCACCCCAAGACTCACTTTCGTCAAGCTACAGTCAAGAACGGAATTTCTTACTTGTGGAAAAGCGTTCTATGGGGTAGAGATTTGCTTGCCAAAAGCTTAAGATGGCAGGTGGGGAATGGAAAGGAAATTAACGCCTTTACTGATCCCTGGATTCCTAGACCCTATTCTTTTAAGTTGATAACTGCAAAGGGCAAATCCAATCTGAAAGTGGTAGACCTCATCGACTCTGAGTCCAGAAGCTGGGATATCTAGAAGATTAACGATATCCGCCTTCCATATCCGTCTTCCAATAGATTGTGAGGCTATCCTATCTATTCCTTTGAGCAATAGAGAGATCAAAGATAGGTGGAGATGGCATTTTGACAAGAAAAGAATTTATTCGATCAAAAGTGGCTATAAATTGGCAAGGATTTCTACAACCTCAGCTTCTTCCTCTGCTCATCCTTCTTCTAAAGTGTGGTGGATCACCCTGTGGAACCTTCTCATTCCTCCTAAAGTTAAGCACTTCATTTAGAGCGTGAGTAATGAATCCTTACCAGTTAAAGATAACCTCATTCATAGAAACATTGGCACTAATGGTAGCTGTCCTAACTGCATGGATGAAAGGGAAACGGGTTGTCATTACTTTCTGTACTGCACTAATGTGTTGCAGGTCTGGCGTAACACGATGGAAGGTTTGCAGGTTGTCAACTAGAAGTGTATCTCTATGCTGGATTTCTTCTTGTTTGCCTTGAATTCCTTTCCTACTGACTCCCTGGTTAGAATCTGTATGGTTTTATGGGGCATATGGCACTATAACAATGCAAAACTGCATGTTGGGTTGGTCAGAGAACCAAGAGCAGTAATCTTGTGGGTTCTAGATCTTCTCGCAGAATTTCAGAAAGTTAAAGCTGCTAACTCGCAGGATGCCTCTAGAGGTCAGATACCTTCCTCTCCTTCTTTTTGGTCTCCACCAGCTCAAGGATCCCTCAAATTGAATACTGACGTAGCCATCAAAAAAGGACTTGGTTTTATCGGGGTCGGAGCAATGATCAGGAACCATGAGGGATAGGTTGTGGAAGCCTTTTCCAAGAGAGTTCCGGGTTGTTTTCCCCCAAAGATTGGTGAATTCTTGGCAATAAGGGAAGGTCTCTTGTTGTGTCGTTCTCGCAACCTTCAAGTTTCGTTGATTGAGGTTGATGCCAAGAATGCGGCTTCTACTTTTAACTCTTGTGTTGATCTACCTTATGAAGCAAGCGTTCTTGTTAGTGATTTAAAGGCTCCTGGTAAGGAAGTGGGTGTTTCTCTGTGTCAAGCCATCTTCAGAAATGACAACTGTCTGGCTCACAAACTCGCTTCGTTAGCCTTATCTTTTTCTGGGGATCTTTGTTGGCACTCTGTTAGTGCTTCCTGTATTTTTTCTGGGTTCTCTAAAGTGGTTTTGCCTTCTGGTTAGGGAAGTTATTTGATTTCGAAAAAAAAAAAAAAAAGAAAAAAAAAAAAAAAAAAACTAATTTAAATTGCACATTGAACTAGGCTTTTTTTTATAAAAAAAAAAAAAAGGATTGGTTGTGGTTGTGGGGCAGCCTAATGGTCCCTCACAAGTGACAAGGCATTATTGCATGTGGTTTGAATCCACTTATCACAGTGAATCATCAATTATTTATATCAAATGCTATATAAAAATTCATAGTCAGCTTACAATCTGTTTTTAGCATGATGAATTTGTTGAAAATAACCAATAGTATGTGTTTCAACTCATTCCTTTACTCCAATAATTTATAATACCTAGCTGTGTACGACGTGAATCAGCCAACTGAGCCATGAGCGACCAACCCAAACTAAATTTGAGATTGACATAGGGATTTTATTATGATTTTCGTAAGGTGGTGCACTTGTATTTAGTCTTAAAAGTTGAAATTAGATTTACAATGATAATCATAAAATTGTTTACGCTTTGTGACACATGAAGTTGAATGTTACCTCTTTGATGTTGTATAAAATTTGCATAACAAGTTTTAGTTTATGAGATCCTAATAGAATGTTAGTAGTTAAACCTAAAGTAGAGAATCAAATAAATGTAACATATGAATATGAGAATTCTCTTCTGACTTGTACATAGGGTATATGTATTGTGTGTTTGTCTCTTAGAATAACTCAAGATAATCTTTTTGCAAAAAAACAAGATAGTAAGGATACAAAAGATCAAGAGATTACAATATTGTGCTTAAATTATGATTTGAAGCCAGCTAGCTAACTTGGCCAGCAGAAACGTTTGAAAGTGCTTCAATTGGGAGCATCATGAAAAGAAACCACCAAAACTAATGGTCAAGCACTAGAATATAAACATGATCAAATTCTATCTTATCAAGATCTAACTCATAGGACCCAATTAGGGTATATGAACAATTAACAAATGACAATCTGTGACTGGTGAAAATGATTAGGGCAGAAAGGGACTTGTATATTAGGCCTATAACGTTGATTAATTAGCTCAATTAATGATCTAACAAGCAATATAAATTTGACACTTGTGATTAATCCTAACCTAAATTTGTCACCATTTCATTGTCTTGGAGACACTCACTCAATCTCTTTTCTATTTTCATTCTTATTTTCGGTTCAAAACTCAATCAATTAAAGGAAATGGTCTAATCTCACACAACATCTTTACTACTATTTGCTAAATATAGGGAAAAAAAAAAATCTTTACTAAATAAAAACAAGCGAAAACTTCATTTGAATCCCTAAGATTTCGAAAAATATCAATTTTTTTAAAATTCTTTTAAAAATAGTTTTTTTCATATCTACATTTTCAAAAACTCTTCAAAAAAGTTTAAACCGTTAGTCAACTAACAATTAACATTAACATAATGCATAAAAATATTTTTACCCTTGATAGTTGTTAATTTCATATAAATTATCGAATTATTCTAATAAAAAAATGAATTTACATGTTAAATAATCTAAAATATTTCTAAATTTAAGTTATTAAAAATAGTCTAAAGTCACCGTTGACAGTTAGTTGATCAATGGTTTGAACTTTTTTGAAGAGTTTTGAAAATGTTAAGGATGAAAAGAGTTGTTTCAAAAAGCTTTAAAACTTAATATTTTTCGAAACCTTGAGGATTAAAGTTTTTTCTAAAACAATTACACCCATTCTTAAGTATTAAACTATGGATCTAATTCCAAACTCATATCTTACTTCTAACAAATGTTTTCAAAGATCTTCATATAAAAATCCAAATTTAAATGAATAATATAGATGATGAGATGAGATTGACTTGATGGTAGGCCTCTCACATCTACATCAATGAGATTACAGATTACAATCATATTTCCATCTCATATCCTCAAATCATAATAGTTCGGCTTTGATTCTACAATTTTATTGATACGAAATCCAAATAGCTACTTTTATCGTACAGGAACAGACCTCAAAATGACAAATTAACTTGTTTTGAACATGGGGGTTAGGCAAAGATAGAAGTTAGTAAAAAGAATATCTTTAGGCTTGAGTCAACAGTCCACCATCCATATTAGCATTTGGTGAATTTCAAAAAGGTCCAAACAATACATAAAATCAAGAGAGAAGAATCTTCGAACATTTTCTTTTTTGTTCACCTATATTTCTGAGCAATCAAACAGAAGAGAAGATTATGATATGGTCATCAATTCAAAGGCCACTAGCTTGGAATAGTAACGAGCCCCCAAAAGAGAAAAAAGGCGATGCAAAGCAAGTGAGGCCCCATTTACACGCGTGAATGCGAGTGTGTACACGCCAGACGCACACAAAGAGAGAGAAGAGAGGCTTCAAACTTGCAACAAAGTCCAACCCGAAGCTCACCAACACATACAACGAAAGTAAAAAACAAAGTCTAGACAGCCAAACAAAGGAAGCAACCCACTTTGCCATCTCTCTTCTTCTTCTTATATTCTCTGATAAAGGAGAGTTTTTTAACAGAAAGATTGAAACTTTTTCACTTAGTTGACACAGAGAGTCTGTAACATGAATAAGAAAGCTAACGTTTCTGAAGAGCTCAACGCGAAGCACAGAAAGGTTTTGCCTTTTTTTTTATCCAACTTGGTTTTTGCTTGGTTTGAATCTTTTGTTTGTTATATGGATATGAATCATGCTAATCTTTTTATGGGGTTGTTTACATGGTTGCAAAGTTTCAAACTCTGAGCTTGGTCAATCTATCTGCATATGTTCTTTGTTATTTGGATTCATATTTGTTTATATTACAATATTTTGAATCAGTTCTGTTCTGGGGTTAGATACTTTTATTCAGTATCGTCTCTCTCGCTTTTTTTTGTTTTCTTTTCTGTTTTTACATTTAATCATTGTTTTTATTATTTGTTCTGCTTAGCTGGGCAGCTCAGGATATATTGAAAGCCATCAAGAGTTAGGCTACTTAAGTTTAAATTTTTATCTCATGTTTATTACCCAATAAGAAAAGTTGTTTGGTGGTCAAAACATAGCTTTCGAAGGTGTTTGGTGAAGTGTACCTGAGAACCAAGGCCCACACATGTAGTATGAGCTGTAACTGATTAACAATTTTGGTGATGGTTTTATGGATTCTGTGCACAATCACATATACAGCTGTATATTTTGTTAGATGTTGCATACTTTATGTTGTCTTATAGGTTAGCAGCTTCACATACTGTCTTAAGCTTGAACGTGTTAGTCGTTAGTGAATTTGTGCAGTTAATCTGCATTTCAGTTGTAGTTAACCATTGTTTAGATGTTTGAAATTTCATAAATATTCTCACTAGGTGCATGATAGAGGTTTAAGAATGGTGAATTCTAATCTACTGTAATACGCTTTTTGTATATTTGGTTCTAATTGAAGGTCATGTTTGTTTGAAAATTGAAATGAGTACCTTCTTCTAATTTCAACATATTAAGATGAAAGGTAAATCATTTTTGGCGTCCTCTGATATCAAGTGGTTGGTGAAATATTCCTGCCCATATTGTCCAACTTTTTGTAGCAGACGTGAAATTACACGTAGTATCTCTATAGACTTGTAGTAACCAAATAAAGTTATTTTGTGACTCATACTATTCATTTGGCCTCTGATTTTTTTATTTGAAAATTATTTTAAATTGAAACATGTTGTCAATTTATAGAATTGAAATAATTCTGTATCTTTTCCTATTTGTAGCCAGTGATTACATTATCTGTCTTCTTCTTATTATTACCATAAAGATATTATGATTCATCATGGATTTTTTCTTGTCAATACTTTTTCTCCTTAAATAATTTTATATTAATAAAAAATTGGAAAAAGAAAAAAAAAAAAAAAAAAGTTTAGTCGAATTGACAGTTTTGGGGAATGCTTACTAATTTCTACAATGCATTTATTCAATCATGGATATATGTCTGGATTTGATCTGGTCAACATATTAAAGCATGTGTTCAAACTGATTTCTCTCGATTTACAAATTTATCTTTTTCACTTTGTTCTTTGTATTCTTAAAATATTTTCACCTTGTCTGTTGTTTTGTAGATCTTGGAGGGCCTATTAAAATTACCTGAAAATAGGGAGTGTGCTGACTGCAAAACCAAGTAGGTATCTGCAAAAATAATAGTACTTACATTTTCAATTCAAGTAAACAACATGGGCACTCAATCAATCAAGTAGTGAAGATTGGAAAAAGACATGAAAATAACAACGTTATAGTCTTGTGACAATATACTTCTGTTGCTGTTAGTGATATAATTTTTCGCATGGCCCAAGTAGTTCTGACATTGTATTCTTGGCTTGTTTGCCATGCAGAGCCCCTCGATGGGCTAGTGTGAATCTGGGAATTTTCATATGCATGCAGTGTTCAGGGATTCACAGAAGTCTAGGAGTACACATATCAAAGGTGGTAAATATTGCATTCTTTTCAGTTTCTCTACTCGTGATTCCTGTTTGTCGAATCAAACCATAGAGAACGATTAGGTTTGTTCTACTGGAGGTTCACAGGTTTTGTATGATTTTGATGCAGGTCAGGTCAGCTACTTTGGACACATGGCTTCCAGAGCAAGTCGCATTTGCTCAAAGTATAGACCTCTGATTTGTGTTCCTGTTTGTATGACGTTAGATCTTTTTAGTTTCAACATACAGCAGTTTAAAACTAATACTGTTTTGTTGTTGCTTGCAGCTATGGGGAACGATAAATCAAATAGTTACTGGGAAGCAGAGTTACCTCCTAATTATGATAGAGTTGGAATTGAAAATTTCATTCGTGCAAAGTACGCTTCATAGAATTATCGGTACCAAGTAGTTTTTATTCCCTTGATTTTGTTCTGCTTGCATTATCAATAGGATGTTGTTATTAGCTCGTGAATGGCTAAAGGGAGATTGCATTCTGTATTAGGTACCAAGAGAAGAGATGGGTTCCTAGGGACGGAAAAGCAAAATCTCCTTCAAGGATGAGTGAAGAGAAGGCCTCAATTCACAGACCAGGATCCAGGAGCGGGCACCAGTATACAAACAATATAAATCATGTTTCTGAAGAGAGGAAGATTGCTCAACCAGCCATTACAAATAATAAAATTTCTTCTCCAGAACATAGTACTCCAGCAACTGCTAAAGTTGTCCGGCAGGTAGATAGAGTTCCTTCAATATTTTTGAAAAGCGATGCTAGTTGTTGAATTTGTTTTCGTTAAGCTAAGGAGCAGAAATATATGTTAGACACAGTATAAATATTATTATATGTCCTAGTGCTTGAAAATATTCGTCATGAAAATTAACAATATAATGTATATGAGGACGAACATCATAAGTTTTCTTTTTGAAACCATTAGGTCGTCTTTTTGGGATGATGTTTGTAGGTGTATTGATATGCTTATTGGTTTCTTCTTTTCTTTTTCCCCAATGTTTTCCATTTTTAGATACAAATGAATCTCTCGAACTGTTTAGCAGGTCAAACCTTATCCACAACCGCAAGAATCTGTGCAGAATTCAGAACCATCCATTACAAAGACTGAACCAGCAAAGCAGGAAGTTAGTTCCAGTCCTGTTGCCACACAACCCAAAGTCACTCCTACAGTTGCTGCACAACACAAAGTTACTACTCCAGTTGCCGCACAACCCAAAGTTACTGCTCCAGTTGCTGCACAACCCAAAGTTACTACTCAAGTTATCGCACAACCCAAAGTGGATTATGCAACTGAACTTTTCAATTTGCTTTCCATGGACGATTCAAGAGGAGATGATTCCAAGATGTCTACTAATGAGATCACGTGGGCCAATTTCCAATGTATGTTTCCTTCCAAGATCTAACTTTAAAGAGCAATCATTGCTATTAAAAATTTCCGCCCCTGTCTTGCTCTTCACTTCAATGCTTACAAAAACAACCATAGTCATATGTGTTAATTAAATTTGTTGCTACCCTTGACTGTGAGCCTTGTCAACTTGCAGCTTCCGAAGAAGAATCAACTGCAGACGCAGAGATAAGTAATTCATCAAACTCAACTGAGAGCAAGGTGCAAACCAAATACGGAATTGAGGATCTATTCAATGCTCCACCCTTAGTAACACAATCTTTCCTGGAGAAACCCCAGAAAGATGCAAAGAATCAAATAATCAACTCCTTTGAAAAGGTAAACGTTGCCAAGGTTTCCTTTTGAAAATTTAAAAAGCTTCTGTAGAGTGATTGTTGCACTGGAGGATCTATCTAAAGATTTGTTATTGGTTACACCATCCCTTCAGAATCAAGACTTACATTTCTATCAAAAACACTGACTTGCAGCAGATAATAGTACCAGTTTATACTTTGATCATAAGGACACATAAGTGTTGTTAGAATTTATAGTTATGACTAGATGAAGGTGGGATGCGTTTTTCGAGTTTTGAATGATTTTATTTTTTGAAAACAAAATATGAAAAGATATTTGTCATACTTTTTATCAATGACTATGCATTTATACTGTGTTATTAACATTGTAGTTGCGCATTTTGTACAGTCAAAAATGGTGTCTCCATTTTCAGTCCATCAGCAACAACTTGCTATGCTTTCCCAACAACAGTCCTCTCACATGGCTAATTCAGCAAAATCTGTTGGTGGCTCCCAAACCTTCCCCGTCGTCAATGTACATCAATCTGGCTTGAATGGCATTCAATTACCCAATCAAAGCTGGGGTGTTGTTGGCCATCAAGTTCCTCAAATGATGATGCCGGTCACTGGTCAACAAAAATATGTACAGGTTAATGATCGCTAAGGTATTTTCAGATTGAAACTCCACATCTTATCATACTGATGTTATCTGCTTGTGCCAGGTGGGAAACGGCCATTACATGTATCCAGCAGGGAATCTAGTTAATTGTCCAACATCCAGGTACACTGATAGATTCCGCATGAACATCCAGAATGTCCATTCTTCACTTTTATGGTTTTTTTTTTAAAGAAAATATATATAGTTTTTGGTCTCACTAATTCAGTTTTCGAAGATTATATGAGCAAGAAAGGAACTTTCCATCTAAAACAGCCCTTATCATCACAATTTAATAAATTATAGATATGCAAAAAGTTCTGCTCAAGTCATAAGTTAAATATTTATGTGTCAATGACAAAAATCGTTGGCTTGTGACCCTAACTCATGTCTAACAAGTAACAATCATGTTTTTGAAAACTTGCAAAACATTCTACAAGTCTGAAGCTGCAGATCATAATATGCATCAGAGTTCTGTGTTCACAATGATATAGGATTAGGGAAGAATCATCTCCCAGTTCCCAATGAAAGAGTCGAGCAAAATCAGATTCTCAAGTTAGGATGATTTTCGATAAGAAGAGTATATAGGCAGAGACATACCCTTGTTCATCCTAAACTCCTTGCATCAAAATTTCAATGTAAATCAACTGTCTGAGTAGCCTAATGCAATGTAGGTAATGTTTGGTTATTATTTTGCGTGTGCATACGGATGTATGTACTTAGGCATGTTCCGGAAGCTTTACACCGAAAAGTTCTTCTAATGGTATGGCTGTGTGTACCTTATGTTACCATCTCCATTTCTTTCTGCAGCATGTATGCACAAGGGACAGTAGTTGCAATCAATGGAACGACGAATATCAAAGCAAGTAGGCCTCCTTCAGTCAATCCAACGCAAATTGGAATTAAAGATTATGATTTTTCATCTTTAACACAAGGGATGTTTACGAAAAGGTGACAAAGTGTACGTGTCGTCATGACACAGGTGGCAGATCACAGATGTTCATATTTTCTTCTCATTACGAATTATTTCAACCATAGAAAATAATGAAAAATGAAATCAGGTGCATTCTTCATTCTACTTTGTTGGCATTGTTGTTGGTTTTCATATTCTTCATGGAGGGTGGGAAATTTATTCAATTATTCTGTTGGGTTATGGGTTCATTTGTTTCACTCTGTAATAAAGTTTGGTTCATATATATAGTACTCACAATTATTATTATTATTATTATTTTAAATGAATACTCACAATTAATTATTGAGAAAATTCATCAAAACCAATTGTTATATGACTTATATCATTAAAACTTATTAAAGATCTTCAATAGGATGGTCTTAGAATTAAACTTCATTCTATAAACGACATATGACACAAGATAAAGTGTAATTGATTAAAATAAATTATAATCGGTTGGATGTGTTATGTAAAATGTCGTTTTCTCGAGTGGAAATCTTGTAATGAGAGTGTTCATTGAACAGTATCTTATCTCCATAAAATCTGCCACAAACCTTCCTACGAAGGAGATTGTTGATCAATTTTCTTTTTGTGTTTTTGATACTTACCGATCAATTTTCAAGAGGTCAAATTCTTGGCATTGGAGGTTTCAAGTTTCAACCAACAAATCAATCAGGTGGGCCGGGCCTACTAGATTTGAGGCCTATTAGAATGGTCCACTTTTTGAGGTCGGGCCACAGCCCATTTGATACTACGCGCCTTTTAATTCTGCCGGATTACTATCAACTTGCTGCTGTGCTTCCATTGCACCTGGTTCTGAAAGAATAAACAATGTAAAATTTAGAATGGGAACACATAATTAACTATGAATTTAACATCCTAATTTAAATTGATTATCTTAATCTTCCTGAACTTTGCAGAGAATGAGATATTAAGATGTTTTATTAGCAATATAAAGAAATCCAAGTAGACCAACCAGTCTATAATATATATATATATAATGGCGACTTTCAGTTGATGACATTGGTGATTCCATGAGCATACACCTGTATGATTATTCATAAATGTAACCATCGCAACCCCATCTGTCAAAACTATAATTAAAAATAAAAATGTTCTCCATTTGTCAAGTGATAATTGGAGCTATAAATGCATCGTTCAACACGGCACATGTGTGGAAGAATTGGAGAAGAAATAACTTGGATGTTTGAGGTAAACGTCGGACAAAGAATAGAAAGGCGTTGGTAGGGCCCACGTAGAAAAATCTAAGATTATATTTGAATAGAATCATTTTAAAATATATTGTTGAGTTTTTTCTTTTGAACCGAATTAAGATAAAATGTTTCAAATAATTAAGTAGAATCTGAGACTCGTGTGCATAGTTTGAATCATATTTCAAATTTTAAATTAATCAATCCTTTATGAAACCCATAATAACATATTATAACATATTTGAATTTGGATTCAAAATTTGTCAATAAATATTCTCAAATTTTCATTTTTCAAGTATGGAATTTATTTCTTTTATTTTCATCGTAAACAATAATATAATGGACGCTTATTATTTTATTAATAATGGGAGTTAATTTGATTAACTCTGCCACCGTTCTCTTTGTCTACTCGTACAAAACACATATATAAACACAAGACCGACTCTCACCAAATCACCACTACAACAACACTAACTTTATTTCCAAAAAAAAAAAAAAAAAAAACAACACTAACTTAATAACAACGTCAAAAAAATACACACTGGTGAAGATCGCATGCATGCAAGCTAAACAACGTCAATCACCACTCATCCATCCATGCAAATTGCAGTTGCACTTGCAGCACAACATCCTTAAAAACCCAAGAATCACAATGAAGAAGCTCCCACGGTCCCACCAATCAGAAACCACCACTTGGCGATCATTTAAGACATGGACGGTGGTGAGAGCAACCTACTCGTACACAATTGACTTTGACTTGAAAGGTCTGCCTCACCGTTTTCCATATCTTTTGATCACGTAACAGTCAATAAAAATACAAATCTGGCCAATCAGAGCCCTCCAATCTGTTGACTTTCTAGTGCCGCAGACCACCGCCCCACAAAAACGGTAAAAAACGTTATCGTTTTAGGAAGTTTCCAGTTAGCTTATCCAGTTGTATAATATTATCCAATATAAGTTTTTTCTCTATTTTGGATATTTTAATGAAAAAGTGAACAACACTACTTCACACTTTTACCAGACAAAACTAAACTAGTTGGCAAGTAATCTAAATTGGACTGGTAGATCATACATGGTTAGTTGAACTGAAGTTATCAATTAACGGTCAATCTTGTTAGTGGGACCCTGTATCTTGTAACATATGTCTTATCTCTTTAGGGATGATTAATATATATACATTATCCTGCCAGTTGCCGCCCATTTTTGGGCAATTTACTCGATAGTGTGGACTTCGATGTATGCTTCGTTTTCTTCTTGGATAGAATATATAAGTGTAAATCTCACAAATTAAAATTTTTTCTATTGTGTATCAATATTTATCTTGGTTACAAAAAAATATATATATTTTTTTTACTCCAAGTGTTCATCGTTGAACAAGAAATTAATGTATTTAAAAAAATTCAAGATTAATTAATCGTAAAAAAATTTAGAATATTATTTAAGCTTTTATATAAAGAATTATCTCAAAGAAAGTCAACAGATTTAACCAAATTTACCAACTACACATGCAAGTCTCTCTTTATGTACACACACGTAGCGTCCATGCAACATCTTTGTTTCTCCTAGAAACCATACAAGCGCAATATGTTCCAGCTGATTATCTATCAAAGTATCATTATATATGTAGTTGTAGCTAGATTGACGCTAGCTCCTTCAAATTTTTTATGCAATTTGGATGCACTTTTTTAGCATTTTATTTCACAAATTGGTCAATTCTATCGTGTTTAACAAATCTTTAGTACATTATTTAAATATTTATATCTTACCTTAATCTATAAGGACCGACCATTAATCACATATCCTGTTCCAATACGCGGTACAGCCGAAAGCAATGCTTCCATGCACACTTGCACATATATGAAAACTTTTCATTAAAATTAGTTACATTAAATCCAACGGTTGAGATTTAACATTCGAAATATATAATGCGTGTCCAAATTAGAACAAATATAGTGTTTAGTTTCCATCTAGACAGAGCTGGATTTATAAGTTGAATAGACCAAAAAGGGGACCATAAAATGTTTATTGGAAGTCATAATCAATGGAATTACTGTGTCTTATCGATAACTTAATGAAGGAGACATAATCAAAGTCTTGTTGAACTTTTTGATGCATCTGGGTCGTATATTCTTTTCGTTTAAAATTGGAATTTATAACAGCTTTGATTAAGATGGGTTACCTTCATTTATATATCTATGACATACCCTGAAGAAAAAGAAAAACCTTATACGTCTACGCACATGCATATGCAGATATGCTAATTTTGAGTCAAAATTGTTATATATATCGACTTAATAAATCTTACCAATTAAAATTCCTCACACGTACATTCTGCTGGAAAATTCCTTACAGATATACACTGCACCTCTTAAATATATATAATTATCCTTAAATACAATATTATAATTGTATTTTAAAAAAAAAAAAAAAAGAAAATAGAAAAAACATCACACTCACATCATTTGATTGCTGAGGAATCTAAACTACTATTCAAAGTAATGATCCAATATTTACGATTCCTCTTTTGTCTCTTTTCTTAGTTATATAGAAATTTCTAACATTAATTATCATCCATGTCTCACATAATCAAAATTCGTTTCTTCAAATTTGGTTAACATATAAACAAATTTAATTGCTTTTTCGTAAATATGAGAAGTCGAATAAATAAGTGATTCAAAATGATCACTTAAATCGGGTGGAATTTGCAGCGCGGGTTGTGGTACCAACAGACCAACATATTATAGACTACACATAGAAAATTTCACGAAACAAATAATACAAAGTTGAAAATCAATTCAAGGTGGTTCATGATGACGTCTAATGCGTACACATGCAAGCACAGAATTCAAAATTGTTGTTTTCATTATTGTTATTATTATAATCGAATTTCGTTGGACCATAGTGAATGACTAAATATCTTCTCAGCTGACACCTAATCAATCAAGCGATGAGCGAGATTGTGAAGATAATTCATGAATGTGAGATCTGATAATAGTTTTTAAGTTTCAAGTGAGATATTCACGATCTTGAATAATAAATTTTGCATCGATGATGAGATGGTCAGAGAAGGTGAATGATGTGATGTTGCTACCGTTTATGATAATTGGGCCTCCTTGGCCCATACATGGTCTAGGTTCGGCGGTTCCAAACCACGTGACTTCATATCTCTATTCACGTGAGGCTTGTAAGCGTAATCTAAATGGTTTGTTTTTGTCTCAGTCTTTTTATTTATTTATTTATTTAATATATATATTTTAATTTTAATAAAAGGTTCTCGAATTATATGTACAGTTTGAGTTAAAGTTTAACCTCTCTTAAAGTAGTTAAAATATAAGTGTTAAAAAATATATTTAAAATACATATACTTTTATAGTATATGATTTCTTACGTCATGTTATTCTGTATATTCTTATTCAATAAAGCGGTAAGGATTTGATTCCCATAAAATATATTTTGTGACCTTTGTATAGATAGTTATCTTTCAATTATAATAAATAATTGGTGTAAATATTGACAAGTTTCGAAAAATCTCTAATTCATGATGTTTTCGCTCAATCACAATCAATTATTAGAATAAATATCGATGCTCTGTATAAGTAACTATCTCTCGTTTATGATTGATTAAATGGAAAATAAAAATTTACTAATTACAGTCTCTTCTCCGTTAAGAAAACCTCTATGTCAAATTTAACAAGTTTAACTCTCACATTACTTGTTGTTTTCATTTAACTTGAGGGACGGGAATTCGAATATTAGTTGTTATTGACCAATGCCATGCTAATATAAATTAATCAATACATCCCAAACTTCTTGCTAATTGGGAAATTAAAATAAAGTGAGAAACCTAGAACATAATCAACAACCCAATTAAAAAAAGGGATTAAAAAAGGAAGATAAAATGTACTTTTCAATTTCTCTGTAGGGACAGACGACAGGTTAGAGATGCATACATCTTTTTACACACCAATTGCCACCAGCAATTTCACAGCAATGGTGGCGGCACACACCCACGATTCTTTTAAAATCACTTTCTAGTTTCTATTAAAGAAGAAACCATTTATATCAAATCTCTCAGTTAGTACCATAGAGAAAAGCATGGTCGGCTAGTGGTGGTGGTGGGTCTGGTCACTGGTGGTGCACCCACATAGTTGTTGGGCACGTGCGGGAAGTGAGCCAGCTAGCCAACCCGCAGCCTCTGCCCGCACCCACTGGACTAGCGTTTCTGGATCTTGGTAGATGGTCCGCGTGTAACGGTCGATTATATGACCGTTGGTAGAGTACAGTGGAGTGGAGTGGTTTCTGTGGTTTTTAAATATTCAAATGGTCCTCACTTGCACTTATTTAATTCCTGAATAATTCCTGATTCCTGAATTAGCAGCTTGTCTTTACAGCTTCTCGAGACACTTTCTTCCCTCGAAGAAAATACTTGTTACTTATTGAATCTTCCACATTGATTAATTATTTATTCATAATTTATGAGTTGTCCCAACATTTAATTCTACTTAACTAATAACAAAAACATTCATCAAATCCCAACACCCACTTACATATAATTTATTCATAATAAAAACATCTCTTTTAAAACACTTATACTTAAAAGATGTAAAAATTTAATAAAATAAAACCCAATTTTTTTTATCCATAAATCTATTCATTTATACCTATTATAAGATTTAAACTCTTAAATGCGTTGTTACCATTTTCCACCCCGACGAGTAATGAATCGTCATTTTTTTTATTATTAATTCAAAAAATATCATTGTACTCATTATTTGAACTTGAATTAATACTATTTTAAAGAGTTTTTTGACCATTTTAAGCTTATCACGGAAAAAAATGATAATTCTTCAATCGGGGGAAAATGATAATCACTTTTTTTAAATCATATGTATGAATGTGAAATACACTAATTTTTTTAATTTTTTTTTTTTTTAATAATTTCGTATTGAATTCTCACAAATCACAATAGAATCTTTTTTAATGTCTCACCGTAAAATGTTATCAAACTAAAAGAGCATTTTCTCTCGTCATATCAAGTCGAACTATTGATACAATTTTTTTTAAAATATTATATTTAATAAAGCCAAAATGAAAAATGATTATGTTTAGAAAAATGTCATATTCTCACAAAATCAAAGGTAAGCTATTGATTAAAGTTAAAAGCAAGGGTCCAAAACAGAAGCTACACACCGTGTATTCACTTTTTCCATGTCACTTCCACTTTAACCTTGATAAGATACGTTAAATTGAACCAAACCACCTCAATAATTACTACCACACCCACAACTACTTTCCATTTTATTTAGGGTTATTATGAAAAACCCCTGAAAAATAAAATAATCAAAATTTACCCCCCATTTTCATTTTATTAGGCAAATCACCCCCTGCTGTTTAAAAAAACCAACCGACGTTAATATTCAAGGGCAAAATGGTAATTTAATAAAATAATTAAAATTTTAAAATGAAAAAAATTATAAAAAAAATTAAAATTAAAAAAAAAAAAAATCTTATCATCATCCTAATTAACCAACTCAACCTATCAATCCAAAATCCTAAAAACACATTAACAAACCGATAGAACTAACATTACAAACAACAATCCCAAAATACCAAAATAAACTAAAAACATCAAAATTCAACAACCAAAAATAACTCAAAAAAAAAAAATCACAATGAACCAACCAATTCGAACCCAGAAACTGGGTTCGAATTGGAACCCAGAAACTGGGTTCCAACGAACCCAGTTTCTGGGTTCGAAGGAACCCAGATTCTGGGTTCCGAACCCAGATCTGGGTTCGAACGAACCCAGAAACTGGGTTCGAAGGAACCCAGAAACTGGGTTCGAAGGAACCCAGATCTGGGCTCCAATACGAACCCAGTTCTGGGTTCCAACGAACCCAGAACTGGGTTCCAATTGGAACCCGAATCTGGGTTCCTTCGAACCCAGAATCTGGGTTCGTTGGAACCCAGAATCTGGGTTCGAAGGAACCCAGATCTGGGCTCCAATACGAACCCAGTTCTGGGTTCCAACGAACCCAGAACTGGGTTCGAATTGGAACCCGAATCTGGGTTCCTTCGAACCCAGAATCTGGGTTCGTTGGAACCCAGAACTGGGTTCGTATTGGAGCCCAGATCTGGGTTCGATTCGAACCCAGAAACTGGGTTCGTTCGAACCCAGATCTGGGTTCGAATCGAACCCAGTTTCTGGGTTCATTCGAACCCAGATCTGGGTTCGAATCGAACCCAGATCTAGGTTCCTTCGAACCCAGGGAAGTAGAAGAGCGAAGAAGAAGAAGAAGAAGAAAAAGAGCAGAAGAAGAAGAAGACGAGCAGAAGAAGAAGAAGAGCAAAAGAAGAAGAAGAAGAGCAGAAGCAGAAGAAGAAGCGCGGAAGAAGAAGAAGAGAGAGTGGAGAGAGAGAGGGATTTTGTGTGAAGAAATTTTTTTTTTTAAATATTTTATTTTTTATTTAATATTTTAATTAATTAATAATTTAAAGGACATTTTAGTCATTTCATAAGTTTGAAGGGTATAAGAGGAATTTTATAGGATATGGTAAGGGTATTTTGGTCATTTCACTATTTCGGATGGAAAATGCTAACATTTTGGACGGAAAATTAACGGTAGGGGGCGGTTTACCTAATAAAATAAAAATGGGGGGTAAATTTCGATTATTTTGCTTTCTAGGGGGTTTTTCATAATAACCCTTTTATTTATCTGTCAATTTTTGATTACGTGGGCCACCACAAGAAGAGAAAAAGAATATTACACTTTCTACACTCACCATGGACCCCACTGCCTCACAAATCCCAACCATCCACTAGGCATCCCATTCAAATCCAACGGCCCAAAATCCATCACAGACTGCGTCCCTACACTCGCTCTATAAATGTTCCCTCGACTCCACAGCCCACACCACCAACATTTTGCTTGCTCTCTCTTGTTTTCACTCTCCAAAACACACACACGCTCACTCTCACACACGTACACACAAATATTGTTTTTCGAAAACAAAAAAATGGTGCGTTCGAATACCTGGATTTTGTCGCTAAAGGTGGCGTTGATGTCGACTGGAGTACTGTCAATGGCGGTGCTGTTGAAGATGGCGGTTCCAGTGGTGATGGAGTTCTCGGTGTTGAGAGCTCCGGTCATGTGGAGCTCGTTCTTGTCCTGGCTCAAACCTCCTTATCTTTACCTCATCATCAACGGCATCATCATCATCATCGCCGCTTCCTCCCGCTTATGTAAAAACGACGACGACGCGACGACGAAGACGAAGGCTGATTTCGTCGGCGCGGTCTCGCGAGATGTGGACTTTGAGTTTGAGGAGAAGGCGAGGTCGGATTTCGTCGGCGCGGTTGTTTATGAGGAGGAGAAACGAAGAGTGGTGATGGAGGAGGAGGAGGAGGAGGAGGAGGAGGAGGAGGAGGAAAAGGAGGAGTCTGTGGCGATAGTGGCTCCAGTTTTTGAGGAGAAGAGTGTGGTGGTGGTCGGTGGAGAAAACGCCACGTTGACACCGCCGAGAAGGATGGACTCGTCGGAGATGCTCACTGAATACGATTTGACGGCGGAGAAACCTCTCGTTTCTGCTAGATTCTGTCACCGGAGACCGGTCAAAGCCAGTCCTGAAGGTAACTGTTTTTATTTATGTTTATTTTTTATTTTTTATTTCGAAAATAAAGAAAAAAAAAACAATAATAACGGTTCGATTTCAATTTCATCGTAAATTGAAAAAACGAAAAAAAGAAAAAAAGTTTTCTGGTCGGCGTCGACGAAAAGTCTGCAGCGGCGTTGACGATAAACTGTTTTATTAGAAGGGTTAGCACGTTTTTCAAAATTTGAACAATTTCTTATCTAATAAGGCGCCGTTTTCGTTGTTAATTACTGTTTGGTTGTTTGTTAGGTGACAAATTAGTGTTCAAAACGGGCGACTATCAGTACTAATTATTTAAAATTCCGAGAATGCCCTTACAGTTTGGAGATATTTACTAAACATTGTGGTTTCGAATTATTTTGAAGGTGGTGGTACAGCGTTAAGAGTGTCGAAGCCGAAACGGCACGAGACGCTGGAGAACACGTGGAAGGCGATAACGGAGGGGAGGCCAATGCCACTGACGAGGCATTTAAAGAAGCTGGAAACGTGGGAGAATCACGGCCGTCAGATCACTGTTGCTGACGTGGACTCATCTACTAGTGCTGCGGTGAAGAAGTCGGAGACGTTTAGAGACAGGACGAACTACCAGTCGCCGCCAATGAGCAACAACGACTCTCCGGCGGGGAAGCTGAGAAAGGAGCCGTCGCTGAGTCAGGACGAGTTGAACCGGCGAGTGGAGGCGTTTATAAAGAAGTTTAATGAAGAGATGAGGTTGCAGCGACAAGAGAGCTTGAATCAGTATAGGGAGATGATTAATCGTGGAATATAGGCATTTTAATAGAATTTAAAAAAAAAAAAGTAAAAAAAAAAAGAAGAAAAAAATAGAATTAATTAAGGAAAAAAAAAGGAAAATGAAACAGTTGAATTAATTAATTTTTTGAAAATAAGTTTTTTTTTTTTTCTCCAATTTGTTGGGTTGGTGTTGTTTTTGGTTTTTTGCTTTTATTAGTTGGGATTTAAGTGAAAATAGAAGTGTCTGATGTAAAGGGATGAAAATTAGTTATGTTTTCTTTATTCATGTGTTAAATGAATGTATTTTTTTTTTTTTGAAACTGTTAAATGAATGTATTTATTAAACCGATATTATTAGTTGTAGTAGTTACTGTATTATTTGTTTATTTTATGAAAGGGGTTTTAGTTATTTTATCTGATCAATAATATTATTTATAAATTGTAGTATTTGAATTGGTTAGAAGAGTAGTCATTGAAGTAAATTTAATTATTATAATTTTTAGATAATATTAGTGATTAGGTAAGGTAATCAAATATATTAGAGATGTGAGTTATGCTACCAAGCATTAAATCCCATGGACTCTGAATTAATTATGTGATAAGACTAAAAAAATAAGGCAATCAAAAAGACTTTCATAGATTGTTAGTTTGAGTGAGATTTCTTACCCTAAATTTGGAACCTTCAAAATTTTGTTTGTGAGGAATTAATTAGACACTAAATTGTGTAATGGTCGAAAGTTGATGGTTAAGTTTACGTCTAATTAATATAAGTAATTATCAAATTATGTTCACAATTAAATTTACAACGAGATTGTGAGTCTGCAGTTGAGAAAACCATCCTTGGGACAACTTGACCTATGCAGATATTAATATTGTCCCTACTTAGGCTTTAGACAAATGTCCCAAAGCATATTCCCTAGTTGAAGATCTTCTTTCCTAGGGATGCAAGATGTTACAACTCTAAAATTGATCAATTACTGAGTCAAATTTGATTCTGATATCTCTTGTATGAGTAATAAGTTATATACTTTGCAGCACAATCACAATATTGAAACAACCATGTCAATGGATATTTATAGGGGATTATCTTTTTTACTTTATTTTTTTTTTTATCAATGAACCACAGAATTTCAACTAACTGATCTTAGAATCAATTAACCTCGCTGGTTAGCCTGGTATTAGTAAAGATAGAATGGCCACATTTACAAAATGCCATGTGGCATCTCTCGTGCCTATTATGATCTATAACATCATTATATAATTGACCAAATTAGGCCTAGAATAGCCAACACACTAAAACATTTCCTCACAAAGAGTTATTATCATAACATCAAGCTGCACGAAAGCAATATTTCAAACCTGTAATAATTTTGTCAAGGAAGTTCCATGTACACAGAAAATGATTGATACAAACTTATCATCCCTGAAATTAGGCTTTAATGAAGACATGGCACATGGCACACTTATTTACCTACCTTGGAACATGTCACTATAATTGCTCTAGGTTTATCAAGTATCTACTGTGATGCAAATTCATCATTTCTCTGTAATAAAATAAACACAAGCACAGAGTGAAGACAAGCTGCAGGGTAACCGTAACAAAATTGTGACAATGCATTAGTAGTAACATTTTAAGTTATAATAAACACTTGCTCCCATGGCTAAACTCCATAAAAAATTCAAAACTAAATGATCCAGCCAAAATCAATAATCAAGGGAAAATCCCACATTTTTTATGCATGTGACAGATATATACACATCCATAATATGATCTTTGACAACATGGGTGGCTCTCAATTGTAAATTTGGTAGTACATAGAATATGATGTTTCAATTTTTTTTTTTTTTTTTTTTAATCTCCCGAGATGATTGCTCCAAAGTAACATACATTTATCAAGCACGTTTCTGTCTCTTTATTCTCTCCAAGGCCCCCAGACGGCTCTCACTATCCTTACCACCACCGCCATTGTCTCCATCCTCATCTTTTTCGCTCTCGCCCCTCTTTCCAGCTAGACCTCCAAAGACAGCTGTTGGAACATCCTTTTGTGCTATTTCCACTTTTTCCTCATCTTCTGAGTCACTTTCATCTGGAAGCTCGATGTCTTCGTGGTTTGCTGTGACCTTCATTCCTCCATCAGTCTGGGACTCAACTCCGGCACTCACAAATCCTAAGATTCTGCTGTTATCTTTGGCATTAGTGTCGTTAGCAGCAGGGGCTAGTTGCCTCTCCAGAGCAGCCATTTCATCTTCAGGGACCCCGGCTCGTTTCAATTTGTCCTTCGCATCATCGATGGTTAGCCTCTGATCTTTCTGCATGACGTACTCTGGGAGAATAAAGTGCGTCTGAAAAAACATAAAACGAAAGTTAGAATCATTACAGAAATAATTTTTTAAGTTGAATGTTAAAAGATTACATGAGAACCCAACAAATGTAACAGGACATATTACATAACCCAATGGATGTACTATAACCTCCATCTAGGTTTCAGGCAACATGACCACTTAAAGACAATTGCACTTTCTAATGAAGGACAAATGACTACGCCAGTAGTACTGAGATTTACAAACTACTAACATGGGGCGTACCCCCGAATCAACTACCTGAACATCTCCCATCTTCCCATCTTGTCTCGAACTTAACTTTTTCTTTTGGTTCTCTTAATTCTAAAGCATGTTTCTGTTAGGAATATAGAGATTTGGTCCAATTCAATATTTATCACATAGAGAAAAGATAAATATAGTATGAAACTGAAGAAACAATGAATGGCAATCCTCTATATGCTTCTGTGTTAGTCCTTTCAAGACCTAATACTATCCCTTTCAGTTGCTACACAGTACACTAATTGCAAATCTGAGACTGGCTGATGACAACAAAACCCACTTGAAACTTTAGCAACTTTAATCCAAAGTGTAATTGAGGCTGGTGTAGAGAGGAGTCTAAGCATTAGAGAATGATCTAATCTAAAGAATGACTAGCATAGCATGTTCCAAACTTAAAAATGGTCAGATAGCGCAGGATACATTAAAGACCAAAAATAATATATACCTGGCTATAGCTAGCCGTCACACTTCGTTTAATACGCAGCATTTCTCGGAAGGTATCTTCATTACCATGTTGCACCTCAAAATCATTCCATCGATTCCAGAAATCAGTATCAGATCGTGGATCTGCAAACTGAGATGCAAAAACATATATCCCACGAGCTCGATCAATTTCTCCCAAGCTTTTCTCTAGTTCTGAATATTTCAAGCACATGGTCTTTACATCTTTGTCCGGAAGACCAGACTCTATTGCTTGCTCATATATTTCTCTTGTTTTAGGGACACCAAATATTTCAGCTGCCCGAGCAATATATATTTCGTACATGGCCAATTTTTCATTGTTTGGAACTGCCTTGGTTGCTTGGTCGTAAACCTTCATAGCTCGTTTAGCAAGACCATAATCCTCCTCCAGCTTTGCATATTGAAGATATAAGGGCTTGACTGCATCAGCAGGGGCCTGAGTAGCAAAAGACAAAATATGATAAAGTTAGCATCATTTACTTCAGACAGCAGGCTGATAATTGAATTGAAAAATTTTAACTATATGCTTATCTATCAGAAAAAAAATCATCTATATCGTTGTCATAGATGCAATAAGTAATTCCTCAAGAAAAAGATGGAAGATAACGTATCCTGCTATTTATCCTGTCATCTGACTTTCTTCTATCATTCAGATCCTTCATGTTCCCTAAATCTTTTGAATGAAATACTAGTCATCAGTCCAAGACCCTTAAAATAACAAGTACAGTAAAGACCAGCATGCATCAAGAATCCCTGTATGACATTGCTCAGCTCAAGTCTATTACAGTTGCTGCTGCTACTAGTGCTAAAGTTTTATCCTTGAAATATGACTTAATACAGAACATACATTTTGATGATGGATCAACAATGAACATTGGGAATTGATAAACCAGACTGTTGATTTATATATATCTATTGATATAACACTCCATAAACATTTCCAAAAAAAAAAAAAACACTCCATAAGTATATATCACATCAGACTCGCTCCAACTATGTTACATTTTACTTCCACCCATAAATTATAACGGTAATAGCAAAAAGGGGTCTCACATGCTTCAATACCAATTTGCAGTTCAAAAAAAGACATAATCCTTAAAGTTGCAGAAGCACAAAAATAAGAATTGAAAATATTCAACATGACATTCAAGAAACTGAGCTAAACAAACAAAACTGAAACTGCACAAATACATACTCCACCGGTGCCAAGAATCAAATCTTGCACCAAAGTCCCAAACATAAACGAAAAGGCTATGTCACACTAACTAATGGAACATCCCACAAGTCTCAATAGCTAATTTCAGGTTCAATTAAGATTCAAGCACAACATGTCAATGCAATTTTGAGTCAGAATCTGCATGACTAACAGTCTAACATAAGCACACTAATATGAATTATTGGCTATAGCTTACAACAGAAAATCACAGACCTGTATTCAGTTAATTGTCAAACAAATAATACTTACATATGGCATGAAACTATAAATTTAGAGAAAATCAAGGGGAATAGAGTACATACTGTGTCAACAGCATTCTCGAACAACTCTCTTGCTCGTTCCAGTTTTGTCCTCCCATATCTCTTTACAAACTTTGACAGGTACGTGACCCATATATCTTTTACATGAGGGTACTTGAAAATCTTGACTCCTCTTTCATACACTTTAAATGCATCCTCAAAGTATTTATTCTCCTGCACAAATGGAAACAGTAAGAAGTTGTCAACCTACAGAATCCAATAAAGGTTATGAAACATAACAGTGGAACAGCAGAAGAAATATTCGTACTTCCAGAAGCAGCGCATAATTGATGATAATCTGTGGAGTGGCAATTCTAAAATCTAATATCCGCTCATAAACAGCCCGAGTGGACTCCAAAGTACCCAGGCTCTCCTCCAAATCCACATAAAAGGTCCAAAGTCTCAAGGATTTATGCAGCTTAATCTGAACCGGTTCATTTCCATCAGCAGCCACTGCAAAAACCAAAATTAAAAAAGAAAGTTAACCAAGAGATGTCAGTAATGATTCCACGAGACTTGAAATTAACAATTGAAAATTTTATCCCTTTGAAACTTGACAATGCCAACTAAGAAAGATAACCCAGTTGAGCTCATAGATACTCAATGAAAAACTTTGGTCTCCAAAAGAATAAACCTTATACATTAGAAGTTTCAATTAAGATTGTCTATGTTTTTATTTTGGGATAAAACAGTTCTAGATAACTATGTAACAACAGCCGTTATTTTCTTAGATGATTAAAACGTATAAACTAAAAATATTATTAGTGAGCACACAAGGAGACTTTACCAGACCTAATGCAATTTGCAAGCAACAGAAAACACTATTAGTAGAAAGCAATAGAAGCAAATCAACAACAATGACAACACGTAAGGATTACCTCTTCTTTTGACCTCAACTGATGGTTCTGCTGTGGCTCGTCTCATCAGCTCCAATGCTCCTTTGAAATTTTTATGCCTCAACTCCATTTCTGCCCACTCACACCAAACACTGGCCAGGTGGTCCACAGTCTTGTAGTTAACTTGCACTGCTTTATCAAAAATTACTCTTGCATTGGCAACATCATTGTGGTTCTCATACAACTTAGCAAACGCAACCCATAAAGTGTGAGGCTTCCCAACAGCTTTCATGGGATCTATGGTCCTCACTGCCTCTGTGTACGTTAAGATCTGCTTCGTGGGATTACCTTCAAATATCTTGACTCTCCTATGCCACTGTTCCACATTATGTGGATTTTGTCTTAAGAGTACACTATTAGCCAGTTCAGGCCTCCTATTCATCAGATACTCCAGCCGAGCCAACAACAAATCCACATCCTTATCATCATGTAACCAAAAGCCATGAAGTATCTTCTTCTCAAGCTCAGCCAAAGATAGATTTACATCCAACCGAACATCTTCCTCTTCCTCAGAACCATTCTCCTCACCACCATCTTCCTCCTCCTCCTCATCACTCAACTCCATATTCTCCATCTTATGATTAACCACACTATTCTCAAACTGCGCATAAGCATCAAAAATCACACTAAAATCCCTCACAGTAACCACCGTCGCCATCCCTTCCTCAAAGATATCCCTCGCCTTCTCAAACAACTTCCTCCTAATATAATAATCAGCCAACGAAGTCCACAGCCTTCCAACCTCATCCGTAAACTTCCTAATCCCACCCCTAATTATCGCATCCACATTAAGCCCCGAAACCTCTGTCGCATGCTGTGTCAACAAATCACACAACTCCAACCACAACCTATGCTTCGTCTTCCCCTTTATTGAATAAAACTGATCATCATTCAAAACCGAAGCCAACCTCTCTGCAGCCTCCTGCCAAAGCTCCGAATTCACCAAAAACTCAATAAAATCCTCAATGTGGGTCGGATCATACTTCAAGTACCTCCTATAAACCCTAAGCGAAGTCTCTATCGGAATACCCTTCTGCTCAACAAACTTCAAATAAATCTCCCAAATCCTATCATGCTGTGTAACAGGCAATGCGCAAAGCGCCCTATCGAAAGTCCTACGCGTCTTGGTAATCAATTTCTGACTAGTCAGAGTCTCTAAATACATAATCCAAATTCTGGGCATCTTATGCATGGTAACAAGAGCTCTTTCAAACGTATTATTCAAAGTCTCATATTGGGGATGTGTAACAGGCAGATTCTTAACTAAATTAAGGCGTTCGCGTAAATAAGCATACCAAAGCTTGTAGCTTCCGGGCAGGGCTTTGAGAGCGCGCTCGTAAATCACGAAACGTTTCTTGAAAGCGGCCTCGAGTCTTGCAATCAAGTAGCGCCACCAAAGCTTGAGACTGAAGGGGTTGCGAAGTAGCTCCTCCTCGAACAAGAGGTCGTCTTGAGATGGGTACAGCTCCTTCGAGATTGACATTGGACTGATCACTGAAACCCTAAAAATGCCAGCTTTTGTAAAAGAAGAGGAATTGGTGTCAAAAACTTAAACCCCAGAAAAACCTGAAGAGAGGAGGGAGATGATAATTTGGGTTCGTGGGGATTTTGAATTGGTTAGGAGAGTGCAGAGGACAAGCGAACTTACACAAACTACGACTGGGTTCGCCTGACCCGATTCTAAATAAATTTTTTAGGGATCATTATGTTATTTCGAAAATAAATATTCAAGAAATGAACCCATTATATGTAGTAAATTTTTTTTTTAGTATTATATTTTATTAAATTTGTGTGATTTTATTGTTGAAGAAAAAAATTTGTATGATTTTATATGTAGGTGTTTTATATTATTTCAAGTTTTAGACCTACCTTATATAAATAAATCTAACATCAACTTTAAGAAGTGATTTTTTTTTTTAAAAAAAATTATCTAATATGTGGTGTTACATAAGTTAAATTAGGCTTTTGTATTATAATAAAATCGTTTATATATTTAAAAAATATGATTATTAGATATGATAACTAATTTTATAATAATATAATAATTATTTATGATTATTGTTATTATTATTATTGACCATGGTGGTCAACTATTCCACTCGCATTTGCAGCTCAACATTCTCCACTCAAACTGCTTTGTTTTCTGCTTTGAGTTGTTGCAACTTGTCTGCGTAGTTGCTCATCTATGCCATTAAGGCTACAACCTGAGCTTCAATTGTTGTCTAATAAGGTTATTCTACCATTTCATCTTGGTAGCACGTTCACTTTACTATTTATATTTTGATTGCTAAGGTCTTATGGTGGGTGCCAAATTGTAGAGATTGATTCCTATAGTCGTTGAATATAGACGACTGAATCTATGATTAACTTTTTAGGCCACTAATAACTTGCAAAACAAAGCCAAAAGAACAAAGCGCAAAATGTACTTGACACCAAGATAGTAACTAATTAAAATATTTTAACGTTTAAATTAGATAACGTTATACAAAATGAGGATAAAAAAGTTAGAAACTATAATAGAAATACTTTCTGATTACAGTTCAACTATAAATAACTATGTGGTTAAGGTGCGAGCTATTTACTGAATGAATTGACTAAAATAAGTACATGACAGATTAGAGATCTAGTATGAGTATATGAGAATGGTGTTGAAATGTGAGTGCAGGTAGTGAATGTAAGAGATCTAGTATTCTAAAGTCTAGAGCCTTTATATCAAATATGTTTGGGTACTTATACACATACAGATAGTTGTTGAAGAGTAATCGTAAAGATCCCACGTCTTAAAAATCCTTCACATTTGATTCCAACGGAGTCAAGTGCGATGACTAGGTCAAATTGACCAAGTCAAGATAGCAGCGATTAGATGCTCCATTGGGCCAGGCTTAAGTGTTTTCAGGTTTGGGCCAATGTACCCTTTTTGTATGCATGGGCTTGCAAATACAAGCTAGGCGCGATTGGCTCCACAATTTGTACCCCACACACACATACACAGCGAGAGGGGGAGAGTTGATTATGTGATCAACACTGTTTACATTAAACTATAAATATTCAATTTCCAAGTTAATATTATAAGTACAAATGTTAACATTTTTGTGAATGATAAAAGGTTCAAGTATTACTCATTAAAAAAAATGTGTGGAAATATCTTTCAACAAATTGGGAGAGTTGTTATTCAAACTGCAGGAGTTATTATCCAAATTGCTATAAAGACATAAAATTTCAACAAATGCAAACAAATTCACAATCAACATAATTTTTCAAAAACAAAAAAGGAACACCAACTGCTCCAAGTGCGTTGCTCAACGCTCTTCACACGCTAGGAGCAGGTTTGAGCATCAATCACATAAAAATTTGTGATAGTTTTTCTACTAAAAGTATGGGTCGACCTCTCCCACATTTAGAAACAATTATTCAGGCCACGCAATAAAATGTTATTCTAATCAGGTCGCATCAATCGTCTGATATAGTGTCAAGGTAGAATAAGAAAAGGGCAAAAAAAAAAAAAAAAAAAAAAAAAAACCACCCACTTAACATAGATCCGAGCCCAAAAGGGGAAGCTGATGAGCCCATTACAAGACATTGACAGACACTGAGATCAATTAAACAAACAATCAAAGTGGATGGTTAGAAGACATGCAAGCCAATGAAGTCCGATGCAGCCTCACCACACCAGAACAACAAGCCTAGAACGATTGACTGATCATCCCAACTGCTACACGTAGATGCCGTAAGCAATAATAATATAAGTCGAGCCCACACGCAACCCCCCGGCCTCCTCTCTAACACCCCCCTTCTCTCTCTCTCCTGCTAAACAGAGGGAGCTTCTTTACGTACCAAACAGCGTCTCACTTTCTCTTGTAAGTCTCTCTTTTTTTTTCTTTTCTTTTTTCGTCTTCTATTGTAAATTTTGCCATCTGGTTTGTTTTGTTTTTCTCGATTTGGCCATGATTTGAGGTAAAAATGGTTCCTTGTTATTGGGTTTTGATTTGCTCATCTAGGTTGTTTTTGTTTTTTTGATCTGTTTGTTTTGTTTTGTCATAGACTAGTTGACTTTAATATGTTTGTTATGTTCTGTTTATCAATCTATAGATGTTTGTTTTGTTTCAATTTGTGATTTATTCTTGTTGGATTCAATCGAAGTTGAGATTTTTATCCTGTTTATTGTATGTTTAGTAGTAGTTTAGCTGATTGATTGTTGTTTTGGTTTGTGTTGTTTTGGTTGATTGTTGTTTCAGTGAAGAAGGTTACTTCTCTTTGCGCGTGTCCCGTTCTCTTCTCCAATCCTCCACACACATACACACTCAATCAAAAATAAAAAAAATAAAAAAGACTTGAATTTTATTAGACCGTTTGAAAATCATATTCTGTTGAAGTGCTATATATACTGAAATGGAGGTCAAGCTATGGAACGACAAGCGCGAGAGAGAAATGTATGAAAACTTTGCTGAGCTTTATGCCATTATAAAGGCAACTGAAAAGCTTGAGAAAGCGTATGTTCGTGATATTATATCCTCTAGTGATTATGAAACTGAATGCCAGAAACTCATTGCTCATTTCAAAACCCTGGCCTCGACGTTGAAAGATACTGTCCCGAGCATTGAACGATTTGCAGATACATATAAAATGGACTGCCCGGCTGCTTTGAATCGGTTGATTGTCTCTGGGGTGCCTGCTACTGTGGAGCACCGAGCGGCTGCAGCTGCCTCAACTGCCACCTCTGCTGCCATTGTTGCAGAATCTGTCCAGAATTTTATAACTGCTATGGATTCTTTGAAATTGAATATGGTGGCGGTTGATCAGGTGCACCCTTTGTTATCGGATTTATTGGGTTCACTTAATAAACTAACTATATTGCCTCCAGACTTCGAGGGTAGGACCAAGATGAAGGACTGGATTTCAAGGTTGTCAAAGATGGGTGCTGCGGATGAGTTGACAGAGCAGCAGGCGCGGCAGCTCCATTTTGATCTTGAGTCCTCGTACAATTCATTTATGGCAGCTTTGCCTAATGCTGGTACTTGATTGAGAATTTGGTAAGGTTGTAAAGATTAGTGGGTATTGTTCTTTTGTTTAA
The DNA here is from genome assembly GCA_021234005.1 of Nephelium lappaceum. Classification (NCBI taxonomy): domain Eukaryota; kingdom Viridiplantae; phylum Streptophyta; class Magnoliopsida; order Sapindales; family Sapindaceae; genus Nephelium; species Nephelium lappaceum. Next base: position 15,667,348 of record CM038010.1, read on the forward strand.
GTAATTCAATACATAAATAGTATGTTGGTGGTGTATGCAATTCGGTATAACCTCATTGTTGACTGGAAGGACGATTACTAATATTCTGTAACAGCTTTATACCCTTTTTGGGAATGACTGCATTACTATGCTGGAACCTATTTTGTGCTAATCGTGAGAGAGATTGGTTTTCGTGGTTTATTATGAATATGAGTTTGTATTTCAATTGGGCGACCATTGTATTTATGTTTATTAACCTAATATTTTGGGGAAATATATATAATGATAGTTTATCTGTAAATGCTTTTTGGCTGCATGGTTTCAATTCTGTACTATTTATCTGTCCAAGAGCTGAAAGTTTTGTTAGTTTACTAAGTATAACAAATTTTTGCCGCACAGCATATCAAACTGGAAGCTTTTAATAATATTTGCATAGGTGCCTGCATCTTTGAGAATGCTTAGAAAAAGATATTAGAAACTCTCTTTTGGTAGACATGTAGGGCTGTTGCCTATTGTCTCAAATGTCACATATTCAAAGGTATACTAGCTAGAAATACTTCAAAGTTTTCCATGTAACAATTACTCAGCAAATTGCTGGTGACACTTTTATATTAGGTGCTGTTAGCTGATGCCATGCAACTTCTATTGTCCGAGAAGCCATCTATAATTTAGGTCACAGGATATTGACTTAGCTATATGTTGGTTAAGATATCCGTAGACTGTTGTTTGTTGATTAAAATATCTGAAGACTGTTGTTTGATTAAAAAGATACCAGTAAATTGACATGACTTCTATTAGTTCATGATAACTAACTGCTTTCGCAAGTGCATAGGAGATGGGAACCGGTAAACTTACTTCCACGCATAGTTTGAGGTGCTGGAACCAGATTTTAATGAACATATTTTGAGAGTGGCAATAATTTCTGATATAGAAGTATGAATTGCCCTAAGAAAAAATGCCGCTGGCATTGTTTAATGTGGATATTGAGGTTGAGAACTGAGAAACAATGAGGTGAGTTGACTGAAGAAGATAACCAATTCTCTTCATTTTTCCTTTTAGAACCCTTTGATATTTTACATATGTCAATTACGCTTCCATCCTTGGATTTAAATCTTATGTTTTGGCTTGCCGAAAATGCATGTTTTGTTTGATTAATTTCACCAAGCAGGTTGGAGAAAGATAGATAAATAGCATTGTGGGTCTCAAAAAAAAAAAAAGAGAAATTGTTGGAAGTGGTTTTATGCATTATGTGATAAATGTGAAATGATTCAAGTCTGCATGTTCTGATAAAAAGCAAAGATTCCTAGTTGATCTAAAATAACTTCAGCTCATATTAAAGATGTATCTGTATTTATCTTGAGTCGTGTAAGCGTCTGTATTGGGGAAGTACCCTCCTACAAATCTCAATGAAATCTACTTTTCCTGATTCTCCTTGTACCAGGATGCCTTATTATTAATTGTAACTTCAGACCAAATCTTCTATATTTGAGACTCTGCCCGTTTGGATGAGACAGATCAGTGAGATACGCTTGCATAAAATCTAGCCTCTTTAAATCGTTATAACGAATGTTGTGGGACAATGTGACGCCACAATCTTTTTAAAGCTGTGCCAACTGTTGGGGGTGCTAATTAAAACTTTAATGGAACTCGTACTCTTATTTCAGAATTTCAGTATGGTCTGGTTTTGCTGGATTAAAAATTGTGTAAAACATTTTTGGACTTCAAAAGAGGACCATATACCCAAAACCTTTTCTAAATTCTCTTACAAGTCCTTGTAAAAATCTCTTTTACAAAACAAGCAAGCAAGTTGAGAAAAGAGACGGCAGGTGAGACGCATGCACATCAATCAAGTGGCATGGGTAATCAATTACATTGCATGAGTAGTCAGTGACAACCTGAATCTTTACATGGTAATTTGTACACCCATCTTGCAATTACAGAGGGAATTTTTCTAAGTGTTTAAGATGTTTAGTGCAAGAGTAAGGATTCTCCATCCTTTTTTTTCCCTATGTTTTTCATAATTTAGTGACAGATCAATATAAAAAAAATTAATCATCAAGATCATTAGATTTTTTTTTTTCATCACTCGAACTTAAACTTTTTCCATAAAAAATTTATCACAAACAAAAAATTTTGCGATGACTGGTTATGTATAAATCAGATAATGGTATTGCCATTGTATACTCCAAAACTTAAAATTAACAGAACCTGTGAAGGCAGATTGGAAAGAATAGTTGAAATGCAATTTCATTCATCAAATGGGTGTGGAACTATATTGTACAACATATGTTCATTGTCAATTTTACTTTTGATGCCTTGTCTATTGACTCACATAATTCTCTTGTAATCCAACAAAAGCAGACGCTTTCTGTGATCTCTTTTTAAAGCATATTGATGTACACCACCATGCCAACTTGGCCCAAAACCCAGTGTGAACAACTTTCCCAAACTCCCACCATCTCTCTTCTCCTCTCATGTCTAAAAACTTTGAACAAAATTTCTCCCAATTTGATTTACAAATCTAACTATGTCAGGGTTGGAAATCAGAATCTACTTATGTTTTTTCTTCCCATGCATGATCTGACAAGAACACTTTTTTCCCCCTTAGTGTTTTTTCTACTAAAACCTGATAAATTGTAGCAAGATAGGGAATAGAAGGACAATAATTAGAACAATGCCAGCAAGTATGGCAATGCATGTCCACTTTCTTGAGCTCTTCTGGTACTCTCTAGCTTCCTGAAGCTGTTCTGTCCCTCTCCTGACAAATGAGTTTGCATGTGCAACATGACTCTCAATGTCATTGAGTTGATGACCCTGTGCTTCCACTAAAGCTGCCATGTCCAAGAAAACCTGATGGAGCTCAAGCAAGTTCTTCTCAATCTCCTTGACAGCATCATGTCTCTCTTGAATCTCAGAAATGGTGTCCATAATCTGACCTCTACCCTGATCCTGGATTGCCTTCTGTAGAAAACTCTCACTCTCACCGCTCGATATCAAGTTCTCAATTGTATCCTCATCAGCTCTCTGTCCTGTGATGGTAAAATACCTGCGCTCTACAGTCTCTTTATACTCGGCTGTCATTTTGTTCCTGAAACTCTGGAAGTCATCCATCATATCCTTAAGTTTTTTTCCCAATCCACCAACAACTGAGGTCCTGGTACGATCAGCAGACGACCCAGGGCCACAGCCTGGAACATTCCTGCTAGCTGCATTGGACCTGTCCAATGCTTCAAGCTTGGCTTTGATCACTTTAACCTTCTTCAGGACTTGTTCAACGTTCATGTCCATACGCGAACGAAGCTCCTTCATGGTCTTGGCATTGTGGACAACTTTGCTCTCCTCATTTGCCTCCTGTAACGTCCTGTACAGCTTCTCTACACCCTTCATTTCCTCCTTAACATTCTCCACATCTTCAAAGAACTTATCCAGATTCACACTCTCCCTGCCGGCCTCCATGTCATCCAAATAGGCCTGCTGCTTCAGGTCTGTGTATTTCTTGAACGAACTTGAAAATAAATCATTCATCTTGACTAATATGCAACTCGGGATACCCTCTTACAATAAATAAAAACAAAAACTCAAACAAAAAACTTAGTGTAATTATAGTCTAATAATAATGCAAAGAAGTTGATAAAATCAAATGTTTGATGAGAAGTTTGGGGGGGTTTCATGCACTCATATATGCCTTTATGTCTTCCTCTTCAACAGACAAAATTTTTGTTGCTTGCTTGCATGTGCAAAATGAGGAGGAAGAGAGGAGGTGACAAAAGCAAAAATGTCACCAACTAATGGACATAGAGTAGGGCTGCCTTATTTTAGTAGTGGGGGCAGGATTGAAATTGGATGCATGAGACTATTTTGGAACCAGGACCACACAAACTTGGTACCTAAAAGACCGTTTGTGGAATCAAAAAGTTGCTCAGTTTTTCTCATTGGATTTTTACATATATAGTTATGCTTGACTTGGTCTAGTCTTTTCTTTTTGTCCACTCTAAAAATGGTAAAAACCATGAAGCATACCGCAGACAACGCTGCTTATTTCTATTAATGGACTATACTCATATAAGATTATTTGGATTTTATTGGATTAATTACGTTGAGCGGTGTCTAGCCCAGACAACTTATTTTTAGCTAAATATTGTAAACTTTAATTTAGAAAACTAACAGCCCTAGATATGTCTTGAATCCAAACAATACATATTAGCTAGATCGATTGATCTTGATTTTATACATTAGTTCATAGCGGCCAATAGACAATAGTTAATGTCATATTAATACACGCAATACCTTTAATAAACATAAAAAATGGAAGAATTAGTTTCAAGTTTCGAATTTATAGAACGTATACATTAACTAATCTCATCTATATATCTACACAATAATTAGTTTCAAATTTGAAAAGTAATATATTGAATAATCTCATCCTTATGTGTATCCAATATAAATTATCTGATTAAATTTATAAATATGTTTCTCTAACAAAAGCCTACCATGTGTAAACATAAATCTGTCACAAATATAGTCACTTGCAAAATGTAGCGTTCAATTCTTCAAAAGCGAAAAAAGAAACGTCGTGCTCAACCGAAAATCCCATAAATTGTTTTTGGAAGCCAATGATGACTGGAATGAAGAAGCATCCAAGGAATCTTGACGAGCCATGCTTTCACTGTATTTATACCATTTCATACTGCTAACAGTTTTACAGATTTTAACTATAAAATGATATCAGGCCCTAATATCTGAAAAAAGAGAAAAAAGAAAACAAAAAAAAAAATGGATGGTTTTTCTTTAGAAAGTCAAAAGCACATTGCTGTCATATTGTACCACATATAGGCACAGCTTAGTTACCAAATGCAATTTCTCTTTTACTGGTGCCAAAAACCTGGCCAGCTTAATTACATCCTTAGGTGCTGTTCCTCAAAGAAGGCAGAAGGTGAGCTCCTATAGGTAAGGTACATAGCTTCAACCTAACACCCTCTCCAGTCACATATTTTTAGTCATCTTCGGTCGTATAATACTTCGAAGATGCACTTAAAATCCTGTAGAGGATGGCGCTATAGAATGTTAATCGGTAAAGTTATTGGTTTTCTAATCATGTCAGCAGACTTCCTACACCTCTTCTTTATATACAGACCTGCAGCTGCATGACGGTGTCTCATGGGCGAATTGCATGACAAAAACTGTCTTAAATGTAACAGTCCCGCAATGCTGATGGTTGATATACTGTTCATAGATGACTGTAGTTATCTATCCAGTAGCAGATACGGATGCTGAAGCTTTCATAGAGAGAGTACCAGGATGGTCCGCATCGGCATCTTGATGACTGCTGTCAAGGATGATGCCGTTGTTGATTTGTTCTCCTGTTCCTCCGCCCAGCAGAGCCTGATTGATTGCTGGATTATTATTACTACCAGAACCAGACAATCTCTGCTGCCTGAGATACCTGTCGGTGGCATCTTGGATCAACCTTACCATGCTGCCAGAATCTGACCCAGGCGATAGCTCCTCTTCCCGCTCTGGTTGGATATTTAGGTCAATTTGGCCTTTAAAAGGAGAAGTGGAGGATTTAATCCTGTTAGAATCATCATCAGAACCCTCACTAACTACTTTCTTCTGATTCGGGCTACCATTTTCTGTCTTGTTACATGGAATGGGGTCATCATCCCCTAATTTATCAGGCAATGACAGCTTCTGCACCTGTTGCTTCTTGCGTGAAGTCTCTTCTTTCTCTGATTGTTTCTTCTCACGCCTCAACATCAGGGTTTGGAAACGGCGCTTCACAGTTAGGCACACATTACATGTGCATGTTTGCTTGTGTTTGGGGCCTTTCCCACTCGGAGGCTGAATGCACACAATGCATGAACAGCCAGGTCTATGTCGGGGGTGCTTTGTGGTGGCCTGGGAGGATGATGGAAGTGCCTCTCCTTCTCCCAAGATAGCTAGATTGGCAAGAGTGTCAAGCCCCTCCAAAGCTTCTAGATTTTCAGGTTCCTGTTTAGCAGACTTCAATTTCTTCGAAGCAGCTGCATACCAGTCACACAATAACTTTGGCTTCAATAAAAATTTGGAACAATTTCTAAGTATCACCTTTCAAAACAAAACTAGCAAATACTTAAGGTATTATAAAGCTCCCATGGTCCTAGTGAATAAGCAATGCAATTTTTGTCCAAACAATTTTTTACCTGAATTACATGGCGCTAGCAGATCTTCAAGCTGTTCTGCTTTCAATTCTTGAGCTGCTGAACATAATGATCTGCCAGTAGGGAAGATTCAAACATATAAATACAATGAAAATATAGAAAATAAGCCCCCTATTGTATACGACACAAATTCTGTTCATTATATCTTTATGCAAAGAATGACCCACACATAATTTATGAGAACGATTTTGTCCTCGGAGCCAGAATCGCCTACTTCCTACTCAAAAGGGAGAACTACAGCATACTCTTCTCAGATGACTATCATATCTCAAGTCCACAATAAATTATCCTTATATTGAAAATCTCCGGAGCTGCAGTCACTAGAATGAATTGCCCAAATGATGCAATTCTGGCTGGTCAAAAATGCTTACCCTTCATTTATGTAGTTGCAGCTTGCAAGGGAACTTTAAATTCAAAGGACAACTATTTTACTATATTACATCTCATAAATGAAATTAAAGAATACCAAAATTTACCCATAGTAATTAAAATGAAAATCATAACCAAGTGCAGATATAAAATTTGATGCCATCTTACCTTTCTGGATCCCATGAGTTATCAGAACAGGTCCATTTAGATGGAAGAAGAGCATTGGCAGGCAGTTTGCGCCACTTTGAACAGTCTTCACATTGAACCCATTGAATCTTTTCACTGACACAAAGGACAATATGCATTGGAATTTGTTTGGCTTAACTTGATAAAGATATTATGAGTCCAAAGCAAATATAAACAGTAAACCTTATGACCAAGACTAAAAGACAAGATGCAATTTTTCAGTCTCAATATTAGCAGAACGAATATGGAGAAACTATAAGAAACAATTGCAAAGTTCAAATAGTATTTCGGCTGTGCATATTTCCATAAAGGTAGATTCGCAAAAATAACCACCTTAGGTTTGATTCTTTTTAATAAAAACAACCCTCTTGTCTTGTATATGTGTGTCTGTGTATAAAGAAAATCTTAGAGGGGATTTTAGGTAGATGATTAAGAGGTTTTCTTTAAATTTGAAACTATAAAGCGGTTTTTATATACTATAATGGGGTTTTTTTACCGAAATTTGAAACAAAAGGGTTTGAAAAGGGTCAGATCTCAAGGTCCTTTTTACAAATCTCCCTTCAATAAATCACCAAGGGTAAAATGAAAGACAAAGAAGAATCAACTATGAACATTACAATGTTTTTCATAAATATAAAAAAATACAAAAATATTCCTCAAGTTTGACATCGGACTCAATTTGCTTAGTCAGTGATCCAGAAGGAAAATCATTGATATTGTTTTTATATTTTTTAAAAAATAAGGAAAAAAATAAAAGGGCTCTTTCATCATATACGTTAACTAATAACTAACAAACCAAGTTTGTTTGTATATACGTTAAGTTGTACTTCTATTGTAACAGTCATGCTTCTAATTTGGAAAGCTAGATCCAGTCTGCAAAAAGATGGAAATTTAAACATCCCCAGGATCCCAACCATATCTCAAATCAAGTCAGCTAATCAGGAAAATTTAGAAATTCACAGAAATCGTGTGCTGGTAAAAACATTAATGGAAATTTTTGTCCATGATTATGTCAGCAATTGTCCATTGAGTAACAGAGTTAGTTGATTGGCTTACTACAAGTTGAAACACTGAGAGTGGAACTCAGTGTCAAGTTATATTAAGTTGTGAAGACTGTTAGCGTGTGTATACACGTACTATCAAAGACCATGTTCATCAACAAATACAGTAACATCTTCTTTTTCAATTGCTCAAGCATCCACATAAAATAAGTTATATGCTCTATGTTATTTATCAGATATAAATTTAGCTTAATGCCTGCAAAAGTAACTAAATCATAGTAAAGTAAATTAAAATTAACATAAACAGAAGTAAATTATATACAAGCCTAAGGATTTAAGTAATTTACCCCATGTTATCAGTTGTGAAAATCGTTGGCTTCCCAAGTATTGGTGCATCCTGTTACAACACACAACTTCAAATTCTTAGGAGGCCCTCAAAAATAGAGTATAATAGACCAGACAGCTAAAAGATCATGTTAACAGTCCTGATGATCTGAAAACAATCATTTTGTAGAGTAGCTCAAGAAGACAAGTTTTTTGGGTATCCAACAAAAACTCATGCAGAACCAGTGGCAGCACAGTTAATAGAGAACAAGTCAATCTCAGCTTACTAAAAAACACAAGCAACCACCACAAGCAGAGTGATATATCACATATGCTAAAAAAAAATTAACCTCCACTGCAGTCAATCAAATTTGAAAAAGGAACAGACTATTGAAAAACGCTACCTCATACTCCTCAAACTCATAACCTTCAATCACCACAACACTAGGAATGTGATTAGGAGGTGGACGGAGCAGTCCCTGAGCTTCTTCCCATGTTAGCTTCAACTCTATCAGGTCCTCACTTTCAATTTTTAGGCGCTTACTCTTCGAACCCAGTGTGGTGTTCTTCCTCTTTCTAGAGCTTGAGGATTTGGCTCCAAGTGCTTCTGTTGCTATGTATCCTGATTTATCAACTTTCGCCCATGCACTAGGATCCGCCAGTTCAGCCTGGTCAATTAATTAAAAACTAGGTGATCATGAGGTATCCTAAATGACAATATTTAAAGCAATTTCACCAGTTTACGGTTTTGTAATACTAACATCTCCATTTGTAGAATACCCCATATGTGTCTTATGTACTTCATTATTGTCCTGCCAAGGGGAAAAATAATAAGTAGACGTAATGCGTTGGCTGTAAAACTAATTGTCACACCAATATTATATATATACCTACACAGTTCTACCAAATCAATATCGCTCCATGAAATGCAATTACTCTTAACAAAGACAATTTAGAACAAGACCAATTTTAATAGGTGTAAACCAGCAATTCCTGCAAGCTGAAAATTCTATGAATATATCTGATAAAGACAAATTGTGCTTTAAAACTCATTTTTTGTGAATCTTTAGTTAAATTCTTCTGACCCCCCAGCCTTGACAAATGAAATCTTATTCTGATATTTACCTGCGATATAGACTACCATGGTAAACTATGAAACACACAGAAAACCAAAAGTTTCTAATCACAAGATATATGGTTGCAAACTTATGACACTGCAAGTTTCCACAGACATTCGGCTAAGTTTAAAAATATATGACATGGCACAATGACATTTTCAGAAGTACAACCAAATTTTAGTCACCATAATACAGCTGTGTAGACTTCTAACTGGGACCTCCAAACATCTTCAAGAATGAAAATGAAAATTACAACAAGCACTTTCATTATCTATCATTATTAGCCTCTAGCAATTATTACAAGTACACCATGATAAAATATTGACTAGTGTTCAGGTCAAACCTGATCAGAAGCTGCAGCACTTGAAGCCTTTCTGAATCCCATGACTAATTTCCCTTCAGGCTCTAACCGGCTAAATGTTACTGAAGAAATGGAAAAAAATCTCAGTGCCAATATCAGATGCTTGCACACCATGATACACTAAATTGCATAAAGATAACCCCAGAATCCAGCGGTAAATTGAATGAAGGAAAAAAATTTTCACAAGCAACACCTAGATTTTAGACAAAATCCCAAAATTACATCATTGATATATAAAATTCCAGTAAACCCAAGCAGCCGATAAACTCAACTTAAAAGAAGAAACGACAGCAAGGGACACCCCACGCAAGCCTGAACAAGGCACATTCCAAACCAAAGTAAGAATGTCATAGTGCTTTCCTGTGATATTGGTTTATTTACCTATGTCACCAGCTTGTAATTGCATGTTCTGAATGCAAGGAGTAACCCCCTCCAGAACATACATTCTGCTATTATTATTCGGCCAGAAGCGAAACTGAAATATCCATTCCTTCCCTTTTGAATCCTGGACTTTGAGAGGTAAACCTTCAGGCTGAGAGATTGGTGGAAAGTATGCCTATATCATGCGAGTGCATATTAGCATATAATGGTTCGATACAAATTTATGAAAAAACAATACAGGCGAAAATAAGCAAAAAATTTCTAGAATAAAAACAGGTCTTGAAGAATAGAAATGGTGAACAAATAGAAGTCTGGCTGGGGAGAGCAAGGAATCACCTCTGCACATTTTTTTGGAAGTACCAAACGCCCAATTCGGCCCGCATCACTGGCACTCAACATTTTCTCAAACAGAGGAGTGATCACAGAATTTGAACTTAGATATGGTTAAGGTTATTGGAGGTTCCAAGTAATAGAAAGAATGAACAGGCCCATTAGTTCTCTTTCGATACCATGATTCGTGATAAACTATCATGACATTTGCAGCAGGAAACCAAAAAACCAAAAATCATAATTTCAGAATGCCTACCAATTTTGTGGTACTTAAAAACAACTACACACTTTCAAAATTATCACTAAACCTTCCGGGGTTAAAGGATACTCTCCAGAAATATGCTGTAGATCTTGATCAGTAAACCTGGGCCAGTACCGAGGAAGCATCTGATTTCTTCCACGGGCCTCTACTCTAGGCCTTCCGTTGCGAATCTGAGTTTCACTAGATGAATCAACCCCATTATGTACGTTACCATGAAATTGTTTTGCCAATGGTGGTTGAAGAGCCGGTCGAAGATGAGTTCCAGAGACCCCAATTTGACCATTCATTTCAGTTGGACAAGCATAAGGTACAGCCAAACCAAAATGTGGAGTAGCTGGCTCATCCTTCAAAGAGGAAGACTGCTGAGCTTTGTTTCGACATGAACTAGGTTCCTCACATTTAATTCCTGCAATTAGAATAATCTGATTGAGAATCCAGTCATATATATTGTTTCTTCCAAACCGTATCCTCCATGACCGAAAGATATTGCAAGTGACCCGTACACAGTTATCTTCAGTAACATATACATGCAAGGAAATTATTACCTGCATTCCCATTCTCAAGTATATTCCTTGAACCACCCTTCAGTGCACCATTCATCAACCTTTCAGAAAAATCCTCAATTTTCCTTTTCTCCAAGGGAGAAGCAGACAGTCTTTCACCAACATTAAGTCTGTCAACACTAGAAGATAGGTCAACATCGTAGGGGACCCTTTGATGCAATTCAGTCTGAGAAATGGAAGAATTGAACAGGCTGGGTGCTTGCCGCCATGGTACAGGGCCTGAACCAGCTAACTGAGTCCAATTTTTGACAGAAATATCTTTAAGTCGATCAGGTAAAGGTGTCTGATAAAACAAAGAAGGTGGCCATGACGGATTTGGTGGCTGCAATACAGAATATCAAATGCAAAGAGATTTTTTAATTAGTAAATTGACCACCCAATGACCCGAACAAAGGAGCTTTTTTCTAACACAAACAACATGACATCATTATATCAAGGAATTATATATAACAAAAGAGAGAACAAGCCAATCCTAGCTCACAATCAAAGGAACATGACTAATGAAGAAATTTCCATCTTACATGCACTTGACGCAAATAATCTAAGTAAACTATGACACAGTTTAAATCAATAAAAATTTTACCATTCTAAAAAGGGAAAAGAAAGCCATACATAGACATGTTAGTGAGTGTGTTCAAGTTCATGACAGATGCTTCTGAAAGAGCAATAGTTCAAAATACAAAGGAGAAAGGATAACAGAAATGGAATTTTACAAGTTGGCATAAACATCAGATGCTCAGAATTAAGGCCTAGAAATAGTACTGGAGAGCAATTTGCTGCCCAAATATTGATGTTTTAGTATGTGCATCAGCAACTGCACATAGGGAGGAAGACCAAAGATCGTTGCCAAACATGTGAAAGAGAATTCAAACAACGAATTAGCATTTCCAATGAAGGATACATAAATAAATGACAGCGAAAGTCATAAGAACTTATAACCTTGAATCTCAAATGCACAAAAAAAGGTCCAGCATATAGTTAAAGGCTTCCAGCATATAGACATCTGCCACACCAAATTCATTTAGCAATAGAGACTCGAAACCCTAGTTTACTCCTCCATTAGCATTCAACTTTAAGGATCAGAAGGGTTTTAAATTGTCTCAATTTAAGTCATTCAGAATTAGCTAAAGGTGTTGTGAAAATTGATTAAGTACCATCATATAAAACTACTTTCAGCATCTTCAGACGACAAAGGAAAATGAATTAGACACTACCCAGAAACGGCATAGTAACTAACCAATTTTCTCAAAACCATTAAAAATTACTAAGAGAATATATAACATTTACTGAGAAGCAACCTACCATAACAACATTTTTCCTTGCACATGTCATGCACTCGATTCCTCCAGCATCCAACAACGTAAATGAACTATTTGAAATAATACACCCACAATGAATCCGCTGCACCGTGAGTTCAGAACGTAAAACAATTTATTCTCAGCATAATCCAAAAGTGAACTTAGGAAGGTGTAATCTAGATATTTAATATCTATCACACTACAAAAAGCATACAAACCAACCAAATTTGCACACCTTGCCACATGACTCACAAAGCCTCCAACCAGAAGCACTCGAATGAAAAGTTTCACAGAATCTTCCCTCGTCGAATGTTGATCTAGAATCACAAAAACCCAAAATGAATAAATAAAGACATCACCACATAAATCATGAAACATTCAAGATCCAGTCGACCACACAACACAAGTCTAAAAACATAGTTAATATCCTAGACAAATTAGTTCTTCATTATAAATCACGAAATTAGCATCACTACCACACAACAAATCTAAAAACTTATCCAAACAACAAATCAGGAAACACACGACCACATTAAGTTATTTCCACATATGGAATCCACAAACCGAAAAAAGAAATACCCTTAAAGTTAAAACATTCTTGATTAGAAGTCCATTCACAGTAACACACACCCCCCACACACCCCCCCAACCCCCAAAAACACACACACACACACACCCACAACCCAGTTTAACATTCTTGAAGATAAAAATGCATTCATAATCTTCCAAATGTTCCTTTAAAAGTACACTCTCTTTATGTCTAGTATTCAAGTGGACTTGCAACCAACCCACTTCTCAGACCTAAGAATTGAAAAGTGACAAAAAAATTTAAAAAAAAAAAAAGAAAAAAAATTCCTTGGTTGACTGAGTTGACTTCAAACTCATCCCTGGTTAAACAGTCGCTCTGACACCCTAAACAAAGGCTACAATTTCCACTACATTGATTACTGTTCAACAACCAAACACACAAGATTCAAATAAATTTACACTTAATTAACATGAAAACTATGTAACAGTAAAATTTCCAATTCCCACATCCAAAATTCAACAAATTTCAACCAAAAAAACAAAAACACTTCAACAAAATTCCAACAAGCATATAAAAATCAAGTCAAAATTCAAACTTTACACCGTTAAACAAACAAAACCTGATCAAAGCTCAAATTTTTATCCCCAAATTAACCCTGGGAACAAAGCGAATTCCATTTCTACCCCTAAATTGGTTGACCAAATTAGGACAATCGACGAGAAGCTTCAAAGGCGAACAAGTCAAAGGGAAAGAGTAAAGTCGTTTATCAGTTTACCCGCAGCGATCACAGAGCTCGGCGAGGTCGCCGCCGCGCAAGAGCCAGCCTTTCCTCGGCCTCTCCGACTTCAACTCTTTACACTCCTTGTTGAAGCAAATCTTCGACGAAGACGACATCGAAAGACCAGAACCCAACACAACACCACACCACAACAACAACCACCACGACCACGACCTCGACCTCTTTTAACAAAAGTGACTCATACGACAGGAACAAACCCTAGAATTGTTGCGTCTATTGAGACTTAAAAATAGTTAGAGAATAAAGATCGTGCAAAATGGCTGTTGTTACCTGATCTGTGAACTATCAAAAAACCAACAAAAATCACGCGAAAATGAGGCTTTTTGAGAGGGTTTTAGTTTTTCTTTTTCTTTTTCTTTTTTTAAATTTTGGATTAATAAATGTTCGCTATACGTGTGTTCTCGTATTTATTATACATGCGTGCGCTTGCGTGAATGTGTCCGCGTTGTTTAATAATATCTAAAAACAAAAGCAAAAGCCGAAAGAATATTTTATTGCCCTTTTTACCCTCCATGTTTAATCTAAAAAATTTATAAAATATTAAGCATAAGGTTTAAGAATATCGTTTAAGGAATTTGTTTTTGTTATATTATTAAAATTAGTTTCATTGTTCAAATTAATACCATAATATTGAAATAATTTTATTAATATCATTAATATGTATAAATAAAGGTCATAATATATGAATAAATAATCATAATTGATTTTTATTAAAGTTATTTATCTGTTAATTTTGTTGTAAAATAAACTAAAGTAGAAGTAAGAATATCAAGGAGAGAGAGAGCGGAATGGAGAAGAATAAAAGTTTGCTAAATGTATATCATCGGAGTTACAACTACACATAAATATAGACACGAATTAAGTTGATAAAAGAGTAATAAATTAAATCATAATTTTTAACTTGATCAATATTTTAACAATGAGAATTGTGTAATTTATCTAATAAAATAAATAATGGTGGATACTCATCCACTTTATAATAAATTTTAGTTTGCAAAAATTTATTATGCTAAAAACCTTATAACTTTTATTTTCATGAGAAATATGTTGTACTTGTGTTTAATTCCATGACCTTGCAACAAAGGTAGGGTATTTTGGTCCGTTGGAGCAGACTTGACTTGATTTCTATCTGCAGCGGTTCTACACAAAAAGCAACACGTGGAGAATCAGGAGCGAGTGAGGGCAACTTCGTATTCGCGCGCGTGGGATGAGATTATATTCTTTACAAGTAATGTGATAAGCATGCATACCCCCGCAACTAAGGTCATGCAATCACGTAACGCATGGTTTCTACGACACGCGCTCCACTTTGGTTCGGTTTTTTTTTTTTTAAGATTTTTTTAGTTGAAAAAAAGTACTTGGAATGGAAAAAAGTAGTGGAAAAGCACTGTAGATTTTGCAACTACTACTGTGTATTTGTTGTGTACCTTGTACGAAAGTGTAGACTACTTAGCTAGGTCTGGTCTGGTCTGATCTGCTTGGTGCGTTTGATGTTTGTGTGTGAAAAGTGTTGTGTCAACATTGTTTAAACGTACATGGTGGGGACCAGAAATGATCATGGATGGTGATTGTAGAGTTAACGGTTGAGATTTTGTGATGGAAAAAGAGAAGGGTGTGTGGTGTGGTGCAAATTGCAATTAATGGGATTGGATTTGGTTGCTTGAAATAGGTGTGGTCGGCTGTGTTTGTTTATGTGGAGAAAGAACATTGCAGTGTCTAGGCTTCTTGTGCGGTCAACAAAAGTAATTTGATTGAATCAAAGTTATATATGTTTTTTGCATGGTTATGGTTAATTAATGCAAAGCTTGGTTTACTAGAATTTATCTGTATTTGACTCACTACGTGATTTTGATTTCACTTTTTTATTTCTTTAAATAGTTATTGACTAATTTAAGAATTGTTGAAGTTATAAAGAGACAATAATAATGTGTTGTTTTAATGTTAAATGTGTGAAGGTTTGATGGTAATAGTGGATGAGATTTGCATGGAATTCGTGGAATTGAGTGGTGTACAAAATATTATACGTGGTTTTGTCTGATGTTAAGAAAACAAGGGGCCTTTATTTTTCTTTAGTTAGAGTGTTCACATTGATAATTTCATGACATAAGATTCTCACTACAACACAAATGGACAACTTTATTGAGTCATAGTAATCTTGACATTCACAAAAGTTTCAAAAAGTGTTCAACTTGTTTTTGACTAATCCGACTCCTAACTTTAGCCGTGTTTGTCCAAATTAAAACTAGTTTCACGTAAATTTTGCTTCAAAATACTCAAAACTTTACTTGCAATCCATTTTTGTTCAATCATGTCTGTATCATTTTATTCACATATAAAATATACTTCATTTTTATTATACATGTTTCATAAATATATGTAAAGATTTTTACAAAATCGTTGCATAACTGAAAATACGAATCACACAAATATTATTTCATTTTAATAGATGTTGGCTAGCTGCAAAACAATTCGATCTATATAAAATTAATATATATATAATGAAAATGGTTCGGTGTATTTGAATTATACAACTACACCTGTACATATATAAAAAATTATAAATTCTGCTTATATGTTATCGTGACAACTTCTAAATATATTATAATATACAATCAAACAAATAATATATTTAAAAAATGTGTCAACAACAAATGGGAAAAATCCATGACAGTCCAGAAAATGCTGGGACAAAACAAGACAAGCCAAGATTGAAGATGATTAATGAGTTAATAAATATATTAAAGTGCAAATTGAAAAGGTTTGATATATGAATCTCGGACATATAAAAAAAAAAAAATTAAAAAACAATGTATTTCTTGTTAATAACATAATTTATGGATCTATCTGGCTTGACTAATTATTTTTCCTAGGAGAATGCTAAAGAGTTTACGATGTGGCACATGTACTTCTCTTGATAATTTCCACGTACGTACATTTTAAAATTACATAAATATGTGCAAGTAGAGTAGAGTTTAAGTGAATGGGAATCTCACAAGTGGCTACTTAGAAGATAATGAGACAAAAATGCCAAGACAAATATTTTGTATATTTTTCTACTTTATTACAACTTTACAAAGACATGTACAGCAGCTCTTATCAGTGATTTTCGTTTGGTTGTTGAGAAAGTTACTAGATAAAATGAAGATGGCGACTCTTGGAAATTGGATTTTTTTTTCTCTTCATGTTTTTGCAATTATAAACAATTTAAAAGTTTAACGAGGGCTTTGGTTGAAATTAATACGTTTATATGATTGTTAATAAAATTATTAGGCAATCTAATATCAATATTTAAATTAAACCTATCCAAATCTATAAGTAAAAGTTTATTTCCATAATCTGTCAATATATATAATCTGTTCTATGAAGGATATATATGAAAAGAAAATGTATGAGTACACAATAATGTAAACGTGAATTTTAAGTCAAGTGTGAAACTTTGGTTTTGAGATCAATTGCTTAGTAATTAAGAATTTAATTTTAAAGTGGTTGAAGAATACTTTTTTTATTGACTTGGGTGAGCCCTCATTGGATCTTTTCAATTTTTTTATGTTTTAAATTTCAAAAAATTGAAAATCAAAATCTAATAAAACTAAACAAGCTAAAGATAGCTGAACATAATTAATTATGTTGTCAAATCATGAGAATGTATTTGATTGCAATATAACTTTCCAATGAAATCACAGTAGTTATTTTTCTTCATAGAGGTTGGTCCAAAAAATAATTAGTTTCGTTGGAATTCCAGAAGTTACAAAATTATAAGTTTGCTTAAATGAAAACATATCCAAATCACAGTTGGGTACTTTCAGGATTGGAAAATATTTCTTACAATTAACAAACTCTCATGTTAGAAAGAAACTATGACATGACATAAATCATTTTAAATATGCTTTACTAGAAAAGAAAGTTTACATTCCTTTTTTGCTTGAGTGTATGTCCTTCCTTCCATATTTGATACAAAGCATATACATAGATATATTTATTCTTCATAGAACAGAAGTAGCTTATTTAAGTTGTGTTTATCTTTCACCTACTTTAATTTTGATAAATTCAGACATAGTTTTTATATCACAGTGTAATATATATTGGTAAAATCTATAGGATTGGATAACTGTAGCACTTAACATAAACTTTTTTGCATGTAATCTCGATCCCTGTTTATATAAATTGAAACTAAAATGGACATAAATACAAATTAATTTATATTGTTATAAATTAAAGTGAGTTGAATTTACATAGGTACCAATATAAATTTCTATAAAAAAAGGTACGAAAATCTCATTCATCGGAAATGTTATATATAAGATTATGAGTATGTATAAATATATTATGATAAAGTTTTTATGATTAGTATGTTATAACTTTTAAATTCTTATAATCATTAATTTCAATCATTTATTTTATTTTAATTAGATAGGAGAGAAAAATATTTTTAAAATATGTAATGTCATAAATTATTGAGATTAATGATACTCATAATTTAAAAAAGTTATATTCCCTAATATGTATAATCATATCTGATCTGAAGTAGTGTTAGGTGATAGATGTAAAGTAGGAAGCTGCAAAGTTTGAAGATTGCGAAGTGAGGCCAAACCGAGACGATGTCATAATTTTCTGGTTGATTTTTTTTTTTTTTAATAATTTTCTGATTGATATTGAGGCCCACTGTTCAATCATCCTCTTTGATTCACCTCATCGGCTCATCTTTTCTTCTTGTTAGGTGCCTTTCACATGGGATCCACCTCCTCTAATTTTTCAAATTCATGATTTAAAAAAAAATAATAATCAAATCCATGATTGTTTGTTAATGCGTGATTCTTGAATAATATTTTTACGTCAATAAAAATATATTATTTTTTCAAATAAAAGAGTTTGGAGATAAAGAAAATTGGTTAAACTTATAATATTTTATTTTCGAATTATCACATCATATATAAATAATAAAAATTGTTTAAACAATATGTATATAAACTGAACCATTCAAACTTTAAAAAGAGGATTTATTGGTATAGATCTATTAAAAAAAATAAGTAAGCACAATTCAAATAAATTTTATAAATTTAGTGTTTAGTTTTTAACATACTAATATTAATTACATATTAATATATCTATACATGCATAATTATAGAGTTTAATTTCTCCTGTATAAATCAAAGGAAAAAATTGAAATGTATCACGGGATCGACATTATTTATTATTTAAATTTTCATTAGTTACAAAACCTAAATTGAAAAAATACCATCCATCCGAATAATTGGTTATCTCAGAGAAGTGTTAATTACATAACACGTTACCGGAACAAAACCTCTGATTTACAGATTGCATTCCACAGACGTCCAACAAAGTGTTTGATTTTCTTTTTTCTGGGGCCAACCAAAGTCTTTTCTATTCTACGGACATTTCACTGTGAAGTAAAATAAGGGAACTTTTATTTATTTAATGATTATTCAAACAACACAACAATTCATGAATCGATTGTTTTGAAGAAAGTCTCTACATTCTAATAATATAATCACGATACATGCAAAATTTGTCATGTGACATGGAAAAAAAAAAAAAGAAGTGCTTGATGCGCCCCACAACATGCATCCACTCCCACATGAAAGTTTTTTCTTTCATTTGGACGATTTCGCTTTTGGTTTCGAGGTTTCATAATCGCACGTTCAGCACGTGAGAATTGTTCCTTCTATTTTGACTTTTGGTTTTTTTTTTTTAAAAAAAAAATTGACTTCTTTTTACATTTAAACGCAAAAATTCCAAAAATTTTGACTTCTTTTTACATTTAAACGCAAAAAGCCAACATGTGCACACCTCAACTTTGCCAACTTTGCCAAGTTTTTCTAACGCATTCAAACCAAATCATTGCACTACAATTTCATGACTTCCCACACTGCCCACACGTACAAATTTGATCAGTTTGAACAGGAAAATCTGCTGTCTTCAATTACCATCTAATTTGGACAACCCTTCTAATACAATTGATTAAATGTTAATGATTTTTTTTTGGGGGTTAATTTTTCTTTTTAGGTGGGGGAGGAGAATTAAAGTCAAAGAAATTTATCAACACTTGTGTTTTAGGACGAGAGTAAGACTTGAATAATTAATCTCTTATGATTTGTTTTGAGACGAGAAGTGAAACTTGAAGCTTTAATCTCTTAAAACTAAGTGAAGTGTTTAACCACTCGTATTAAGGGATCTTAAAACTCCATGTAATTGAAGACAAATTTGTGTGAACCATACCTTCAATTGTGTTTCTAGGCTCCAATGGATGATGACTAACCTTTTTTCTATTTTTTTTCTTTTTTTATTACTGGTATTAGACCAAAACACTATTAATATACTGTTAAGATCGGCTAAGATAAAATTTTAAAATACGGTCCGATCCTTTACTCCCAAAAATGGGAGATGGTGACCCACATGGTATGGAAAAACTAATCACATATTAAGTGGAAGGTGCACTTAAACCAAACACCTGGGAGTCAAAGGCTTGATAAAAGGGTGGTCTTATACCACCGAACCACCCTTACTCGCGACTGCCTAGTGTTTGATGCTTAGGATTAAGTGAGACAAATTTTGTGATTACAACATATTCAGGACAGTTAATTTACCTAGTCTACAAAATTTACGAATACGTACCATAAAATAGTTATCGACAGTAATCAGTCACATTACATCCAAAGAGAAATAAGAGTGACATTGCATGAATCGACCATTCACACCATGAATGTGATTGCACGGCTGTGTTGGCCTCAAAGCATCAATGATGACTCTAGTCGACTAACAACCTAAAATTTAATTCCCAAACAATCCATCGACGCGGCCAACTTGTCGCGTCACCGCCCCCTCATGTGCCGGCTATTATGAAGTCATAGAAATTCATGACAGTGTGCATGTAGAACTACCTTTTCCAATTAAAGAAATGTAAAAGGTGAACTATCTGAAGATAAAGATTTTGATTAATATTTGTTCATAGAAGTTACATACATTGCACTGCAAATTAAGATCTAACTAAGGAGGAAAACTAGCTCACAGAAAAGCTAAGCATGAGAGGACATGCTATGTTAATATATTTTCGTTCATCCAACAAAATACTATAATCTTTTTGTAATTTTATCAAAGAAATGTTTCTTCTATTAATACTCAAAACAAGAACAATCAATTACGTAACAAATAACCTCAAATAGGTATGATTTTCAAAGAGAAACGTAAACATGAAATGCATTTTGCATTGCTTTCAATCTCAAAATACATTCACAACTTCTTTCTGAGTAACCAACCAAAAAGATTTTTTTCGTTCTTTTCCAATTCCCTTATTCTGCATTCTTGTTTCTGTACGAGCAAAGCTAAATAAATAACCGTTGAAAATTTTGACTATCGTAATAAATATCCACATAAAAACTAAGTGAAATTTCTATACAGGAGAAAATATAGTAGCTAAACCTCGATCAACTGTTATTTGAAACTTATTATAGGTCATCAAGGTCTTCTGGTCACACTTATAAGTTCCTTTTCCTCTGGCCAGGACCTCACCATCTGAGTCGATAATTCCTTCCACGGTTGGATCCTCAGTTCGAGGACCAGGCTCCAACACGAATGCTTTAACCTTTAATTTGTTGCAAAACATAGAATATGCAGATTGGATTAGAATGCTTTAACCTTTAATTTGTTGCAAAACATAGAATATGCAGATTGGATTAATGAAACGAGAAAAATAGAGAAATCTATACATATTATCAAGAATAATACTAAACAAAATCTGTCTACAAGACTGAAAACATTTCATCGATCACTAAATAGATCCAGAACATGTAAAATGATTGTTAGAATCATTGAACTCACCTTGAGGTACTGCACATATGGTGATTTGACATGCCCTCCACTGTTCAGTGTCATCATTGCTAGAAGCAATGGGAACCTTGGACTATCCTTCATGATGATTAGGTCCAAAAAACCATCTGAGAACTGCATGTCAACCAGAAAATTAACCAAAAAATGTCTGTCATAAGACACGTTATATAACTATATAACAAATAAAAGTGATATAATTAAATTTTCCTCCTCAAATTTTGAAAGAGAAGTTTCCACAAGGATAAAAGTAAACGTTTTCAAAATCAAATGAAAGTTGAATAAAATGAAACTCCACGTTCTCACATATAATTTTAATGGCCCTGTTTGGGCATAAACATATTCTGGACCCCACTCCCTTCCCCTTGATTAAAGAAGAATTACCAAAAAAAAAGGCATATATTTCTTATTTTTATCAACTAGTATGATACCACTAACATCAAGTACGATACCAGTAGCACCATGTAGACAAGATAAGGATGTGGGTTAATGACATAGATAAGAAATAAACCACCAAAAAGAAAATGAGATTAAAAAGAGAGAGAGAGAGAGAGAGAGAGAGAGAAATTTAAATACAAATGGATGTCAAGATGAGAGCAAAAAACACCAACCTTTGCGTCAGGAGCAGCCATGGTATCTTCGCTACCCCATGGTACATTATGAAGCCAAACTGAAATAAAGGGTCCACTAATTGTCCTCCACTGCAGGTTCTGCAAATCAACATCAGGCATCTTGTACGCATGCTGTCGCACCTTAATCTCTTGTTCTTGGCTTGGGTAGCCAATGCTTTGTTCACCAACTGAATCACCCCTGTAACTTGTTGGTTCCCCATAATCTTCATAGCCAGGTGCAGGCACAAAAGAAACATGTCCATCATAATGCCTCAAGTCCAGGATTCGCAGAAAAGCCTGTGCCCATGAAATGGAAAATATGAACACTAGCTAGTTAGCAAACTCAAACTGTTGTCTATATCAGGTCCAACCAGAAAACAACGGAGGAAATTATATAATACTATAATCATATAGAAAGTTAGAAACCACACATGCTAATCACTTACAAGCAGCACACTACCATTCACTAATTTTCTGCCTAAAACAATTGAGGGTAGGATGATGCAATATGCAATTTTTGCTAATAGTGGAAAAACCTATGCATATTTTTCTGATATAATCATAACTTAAATGCAGAATTTAGTTTTTGATGACTTGGGTAAGATTTCTTTAGATATTTACTCCCACCCAAAGATGTTTGGGATTAAAGTCGTGTAACAGGTTATGTGAGGTTTGGCATTCAACAATCCTTTGGGAGGAAACTTTCATTACAATAAAGCACCAGCTGTCTGACAATGGAAGTGGTTGAAAAAGCCCAGTCAATGCAACAATCCAACTAATGCAAGTCGCAAGATCAATTTTTTTTCATGTTCTCCCATCCGCATTTAGACAAGAACCATCTTCAAATATGTACTTATCTAAAAATATGGTTTTAACATTTTTCAGTTCAAAAGGATGATCATGATAATATCAATTGTAAATAATGACATGGAGTACAATTTTCTTAAAGCTTTAATACATAGATACGTGCAGTTAATTTTAATTACTCCTACCATAGCAGCATGCATCCACATAAGAATGGTTTCACATAAGTTACATCATTCTGATAGAAAATAGTTTAGCACCAGCCTTATCTGATTGTTCTGTATCAAATAAAACGAACAGATATTAGGCATCAAGGTCCAACTTGGACAATACCAAAATTAGTGTTTATAGAATTGATAGTAATGGAAAAGTCAATATCATGAACCAGTCTGAAGTGATACATATTTTTGCATAGCAGGAGTTAAAAAAATTTGTCATTTCAATAAATAAATGTACAAGGAAAAAGATTCTAGCAAAACCAATGCATCCATTAGGACACTATAAAGCAAATGCAAAAAGAAGCAAAACCACAGAAAATTCCATCAGACCATCAGCAAAACAAACAGAACATATATATGGAATTGGAACATACATAGAAATCAAGACGGGCACTACCCATCCACCTATATTTCTCAGACTCAATGTCTATATCTGCCACCAGACCTGAAAAAAGATTAATTTTATAATAATAAAAAAAAAAAAACTAAAAGTTATTGAAGCTCATTCCAGGAACATATAATAAGCAGTAGTTGTTTAACTACAGAATCTAGCAATGTTAGGTGGAATTGTTTTTATACCCCATGCAAGCATCAAGATACTATAAAACCTGGTCTCCCCTTGCAAGATAGTAGCTACATCCAGTGAACGCTTATGGCCTGCAGACACGCAGCATAAAGTAGAAATTCTTGAATCAAAAGAAACTACATTTTATTATATATAAGACTACACAATTGTACATATTCAAAGAAACAAAAAAGTTAGACAACTGTGTATAACCTCTAATAATAGCGAGAACGGCATTTGATGCTTTACAGGGTTCACCAACAGAATCCAACAGAGATTTGGCCATGCCATTTCCTGTGCCTGCATCCAGAAAAACAGTTCAAAATTCAAATCCTTGTAAAGTCATTAAAATGCTTAATGACCATACCAAGAATGTTTTTAATTGAAATGAAGAAAGCACTGAGTAATGCTCATATTTTCTTTAAACATAGAAAGAAAAGATCCAGAACCCCATTTTTATTTTCTTTTGGGGATCACCTACATGTTGAATGTTGATACATGGGCCCAAAGCCAACAAATTTAGAAACTATGTAACAAGCATAATACTGCCTTCCATTCACTGGCATAAGAATTCCAGGCCTTCCATGCTCAGAAGAATTAGTTGAGATGAATTCACACCCAACAGTAATTAAATATGAAAAGAAAGTACCTGCTGGAACTACTCCAAGTGGTGTTTTAATTGCAGCACTCCAATCCTCTCTCTCAAGTAATCCATTTACCACCTACTAAAATGGACAGCGTTTGTAATGAAGACAGAGGAACAGAGAATACAACAATGCCACAGTTGAGAAATTAAAAGAAGACAAAGTGAACATCCAGTCCCAAAGGCAATTAAATACTGCACCAAAATGGCCTTCATGATGATAATGCTGCCGATGTTATTATAAATACTTAGATAAGCAAGAGAGCATTTCATAAATATATGCTATGCCACATCTTAAAGTATACATCTTCTAATATCAGCAGTTCAGGCGTCGAGAGGGAAAAATCTACAAACATACAATCAAAAGCCAGAGATGTCAATATGTCATACATCTTTTAATGTCAGCAGAAATCATAAAACATACATATTTCCGAATTCTCCCAAAATTTTCAAATACAAGCTGAACAAGTAATAATGATTTCTAATAAACTAAAAGAACAGACATCCTACTGTTTATTAAAACAGAACATACATGGCCATAACCAAAACAAACAATTTCCTAGATTGAAATAATCCAGTAATTTGCACACTAGTGACCTGAAAAATACTCTTTAGCAGACACTCCCAAAACCAACAAAATCAGGCAAAAAATCCAAAAAAATCAAATTAATGCATCAGACAAGAAAATCCAACCAACCTCAACAAGAATTCCATCAGCCACTAACACAAACAATACCATCATACTTGGAAAGATCCAGTCGATTAACAACTTCCTTGGCGTGCAATTGATAATTAGTTTCTGATCATCAACAAACAGACAAAAAAAAACACTCATCATGCACGATCCCAGCACAATCATTATAAAAAATCCAACCACCACTACAAAACGAAAAACACAAACCTTGCACTGTGAATTGGATATTAGCATCCTCGAAGAGCGGTTTCACTTCATCAAGAAAAATCTTAGACGCAATTTTTCTCCCTCCAAATGGATTCACAAATATAAACAGCCTCTTTGGCCGACCTATTACGAACCAAAACAAAAAATTAAAAAACAAAAAACAAAAAAGAGAAATAAAGCAGTAAAAACAGTGAAAGTGAAAAACATTTGTCTCACTCATGTAAACTATACTAAATACACTTTCTACTGTCAAAACATAAAAACAATTAAAAAATTATCATTATTATCAAAAATTTAAAAAAGAAGCGACCAAGAGAATCGATGTGTTCGCGGAGTTTGTGGCACCAAAGTCGCTGAGAGTCCGCTGATTGTGGCTCGAAAACTAAGTCCTTCCTCAACAGAGCTCCCGAGGTGCCGCCGCAGCAGAATCCACCTCCGCCTTCCAAAAGCGTCCGGATTCTGATCCTACTTCCTTCGACGGCGAATCCGAGGACCTCCTTCTCGACATTCAAGCTCCGTTGATCTTCGCCAGTCCAGCGGAGAACGCCGTCGGCTGTCAGCGTCATCAGCGTGACAGTTCCGTTGACGATAACTCGGTCCGACATTATCGCCTGATCCATTTCTGAGAGAGAGAGTGTGTGTGTGTTCGGTTCAGACGTCCAGTTCAGGTATATTTTTATGTTTCGTCTTCGTGACGTACGCTTTCGGACTTGCTTTCACGCTTTGTTTTGTTAGTTTGTTTGTTGTTCGTTTTTTTTTTTCTGTTTTTGTGGTTGTTTTTGTTTTTGTTTTTTTTTGTTGAGGACATTGCTTGTCGTTTGTTTGTTCGTCCGCGTTTTCAAGGAAAAGTTGTTGAGGATTTTTTATTTCCATTTTTTTTTTACTTAAAAAAAAAAATCAAAACATTATGCTAGAGTCTAAAGACTCTAGACTATTTGGATTTACTTCATTTGTTTTTTTTTTTTTTTTTTTTTGAGACTTACCAAAGAACTACCGCAATCAACCAAAATATAACACTAATGGTATAGCCTAGACCCCAGAGAACTGCTTCATATGAAAGAAATCGACTCACATGAAGGTGGAAGAGTGGTTCACACGTGGGTAGGAAGACTATCCACATAAATTGCTAAGGAGATGTTGCTTGTATCTAGTTAGCATCATATTTGCATTTTAAAATTCAAATATTTGATTATTTTCTCTTAAATATGTTTAAAAATTAAAAAGTGTTCCACCGAAAATTTGGGGAAAAAATTTTAATGGGTTTATACTTTCAGATTTTTTTTTTTTCAATGGGAATGCAATACTACCCGAAATTTTACCAAAATTTATTTCCTAAATGATTCGTAAGTTTATGTGTAACTGTCACATCATTAATACATCATCCTGTAATCATGATGATTGTTACAAATCATCTTGTCACATTATTTGAGTCAAAAGTTTGAGAAAATTTTGGGGAAGTGTAACATCATTCTTTTTTAGAATATAATGCTACACTAACTAAATTTTTATCCAAATTTATTGCTTGCAATTATGTGGTAACATTATGTGTAACTACTACATCATCAATACATCATATTATAGTTATGATGGTTATTACAAATTATCTTGCCACATCATTTGGACAAAAAGTTTAGAAAAAATTTTAGGAAGTGAAGCATTATGAGTAATTAATGATATGAGGAAAGTATTTCATATGTGATGTTATACGTGGTTTGAATGTATGATTTTTTTTTTCAAGGTTTAGATACTTAATCCCACTTAATTTTATATCTAATTATAAATTTATAATACAGTTTACCATGTGGCAATAACCAAGTTTAAATCATTACATTACAAAATATATCCAAAAAAAAAAAAGAAGAAAAGAACTCCTCAAGTGAATCCAAAAAGAAGCTAAGGGCACGTTTGGTTCACAGGATTTGGGTTGGGATTGGAAAAAAATTTTCCCAAGTCCCATTCAATTTCATGTTTGGTGTGGGAACGGAAGCGAAATCAACCATTCTTGGGCTTACTATCCATTCCTACATTGGTAGGAATTGAAATTCCGACCAAAATGGTGAGATTTCATTTCTTGCCTTGGCAGAAATGGGTTTACCTCTCTCTCTCTTCACACCAATACCACTAGTCATAGTCTCTCTCTCTCCCCCACCACTAGTCATTGTCAATTTCTCCCACCACCACCACAAACCACCCTAAACAATAAAAACCCACTTAATTTTTATATATTTCGAGCTTCCAACAAAGACCCAAAAAATTAAATAAGCAATAAACCAAAAAAAAAAAATAAATAGAAAACCTGTGAGGAACAAGAGTGGTGGTGATGTCGTTCTAAAGGTGGATCTCGGTGGTCACCATGGAGGAAAGATTCACATGCAGAGAGTTGACACTAGTCAAGCAAATCAGAGTGAGAGAAGCGCAAGTCGAGGAGATCGGAGTTGACACGGTGGCAATAAAGAGGGTTAACACGGTGATGATGGAGAGAGAGTGAGATGGTGATGTAAATAGAGAGTAATACGATGATGCCGACGATGAAGACGGAGATGGTCGACAATGAAAAGGGCGACGACAGGTGGTCAGTTGCAAAGGAGGAAAATAGACTAAAGAGAGAAGAGAAAAAGTGATTTAAGAGAGAGAGTGTGATTTACTTTGATTAGAAGAGAGAGAGAGAGATACACATAAATTCATTTTTATTTTAATATTTTGATTTTAATATCAATATAATTTAAGCCAAAAAATTAATTTTATATAATAAAAAATTTTAATTAATTTTATTTCAATCCAATCATAGCCTACCCCAAACTTAACATAGTATAATTTTAATCTTATCCCAAGTTATACCAAACATAAGATGGTAAATTTTTAATTCATTCCTACTTGGTCCAATCCATTTTATTTCAATTATATGTACCAAACATAGCCTAAAAGAAAAGGGCTACAATACAACAACATTAAAAAAAACTATACTTGTGAAGCCATTGCAAGCACTATCTTTTTAGTACTAAGTGATGGGTTCCATTGTGTGAAATAAGAATGACTCAAAATATTAAAAATGTTTGTCAGATGGAAAATTCAACGGTATGAAAAAAGAAAAGAAAAAAAAAAATTATATATATATAAAGAAAAAAACAACGTATAGTTTATTATTATTATTATTATTATCTACTACTGAGTCGGACTTCTATCGAGACCAATTGAAATGAGACTTTAAAACACGACTGAGATATCTGTTTTCAGAAATTGAAAGAGAGCTACTTATACAAATGATGGGAAATGAGAGTTGAACTTGCCACTTCAGTGATGAGAAAGGTGAGGGTGGTTTTATTACTGGTCACTCCACTTTTCTGAAAAAACAATGTCTAGTTATGTACATATGTTTCTGATGGTTGGTCTTCACACTTTTCAAGTTTTGATGTCCTCTAATTTCATAAATTCGTTATATTAAAAAAAAAAAAAACAATTGGAAGAATCAATATAGCTTGGCCACTTAATGAACCAGATCCTATCCTCTATGAAGAAGAAAGCTAAAAAGCTAGAATTAGTACCACCAAATTTTTGGTATGAGATAACAGCCTGCCATTTGATGACTCCAATATTCAATTTATAATTTATTGAAATTTAATGATTTTTTTTCAATTAATAGATTTTGATGTAATTTACATATTTTATAAGCGTCATATGATTTTATCAGAATTCTTTAATAAATTCAATGGAATATTTGGGAGAATAGTAAGATTTATTATAAGATTTTATGAGATTTCATAAAAATATTGAATTGAATATACATAAACTTTAAAGGATTCAGTATACATCTAGATTTCGATAAAATATATTCAAATCTGAATTGAATATATTTAAACATTTGAAAGTTTTAAATTTTAATGAATTTTAAATTGAAATAAATCTCTTTATTTAAAGTCTTTGAACTTTGACAATAACACCAGTAGAATAATTATATTGATTACATTAACATTTATCCGTCAGAAAAAATTTTGAATTTTTAGCTAAAATCAAATCCTCCCTGAATGATACATCTGCTGCACCATTTAAAGTAATGAGAACATAATGACTAAACGTATATATATGTCATTAATATATGAATTCTTTTAACTAGAAAAATCAGTAATAATATTTTAAAAAATCTATTTAAAAATTCTATCAAAATATAAATGTACTTCAATTTATAGATATATTAAAAAGGTTATTAATCAAATCTATTTTATTAAAAAAAAAATCACAAAATAAACTCTTAATTGAATACGTCATTCGTAAAGTTTGATCAAACTTAATATTAGGCAAAGAAGGCCATTTTTACCACATGTATATCATCAATATATACAATTTGGTATTTTTTTTTTTCCTGTGGCTTTAGTAAACAAATTCTTCGAGCTGCCAAATCTTTGTTAGGAACATGGTTTGCTTCTTGTGTAATATCTGTCCAGGGGTTTGTGTAAAAATTTTCTAGAAATGTAATTTCTAATATGTCAAACAACCTATCAAACTCAAAAAATCATTTAACTATCTTGCCAAGATAAATAACTCTGTATTAAATTATTTCCAATATTTTACAGATATATCGTTTGAAATTATTTTGGTAAACTTTTGATTGTACGAATAAAAATTATAGAGGAACAAAGTTTAATTATGTAAAAAATTAATCGAATAGTTAACAGTTTTTCTTTTTTTTTTGGATACGATCGAATGGTTAACAGTTAAACAATTTTTTGTTTTGGGACGAAACAGTTAAACAATTAAACAATGGACTTATCCCATAACATAAAAAATTCGTGTCCTCATCTAACTACTGTCTTACAAATTATGTCATTATTAGATATTTTTTGAAATTCAAAAGTATCTGGGTTCTTTTAAATCATTTTCATATTTGATATTTAATACCAGTACTTTTTTTATTTTTGAAAGATTTAATACCAGTACTTGACTAGAACATATAGGGCCCCCACAATCTGCATGTTCATTTATTCACTTTGGAACGTGCGTTGAGTTTATTGGTTTCACTTTCATGGGCAACACAAAGGTCCAGCATTTTATGATTGTAGTCAATAGGGATCATTTAGAAATTTTCTTTTCAGTGTCGGATGCTGCTATGCGTGACAAAAAACTTAAAACCGGATGAGACGAGGCCCAGTCGTCCTTTCCACTCCTACCTTTGACATGCGGATTTAAAATAAAAAATGAGAATGAGATAGAAAAGAATTAAGATTGAATATCGTCTTATATTTGATAGAATTTGAAATTAGATTTATCTATTTTATTATATATTTTAAATTAATTAAAAGAAACTTTTAAAATCTGAAAAAAATCCATAGTTATCATCAAACCGATCATCTTCAACATCATTAAACTCACAGACTGAAAAAAAAAAAAAACGAAAATCAAAATCATTATCAATCATCAAAACCAACATCATCGATCATCAAACCTACATAGATTGAAAAAAAAGGAAGGGGGGGCGGGGGGCGGCGGCGCAGGAAATCAATTTCTCCTCCATCTAAAACTTAAATGACTCTTCATTCGGGTTCAACAAACCCAGATGATGAGAGAAAGGCAAGGGAGCATCGATGGCGGTAGTTGATGATGAGGAAGAAGATGAAGACAGCAACGGTGGCGATTGATGAAGAAGAAGACAACAACGAAGAGAAGGAGATGGATGGATGGAGATGGGTCAGGCGAACAGAAGGGAGGAAAGTGGGTGGAAATAAAGAGAGAGTGAAAGAGAAAAATGGGAGAAATAGAGAGAAAGTGTGAGAGAAAATTGGAGAAATAAAGAGAGACGCATTATTGCTAAGGCAAAAAAAGGATTCCCACCATTTTAGTCGGGAATCCATTTCCTGCCTTGGCAGAAATGGATGGTGGGCTTGAAAAGGGTAATATCTTTTTCTTCCCAGACCTAAATATGGGATTGAGTGGGATCAGAAAAACATTTTTCTCAATGTCACTCCAAATCCCAAGAATCAAACATGCTCTTAGGTGCTCTAAAATTGTGAATTCCAATTGGAGTTTTTATTTTTAAATTTAAATTTAATTACAGTAATCATAAAAACTCGGGCAAATTACAATAAAGTACCCGGACCTATCAAATTATTACAGTCATGATGCGAGTTTTATTTAAATTACACATAAATACCTTTGACTAACGACTAATTAACGGTAAAATTAATGCTCAAGGGTAAATTGGTATTTTTATATATCAAATAATATTTGGGATATTATTTAAACAAAATGTCTCTCTCTCTTTAAAAAACAAAATCTCTCTCTCTCTCTCTCCTTCTTTTTCTTCTTCTTCTTTTTCTTCTTCTTTTTTTTTCTTCTTCTTTTGCTCATCATCATCTTCTTCTTCTTCTTTGCTCGTCTTCTTCTTCTTCTTCTTCTTTTTCTTTTTCTGCTCTTCTTCTTTTCTGGGTTCGAATGGAACCCAGACCCAGATCTGAAAGAACCCAGAAACTGGGTTCGAATTTAAACCCAGTTTCTGGGTTCGGAGATCTGAGTTCCTTCGAACCCAGTTCTGGGTTCGAAACCCAAAAACTGGGTTCGAATTCGAACCTAGATCTGGGTTCGAATCGAACCCTTCGAACCCAGTTTTTGGGTTCGAATGGAACCCAAAAACTGGGTTCCTTCGAACCCAGAACTGTTGGTCATCTTCGTCATCTTATGTTCTTGTTTTTTTTTTTCCTTTTTTGCGTGGTGGTGGGTGGTTGGTAATGGTTGGTTGCTTGATTGTGTGGTAATGGTTGGTTCACAGTCATGGTTCGAAAAAACTGGGTTCAAAACTTTTGTATTTTTGGTGATTGTGTGGTGATGAGGAGGATGCATGATTCAGGGTGATAGGAATTTCGTGATGGTTTGATGGGTTCATGACTGTGAACCCTAGTCGAATTTGGGTTCAAACCCAGATGCCCAAAAGAAGATGATGATGAACAAGAAGCAGAAGAGAAAGGAGAACAGAGATGATAAGGGCATTTGTGTCATTTCATTCTAAAAATGTTGTCAAACTATTAAGTTTGACTAAGTCAATTAACGGTAGGGTATTTACCTGTAATTAACGATAAACTCACACCACTGATGTAATAATGTGATATGTGAAGGTGCTTTAGTGTAATTTTCTCTAAAAACTCAGACACTTTCATATATATATATATATATATATATAAACTTTTACAAAAGTATTAATATAAATGGGACGTGTTAATTTTTTTTTTTTTAAATAAAAAAATTTATATTTATTTTTTAAAATATAGAAAGTTATATAATGATGTCTTAAAATAATAGATTTGAATTATTTGTTATAGACCATCAAAAACTTAAAACCTTATACTTTCTACAAAAAGTGCGCACAATACTCAACCACTCTCGTGCTTCAATTTGTTTAGCATTTTTCTTTATATTCATAATAAAAGGTCAAATCCCACATTTATTATAAAGTCTTTAGAAGTTCGAATCCCATATTTATTATAAAGTCTTTAAATGTAGGTGAAGTGATTGATATTATCATGTGAGCGTCGTGCTTACCGTTATTAAATTTATCAAGTCTTATGGACCTTTAATGATTTTATTTTTTTTGACCAACGATGTTGTTAAAAATTAAGTAAAAATAATTAAAAAAAAACTAAGATTGTTACACATATGATTAGATTTTGAATGAACATCAAATTTATTTAATATTTTTATATTAAGGTTAAGAAAAATAAAAATGTATTCAAACAACATTTGGTTTTGTATTCTTATTTTTATTCTCTCCCTAAACAGGCCTCAAGCCCAAAAAGCCCATCTGAAACCAACCAGCTCAAATAATATCTGGAACAGAATGCAGGCCCGTTTCACGACCCAAACTAACACGAACCCTTTTTTGTGAAAAACACCAAGCAAGTGCAATGCTTTCAAGCTCAAGACGCAGGATTGAGAACAACTTCAATAGCTAGACCAAATATGGAAGAAGAGATTGAAGAAGAAGCAGCACAGGTCTCAAAAGTACGAGGCCGCCATATCAAAAAGAGGGCTCTCAAGAACAAAGCTCTAGCTGTTTCTTTCGACGAGAAGGACCTCAAGTACTAGCAAAGACCCTCCATCTATTTTTTTTTTTTGGTTGTCTCGATTGTCGGTGAATTTGGTCATGTGGGGTTGGTTTATTTTGTTCAAGTTTTGATTTTATTCGTTATGTGAAGGGACTACGTGTCTGGGTTTCACA
The DNA here is from genome assembly GCA_021234005.1 of Nephelium lappaceum. Classification (NCBI taxonomy): domain Eukaryota; kingdom Viridiplantae; phylum Streptophyta; class Magnoliopsida; order Sapindales; family Sapindaceae; genus Nephelium; species Nephelium lappaceum. The sequence continues at coordinate 15,700,832 of CM038010.1, forward strand.
AGAGGAAGAAGAAGAGAAGGAAGGAAGCTGAAAAGAAGCAAGAAGAGGCTCTAAGGCGCAAGCGTCTCGAGCAACGCAAACAGGTTCGATTTAATGGAGTTAATGTGATGTATTTGATTGTACTTCATGCTGTTGATTGATAGGATTGTTTTGGTTTCAATGGATGCCCACTTCATTATACATGTGTGTGTTACTCTCGATATTGCCTTAATTAGTGTCACATACGGGTGTTACTTCTTTTTCATGATTTATGATTACTGGTCTCTAAATGGATCCAACTTACCCGAGAAGCACAACATATGTCTGTTTCAATTTGTTGAGAATTTGAGATTGATATTAAACTAACATGTTATATGTTGATCATACTTTTTACAACTTAACTAGGACTATTAGGAAATGTGTTCCTGCTGCAAGCACTATATATTTGTGTAATTTTAGTAACAATGTTACTATGGTAGTTAAGATGATACATTGGTTGTCTGTCTAATTTGCGAACGGATTCGAGACTTCATTGCTTAGATTGTTTACTTTGCTAACTCTTTATTTATGTGGCAGAGGAAATTGGAACGAGAGTATGTTATGTATGGTGGAGCTCCACCGTCCACTGATTCAGTGCCTGATGAAAATGAGGAATACTGCAAGGAGGATGAAGAAATAGAGCCAGTTGCATCTGTTACAGGTACCTTTTTCTGCAAGTGCAAGCTGATGGATTGACATATATATGTATCAGTTTTCATTTAAAAGCCCTTTTGGCTACCTGTACATGGTAGTTTTGATCTGTTAGATTAACATGCTAAACGTTGTTTAGTTCTGACTTGGCCTGTAGTTGTTGTCTTGTTTACTAGAATCTAGAGTTTAGACAGATTTAAATTCTAAAGTTGCTAAACAAATACCGGTCTGCTGAATCGTAAGGTTTCCATTATATATCAGTCTTCTTAGGTTTTAAGTAAAGGACAATGGGACAAAGCTGCTTGTGTTACTGACATTGTTCTTTTTCCATCTTCATGAAGACATTAGGAGGACCAATAGTGTTTTTATTGACTGTTTCAGAAAGTATTGGTTATTACCTGCATAATATAATTTTATACTTGTTATAGTTTTCGAGGTAGTTGCATTGCACATATGAATTTGGCGCATTGCTTGGTGGAGTATTTTCTTGCATGAGCTTAAGCTTTGTATTCAATACATTTGTTTTTTATTTTGTTTGTTGTTCAAAAGGGATGACTCTGTATGACAATGGCGATATGAAAGTCACCTGTGACAACTAGTGAGATCTCCTATGAAGAAGAAGACCTTCCAAACGAAACAATACCATCAACCATGCCAAGTTCTATCGCTGCAGCTAATAAAAGGCACAACATACCCGTGAGTAAAAGTAAATCATTCAAGAAAGTTGCAAAACAGAAATCACGTCCAAAGCCACGAAGTAAAAGAGAGAAAAAGAAAGGTAAGAAAAAGAACCAGAAGCGGCGGTAGCTCTTACCATCAATCAAATCATTGAAGTTACAAGTTTGAATCGTGATGCTATTGAAGGGAATATATAGTGCTTTAAGTTTTAACGTTTGCAACTGCTGAGATGTTCTGCACACTATTTTGTATGGTTGTAGGTTTTTATTCTATGACAGGATCACTGCTGACTCTAAACATGATTTTTTTTAAAAGGAAACTAATTATCATTAGTATTAGTATTTTCCATTTTCTCTTCATTCGTTTCTCACATGCCATGCCAAGAAACCATGAATATGATGCATTGATTTTGTTTCTTGTCCTCGGCCCTTTCTTCTCATGATTTTGCTTGCTGTCCCTATAAGTTGAATTGACTTTGCTGTTGTTTTGGCATTAATCGATTTTACCTTGGTCCTACTTAAACCGTTGATCAGGAACTAATTTGCTGACAAAACGCTCATCCATTGGAAAACAGCTTGAGTGGAATGGATGTATACACATCAACACTGCGGCTACGTGATGAAATAACACAATTTGTCGAGACATTTATGTCAAATGATGTGTCGTGACTCATGAGTCCATTTGATCCACACAAAATTTCTCTCCATGTATTATTATGAGCCTTTTGCAATTTGAAGTTTCTATGGCTATTGGTGGAAAATTAGAAATTGTAGAAAAATTCGTATGGCAATTGGAATTGTAGATCCATTATTTTGTCGTGAAAGTTGTAATTAATAGCATAAAAAAAGTGAGTTTTGAAATTAATACTGAAAATTTAAAACTTTTTTAGGATCACTAGTTTCCAAAGGCACCAACAAGGACGAATGGCACTAGAAGAAAATTCAATTTATTTTTAAAATTTTAATTTTCGAACTCAAGGTTTTTTATGCTTAAAAAAACCACCCACTAATTTGAATACCATCTTATTGTTTGTGTTGATCTAAGTTTCTTTAAAAAGAAAATGAAGTTGATCGCAAATACATTTATTGCAACTAAGATGAGAATGTTAATACAGATATTATAAAGAATTTCAACTGTCGTAGGTCTGACTTTAATCACCGAAATAGTTTATTGTACAACAGCATGGTTTATAAATTGCAAGCCATTATTCAAGACTTAAAAAAGATAAACATTAAAAAAAAAAAAAAAAAACCCACCGAGAAAGTAAGAAACAAGTAGGCAATTTCGCTTTGTCCGAGACTCCACGCCATTTTATCTCAATAGTTAGGCAGATTATGTACGTCAAAGCCATCAAATCTACAGATCATATACGTACAAGTTACAACCTTCGACGCTTGATTTTTATTTATTTCCTTATTATTACTAATTAATTAAATAATTATAATCTAATCAATCAATAATTTCATTTAAATAAATAAATTAAAAAAACCATCGCACATATTACTTTCCACTTAACATGTGAGATCCTCTTTCCCTCCTTAGGATACATTCTTCTCTGGGTCATATTTAAGTAAATTTAGAGTATCTAATTATGTATTTATCCATGTAACAATATACGTAATAAATTAAAGAAAAAAAATCACTTTCCAGTATTCATAAACCCCTCACAACTCAGAATATCACGAGTAAAAATCAATAAAAAATTCAAAGATTCCCAATTCATCACATCATCACAACCACCGTCCAACTACCAAATTCCAGATTCGCACAACGATACGAAAGCCATCACTCTATCACAAACCCGACAAAACCCCGCAATAAAACCCCACACGCTCTCACAAAGTGCAACGAAAATTCGCAGTTATTTCCACGAAGCTTCTCACACACTTAAAAAGAGAGGATAAAAATTGAAAATTCTGAGTCAGGCAGATTTTCACTTTCCCGCTCGCTTTTTCACTCTCTTTTTATCCTCTCTTGTGAAGAATTATATTCTCCTCTTCCTTTTTGTTGTTTTTGAAGTCAAATCGCCTCCAAATCGTGAACTGCAAGGTTTGCTTTGTTTTCAAGTGCTTTTTTTAACTTGTTTTTAAATTTTTTGTTTGGTGATTTGGTGGAGTTTGTTGCAGAGACGGCAGTGAAACGGTGTCGTTTAGTGGTGGAAGATGCAGACGCGGTACATGGAGAGGTCGAATAGCAAGAGAGGATTCGATTCGAGTTCGGCTGAAGAAGGTCAGCCTGACCGGAAACGGCCTGCTTTGGCTAGGTATATATATATATATATATATATTTTTTTATTATTATTATTTTTTACTTGATTGACAGGTAAATTAATTGTTTTATTTTTTAATTTATTTTTTGGTGATAATTTGACTGTTTATTTAGGTTGTTTGTTGGTTGATGTGTGAAGTTAGTTAAAATTATGTTGGTTGAATCTTGAATTTGTTGTTGGAGTTGTATATAAAGTTGTTAAAAAGTGGTTTCCTGTTTAAAAATGTGTTTAAAAGAGAGAAATATTGTTGATGTAGCTTTTTGTGTCGTGAGAATTCACTGTGGAATTTAAGTAGCTTGTGAGTGATTTGGTCATGAAATTGGTAATTTAACTTGAAGAAGGAAATGGGATGTTTTCAAAGCAGAAAGTATAATAGTGTGATGATTTTGGTGGGTTTCGGGGTGATTTGTGTTGACTGTGTTGTGAAAATGATATATGACAAGGTAGTTAGGAATTTTTGCTTATATTTTATGCTGATAAACATTATTAGGTAATTATGTGGCAATTTTGATTATGGGTGGGTAAGGTATGTTGTGTGTGCACAATTTGGATAGGTTTGTAATTTAAAATTGATTATAACTTGCTCTTTTAAGGTTTATGTCCTTTGGTAGTTATGTTTTAGTTAGTGACTGAAAAAGTTTTTCTTTCCTCCCTTTTGTGTTTTGTTGAAGTGCTCATCTAAATTTTTCTTTTATTCCTGCTCATTTTGCAAATTTATATTGATGTTATGATATTTAGTGGTCTGAAATGATTACATTTAACTATAAAATTTGTTGGATTTTAAATTCTTCTTGTGTCTTGTCTACGGTGAAACCATTTTGTGAGGTTACTAAATTTTAAAAGTCATCATTATTGCTTATTGTTTTTTTTTTTTTTTTTTCGTTTGAACTATTTCTGCGTATTGTTTGATAGGAAACCTTGATTCTTGAGTATTGATTGTTTTGAGTTAATACTTTGGTTACCAAGATTTAAATGAAGTTACTGTTGTTGGGAGCTAAGTTAGACATTTCTTATTGGCAATTTTTCAATTTTGATGCAGTGTAATTGTTGAAGCTCTTAAGGTGGATAGTTTACAGAAACTTTGCTCATCATTGGAGCCTATTCTTCGCAGAGTTGTAAGATTAATAAATTTATATACTGGTTTGTTCTTCTTTGTGAAAGATATAGGATAGCTTTCTTTAACCTTCATTTTATAATTACATGATAGAGGGGAATCAGTTCAAGGGATTAGCTGTACAAGTCTACCTATAAATCCATTATTAAACAGTGTTTTCTTGCGTATATCCACGATTGGTGGTTTGATTTAACCCACATTATGCAATTGGAAACTGAAAGCTCTAGAAGACAGTTTCCAGTTGCACAGATGAGGGACAGTAGATGGAGACATTTCAAAATAACAGTTACATGTTATATCTAGGATGAAACATAGTGTCTACAAGTACCTTTGTGTCCTCATTAATTGTTGGCTGGGTTTTTTGTTTCAAAATTTTTAGATGTCAGGGTAAGGCACCTTTAATGTTAGTGCCTCTCCTTCAAATAACTTTCTTGAGCTTGTTATGTGGAGATGCATATTATGAAGCATTAAACTTTTTGACTGGTCCATTTTTATATATGATGCTTTTGGCCTTTTATTAACTTTTGATTGTATTTGGTGTTGGACAGGTTAGTGAAGAAGTAGAACGTGCTTTGGCAAAACTTGGGCCTGCCAAACTTACTGGGAGGTACGAAATTTATTACTCAGCTGGTCAAAATGTTAATAACAGAACAGAACCCCTCTAGATCATGTATCCCACCTTTCCTAGTTAGGGGGATTTCATCTCAGTTTAGTTGTATACTTGTATTATGAAAGTGACTTTACTAAAGAGCTGGAACCCACATGCCAGGACGTTTCTGTAGTGCTAGAGAAAATGACATATATGCTTAGGACATGAATGTTCTTGCACCTTAGTTTGTGTTGAAGTATTTGTGTTTCCATTTATTTTCCATTGGCTACTTAATTCACCATTTTAAGTTCTGTTAGAGGTATGCAGCAGAAGTATATACATAAGCTGTAAATGTAGTTAAAAACTTCTTCAATCATATTTCAGCCTATGTAGTAGAATTGGTCTAGGTTCAAACTTGGCACTTTTCTCATCTTCTTGCTAATGTAAGCTTTTTCATGCAATTCTTTGGTTGCTATGCTTGTTGATCTTTCCATTAGTGCTGCCTTTTTTGTAATTATTGTGTCATGGTGTCATGTATTGTTGTCAGTAATCTGGTTTTCTGATATGAGAAAATGCAGGTCTTCTCCTAAAAGGATAGAAGGCCCGGATGGAAGGAACTTGCAGCTGCACTTCAGGTCTAGGTTGTCACTTCCTCTCTTTACTGGAGGCAAAGTGGAAGGCGAGCAGGGTGCTGCAATCCATATCGTGTTGATTGATGCAAGCACAGGTCTTGTTGTCACATCTGGCCCAGAGGCTTCAGTGAGATTAGATGTTGTGGTTCTTGAAGGTGATTTCAACAGTGAAGATGATGATAATTGGACTGAAGAAGAATTTGACAGTCATGTGGTGAAAGAGCGTGAAGGAAAGAGGCCACTTCTTACTGGGGATCTGCAAGTGACACTAAGGAAGGAGTAGGATCATTAGGAGAGCTCACATTTACTGACAATTCAAGCTGGATAAGGAGCAGGAAGTTCAGGCTAGGGCTGAAGGTTGCCTCAGGTTGTTGTGAAGGCATTCGCATTCGTGAAGCAAAAACAGATGCATTTACTGTTAAGGATCATAGGGGAGAATGTGAGTTCTTATTTACAGCCAAAGCTTATGTTCTAGAATTTATATACATTGTCTATCTGCTTGTGTTTGGCTGACAAGAGCATTATTTTATACATTGTCTATTTGCCTCTGTGCAATGTTTCGCATTTACAGTATACAAGAAACACTATCCACCTTCTATGCATGATGAGGTTTGGAGATTGGAGAAGATTGGAAAGGATGGGTCATTTCACAAGAGGCTGAATAAAGCTGGAATTTATACTGTTGAAGATTTCTTAAGGCTTGTAGTTAGAGACTCACAGAGGCTACGGCATGTAAGATTTGTTTGTCATCAGGAATCAAGTCCATAATATTGCTATTTGTAACTCTTTTCCTAATCCATTTGCTGTAGATTCTTGGAAGTGGCATGTCGAATAAGATGTGGGACGTTCTTGTGGAGCATTCAAAGACGTGTGTGCTAAGTGGGAAACTTTATGTGTATTATCCTGATGATGCAAGGAATGTTGGTGTTGTTTTTAACAACATCTATGAGTTGAGTGGCCTTATTGCAAATGGACAGTATTGCTCAGCTGATTCTCTTTCTGACAGTCAAAAGGTAAATTTTTCAGTTATTTCATTTCTTTAATAAACTTGTCCATCTGATATACTTTTGGAATTTAATTTTGGTTTCCATTCCTTTTAACTGAATATGTGATGGATAATTGGTATTTGCTTTTTCAGGCATTTCAAATCCATCAAAAATTACAAAAAGATTATCAGCTTTTGCTTAGTTTAGTCATAAAAATTGTTCCAAATTGAAGGAATATATCTAGGACATAGGTAGAAGTCCACAAGCGGTTGCATAAAATTGCAATTGAACACAAAAACATAATGGTCCATTTAAGCAAATTGATTCAAAATTACACAAGCATTTGGAGGCTTATAATATCTCGCTCTTTCATGAACTTCAAAAACTTAATTTGGGATGATATCTTTTTCCGTATCGATTAAAAGTTTGAACCTGCACTTGGTATAATATTTAGAAATAAATTATTCTGAATGTTTCATTCTTGCAGGTCCATGTGGACACCTTAGTGAAGAAGGCATATGACAATTGGATGCATGTGATAGAGTATGATGGCAAGTCTCTATTAGGTTTTATGCAGAATAAGAACGTAGTTGCTGAAACAGATATTCCAACTGGTCCACAGAATTATGCAAATTCATATGACCAACAGGTCTCTCTACCAACCCTTTCAGTTCCACCTCCTCCAGAGCAGCCTTCAATGGATTCAGGTTTATCAGTTGCAGGTACTTTGTTCTTAATCAAGAACATTACAATATTGATTGATATCAATACTAACCTTGAAGGTGGATTCTAACAGTTGAAATCTACTTCAGTCCCTCATCCTACTGTTATGTTCACGAAGATTTGATGCCACTTTTTTTTTTATATTGATATGAAATTTTCTCCTGTATAATCCGTTCAGATACTGAAGCTGTATGTTCACGGGTTCCTTGCTGACTATACTGAATGTTCTTTGTCTGCCTGTTTGTTTGTCTAGGTTATAATGATAGTGTGACTTCCAGATTCCCAGTGCAGCCACAGAATGTAAGCGGCAATGTTCCCATTCAGTTTGATGGTACGTCATTCCCTTTCCAGAACCAATTAATCAATCCTTCACAGCAAGCCCACATTCCAAGAAGCGAGAACCCCTTGGCCCTTGGTCCACCACAATCCTCATTGGGCTTCCAGAATATTGGCACCTCAAATCATAATAATTCTTACAGGGGAGTGGATGGCTTCTTCTCGGAGGAGGAGATTCGTATGAGAAGTAATGAGATGCTTGAAAACGAAGACATGCAGCACCTGCTTCGTTTCTTCAACATGGGGGGCCAAGGCCATGGCTCCTTTAATGGTACAGAAGATGGGTATCCTTATTCTTCTCAATTCATGCCCAACCCATCTCCAAACTACAGCTTTGATGACGAACCTTCTCGTTCATCAGGCAAAGCTGTTGTTGGGTGGCTGAAGCTGAAGGCTGCCCTGAGGTGGGGTATATTTGTTAGGAAGAAGGCTGCCGAGAGGCGGGCACAACTTGTTGAGTTGGACGAGTCATAACTGTGGCCTGTGAAGCAAAGTTGATCTGGTTTTGGTGCTATTAGGCTGCCTCCTCCCCATGTCGCTCAGTTGTAATCCAATGCGAGTGAGGACAATTGTCATGGACTTGAATTATTGGTTACAGTCTTGCTCGTTTACTACCTGCTGTTTCTTGGATTACAATCCTGACATCTGAGAATCTCTCTGCTTGTACAGTCTAGCCTGTATAGTAATCTTGCAAGCTGGTTTAACAGCCGTTATTAGTTGTTTTCTTCCTGTAAACATCCTTCCTGGAAGTTCCAGAGGCTGAAACAGTTGATCTGATTCAATTGACAGACGATTTACGGGGGGAAAAGCCTTTCCAAAAGCAGGAAACTTGCTCGGGTCTTGTTTTTACTTGTGGAAGCAAACTGGATAGAAGTGGAGGTAACTCTCTCACTGCTAATATATGGCTAATATGTCAGTAATGTGTTAGTTCTAAATCGAACTCAATATTTATCAGTGTTTTCTCCTTGTAATGTGATTAATAATTTCAAATAGTGAATGATCCTGCCCGATCAAAACTTCACTGCTGCTTTATAAGATTGTGTTAGGTGTTGAAACTGTACCATGCAGAGCCTACTAGTTTGGCGACATTTGACATTCGCTGGAGTTTTTAAGTAGTTCTTGCAAAGTAAGGTTTGATAGGGACTTAATTCCTTCTGGTTACACTACATTTCCTTATTCTTTGAATACTCAACCATTCTGGTACAATTCTCCGCTGAAAAGTTTGGACTCAGTTCTTTTCACTATGTTCGCATGAACAAAAAGAATGCGATATGCAAAATCATTGTATAACCACAATATATAATTCAATCAGCTCAAACAATTATTTTGATAAACTGATTTCTTAAGAACTGTATAAAAATGCCTGAGGCAACGGCTATAACACATTTGACATGGCAACCTTTCTGTATTGGCATGTACTTAACATAGAATTGCCACACATTTCTTGTTAATAATATGATTTCAACAATGATTCGAATCATAGAACTGGAATTATAAAATAGCATCAGTGAGCCAACGTAAAAAGTTAAACCTGCACAAGTTCCATTCCTGCGAATGCAATTTAAGTGAGATGTAAATCTTAGCATTTGATTATAAATAAATCCATTAAATAATGAACATAAAATACAATACAACAATGTATCCAAAAAAAAAAAAAAATCCAATACAACAAACCCAGAAAACAGCTACATATTCTGACAATAATAAACCAAAAATAGCGTAAGCATAAATTGTTGTATAATAGGCTGTTATTCTATATCTGAAACTTCATCTTCGTCTTCATCCAAAATATAGACCAAGGCTCGCTTCCTTGCACCAAAGACACAAGCGACCCCTCTAGAAGCTGTTGCATTAAGAATTCCAAAAAACGTAAAAACACAAGAGTTTGCACCAGCATCATTTTTATTTAACTGATCGGCAACACTATTTTCGGTTCTACAGTTGCAAGTTGGTTTTTAGTCCTACCTATAGACATCCTCATAAGGTCATAACTGTTCATTAAAAGTTCGCACAGAATAATACAAGTTTAGGATACAAGCTTACCACTAACCGCCAAGGGAGCAATTACAGAGTGAGGTATACTGCGGACCTTTTCATTTTCCATTTGCAGGTACACAACAGAGTCCTGATTGGACATATGTCTTATAAGTGAGTATTTTGAGTAAATAACTTGAAAATGCGGAAGTGGTAAGTAAATTAATTTGGGAAATCTGTCTTCAAAAGCTGATACAAGTTAAGAAAATAAAATGAAATCATAGCATGGTACTTAAAACAACAGAGGCAAGGTCATAAAGGAAAGTATTTTGACTTGAAATAAATTCATTATCAATGAGAATTAATGAGTCAAACCTTTAGTTGATGTAGCTCCCAATGATTTAGAGAAGTCGATCTTGAAATTGATACAAATGGAAGATCACTAGCTTGCACAATCATCATACAAGCTTCTCCGTTGTTTTCAGAAGAGGTACTTGTTTCATTTAGTAATAGAACAATTTGAGTTTCCTGTTTTAAACAGAAGTGGTCGAATGACATCTTTTAAAAACAAGAAAAAGACTGGAGACCACATCATGGTATATCTAGGTCATACCTTATATAGGGACAGGTCCACACATTGATAACCTTCTGGAACAGATAACAGAACAGCTTCCAATGAACTGCAGCCCCTTTTTACACGGCTCAAGTCACGCATAAACCCCCTTGCTATGCCTATACAATTTGCGATATCTGAGAGAGGGTCGTCTGGTATTCGGAAAGATACGTAATCTATAAACCCATGGTCAGAAATCTGGTAAGATTGGGAGATATCCTACAAACAAAAACCATAAGATAATTAGAATGCTGAAGAATATATAATTAACATTCAGTTAAACTTAGCAGTACTGAGTTATCTGCAAACCATTCAAAGATAGAAATTAACACCACAAGTATGTCACGCTGCTTGTAAGTACCTCGTAATAAGTTACTGACAAAGGAATTGTAATGGACATAGGTGCTTGTGAAGATGGAAGAGGGAAGAGTGACAGCGAATCCTCACAAAGTATCTTTCTTGAAATTGCAGCGAAAGGCATCAGGAAAGCTTCCTTGAAGCTGAAATTTTGGAGCTGTTAATAAGAGATGTATAACTTTAAGTAAGCTAAACTACTAATAAAAATGTGGGGAAAGTTCACCTTAATTTTACCGTTTAGAGGGAAGGGGGCAGGCAAGTGTCTCGGGCAATAATAAAGGAAAAATGAAAAGAAGGTATATACAATTTAGACAAATTAGACTTGCTCTACAAATAACTGTGGTAAATCAATTGGCAGCAAAAGGCAAAGACATACCATTTTTAGACTACAGGTTGTTCAACAATGGTGCTTGGAACTCAAAAAGACATGATAACCTTAGTTGGATGACTCATGGTAAATTAGCACTTAGCAATGATACATTACATATATAGATTTTCTTCATGCCTGGGAGCTCCACACGAACACCATAAGGTGTTCACTGTGGTAATATCTCTATTGGAGAGTTATAAAATAGATGAAAGCAATGGAAAGGAGGAGGTTATACCTGGACTCCATCTGTTGAAATTCCTTTAATAATGTTCTTCGTAGATAGTTGCAATCAGAAAATCCACCAAATTGAACTAATTCTCTAACTCTTTGCATTGTTTCCCTGAAAGATTTAGCAGCAATAAATTATCCAAGGTTCAACAAACAGTTAGGCAGACACATAAATATTTGCATGCACATGCATATGCTTACACATTGTTGAAAAATGTTCATATAAACACTTGTACATGCATTCACATACGTATGTATATAGGCAAATTAAACTGGATGTCTTACACAGTTAATGCTCACCATTTCCACACAAAAAATAAGAAAGCCTACTATATAGGGTGTTATGATTCCATTAGACATTCCAAAAAAATGTAATGTATATATGTTTCTATTTGCCCATTGCTCAATATTCATTACGATTAACAGCAAAATTTCTCTAGAAATATAGTTGACAAAACTCTTTCTTATTTCCCTTTTTAAAAAGTGCTATTTTCAATCTTGATATATGTGCCCACATTAACAATTCCAATGTCAAATTAAATGCAGGCAACTACATTCCAATGTTGAATAACAATTCCATATAGAGTTGCATAAAGAGCTACAGACAAACATAAAGATAGCACAGAAGAGAAAAAATTATGTATGTCAGGCTTCCTGGGTTTGACTATAACTAAAGCTTCTCAGCAACATTAAGACCTACCTTGAATGCAAGTCAAACCCAGCAGAACCCAGACAATGATCATCCAAAACATAAGGAAAGACAGTAGCAAGTGCTAAAAATTTGTATGAAACATTAGGATAGTTGTAAAAAATGAGAATACTCACAGATCAACTTCGACATCATGATCAACTTCAGAGGGGTCCAGCAACAGCCTAACAGGATCTTGATCATATAAAAATTTCAAGAATATAACAACAAGCTCACTGCCGAAAAGGAAAGAGTGAGTACAAAATAAATATCAATCAACAGATAAGACATAAAGAAAATCTGAGAGACAAACCTATTGCATCTTAGAAACTGATCATTTGGCTCTTGCATAAGCAGTTTTATGCATTTTAAAAGCCAGTTGAAGAAATTTGAGAACTGAAAGAAAGACAGATGTTAGAGCTTCAACTCAAGAATATAATAAGGGGCAAAGTTATATTCAATCTGGACAGTGTCAAAGGTTTTCTAACACATTATCAGCAAGAACTGAATTTCCAGTATATATTCTGGTCAGCCAACCCAAATTACGACAAGACTCAAAATATTCTGATATGGCCATTTTTATATCAGCCAGTCTCATGTTTTAATTATTCAATAATGTGTCTTAGTGATTAGACTTATGTTAAGAGTCCAAAACTTTAAGTTATTTCCCATAGAAGAAGACGACTATGATCTCAGAAAGAATGTCTGCATGCATGGCAACCGGAAAGGCTAGAGTTCATATAGCTACAAACAAAATACATATCAGCTAACCTTCATCTATAACATTAAAAAGGTAATGACAAATGCTAACAATTGTTCATACACTAGTCAAATCTTTGTCAAATGGAAACATGATATATATAAGCAAGAATGTATATAATTATTGAAAAAACAGGATATAGTTAATCCTTAATTCAGTGTACCTGCTGCACCACAGATGTAAGTATCCTCATAAACCGCTCAACTTGTACGAGAAACATGCCAGACTTCTCTGTTGCATTGTTAATTAATTTTTCATCCAACCCTATACCCTTATATCGTGCACGCCATCTTGAAAGGCCTCTTAGTTCTCCCATCCTGAAACCAATGATTTCTGCAGCAGGCTGGGAAATGGATATTTATCTTTAGTGTCCACTCAAGCCCCTTGATGTAAGGAACACACAAAATAAGACCATATCAGGTATGAAAAGTAACAATAACACTGCTGGTAAGGAATATTCAGAAAAATGGACCACAGTTCGATGCAAATAACGTGTAGCTCCAATTCTCAGTTTTATGTGCACACACATAAACATGTGCCTAATTGTTTGGATGTATTTACGTATATATTCATGTGCCTATCCAAATTTCTCATAGCTGTAGGTGCAGAAGGATGAGATGTGCCATCCTCAAGCTTTGTACATATATAAACTGACCCACTCAAAGTAAAGATGTACACTGAAAGCACTAGGTTTATTTCTATTCTTTATTATCATGACCACCACCCCTACAAGCCAGAAAAGCAAAACAAGAATAACGAACTTTGTTCTCAAGCACTAAATGTTACATTATTTTATGAGAAACTAATGAACCTGAAGATGATCAAGGACAACAAGCTGAAGTTCTTTCCCGGCACCACAAACTGCCTTTGACACACGTTTCACGCCCTGTCAGGTAATAAATTCAATGAGTCAAACACACAGTCATTTATCCTTACACGAATAGAATACTATATTAAGGCCAAGCATACCACTTCAGCTAGAGAATTAACTAGAAATTGATGAAGTGGAGGACTGGTACGAGCACCACCTAAAAGGCTTAGAAACTCCTCCTGAGGTGATGAGTCCAGACCTATATAAAAAAGGTAGAATCCAGTAATCAGAAAACCAACAAAATATATCACCAATTAACCAGGGTTGGAACCAGAAGTTACCATGGTCAGTAATCAAAGTAGAGAGTGAATCAAACTTCTCATGAAATGTGTGCATTGCATCTGACCACTGCTTACACATAATTGTTAGTGATGCTCGCACAACCTCAGTCAAATCTCCAATATTAGAAGCTTGTTGAGCCACCTGATGGAGCTCATTTTTCCTGAAAAAGATGGAGGGAAATGCATTAGCAAACATGTCTTCATCAAGTTGAAGTAAATCTTACAACCCAAAATAAGTGAGAACTATACCCCAGAGTATCTTAACAATGAAAACATCAAATAACTATAATTTTAGCACTTCCTAACAACAAATGAGAAATCCTAGTTCCTCCAGCAAAGTTACCTCTCTGAAAATATTGATGTATTGAGCACTAAGCAATGCAAGCCAAGCGTATCATGCCCATCGATCTGTCTCTCAATTGACTTATCATTGTATTGCATAAGTTCTCCTGAACACATGACTATCAACCGACAAAGATCTTTGGACAAAGCGACCTGATGAGCACAATCATATGACAGTATCAGGCACACCAAAAAAAAGTTGGCTCTTCACCTTTGAGAGCTGAAATATGTATAGAGGAGTTTTCTTGGAAGCAATATAAAAATTAATAAATAAAAAGAAAAGAGTATACTGCCCAAAATCTGAGACTGTCAAACAAGAACCTACAATAATCTCTTTGCCAAGTATTCTCATTATGGATTCTTTTGAAACTGAACGTATAGCTATACTAACACTGTGCAGTTCTTTTTTTTCATCCCTGAACTGACTATAGCCATTCATAAGTACTTGTCTAAATTATTTAAACAGATTGATTAGTACTAAATAAAGTTAAACTATGCTATAGAAAGAACTAAGAATCCAAATTGCCATCAACTGCCGTTTTCCAACATACACTTTAAGGTTGTGAAGGCTATCCAAATGAATAATCATACCTTGTAAATGGAAGTGTTTAGAAGTCGGTGAGTAGCTTGTTCATCCTCAGTGGGGGCAGGTACGCATAACTGGTGTATGTTCTAGCACATTGTTCCAGAGGTGCAACAAAATCACATTGAAAAAAAATGTAATTAATTGACAAGGAAAACATAAAAATCTGAAAAAATGAAGAGAGAATTACTATAAAAGGGAAACAGGAACAAGGACAGCTGACATTATCAGTAAAAATTATTTTACAATTTCATTGAGCGATAACTTACTATTTTCCCTATGGGAAATATTCCGAAGATACTAAAGCATATACTTCCATCTTTGTCTCCACTGCATAGAATATTAAAACGTTGGTGCGAGGAATTAGACTAGCTCAAGAAATGAATCTTCACTATCATCCATGAAGCCAGTATCTCCAGACACCACTCCAGGCATCCTAGGAATTCTCGGTGCCAGAGGGAAGAAACGAGAAGTACGGTCTTCATACGTTGAGACATTATAAGAGTCGTCCTAACAAATCAATTTAAAAAAGGGAATACAAGTGAGAACAAACCACCAATCATAAGAGAGGAAAAATGGCCATAACCTTAAAAAAAAAAAAAGATCGAGTCCACACACTTCTCTTGAATAGTAACTGATATAAATGACAGGAAATACTTCAAATGGAAACAATTATGAATTATCTCCAATCTAACTTTAGTATATAAAACCAGAGCCAGTTTATCCATCTAGTCCGAGATACATCAATGGTAGAAATACGAAAAGCATACCTTCGTGAGTTGTCCATCCTCCTCCCAGTTAAGACACACAACAGCAACAGTATGCGACTTTAAGTTTCTCAACAGCTTTCCATTCTGCATAACATTAAAATAAAAAATAAAAAGAAATTATAAAAAAAAAAACACCACCATGAATTGGGAAAGCATAGTGTACATATAGAAGATACACTAACATCAGACTTTAGTTTCGAAAAATACACGCGAAGGAAAGTTGATACTCACTTCAACATCGTGCAATGAAATGGTTCCGTCTTCAAGTCCAACAGCTATGGCTTTACCATCAGGACGCCAACACAAGGATGTGATAGATTTTCCTGAAACAAAATTGGAGAGTATATGATTTTAGTTAAGGTCACATTTGTAAAACTGAAATAATTGCTTATGAAAATGAGAAATAAAAGATGATTGTGAAGTTTACCAGGTGAAATGGTCCATAGCCTTTGCCAATTGAATCGATGAAGCAAAATTTTCGAGTCTTCGGTAACCATGGCCAGTAAATCCTTCTCTGGATTCCATTCCGCTATTTTGATCTATCAATTGAATAGAAGATTAAATTGAGTAACAAATATGGAAGCATGAATCTTTAACTGGCAAAGCATTAAAAAGAAGAACCTGAGAGGCGACTAGGTTTGTCGAATTGGAGTTGAAACGGGAGGACACGTTGGGGCTCATCATCGGTTTCCATGGCGAAATCTCTGGAAAGAGAGCAGTGGAGAGTACAGGTAGAGAAGCAGCGGTAGATACGACAGCGTTTTGGAATTGTGAGGAGAATTAGAAGTGAGAGAGGTTAGTTTGAGTAGTTGCGATTGAAAGTGAAAAGAAAGGCGGGATTTTTTGGGGGTTTAATATATGCAGAGTTTGTGAGTGAGTTTGAATTAAGTTGGAGAGTGGAAGCAAACGTAGAGAACAACTTCATAAAATTTAAAATATGACACTCGGTTGCCGTGGATCGAACCCGGGTCACCCGCGTGACAGGCGGGAATACATGCCACTATACGACAACGACCTTGCTGCTGATTTGCGGGCCTGTAAACCTATTATGCGTTTGGTGTAGAGAAAAAGAAAGTTTAAGGCGCCGTTGCCGGGGATCGAACCCGGGTCGCCCGCGTGACAGGCGGGAATACTCACCACTATACTACAACGACCTCGATGCTTACGGCCTTTGTACTAATAGTAATTTACAGTCAATTAGGATGCCTGCTCATCATTTTAAACATGCCAGCTCAGCATCATTAGATGTTAGATGATGTTATCATCTTACAGTGTCATGTCATCATATCATAAAATGCCAGGTCAATAAATTAAGATCTAATTTTGTCCTGGCTCAACTTCTCGTCGAGGCAGCTCATCATCTTATATATGTCGTCTCCTTTCACTTAATGAACTTGAATAAAATAAAACTACTAAAATATAGTCAGTGTTTATAAGTGATTGATGAACTCCTACAAACCCTAACCTTATGATACAAAGTCTCCACTCCCCATCATTAGAGTCTTCACTACCTCTTTAACCAATGGGCTCCAATGATGGAAACCAACAATCAGTTGAAAATGAAAAACCGATTGAAGAAAGATGATTGGTTAAAGAGGGAGGGAAGGTTGAAGATGAACTATGAGAGATTGGTTGAAAAAAGAGAAGACGTTAAAGATGAACTACGTAGAGATTCAACTAGATTAGATCCCCATCATTTATCTTAAGATCCAATTTGGATTAGATTTTTTTTTTTTTTTCCCATTTGTATAAACATTAATTTTTATTTTTTAAATTAATCCACATCGTCCATCATGTCAATGGACGGTCGATATTTCTCTTTTTTTTTTTTTTAAGAAATTGATATTTTTATTAAGAAATTGATATTTTTTACTTATTTTTTATTTTTTATATTTTTAAATTTTAAAAGAAAATTTCAAAAGGTTAAAAGATGAAATTGCCTCGACGTTAGATTAATTTGACTAATTTTGACAAAATTTATCTATTGAAATGAGGGTGTTATATAGTAAAAAGGTGAACATATTTCCGCTTAAGTAAATGCATACCTTGGAGGTATTGTGCAATTGGTTATTCTTTTTGAACTCTCTATTTCATTAATAATTAAGGGCGTATAACTTATTTTATTGTTATTAGGTACAATACTAAAACAATAAACCATAGAATTACAATTAGGGTATATAAATTTTGGATTCTAATTCTAATATAAAATCCTCATAATTACAACTAGCATTCTTTTAAAGATAATGTTGGCAGTTGAATTGTAATATGATTAAATTATTTAATTTTGACTAGATATTAATTAATTCAATTAATCACTTGTCAAAGCTAACTCCCAAACCAAGCTCCAAAAACAGGCCGTTGATTATTGTAGTTTTTCATTTATCCGAATTTTATTGTCTCTTTCTTCACGTCATCCACCTGACCAGGGGATCTTGACTAATTATTTTATTAATTTACAAATTACGGACAGGCAGGTTTCAAGTTTGAATTCAGTCCTAGTGTAATTCCATAGTTTGTATAAAGGGTAAAAGGAATGAGAGAAAAAAAAAATAAATAAAAAAGGGAGAAGTGTGTTTCATTGAATTATTGGTTGTTTAAATCATTGATCCAGTGCTATTTTCACACGTGTGAGACTGAAGCATAAAACTTGGAATATTACATATACTGATTGGCGTACGGTTCGTAGAATCCAACTCTCAGCTTACAATTCTTGCAATTTGTTATCGAATGGAAAGCAGAATCAAACATACATCTTTTTGTTCATTTTGGTTTGGGAAAATTTCCCAGACTCTGCACGAGTTCAGTCAATAGCACACCGAGCAGCAATTTTTACCAAGATGACACAAACCTCTCCTGAATCCAGATTACCTTCATTAGTTAATGTCTAACTAACTCTAAAAACCTCATAAATCAGTGAACCGAATCCGAGCAAATCAAATCGTTTGGTTTGATCTAGTTTTGTAAGTTAAAAAAAAAAGATTTTATTATATAAACCCGAATGGTCTAGTTTGATTTATGATTCTAGTCATTAAGCTCAAATCGGATCATAAACTTGATATTTGTAAGATACGTATTCTATATTACTACATTTCACTCTAGATACTCACATTTGAAGTAGTAAATATGACACAAATTGTATTTACTTTAAAATGAGACTAGCATTTGATATAAATTTTAAATTGCATAATACTTTACAATGAGTCCAACATTTGACATGAATTTTAAATTGCATAATCTTAATTATGGTAAACCTAAATCAAATTCATAATTTAAAAATCGACCTAATCTAATTTGGTCTAGTTTGATCTAGAAAAAAAAATAGTCCAAACTGGTATTATTTTTGACAATATTGAAATTTTTGGTGGTCTAGTTTAAGTTAAAAATCATACCAAACAGAACCGAATGCACCCTACTTTAAATGACAATTTTGCCCTAAACTTAATTACTCGATTATTATTATATGATTATTTCAATATAATAACATTAAAATCATTTACAAATTAAATTGGTAAAAAAAATGAATAATAAATAGATTTACTAACGACCTCACTGCACATGGATCTGTGATCTCCTAAACGAGGGGTGATTATATTAAGATTATGTTTGGAACGCCTGAATTGAGATGAATTTGAGATTCAAAATATCTCGAACTCTCAAATCATACGTTTGGAGAGCTATAGGAAGGATTCCATTCTCAATCCTACCCTCTAAATGTCGGTTCTCATAAAATGAACATTTCCAACTAAAATGATGAGATTTTGTGAGTTTGAGATTTATGATTTCCCATCCATCTTTCTCTCACTCCTCCATCTCTTTCTTTCCTCGTTGTCTCCTTCTTGCGTCCTCCTTCATCGTTGTCGACAACCTCGGCAACCGCCATAAACGAACCTAGCAGCAGTAGCTCCCTTCATCGTCTTCTTCAATTATTATAATTATTTTTTTTGTTGATGTTGTCGTCTAGGTTCGATCAGTTATGGGTTTGTTTGATACATGTGATTTGATTATGAGATTAGATAAAAAATGTCCAATCCTGTGTTAACTTATGTTTGGAGAAGTCTATTTGGGAATCAATACTTAATCCCATCTTTATTCCAATTCCCTTGTCATAAGAATGCTCATTCCCTAGCTCCAGTATGGGATTCAATGGAATGAGATTCAATGGCTTATTAATATTATTGTCTTTTTTTCTTTATTCTCATTAATTGTACATTGATATTCTTTCTCTTTTTTCTACCAATCCCATTGTTATTATTTAAATAAAAGTTATTCTAAAATTAATCTTTATTTACTCATACTTTAAAATAATATAATTCTAAAAAAATTAATATACCTTTCTAGAAAAATGATTTACAAGATTTATTTTATTTTAAACATTATTAATTTTATGTATAATATAAGTTAGGTTATATAATAAAATATTTAAATTAATTTTATTCAAATCCAATTTTAACCTACATTTTAGTATTTAAAATTAATCTTTGTATTTAAATTAATAAAATATTTTTTCTCTTTTTTTTTTTCAAATCTTTTATAAAATTATTTTTAAGTATATAATAAAGTATTTAAATTAATTTTATTTCAATTCAATTCCAACCTACATTAAACATAATATGTTATAATTTTAATCCAATCCCAAGTTTTACCCAATACGAGATAGTAATTTTTTAATCAAATCTAATTCATTTTATTTAAATCTCGCGCATCAAACCCAACCTAATAAGTTAAAACTAACTAATGATATAAAGTTCTATGAGAGATTTTCTCACACTATCTAATATAAAGTTCTATAAGAGATTTTCTCACACTATCTCATCATAGGTTTGAAGAGAATATATACTAACCATATAAGTTACTATAGCAAAAGTACATAAATATGAAAACACAAAATGAGGTTGACCCGTGAGATTCCTCTTATACTTATATTGTTATTATTGTAAGTTCAAGTCATATTGTTCATCCCAAATCTTAATTTATCATATGTTTATAAAAACAATAATTATTTCAAAAAAATGATAATAATAATAATAAAAGCACCAAAATGAAGGGTCTTTTTTTTTAAAAAAAATTTATTTAAGTCAGGTACCAAAATGAACGCTTTTTTTTTGAGAAAACCAAAATGAAGGTTTTGGATTGGCAATAACCTGAGTGGCTCCATCCATTTCATTAGTAGAGGTCGTGGAACTGTACAAGACGCACAGCACGCAAACCACAAAGTTAAAAAACCATCAGAAAAATTTTAAAAACCAAAACAAAAACAAAACAACACCAAAAACCAACCAAAAGTTCGCTTCTCGATTTCTCAGTTTCCTCTATAAAACAGAATATCAAACCAACCAGTACCATTCGTCTCCGCAGACACGCAGGTCCACCATCTCCTCAGTCCTCACTCCTCATACAGTTACTCAATTTCACCACTTCTTTTTTCGCTCAAAATATCTATCGTCGTTTACGCTTTTCATTTCCAATTTTCACTGAGCATTTGCTGAACGAGAGCGTAATTTGATCAAATTGTTAGCCGAAAAATGTCGAATTCGTTAAAGAAGTTATTGTCGTCTGTGATTCTTGATTTGGATGGTACTCTAATTAACACAGGTCCGTTTTCTGCTTATATTATCTGTTACGTTTTTCGTTTTTTTGTTTTCGTTTCTGTTTTTAGGTTGTCACTGTTTTTTTCGAATATTGTTTCTGCAGACGGAATAGTGAGTGATGTTTTGAAGGTGTTTTTGGCCAAGTACGGGAAGCAATGGGACGGCAGAGAGGCTAAGAAGATAGTAGGGAAAACGCCTCTGGAAGAGGCAGCTATAATCGTGGAAGATTATAATCTGCCTTGTGCTACTGAGCAATTTATTGCGGAAATTACCCCAATGTTTAGTGACCAGTAATTGCCTAAACTGCTTACATTTTTAAAATTTTGGCCTTGAAGGATTTTTATGATAAATGTTGCATATAGCTTCGGTGATAATGAATCTTGTCATTGCAACAACCGAAACAAGTAGGATATTGATTTTGTCTTGCCGTGTAGTAAATGAGAGAGTTCTATGTAGCTTAATAACTGTGTTGTGGTGTTTTGGAAACTTTTCTTTTGTAAGTCTTAAGGTTATTGAAGTTAGGAGAATCGTGGCTTGACTCGGTGGGAAGTCATGGCCCAACTCCCAAACCTCTTGGTTTGCGAGTTCGAATCTCACTTGCCCCTCTATGTGGGCAATTTTCATGTTGTTTTTCCTTCTGCTTCTCTGTCTCCTCTGTCTTCTCTCACTCCTGGGAGTTTTAGTTTTGGGCCACTCCTCAGTGTTCTATTTAAGAGACTCTGACTTGTGGTTACTGTATGTGTAATATGGATTTGTAATTTGTCAAAAGTAAAAAAAGTTATTGAAGTTAGGGTGGTTGGAAACTTTGGTTTTGGAGGATTTTTGTGACGAATGAAATATTTAGGATGTTGATTTTGTTCTAGCCTTGTAGTGAATGAAATCTATTGATGTGGTAAATTGATGTTGAATTGTGATAAAGAGTCTTACCTAGTTTAATAACTGTGTTGATTCTTGAGGGATGAGTGGCCTGGAAGCAACTTGAACTCTGTGATCATGGATTTGATGTTAAAGTAAAGCATTGTGTAGTGTAAGTTAGGGGGATTTGTGAACTTGAACAAGTTTACATTTTTTGTTTTTTCGAAATATGAACAAGTTTACTTTGAGAAATGTTATTTATTTTTTATTGAGTTAGAGTAGTAGTTGTAATGAAATGATGGGTATGACTTGTGAGAAATTATTTGTAAATATATTCCTTTACTAAACTAATGGTGGAGACGTGGAGTGGATTTCAGAAATGATTTGTTGTTATGTCATATTTATTGGAATTTTACTAATTTCTTTTATGTGATCTGTATAGGTGGTGCAACATTAAACCTCTTCCCGGTGCAAATAGGTTAATTAAACATTTGAGGAGTCATGGTGTGCCCATGGCACTGGCTTCAAATTCTCCTCGTGCAAGCATAGAATCCAAAATTTCTTCTCACCAAGGTAGGTCTGTCAGAAAATTTAATAATGATTAATTCTTGCTTCTTTGACAAATCTGCCGGTCAGACATGACCAATGATATGCTGTGCTGTCGTCCTTTATATGTGAGCTTGCTTACTATATTCTTTGTTAGGCTGGAAGGAATCCTTCTCTGTCATCATTGGCGGTGATGAAGTGAAAAAGGGAAAGCCTTCTCCTGAAATGTGAGGTTTTTTTGATGAATTATTTGATATTGACTTATTTTTAACTTTTGTTTATATAACTGTGGAAGAGCATTAGTCTTCTCAAATTCTAACCTTTTGAATTTTCCATTTTAAGATTTTTGGAAGCTGCTAAAAGGCTGAACATGGAACCTTGCAGCTGCTTGGTAATTGAAGATTCCGTGTAAGTGAGTCTTAAAGCCCCTGCTATACGGACTTTCCTTCTGTTCAAGTGGCCTAGGCCTTCTGTCCAATGCTTGTCAAGGGAAATATCTTGTCTTTGTGTGGTGCACTAGTCTTGTTTGTTTTTAAAACAAGAAAAGACCAGAGTTACCTAGAACTTGGGTATAGAATTAATATAGCTCTTGAAAACCCATGACCCGATACAAATGAAACTAGTTTTCTTATTATTTTTTGACATGCTGACCTTTCCTTGAAAGTTGTGGATCCCTATTAACATGAATATTGGAGCTGAAATTACATTTATAAACTGTTAAATAGCAGTTTGAGATGATGAGCAGCTACAATTTGGATTGTTTGTATGCGAGATATGTTAAAAGTTTAGTCTGGCAGCATATTCTAAACAAGGTTGTGAATGCCCTTTAACCTTAAATTTCTATAACATTTGTGGGGCTTGCATTTCTCCAATTCCCTGTTGACTGTCTTCCGCTATTCAGATACTTTCTTCTTGTGACTAATTAGCAGAAACTGTCTTTGATTAATACATAGTCACATGGCTTTACATCCATACTAAGATACTGAAAAGGTTTTATCTGTGTCAGCCCAGGTGTTACGGCCGGTAGGGCTGCTGGAATGGAACTTGTTGCTGTACCATCCATCCCAAAGCAAACTCATCTTTACACATCAGCAGATGAAGTGATCAACTCACTACTTGATTTTCAACCTGAAAAGTGGGGCTTACCACCATTTCAAGATTGTAAACCCCAGAGACATATATCATCTTCAGTTACTTTATAGTTTCTATCTAAATTTCTTCTGAAGTATTGATTGGTAATTGCAGGGGTAGAGGGTACCTTACCACTGGAACCATGGTTTATTGGTGGTCCTGTAATTAAGGGATTCGGTCGTGGTTCAAAGGTACTTGGAATCCCCACAGGTGTGTAAGAATCTACTATTTCTTATACTTTGGCCCTATGCAACTAGATTTCTTTCTGACTTTGCTTTGGCCTCTAGATACTTTTTGGAACGAAACTAAATTCTTTATTATTAATATCTGTGGCTTCTAAATGAGTAAATTGGTTCTAACTTGAGTAGTAGGTTTTCAGTGGCTCCTGATATGGCCTTTGCACCACTATTAATTTCACGATTTTGTTTATATTTCCTTTTCTCTTTGTTTTGCTTGATGGTAATTGAACCTGATTTATGTCCATTATCTGTTTTCAGCTAATTTGTCTGCAGAAGGTTATTCAAATGTCCTATCAGAACATCCCTCAGGGGTATATTTTGGTTGGGCTGGATTATCAAAGCGAGGCATTTATAAAATGGCCATGAGTATTGGTTGGAACCCATATTTCAACAACACCGAAAAGACTATTGTGAGTAATGTGTATAACATGAACCCATATGGTAACATCTGCTTGTCTCTTTCTATTTTCCTAATTATATTTTATGATGCAGGAGCCATGGTTGCTTCATGAATTTGATGAGGACTTTTATGGTGAGGAATTACGCCTTGTTGTAGTTGGCTATATCCGTCCTGAGGTATCATTTTCATGTCCTTTTGCCTTTGTATAGTCTTGTTTATGCCCTTCTGATTTTTGCTAAAAATTTAGTATTGTAATGTAACAGACTAATTTCCCAACACTTGAGAGCTTGATAGCAAAGATTCATGATGATGGAAAAATTGCGGAAAGGGCCCTTGATCTCCCGTCGTACTCCAAGTACAAGGATGATCCATATTTGAAAAGCTCTGAATGATAGTTACTGCAATGATATGGCACAGATAATTCTGTGTAGCTGTTGCTCAATTGAGAGTTATTGATTTGGGCACAATTTTATTCCCATTTCGATTAGATATCATATCAGTCCCATGAAATAAGGGACTGAATGTGTTGCCCTGGAAGGCAAAGTTGATGTAATGGACCATTTATTTTTTCTTCTATTATAGAAACTGAAAGTGATGCAATTGTTTTTGGAAAATAAAAGAAATGTTAAAGATCATTCAAAAAGAAGTGTTGATTTTATTCTTTGCTGAATTAAAGATGCTTAGTAGTATTTCTGTATTTGTAGAGAGAGTTGTAAAGAAAGTGTTTTCTACAATATCATTTAAAAGGATATTTGGTGTAAAAGCTGTCAAATGAGGGGGTTTTTGTTTTCCCAATCTAAATATAACCTATATATATCTATATATATATATATTTTAAAGCAAAATATAGCGTTTTAGAAAATGTTGTTTATTTTGACTAAAAATAAATTTATATGGAATTAATTTTGTGTTTTATAATTTAATTAATATACTTTAACAAATTTTTTTTTGAGAGAATATACTTTAACAAATTTAAGTTTAATAACACGTTATTCCTCTAAAATAATTTAATACAAACAAAACAACATTCTTCATCATAGTATAGGAATGTTGTTTATAATATTAAAATTGAAACATCATATTCAAACACAACCAAAGGGCATTATTTTTTACATCAACTTAAATTAAGTCGGTATACGAATGAGATTATATGACGTTTAATTTCGATAAATTTTTCTCTAATCCAATCATCTCATGACATTCAGTTTTAATAAATTCAATCTTATTATATACTGACCATCATGATTCATGTAATAAATAAACCAATGAGAAGAAACCTCCACCCATAAAAGACACAAAGCTCATACAACTCCAACGAAACACAAAACACACTCTCAAACTTTTGGCGCTAAAAACCTGAAAAAAAAAAAAAAAACACTAATGGGAGAAGAGGAGCAACAACAGCAAAATCCAGAGACACAAGTAGCAGAAAGCGAAACCGCAGAGCAAACCCGGCAAGAGTACACGTGGTCAGCGATCAGATTCGATATTCCTCCTCACAGAACTTACCATTTCCACAACCAGTTCAAAACCTCTTCTGTCCCCAACAACTTCCTTAAAGGCATCAAATGGTCCCCCGACGGTTCCTGTTTTCTTACCAGTTCCGAGGACAGCACTCTTCGCATTTTCACTTTGTAAGAACATATATATATATATATCACTTCTTGTTGACTTGTTCTGATAATTGAAGTAACAAGTTAGGGCTATTTTCATGTTTGTGATTGTTGTTACATTGTTTATGTTTGTCCAATGTCTTGTTTATTGTCAGGCCCGAAAATGGAAGCAGTGATGATGTTAATGGTAATGAACAAGGTAATTTTGTTGTTGTTATTATGAATTTGTTTAATTTGAAGATGGTTTTCAAGTATTAGAGTGGAGAATGAGAAATTTGAGTAAATGATTAGTGATTAATTTTTAATAATAGCTGCTTAGGGTGTGGCTCTCTTGTCTTGCAGATTCTTATGCTGCAGACCTTGTTGTGAGAGAAGGAGAGTCTGTGTATGACTTCTGTTGGTACCCATATATGTCCGCTTCAGGTGCTTAATTAAGGATTTTTTGGTTGGAGGATGTTTTGTGCGTACGTGTATGTGTGCGTGTGTGTTGTGTATGCAGAATGTTAGTTATGGTGAGAGTGAAGTAAATTTATTGATGTTGTTGTGTGAGGTTGGTGTTTGATATGGAAGTTTGTTGGCATTTCAGACCCGGTCAGCTGTGTGTTTGCTAGTACCACCCGTGACCATCCGATTCATCTTTGGGATGCTACTACTGGTTTGGTATTGGTTTATTTTTTGTTGACTATACTGCTTTTTGTAAATGGTTTTGGTGGTTTTTATGCTTTAAATAGAGCTCGATAATGACCTTGTAGTGTATTGAAGGGTTGCCATTATGGTGCATTTTCAAGCATTGTGGCAGTGGTAGAGCCAGAAATGTTTTTATTGAAAGATCATTACATGAAGATGAAATTTTTGACAAGGGTCAAAACATAAACATTATAAATCTTACGGACCAATTTATAATTTTATGAAGAAAAGTTTCATAATTTTTTGGGGAAACATGCGCAGTATAAATACCAGGGTGAGATCTAAAATGCAGGGGGGAAAGGAGGGGCCATGACCCCTGGCAGCCCCTCCCTCCTTCCCCCCTGCATTTTGGATCTCACCCTGCTATATGTACTGTGTATGTTATGAGCGGCCATTTTCAAAGTCCAAATGCTATTTGTGATAGATACTGTAGAAAGCTGTGTGGCTAGATCCTAAGTTATGTATTCTATACTACTAATATACTTGGTGACTGCCCATTGATACTGACAGTTGCGCTGCACATACCGGGCTTATGATGCTGTGGATGAAATTACTGCTGCCATTTCAATAGCATTCAATCCTGCTGGGACTAAGTAAGTGGAAAAGTCTTTCGGAAAGCCCATAACGTGCTTGATGTTTCCATTATGCTTTGTAAATCATAAAGATTTTGTGTTTTGAAATGGAAAAGCTTCCTTCTACCTTTACCATTTACACATCATTATATTCCTTGCTCTGCTTCTTCAATTTAACTCCTCCTTTCTATGTTCTTTATGTGGTTTGTTGCTATATTTGTAGGATATTTGCTGGCTACAACAAATCTGTTAGGGTATTTGATATACATCGGCCTGGTAGGGATTTTGAACAGTATTCAACCCTTCAAGGAAATAAAAATGGTCAAACAGGTGTTATTCTTGGTTATTTACCTAAACTAGGTTATTGAATGATTTCTGATGATGAAATATTTTGCCCTTATCTTTTTTATTATGTACAGGTATCATCTCCGCACTTGCTTTCAGTCCAACTCATACTGGAATGCTAGCTACAGGTTCCTACGGCCAGACTTCAGCAATCTACAGAGAAGACAATATGGAGCTCTTATATATTTTACATGGGCAAGAAGGTGGGATTACGCATGTAAGTAAGCATTCATCTACATGCCCTTAATTCTGATAATGGTATAAACAAATAATGGGGATTTGTTTTTCCTTTCAGGTCCAGTTCTCAAAAGATGGAAACTATCTTTATACTGGAGGTCGGAAGGTATTATCAATAAGCTTTGTTATTACAGATTTTGGATTATATCAATGATATTGACACTGATCTTCATTGCAATCATTCCATCCTGGTTAATGAGACCAGGCCCTAGATTCAAAGATCTTCACCCTGTGATTGCCATTGATCTTCACTGCCCTATAAATTTACTTCCTTGGTTCCTTACTATTTAATAAGAAGCAGCAATGCAGCTCTCTCTGTCTGCATTTTCTTTTGGGAGATTTTGGATAGCTTTACTATGAAATTTTTCACATAAACCTGTCACTTTAATTATGGCATGATATCAGTTGTCATGCAATTCTATAAATGTTAATTGACGATGATCTATATTTACCATTTTGAAGGATCCTTACATACTATGCTGGGATATGCGGAAAGCTGTTGAAGTGGTTTACAAGTGAGTATTTCTAACTTAGTGGATAATCCTATCAGAAACGAAAGATTTGGTTAAAAAAAGACAGGAGATGTGCAAACTACTAAAGAGTGATCACAACTTAGAAAATCTAGTATTAATGTGAAATATTCAATATATGGGAATAATTTTGCTAAATTCTTTAGGAACTACAGGAAAATAAGGCATCCTATATCAAAGTACATAACTTCTACCATTGGGATTTTAAGAAATCATAGAAAGTCCCGTGTCTCTTCTTTCATATGCAAATGACTGCCTGATCCCTCAGAAAACAGAAAACCAAGAGAGACTATTATCAACAGTTGTAGATGGTTTTCTTAGTCACTCCAGCCTCCCATCCAAAGAGCAACTCCATGGTTGAATGAAGCAACACCCTTATAGTTATAGAAATTGTGAAAACAAGAAACTATATAATAAATCTTATATGGCTCTGTTAAGCCATACTTTGATTTTGTGAGATCTAAAACATAACAATGCTGGGCAATGTACTTGGATAGTAAAGAGGTTTACGATGATAAGTCACTATTATTTTATGTCCTCTTGTCCTTACCATATTTATAGGTAAACTTTCCATGCAATGGTGCTATTGATAAAATGAGTGTAATAGCATTGCCTATTCACTACTTTGTAAATGTTTCTAAATTTTGGTTTGGAAGTTTGCAGAAGTAGCTTGTAGGTGATGATATCTTTATTTTCTTGATTATATCCCGTAATAGGTTTTACAGATCCTCAGAATCCTCAAACCAACGAATATTGTTTGATATTGAGCCTGGTGGCCGGCATCTTGGAACAGGTGGTCAGGTATCAATTTTTGCTTCTATATTTTTTTTCTGTGGTGTAGAAGGAATCTGCACTTTATCAGGGTTTCAGACTGCTATAGCTATAACACTACTTAATTATTTGCTTATTTTTTCAATTTTTGATTTCAGGATGGTTTGGTTCATATATATGATCTTCAAACTGGGCAGTGGACTATCAGGCTTTCGTGCTGCAGGCCGGTATTGATATTCCGTATCTTTTAAGGGGATGTAATGTTTTATTTTTTTGCTGCATGAATCCTTAGATCTGCCTATTCCTAACCAAATTTTCTTTTGTTCTTCACGCCATGCAGACACTGTTAATGGTTTCTCTTTCCATCCTTATATGCCAATGGCTGCCTCTTCATCAGGACATCGGAGATTTGAAGTTCCTGATGAGGACAACAATGATTTGCATTTGACTGGTATTCCCGTAACCTTAGTGCTGCAAATAATTGCTTAATTTGAAGATGCCCGTGGCATTTGCACTCTCTTTCCTTCTTGTGTCTGTTTGGTTTACTTTGCTTTTTCATTCTTTTTTTGTTTCACGTTTTGCACTGTTGTTACAACTATTTGGGTTTTCTGGTCTGAGTGGTCTCTACATGGCTTGTCAGGATGTTCTATGATCTATCTATGTTTCGCCAACCCAAAATGTGATTGAACGTGCATAGGCTTTTCTTAGTCTGTAATCTTTATTGGACTGCACAAACCACTCAAATTGATAAGACCATCAATTAATCAAACTTTCTGGTCTCCTGTGTTAAAAACTTTAGTTGAATGGTAGATGAAATTGAACTAAGAGTTCTAACAATGATCTATTCTTTTTTCATGGTCTGTCTCTGGTCAAAAGAATTATTGTGCTTCAGTGTTCATTTGATAACATAGCTAATTTGTTCTTTGTATTGTTTCGGCAAGTTCTGAGAATAAGTATTCATTTATTATTCATCAATTATCCGATTCAGAAAAAATTATGGAATACCAATTAATTCGATTGAGCATTCTTGAATTTTCTTTATCTTGCTTTATTTAGCCTTGTATGAAATATGGCAAGCTCATAATTAAGGTGATTACAAAATTCAGTCCTGAACAAAAATACGAGATTTAAGAAATGTTCATGTCCTCTCAATTTTATCATATATTTTTGCATGGTTATATTATCCTTCAATAGTTTGTTCTTCTATATTATCCTTCAATAGTTTGTTCTTCTATGTGTAGGTGATGAAAACTGTGCTTGTGTGTGGAGCTTCTCGTATGCTTCAATAGAGAACGATGATGGTGTCAATGCTAGCAATTTTGATAGTAAATCTGAACGTGAAAGTCTCCACCAGTATCCTTGAGTTGATCACCAAATTTCGCAACTAAATAGGTCTCCTTGCCCTTCGTATGATCTATCATTACCATTGATTGAGGCAGGTGTCTATTGCCTTATTTTCTATACATTTTCTGCTTCGACACAAAAACATTGAGCAGCAATTTGTAAATCTATACATCTAGGATGAACTCAAACGTATTGCTCATTTGGAGGCTTGAACTTGTAATTTATTTTATGATTAATGGATTATTATTTTTCCTTGAAAATAGATCAATAGATTATTCTTATAGTTTCCTTTGTAGTAAGTGTCATATCATATAAAGATTGCAAGTCTTATTTATGATTGTTTATTTTAATCTAAACAATATGTGATGAATTAAAACTGCTTTTGATACAATTTCTATAAATAGAGCTTTTAGTCCTAGATGTTCTTGGAGTAGAATAGAATCTGTTTTTGATAAAAGATTTTTAAGAAAAATTAAGTAGACTTCCACTAATTATTATTTTAAAAGAACATGCACATGAGCCGACAACTGCCGTGCTTCTTTAATGGATTATTTTCTATTTTAATTGTTTCCGTTTTCTGCCAAAGCATTTAGGAAATTGTTAGATGGTGTTCTGTGCACTGTCTCCTGTCATCTTCCAATATTTCTATTTTTCACTTAAATTTTTATAATTATTTTAATGACATGTTCTACATTTTATATATTTTATTTAATTTAAGAGATAAATCCTATCCATTTTAGGATTAGTTTCCTTTTATATAGTTTATTCAATTTAAGAGACAAATCTACCCATTTTGATTTTTCATTATCTTTATGTTAATCAAATTTAGATTACTTGGCCTAAAAGTACTTTTGTATTCTTAATATTAAGGGTATTTTGTGGTTTGCAGTATCATGACTTTCTAGGTTTAAGCTTGTAAATTAATAAATATTTTATATATTTTTACAAAACTTGTGTTCTTTATATTTTTATTATTTTGTAAGATTATTCATATAAATTTGGAAAACTTTTTTGTTTTTTTTTTTCAATGTGTATTTCAATGTTCATTTAATTGAAATGTGTTGCAAGTTATTACAAGTTAATTTGATTTAACGTGAATATAATAAAATTAAACTGCTAGAAAGTATTTAAGTAATTAGGATTAACTATATTAATTGATAATGATATTTTTAAATAGTTTTATGATCAATTATATTTATTTTATATTGATATTTCACTTAAATTTGTTTGAATATTTATATTATTATTATATTTTTTTTTTAGGTTTAAATGTAACTAGTAAAATTTTTATTAATTATATTAATTAGAAAGAAATTATCAATAGCAGCATGATTTTTTTTTTTTGGTATAAAAATAATGTAAAATATGTTATAAATTTTTATTTGATTTCTAGATAAGAAATCAATCGAAAATGGATGAATTTTACAAAAGAATTAAAACCACATAAATATTACTATATTTATTTTGCATCAATTTTAATATTTAATTAATTTTGACTTAGCCTCCAAAGTAAAAATTCTAGCTCTGCCCCTCGCTTTTTAGTTTTAGAAATTTTTGGGTATGTTTCATGATTTTTTTTTTTCGAAACGATAATTTCTTTAATTTTACTTATTAATGTTGTGTAAAAGGCCATTTTAGCTTTTAGACCATAAGGTCAATAGTTAATTAAGAAGGTATAGTCAACATAATTCAAGGAAGTGTACGTAATTTTGGCAAAAGTTGCAGCTATGAGAAATATTAACTAAATTCAGGGATATATATAATTTTATTGATGGTTAAATTGTTAATTTAAAAGGTAATGTTAGATTGTAAAAAGAATTTATCCAAATTCATGTTCAAATGGTATAGTTGCTAATATTATATGAATTATAAAAATGTGATAGACAATATATATATATATATATATTTTTAAATATTGATAGATTAATATAGTTGTTACAACTTGCATAATATAATTTCTTTTTTTTGTGAGAAAAAATATAACCCACATGATATGTCATTTTTGAGGAAAAATCTGGACAATTAATATTGTCCATCAAAGTGACAACTAATAACATAAAATAAATTAAAATGAAGTTAAAAAAAGTTGGTGGAATTAAAAACAACTCTTTTGGAAACTGTTTCTAAGGCAACTAGATTTTATGTGCATAGAAAGTGACACTAAAATACATTAATAAATCAACTAGAATCGGAATCAGATTTGCTGGTTATGGTAAGTAAAATCTGGAATTTTTTAGTCATAATGGTGTGATGATGTATATATAGTAACAATATTTGAACATATGTCAATCGTTGGAATATTTTTTTAATAATAAACCAAAACTTATTGCAGCTCTTGATTTTGGCAAATCCAACTCAGTAATGATGTACTCTATATTATATTTAAACTGGCAAAATGCATAGCTATACTATACCAAAAACCAGCATACTAATTTAATTCTGGAATATGTATTGACAACGAGGAGACTATTAATAGACCATACACAAAATCTCCTCTGCACCTTCCATTTCTGCACAAAAAGCACAACGTCTGACCTTCAAAACTTACCAAATAAAATCACAAAACAATTAAAACATAATCTGCTGCACATGGTATTATAGGTAGCAGCAAATTTAACTCAAAGCAGTAAAAACCGACACCACTAGTCACCACCTTCCTAGCATAAACACAAAACCCCACTCACCGAAATTTATTCACTAAATCTACGTGTGCTTTTCCACACCCTGTCAAGTTTAATTTTACCACATACTACAAAAACCACATATGATTGGTTGTTGTCCCGTTGATATCACGTAACATGCATTATTAGATTGGATTTGTAAGACATCAAAATTATTATGTTATTATTTCTTTATTAATTTTTAGAGAAAACCTACATGGTCACCAAGCCACCCCTAGAAAGTTAAAACCCTACAACCGCTTATAACAAAACCATGCTTCGGAGTCCATTCATGCCTATAAAGACATATGCTTCTCTTACACTTTCCCATATCTCTTGACCAAATTGTCTCTTGAGAGTTTCATATGTGTCTTCATCAAAGCGTCTCTCTCTTTTTCCTGAAAAACCTGGAGGGTGTAGAGGTGTGAATGCTAATAACACAAACACTAGCCCTAGTGAAGAGAACCAAACAATCATAAAGCAACCTTGAGAAAGATTCATGAGAGAGGGTCATCGTGATCGTCGTCCTCGTCGTCCTCGTGATTTTACCATCCATCTCCCTGAGGGTGTTCTCCAAAACATTTTCTCTTTTGTTCCTGTTAAACAAGCTGCGAGGTTGTCACTTCTCGGACGTAGCTACAAAAACTCCGTATATTACAGTAAAAAACTTGAGTTTGATCTACAATTCGGCAAGAGAGAAGATTTTCTATCGGTGGTTGATCATATTTTCAACCACCATGAAGGTCCATCTATCCAAAGCTTTCAAATCCATTTCAATTCAAGCGGGATCGAAGAACACGCTTTGAAATGGATCGAAAAGGCTGTGCAGAAGGGAGTCGAAGAGATTGATCTGTATTTTTTCGTATCAGATCAACCCTTCTTTCTCCCCGCATGGTTTCTAAACACGGAAACCATCAGAGTCCTGAAACTTCATTTCTTTGAAATCGATATCCCACCGCAGCTAACAGGTATGCGTTTCTTGCGGACTCTTGTTCTCAGGAAAGCAGTTGAAGTCACGGAAACGTTGATCGAAAACATTCTCCAGCATTGTATGTTGCTCGAGTGTTTGGAATTAGCTCAGTGTGGCGAGATCCTGCAGTTGAATATCGACGCGGTGAACCACAAGAACTTCAACACTTTGAAGATTGCAGACTGCCCGAGACTTGATCAGATAGACATCGATGCCCCGAAGACTTTCATCATTTGCTTACCTTGGAGGCGCTGCTGGGTTCAAAATAGTATTGCCGGCCGTTTCGGAGATAAAGGATGTGGAGTTCCATTTCTGTCCTCCAAAACGTCATCTACCATATTTTTCGGGGATGAAGTTTTTGCATGCTTTCACTGATATCACTACATTCACCACTAATGGTCCAGTTCTTGAGGTATGATCGCTTAGGGCTCCTTTATATGTTTTCGGTTTGTGTATGCAAAAGTATTTTCTTTGTTTCTTTTCTGATGTTTAGTTGAAAAATGAGTTTATTTTATTTTATTTTTATTTTTTATTTTTATACAAGATAGATAGTAGCGAGTTCAATACTGGTTTTAAATTTTAGTCACTTTACTCATGTCTTAAAGTGAATTTGGTTCAGAAAACTATTTTGTTTATTTTAATTCTAATGTGTAGCTTAGTTGAAATAATTACAAAGATATTTTTAAAATTTTGAACATATTTATAGTATTTTTTTAAAAGTAACGGATATTACCAGATGCACGCGTTATTTGTTTCTTTCTAATGTTTAATTTAATTAAAACAATTTTAATGATTTTTTGAAATTTTAAATAGTTCATAGTGCTTCCATTAAAAATAACATATATTTATAAAAGTAATGAAATTTGTTATACATAAGTAACAAAATAGTTTATTGAAAGCTGATTATTGATTTTGAATTTTTTCAAGCTTTACTCTTGTGAATTAGTATGATTTAATAAGATAAATTTGATTAACTTTAATTAATATATTATTGATCAATGAGATAAAATGACTACTCAATAAACAAGTTTTTTTTTTTTTCTGATTTTCTTTTCTAGCTATTACTGAGTTTATTCTTTATGTGTCACATAGTCTCTATTTATACATGAAATGAAAGAAGGAGAACCAAGCCTGCAACCACCATGTTTGGGGAGGTTGAAGGAAGTTATGTGACAATGCGAAGAGCAAATCATATCAATACATGTGATATAGCTTGCTTCATGAGGATTTGCCCAAAACTAGAGAAACTCTTTCTTGATGTAAGTACATTTAAACTTTTGCACTTTCTA
Organism: Nephelium lappaceum; assembly: GCA_021234005.1. Taxonomy (NCBI): domain Eukaryota; kingdom Viridiplantae; phylum Streptophyta; class Magnoliopsida; order Sapindales; family Sapindaceae; genus Nephelium; species Nephelium lappaceum. Next base: position 15,736,442 of record CM038010.1, read on the forward strand.
TTCAGATTTTTACTGTATTTTTAAACCATTTCATCTAAAGTATAATGTTTACTTATATATAATTTTCTTCTTTTTATTATTATTATTTTTTTACAGATGAATGACTTCTCTCTAGAATGTGGCATTGTTTTTCAAATGCATCAAAAAGAATCTCTTGAGCGATACAACCAGCCCTTTAAAAGTCTAAAATTTATCAAAATAACAGGGTTCAAGTATCGGGAGAATGAGGTAGGATTAGTTAAATTTCTCCTGCGGACAACACCATTGCTTGAGGATCTGGTGCTTGTCACCGCGAAGACCAAGCGCAAAAAACTTACTGCTCATGAGTGCAACTATCGCGATATAATATGTTGTTGTGACAGAGCATCCCCCAACTCACATCTCACAATATATGAGCAAGGCAATGATAGGAGTGGTACTTTTCCAACTCATCCCGAGCTCTGGTTTTTATAGAGGAGGAGATGAGAATTGCCATCTTTGTAATTTCAATTAAAAATTAACATTTTTTTTAATTGTAATTTAATGAATATAATATTTTTTTTTTCAATTTAAATATAGCCTTTTAAGATATATTATTTTTTCAATTTAAATAATGCTGTCTGACGTTAAATTTGTAATTGTAATTTATAATTTAAGCAATAGAGTTTAACAATTTAAATTAAAAAAAAAAATCTTTTAAAACAATTTAATATGAACAAAACATTACATATGTTTCAAGTTATAACACCCAAAACATTATTGTCCATCGTATAAGAATCGGAGTTTATGATACTAAAATTGAAACATCAAATTCGAACATAACAAAAGGACATTAATTTTTCATATTCACTCTAAGCTATATGTTCACATAATAACCAAATTAATTCGAATAAATTTACCTTTAATCAAATGATCACATAATATTCAATAGGTTGACTTTTGATTTGAGTAGTAATATAGTAGTTCGTCAGGTTAAGCAATGTCTCTCTACACGCCCTAGTGGAATAGTTTAGTGGTAGCACTCCCACCCGTCTCTACTCCAAGTTATAGGTTTGGTAGTTCTCTTACCCTAAAAAATGTTAGAACGACCCAAAAACAGGGAAAGGTAAAAAACAATATCTCTCTATGAAGTATTGATTTGACATTTACCCACAGATTAAAACCAATAATGATGGACACAGAAATCGTATAAGCAGTCCTTTAGCTCCAAAGCAAAACTCTTCGCATTTTCGCATTGTAAGAACATTATCAGTTATTGTTGTTGAGACAATTGCACTAATAAGTTAGGGCTATATTCAAGTTTGTGATTGTTATATTGTTTATGGTTGTTCAATGTCTTTGTTGTTGTCAGGCCCAAAAATGGAAGGAGTGATGATTTTCACGGTATTGAACGTGGTAATTCTGTTGTTGTGATTAAGAATTTATTTAATTTGAGGATGATTTTCAAGTGTCGCAGTGGAGAATTAGAAATCTGAGTTAATGATTAGGGATTGACTGATTTCCATGTTGAGTTCTGCTTCAGCTTTGAAGTTTTAATCTTTTATTATAGTTGCTTAGGGTGTGGCTCTCTTGTGTTGCAGATAATGTTAGTTGTGGTGAAAGTGATTTAAATTTATTGATGTTGTTGTGTGAGGTTGATATTTGATATGGAAATTTGTTGGCATTTCATACTCTCTGTGTGTTTGCTAGTACCACCCGCGACCACCCAATTCTTCTTTGGGTTGCTACTACTGGTTTGGTATTGATTTACTTTTTCTTGAATATTTGTCTTTTCGTATACGGTTTTCATGGTTTTTTATACTTTAGATAAAGCTGGATGATGGCCTTGTAATATTCTGAAAGGGTACAACACTTTTATGTGCATTTTGAAGCATGGTAGGTCTCACCCTGTTTTATATAATGTGTATGTATTGAGCGGCCATTTTCAAAGTCCAAATGCTGTTTGTGATAACAACTGTAGACAGCTCTGTGGCTTGTTCCCAATTTATGTATTCTGTAATTCTAATATACTTGGTGACTGCCCCATGGATACTGACAGTGCGCTGCACATATCAGGCTTATGATGCTGTGGAGGAATTCACCTACTGCCATTTCAGTAGCATCCAATCCTGCTGGGACTAGGTGGAAAATTCTTTCGGAAAGTCCATAACATGCTTGAGGTTTCTATTATGCTCGGTAAATCATAAAGATTTTGTGTTTTGAAATGGAAACTCTTCCTTTCATGTTTAGTATTTAAGATAATACCATTTATAGGTCATTATTATTCCTTGCTCGACTTCAATTTGGTTACAACTAATCTGTTTGGGCATTTGATATACACCTGCATGGTAGGAATTTCGAACAGTATTCAACCTTTCAAGTAAATAAAGATGGTCAAACAGGTATTAGTTTTTGTTTTCTAGCTAAACTAGCTTATTGAATGATTTATTAATTATAATGATGAAATATATTGCACTTATCTTGTTTATCATGTACAGGTATCATCTCTGCACTCGTTTTTACTCCAGCTCATACTGGAATGCTAGCTATAGGTGCATACAACCAGACTTCGGCAATCTACAGAGAAGACAATATGAAGCTCTTATAAGTTTTACCTGGGCAAGAAGGCAGGATTACATATATAAGTAGGCATTCATCTACATGCCCTTCATTGTGATTATGGTATAAACAAATAATGGCAACTTGTTTTCCTTTCAGGTCCAGTTCTCAAAAGATGGAAACTTTCTACTGGAGTTCAGAAGGTATTATCAATAAGCTTTGTTTATACAGGTTTTGGACTATTTCAATAAAACTGACATTGATCTTCATCAAATCATTCCTGGTTAATGAGACCAGCCCCCACATTCAAAGATTCTGCCTTCACCCTGTTTTTACATTGACCTTCACTGCCCTATAAATTTACTGCCTTGGTGACATATACTTAATAGGAAGGAAGCAGCAATGCTACAATCTCTCTATCTTCATTTTCTTTGGGAGCTTTTGGGTTAGCCCTCTCTTTTTTTTTTTTTTTTTTTTTTTTTTTTTTTAATTATTAACTTTTTAAATTTATGGTGGGGGGAAGGAGATTAAATTCATAGAAAATTATAGGTTTGGGATAAAGATGAGACTCGAACCTTGACCTCTTAGGATCAAGGAAAGTGTCCAACCATTCCTACTAAGGGGTGGTGTGTAACATTGGTTTTATTTTGGGTTAGCTTAACTATGAAACTTTTCACATAAACCTGGCACTTTTATTATGGCAACAATATCATTTATACATGTACTTTATTCTATAAATGTTAATCGACAATGTTCTATATTTAAATTTTTGAAGCATCCCTACTGACTGTGCTCGATGTGCAGATGATGAAGATGATGGCCATGAGTTAAGGGATTTCAGTAGAGAAAGATTGGTCTTAGTTTCCCAAAATAAAACCTAGCCATTAGAATCAAATCTCACCATTTGCAGAGTTATATCAAAGGCAATTCCAATCACAATACTAGCTCCTTGAAATAACGAAATTACTTGATTTAGTCCCAAAAGCCACTCTCACCAACTGCAAGTCAATGAGCCTTGTTTTCTAGCTGTTGGAGAAGATATGTAGCTTTAATTTCATAGTGTGCCATTAGTCTTTTGAATTTTGTATTATTTCCTTTTTACTTGTCAGAAAATGTGTAAAATACATGCTTATGCCTCATCGGAGAATTTTTCAGTATTCTCAAAGCTTTCTTAAACTCATTATGGTATTAAAGCTGGTTTAATGCTGTCTCTATATTTTTCTTTAGCCTCTGTCATTGTGTTCACCGATCATACCCAAACGATCTCCATGGCCAAACAAGAGACTTCCCTAAGCATCCACTCCTTTCACCAAAGTTCCTGCCTTGTTTCTACCTCTTGTTTGGAGTCTTGGATTGATGCATCATATTGAGAAGATCCAACAAAGGTAGAAGACAAGAAGGAAGGAGAAACTGCTGTGGAACAAGATGAGGCATGGATCAACAATGATGGGCTCTTGACGACCTGGCCACTTTCTCTCATAAAGGAGGAGGTGCTAGTGAATCTTGATGGAAAGAGAATGTGTATAAGGTACGGAAATTTCTTGAGGAGCAATTACTACCTAACACAATGGAGCAAGAGGTAAATCTCAGAAACCAACTTTATTTTTTAAAGAAAGTAACCAGGTCTCTAGATGAGTACAGTAAGCAATTTAACGGCTTATGTGACTTGCTGCAATTAAGAAACCTACTGATGAAGCAAATAAGGTGTTTCAATTTGCATGAGCTCTTGGTTACAGATGCAAAGACTTTTGTGTAGCCAAGCTTTTGAAGGCTCCTTATCCTATGTTTAACCAAATTCTTGTAGCACTACAAGGGCATGAACCAATGTTGATCAATGAAGAAAAAAAGAGAAAAAGTGAATCTGTTAAGATGGAGAAAGCCTTTATGAGTCAAAGAGGTTGCAGTCGTGGCCACTGTGGATGTTTCAAATAAAAATCCTGATGTTTTGCCTCTGCTGGACGAACTGTTGGCAACAACAAGAAGGGAGATTTCACTCCTGCAGGACAAGTTGGGAATAATAGCCTATGAAGTGCTATAGAAACTGGACATGTTGGTAACGACAATTCTAACAAGCAACAAATACCTTAACTAATGCCAACAAATGGTATGTCCTGTATTCTTAGTGCTGAAAATATTTGCCTGATTTGAAGAAGCCCTGTACTATGTATTTGCACTGTCTTTCCTTCTTATGTCAGTCTAGGTTACTATGCTATTTAATTCTTTTTGGTTTCACGTTTTGCAATTTTGTTACAACAATTTGGTTTTTTGGTCTCTACATGCCATGTGAAGATGTCCTGTTTATGTTTCTTCTGCCCACAATGTGCTTGAAAGTGCATAGGCGTCTTTTAGTCTTCTCACTGAAATTGATTAAGGCATCAATAAATCAAACTTTCTGGTCTCCTGCGGTAAAAACTTAAAGTTGAATGATAGATGAAATTGAACTAAGAGTCCTAGCTAAAAATGATATATTCTTATTTTATGCTCTCTCTCTCTTTAGTTAAATTAAAAGATGTATATTGTGCTTTAGTTTTCATGTGATAAATAGTTATTGTAGTGTTCTATTCTGAGCAAGATCTGAGATGTGCTGAAGATTTCATTTATTATTCATCTATAGCCCGTAAAGGGATTTGGAAGAATTTATCGAATAACAATTTATTCAATCAATGATGAATCGAGTACGTAGAAGAGATTTTTCATTATTTTGCTTTATTTAGTCTTGTATAAACTGTGCAAGCTCATAATTAGGTAATTACAAAACATGGTTGGAAAACAACTACAACATTCATAGTTGTATTATTTTGTTACTGAATCACAGAATTTAAATCCTAAACAAGAATACGAGATTTAAGAAATGTTCATGTCCTGTTACTTTTGTCGTATATTTGCATGGGCATATTATCCTCTGATAATTTACTTTAATATATGTAGTTCATCAAAAAACTGCATGTGCTTCTATGTGGAGTTTCTCGTATGCTTCAATGGAGAACGATGATGGTGTCAATGCTAGCAATTTTAATAGTCAATCTGAACAAGAAAACCTCCACCAAGATCCTTAAGTTGATCGCCAAATTTCGCAACTGAATAGGTCTCAGTGGTATGATGTATAATTACAATTGATTGAGGCAGGTGTCTATTCCCTTATTTACACTACATTGTCTGCCTTTTTTTTTTTTTTTTTTACGAGAGACACTACATTAATTGTCTGCTTTGACACAGAACCATTGAGCAGAAATTTGTAATTCCAAATATCTAGGATGAACTCTCATTTGGAGGCTTGAACTTGTAATTTATATTATAATTTATAGATTATTCTTTTTTATTTTTATTTAAAAAAAAAAGATTAAATGGATTATTTTTACAACTTCCTTTCAGTAAAATTTGTCATCTCATAATAAGATTGTAGCATTCTCATGTCATTACATTTTTTTTCAATAAATTATCGTTTATGGTTTTTTTATCTTAATCTTAACAATATTTGATGAATTAAATCTACTTTTGGTAAAGTTTCTTTAAATAGATTTTTTAGTCTTAGATTTTCTTGCAGTAAAACCTTTTTCTTTCTTGGAGTAAATACTTATTATGATAAAAAATTTTATAGTAAAATTAGTGAAGTCTGCACATTCATTGAATTTAGTCAAACATTGCTAGAGCACTAACTTTAATCAAAATGACGCAAACCTCGTAAGGATTAGGTTGATTTCTCGTTAATGTTAATGTAAGAAATGTCAAAAGTGCCATAACCTTAATTATTCCTTAATTATTATACATATTATTTATTTTAAAATAATAACATTAAAATTATTTTAAACTTAAAATAATTAAAAAAGAGAGAAATCCATCGGTGGCGGAGTATCAATCTCTTCTTGAGAAATCCTCAATTTCCACGAGAGTGGAGGAGATGATAGATCTTCATTGGAGGAGACAAGTTGATCTCCTCCAAGGGTTGAGGAACCCAATCTCTAAAAGAGCAGAAAAGATGGCTATCTCCTTCACTATAAGGAGATCACAAATCTTCAAAGAGAGAGAAGGAGATCGCAAGAAAATTTCAAATTTCTTCCATATAGGAGGAGACTTGTAGATCTTTCTATAATAAAAGAGATTGGTGATCTTCTCGCTGGAAGGAGATTCACTTTATTAACGGTGACACTTTTACTACTGATTGAGTTCTTCAATTTTGTTTTTTAACTTTACTTTACTTTATTTGTAATTACTGATAATTTCAGGGTTTAATTATTTCATAATTTTTGTCATACTATATTTTTAAGTTATAGAAATATTTGGGTGTTCATAATTTCTTTAGTTTTAATTTTTGGAATTTTTACTTATAGCCCATAAAGTCAACAGTTAGTCAACATAATTCAGGGATGCTTGTGTAATTTTCTCTAAAAGTTATTGATGGATTGTAGAAAAAAAAGGGTCCAAATTCACCCCTTTTTTTTTTAAGAAAAAAATTATATATCATTTTAGAGTGGCAACTAAATAAAAAGAATATTAAAATGAGGTTAAAAAAAGTTTAAAAAAAAAAAAGGTTTAAAAAGTGGTCACTCGTAAATCGTAATCCCAATTATCTATAAAATACAGAGTCCTGAGTTCAAATCCCGCTCTAAGTTGGAAAAAAAAAAAAAAAAAAAAGTAAAAAATGTTGGTGGAATTAAAAACAGTTGTTTTGGAAACTCTTTCTAACAACGGACCTACCATTTTTGTGCATAGAAAGTGACAATTAAAAATACATTAATAAATTAACTAGAATCTGAATCAGATTTGCTGCTTATGGTAAGTAAAATCTGAAATTTTTTAGTCATTATGATGTGATGATGTATATATGGTAACAATATTTAAACATATGTCAATTGTTAGAATATACATATATATATATATATATTTTATAATAAACCAAAACTTATTGCAAGTCTTGATTTTAGCAAGTCCAACTCAATAATGATGTACTCTATATCATCATACTTAAACTGGCAAAATATGTAGCTACTATACCAAAAAGCAGCATGAAAATTTAATGCTGGAATATGTATTGAGTCTATTGACAACGAGGAGATTATTAATAGACCATACACAAAAATCTCCTCTGCACCTTCCATTTCTGCACAATAAGCACAACGTTTGACCTTCAAAATTTACCAAACAAAATCACAAAACATTTAAAACATAATCTGCTGAACATGGTATTACAGGTAGCAGCAAATTTAACTAAAAGCAGTAAAAACCGACACCACTTGTCACCACCTTCAAAGCATAAACACAAAATCCTACTCGTTGAAATTTTACTCAGTAAATTTATGTGGGCTTATCTATCCTGTAAAATCTTACCACGTAATACAAAAATCACATATGATTGGTTGTTGTTTTGTTAAGATCACGTGACATTTAATATTAGATAGAATTTGTAAGATATCAAAATTATTATTTTATTATTCTTTGTTAATTTTTAGAGAAAACCTACATGGTCACCAAGCCACCCCAAGAAAAGTGAAACCCCTAAAACCGCTAATATCTTTGCCATTGTTCGAGTTCATTCATGCCTATAAAAACATACGCTTCTCTCACACTTTCTCATGTCTCTTGACCAAATTGTCTTTTAAGAGTTTCGGATATGTCTTCACCAAAGTGTCTCTCTATTTTCCCTGAAAATCCTGGAGGATGTAGAAGTGTGAATGCTAATAACACAAACACTAGCCCTAGTGAAGAGATCCAAACGATAATAGAGCAACCTCGAGAAAGAGTCATGAGAGAGAGTCATCGTGATCGTCGTCCTCGTCTTCCTCGTGATTTTACTATCCATCTCCCTGAGGGTATTCTTCAAAACATTTTCTCTTTTGTTCCTGTCAAAGAAGCTGCGAGGCTGTCACTTCTCGGACGCAGCTACAAAAACTCCGTGTTTTACAGTAGAAAACTGGAGTTTGATCTAGCATTCGCCAAGAGAGAAGATTTTCTACCGGTGGTTAATCATATTTTCAACCACCATGAAGGTCCAGCAATCCAAAGCTTACAAATCCATTTTGATCCAAGCGGGGTCGAAGAATGTGCTTTGAAATGGATCGAAAAGGCTGTGCAGAAGGGAGTTGAAGAGATTGATTTGAATTTTTTCATATCATCTCAACCATTCAGGCTCCCGGTAGGGTTTCTCAACATCGAAACCATCAGGGTCCTGAAACTTCATTTCTTTGAAATTGCTGTTCCACCGCAGCTTAACAGGTTTGCGTTTCTTGAAGACTCTTGTTCTCAGGAAAGCAGTAAATGTCACAGATACATTGATTGAAAACATTATCGAGCATTGCATGTTGCTCGAGTGTTTGGATTTAACTCAGTGTGACCAAATCCTTCGGTTGAATATCTACGCGGTGAATCATAAGAGCTTCAAAATTTTGAAGATTGGAGACTGCCCGAGACTTGATCGAATAGACATCCATGCCCCGAGACTGCGTACATTTCATTATCTTGGATGCCCTGCCACCTTCAAAATATTATTGCCAGTTTCGGAGGTGAAGGATCTGCGGTTCCATCTCTTGCCCTGTCAACTTCTTTTACCATATTTTCCGGGGTGGAAACTTTTGCATGCTGTTGATCATGTCACTGAATTCACTACTAGTGGTGCATTTCTTGAGGTATGATAATCACTTAGGGCCCCATTATAATGTTTTCGGTGTGCATTATTATTTTCTTTGTTTCTTTTCTCAGTCTTCAGATGTTTAGTTGAATTTTTTATTTATTTATTTTTTTAAGACATCTTTGTAGTAGTTTTTAACGGTAAATTACGATCCTCTTTAAAGGCTGGTAATGCCATTACCTATACATGGTAGTTTGTAGAGAGTTTGTTGTTGGTTTTCAATTTTAATCATTTTACCTGTGTTTTAAAATGATTTTGGCTGCAAAAGTGTTTCGATTCTAATATTTGGTTTCATTGAAATGATTTTGAAACATGTTAATGCTTAGTTTAACTGAAATCTTAACGGTTTTTTGAAAATTTAAATATTTTGTAATGCTTTTATAAAAATAACGAATATTTAGAACGATAATAAAATTTGTTATGCATTATAATTTATAAAAAGTTGATTAATAGTTTTCAATTTTTAAAAATTTAGTTCTGTGTACTACTATGGTTCAATAAGATAGATTTAAGTTACATTAATTAACATCTATTATTCAATAACATAAAATGACAATCCAACATATTTGATTGGATTTTTCTTCCTCTTCAATTGACTATTTCTTGTTTTATTTTTTCTCTATCACATAGTGTTTACGTGCGACTAAAATGAAAGAAGGCGCAACATGCTCTGAACAACTAGTTTTACGGCACCTGAAGGAATTGCAGGTCATAACGCAAGGTGCAAGCCATATCGATATTTATGATATGGTTTGTTTTCTAAGTAGATGTCCTCGGTTAGAAAATCTTTTCATTGATGTAAGTACTTTTTATATAGATATTTACTATATTTTTAAACCATTTTATCCAGAAATATAATATTTACAAACTTTTAAGTTTTTTCTTTCTATTGGTTTCTTTGCAGTTGAATGGTTTCTTTTTTGCATGCGGTGTCTTTTTCAAGATGCATCATAAAGAACCTGTTGAACGCTATAACGAGCCTTTTGGAAGCCTTAAAATAATCAAGCTAAAAGGATTTAAGTATTGGGAACAAGAAGTAGAGTTGGTGAAATTGCTTTTGAGGACAACACCATCGTTAGAACATTTAATTCTAGTCACCGCAAAGCGCAAGCGCAAAAAACTTTCTGCTCTTGAGGCCTATTATCATGATCTCATTTGTTGTTGTAATAGGGCATCTCCATATGCACGTTTCACAATTTGTCAATATGACAATGACGAAAGTTCAATTGTCCCAAAGCATCCCGAGCTTTGGTTCTGATCATGAAGAAGACATATTGTCATCTTTGTACATTTAATAAAAAGTAAAATTACATCAAGCTGAATTTATAATTTATAATTTTAACGAATGTAGTTTAACATATTTATAATCTAATAAATTGATCTTTTAAAACAATTAAATACAAATAAATCATTATATATGTTCTAAGTTTTTAAGCCACTAAAAACATTCTTGGGCATAGTATAAGAATGTTGTTTATGATATTAAGTGGTCATGTTATGACACATCACATTTTAGTAGAAATAATTGGCCACCTATCCATTCACTAGGGTGATGGGGTATCAAATACATTTTAAAATTTGTAGGAATAGTCTTATTTTTCTTTTTTAATATATGATATTCGTTCCTCGTTTATGAAGATAGATATTTGAACTACATAAGTAGTATTTGATATCTCAATAAATCTCAATAGACTTTTGACCTATTGGTATATGTCATCTTTAAAAAAAAATATATACATTAATTTGATATTTTCCCACGATTCAAACTATTGATAACCTCCACCTTATGTAGAAGTCAGAAAACTCATATAAAAAGTGTCGTGGCACCATTCTTAACTCCTCCAAAACACAAACACTCCCAAACTTTTGGAATTAATGTCCAAATCCGTGAAAACATTTAAAAAAAGGGTCAAAGAACAAAATTAATGACCTAAAAATTTAATTATGAGTCCAAATAGGCATGTATTATGACCAAAATGTCCTTTAAAAAAACTAATTATATCTCCTCCATCATCTTTCACCATATTATGACCAAAAGGTCTCCTCATTTCATCCCTTCTCTATCTCTAGCATCTCTCTTCTTCTTCATCTTCCTTTCTTTTCTTCTACTTATTCTTTTTCATCCACCCTTTTTTTCTTCGTTTTCTTCTCATCACTCCTTGTAAAAAAAAAAAATGCATATCTATGTTTTGCCATTACCTACTGTGAGTCACAAAAGTTTATTCTATTGTGAATAATGACAAATAAACTTGTCCTAACTCATGGTAGGAGAAACTATAGTGAACCGTCGTGTCTCACGCTAGTATCTTTTGCTATGAGTGATCACGGTAGGTTTACTTGTTGTTACATAGAGGCAAATATGCGTCTTTGAAGATTAGAAAAAGAAGAAAGAAGAAAGAAGAAGAAGAAAAGAGATGTTGAATGGACAAGAGAGAAAGTTGGTGAAGATACCAAACGGAGAAGGATCGAAGGAAGAAAGACATTGAAGAGACCAAGTTAGATTCTTTTTTTGAAGCCCAAAATGATACCGGAGGCAATCGCAAATGTTAAACAACATTAAATGAGGCTCAAAAAACCTAATTGGAATGTTAAAAACATTGAAATTGGACTCAACTTTTGCCATTCATGACATTTATAAAAAAAAAAAAAAACAATCGGAGAGGATGAGCAACAACTAAGACCAGAAAACACAAGAGGAAGAAACCACAGAGCAGATCCAGCAAGACTACACGTGGCCTGCGATTAGTTTCCTCCTCACTGAATCCACGCACAACCAGTTCGGAACCTCTTCTGTCCCCAACAACTTCCTTAAAGGAATCAAATGGTTGCCAGACGTTTTTGTTTTCTTACCACTTCCAAGACTCTTCACATTTTCTCATTGTAAAAACATATCAGTTCTTCTTGCTGTGATAGCTGAAGTAACAAGTTAGAGATATTTTCATGTTTCTGATTGTTAGATTGTTTATGTTTGTTCTGTGTCTTGTTTATTGTCATGCATAAAACGGAGGCAACGATTATTTTAATGGTAATGAACAAGGTAAAAAATTTTGTTTTTATTGTAAGTTTGTTTAATTTGAAGATGATTTTCAAGTATCACACTAGAGAATGAGAAATTTGCGTAAATGATGAGTGATTTCGTTGAGTTCAGCTTCAGTATTCAAGCTTTAATTTTTTATAACAGTTGCTAAAAGTGTGGCTCTGTTATCTTGTAGATTCTTGTGGTGCAGACAATGTTGTGAGAGACATCTCCCTCTTAGAGCTTCCCCGGTTCATTGCTCTCTCTCAAATCTTGTAGATTGTTTGTCATTTTTGTTGGATTGTGTAATATTTGTTAGATTCTTTGTTGGATTGTTTGTTTATTTTTTATTTTTATTTTTTTTTTCAACTATTTGATCAAGTTTGATCGGTTATCCGTTGACTGCCAATCAAATCGCCTAATCGTAGACTGATGGGCCAAATTGCTTGGCACTAGGCTGTCGACTGTCTCGCGTCTAGGGATTTCCACAACATTGAGAGAGAGTCATTGTGATTGTTGTCCTCATCTTTTCCCAAATATTAGTATCAACCTCCCTGAGGGTGTTCTTCAAAACATTTTCTCTTTTGTTCCCGTCAAAGAAGTTGCGAGGTTGTCACTTCTCGGATAAAGCTACAAAAACTCCATATTTTACCTTAGAAAACTAGAGTTTGATCTAGCATCCAGTAAGAGAGAAGATTTTCTACTTGCAGTTGATCATATTTTCAACCACCATGAAGGTCCAGCAATCCAAAGCTTTCAAATCCATTTCGATTCAAGTGGGATCGAAGAATATGCTTTGAAATGGATTGAAAAGGCTGTGCAGATGGGAGTTGAAGAGATTGATTTGAATTTTTTCATATCATCTCAACCATTCAGGCTCCCACCAGGGTTTCTCAGCATCGAAACCATCAGGATCCTGAAACTTCATTTCTTTGAAATTACTATTCCACCACAGCTAACAGGTTTGCGTTTCTTGCGGACCCTTGTTCTCAGGAAAGCAGTTAATGTCACACAAACATTGATTGAAAATATTATTGAGCATTGCATGTTGCTCGAGTGTTTGGATTTAACTCAGAGTGGCGAGATCCTACAGTTGAATAGCTACACGGTAAATCATAAGAACTTCCAAGTTTTGAAGATTGGAGAATGCCCGAGACTTGATCAGATAGACATCCATTCCCGGAGACTTTGTTCATTCCATTACCTTGGATGCCCTGCTAGCTTCAAAATATTATTGCCGGTTTCGGAGGTGAAGGATCTGCGGTTCAATCTCTTGCCTTCAAAAGTTCTTTTACCATATCATTTTCCGGGGTGGGAACTTTTGCATACTTTCGATCATATCACTGAATTCACTAATGGTGGTGCATTTCTTGAGGTATGATATATCACTTACCTAGGGCCCCTTTATAATGTTTCGGTATGCAGTATTATTTCCTTTGTTTCTTTGCTCAATTTTCTGATGTTTAGTTGATTTTTTTTTTTTTTTTAGCATCTTTGTAGTAGTTTTTAACAGTAAATTAAGACCTCTTTAAAAGCTAGTAATGCCATTTTGAATACATGGTAGTTTATAGAGAGTTTGTTATTGGTTTTCAATTTTAATCATTTTACCTGTGTATTAAAATGATTTTGGTTGCAAAAGTGTTTGGATTGTGTTATTTGGTTTCACTGAAATGATTTTTAAATATAAATAACTAAATAAATAAAGTTTTGGATATCACTTAATAAATGCATTCCTTGTTATACTTTCTAATGATTAGTTTAATTGAATAATTTTAATGATTTTTGAAATTTTAAATATGTTGCAACGCTTTCATAAAAGTAATAGATATTTATAAAGATAATGAGTTTTACCATACATGATAATTTATAAAAAGTTGATTATTAGTATTCCATTTTTTAAAATTTTAGTTCGATGTATTGGTATGATTCAATAAGATAAATTTAATTTACATTAATTAACATATATTATTCAATAACGTGAAATGACAATTTAACAAATTTGATTGGATTTTTTCCCTCTTTGATTGACTATTTCTTGGTTTATTTTTTCTCCATCACAGAGTGTTTATGTGTGACTCGAACGAAAGAAGGAGCAACATGCTTTGAACAACTAAATTTATGGCACCTAAAGGAATAATTGCAGGTCATAATGCAAGGTGCAAGCCTTTTCGATACTTATGATATGGTCTGTTTTATGAGGAGATGTCCACAATTAGAAAATCTTTTTATTGATGTAAGTACACTCAATAATTAATTCCTTACTTTTTATATAGATTTTTACTATATTTTTAAACCATTGTATCCAAAAGTATAATATTCAAAAACTTTCAAGTTTTTCTTTCTATTGGTTTCTTTGCAGTTGAATGGTTGCTTTTTTGCATGCTGTGTCTTTTTTGAGATGTATCATAAACAACCTGTTGAACGCTACAACGAGCCTTTTGGAATCCTTAAAATAATCAAACGAGAAGGAATTAAGTATTGGCAGCAAGAGGTAGAGTTGGTGACATCGCTTTTGAGGACAACACCATCGTTGGAACATTTAATTCTAGTCACCGCAAAGCGCAAAAAACTTTATGCTGTTGAGCTCTACTATCATGATCTTGTTGTAATAGAGCATCTCCATATGTACATTTCACAATTTGTGAGTATGACATCGATGAAAGTTAAATTTTTGCAAAGCACCCCGGGCTTTTGTTCTGATCATGAAGAAGAGATATTATCATCTTTGTACTTTTAATAAAAAGTAAGGTTACATCTAGTTGAATTTATAATTTGTAATTTTAATGAATTTAGTTTAATATATTTATAATCTAATAAATTGATCTTTTAAAACAATTAAATACAAATAAATCATTATATATGTTTTAGGTTTTAAAGAGACTAAAAACCTTCTTTGGCATGGTATAAGAACGTTGTTTATGATATCAAGTGGTTATGTAACGATACATATTTTTTTAATAGAAGTGGTTGGACATCTATCTATTCATTGAGATGATAGAAATACAAATTAAAATTTGTATGAGTAGTTTTTTTACTTATTGTGAAAGAATTTATCTCTCGTTTATGAAAGTAAATATCCGAATCATAGAAGTAGTGTTTAATCAATAAATCTTAGTAAACTTTTGAGAGTGTCAACTTTAAAATATAAAAAATAAAAAATTATCAGGTTTAAATGAGGAGCTTTCTTTGAAGCCCAAAATAATACCCAACGCAGTCCCAAATGTTAAACAACATTTAAATGAGGCTGGAATGTTAAAAACATTGGAATTGCACTTGATTTTTGCCATTCATGACATTTTCAAAAAAAGAAACCCCGTTGGAGAGGAGCAACAACTAAGGCCAGAAAACACAAGAAGCAGAAACCACAGAGCAGATCCAGCAAGACTACACGTGGCCGGCGATTAGTTCGATGTTCCTCCACACCGAACCTACCATTTCCACAACCAGTTCAGAACCTCTTCTATCCCCAACAACTTCCTTAAAGGCATGAAATGGTCGCCAAGCGGTTCTTGTTTTCTTACCACTTCCAAGACTCCTCACGTTGTAAGAACATATCAGTTCTTGTTGTTGTGATAGTTGAAGTAACAAGTTAGGGCTATTTTCATGTTCGTGATTGTTAGATTGTTTATGTAATTGTTCTGTGTCTTGTTTATTGTCATGCCTGAAAACGGAGGCAGTGATTATTTTCATGGTAATTTTGTTTTTATTATAAGTTTGTTTAATTTGAAGTATCACGCTAGAGAATGAGAAATTTTTATTATAAGTTTGTTTAATTTGAAGTATCACACTAGAGAATGAGAAATTTGCGTGAATGATGAGCTGTGTGTTTGGTAGTTTGCTAGTTCCACCCGCAACCATTTAATTCATATTTGGGATGCTACTACTGGTTTGGTATTGATTAACTTTTTCTCGAATACGTGCATTTTGTAAATGGTTTCGTGGGTTTTTATGCTTCTAATGAGGCTGGATATATTGAAAGGGTGCACCACTTCTATTGCGCTGTTTGAAGCACGGTGGGTGTCATCGTGTTATATATACTGTGTATATCTTGAGTGGCCACTTTCAAAGTCCAAATGCTATTTGTGATAAATATTGTAGACAGCTGTGTAGCTTGAGTCTAATTTATGTATTCTGTTATTCTAATATACTTGGTGACTGGTCCATAACGTACTTGATGTTTCCATTATGCTTTGTAAATCAGAAACGTTTTGTGTTTTAAAATGGAAAATCTTTCTTCTACCTTTAGTAGTTAGATAGTACCATTTACATGTCATTGTATTAATTTCTTGCTCTGCTTCTTCAATTTAAGTTCACCTTCTCATGTTATTTATTTTGTTTGTTGCTTTATTTGTAGGATACTTGCCGGTTACAACAAATCTGTTAGGGTATTTAATATACACTGGTCTGGTAGGGATTTCGCCTTCAAGGAAATAAAGATGGTCAAACAGATATTAGTTTTGGTTTCCTACCTAAACTAGGTTGTGAATAGTTTATAATGATGAATATTGCACTTATCTTGTTTGTTGTTTACAGAATTCATCTCTACACTCACTTTTAGTCCAACTCATACTGGAATGCTGGCTATGGGGTCCTACAACCAGACTTCAGCATTCTACAGGGAAGATAATAAGGAGCTCTTATACATTTTACACAGCAAGGAGGGATTATGGTATAAACAAATAATAGCAATTTGTTTTTCTTTCAGGTCCGCTTCTCAAAAGATGGAAATATTTTTATGCTGGAGGTCGGAAGGTTTCTCAAAAAGCTTTGTTTATACAGGTTTTGGACTACGTCAATAAAATTGACACTGATCTTCTTTGCAGTCATTCCACCTGGTTAATTAGACCAGCCTCTACATTCAAAAATTCTACCTTCACCCTGATATTGCCATTGATATTCAATGCCTATAAATTTACTTCCTTGGCTGCCATATATTTAACAGGAAGCAGCAACGCTGCTCTCTCTATCTGCGTTTTCTTTTGGGGGAGCTTTTGGCTGTGAAAATTTTCACATAAATCTGGCACTTTCATTATGGCACAAGACAATATCAGTTATACATGTATCTTAAATGTTAATTGACAATGTTCTATATTTAAATTTTTGAAGGATCCCTACATACTATGTTGGGATGTGCAGAAACCTGTTGAAGGTGTTTACGAGTAAGTATTTCTAACTTAATGGGAATTCCTGTTAGAAGGAAAAGACAGAAAAAATAAGATATGAGACGTGCAAATAACTAAAGAGTTATAGAAGTTGTGAAACAGGAAACAATGATAATGAACCTTAGATTGCTCTGTTAAGGCATACTGTCTGAGTCTCTGAGATTTGAAACATAACAAGGTTGGGCAACGTACTTGGATGGTAAAAGGGGTTGAAGACTCCATGTTAATACCATTTAATGTCCTTAGTCCTTACCATATTTAAAGGGTAAAACATGCCAGACGATTTTGATATTAACATGAGTATAATAACATTGTTTATTCACAACGTGAGTGTAAAATATTTCTATATTTTAGTTCGAAAGTTTGCACAAGTAGCTTATAGATGATGATATCTTTATTTTCTTGATTATTTTTTGTCATAGGTTTTGTAAATCCTTAGAATACACAAATTAACGAATTTTGTTTGACATTGAGCTTTGTGGCTGGCATCTTGGAACAGGTTGTCAGGTATCAATTTTTGCTTCTGTTATTTCTTTTTCTATGGTTGAGTTAAAAATCTACACTTTATCAGGATTCCAGGATGCGATAACTACTAACAGTATTTAATTATTATTTACTTTTATTTTTTAATTTTTTATTGCAGGATGGTATGGTTCATGTATATGATCTTCAAACTGGGCATATGTGTTGTTTTGTTTTTGCATGAATCTTTAGATTTGTCTGTTCCTAACCAAATTTTCTTTTGTTCTTCACACCACATAGACACTATTAATGATTAATTTCTCTTTTCATCCTCTTGTGCCAATGGCTGCCTCTTCATCAGGACATCAGAGATTTGAAGTTCCCGATGAGGGCAACAATGATTTTCTTTTGACTGGTATTTCATGTATTCTTAGTGCTGCAAATATTTGCTTGATGTGGAGATGCCCTTGTAGCAATTGCATGCATCTCTTTCCTTCTTATGTAAGTTTGGTTTACTACGCTATGTGAGGATGTTACATTTATGTTTCTCCTGCCCAAAATGCGATTGAAAGTGCATGCATGGTCTTTTCTGAATCTTCAAGTATTAATAGACCACACAAATGATTCAAATGGACAAAAGTGTCAATAAATTGAACTGTGAGTTGGCAATTACCTATTCTTCTTTTATGCTCTCCCTCTTCCATTTGATCATAGTATAACTAATTAGCTCTTTGTAGTGTTCTTTCTTGGCAAGAACTGAGAGGTGCCTTAGGTTTTATTTACTATTCATCTACATCCCCGCAATGGGATTCAGAAGAAATTATGAAATACAAATTAATTCAATTGAGAATCAAGTACAAAGCATTTTGTTTTTTTTATCTTGCTTTATTTAGCCTTGTATGAACTATGGCAAGCTCATAATAGGTGATGACAAAGCATGGCTGGTTAATTAGCTGTAATATTTGGTTGCTGAATTCCAAAATTTCAGTCCTGAACAATAATAGAAGATTCCAGAAAAGTTGTGTCCTGTTGCTTTTGTCGTATATTTTTGCAAGGCTATATTGTCCTTCAATATATAATTTTGTTCTACTATATGTAGGTGATGAAAACTGTGCTTCTATGTGGAGTGTCTCATTCTCATGTACTTCTGTGGAGAACAATGATGGTGTCTATGCTAGCGATTTTAATAGTCAATCTGAACATGAAAAGCTCCTCCAGGATCCTTGAGTACATCACGAAGTTTTGGAATTAAATAGGTTCTCTTATTATGATCTATAATTACAGCTGATCAAGGGAGGTGTCTAATATTGTCTGATTTACTGTACATTGTCTGCTTCGACATAACACCATTGAGCAGAAGTTTGTTAATCCAAATATCTAGGCTGAATCCTCATGTGGAGGCTTGAACTTGTAATTTGTATTATGATCCTAAAATTATTCTTACTGTTTCTCTATTTAGTAAGATTTGTCTTCTCCTAGTGAGGTTGTTTACGGTTTTCTTTGTAATGTAGTCATTTATGGTTTCTAATCTTAACCTAAATAATAATATTTAATGAATTAAAACGATGAATGGTATAGTTTATTTAAACAGAGTTTTTAGTCGATTTCAAAAAAAAAAAAAAAAAAAAAAAGAGTTTTTAGTCATAGATTTTCTAGGAGTTGAATCTTTTAAGGAGCAAAGATTTTGAAGATAAGTTAGCAAACTTAGTAGACTCGGTAGAATTTTTTTTTTTTTCTCTTTTTTTGAAAAGTAGTAGAATCTATTTAGGAGCAAATATTTCGAAGAAAAGTTAGAAAACTTTATACGTTTGTTAAATGTAGTCAAATATTGCACAAGCAGTAATTTTTACCAAAATGACGCAAATTTTCTTAAATTTTGATCTCCATGATTATCAATTTAAAACTAATAACATTAAAATTATTTTAAACTTAAATAAATTAAAAAAAGGAGACATTAATTGGTTGTTCATCGGTCTCCTCCTAAGATGAGACTACAACAAATATTGGATTTTATAGCATTAAATGGATAGCATTCCTTTTGTTATGCAATTAAAAAGCTATCTATTATAACATTTTATAATTGAATGCTATGTTGATTAATCACTTGGTAACATTTCTTTATTAATAACTTTTTGTTATTAAATACATAACATATAAGATATGCTATTATTAATCATGAAAATTTTTAAAAATAATTTAGTATTTGTGGCTACAATAGCATAATAAGTAAGTTATGAAATTCTAAATTGATAATATGTTATAAAATTATAATTAAATAAGTAATAAACAATAAATAATAATAGAATAAAACTTCCCTCCAACCCTAAAAATCTAGAGGGAATTTTTTTCCCCTTGTTTTTGAACTATCCCTATTTTCATATTTTTCCCAGTTTCAGAGCATCACATTCTTTCCCCCCATTTTCATTTTTTCTTCCTCACATTACTCCCTTTCCCTCTTCTCACTCCCACCCAAAATTGAATCCACACTAGCCTCAATCTCTGAGCAGCAACCTTAACCTCAATCTCTCAGACTTCTCAACTCCGCGTGAAGCAGATCGCCGCTGGTCTTCTCAACTCCACTTCTGCTGATGCCAAGCGTCCTCACGTTGTTGAGAATAATGGTGGAGCCGCCTTTGATTCCAGCAATAAAGGCTTCAGCTCCCCTCCGCCTGTTACGTTAGTTGATTGGTTTTTATAATATTTATGTAGACGCTAAAGGCCTGGGCAGATCTGTGACGTGTTCCATGATATCTCCATTTGCGTCTGGTACTTACAAATCTCTATATGTGATATTTTGATATCTGATTTCAGCGGATAGGTTATGTTGTTTTGTTCTATGTTTTGTGGAATCTCTATATGTGCCTGGTACGAATTTAACTGTCTTTGGTTGTTGTTATGATCTACGATCCATGGATGTTGTAGCTTTGATTTATTTTGTTTTAAGTGTTTTTTATTTTGATCTTAGTGGTTATTCAAATTGATTAGTCGTATGTTTATTTGATAGTTGAGAGATTTGAATTTTATTGTTAATTTTGATGCTTGACTTTTTATTTTCAATTTGGTTGGTGGGTTATGATTTATGGTTTTGTTGAGACTATATATAAGTGTGTAAATTTTCTCTTTCATTTTGGGTCCAATTTTTGTTAAGTTTAGGATCTGTGCAATTAGCGATTATGTGATTGTGAAAGCATTTAGAAGGCAGATCGAACTCAAAACTGTTTTGCTCTGCTTTCTTATTACTGTTCAAAGGAAAATTTGCTTCCCAGTGTGCCTAAATGTTTGCATTAGTGTTGGTGGGAACGTTCAAGAATTTAGATTTGAAGATTGAACACATTCTGGTATGCAATATCATAAGTGTACACCCCCTAATGAAGTCCATATATGTGGTTATAAAAATGTGCTAGATTTTAATTAGAATAAAAAGAGAGAGAGAGCAGAGAGAGATGAAATTTTAATTTAGAAATTAACACTAACATAAGCATCTTCTTATTAATTTTTAGATTTAAAAAATGATAAAATGGATTTTGAAAGCAACACGAGACATTGCATAGGCATTTTATCAACTTCTTGGATTCACAAATTGACAAGAGATACCAATACCATGCCCATTCACTCCTCATCCAGATAAAAAGAACTACATATTTATGATTATTAAATAAGAAGATAGTTAACTTGTTATAGCCAGAAGCTATTTATTTAAACTTGTTATTCAAACTTGCTAGTTGTCTAGGTAGAATCTTATCGATTAAAACAATTAAACCTCCCTTAGTTGCTTGCATGCATATAATATAATGACACATGAGACCTATGCTTTGCATCATCACTTCATCTCTCTCTTTATGTGTTATCAAAAACCAAATTACACCTTCCAAACTCAAAAACAAATTTAGAACAAAAACTCATTTCAAAACCAGGAAATCATATATAAAAATAACAGATATAGATTTTTGCAAGTAAATAAACAATTCAGACAATCCAAATTGATGTTAAATCTAAATTTCAAGTCACATAATATAAAATATAGAGAACTATTATACAACATTAAATACTAGAAAAAAAAAAACAAGAATGGATGAATACACAGAATATCAACGATGAAGACGTAGTTAAGCAAGAAATGATTGTGAGGGTACAATGTTGTGACTTTTGGAATGTACTTTATAGTATTACTATATTTCCTTGTTGGATTTACAAGCTTTTTGTTATGCTTGTGTATTTTTTTTTTTCAGGTTTTTGTTTATACAAAAATTGATTCGCATAGATTTTTGGTTATGCAGAAATTGATGGATTCGTTGACTTGTACATATTTGTTTCGTCATGACACTCCTTCATGCTACAATTAATGGCCTCACTTATGTTTAGGAGGTGGCATTTGCATTTGATTACTTTTAGCTAAAGTTGGTGTTTGTACTTCATACTTCACTAAAATATTTAAAGTTTATCAAACATAACCTTTTCTCTATACTTGTATAGTGCAGCTTTTTCCATAGAGATGAATGTGCTCCTATATGTTCAACCTCTATTACTCCTCACATGCTAAAGGTACATTAACTTCAAAGTTTGAAATAGCTATCTTAGTTAAAGTTCCTCTTTAAATGACCTATTTGAATTACCCATGTCATTTACTTTTTGTTTGGAGTAAATGACCTACTAAAGTCTGTCTTTAAAATTACTCATGTCATTTACGCCTTGTTTGGAACAATGCTCGATCGTGTAGGCTATGAGCATTAGTGGTGTGATATAAGCTTTAAGTGGGGCTGCACTAGTATAGGTGCCGATCATATCTTATTTTAGTTCTTTAGAGACTAAATTATTTATTTTTCTATTGAATTTTTTGAACGCTAGACTTTTTTGAACGTATAACTTTGCAAGTTACTGTATCATATTTGTGAAAATGTTTTATGCAGTGGTGGTTTTTTGTGTGAAGTTGGTTATCTGCTTTCTTTAATTTTCTTTTTGATGTTGTTAGGTGATTTGGATGGCTACTACAACCGAAGTTCTAAAGATTTTTGATCTCATTTTATGGAGGTGAAACATTTTTATGGAGGCCTACATCCTATAATATCGTGTCTACTTAGATTTTTTATTTTCTTCACATAAGATAGTTACATTCATTTTTGGGATTTATTTTTATATATGAATGTACGTATATTATTTTAATTTGTGTTTTTAATATGAAGGTTTACTATTTTCATGTAATGACAATATATTAGTTTCATGTATTAATGAAAATCAGTTTTTAGTTAATTCTTTTGTGTAATATTTGAATACAAAATATTTCTTTTATATCGATATCGAAGAAGTAGTACAATATAGTGCACTTTGAAATGCTATGGTATTATATATTATCACATTTCAAATCAAAAAGTATTACATACTAAAAATGCTATTAAAATGATAATAAAATAGCTTGTTTAAAAAGCTATAATTAAACATACGATAACATTGTAAAGAAATTAGCATCACATGCTAAATATGCTATGAGAATTAATAATAAAATAACTTGTTTGAAATGCTATAATAGGATAAATTATATCAAATTAAATTAACAATTATCACACATAAAAGATGCTATTGAAAAGATGACAAGATAGCTTTGTCAAAATGTTATA
Organism: Nephelium lappaceum; assembly: GCA_021234005.1. NCBI lineage: Eukaryota > Viridiplantae > Streptophyta > Magnoliopsida > Sapindales > Sapindaceae > Nephelium > Nephelium lappaceum. The sequence continues at coordinate 15,759,833 of CM038010.1, forward strand.
ATAAGATATGTCATAACACTTTTAATTGAATACTATCATATACTAAAAATGCTATAAAAGGTGAAATACTTTTAATAACATGGGCTGACATGACGTTCTTCTGAATGCTATCATAGACTTTTGATAGCATTTAGCGCACGTTATCGTATGCATGATTTGTTGTACCAATCTCCACAAGAGTGGAGGAGATGGTGAATCTTCTATTCTAAAGGAGTTGATCTCCTCTATGGAAGAAGAACCCAATTTTCAAGAGCGATGAAGGTCACCATCTCCTCCAGAAGAGATCCCTAATCACCACGAGAGCAGAGAAGATCACAAGGAGATTTACTAATATCCCTTGGATAGGACGAGAATTGTAGATCTCCTCTAGATTGGACGGGTTCAATGATCTCCTTTGTGGAAGAGATTTGCTCACTCTGCTACTGGTGATTCCTCCATGGATGGATTTTTTTCAATTTTTCTTGTTCACTTCATTCGTATTATTGATAATTTTAGATTTATTTCATAATTTTTATTCTATTACATTTATAATTATAGAAACATTTGGGCATATTTAATAATTTCCTATAGTTTTAATTACTAATGCTATGTAAAAAGATATTTTTGCTCGCAGCTTTGTGAAATGTTGACAAAATTTAGGGATGTTTGTGTAATTTGTTTGCAAGTTTTTTTTTTTAAATAATTTTTTTTTTTTAAAAAAAAAGTTATATTAAAAAATAATACTAGGTAGTCTAAAAGTTTTATCCAAACTAATGACCAAATAGATGGTATATAAATTATCAATATTATATTAATGATGTTATAATATTTATATTCATATTATTTGAGTATAAATTTAGACATTCAAGGTCATATATTGTAGTGGCAATTAAATGAAAAAGGAAAAATGGTAAATGAGGATTAAAAAAATAAAAACAATGTTGAGAAAAAAAAAAGTTGGTGGATAAAAAAAATATATATTGTTTTGGAAACGCTGTTGAAAACATTTAGATTTGTTGTGCATTGCAAAGTGACAAAAGACATTAATAAATTAATTAGAAGTGGAGTCAGATTTGCTACTTATGGTAAGGAAAATCTGAAGTTTTTTTTACTCAGTATGATGTGATGATATATATGGTATTAATAATTAAACATGTTATCTACTATTAAAATATTGTTTTTTTATAATAACCATAAACTTCTTGTAGCCATTGATTTTGGCGAATCCAACTCAATAATGATGTAATCCATATCCTATCTACACTGGCAAAATATAGCTACTGTAACAAAAACCAGCACAAAAAATTTAATGCTTGAATACGTATTGACAAAGGGCACATTGTAATGACTATACACAAAAATCTCCTCTGCACCTTCCATTCTTGCACAACAATTGACCTTCAGATTTACAAAATAAAATCAATGTACATTTAAAACATAATCTGTCAAACATGGTAATGCAGGTAGCAGCAAATTTAAAACAGTTAAAATCGACACAATCAATCACTACATTCTATAATTAACATGCAAAATTCAACTCACTGATCATCTACGTCTACTAATCTATCCAGTTAAAATTTTATCACATAATATAAAAATAATCATGTGATATAAAACCATTAGGTTGGATATGTAAGATATCAAAATTATTATTTTCTTATCATTTACTAATTAATTTCAAAGAAAAACCTGACATGGTAACTAAACCACCCCTAGAAAGTTGAAACCCTGCAACCGCTTGTATCAAAACCATCTTCGGAGTCCATTCTTGCCTATAAATGCATACGATTCTCTTACACTTTCTCATATCTCTTGACCAAATTGTCTCTTAGAGTTTCAGATATCTCTCCACCAAAGTGTCTCTCTCTATTTCCTGAAAACCTTAGAGGGTGTAGAAGTGTGAATGCTTATAAGTTATAACATAAACACTACCCCTATAGAAGAGAACCAAACAATGGCCGTAGAGCAAGCTCAAACAAGTGTTAGGAGAGAGAGTGATCATCATTATCGTCGTCCTCGTCTTTCTCCTGATTTTAATATCAGTCTCCCTGAGGAACTTTTTCAAAACATTCTCTCATTTTTTCCTGTCAAAGAAGCCGCTAGGTTGTCACTTCTCGCACCCACGTACAAAAAATCAGCCCTTCGTAGTAGAAAACTACACTTTGATCTAGAATTCTGCTCGAGAGCAGATTTTTTACCGGTGGTTGATCGTATTTTCAACCTTCATGAAGGTCCAGCCATCCAAAGCTTTCGAATCCATTTCAATCCAAGAGGGGTTGAGGAATATGTTCTAAGATGGATTGAAAAAGCGGTGGAGAAGGGAGTTGAAGAGATCGATTTAAATTTTTTGACATCATCTCGACAATTCAGGCTCTCCTCAGGGTTTCTGAATATCGTAACCATCAAAATCCTGAAACTTCGTTTCTGTGAAGTTACTATTCCGCCGCAGCTGACAGGTTTGCGTTTCTTGGAGACTCTTGTTCTCAGGAAAACAGCTAATGTCACAGCAAGATTGATTGAAACCATTTTCAAGCATTGCATGTCGCTGGAGTGTCTGGATTTAACTGAGTGTCGCGGGATCCTCGAGTTGAGGATCTTAGCAACGAATCATAAGAATTTCAAGGAGTTGAGGATTGGAGACTGTCCGGATCTCGCTCAGATAGATGTCTATGCCCGGAGACTTTGTTCGTTTCATTACCTTGGAGGCCCGGCTGTGTGCAGATTTTTCTTGCAGCTGGGTTCGGAGCTGAAGGATGTGCGATTCCATCTCTTGTCTTCAAAGGTTATTATACCAAATTTTCTGATGGGGGGACTTTTGAATGATTTCGTTCATGCCACTGAATTCACTATTAGTGGTCCATTTCTTGAGGTTCGATCACTTAGACTGAGACCCTGTTTGATAATATTGTCAGTAATCAGTATATATGCAAATGCATTTTCTCTGTTTCTTTTCTGATGTTTAGTTCAGTTGGAACAACCAAAAAATGTTTTTTTTTTTTTGAAAAATAATTAAACATATTTACAGTACATTTTAACATGTAATAATGGATCTCTTTAAAGGTTAGAGTTTTACTATAAATGCTATTATATAGAGAGTTCCATACTGATTTTCAATTTAAAACGTTTTTGGTTTGTAAAAGTGTAATGTTTAGTTTAGTTGAAATTAAAACCCTTTTCTGATTAAAAAAAAAAAAAAAAAATCTAAACAAGTTTATAGTGTTTTTTTAGAAAGTAATGGATATTATTTAATCCGTGTCTTCTTTGTTTCTTTTTAATATTTGGTTTAATTAAAGTAATCTTAACGGTTTTTTAAAATTTTAACCACATCTGTAACGTTTTTGTAATAGATAATGGATATTTACCAAAGGTAATCACATTGTTATACATAAAAATTTATAGTGAGTTGATTATCAATTTTCAATTTTTCAACTTAAGTCTCAAATATTAGTATGACCAAATATTTAATTAAAGATAAATTTGATTTACTTTGATTAACAAACATTATTCAATAAAATAAAATAGCTACATAACAAATTAACTTGATTGGTTTCTCTTTTTCTTTTGATTATTGTTGTGTTCATTTCTTATTTGTTACATAGTGTATATGTGGGACCATAATAAAGGAAGGCTTAATCTCTCGCCAACAGCTGTTTCTCTGGCGCCTGAAAGAATTGCAATTGATAATGCGAGGGGCAAGGTTTATTGATACCTATGACATAATTTGTTTTATCAATAATTGCCCGCGATTGGAAAAACTTTTCATTGATGTAAGTACATTCAATAATTCCTCAGTTTATATGTATCTTTTTTACTATATTTTGAAACTACTGTTATGTAAAAGTACAATGTGTACATACATAATTAACTTCATATTTCTTTGGTTTTCTTGCAGTTAGATGATTTCTCTTTTGAATGTGGTATGTTCTATCAACTGCATCATAAAGAACTTGTGGAGCAATACAACCAGCCATTTATAAACCTAAAACTCATCAGAATATCGGGGTTCAAGTATCAAGAGCATGAAATAGAGATGGTGAAACTTCTGGTTAGGACAACACCATCATTGGAGCATCTAGTTCTTGTCACCGCAAGTGGCATGCACACAAGTTTTTGTGCTCCTGATATCTACTATCGTGATATCATTCGTTGCCTATATAGAGCATCACAGTATGCACAAATCTCAATATATATGCATTCCAATGACTGCAGTTCTCTTGCTCCAAAGCATCCTAAATTTTGGTTCTGATTAAAGGGAGAAACATTGGTTTACATAGGCTTGTTATACAGAAACATAGGTTTCAGCATTTGTAATTTTGAAACTTTCTTTGAAATACTAATGCAAGTTGGCTTTTGTGTTCTATCTTCCATTCCATATTCTTCAATTTTTTTGTGGGGATGAGTTATATTGTTTTCAAGGAAGACAATGGTTTGTTGGGCAATGTATCCCAATTATGACCTGTCCTTACTTTCTCAAACAATTGTTTTTAACCAGTTTATATGCCTCCTCGTTGCAAAACGATGGTATGGTATCCAAACATTTTTCTGATCATACTTCTCTATTGTTGTTGTGAACAGAAGCCTACCGATATAATGACGATACATCAAAATAACAATCATTTGTTTAGAAGAAAACCAAAACCATGGTTGATTATATATATTTAAAAATATTTCATGATAACAGCTCCTTGAACTACATATAAGTATATAATTAGCCAGATGAGACACTACATTTTAAAGTCTGGAATGGCTTCCATCCAATTCACCTCCACTATATATATATATATGGTCAACCACTGAAGCCACTTAACATTGCCTGAAGAAGCAAATTTTGAGTGGAACGGTCTCACCATCAACTTTATTCAGAAAATAAATGTGACATAAGATAGTACATGATTAGTCATTAATATCACGTATTGCTTTCCTAAATGATCATGAAAGTCTCACATGATGAGACCATTCCACTTAAATTTTTTCCACGTTAAGACAAATCCTCGAAGTAGTATGTATGCCTACTGCAGCCTCATTACACATTGATGATCTGGGATCCAACGCTTACCCGGTCGTGCTGGTCCATTGCTGTCATCAAAGTGGTACTATGAGTATATAGGGAAGAATGATAATGTATACATCATATAGCAATCAAGTTAGAACTTGAAATTCTAATTCATAACTAGTTTGAGCTTTTCAAATAGTTGTTTCCACCAACGTCGCCATAGCTTCTTGAAAAATGTTATCTTTCCTACAAGTAGCTTCTTGCTGCAGATTACCCGCTTTGAGAATATGAAATACGAAATAACAATGGTTTGTTACTTCAAATAATTAGATAATAAGAAAGTAACATAATAACTATTAAATAAACAGTTTCTACTGACCCTTTACTTGAAAATGAATTTAAAAAAAGACAAATCAAGACAATTTTTTGGTAATAAAGTTCATTAATTATATATTAGAGCATAAGAGATAACAACAGATCGAGAAAGTATGAAGTACTATCACATATAAAATGATCTGATATAAATTGTATGAAGTTTGCAATGCACCTTGTAAATGGTCTCTTTTCAGTATTGTTTTAGCTAAGATGCTTCAAAGCATATCCAATCATTGCTTGATCAAATAAGAAGGTTAATATATATATTAGTTATTCAATGGCAATGACACAGAACAAAATGAGATTTTGCCCTTACATCATGCGTGCAGTCGAGCAGTAAAAATATTCATAGAAATGAGATACATTTGATGCATATAAGTGTAAGAATATAAAAATAAGCTAAGAAACGTGAAATCACAACGCGTAGGCCATAGCTATTGCATATAAATGATAATTACTAGTAGCAAGGAAAAGTTGTCACAGATAATTATCTATCGTACATGTCTTTCCCAGAACACTACCTCACAATAAGATAATGAAAGAAGCAGAGAACCACATAGATATATACTTTGCAATTCCAGTAAACCAGTTCAGCATTTTCCACATACATCCCTGCTTTCTCTTGTGACTAGAACTCTCTTCCTTCTCATCGTCTGAATCCAGTGTCACAACTTCAACATCATTGTCAGTCCATGTAGGTAATTGCTTTCTCTTAAAACTATAAGTTCCTTGTCCCATCTAAACCTAATATCACAATTTCTATTCAATAGTCAGCCCATATAAACTTACTTTCTTTTACTACATGAACTCTCTCTTTCTCATCTGAATGCAGCATCACATCTAATCACTGCCACAGCATTTCTAGCTCTCATCAAAGTCTAAAAACATTGCACTCTTTACATCTTCCTCATTACATGCTTTTCCAAAATCCAACAATTCACTGCATATATTTTTTAGTTTCAACATTTTTTTTAATATGAATACGTCTTAACATCAAAACAAAAGAATGGTGCTTAAGAATAGTAAATCTTATCATAATAAACTGGTAGATTGGTTTCAAGTTCAAAACCTGACAAAGAAATTGATTATGAGATTTAAGCTGGAATCATGAGATTTTCGCTTCGAGTGTGAAGGTTTTTCAGGCTTCTAGGGTTGAACCAGATGTGAATTTCTCAAGAGCAACCGGATTCCCCATTCCATGGAAGTTCAATAGTAGAGATGAGAAGCCACTGAATTGCAGAGAGTGAAAGAGAGAGCATCATTGCATTGAAGTACCATAACCACGAAGATGATTTTTTCTTTGTTTTCGGGTGGCAACCCAACTAACCGATACCTGAAATTGGTGATTTCACTGCCTTTATTTATTTTTGTGTTTCTATAAGATATTTCATAAATTCTTTTTCAAAAGATTTGATGCGTGCTTTTGTATAATCTATAGTCTTTCCTGAGTGTTTCATTAATTAAAAAAACGTTTGGTTTAATTAGTATAGTTTAGTAATGCCATTGATTATTTGGCAAAAGCACTTCCAGAACATTTAAGCTAATCTAGTAATTGGCAGTATAATTACCAGGCAATTCTCAAGGAAAATAAATTATTTCTGGTAGAACATGAGAATCAGCTTGTCAACCATTAAAGCCACCTAAGTACCTAACGTCTATCTTGAGGAAAAAATCGTGAGTGGGAGAGTGTCATTACAAGACTTTTATTTTAAAGAGAATATATAATACAAGATAATATATGATTACTTGGAAGTTTCATGCATAATCTATCTGAAATCAAAGTCTCGTAATAAGAACATTCCAACCTAGATTTTCCTCCATATGTTGAGAGAAAGCTTTGAAGAAAATAATCAGTATGCCTACTGGAGTGTTGTTACAAAATGATGGTCTGGTATCCAACATTTACTGATCACGCTTGTCTATTGCTGTTATTAAAATGGTCCTTTCAATAGATGGAAGAATGATAATACATTAAATAGAAATCAATATTGTTGAAACTAGAAACTATGTGTATATTAGAATAGCAATCAAAGTAGAGATACATAAAATTGATGTTGGAAAATTTAATGAATGTATGTCTCTAAACCAATCCCTAAGAACTAAAAGCAAGTAAATGGCGTGGAAGTTGTTTGAGCTTTACGGATGACAATTCCTACCACCATCACCGTGGCTTCATAGATAGTTGTTTAGGCCATAGCCTATTAAATTAATTCACTCTATATCTAGAAAACTAGTCTTTTTTGCATTTGATGTTATGTTTCACTTTTATACAGTTTAAGCAGCTGTGAGCAGTTGCAATACCAATTACTAATTCCAACGACCACCAACTCTTCTTTTTTACTCATAATTAATATAGAAAAACAAATGAAAAGAAAGGACATGAGTACATGACATTGCTGGAACACTCTCTCATCTGTTATTCTAATGAACAAATAATAGAAAAAGTGACACAATCATGATACACCAATGGGAACTGAATATTCTTGGTAATTAAAGATGATAAATCGAGACAACATTTTAATAATAAAATCCATTAATTATGTTCAAAGGGAAAATCAACCTTGCAAAAAAATTAACAAGAGAACAATAATAACTTTCTTAACCAAATTAACTTTCTTAACCTTGATAATAAAGATGACTCGATATGCTTTTCGGGCATCTTAACCAAATCAAAACAGAAAAAGAGAGGTTTATGATCAGGTTTATGGCAAAGCACAAAATACATGATGAATATTTCTAATCTCATATAGAGAATGTATTGCCACGCGGGAAAGTATCCATTAATTGCATGGTTTCTGCAATACCCTCTATATTCGTCCATAAGTATTTATTGTGGTTTGGTTTAGCCCACCCGATTGAAGATGGATTAAAGCCAATAAGTTGGGGCAGGCCAGGCCTAAAATGGGTCTCAAGTGATTTTGGGCTTGTCCAAATTTAATGAACATAGATAGCCCATCTAATTCCTTTTGCTCCTGTATTAGACTTTTCATTATTTGATATTAATATTCATAAAATAGTATGATATATCTTTTCTCATTTTGAACTATTTGCAAGATTACATTTAACAACCTTTCCGATTAATCCAATCGAACACTTTATATCTATTAACTTTTCGAAAAAATATTATGGTAGCTTGCAATGCAGATGTTGAGTCGAATATTTTTGCGACATTTATCTCTAAAAAACTGTTATTAATTTGTTTTAAAATTGCACTACCTCATTGTGATAGTCTCTGTCAAACCATATTATTAAGATTAAAAAAAAATACTGTTTAATAATAAGGCATTCGAAAGTTTAATTTAAAAACACTAAAATAATTTCTTAGAGATCTTTTATTTTTTTCGGCTTTAAGCGTAATAGTATTGAATTGCATCTATTAAGTTATTTTTGTTTATTTTTTTAAGTGGTCAAATCACTTAAAATTATCTAAAAACAACTGAAAAAAATAAATAAGAATTTTTAGCTTTCCACTTAATTGCAAATCACTTAATGACATTTAAAAGTTTTTATTTCAAATCTATCATCCCCAAAATAACATAATGTCATATTTATCCTAATTTTATATTACTCAAATTTTCTATTCACTTTTTCTTTGATACTTACAAAAAATATATATATTTGAAAAGAAAAGCCTAAATACATATCCTCTCAAATTATCTTGAAATTAAACTAATATATTTTAATTTATAATTTAAACATTAAATTTCTAGTTGTTTTCTTAAATATATTAATATATTTAAATATATAAATATGGATAATACTATCATATTTTTTAATTATATTTTAATTATGAATAAACTATTATTAATATGTACATACAAAATGTTTTAAAATTTATTAAATTATTTATTTTCAGATGTTCGTATTAAATTAATTAAAATTACATGACAACAAACACTTAAAAGAGTATAAATATCGAATTACTAGTTTTCAAACAATTTTAACTTTAAAAAACAAACAAGTTTATATTATATTCAGATATAAGAAAAAAAAAAAAACAAACATATTATTTAGATTTCAGGTTTCAGTCACTATTCAGTTTTCAGTGTTCAGCAATATTGTTTAGTCTTCAGACAAAAAAATAAACTATCCCTTAGAAATGTGTATGTGTATTGCTACAAAATTTAAAAATATATACATACATATATATATATATATTCATAACTTACAAATTAAATATATGGATGAAATCACATTATATTACGTGATAATAAGTAATAACTACTACATAGAAACTGGTTAAATTATAGCTGGATCTATAGCTAGCAACAAGATTACTAGCTAATATCCTAGGTTTCCTTTTAATCTAAACTAACACTTATATTTATCACAAAATTATTTGAAAGATATAACAGGTGATTTTCTTAGAACATATAAATTGAAAAAAAAGTACTATTTTAAGGAATATAATTTGACATTATAAAATAAATAAATAATTGATCACAATCAAATGGAGTCCATCCATGGACCATGGTTGAGGTTAGATTTGACATCAGTTAAACAAACTAGATTAAAATTTGAGACATAATGTTATATAAATATATACATATGTCATCGATAGGATAAAAAAAAAATGAAAAATTTCCAATTCCGTGACTTCTAATTTATTGGACAAAATATTAGATATATATGTAATATAAAAACTAATAGGTGTGATTAATTGCTTGATTATGTTTAAGTAACTTAGAACCATATGACTAGCTATAATTTTAATTGACTTGATTTAATGTTTTTGAAGACCAACCGACACTGATTTTCGAACCCATAACTCAAGTCCATAACTGGATAATGAATACTGATGTTGGGAAAGGACGACAGTTCGTTGGTCGCTTGGTTGGTGTTAAAGCTCTTGTCAAGCTCACTTAGGCTGTGTTCAAGGTGCTTTTAGCCTCCTGCGAATGGGGTTTATTTTACTTCAAACAAGGGAGAAGTTTTTGCTATCCGAGAAGCTCTCTTAGTTGCCATCCACCTTGGTCTTCCAATGAAGCAGGTAGAATGTGATTCCTCAAATAAGGTTTCGGTGGTTAAGTTCGTTGGCTGTTTTTGATCCTTTGACAGATGCTATTTTATTACCTTTAATGTTCGTTCTTGTCAATATATTTCTAGAGACAGTAATAGTCATTCACTAGCTTATGAGTCATACTAGTCAACCATAAAATAGGTCGGCCGTATGACAAATAATGTAAATATCAAATACAAAGATCATTAATATAAAAATAAAATAAAAATAAAAATAAAAACAAAAACAAAAACAAAAGATAAACTGAATTGCCTTACATTTATGAACATGGAATAATTTTAGTACAAAATACAACTATATAAAGTCATTCTATGATTTGTATTCATTGGAAAATCTTATTTAGTACAACCATAAAAAGTCTAGAACCACATACTTGCTCCCACAAATCGATAAATAAATATGCTCGAACATGGTTTGGTGACATTACCTGATCTCAAGAACATGGTTTGGTGCAAATAACAACTATATAATAATAGTTTAATATTACCATAATCATACACCTCTCTTTTTTTTATTTGTAGACACCATATGCTTCACGCCCCTTATTAATAGCTCAATCATTGAGTGTACTGTTAAACATGACAATGAAGTACATTTGTAAGTGAAAATTTCACCATAAATTTTGATAAAAGAAAATTGTGAAAAAACATTTGAGTTTATCTATAAACATCTTTAAAAACTTAAAATACTATTTGAATTTAAAGAAATTAATTATTCAAATATGTTTAAAGACTCTTTGTAAACATACAATCTATTGAACGTTTTCAAATAGACAATCTAATCAATTTTCTTATTTTAAATTCTCACTATCATATTTCAAAGTAGGATACGTTTTTCTTCTTATTCTTTTTTTTTTTTTCTCAAATCACACCCACAAACAATAAGGAGTACATCGCTCAACATTAACAAGTGTTTAATTATATACAAATGATGACACAATATAATCAATTAGTTTCTTTCAAAACATTTATCTTCATTTGTAAATTAAAATAATGTTATATCCAGAAATCACAATTGATACAGTAATTATTAGCAAATATGCTACATATAATGTTGATTGGTCATATAAATGATGCAACGCAAACCTCATTCATATTCTAATCTCATATCTATCTATATAAGCCCTTACATGCAACACTTCTATTTCTAGACTCATTTGACAAAAATAAATCAACTCTTTTTTAGAATAAAATAAATCAACATGCAATATGATTCTTTCTATTATAATTATATTTTTTTCGAAACTTACTTGTATTAGAAACAAATCCACCGCATCTAAGGTAATATAATTGTATATTATAAAAGATTGTGATCGATCCAACCATCAAAATATCACATGGTATGCAACTTCACATCTAAGTATTCATGCAATGAACTTGTCCTATCCTAAAATAATTGTCCCTCTTAATCCAAGCAACCAAATCAATGATTCTCAATCACACAACTTCAATAATCACATAAGACATTTAATTTTTTATTTGTAGACAACGAATTATAGCACAAGCATCAATATTGTCAACCACTCACGATACATAATTAATTAAAATTTTAACCTAATGTAGTATATTTTTATTAATTTTTGTCTGAACTTTATTATTCGGTTTTATTTTAATTTAAAAATTAAAACGAATAATTTGATCTCCTCCATTTGTTTCTTGATGTCGGCAACTTGCGAGGTGGTTCAACTGCTGCACTGCTATTAAAAATTAAAATAGTAAATGAGACAAATATTAAAAAATATATATTTTTTAAGGTTAGATAAATATTAAAAATAATATTTTAAAAAATTTTGAGAGTTGACGTGTTACTTGAATAAAATATAATAAAGTGAAACCGGTCACTTGTCTACCAACCAAAAATGACAAAAGCCGTCAGCCGCCCATTTGGAATCTTCAGTCAACGAGGCATTGGTAGTCACAGAACCACCGCACTCTTCTTCTCATGTGTACCTCCACACCAAATCCCGACCACTCAACCCAGTCACAAATCACACATATCCACGCGTCGAATTTCAAACCCCACGGTGATTATCCACCAACTCCGCACCGTCACTTTAGTAAAATCTCCAAAGAGAAGACGTGTTCAAGATGTAGACGGACAACAGCCGACTTGACCGACCCAATCTCCACGTCACCACTTAGCAGCACACACGTTGCATCCTGTTCCGCTCATATTTCGACACGTGTATACTCAAACGGCTAGTTTTCTTTTCTTGAAATTCCCGATTTGTCCCTTGTTAATTTAAGCGCCAAGGTCGTTCTCTGTGAAATTTCTAGTACTTTCTCGTAATAAGGAAAACGCGTAGATATTTTTTATCTTTAGATTTTTTATTTTTTTTGTTTTTCACTGCTCAAACTTATTTTTCACGATATAAATAGACAGGTTTCACTTCACAATTGACTGTTGTAGTTAGAAGACGGTTCTTGTTTCCATTTGTGCCACGGAAACAGCTAAGAGCAAGCGTTGCCCAAATTTAGGGTTTCAAAATCCATCAAAGAAGGTTCGCTATCTAATCCTACTATATTTTCTCGAATTCAAGAAGTGCTTTTTATCAACTGTTCGGCTGATTTTGGTGGTTTTTGGTGGTGGGTGTGTGTTGAAGCCGAGTATTAGTTAAAGAAAGTTGAAGAAAAGGAGATGGCTTTGGGTGGAAAACGCAACTGGTTGAAAGTGAAGAGTGTTGTGATGGATGGTGAACATGGGTTAGGGTTCGTGAGATACACGCGAGGGTTGGGGAGGAAGAGGGTTTTGATTTCAAATGTTGTTGATGCTGATGTTGATTCAACTAGAACTCCATTCAAGAGGCAATGCAGTGCAGCAATGGTGGACTTGGAGTCCGATGATAATGAGAGGTTCCCACTCGAAGCCTTGCCTCAGGATGTTCTGGTGAGTAACAAATTTGAATTATTGTTTTAATTTATTGAAAATTTGAATTGGAAGCTTTTGATAGGTATAAAAAACTGTTTTGGTTATTTAGTGATTAAAAATTGTGGTTTTTGATTTTTGTTTGCAGATCAGGATTATATCTGGTGTCAATCATGAAGATTTGAATAAGCTTTTTCATGTGTCAAAAGCAATAAGAGAAGCTGTAAGTACATACATTGACATTCAAACAAATTAGCGCTTTGTTTTGATTTGGACTGTTTGTTTTGATTTTGTGATTGGTTTCTGATTTGGTGTTTTGTATGTGTTTGAACAGACTCAGATTGCAAAGGAGCAGCATTTCGCATTTAGTACACCAACAAAAACAAAGGTGTTTCGATCACGCGATTGATTTCAAAGGAACCAAGCGAATTTGATGAAATTGAAGCACCAAATGCACCAAAGCAATTTCGGGTTCCTAAGTCACGAATCAGCAGGGAGAAACTTGCTGGTATTTCAGTGGCATTGTTTGCTTCACCAAAGAAAGGGCTATTTATGGAAGAATGATCAGATATGTGAAGAGGGTTTTCTTTCTTCAAATTTAATTTAATTTTCCACTTTTTGTACATAAGTTAGATTTGTTGTAGATTTAAGTGAATAGATAGATATATGAGATGGGGATGTAAGTACATGTAGAGATTCTTTACAGGCCAGTTTTCTTCAAAAGCTTTGATTGAAGATGGTGGTGGGTTTGGTTTAGGTCTAGCTTGGCTTGGCTTGTTTTGTATCTTTTAGTGTACATTAGACAGATATTTGTATGGAGTGCAATCTTTGCGCTTCTTTGATCTGATAAAAATTGGTGACTTCAGAGTTTGCAGTTAGATTGTACTGGATGCTCTGTTTGAGTTCAATAAAATTGAAAAAAAAAAAAAAATACCTATTATTTGTTTACTTTTTTATTACTTTGTTTCATTCATTTTGTGTGGAAATTTTGGAATGTTTGTTGAAATGATGCTATTTAAGGGAACCAAGTTTTGCTGCTTGCAGTTGAAGGACATGGAGTTTGACTAAGCTGTGGCACTGATTGAGGAAGCTAATGACAATTTGAGACTAGAAAAGGAAAAAATTGACACGTTTACCAAGCAATTGTAGCAGAAATTTAGCAGTGACAGGTGGGCAAATTGTGAATTAATTTATGAGAAAATTTAGGCCTATGATAATAACTGCTGATTGGAAAATTTTTGGAGCAAAAATTAAATTTGTTTTGGATGATTAAAACGGAAAGCAAGAAACACATTAACTATTGTATTGTGGAAAATTGTGAATTAATAGATGAGAAAATTTAGACCTATGATAATGCTTGTTTGATTGGAAAATTTTTGGAGAAAAAATTAGATATGTTTTGGATGATTAAAATGGAAAACAAGAAACCTATAAACTATTGTATTGGGGTATATAATTAATGACAGCTGTTAACGTGTTGTGTGACTTGTGTCTTTGCCTTGGGGTTTCAAGTGCTCTCCAAGAAGAATAGTTTGTGAACACAACCTGTCAAAGCTGTAGAACAAGCCAAAGCAAAACCGAGTAAACATTTCATGTCAGCTGTTCTTTTAACTGAAAGTGCTTTTCTAGATCTACTTATCATTTGCTTCTAGAAGAACAACCATAAGCAAAGCCAAGCATTCATGTCAGCTGTTTTTAACTAAAAATGCTTTTCTAGATCTACTCCTAGTAGATCTAGTAGAAGCTGAGAGTGGACCTGCATGGTTGCCTTATCTAATTAAAGCAGTAATCACTTTTTCTCTTGGACCCGAGAAGCATGTGCATATGGAAGAGTAGCTTTAAAGCAGAGTTTTCTTGGTGGATTCTGATCTTTATTGCCTATCAGATCGAATCAGCTTTCTTACTATCTTTTAATTTTTGATGCAAATCAGATTAATATCTGTTGTTTATCACATGTTCTTTAAAATATGGTGTTCTGTTGGTCCTTTGGATGTGTGATTACATATGGATTATTCTTTCAAAAAAAAATTATGATTTGGATAATGGGATAATTATCATGTAGATAGTTAGAAATAAATTATCATATTTTTGAATCGATAATGGAAAGATAAATGTATGAAATCCAAAGTGTGATTGTAATGTATCCACAAAATATCAATGTATTTTTGAAAAAAAGATTATGTATTTGAAAAAAGGGTTTGATTATTATCTAAACATACATTTTAAAATTAATTTAAATGAAATCAGAATAATGAAAGTTCGTATTTACAAATTTTAGATTTGGTTGATGTTATTTTGTGAATTGATTTATTTTTTAAAATTATTTCCAAATTCGAAGTCAAGCATTTGTTAAAAATTGAATATTAGTTATATATATTTTTTAATTCTTAGAATTAATTTCAACTCCTAATAAATTGTCAAGATTGATAATATCAGATAAGGAAAAATAAAAGAAAATTGAGTGGAAGGAAAGTCTTCAATAGGATAAATTGACTATTATTAAAAAAAAATGTATACAAGGTAATATGGAATAGACCTACTACAAATAAACAGAGGTAATATATTAATTCTTAATATTTCTATATTTTCTTCCCTAAACTGATGTTTGTTTCATATTTGTAAATATATTTTAATTCTTTCTATTTCTAAAATTTTCTTCTTATATTGATGTTTCTTTCATATTTGTAAATATATTTTAATCTTTCTATATCTAATATTTTCCTGCCAAGATTGATGTTTGTTTCATAGTTGTAAATATATTTTCTCCAAATTCTAAAGGAAAGAATTTAAAGGATATATATATGAGATAGATATAAGAGAAATATTTTATATATTAAGTATTATATTATTAATATGGATATATTTGGGGCATCATTTTGTATTTGATTGCATTTTATGTATTATAGCAAAACATTATCCTTAATAAAATTACTTAACATGAAACTGTTATCCTAAATTGTGTTAATTTATATAATGTTTTGCGCATAATCGTTAATTTATGATTATATTATATAAAATAAGATAGATTGGTAGCTCTTTAGTTAGGTATAAATTATGATATGACAATCTAATAGAAAAGATATGTAATCTAGTGCACAATCGTAATTTATCACAAAAATATTATTGTACATTTTAAAATGATAACAAATTTTAAAAGAGGTCTTTTATTACTATCTGAATATGAATTTAAAATTAACTTTTTAAAAAAGAGAAGTTCATTTCTACCATTTTAGATTATGTTCACCCTATTTTTAAAATTTCAATATTATATATATATTTTTGAAAACTATTTCCTATTTGATGGTCAAGCATTTGATAAATTTAAATACTTACCCCATAATTTCACATATTTGATAGAGTAAATATTGTTTTCTCATAATGCAAGCAAATTGCCAAGAATGTTATCATATCATTTACAATTCGTCCTTCCAAATTTTTTTGCATATGGATTCATATTAAAATTTCAATCCTTAATCATCCCACTTCTATAATGATCAACAATTTTTTTTTTTTTTTTAAAACAATACTTAATCTTTATGAAGATTACAACTGCACCACTTAAATATGATAATCTATTATTTATACCCATAACTTAATATCTTTCTTCACCATATATTTTCTTCTATGGACAATATTCATTTCAAATGTTTTATTTACTTTAAAATATTTTATCCCATTAAATAAAGTATTTTGTAAAGGGTCATATTCTTTCAACTTAAATTTATTCTTGAAGCATCCGACTATAACATCTAACCATAGATGTGCTTCCAATCCAATGGTAGAAATAGTTGTTAAGGTGACATCCAGTTTCAACCCTTGAATTAAATGAAAATAGGTGATTAGATATTAAAACCCTTTATAAAACATATTTATTATCGTGATAATTGATTGGGATATTATGAAAAACCCCCCTGGAATGAAAACTAGTGGAAATTTATCCCCCGTTTTTAAATTATTAGGTAAACTACCCCCTATCGTTAACTTTCCGTCCAAAATGTTAACATTTTCATCCGAAATAGTAAAATGACCAAAATGCCCTTACCATATCCTATAAAATTCCTCTTATACCCTTCAAACTTATGAAAGGACTAAAATGTCTTTTAAATTATTAATTAATTAAAATATTAAATAAAAAATAAAAGATTTAAAAAAAAAAAATTTCTTCACACAATCCCTCTCACTCCACTCTCTGTTCTTCTTCTTCTGCTTCTGCTCTTCTTCTTCTTTTTCTTCTTCTTTTGCTTATCTTCTTCTGCTCTTCTACTTATTTGGGTTCGAATCGAACCTAGATCTGGGTTCCAATGGAACCCAGTTTCTGGGTTCGAAGGAGCCCAGATCTGGGTTCCAATACGAACCTAGTTCTGGGTTCCAACGAACCCAGAACAGGGTTCGAATTGGAACCCAGATCTGGGTTCCTTCGAACCCAAAAACTTGGTTCAAATGGAACCCAGTTTCTGGGTTCCAATACGAATCCAAAAACTAGGTTTATATTGGAACCCAGAGAAGTAGAAGAGCAGAAGAAGATGAGCAAAAGAAGAAGAAGAGCATAAGCAGAAGAAGAAGCGCAGAAGCAGAAGAAGAAGAAGAGAGAGTGGAGTGAGAGGGATTTTGTGTGAAGAAATTTTTTTTTTTTAAATCTTTTATTTTTTATTTAATATTTTAATTAATTAATAATTTAAATGATATTTTAGTCATTTCATAAGTTTGAAGGGTATAAGAGAAATTTTATAGGATATGGTAAGGGTATTTTGGTCATTTTACTATTTCGGATGAAAATGTTAATATTTTGGACGGAAAGTTAATGGCAGGGGGTAGTTTATCTAATAATTTAAAAACGGGGGGTAAATTTTCATTAGTTTTCATTTCAGGAGGGTTTTTCATAATATCCCTAATTGATTAGCTTATATACACATACACTATATCGAATTCTTCTATTGGGTCCTATAAAATTATAGAAACTGGGCAGCCCTCTACATGCCCACCCAAGATGGGCTGGCTTGTTAAAACTCGATTCATATTTCGTCTCCCTCATTCGTCACTGTTACCAACCGACTCTTCCATTTTCGCGCTGTGTGTCTGTGTCATTTAATGCGCGGAATCAGTAATCTCAGAACACTGCAATGGAGTCTGTTAAACGCCTGCTATCGCAAGAAGTAGAACCAGAGCCAGAAGCGAAGAGGGCAAAGGTTTATGATGATGAGGATGATGATGATGTTGATGCTGTGGCTGATGTCTCGAGACCAGATTTAAAGAAGCAGCGCGTGGTGCTCAACCCTGCTGACTGCGACTTAGGTTTGTCAATTCGTGTTCTATTCATCTTCACTTGTAATTGCATGCAAAATAAGAAACCCCATGTTAATAAATTGTCCAATTAGCTCGATTTTAGTATTTTTTGTATTTGTTTTTGTATATGTTAGAAATTTAATGATTTGTAGAAGCCATGATGTTTATGGCGTCAAGTATGTACAATCATGTGTAATTCTCTGTTGAAAGATTGTTAGAGGAAAGGGAAATTTACATTCTTGAAAAAGTGCATGTTGGATTCTAACTGTATTCTTTATATATGTTTATTTAAGAGCAAACTTAGATTGTTGTCTTGTTGAGTTTATTATCATGTTACGTGTACGTGAAGCTACAAGTATGGAAAAAGTGAAAAATCACGTTTTGGGATATATTTAGGATTATATTGATGTAATAGAGAAGTGATATGCTTTTCTAGACAAGGTAGAATGATGAGCGGTTTCGTGGTGTTGTCATTTGATGCATGCATGCACAACTAATATGTGATTTGAGATGTTATATTTTTATGTGTATAATTGTTGATTTTCCTTGCGAATGTTTCTCTAGATCTTGATATCGAAGACAATGGCCTTAAAGGTGCTGCACTTCATCAAGAGGGTTTTGCTTATTGTTGGTCTGGAGCTCGTTCCAATGTGGGGATAAATGGAGGGAAGTATCGTTTTGGTTGCAAGATTATTTCATTACAGTCAGTTAACATGGAAGACACTCCCCTGGACCAGCAGCATATTTGTTGTGTTGGCATTTCGAGGGGGGATGAACCGATTGGAGATCTAGGAGAAACCGAACATAGTTTTGGGTTTGGGGGTACTGGGAAATTTTCTAATGCTGGGAAATTTTCAGATTTCAGTGGGAGGTTTGGGGTTGGAGATACAATTGTATGTGCTGTAGATCTTGAAAGTAGACCATTGGCTTCTATAGGATTTTCCAAGAATGGAAAGTGGTTGGGTACTGCAAAGCAATTTGATGCAGGTCCAAAGGGTCTTGGAGTGGTGGATTCTGTGGTGAAAGGAATGCAATTTCAGGTCAGCAGTATTTCCTCATGTGCTATTGAAAAATGTTGTTGTTCTTATGCAATTCAGTATCGAAGATGGGCTTGTTCGTGTAGAAGGGTATAAGCCTTGGGTTTCAGCTCTCGATGATGAAAATGCAATACTGGGGCCTACATTTGTAGATGTGAAGGACTGTGAAGTAATAATGATGGTGGGTTTCCCTGCTTCAGGAAAGACTGACTTGGGCAGAGAAATGGGTAAAAGACAACCCTGAGCAGCGTTATATTTTGCTCAGAACCAATGCAATCCTTGATCGGATGAAGGTTTCTTTTTGTTCTGCCCTCTCTGTACTATTTTAATGTAGGTTTTTTCATAGCTCTTTCTTCAGTCTCTAAAAGTTTGTCAAACAGGATGCCTGGGCTACTGCGTAAGCACAATTATAGTGAAAGGTTTGAGCGGCTGATTGGTCGAGCAAATGCAATGTTTGACATCCTATTATCCAGGGCAGCTAGAACACCTTGCAATTACATAATTGATCAAACAAATGTTTTCAAAAGTGCACGCAAACGTAAATTGAGGCCATTTGCAGACTTCCAGAAGGTAGTTTACACAGAGTTGTCACCTATGTCTATAAGGAATTCATATGCTGTGAAGTATTTTTGAAGTCTAGTCCATTTATTAACTAAAGATGTGCCTTAAATCAGATTGCTGTTGTACTTTTTCCAAAACCAGAAGAGCTAAAGATTCGTTCTGATAAAAGATTTGAAGAAATGGGAAAGGAGGTACCAGCTGATGTGGTAAACAATATGTTAGGTAACCCCCGTAGATTTGATTGCAGTTTTATATATTTAAATATTGTCTGTTTTCACTAATTGCTTTAATTTTCCTTTTCTCATAATCTGTGCTTGTATCATCGCATGTGTTATGTTTCTGGCAGCCAATTATGTTTTGCCTATGAGCAAGGATATGCCTGGTTCAGATGAACATTTTGATAAGGTAATCATTCAAGAACCTATACCTACATTTTGGGCCTTGTTTATTGCAGTGTCTAATACTTTGGTTTCTTGACAAGGTTATGTTTGTTGAACTCGACAGAGGAGAGGCGCAGAGACACTTGGATGAGATGAAGCAGGCTCTAGGTTTTGCATCCAATTCAAACTTAAAGACCAAGGATCTACCTTATTCTCCTGAAAGTTCAGTCGATTCATTTACCAGGCCTTCACTGAAAAATCAAGGAGCTTTATTAGGTATTATGCCATGTCTCTTCTGAGTTTGAAATTAAGAACTGACACCGATTCTATGTTTATAAGGTCTGATGATGTTTTCTCTTGATTTAGTTAGTGGTGGACATTGGCAGAGCTCTTATCCACCTCCACCTCAATTGAACCACGGCTTGCCAAACCAAGAGATGCCTGCTTTATTCTGGTTTTGTTTACTTCTTTATCAACGTGCACAATTTTACATTGTTTTGCATAGAAGCTGGACTTATGTCCGCTTTTTCCTTTTGCTTTTGTGTAAACTTTTTTTATTGACACTTAGAAATAATGAATTGATAATTAATAGCTCATGCAAAATGCAGCAGGTAAACTCAGCATATCAACAAGCTGGGTCTTATTCTGAGATGAATCGAGGACAACATTATCAAAATCCTCCAATACCTAGAGGTTCAACTCCTTATGGAATTTGTTTAGGTAATGAAACAAGTTCTGTTCCTAGAGACAACAATCGGTACACTGAGAGATATGGTGCCTTATCTGGGGGTAGAATTGACCCTTGCCAAAGCTACAGAGTTGTTGACCCCTATAGCAGACCTGGTTCTGTTGCTGATCCTCACGGGCCTAGTATGGTTGAACCCTCTCCAATGGGAAGTGCAAGGGCTTCTCCGTTTACAAACAGCACAATAAGTGGACAATTTAGTCCAATTGCATGTCCACAAGCTGATTGGCAGGCTCCAAGACCACCAACAATTTCGCCTGGTCCTCCCTCTTCCGCATATGGTAGGGTAATTTATTCATTATTTGCTCTATGCATGTGCATATCTGTATTCCCTTTAACAACATAGCTGTAAAGTTAAGCTGGTCTGGCTTAGTAATAGGTACATAACCATGCCAATATCTTCTTTAAGCTATTTATGGTAAGCCAAGTAATTATCAATCATGTAAAATTTAAAACACTATCAATATTTCTATTAGTAGCTGTCATGATAAATGTTGAAGGCTTTTAACCATTTGTCACCAGCGGTAGGACAATGACATCACGGTCTTTGTAGTCTACTGATGGTTTTCTATACAGTTTGTTTTTTCCCCCGGTATGTTGGCAATGATATCCGTCTTATTACCTGTTCTTTTGTTTCTCACTTCTGCATTTCAGGTTCACCTTATGGAAATCCGATGACAAGACCTTCAAATGGAACTTTTCCCGCTAATACGCAGCATCCGGGAAGAAATGCGTTCTCTTGCCCTAGGTATTCTTGACTTATGTATAAAATCACCTGGTCATCTCTAAAGTTCCAGAAGCAGAGCTCAGATTCCATCTGAGAGGCTCAAAAGGAACCCACTATGATTTTGTGAGCTGCTATGTTGACTGGAACTAAAGGCAGGTCTTTTGTAGATTAAATATACTAATATGACCTTTCCACTGAAAAAAAAAAAAAAAAATCACACCGCAATTTGACTACCTCTTTCTCCCGTTCTTATATATAGATAACATATAGATGCAATATCTGAAAAAAGTAACGTAATTAGCGAAACGTTTGTAAAATTATTCTCTTAAAGCTCATCCTTTTCATCTTAAGTGATGTACGAAATATTCGATTAATTATCAAATTGATGGAGTATATTATGGGGCATATTCTATTTTTCAAAGGATGGCCATAGTTGTTGAACACATAAGCTTCCAAACCATGTGATAAGCAGCCATTCAAAGTTTTGTTGTTCGTCACCCCATTTATGGCATTTGATCCCCACAACTATTCCCTACTGTGTTTCTCTGTTTCTTTTGCATATCTTAGATAAACAGCTTCTAGATACAACATTATATGGACGGTCCAGATTTGTTGTCTGCCACAACTAACAACGACCATAAAGTCCAATCCTTAAAGCTTGGTTTCCCTCCAGCAAACAACTTATACAGTCTTTTCATATTTTGCTGCATTACAGTCAAAACTCAATTGAAATATATGGAAGAATTCATCGAACAGCTAATGCTGGGAAACCTATTGATAAATGTTCTTTTTGTCCAATTTTTGGTCAAAAAGGTTATATAATTAGTTCTTTAGCTTATAACACATAATCATTTATATGCAATACAATGAATGTATGACCAAATGCCCACAAATCTTCTAATAAAGTTTTGATTCCAGTGAAATGATAGGAATAAAATTTGGAAAGCGGGTAGCTATAGATCAATGCTTTCGTGGTCATCTCAAGTGTTTTCTGCTTATCCATTTTCACCTCCCACATAAAATTTGTGGATAAAAAACACTTTCAAAGGCTATCACCAAAAAGTGCTTTTACTTGAAAGATCGCTAGAGAGGCCATACAGCTCATATATATTAAAATTGATAATGCTTGAAATATAATAGAAGGAAGATAAACACAATTTATATACTCAACGATTCCGTGACCTTAACGCATTATATAGTAATTATAATATTTATTTTATATATAATTTTTAACTTATAAGTAATTTTGTACTGCTATTATATTATTAAAAAGATGAAATTTGGTATTGTAATTGGATTAATTTTAAACAATAATATTACTTTGTTCAAATCAGTGTTTAAATAATATCACATCTTAATAAATAGAATGACTACCTATTTAAACTTTAATTCATTACTATCTAATGATGTGACAAATCCTATTAGGATTTCTCATCACTTGGGCATCAAACTCAGGTATCAATTTGGATAAAGCAGTTTTAAATTTGAGGTTATATGAGAGTTGGAGATTCTCCTCCTTCCGTTGACATCCTCACAAATTAATTTTATATATTCTTCTTGGATAGCATGGGAAAATCTCTCTTTTTGTGCAAATTACAACAATATCTACCACTTGCCTTATCGAGATAAAAAAATCAAACATATTCTTCTACTTTATCCCATACGTTACGTGCGTAAAAGCTTCCAGAAAATTAGAGAAGCCTGTGGTTAAAGTCATTGTTTTTCCATATCTAATCATCATAACTCTTGCATTATTTTCTTGGAAGTGAAGCTATTCATTCAATGGTAGTAGACCCAAATTTCTTTTTATATATATAATTGGGGAGAGAGAAGAAGAAAGAAAAAGTACCTTTTTGCACTTTCCTTTCAATATCGAACCAAACTAGTAGGAAGTTAAAGAACAGAAAAGCTAGTACCCTCTTAAATTCCATTAATTTCATTTACGATTAGCTTTTCAACAAAGTGCTTTTTTGGGGACAGCCTACTTTATGCTGAAAGCACGAGCATGGTAAGCAAAATGTAAAGAAAAAGCTATATTAATAGTTGGTCCAACTAGCCAATATGTTAGGTTTACTTTTTTATTTGTCGTAGGCAACCAAGTAAGTCGTCGCATTTGAATTTTCCACAAAAGTTCTACAATGAAATTTAAGATTCAATTGTTGTTAGCCGAACCAATAATAGCCTAGTTGATTCAACTTTGTGATTGGAAAAAGATTTAAAATAGTCATAAAATCTGAATTGAATTGATAGTTTACTGGGAACGAATTATGTTATTGAAAAATAAATTTAAGATAGTTATGAAAACTTTACTTCAACACAAAAAAAAAAAAAAAAAGAATAGTTATGAAAATTTAATGGAGGTTAGTTATGTATAAATTAAATCTGACTCAATAAATTCAAACTACAGTTTCATATGGATTTCTTTAAAAAAATAAATAAATCAGACTCATTAAATTCAAACTATAGTTTCATATGGATCCTTTTTTTTTTTTTATCATATCGATCTCCATTTTATTAAAGATCAGTTGGTTGAAAATTTTTTTTAAAAAAAAAAGAAGATATCAGTTGGTTGATTATTTTTTCTTCTATCATTTTCATTCATTTAAAAAAGAGTAGAGAAGACCATAAAAGAGTGGGTCTGTAGGAGCTTTTATCTGATTTAATTAGTGTTGAAAAGTTGATTGGAAGAGTTTTCAACAAAATATCATTTGATTTGACCAATCAACTAACTAAACTAAACCCTTTTTACCCTAAAAAACAACAACAATCCTTGTTATGTCCATATGCAACGTAATTTTAAATTCTTTAACTTAACGTACGTGTAAACACCAAATTCTTACTTTTAAAACCATTTGATACAGAAAATACATAAACTTTTTTCCAAAAAAAAAAGTTCATTGACAAAAGGAAGCTCTTAATTAGTTCATCATACAAAGTTATTAGTATTATACCAGTATTATTAAAATTAATTGTAAATACCACACAAACTTCAATCAAATGTTTTCAAAAAGACAAAATTTATAAATGCTATATAGAAAACAATGGTGGACAGTCTACTATGTATATATACAGTTCCTGAATCCTAAAAATATATATATATATATATTTATAGATAAAATCATGTGAATTGAAACTCAGAGGGTTGACAAGGAGTACCATCTCATGCACTAACATGATGCTTACTTTACTAAAAAGTTAAAAGTAAGCTGATATGACTAAAATTAGATAACTTTTATTTTTGTTTTTTGACGGTACAAATATATCTATCACTATCAGATTACCTTAATATAAATTCTATAGTATGACTCAAATAACTATTCTTTATTTTCTATTTCTAACAAAGTAGAAAAAAGTGATTCATACTAAATGAGAAAATTATCCACCAATTAAAGGAATTTATTAAGAATTTATGCACACATATATAAGTTAGAAATAAATTGTCCACTTTTTATAGATAATGGTACTTGAATCCTATTATTACCTATTATTTACTTAGAAAGAAACTGACTGGATGGAAATGGTATAACTGCACCACTCCACTTACGAGTAATTAGGTGACATTGGCGTTGGTGTCGGTGATGTGCATTGAGCACCTACGTACATGAAGATCAGATAATTCAATCGAGAAATGGATTCTTGAAATTGTAAATGGACCCCCACAAGTCTCACCTCATGCTACCTAGCTATCTTGCATATTCGATCCTTTCAGCTCATTTATTAGCCATTCAATTAATGCATGACTTGCGTTTCACAGAAAATATAGAATATTGTTGTCCCCCATCGTCATCTATTAATTGAGCTAACAGAGCTTCGCTATTGTCATCGGATGGATGTCATCTGTATAGATGTTTAGGATAAGAAGAATTTAAAGTTTTTTGAAAAATTCATTTTCAAAGTCGTTTTACAATATATATATATATATATATATATATATATATAGTGTGTGTGTGTGTGTGTTTTAAAAGTATTGATATTCCGTGTCACAGTCTCATAGATCGACAAGAGTCACATTCGAATAACACTCGAATTCTACCAAATTCAGCTTGTATCTTTTCCACAACTTATTGAAGAATATAGAACAAGTGAATATAGGCAAAACACATGTTAAAAAATGATCAAGCTTAGGTTCGAAGTAATCGACAAATACCAAATTGAATAGTCTATCAAAGACATGAAAGGATAGCATATGTCACAAGTAGTTCTCCACTACACGTTGCCCACATATAGAAAGGGGAAAAAAAATAAAGGATGAAAAATAAGGAAATGAATTAAATTCCATTCCAACCCCACATAACAGGACCGCTTCCATTATCATTTATCATTAAGAATAAAAAAAAAAAAAAAGAAGAAGAAGAAGAAAAAAAAAGATATATGAAAATATTGATGGCCAACAAAGAATTGTGTCATGAAAGTGAAAAAAAAGAAAGAAAAGGGATAAGAAGACAGTGACTAGAGACCCAATATGAACATATATATCTCCACGAGAGAGATTCTTCAACATATCAGGCGTATATATAGTATTTATTATAATATAAGTGACTAATTATAAACACTGTAATATCGCATGATATAATATTATTGGTTTAAGTGAATGCCACCCGATTATGGTAAGGTTTTTCTCTTCCACTGCTATTAATTGGACTTTGTTTTCTAACTTTTCTAAGGCTAACTGGACTAGTATTTTTTGTTTTGCTTGCTTCGGTCATATTATTCTGAGAGCTAGACTTCAATTGCAAGCGAAAATGGTGCGGCAAAGCTGAGATGGGGTGTGTGGATAATATGGGGTCAACATAGTTAGGCTGGCTTTGTACTCAAGCAGGAAATTTCATCATGCTTGATTTTGCTTGAAATTCATACCAATAATTGAAAGAAAAAATTCATTTGCTAGTTCATCAAGTAAGGATGTAAAATTTAAAGAAATGTTAATAGCAATCGTTTATTTACCTTATCATAATAAAAGTCCTCAATTTTTTGATTTATTTATTAAATCACTGGTCTGATAAATTCATAAACTAAAAACAAATATTTACTAGTTAATTAATTATATAATCATACGAAGACTGATACATTTCAAATTAATTGAAAACCGATCAAGTGTTTTATCGATCATTGAACCAAGTGACTATACTAAACATTTCTCATTTAAGATGCAAGTTTGTTGATCAAGATTTAAAAAGGAAGAAGAAGAAGAAAGAAAGAAAGAAAGAAAACTTATGCATAAAATCACAACTCAACTAGATTATTAAGTTTATACCTTCAGCAAAAATTAAAGAAAGAAACATTTGTTTACCTTCACTCAATAGTACTAATATTGTATCTTTCTATATTTGTGTGTCTTTGATTATCTACTCAACTTATTTACGTATGGATTATTATTTGAATACGACGTATTTGTGCAATAAAAACTTAGAAAGAAAGAAATATCGGTAGCATGCATTATACATTTTCATGCTATTAAATATATACATGCCAGTTGCCACTTGTTGTTATGTGGGAGAAAGAGATAAAAAATACTTAGCATAGAATTGATCCATTATTCAAGATTTTGAAGATTTCGATGGTCCGAATATCTCTTCACATTTTAGTCAATTACAGGGTTTGATACATTAATTGATTTTACATTATAGTCAATTGAAAGGTTTAATAGATTGATTGGATGCATTATATATTAATCAATAAATGGTGCATTTTTTGAGAAAGAACATTTGGGAGATTTCGAGTGAAGAGATTAATAAAGAGAGAGGTCTATTTTTCATTTTTTTAGGTTGATATTAAATGAATCAAAGATCTAAAGAACCTTTAGAGATAAAAAATTTGTTACGCAGTCTAAATACTCATTCCAATCATCAAAAGATAATTATTGTTATAATAAAAGAGAAAATGAGGGAATTTGCAAGAGAGAAATATGTTGAAGGGTAATGTTTATAAAATATATACTCAAAATCATTATCATTATGGATTTAAGAAAAATTTTATTAAACACACTTAAAGATAAAGATTGATTAACATATGCATCAACTTCTTAATCAAGTGTTTGTACAACATCTGAATTTTAAATGAATGCATGTGTGAGATTTTTTTTATTATTTTATTATAAAAATAAATATCTCTCACTTATAAAAATAATAATCTAGATTGTGCAATTAATAATTGATATTCTGACAGCTTTAACCCATTCAAGTGTACATTTGAATTTTTATTAATTTATTAGACACTTCCATGGTAAGAATCTCTATTTAGTTTTCCTTTCATTTTTTTTAGGATATACTCATGTGGTTGTACAACATCTAGATTTAAATGTATGCATGTGTGAAGATATTTTTTTATCTTATTGTGAGAATAAATATCTCTCACTTATAAGAATAATAATCTAGATTGTGCAATTAGTGACTGATCTCAATAAATTTTAATAGAAGTGTACATTTGCTTTTTATTAAATTTATTAGACATTTTCATAGTAAGAATCTCTATGTAGTTTTCTTTTCTTTTTCTTTTTTTTCTTGATGATATAACTTGTGTTGTAATGATTCAAAGTTAGAAAAAATATATATATTATGCTCAATTGATATTCTCTACCATGAAGCTACATTGGATAATGAATGAAGGTGGTGATTCAATTAATATCTTCGTTATCCGTAGATATTGAAGCTAAATTAACCCTCAGTGTTTTCTCATTTCATATAATAAAAATACTACTAAGTTAATAAATAATTACCAATTATAGTGTTATCAATAATTACTATAAAATAAAATTTAAGTTGATAGATAATAATATATCCATAATATTTTTTAGTTTATTTACAGATGTTGTCACTCAAAATTTCTATATAATAGATTAATATAGATTGCAACTATAATATTAATGATATAGATTTGATTAGATTCATGATAAGTTAATCTAGATTATAGATAGTAAATATAGTATTTCTTTTAGTTGCTTTATACGATATATTTGCTCGAAATACTTATTTTTATACCAGTTAAAATAGGTAGCCACATTAAAAGGTGGTATCACAAATACCATAGTTATTATTATTATTATTCCATGGCTGGTACTTATGCACCCTAAAATGTCATAGAAACAACAATAATAATAATAATAATAATAAGAATTTAAAAAAAAAAAAAAAGAAGGAAAGAAAAGAAAAGACGCCAGAAGCCTCTCGTACAAAAATCCCTCAAAGCCTCTCTCTCTCTCTCTCTCTCTCTCTCTCTCTTCTTCTTGTTCTAAACGTCAGACCCCATGCCTCATTTTCCTCCTGCACTCTCTCCAAGCAAATGACTCCAACTCTCAATTCTCACACTCTCCATTGAAAAATCAAACCTCTCCATGGAAGAAAACGAAAACGAAAACTTCCCAGAACTACACTCCATGATCATAAATATATTTTCTTTTGCAGATAGTTTGTCTTCAGATCCTCTCTTTTCAACTATTACAACTCTGTACATTCTTTTTCTCCTCTACTTCCCAAGAATTTTCTTGGAAATCGCCTTCTCTCCGGTTCTCATCATCACTCTAACTCTCCTCCTCACTCTTCTCCGGTTCGGTGCAACACAGAGAAATGAAAACAGTGAAAACAACAAAAGCAACGAAACCAAGGAAAGCAACAGTACTACTGAAGCTGAGAAATCCGAGTCTTTACATGAAGATCGCAACTGGGTCACATGCAAAGACCCGAATTTCGACCCGTACCCTCCTTTCGAAGAGAAGTTCGTGGAGTGGAACGTGAGAGCTCCGTTGGACGTCATTTATGAAGCCTACGAAGGTGAAGAAGGAGAAGGAAATGAAGAGAACAAAGATTTGAATAGTCATGGCAAGGATCCAGTCCGTTTTGGGATTGAGAGGTACCCTTCTTTGTCTCTATATTACCCAGAGTCGGATTCGGATTCTTCGTCGGACGGTGATTTTCTGGCGATCGGAGACTGGGGTTCGCCGGAGAGCGTGTGTTTCAGGTGGGAAGATGAAGATAGAGAAGGGTTGATAGAAATAGCTCTTGATGGTGTTGATAATGATAGTCATGATAACGACAACAAGAGAGAGTTGGATTATTTGGTGGATAATTTTCATGGAGAAGAAGAGAATAATTTGATTGAGATTGATATTTCTCCGGCCAAACACGCCGGAAAATGGAGATTTTCCGGTGACGGTGATTAGGTTCAGTTAATCTTGGATTAACTATATTAATTATAAAGGATTTTAATCTTAGTTAGAGGGGATTATGGTTAAAATTTTTTTTTGGAGATAGTGGTTGTTTTGGGTTTTGAGTTTTGGAATGTTGTTGAGATTTTGATAATTGGTTTTTGGTTTACCGTTGTATTGTTATCAACAAATCCGAAGATTTAAATGTGTAGAGTGAATTGACTAATATACCCTTATTGTTGTTTTTTTCTTATGACAACTGTTGCTCAATGCTGGGTCAAAAACTCTTGCTCAATGAGTTGAGAAATGCTTTAATGTAACTGCCTATATAATGTATACAAATTGTAAGAGTTTGATTTTATTTGAAGTGAATGTGTACACAATTGCTAATATGGTATCAATTATCTGATGGAACTTTTTTTTGGAGTTGGGTTGCATTTGAGGGGACAGGTGGCAGCATGGGTTGGAGTGAAAGTGAAGTTGCTGTTTTGGTTCGAAGTGGTGTTGATAAAAGGTGTGAAAGATACAAAAAAGAAGTTCATGAACATTGGAGTGATAGAGACATGACATAGAAAAGCAAGAGGAAGTCCACCATAAATTTGTGTATGTTTTCCATCTTCTTTTCATTCAGTGCATAATTCTACTGAATTATATGCATGTTGATAAATCATGTTTCTAGCTGTTTGCTTGGTGAACTTCTTTTCTTTGATTTCTTGTGTTGGGTATTGTTATGTTGGTAATGGATTAGTTGATATAGATTAATTTCACCTTTGGGTTCATAGATTATTATTTGTATTATAGTATTATATGAGAGACTTTCGAGTTTTGCATGTTATCAACGTCAAGCAAGTAGTTTCTAAGATAAATAGTTTCATTCATCTTGTTATCATATCAATCTCTTTCACATATATTACATTTTTATTGTGACATTTTTATTTTTTATATATATAATATATGATTTTAGTTATCTTGAGTATTCTAGTTGTCGCTTATTTTATTTTCCTTTTTGGCTGATAAATAGATTCTATTTTTCTTTTAAAATATAAATAAACTCTATTTTGTTTATTGTAAACATACAGTAAAATATATAATTTATTTATCATAGTATCAAAGTTTAGAGATCTCTATCTCAAACTCTTCCCCCTCTTTTCTTTTTATCTAAAATTCTTCTCGTTGTATATTTTATTCGACAAAAAGCGTTTAGTATGTGTTCGATATTTATTACTTATTCATGTTATATGTGAAGGATTGTGTCAACATATTATAATCTCAATTTTAAATACTATAGTTTAACTCTGTAATACATATAATATTTGAAAAATTAGTCAAAATAATAATTAAAAACTTTGTTTTTTTTCAAAGAAATGTTTGACAATTGGATCATGCTGTAGTTATTGAACAATCACGGCCTATAATTCAAATAATCTCAGCTTAACAAAATTAAAAGTTTTAAAGACCAAAAAATTACTAGTGCAAAAAATGTGACCTTTAATAGCTAGCTATAGCAATTTATACACATTAATATCATAGTGGCACAATTTCTAACCCTACAAATTAAGTTGATCTTTAGCATACATTTAATCATAAAGTACTTCTTTAGTAGAAAACGACAATTTGATATCCACCATGTCTGATTAACATTAGTGTCCACATGTTAGATAAATAGTAGCACTACGTAAAATCACATAATAAAAAACAAAATAAACAAGTAATTTTATAGGTTGATTTAACCATTTGGAAAGCTATTACGTCAAATTAATAATCAAAATCAATCAAAGTACTGTTACATTGTCTTGTTATCAAGAAAGTTCCCATTGCAGCAATTTAATTAAAGAAAACAATGGATAAATTAATCGATAATATCATAAACATTGACAAATTAAGATTTGTGCCCTAATCTTTTATGAAGCCTACCAAACAATATTTTTTCTTCATTTTGAAATCCGGCACAAATATATCTCATGTAAACATTTAGATTACAATCCAAGATCTTTGTGCAAAAATTATATATATATAATAATTCTACCATCAGTACTTCTTAACTTTAAAAAGTTAGAAAAATAATTTTACTATCAGTGTCTCCTAACTTTAAAGTATTAAGATGAACTAATTAAATTCGTCAATTGCATTTGAATTAAATAAAAGAGAAAATATAATAAATAAATTTGATTAACTCGTCTTAACTTATGAAAGTTATGGGACAATGATGGTAGAATTAGTCTATATATATGAGAGAGAGAGAGAGAGACTTATTATTATCAGGTTAAATTACTGTTAAAAACTAATATCCATATCTCTACTTCCAGAAGGGGAAGAACCCATATAAAGGTGGGAAAATTGCCTCACATTAGTGGGACTTTGATGAGTCGAACCAAGCCACTTCCCCCTTGTTCGTGTTGATATGTAATACATATATAGTGAGATTTAAACATTTGCCATAAATAGGAAAAGGAGATGCAAATCACTCCAATTAAAGGGACGTGAAGTCTGCCAAACTTTAAATCACGAAAAAGAGAATAAGAAAATGCAACTACGTATTTGAACAAAGTCGTTCAACGAAGAGATGATGTTTTCGTATGTGCAAGTAGATAAACTGCCAACATCACGTATTCTGAATGAATCAAAAAATGGTGGCAGAAGAATACAATCTTCTCAACAACTTAAAAAGTGACAACTTGATTAGATGCCAATCT
This sequence comes from Nephelium lappaceum, assembly GCA_021234005.1. NCBI lineage: Eukaryota > Viridiplantae > Streptophyta > Magnoliopsida > Sapindales > Sapindaceae > Nephelium > Nephelium lappaceum. The sequence continues at coordinate 15,792,631 of CM038010.1, forward strand.
TTTAATGAACTTGACCAAGAAAAGCCAGCTTTAAACAGTTATAATTGCCAAACTTTCTTCGTTCTAATAGTACATTCATTTCAGTTGTTATCTATCTATCATCTGATAATCAACTGTCTGTTTATCGCTCTTGCATATATATTCATATGCAACGTATTTGAACAAGTCTTTTTTGGTCTTTTATTAATACACAAATGGACAGAAAATCATTTCTTTCTCTCATGCAAATGCAATGTATTTTGTGCTTCTATTAGTTTTATTTGTTTCTCCTGTTCTGTTTTCTGTTTTGTTTTGTTTCTCCGTGTTTAGTTTTTGCCACTTTGTTGGTAACAACACGTAAGGTTGAATAAGCTGTGTTGGGCTTGATTTTTGTCGATTCATGTTGAGCAGTGGAGATCAAATTTGGGCTTGTGGTTGCTTTTCATATCCAGTCCCACCTGAGTTTTTGGGCAATCAAGCAAGATGCTATCCATTATCAAGTCAGAGCATGACCATGTTGCTTGTTGACCACTTGACCCTTAGGTCTCGTTTGGTGCACGGAATACGATTGAATAATTTATATAGGATTGGATTAGATTGAATGAAACGAAATGGGATGGGATGAGATTAGATTGGATGTTATCTCATGTTTGGTGAAAGTATGATATAATTAAAAATAGTGGATATAAACTTGGATTTTAAAGCAATTTTTCAGAGGTTTTTCACAAATTTTATAGATTAAGATAGTCAAACTTGGCTCCATAACCACCACCACCATCGCTTACCTTCTCCATTACCACCCTCCTTCATCAATGATCTACAATGCCGAAGAGGTGATCGACGATCGACGATGCCGAAGAAATCGTAGAAATCACTCGAAGATAGAGACAAAGGCGAAGATGGGTGTAGAAACAGCGACAGAGAGTCAGAGACAAAGATGAAAAAGCAGATTGACGGGTGTAGAAACCGATGACAGAGATGAAGACGAAGAAGAAGATCGACGAGCATAGACGAAACCAAAGGAGAGAGAGGTAAGCGAGAAGGAGCAGTATTGGCGCGCAGACAAAAAGAGAGAGAGGGATGTGAGGGAGGAAGAGAAGTGATCGGAGGCGACGGTGACGAAGGCGGTAGTGAGGCGTCAGAGAAGGAGTAAACAGTGAGATAATTTTAACCAATGTAAATGAACGAGTTAGATTAGATTTATCTCAAACTAGTAAGAAAAATTTATGATGGGTTAAATTAGTAAAGGGTGGGTAAGAGCACCAAACATGGGTTTGGACAAAAAAATAGTCCAAACCCAGTCCCACCTCAGGTAACAAACAAGGCCTTAGTGTTTTATAATTTTCCAGCTACATTCGATGGTGAAATGGGATTGAATGAAATTTTGGGTTTAGCCAACAAAATGTTACTCGGAGAATTGATAATTCTTTGATTAGGTAAATATAATTAAATGTAATTTAATGACTCTAGTATTTACTATTAGATGGTCTAGGTAATAAATATCTATATAGATAAATTATTGAATCCTTTGTTGGATAGTAGGTGGATTCTCATCAAAGGCAAGATAAGCTTAGAAGTTAGAAGAGATTTAGTCTCGCCAATAGAACTATAGAAGTGATAACACCAGAAAAAACATTTATGATAAACGTCCAATAATACAAAAATCTATATTGATAATCCAAAACTCCGCCAAATCAAACTACAAAAGGAATGATGTTTGATATTTTCAAGTACGTTAGTTCATTAAAGTGAAATCAGCTTGTTTTCAATGTCTACTGACTTGACGTTAGAGAGTTATTGCCAACAGCATTATTGACTTCCTAACCATTCTTTTCTTCTGACCAAGCAAGCTCTAACCAGTGAATTAATCTCAAGAGTCAAGACTGTTGAATCATCTCTCTGACCTATATAGTAGTAAAATCTGTTTGTTATGATTAAAATTCTTGTTTGATATGCTACATGGTTTTTAATATATAATCACTCTATTATTCGAAAAAATGCATGATAGAAGCTGACCAAATTCAAAAAGATACTCCAACTTTGGTCTTGATACAATTAGAATAAAAATAAAGAAAAGAGACTGAACTGCACCAATATACGGAAGCATTTCACATGCCTTATTTTCATTTAAATAGAAACGGCATATGACTCTGATCTGTGAACAAAAAAGCATGTTCCATGTGTGGAATGGTATTAAATATTGGATTGAACATGTAAAACACCAGGCTGTTGCCTGTGAATCTAAATCATGAAAGAGACCGGCGAAAAGCATTCTTCTAGGAAATGAAAAGAACGGTGCACCTCAATCTCATTATTGCATCTTTGTTGCAAACTTTTGTTTGGTTTCGAAAACTCTCCGAAACTGCGGCAGCCGCAGCCTGCCCTTTCCAGCTTGGATTCGGTGTCAAAGCATGTCATATGATGTTTGTTAGCTCAGCATCTCACTTTGTTTTCTCAACTAACCGCCACCAACTCACCTTTTAAATTACACAATTTGATGTGTTGAATAACTTGTAATCAAATATCAGTTCAAAATAAAATTTATAATCAAATATATTTTAGTGAAAAAAAAAAAAACAGAGAAAGTAAATTAAAACGGTTAGAACTGATTTTTTTTTGTTTAAAAAAAAAAAAAAGCAAACTAATTAAACACAAGGCTTGTGCACGGTGCATAGTAGCCTGTCAAAAAGATACAAATTTGTGAAATGCATGTACTGATGTATCTCATTTATTTAAATTGCATGAAGGTGAGTTGTACTTGTATGGATCTCTAAATACTTATGATTAGAGTCAGAGTAACTATTAACATGTGTTAAAATTATATAATAAAATTTTAAAGTTTAAAATTTAAAATTTATATTATCTTTTATTTATATTTGTGTTTGAAATTTAAACCTACTACATATATTTTAAATTTTATGCAATTTTTTTTTTTGCTATAAAAATAAATATCTTAACAGTAATGATTGAATTCTATAAATTTCTAACCAGCTATTATTTATTGGATGTTAATTTTGAAAACGTATATATTATGCCTCTAACGATATTATTTATTGGGTGTTAATTTTAAAAATGTATATATGATGCCGCTAAAGATGCTCATTATTTATTTCTTTAGTCAAAAGGAAAAAGCCAAGGTGATTGATCAAACGGTCACCGACTATTAAAAACCTTCTCAGGCCGATCAACGCAGATCCCGCATGCCCCACAAAAGTCAAAACCGTATCGTAAGAAACACACACAAAAAAATTTTTTTAAAAAAATATTGACATTTAGAGTGGAGAGTGGACGTCACCGAAACACACGTGGCGCCAAAATGCTAGGCCGCCAACGCCAAGTCAAGCGAGAAAGCCGGAGCCAACTGCCACTCTCACCACTCACACACAACACGTTTCTCTTTTTCATTTTCGTCCTCCGTCCCACCAACTTGGATTCTTTTATTACTACTTTCTCATTTCTTTTTCCTCTTCCAGTACACATTAGAGCTTGAGTTGTATTGTAGAACCAACGCAACACTACTACACGTCTCTTTACCTCTTTAAACTTCTCTGCACCGCTTTTGGTAGACATGAGGAGTTTCACACTCTTCGAGAGGTTTTCTAGAGCTTTCCATGACTATCCTTCGCTTTCTAAGCTCATCGTTGTCTCCACCATCAGGTACTCTGCTTTTTGTTGAGCTTTGGTTTATAATTCTGCGACTGGTAGTTTTCCTTTTTTTTTTTTAATTAATTTTTCTTTCCTTTTGTGTTTTTGTTTTCGTTTTCAGTTTATCTATTTACACATTTTAAATGCAGATGCTTCAAATTTGTGAATAACATGGTTATTTGTTGATTTAGTTTGCAGTTCATGTTTAAAACAATGCACGGGATGTTTGTATGTTTAAAATCTATTTTATTTAGATCTATATGTTGCTAATAAATAGATTCTGATGTGAAGATTTTATCTATGATTTGCTATGTACATCTTGTATTTTGTTACACCAAAGTTATTGTGATGTTTATGGAAAAACATAGAGATCTCTATAGTTTATTGATGAATTTGATTTTGATAGGAAGATTTAACATATAAATTGAAATAATGATGATGCAACAACGTTATAGTTGTTTTATTAAGCTGGTGGATCGGTTTGAAACTACAACTTATTCGCATCAAGTTTTGAGTTTGCTATAGGATTTTGAAATGCATAGTGAATTACAAGGATTGATATTTGGAGTAATCTTCAATTTTTTATAGTGGTTGCATTACTAGAAACTCAAACAGTGTTATGTTTTCTTTGTTACAGTCTTTTTACGTCTCTGTTTTGCTATGCACATTGTGTATTTTGTTACATTATGTTGTAATCGAAAAACGTAGAGATAGAGTTTATTGATGAGTTTAGTTTTGATAAGAAGATTAACTGCTATTAAAAAAATGATAATACAAGGACATTATGGTTGCTTTATTAAGTCAATAGTTGATTTGGAAATAGAACATAAAATTTTGTGTTCGCTGAAAGAATTTTGAAATATGTACTTAATCCACGAGATTTTGAAGTTGTTTAAGTCAATTTATTGCCTGTTTTAGAAATCATGTTTTGACATAATCTTCAATTTCTGTTGGTTAGTGGTGGTGGCCTTATTGCTTACTCTGAGGCAAATGCATCCAATGATGAATATACAGTTGCTCCACCTGAAGCTGGTACTAAGAAAAAGAAGGTGGTGGTACTTGGAACTGGATGGGCGGGCACGAGTTTCTTGAAGAATCTCAACCATCCGTCATATGATGTTCAGGTGATATCGCCTCGTAATTACTTTGCATTCACTCCTTTGCTGCCAAGTGTTACATGTGGTACTGTCGAAGCACGCAGCATTGTTGAACCTGTTCGCAACATTGTTAGGAAGGTAATGAACTCATAAGACACCTCAATTACTACTCAAAACAAATTAAGCACGTGATCAACCACTTTGACATCTAGTCATTGTAATTATAGGTGATTAAAGTGCTGTTTATCAAGATGCTTACTATTTTATTTTCTTGAGCAGAAAAATGTTGATGTTTGTTTCTGGGAAGCTGAATGCTTCAAGATTGATGCAGAAAATAAGAAAGTCTATTGTCAATCTAATAAGAACAGTAATTTGAACGGGAAAAGTGAATTTGTTGTGGATTATGACTATCTTGTGATCGCAATGGGAGCTCGTTCTAACACATTCAATACTCCCGGTGTAGAGGAGAATTGCCATTTCTTGAAGGTAATTATTTGGAAAACGGTCTGTGGTACCCTATATTGCTAACTATTATATTCTTATCATTTTCGTGCAATTTCATAATTTATATACCCTCTCATTACGATGTTGCTAATATCAAAGAGGAAATGAAATGGAATTTGTGAAATCATTTATTGTAGTAGTCATTGAGCAATATTTGTTATTGGGAGGAAGTCTGTTCTGTGTTCATACATGTACATGAACGTCATGACATTATTTAATATCAAGGAGAGGATTTTTTTTTTTTTTTGTTTTTTTAATGCAGGAAGTTGAGGATGCTCAGAGAATACGTAGGACTGTTATTGATTCCTTTGAGAAGGCTAGCCTTCCTACACTAACTGATGAGGAGAGAAAGAGAATTCTTCACTTTGTGATAGTTGGTGGTGGGCCAACTGGTGTGGAGTTTGCTGCAGAACTTCATGATTTTGTAAATGAGGATCTAGTGAACCTATATCCTGCTGTTAAAGATTCAGTAAAAATAACACTTCTGGAGGCAGCAGATCATATTCTGAACATGTAAGAAATTGAAATTTTTAAGTCTTTTCCTTCATCAAGTTTTACTTAGTTGTTTGTGATGCATTATTACTTCAAACTCTGTTACAACATGGAAGACTTTACCTTAGATGTAACATTTCATATACTTGTCTGAGTTCCTGATCCTTAAAATTAATTGAAAATTTTTAGGAGTTCTACCTTGTCTCTGGAATTTAAAGTGTGAAATTAAGTGGTTTAAGGTTTTGCAGCTTGATCACCATGCAGTATTTGCATTCTAGTTGTGTAATAATACATTATTGGAACTGTCAAACGTGAAAATCATGCTTAATTGGGTTGCTAATCCCTCTTAATGGGAAAATTGGACTATGAGATTCTTCGGGAACCATATTCATCTCCTATATAAAGTTCACAGGAACATGAGAAATGGAAGCTATGTGCCAGTTTAGTTTGAACAGTGAAAACCATTTAGATTTGCTGTGTAACTGTGAGACTGAAGCCACAGATTTTTTTTTTTTTTTGCATCATAATCAAATATAGCTGTGAAATTGATTGAGTTTGTTCAGGGATGCACATGTAAAAACCAATTAGCACACATGAAGACTGTTTTTAATTGCGGTGGAACTCTCCTAAGGTTTTAGGTAAATGAATTAATACAGTATATGCCCATGAATCAGGCATGTATAGTTCTGCTGATGTATGAGTTTGTAATGTTTCTTTGAGGTGTGAGTGTAATATCAGCAATTTATTTATTTATTATTTTCATCAAAGTTAGCTCATGTGCTAAGAAGTTCTCATTTTGCAGGTTTGACAAAAGAATTACGGCTTTTGCTGAAGACAAGTTCGGAAGAGATGGAATTGATGTCAAATTAGGGTCAATGGTTGTGAAAGTAACTGATAAAGATATATCTACTAAAGTAAGAGGAAATGGAGAAATTACTTCTATGCCTTATGGAATGGTTGTCTGGTCAACCGGCATTGGACCTCATCCTATTATAAAGGATTTTATGAAGCAAGTTGGTCAGGTGTGTAAATTCAGATCCATTAACTTAATTATTTGTTACTGACTTGCTTCCCTCCCTTAAGTTCACTGTATCTCTTAATTGTGTTTCAGAATTTTTTTACATGAAGTGATTTTTTTATTTGTATTGGTTTCATTCATCTAAACAAACTTTGCTCCTGCTGAGCACAGAGTAATAGGCGAGCTCTAGCAACTGATGAATGGCTGCGAGTTGAGGGATGTGATAGCATTTATGCACTCGGTGATTGCGCGACCGTTAACCAGCGCAAAGTCATGGTAGCTTTACTTTTCCATTATAATTTCAAAATCATATTACTTTCAAAAATATATATATATATATATCTTGTTGATTGCAATTAGGACTTTAAACTCTTAGAAATGGTTACTTTTCACTTTACAAATGTCCTATCTCTCATAAAAAGTAGGGATTACAGTCACTGTGCATAGTACAGTGGATTTGGATGTCATTAATTGGCTCACTTTTCTAGTTTTCTGTGAAGTAATATATTTCCTCATCTTGCAATCTGCTTTCAGGAAGACATTGCAGCAATATTTAGCAAAGCAGATAAGGACAATTCTGGAACACTCACAGCAGAAGAATTTGAAGAAGTGATCAAGGACATTTGTGAACGATACCCTCAAGTGGAGCTTTATTTAAAGAACAAGAGGATGAGTGATATTGTTGATCTGTTGAAGGAGACCAAAGGGGACGTTGCCAAAGAAGCCATCGAATTGAACATTGAAGAATTCAAATCAGCTCTTTCTGAAGTGGATTCTCAGATGAAAAATCTTCCTGCAACTGCACAGGTACTACACCAATATAGTTACAGCGTGATTTTATGCTCATAATCTGTCAGACATTTATACTTAACATATTCCTCATTCTCCATGATCAGGTTGCAGCTCAGCAAGGTGCCTATCTTGCCAAGTGTTTCAACCGTATGGAAGAGTGCGAACAAAATCCTGAAGGTCCTCTCAGGTTCAGGGGATCTGGTCGCCATAGGTTTCAGCCCTTCAGGTAAGTTTGTCTCCCTCCCTCCCTCACTCTGTCTCGTACTACAGTTCAGTTCCTGTTATTAAATCCTCATTTTGTTCTGGTATTTTGTATCGTTATTTAGAGGATTGTATTACATCGAGAAATTTTTCTGATATGCTTCGTTGTGATAGTTATGCGACATTGTGACCAGGTATAGGCATTTTGGGCAGTTTGCACCTTTGGGAGGGGAGCAAACTGCTGCACAACTTCCTGGAGATTGGATTTCAATTGGCCATAGCAGTCAGTGGCTTTGGTATTCTGTCTATGCAAGGTAATTTTTGCCTTTCAGAGACATTACACAAACCGTGAAATTGTTATCTTGAAACTTCAAATTATATCATTGTTATTTTTGTAAGATCACGAATGGAATGTCCCCAAATAATTGAATGTAGCAGCTGAATCTTTAATTGTTTCTTTGTTATTTCAACAATCAGCAAGCTTGTAAGCTGGCGCACAAGGGCACTGGTGATATCGGACTGGATGAGGCGTTTCATTTTCGGGAGGGATTCAAGTCGCATTTGAGGCAGCTACGCAAGTGTAACAAACTGGTCCCTAGAGTTTTGTCCACTTTGTCGACCATAAGTTAGAAGAAAATTAAAGAGTCAATTACCACTTGCAAAGCTATTGTTTTAATTTGTTAAATAATTCACATGCAGCCCTTTGGTAGTTTTGCTATTTACCAAGACTTGTGGGGTTATTCTAATTCTTTGATACGTTTTGAATAATTGCAAATTAAGTGACTACTCTTTAGGTGGTGTTACCACTATTTTGGGATCGTAGGGTTCCCCATTCTGCAGCTATATTTTCTTCAAAGAATATATTACAATCTTTGGTTCTATACTTCTATTTCAAGCATTTAGGACGATTTTTGGCACGTTTAGCCGCTACTTTCAAGTTTCTGTATGGCACATAGATGCATTGGGCCCAAAATCAAAATTTTGGTTAATGAACATGCAAAGGGATTTGTTGAGTAATTTTGAGTACGAACATCTGTAAAGAAAATCTTTGTATTATGTTCTCAAACGTATGAGAGAGTTTTGTATTTGTAGGATGCTTGTTGCAGTATGATTTGGGTCATTTATATTGTGTCTGTGTGATGCAATTTTTCAAGTGATAGATTATTCATATCATATGATATAATTTGAATACATTTAGTTTAATCTATTTAACTTATTTAAATGCTACATATATATGTATATTCAGTAAAATATATTTTACTTTTAATTATAAATCTGCAATTAAAAATATATATTATATATAAATTTACATGGAACATTATTATGCCCACTTGGTTTGTATAAATGTTGTGATGAAATGTCCATTATATTGAAGGAGTGCTTCTCCCAGTTGTGGAAGATGTGCATATTACACTTTCCATAACATGAAGAAATTGAGAGAGGATAAAGCAAAGGGAGGAAAACTGATAATTGTTTCCCATATATGCCGAGAAGAGAACAAAAGGCTATAAATCTTTGGCAAACATGAATTTAAACATATCTGCTTGCAAATTCATGGTATCGATATCACCAAGAAATCACCAAAGTGATCAAATCTGGTGATGATTTGTAGATATTTCCTCTCAAATTCATGATATATCAACCTCACCGAGTCATAAAGTGATATATTCAGTTGTCAAAACATCAAGTCCCACTTTCATCATCATTATCTTCCTGATTATTATCAGGGTGCCACGTGAAATCCACTGTTATTTCTGCCGCGTGTCTAGGCTTGACTAGAGTGGATTAGAGTAGAGTAGAGTAGAGTAGAGTAGATATAGTATGAGATAATCAAAAAACGTTTTGTGGTGAAGGTCAAGTGCCACGTGTCAAACCCCCACTACACCGGCCCGTTCCGGATGATATTCTCCTCCTAGAATTAGCCTTCTACCAGACAAGGTACAAAGATGGGATAATGATGTGAAGTTTGAGAGAAAAAACTAGTGTTGGTAGAACATGGGTTTTTCATTCTTTGGGGGACAAAAGGGTAGAGGTCTATTCTCTTTGAATAGGAGACCAACAATAAGAGCACAAATATCATTTCGATCAAACCGTAATTATTAACCTAGTGATGTTTTCTAGGTGTCGAGTGCAATTTTTGGTTCAAGTGACCTTTTCATCTTATCTTATGTTCTTATTTTTGAAGGACTTTAGATGATTTGGCATATGGGTTTAGAATCAATTACATTGATATTTTATTGATTTGATGAACTAATGTTAACAACACTCAATTTTTATAATTATGTTATGTTTTTATGTACACGTTATCTTTCAATTGAATATTTGAATTATAATGGATAAAATAAGAACAATTTTTTTATCACTTAATTACATGTATCAAAAGATAAAAAGATATTACTTCTCACTAATGGAAGATCTCATAAATTAATATGGCTAAGCACTTTGATAAAATTAATAAATTTCAACGAGTTTTGATCAACTTTATTTTTAATTCAAAAATAAGAAAAAAATTAATTGCAGTACTCGAAAAATTTACAAATTTTCTTCACATATATGTTTCATTATTTTATCATTCACCCAAAAAAAAAGTCGAAATTAATCACATATCATTAAAATTTTCATAATTTTAAAGTAAAAGATCCCTTATTACATATGATGACAAAAGAAGTAGAAAGCAGTAGTTGCGGGATAACTAATGTGTTCTAGAAGCATTTTAAATTTTAGACAATGGCAAATACCAAAATGGTTATGGTTAGATTGGGACATTAATAGAAAGTCAATTTTATAGGTATACATTGTACCAGTGCAAGACATGCAAGCTACCCCCAAGCTTATAATGAGAGGCAAGTATCTTTCAAGAGTTTTCTCTTTTTCTTTTTTTTTTTCTGAAAAAAAAAAACGAAAGCCTTTTAAAGGTTTTTCTGGTGTTGTTCAAAGAATTATAAATAATTAATCTATTTTAAGTTTTTTAGTGAGAACTATTTTGTGAATTTGAACAAATACTTAACTGCTTGAAAGAAAAAATTAAAAAGTATAATAAATGCATTGTTACATGTCAATTTATATCTTGTTAAACTTGATCGGAAGATATAAATGCACATTTTATTAGAGATAATCCCTGCCTCCATCAAGTCTTGTAATTTAGTAACTAATTTAAAAAGTAAAACAAACAAGAAAATTAATAATGATATCAACATTTACAAGCATTTGTGACTGGAATAATTGTATGGCAGAACCATCTTCGAGGTTACATACAGTAAGCATATTCTAAAAAGTTGAATTTTGTTTTATAACTAAATTAAAATCCAAATGATAATTAGTTAATAATAGATGATGAGAGAACGATGTTATCAAGAATTTAGTAGTTATAATATCTTATATAAAATTTTGATCTCAAGCATTTGGAAATATTTGTGAAGTGATCTTAAAACATGAGTATTTGATGAAAATCTTCAGTGCATCTTATCTAATAATATCATACCATATGATATAAATAATCAATCATGTGTTTTTTTAATACAACATGATATAATTTAAGTGGTAAAACTTGGATGCATGGATTAGGATACATTGAAAATTTCTCAAGCTTTTAATTGTTTGCCTTTACAAATTTAAAACACAAAAGCTGTAATGGAAGAAATGATTCAATGTGATAGTCTAATATATACTAAGTCCTGTGTTTATCAAAACTCAACGATGTAAACATTATTTATTTAATGATCTAGCTAGTATGATAATTCATTTCTCTAGTTTAGTCTCATGAGTCTAATCTTGCTATGATTGGTTTAGTGGTTGATGAGATTATCTTGGTTGCTATGATTATCTTGGTCGGTTTAGGCCACCTTGTTAAGGAATCTTCGTTTTGGTCCTAGAGATACTAATATGGTCATTTACAACACTTTGGCTAAATTTGCTATTTCGATATGAGACAATGTTTTTGGTTTGACCATCTCCCTTCTTATATGGGTTCCTTAATTCATTGGGACATTTGTTCTTTAATCTGCTGTAAGTTTATCATTTAAAATAGACATCTTTTTCTTTTAGAAAAAGTGATGACCATAATGGGTAATTTTAAATCTAATTTTGTATTAAAATTAATACACAACAAAACTTTTATTAATTACTGTAAAACCTAAAAGTTTAAGTTAATAGAAAATGATTTAATTATATTATTCGAGATTTAAAATTATAATACATTAACATATCTTCTCACGTATAATATAGACAAATAATAGATGACAGATATATACTAAACGCCTCATATCGTGTAACATATGTAATAAGATAACAGATAAAGGGAGAAGAAAGTGTTTGAATCAAACACCTTCAATCTCTTATACCATATTCGTTATCACAAAATTCAAAAACTTAAATTAATAAAAAATAATCTGATTATAATATTTGAGACCGAAAACTATCATACATTCACGACTTTATTATATAGATAAATACACATGCAATCTACAAAAGTTGTTCAACTCAATTTCTTCGATGGGGGGCAGGAGTAGGAGGCGTGTATTGTGTAATCGTGTGTAGACTAAGCCCGTAGAAGCTGTTGAATCGGCAGTACTCAGAAACCTTATAAAGAAAGTGGTCCATACAAGTGGAGGAGCCTGGAGCCCCACCAAGCTCCTCTTCACATGACCAGACAGTTGACATGCCACTCTTGCATTTATTACAAATACTGTTTTCTATTTTTTTATTCAATTTATGACGTGCAACCCCCTTCTCTATTATCCCATTTATTAAGGTCATCTCTGGTACGTAACACCGAATTCTACACCATTTCGATATCAATACCAAAATTTTTAACACGAAATTTTTGTGCATTACAATGTATTTAACACTAAATTAATATAAAATAACATCTTCAAAAAATATTTTATACATAATTCTTTAATTAATATGTATTAAAAAATTTAATTCATTTTATATTACTATAATATTTATAATATATATTAAAAAATAAAATATACATTAAATATATTCAATATTGCATTCATTTTAAAGATTTTAATGAAATATTTTTAATGATATATAATTTTTATAATAATTTAATCGATATTTTTAATTACTAATTAAATTATATAAATATATTAAATATGTAAAGAATATAAAGTGGAAATAATATTGCTGTACAACAGTACAAGAGTAAAGAGGGATATTATTGGTATTTTGAAAAAATATATAGACAAAGAGGGGCACAAAATCCAACACCAAATTTGGTGTTGGATGAACACTGTAACACTATATTTAGTGTTAGCACTATTCATTCAATGCCAAAATTTTCGTTGGGATTTGTAATTAAGTGCTTACATTGGAGAAGATTTTGACACTAAATTGGTGTTTCACACTAATTTGGTTCTACATTGGAGAAGGCCTAACCCCACTTCCAATTTCTTAAATGTTGTTGTTATCTAAGTTAATTGCAAAATTAATTATGACACATTTTATATGAAGAGGATTAATGGGAAATTAGAAGATACAAGTTGCCACTATTTTCTTTCTCGATTGCCTTTTCAAAGTTGGTCATTTATATTTTAAAAATTAAAATATTAAATTATATTAATATAATTGAATAAGAATCAGAATTCCCGGATTACATTTGGCGCATACATATATACATATATTTGATTATGATTAGATGAATAAAATATTTCAAAATTTATATATGCTTAGTACCCCTAACATCAATGAGTTCGGGATGTAATTCAGTATGAATTAAATTTGAAATAATTCAATCTTTTAGACTTTCTTTTCAATTTCTAGTATCTCATATATATTTTTTTTTATAGATGTTTTTGCTCCTCAACTCATCTGATCACATTTAACAAATATAATTAATTATCTGTCAGGTTATCAACTTTTGAGAAGAGTAAAGAATCTCAAAAAACGACAAAATCCATAAATAAATATATCCCGTAGTCTCTCTCTCTATATATATTATCTCGAAAGAAAATTACATGTATATATTAAAAAGAAATTGAGTTTTTTTTAAAAAAAAAAACACTGAAGAGGCCACGTCTCCGTAGCTAAACTGGGTGGGAGGTTGAATGCCAGCTCTGTCTTAGCAACAAAACCATTTTAACCCGCGTACTTCAATAATTAATCTGATTATACTAACACGGTTAATTAATTGAAAATTATGCCACCTTAATCATTCCATCATTATCTTTAATTATAGATTTTCGAGCACATTAGTTGTGCCTGTCACTTGTGATCTGCACGTGACTCTGTGCTTTGTTTCCAAAATCAATCTTCCGACTTTTGAATAGAAATTAGCATAGAAATTAGAAATGCGGGTCTGGACCCGCACCAGGCCCAGACCCGCATTGGATCCTCTCATTTTTATGAGGGTCTAGACCCTGCCCATACCCTCAAATTAATTTGAGGGTATGGTTCCAGACCCTACCCTCATATTTTGCGGGTCTCTTGAGGAGGGTTTTACGGGTCTCTTCAGACCCTCCTCAGACTCGCAACAACACCCAAATCCCATAAATCAAAATTAAACAACAAATAAAATTTAATCCCAAAAATCAAAATTCCCAAAACTACCCTCCACCCGCTTCTCTTTCTCCATTCTCACCTCCTCCACCACCTCCTCCATCCACCCACCACCTCTATTCTTCATCGACACAAGACGCTGCTCGAGCCCGTCAAGCCTCTCAGCCGTCTCGAACCTGAAGTGATGAACGTCAGCCAATACATGCGCCTGCAAAGGACCGTTCAACCACAGGCAGAGAAAGAGAGAGAGAGGGAAAGGGAAGGGAAGAGAGAGCACCTTAGAGCAGAGGAACGGCGGCGATGGAGAGAGAGAGAGAGACGGGGATGTTCTGGTGGCCGGCGATAACACGGCGGCGATGGATCGCGCTTGATGAGGAATGGCGGCGATGGAGATTGGAGAGAGACCTGGTTTTGTTGGTCGACGATGGAGAGAGAGAAACAGAGATCTGGGTTTTGTTGGTCGGCGATGGACAGAGAGAGAGACGGGGATGTTCTGGTGGCCGGCGATAACGCGGCGGCGATGGATCGCGCTCGATGAGGAATGGCGGCGATGGAGATTGGAGAGAGACCTGGGTTTTGTTGGTCGACGATGGAGATAGAGAAACGAAGATGTTCTGGTGGTCGGCGACAACACGGCGGCGATGGAGACAGAGAGGCGCAGTCGAGCAGCAACAGCGGCGATGGAGATTGGAAAGAGAGAGAGAGAGAGTGGAGAAGGTTGAGAGAGTTAGGTTTTTTTTCAAAAAAGAAAGGGGTCGGGTAGGGGATATTTACAGAACGGGTTTTTTGCGGGTACGATAGAGACCCGCAGTAGACCCATATCCTACCCGTAATTATACGGATATTTTCAGATCCGGTTCTTTTAAGGGTCTTTTAGAATGCGGTTCGGGTCTACACCCGAACCGTACCATTGAGGGTAAGGGTAGGGTCTGCAGACCCTGTCCATTTTGCCAAGCCTATATAGCCGGAGCCGGTGGTGCCATTGGCACAGTTAGTCCATGAAGATTTTGATCCATATAGATCAAGATATTTATGATTCGATCTATATTTGGGATTCTTATATTAAAGATAATTTTTTCATACGATGTAGAACTTCTCTCCTATTTTTGGAAGCTCCAATTCTGAACTATACCTCAAAGACCCTAATTAAAAATATCCGATAAACTAATACCCGTAATACGTGTAATAATAATAAATAAAAAATGAATAGAAAATAGCCTGGACAAATGAAAATGTTTTCTATTTTCAACTCTAATAGAATGGTACAAATTTCAAATTACCATTTCTTTTAAGCTGACATCGATGAATTAAAAACATCAAAACCTATTAAAATTAATTATTATTTATGAATTATAAATCTCAAATATTTATGCAATTGATTTGGGAATAATAACTTCCATTTTTTTAAATTGATGTTGAACGGATTAAATATCTATTAAAACTTATTAAGATCAATCATTTTTTTTACATTTCAATTATCAAAAGATAATAACTTTCATAATAAATATAAGTTTGTAACATGTGTTTGGTAGAAATTAAATTTAATCATCTAATGAAGAGATGTATATTCACGTGTCAAAAGAGTGATATAATTCAAATCACAAGCATTTTAAAAAATATATGGAATTCATTGTTGCCTAAGAAATTGTTCTTCATATTTCGCTCCATTAACAAGGATGCTTTGATCCTTTTAAATTGTTTTTTCCTTTTTTGTTTTTATTTGTGAGAATTCACCAAAGATACTACTTAATCCACAAAAACATTAAATACACGAATTAAATTTTAAATTGTTTTATTATGTATGAATTTTCAAAATGACAAATTTATTATTTTTTTCTTACTATTTTCTGTTTACATATAATTCGAATCTCGAAATGGGTATTGTTATAAATAAATTTCTATTCAAAATCCTGAATGAAATAACTAGTACCGTATTAATCTCACAGCTATCATCGCCAAATATTCACACATAATTTTATCAATATGTTATCATATACTTTAATAATAATAATAATAATAAATATTTATTATATATAACATTTATATTTATTCTTTTAATATAATTACTAAAAACAAATATATATATATTTGAAAGAACAAACATAATCGGTAGCTTACAATTTTGAAGCTATAATTATCATAAATTTAGAGGTTTCTTTCAATTAATCATCTAATATTTTATATTTCTCAATAAAAAATAATTAGAGAATCGCAACATGACTTAGTGGTCAGCTTAGGGCCCATCTCACATTTGGTTTGTGGTTTGATAAATTTTTTGGTCTTCTCTTCCTCCCGCTTAGGAGCCCGCTTTCCCCTCCTACTTCTAGAGACTTCAGTTTTCGGGTCACTTCTTAATGTATCAGTCAAGGGAGTCCGGCTCGTAGTAATGGTAACGTGTAATATATACTATATATAATAAGAGTAATTAATTAAAATAATTAATTAAAATAAGTGTAAACAAACAAGGGTAGTTCGGTCATTTGGTGCAAGCACATGGGCATCATTGTCACAAAACTGACCACACGACACACAAAAAAAAAAAACCTTTTTAAGAAAAAACACGGGGATACCACGATTGGTTGTTGGATTCTCACATCACATCACATCACATCACGCTTTCTCTCCCAATTTTCGCTCTCCGGTCTGGTCCAACCAATCATAACCCATGACATGTAAGGGCAAATCCGTCAATCACTTTCAACATACCAAGAAAAAAAAACTGAGGGTACAGATACTATCAACCACAAATATTATTTTCACACCCAATTTATTAATACACCAATTAATTAAATTTAACAACTTACAGATTATTATTAATATAAACACTTAAACATAAAATAATATTAATTCTATTTAAACAACATTAATTATATTCATTTAAAACAAAAATTTTATCTTTATTATTTTCTTATTTCTCTTAAATGTAAATTCTTAATCCTAACCCTAATTTTATACTTTATCAAGAAGGAGAAAAAGAAATAATACTTGAAGGTTTGAGCCACCAAAATTTTCATCAGTAATGAAACTTTGTTTTGTATTTTAATTTATCTTTACTATTTAAATTAATAATAAGTGAAATTTGAAAATAATGTTTTATATTTAAAAAAGTCTAAAGAAACATTTGATATATATAAAATTCATCTTTCTAAGATTTTCTATTATAAATATTTATGAATTTTTATTTATTTTATTAACTTAAAATTAAAAAAGGAAATTTGTTTCAAGTTTTAAAAGTAAACAAATTGTTTTGCTAATATCCGCTTGTATTTTTTTATAAATTTATTTAAGAATAATTTTATCATATAAATATTTTTAAAAAATGAGTGTCTAAATCATTTTTATAAGTGACAATAATTATACCCCACAAATAAACAACCCTTGTTTTTCACATAATGTTACCAATGCACCTGGATGGGATTCACAAAATATTGTATGTCCATAATTACTCAAGTGATAAGTAGAATTTTTTTTTTAAATAGTGATTAGCAGAATTTTTATTTATGGTATGAATTTTAATTTTAACTTGATCATTTATAAAAATATGTGATGATTTTTTTAAATTTCAATACCATTAGATTCTATTCGAATCTAAATCATTATTAAACTCGTTTATGTTGTCAAACCATCTAAGTTTTTCCTCTTATTAGTAAGAATATATATAATATTTAATTATGTTATATTTCGACAAATTATGATTGTTATTAATTTTACAACTTAAATAAATTGGTCCCAAAATCCAAAGCGTCGTGCTGGTGCGTGGTGGTGGTTCTCTTCCTGACAAAAAGCTGGAGTACTCACGTGGCTGCTTCTGTTTTCACTCATTGAAAGGCCTTTTGTCAGTGAAAAATATGTGCACACCAACAGTCTTATCAGGTTATGTACTGACTAGGTGACAGTGGCAGTATTGAAATTAAACCAAAACACATGTCCAGTTCGACTGCAAGTCTTTGTACCAATGGTTCATGTAAGAAAACAGGAATAAACTGAAAGACACAACGATCAGTGTTTAATCGAAAAGACTGATTGGCCCTCGTTGATTTTCGATTTAGTGGAGTGATTGGGAGGGTAATTTGGGTTATTGGGAAAGAGGCGGCCTGTTGTTTTCCATGAAAAGTGATTGGTCAGAAAATATCCATTAATTGGGGTGAGATTGAGATGTCAATGTTTTTGAAGATTTGATGATAAGGGTATTTGGATCTTCAACGCCTTTTTTAAGCAGTAGATTTTTGTAGTATTAAACTGGGATTTGCGTTGAAAACAATTTTCCCTGATACTTTTCAGTGAGACCCAAACAAAGACGCCAGGTCTTATTTTGCTTCTTAATCTGGCTAGTGTTTTAATTACAACAAGACTTTGTTGACAACCTGAATAGGGTTTGTTTTGCATGAGAACGTTTAAGAAATCAGAACTTAGAAGTCTAAATTCGTGACTTGGAGAAATAAGTAATATATCAATTTCAGTTGATATATTGGAGGTCGAGGTTTATGAAGAAAAAGTAATGGGTATATTCACGATATCAAACTTGATATTAGGTATATATAGAAATGCACGAGTATCTTCAAATTTCCAAAGATTTTCGAGATTTGCCACTTTGGACATGATTATGTATAATCTACAAAGTCTGACTGTGAGTTAAGACATGAATATGTATATGCATATCCACCCTTACATTTAAGTAATCAAATAGGATTCGGCTATACTTAAGAAGTCTGTATCAACCGTTATATTATTATTTGAGAGAGAATTAGAGTTTCGGTATGAACTGATTTAAGTTGAGTTTAGTCTCTTTTTTTCATGCATGAAGAATTATTTTTTATAGTGTTAGAGTTTATTGTTTACGTATGATTGAGTTAGTATGATATAGGAAAGATTAAGATTTATTTACTATTTTACATCAAACTGTATTGAATACATATATATCGAATTAAATTGCAATTATGAAGATTTTCTAATTACAATAATTTCCTATTTTCATGATTCCATTAAAATAAGAAAGTTAACTGATTTATGTCCATTCAAGTTGCTATTGATGTGGTCTCTATATCCTTAGCGAGCTTCATAACTCAAACTACTTCGCTGCTTTATACTTAGGCATTTTCAACATTTGCGGTATCCCGCTGACGTGACACATGTTGATGTGGCAATTGTATTGGGCTTCATGATTATATTAACTTATCGGGTTTACTGTCCTTTTAGGTTTATTGGATATTCTTTGGGCTTGAGACATTTGTGTTATTATTAGGCACAACCATGGTAAATTCATGGACAATAGAATATTATTATTACAATTAATTATATATAATCTATGACACTTCAATAAGGAGCAAATTACAAATTATTTACCTAGTTTAGAAATATGTACAATTTGGCTACTCGCTGTTCATCACAAATTGTTAAAGTTAACAGGTCAACAATGATAAAGTGGTACAAAAGCTATAATACCTTTGAATTAAAGAAAAATATAATTGAAAAATAAATTTATTTAAAAAGGGAAAAAAACAAAAATAATAAAAAACTTCATAAATAATAATTGATGAATCTCCACCGTCAATCACTTTTGATGGACATTGGAGATCAAATTTTTAAACAAAAATATAATTTAAAAAAAAATGAAAAAAGAAATAATTTGAAAAGATTAAAAAAAAGAGACACAAAGATCCAATTTCTAGATTGGATATTATTGTCCATATCAGATGAAAATTTGATCTCTATACCCAAAAAAAAAACTGGAAAAAAAAAGATCCAACAAAATCATCATCTTCAATCTCTCATCCTTCATATTCAAACAAACCAATACTCAACTTCCAAAAACAAAACCAAAAAGTAAACCAAACCTAGTATTTTCAGGCCTAAAACGAAGACCTAAACTAACCATGTTCTCATTATAATCACCCAACATTATCTAGTATTTCAAAGAAAACGAGGAAAAAAAGACTAGTACAAAAAAAAAAAAAAAAATCATGGTCTCCAAGCATGGAGACCAGATCTAGTTTCCATTTGGGTTAAATGAACCTAGATGAACATCATCTAGGTTTGACAAATCTAGATAACCCAGATGAACATCTGGGTTCCAATTGAACCCAGGTGAACATCATTCAATGAACCTAAATGATGTTCATTTTGGTTTGATTGGAACCCAGATGATTATTTGGATTGGGTTCAAACCGAATCCAATTTAACATCATCTGAGGTTTGACATCACCTGGATTTAATGAACCCAGATGACTTTGAACCTAGATGATGGGGTTTGATAAAAAGAAGAAGTTGGATTTAAGGTTGAGAAATTTCAGAGAAGCAGTAGTCGGGTCTTATGAAGTAGATTTGTTGATGATGTTGATGAAAGGTTGTTGATTTTCTAGTTTCTTCATGAATTTGTTGATGAGAACTTTCTGGGTTCTTCATGAACTTGTTGATGAGAACCTTGAATCTGAGTTCTTGATAATGCTGATGAGGACCTTTAATTTAGGTTGTTGATAATGTTCTATTACTGCTTCAATCTAGTTCTTGAATCTCAATGGAGTCTTATCTCCATCTTTCCTTTTTAAAATAAAAAATAAAAAATAAATTATATGGGCTTTGTAAAGTTAATCTCTATTGTCTATCAACATGATAGATGATAGATATCTTATTTGAAAAAAAAAAAATCAAAATTATTTTTTTACATTCATTTTTTAGTTTTTTAAATTTATTTAAAAGAAAAAATAAAAATAAGGTCAAAAAACAAAAAATATCCCTAAAGTTATTAAAGTTGACTAACTTAAACTAATGACGAGTAGTCAAATTGTAATAAAATTGAAAAGTTTATTCGTATGCCAAATTAGATAACTAATTTGTAATTTACCAGTTCAATAAGTATTAGTTATATACCAACATATTGTAGTTACACATATTATCCAAATATGAAAACCTCTACATATTAGTAAGTTAGTGTTGTTTTGCATTAATAAACAAATTTAAAAATCATCACAATTTCCTTTTATCAAATTATTAATTAGACGAAACCTATTTTGATGAATAAGAACAGACATAATATACGGGTTGAAAAGGAAAGTTGTATTTAGAGAAATGTTCCGAGAAAAAAATCGAAACATACAAACAAAACATATTATCTGCATTATGGAGATTTGACTTAATTATTGAAACGATAAGCCCTAATTTGTCTTTGATTCATTGAAATTATGAGCTCTCCCTTTGATTTTGAATCATTGAAAGCTTTTAATTCAAGCCATTCCATTTTGCACCCAAACTAATTGCTCCATTCAATATATAAAATCCACCTTATTTGTCTCTAATTTACAAATTGCTTACATAAAAATAATCGAATCAATATAAAAGGAACCAATCTGTACTCATTATTTCTTGATATAAAATCATTTAATTTTTTAAAAAATAACAAAAATGGTGAAAATCGAAAGGGTTCAAACAGAAATAAATAATTAGAATCAAAATGGGGACAATCTCGAAATAATGATGTGCAGATAGTACGGCTCATCCCGTTCATGCATGTTAAAAAAATTACTTCAATTTTTCATCTAAGGATTAATGAATCATATATATATTTTTTTAATGTTTGAAAATCGACAAAATGCCCATTGTTTGTTAAAAATTTAGTCTCCTAAAATATGATAGCAAGAGATTATTTGCCTCGGAAAATGACTATTCATCGATGAATAACACTAAATAAGCCCTTGGTCGAAGGAGCTGTCGCATCGGCATAAGTAACCGTGTGTTTTCACCATTAAAGTGAATTTCCTTGTTTACCATTTTCGGCTTAAAAAGACTGCTATTTTTCCCTACCACCTGAAGCTGGCTGGTACCTCATTCTATCCTGCACTTGGTGCACACTACGCACCCCATCCCATTTCACGCGAATTTGCATACGTGTCGGCATATAAGATGCGGTGTGCGCATTACGCACCCAGGTACAGGTTAGGTCCGGTGGGCGCCACATTACCATACGATAGGACCCTTCTCTCGTGGCCCTTTCTTTTTTTCTCTCTCTCGCCATGTCTGTGTCAGCTTCAGGCTAAGGTGGACTGAACAAAGGCAATAAATAAAATAATAATAATAATAACAATTATTATTATTTTATTATAATCATTTAAATTATTATTTTAATTATTAAAATTATTATTATTATTTTATTATCCTTGTATTTTTTTTTTTTCTGCTTTTTCTATAATACCGCAAGCTCCTGTGTTGCCTCTTGTTTGGCTGTGCAAAGCTTTTATTTTTGTTTTTCAAGTCTCACTTCAGCTTCAGTTCACAGAAGAGAGAAAAAAAAACAAAGAGAGATAGATAGATAGATTCCTTTTATTGGTAGATCCGACTCCGACTTCGATTCTCAATAACCCGAATCTATCTGCCATTTTTTGTAGCTCTTTGTGTTTCATTTCTTTTTTTAACGGTTTTTGTTGGTCAAATCAAGAACGCGCTCCGATAATTAACGGCTTCTGTTAATTGTTTTCTACTTTTTTTCGTTTTTTGAATTTGTGGATTTTCCTTTTTTCGAGAGTGTTGGATATGGAGACCGATTCGAAGCGGAAAAAGGAATGTCCGTCGCCGTCGTTATCGCCGCCGTCTTCGTCGTTTCCCGACGAGGTGCTGGAGCGGGTGCTGGCTTTATTGACTTCGCACAAGGACCGGAGCTCGGTTTCGCTGGTGTGCAAGGACTGGTACCACGCGGAGCGGTGGTCGAGAACGCGCGTCTTCATCGGGAACTGCTACTCCGTGTCGCCGGAGATTCTGGCGCGTCGCTTCCCAAACATCCGCAGCGTGACACTCAAAGGCAAACCTAGATTCTCCGATTTCAACCTCGTCCCTCAGAATTGGGGCGCCGACATTCACGCTTGGCTTCTCACCTTCGCCGACAAGTACCCTTTGCTGGAGGAGCTTCGCTTGAAACGCATGACTGTCAGCGACGAGAGTCTCGAGTTTTTGGCTCTCAAGTTCCCAAATTTCAAAGTCCTCTCGCTTTTGAGCTGCGATGGTTTCACCACTGATGGTCTCGCAGCAATCGCCACTCATTGCAAGTAAGTTTTACTTTTCTTTTCTCTTTTTTTTTTCTTTTTCTTTTTTAATAAATTCTTGTTAGTTTTAATTTTTATGTTATTTGTCATTCTACTTGTTATATGGTGAGAGATCTGAACAGTTGGTTTTATTAAAAAGCACAAAACTTTGTTGGAGCATATTAATTTCTCTTTTGGGTTGATGAAACTATAAGCTATTATTGAACATGCGGTTGAGAAATAAATGCCTTATCTTTGTTATTGCTACACTGTTGGACAAAAAAAGAAGAGAGAAAGAGGGTTTTTTTCTCTCTCTCTCTCTCTCTCTCTCTCTCTCTTTCTCTTTCTCTTTGGCTTCTTTGTAGGATGTGACATTTGACCTGTACTTATCATTTAATGGATGGCATATCCTTGATGTCATCCCACACAAAAAAATCCTATATTTATTTTTAATTATATTGATGATAAGTATTATTGATGGAGAGGATTTTATTTTATTTTTAACTTGGTGGGTGGTAACTATTTTTGTTGAAGGAATAATTTGCTTTCACGTTTTTTTTCACCCAGTTGATCTCCTGTTTTTTGTGATATATTCTTTCAAGAATGAACACATGTTAGAAATCGTTATCTATTCATGTTGCTACAAACAGAGTGGAGCCTTATTTTTGAATCAATAAAATTAATTTATGCTATTGGGGTGTTTATATAATCAGTACTTTCAAGGTAAGATCTGTGAACTTTGGTTGGTTACTTTATTTCGATATATGGATATAAGGTATTTGCTTTTAGAGGTTGACTTGTGAGTTAGTTGTTTTAGCAAATTCTTTGTTTTCTTATTGTAATTATGGTTTCTTTGAACTAATGAGTTGTAAGAGGTTCAAGAAAATAGGTACTTGCAATAAAGTACGATAATAGTTAGTTGAGTAACATGTCTTCTGATATAGTTGTAAAGCATTAGTCTTCTTTTTGGAGTAGAGAATTTGCTTTTTCTCTCTGTCACTAGTAAGATGAGTTTAGTGGAAATAGAAGTTCCACTTCTGGAATTCTTTTCTGTATTTCATCTCACTTTTCTTCTTTTTCTCATTTGATGTGATGTTTGGCCTGTTAATTATGCATTTATTTATGGCATAATCTTGGTGTCATCATCCTTGCAACTATAGCCATATTCATTGGTTCATAGAATATTTCCCGAATGACCATATCTGCCTTTTGAGTATAAATTTAAGTTATTTTCCTTGCAAGTCAAGCTGAAGACTCTTTGTTAATGGGTCCGCAAATGTAACAGGTCCGCAGTAGGAGTTGGATTTTGCCTAGATCCTAGATGTCATTTCAGTGGATCATGTATGTACTATTAGTTGAGCTGAAAGCAGTTATTAAGTAGGTCTTTGTAGAATGGTATGTAATTAGGTTAATGCACCATGACTATTTTCGTACATCACATATTTGTTGGTGCTAGTAATTTTTTATCCACATCTTTCCCAGTTGAACATCTTATATCTAGTGGAATTCTCTTTCTTAATGGTGATTGATTTTGTTTGTTGGAAAGAAAAATAATATAAGAACTATGTATGTGGCATTTAACTGTTTTGATGACATTCTTAAAATTTTTCAAGTTGTGTGTTTATAATTTCTTCTTGACTACTTTTGTCTTTGGACATGTTTTTCTACATTAGAGTTGTATGAATTAAGATCAGTTACATAACCAAAACCTAGTCATTAATTGAAAATGCAGAATAATTACATAACCAAAACCTAGTCATTAATTGAAAATGCAGAATACATTCACATTTATTCTATTTCTTCAACTCGTAGAATCTTGTGGTCTGAATTTAATTTGTATTCTAGTAATAATGCTATGAGGAAATTTACCTACTACTTGCAATCCAAGTGACGTGTGATCTATCTGGAACATATACTTGATTGTACTACTTCAATCAACTTCTTCCAATCATTATATGTGGTATTAATTGGAAATGAAGTTATTGCATCACTATATAGGACTAATAGTGTCAGCGGTATCCTGTGTTATACTTACGACAGATATTTCATATCGTTATTTATTTATATGCAATTTGGAATGAGTCAGAGACAATAGATGAGCTTCAATGTGAAAACAATTGTAGACATATTATGTGGGTATTTCAGTGCAGCACCCGCAAATTCTCTCATTCTTTCATATCTGGTTAGAGGTTTATAACCCTTGTTTACATGTTTTCATCAGAAATTTGAAAATGTACAAATTGTCTTTGTGATGTTCTACCTTTTACTTATCACGTTGGATTTTACTGTTCCCTGTGAACTGAATCTTAATTTGTTACAGGAATTTGATTGAGCTTGACATTCATGAGAATGGTGTTGAGGATAGAAGTGGAAGTTGGTTGAGCTGCTTCCCTGAAAGCTTCACATCTTTGGAAGTGCTGAACTTTGCAAATCTGAGTAGTGAAGTTAATTTTGATGCTCTTGAGAGACTTGCAAGTAGGTGCAAGTCCTTGAAGGTGTTGAAGGTTAACAAAAGTATAACTTTGGAACAATTACAAAGGTTGCTTGTTCGTGCTCCTCAATTAGTGGAGCTCGGTACTGGCACTTTTGTGCAAGAGCTCACACACCGCCAATGTGCAGAGCTCGAAAGTGCATTCAACAGTTGCAAGAACATACACACCCTCTCTGGTTTATGGGAAGCAACAGCACTCTATCTGCCAGCTCTATACCCTGCTTGTTCAAATTTAACATTCTTGAATTTGAGCTACGCCACTCTACAAAGTGGTGAACTTGCCAAACTTCTTGTGCACTGTCCACGTCTTCAGCGCCTCTGGGTAAGAATCTTTTGATTCCTATATCTTTGCCACTCATCTTAATTTCATTGTTTATTAAGCAATTAATTTCTCCAGCCAGCCATAATCTTACATTGCTGTGTTCCTGGATGACAGAGGAAACAATTAAATTTCTTTTATTTTGAAAGAATATCTGTGGAAGGTTCAATGTATTGAAATGCATGGAGTACAAAATGCTTTTCATTTACTTTTATTTATACTGTTGTAGACAATTATGGACAGGCTTCAGGCCTAATGGGTGGGAACGTAGGAGACTGGTAAATGTTAAGAAATGAAAGAGGAGTGACCTAAAGATAAGGATGTCCTCTTATTGTTTAAAAGCCATGCCAGGAATTATCAAAAGAGGGAATTTAGCTGATTGGTCCCTTTTGGAAGAGAAATGAAATAATGCTTATCATTTATGACTTTTATCTATACTGTGTTAGACAATTGCCGACTGGTCTTGTGCCAAATGAGTAGGAACATCAAAGACTAGGGAATGCTGAGAAATCAAAGAGTAACCCACCCATAGATGATGATGCCCTTTATTGTATGAAACCCTGCCTGGAGTTATCGCTACCATAAAGACAAATATGATTTTTCTTATTAACTGTGTATGTTTCCATCCTATTCAGGTTCCTAATCTGCAATTGCTGACCAATGAAAAGGATGCTAACATTTTCCCCATAAGTATTACTAATATAACACTATTATTTATTACTACTGATCAATACTTTTGGCATAACATACAGATGCCAGGCCTGTTTTGGCACAATGTAGTTTTCTCGTACTTTCTTTTTGTCAGTTTATAATTATACATCATGTAATAGTGTCAAATCATATGATTTTAGCATATACACCACTTACTAGTCAATGACAAGCCTGGTGCAATAATTTTGAAATAACAGTGAATCTGTTTAAAAAAAATTGTTGTGCTGTACATAAATAAAATGTTGACTTCAAGAGCTTCACATACTCTTAATGGCTTCAGATTTCTGCTTTCAGTTACATAAATCATTTCCTTAACACAGGTTCTGGACACGGTAGAAGACAAAGGGCTGGAGGCTGTTGGTTCTAATTGTCCTTTGCTTGAGGAACTTCGTGTTTTCCCCGTTGATCCCTTTGATGAAGAAGTTATCCATGGGGTGACTGAAGCTGGGTTTCTTGCTGTATCTTTTGGCTGTAGGAGACTACACTATGTCCTATACTTCTGCCGGCAGATGACTAATGCTGCTGTAGCTACCATTGTGCAGAACTGCCCTGATTTCACTCACTTCCGTCTCTGTATAATGAACCCAAGACAACCAGATTACCTGACAGATGATCCCATGGACGAGGCTTTTGGTGCTGTGGTGAAGACTTGCACTAAACTTCAGAGGCTATCAGTTTCAGGTCTCTTAACTGACCTAACATTTGAGTACATTGGGAAGTATGCCAAAAATTTGGAAGTTCTTTCTGTAGCTTTTGCTGGCAGCAGTGATTGGGGGATGCAGTGTGTGCTTGGAGGCTGTCCGAAGCTGAGAAAACTTGAGATAAGGGACTGTCCATTTGGGAATGCAGCACTGCTGTCAGGCTTGGAGAAGTATGAATCTATGAGGTCGCTTTGGATGTCTGCCTGCAATGTGACGATGAATGGTTGTAGGCGGTTGGCAAGGGAGATGCCCAGGTTAAACGTTGAGGTGATGAAGGATGAGGGAAGTGATGATGGTCATGCTGACAAGGTTTATGTTTACCGAACCGTAGCTGGGCCAAGAAGGGATGCCCCTCCTTCTGTGCTCACTCTCTAAATTTAAAAAATAATTGGTAATCTCTCTCTCTCTCTCTCTCTCTCTCTCTCTCTCTCATTCACACACGCTAGTGCTAGCAAGCACTGTTGTCGAGGCTCATAACTCTGTAGTATTCCAAAAGCATTAAAAATAAAAGTGCTGTTGGTGGCACTAAGCCTTTTTGGCCTGCAAATGTCGGATGGCACATTTGGTCAATTGATCAAACCAGGGGCATAATTTAATTAGATTTTGTAAGTAGAACCTGACTCTTGATCTTACTGACTGGTTGGGGAAACTCTACATGGCAACCATTTCTAAATTCCTCATTGACCATAATGTTTTGTTGGCATTTTCTTTTATGGATTGAGTATATAGAATCACATATCAGTGCAGATCTTGTCTTATAAATTATTTAATAAACAATCTCGAACATGTGATTCTTTCTGCTATATGTATTAATATTGGTGCCTAAGTCTGATATCGAGCTTTATATGTTCAGAATTCATGGTTTCGCAGAGTAAAAGTTGCCCTCAGCCAGGCATGGTGCTATATCCGTAAAGCTGAAGGGTATGTGGGTGAAAAGGAGGAAAGATGCAGAATAAAGCTGAAGGGTATGTGGGTGTAACAAGGAAAGATGAACGGCTGCGAAACCTAGACTTTGTTCTTCATCTAGTGTTTCTTTTTTTAATACAACCCAAGGAGAACAGGAAAGCCGAAAGTATACAAGCAACTCTTATGCATTTACAGTCTGCAAGGCAGAAGGAAGACAAGTTTACTTCGTCTGCTTGATTTATGACATTCCTGAAAACCAATATTACAAGATTGCAAATGCTGCCAAAGTAAATGAAGCAGCCATGGCTGTGGGTCACCTATGAACTAAAATCTGCCACCACTATGCATTGCCATCCGGGTCCATATACCCTGTTGAAGTCGTGCACTGAAACGAATTCCTTGGAAGTACAAGAGGAGAAATTCAAATATGTTATATATGAGGATTTGACACCCAGTATCATGATGTAAAAATCTGTTTGGGAGGTCAACTTCTTTGTGACGTGAGCTATATCAATAGACTCGGTGGCATCAAAGCGCTTGGGGACCGTTGGAGCCGCCGAATGAAGTGCCGCTTTTGCATTTTCTGAAGCATGTCAGTCTCACCAACTACAGCTTTGCCTTCTAAGATGGCAGAAATAGGCTGTACAACCGTGGCTGATGAAAGAGGGATCAAATGAAGTTAAGTGGAAACTGAAGGCATGATTAGTGGTGGAGTTATATGGACAAATCGAATAGAAAGGTGGTTCTAGTGGCTCAGTTACATCGTCCCGAGTCCAAGGGATCTCATTCATATTGTTCATGAATGAAACTATAAAAGCCAGGTGGTTGCAAGGCACATACAAGCATCTGGGACACATTTGAGTGGAACTGGCTAATGCATACACAAATGGAGCTTGAAAGACTTTGATCAACGGCTTGATGGTCAGCAGATGTATGATTATGGGTCCAGCTTATCTTGGAGATGTACTGGGACGTTTATGGTTGTACAACTAGTACTCTGCCGTCAATTCCTGGTGGATGTTTTAAACGTTGATAATGAATTCTCTTTGGCCGCTGCTTCTGGATACTTGCGTCTTCTTTCTATTTGATTCTGAGTTCTGATCGACTCCTCCTTGGCATTCCCTTTAGTTTTGAAGTATAGAGGTGTTATTACATCTATTAAATGACTTGAAAGCTTACCAACCATTATTTCGCTCATCCTGCTCGCTTCTCTTCGTTCATCGATCGTGCATCAAGAAAAATGATTTCTTTCAAATTCCATAGCCATCATCAATAATGTAACTACGGCACATCCTTTATAATCAACAATGGAAAGATGCACCTTATTGTAACATTCCAGACCGGAACTCTTTAACACAATCTACGTAAAACGTAGTCAGAGTTGTCGAAGTCAAGGTGATTCGATCATAATCTACTTATATCCATATCAAGAGTCATAACCTTTGTCTCTAAGTCCCATAACCTCGAACACTACTCCACCAACTTCAAAATCTGTTATAATTTTTTTATTACAAGCACAATTAGATCAACAATTATATCTATTAGGATCATCTAGATAAGATTTTACAGAACGATCCGGAATATATCACTAGACTCATACTAAATGGAAAAATTACCTTCAAATTGAAGAGATTTATGCATAATTTATCCACTTGCATGTGCGTTAGTAGATAAATGTCCACTTTTATGGACATGGGTATTAGAATCATGCCGTTGCTTATGAAAAGCGGGCTGGATGTGTTTAGCCATCGCGCCAGACAACTTGGAAATAAATTTGTGATAATTTTTGCACTTAGAAACAAAACGTAGCTTATCATGTGCAATTTTTCAAGGCCGTAGATCAGAAGATGCGCTAAAACAGAAGGCCCAGTAAATACAACCAGCCCAATTAGCATATCCTGGCCCAAAACGCCAATATTCCCGTGTTATCAATGACGGCCCACAGTTAGACGACCTTTTTAGTTTATTATTATATTTTTATTTACTGTACCATTTAAAAACACCGAGAGAGCGCGCGCGTAGTTTGATTCTACCTCTTCATATTATCACCACTAACGATATTCCTTCGCGGTAGATCCGGTCATTACGATTCCTGTCGGGGTAGATCTGCTCCTTTGAATCTACCCAGCACCACCTCCAACCACCACTGCCACCTCTCTCTTCTATTAGCTTACCCTTCTCATTTATGTACGTAAATAGACCTCTTCTCGCTTTGTTTTATTTGCTACTGCTTGTCAAAAAAAAAAAAAAAAAAACAGGAAGGAAAAATCTCACTTTAGAGTTTCAAGATTTCAATTTCTTCATATGGAGTCAACTCGGTCCCTGTCGTCGTTCCCTGACAAGATCCTCCAGCGAGTCTTCACTCACTTGACTTCTAACGAAGACAGAAACTCAGTCTCTCTCGTCTGCAAAACCTGGTACGAAGCCGACGGCTTGTCGAGGACTCGAGTGTCCATCCGCAACTGCTACTCTGTCTCACCTGACATTCTCGTTCGCCGGTTCCCTAACCTCCGCTGCGTGTCCTTGAAAGGAAAACCAAGATTCTCCGACTTCAATCTCGTCCCGGCGGACTGGGGCGCCGATGTACATGCCTGGCTCCTCGCGTTCGCCGACAAGTATCCGTTCTTGGAGGAGCTGAGGTTGAAGAGAATGGCTGTCAGTGATGAGAGCTTGGAGTTTTTGGCGTCTAGCTTTCCAAATTTTAAAGTGCTCTCACTTTTGAGCTGTGATGGTTTCTCCACTGATGGCCTTGAAGCTATTGCTAACTATTGCAAGTAAGCGTAGCTTGTTTGTTATTTTTTTGGATTTGTATTTGTTTTTTTTTTTTTTTTTTTTCTGTTTAATGTGTTCTTTTTTAACTTATTTGAATATCGGAACATTCTGTTGATCAGTACTCTTATTCCAGCGAAATGTAGAAATGATAGAATCGTTAACAGAAAATTACGAATTCGGTTACAGGAATTTGACAGAGCTGGACATCCAGGAGAATGGTGTTGAAGATAGAAGTGGAAGTTGGTTGAGCTACTTTCCGGAAAGCTTTACATCCTTGGAAGTGCTAAACTTTGCGAATTTGAGTAGTGAGGTGGATTTTGATGCACTTGAGAGACTTGTGAGTAGGTGCGAGTCGTTGAAGGTGTTGAAGGTTAACAGAAGTGTTTCCTTGGAGCAATTACATAGGTTGCTTGTTTGTGCTCCTCAACTAGTGGAGCTAGGTACTGGCTCTTTTTCGCAAGAGCTCTCTGACCACCTGTATGCAGAGATCGAAAGTGCTTTCAATAATTGTAAAAACATACAGAGCCTTTCTGGTTTGTGCGATGTAACACCACAATATCTGCCTGCTATATACCCTGCTTGTGTAAGTTTGACGTTCTTGAATTTGAGCTATGCTGCCATGCAAAGCGATGACCTTGACAAGCTTCTCGTGCACTGTCCACGCCTTCAGCGACTTTGGGTAAGAATCGTATTGTATTGTTTCTCCAAATTAAGTAGTGTATGCTTTGCTTCTTGAATGATGTAGGAAACAGGTAAATCATTATCTTGTGAATAATTTTGTGATTGGAATTTAACTTATTAAGTCCCTTCAACTACTGCATTTAAATGCACTGCATTCGAATGTGTGAGACCACTACTAGTGTAGATAGATCTGAGCTTTTTAAAAAACACTCTTATTGACTTCACATTTTAAAAGTTTAGCTTCATAATTGTTTTCTTAATACAGGTGCTGGACACAGTAGGAGACAAAGGGTTAGAGGCTGTTGGTTCCAATTGTCCTTTACTTGAGGAACTGCGTGTTTTCCCTGCAGATCCCTTTGATGATGAGATTATCCAAGGGGTGACCGAAACAGGGTTCCTTGCCGTGTCTTTTGGCTGTCCGAGACTGCACTATGTCCTATACTTTTGTCAGCAAATGACTAATGCTGCCGTAGCAACCATCGTGCAGAACTGTCCTGATTTCACCCACTTCCGTCTCTGTATTATGAACCCAGGACAACCGGATTACCTAACGAATGAACCCATGGATGAGGCTTTTGGTGCAGTGGTTAAGACTTGCACTAAACTTCAAAGGCTTTCAGTTTCAGGTCTCTTAACCGATCTAGCATTCGAGTACATTGGGAAGCATGCCAAAAATTTGGAAGTCCTTTCAGTAGCTTTTGCTGGTAGTAGTGATTGGGGGATGCAGTGTGTCCTGGAAGGTTGCCCAAAGCTAAGAAAACTCGAGATAAGAGACTCCCCGTTTGGCAATGCTGCACTGCTGTCAGGTTTGGAGAAGTATGAATCTATGAGTTCACTTTGGATGTCGTCTTGCTATGTAACAATGGATGGTTGTAGGCTACTGGCAAAGAAGATGCCCAGGTTGAATGTTGAGGTGATACTGGATGATGAAACTGATGACAATCAGGCTGATAAGGTTTATGTTTATCGTACTGTTTCTGGGCCAAGAAGGGATGCCCCTCCTTCTGTACTTACTCTCTGAAGTTTAAAATTGATTGGTAACCACTCTCTCATACACACGCGCCTGCCCACACACACACACAAAAACAGAAACAAGCATATACGCATTTAGACAGACATGAGTAGAGGCTCTCAATCTGACATGGTCACAGCTGGATGAAAACACAAGTGGCATGGATTATTACTGGCCCTTGGTCAGGGGCCAGTTAGCCTATGAATGTTGCGTAGTGCAGTTAGTTTCATTTGATCAGTATCATGGACTTAGGTTAGTTGGTCTCATTAGTGAGAACTTTACCTCTTCTTGCTTGTTGTAGGGAAAAAGTGTGCAAATGGAAACTATTGATATACTCATTAACCATAGTGTATGTGATTCTTTGTTGGTTGCCATTCTCTTTATAAAAATAGAGCATGATAGAATTTAATTAATGTTCTCAGGTGGTCCTTTGTAAGTTTGTATTGTCACTTGTCTTCCTGTAGAAGATCATTGTTGTCTTAAATATTTCGTCAAAAATTTCTATCATATGCAAGTCCTCTTTACATGGTTGTGCCATTGCTTCCCATCTCTAATGATGAGCTACATATATATGTATGTTCAGCTACCAACGTTTTATAGCGTACAAGTCACCTCATCCAGTCACTCGGTCAATATTCATAACACTGAATGGCAAGTGAGCAGGGGCTGCGAAACTTGTAATTTGATAAATTACGCTTACTTTTCTCAATACAAAACAGGGTGAAAAGGAAAAACAAGAAGATATAAGAAACAACATCTATGCATTTACAGCCTCCAAGGCTGGAATCAAATTAGCTTTCAACCGCTTGATTTACCACACCCCTGAAAAGCAATATAGCAAGACTGCCAATGGCAAAGTAGATGAAACAGCCATGGTAGTGTGTCACAAAGGAACCAAAATTTGTTCCCACTATGCATTGCCACCCAGGTCCATATGCCCTGTCAAAATCCTGCGTTGAAAACAAACACCATAGCATAACAAAAGGTGAATTTCAGACATGGTTAGAGATTTGACACCTATCATCATGTAAAATAAGTTTGGGTCACCTTCTTGATGAAGCAGGCTATATCAGTAGAATCTGTGACATCAAAGAGATCAAGAGCCTTTGCAGCCAAATCAAGAGCGTCTTGCTTCATTGTTTGAAGCATGTCAGTCTCTTCAACTATGGCTTTGCCTTCTAACATGGCTGATGATAGCTATATTGTTACTGATGGTGATGAAAAAACATTGAAAGAATAGTGGTGATGTGGTGATCATATATATAGAGGAAGTGAATAATAGGGCGGATTATGGCGGCTCACTTTTAGGGTCAGAGAAAGTTTAGAATGTATTCAATGTATCATAAAGTACATCATATAACATAGTTAGCTAATAAATACTTATAACACATAACATAATTTGAATAGAAGATGGATAATGCATCATGATGCACCAAAGTCATCCTATGGCCAGAGTCCAATTGGATTTAGAGGATTTTGCTTAACTGCTGTAATGAACTACGCCAGATGGTTCATGCAAGCATTAGGGACCCATTTGATTGTACGTGGTTGATGCATATGCAAGTGGATCCTGATCTACTTCGATCAACGGCTTGACGAGGTGTCTCATGGTGAGGTAAATAAATGATTACGGGTCCACATTATCCTGAAGATATGTGATGTTTGTGGTTGTGTAACTAGTATAGTAGTATTGTCCTATACATGACTTTCCTGGTTGATGTTTACAAGTTGATAGTAATCAATTGTCTTTTGCCTATGCTTTTGCATCCATTTTATCATGTTTCCATTTGATTTGAACACGCCTCGGTTCCTTGTAGCAATTGGCTACCAACAGGTTAACACTTCTTGTTAATTTGGAGTCTGTTGTAGCATCTAGAAAAGAAAATGACTCGATAACTTTTTCAACTTTGTCTTGCTGATCTTGCCCGATGAGATGCCTGCAATGTGGTATTGGGCCTTAATCTGGCCCATAGTTCCCTTGGATATGCCCGTTTTAAAAAAAAAAAAACTAAAAAGGAGACAAATTAAATTTGTTCAGAGTCATCTACAAAACAAGTCTTTAAATGCATAAAAGTGGGTGCACTAAAACTATATAGGAATCCATTTATCAACTCTATCTTAAGCAGCCCATTTTTTGTCTATGTCCAAAGGCCATGTTATCTCATGGCATAGATAGATTGGGGTCAGTTTAACAGGCCATGAGGTCCAATAGCATACAGTAAGTGCCCTTCCCAACAGAGGCAAATCAAACAACACATCATGTGAGCGTCATCAGAAAGTGAGTGAGTGAGCAATTAATGCTATTTTTGAGGCTTTATTTATTCCACCGATGAGGCAATAACTTGTAACAAGGGTGGTTTCACACCTCTCGTGGGGCTCTTCCCACTTTTGAGTTGCTTCTAAGATTTCACTTCTGCAAGCAGCACACCACGTTTCAACCATTCATCATTTTAAGTTTTAACTTTGTTTTTCCTTTTGGTTAAACTTTGATTGATTTTTCATCATTTTAGTTCACGCACCTTATTAGCTATTACTACTATTTGTGGTCTTTGTGGACCCCATCTAGTCCACATACGAGGCACCTACATGGGTTGGGTCCCATCATTTCCACCAATCAGAACAAGGGTAGGGTAATCCATAGAGGATTGTGAGCCACAAAATCCCACACCATGGTCTTAACCTTTTTTGAGTTAGTAGTAGTGTGTGAATTTGCATTTCTTTACGGTTCACACCAACTAACATACAATAAAATTCATGTGTCTCCCAAGTGTTTTGAGCCTGTTTGGTGTCTTTTGCATCAATGAAGTTTGAAGTTTGTGATCCAGATAAATATAATTTGGAAAATAATAATTTT
Organism: Nephelium lappaceum; assembly: GCA_021234005.1. Lineage (NCBI taxonomy): Eukaryota > Viridiplantae > Streptophyta > Magnoliopsida > Sapindales > Sapindaceae > Nephelium > Nephelium lappaceum. The sequence goes on from CM038010.1 coordinate 15,828,318, forward strand.
TAGTCTAAATTCTTAAAATTATAACTGATGCTTGTTCTTAAAGGCACCACAACCATAGAGGTTTTTTTTAAAAAAAAAAAAAAAAAATCTATTCTTCTGTTCAAAATTCTTCAATATAAATATGAGTTACAAGTCAATTAGGCTCTAAAAATTTTAGGTATACTAACACCATATAAAGGTAGAGGTGGACAAGACAATAATAGGATAATGAGTTGATGGTAATTAATCATATGCTTTTAGAGATTTTAATCGCATTTTTAAATGCTATCATCATTATAATTCAAAGGGTTGGTTAACATTTCTCAAAGAATGTGTAGAAATGATTAATTTTCTCTCTTGCTCGGCCATTAATACTACAGTTAACTGTGATAACAAATGTGAGGGTTAGGTTCGGTAAAAGATCTGTTCATGTCCAACATTTCGAAATCAGATCATGGAACTTTGTGGTTGTGTTCTCCAACCCGATAGTAGTCTCAATTCATATATCACTATTTCTGTGCAAGGTTTTTGGTAACATGTCTCAGTTCAAATATTTGATGCAATCAATCTTTGATTATTGGAGCAGGTCCAAAGCGAAGGCACATCATTTTCATGCTATGTATGTTGCACAAGTCAAGCTATTCTTTATTATTATTCCACACCAATGGAAAAAAACTCCTCAACACATGCACATAAATAAATATAGTGGGACTCGAGTTCCGATTATAAATATAGAAGAGAAAACTATACATTAACCACGTAAATTATGAATAAATGTGAATACAAATCAAAATTTTGGTATTATTTTGGTTCATGAAAACTATTGTTAGCTCATTATAGTGAATTTTTTGTGCCGCGATACAGGCATATCTAGCAGATGGTTCAAGAGATGATCCATGATTTCTTAGCTTTATCACATGTCAGTGTCAGTCTGTCAGATGTGCTTCCGGAGACTTTTTATTTTTTGTAATGAAATGATCTCCTTTGACTAGTCGCTATTTTGGTGACTCAATGGCCCTTAGATTACACGGCTAATTAATCACCAAAATGATAAACTTTGGAGGGTTGGGTCCATATTGAACACTTAGCTACTACTTTTATTAGGTTTAATTTGGTGTGGTCAATGACTATATGTTAAGGGCCGCTAGCTAACACAGGATTAGGGAATTAATTATTTTGGCCAAGTCATTAACAACTGATGTCAATTCTTTAATATTTCACATCAAGTGTCCAATCTTGCACATTATTAATTTTTTTTTTGTTTAAATTTAATTCAGTTGAAATAGAAAAACTATATCTGAGACAAGACTTTTTTTTTTTATGAAAAATGAGATAAAAAAACAAAAAAAATTATCAATTTAGATGTTATATTTGAAACTCTAATTTTATTTTTGTAAAATAGCAATTATTAATAATAAAAAGATATTTGTCATATTGATACATTGTATCTTACTTGATGTTGAGAATGTATTATGTAGGGAGGTGGTTAAGATGTTGAAATTTTCCGATCAAAAGTTGAGTTTGATTAATGAAACTATACGAAATTATTTTCCTTTTTTTTGGAGAGCCATTATGAGGAATTAATTAAAGTTTAGAATTACATGACTATTTCAATTTTCTATCACACAATCAGTTAGATAAATATATGAATACATGATTATTTAGGATTGATAAACACTGATTAAATCCAAATGTCTACATCAAGCAATCTCTATTTCTCTATGCCATTTATACAATCTTTTTCTCATTATTTTGTAAATATTCTTGCCTCTCATTGGGATTAGATGAGCACGAAAGATTTGTTTTATGCACCTTTCTCTTCAAAGCAAAGGCATGCATTTTTCGGACTGTACTATCTTCTAGGTTGTGTGTTGATGAATTTCCCTTCTTCCTTACTCAAAGGTGTCCCCTACGCACCATCTCACTTTCTTACTCTTGCATACAAATGGAATTTTTTGCACCTAACAAACACTTCATTAGTCTACTAGTTTAGGGTTTTATGCTGTCCAGCTACAACAACTTCACATTTCCAAAGATGGAATTTGCAGTTTTATATGTTTACAAAAGGAAATGTTAATGGGATGTTTGGTATCATTTTCATAATATATGGTTTTTTTTTTTTTTTTTTTTTTTTTTTTTTTAGGTTTGTAAAACGCAAGGTTTTTTCAATCTTTAGAAACTCATCTAACTCTCTTTAACGTCTGCATATAAAATTTGTTATTTTTAATAAATATTCTTGTTCCATCATTAAAATTAAAGATTAAAATAGAGTGAGACCCACAAAAGATAAGGCCGGTGACTATGATGGTAGTAGTGCATGAAGAATTTGGAAAATGTATACTGCGGTCCCTGTAGATGATCAATTGAGGCCATGTGCAGGTCCAAATTATCCAGACAAAGGCTTCAAAGCAAGAAAATATAAATCTATCACTATTGTAAGCAACAACCCTATGCATATATGTTTGAAAATGTCACTCGGCCAACATGCTGGTGGTGTGGTGGCCTTATTAATAAGAACAGAAAGTTTCATCAAAGAAGAAGAAGACAACTAATAAAAAGTATGTGTATTCAATACTCAATAGTGCTTTTCTTTTTTTGCTTTCAACTGGATTTTCACTAGGAATAAAAACCAAACTGCTGATCATCCTAAGGCGAGGCAATATATTTATGCATAAATTAAAGTAACCTGATAATTATTGCAAAAAGATTGCATAAAATAAGGATCCGTGACTAGCAGACTAATAATTGTCATGTAATAAGACCTGTATAAGAACAACTAATCACAATCATGGGTCATTCATTTTTATATCATCTTGTTTTGTCTTCTTTCTGGGCTTAATCTGCACGATTATGCTCTTGCCTCCCATTCTTTTCACGTTAACTACTGTCTTGTGATCCTATAAAGCCTTCGTTTTAACTTTTTGGGTGTTTACGGAAGTGTTTATTCTGTTAACTAATTGATGTTTGGATTACTTTTACCAAAATTGTTTTGAAGTGAAAATTTATTATCAAAAGTGAACTTGGACTTGCACTTGGACATAGTAGTAACAATAAGATTTGAATTTTTGTCAATATTCGGTCATTTACATCTAATAATTTTCATTAAGTAAATATTTGAGAATGTACTTTTCCTAAACAAAATATGTTTACATTTTCAAACACATTTCAGTTGTTTTAATTTTATGATTAAAAAAAAATGAATATATACGGGGAGTTTCTACAGATTTTCTTACCGATTGTCTAATTATATATTAATAAAAAACTTAATAACAGTTTGTGTTTTTATATTTTCAATACATGTCAATGCATGATTTGATTATTTTACTTTAAAAAGACACGTGCAACCAACCTATAACCGATCTATAGTACTTTTAATTAATTCGAAAGTGTTACAGAGATACCTAAACCACAAACTCCCAAAATATACACAAATCTTAGACATGAAGCTACGGTCAATACCCTTTTTGTTCTCTTTATCCAAATACTGTTTTTAACATGAGCAGCTAGCTTTTGGTGCTTTTGCTCATCTTCCTCTCTACCCGTCAATAGTTCAACATACAGCAAAAAAGTTAAAAAGGAAAAAAAGAAAGAAAGAAAGAAAGAGCAACTTTGTATCAATAAGTGTGTAAGGTTCATCTCCACTTCCTCTTTGAAAAGGTAAATGCTTGCTCAAGGCAGCTCACGGAAAAAAAAAGGGGGCCTTCTTCTTCACATGGTGGGGGTGCGGTGGGGCTGCTACTGTTTGTGTTTGTGTCACCTAGCCTCTGGCTATAGAATTGAAAGCAAACCCTTTTTTTTTTTTTCACCTAAATTTTATTGAGCCTAGTGTCCTCGTTAAGGGTGGTCCATGCATGACTTCCAATATCAGCCCCTTTTGTCTTTCACTCTGGCTCCTAATTAATATTTTTAATGCTTTGAGACTTTTTTTTTTGTTACACTTTTAATTAGTAGTTATCTCTGTGGTAATTAATTTGAATGAGTGATTTTCAAGCAGCCTTTAATTAATGAATATCCCTATCACTTAGTGCCAAAAACATGAAAAAAAAAAAGAAAAAGAATAATAATGTAAGCTTGGATAAAAGTTTTCAAATCTTGAACCCAAAACATTTCTCTTGCATATAACCTATGTACGTATCAAAAATCAGTCGCACATAAATCATGTTAACATATTATCTATTGATTACTGTCATGTTATATATGATTGAAATATGAAATTTACATTTTTTTTCCAACATTTTGTTTGCAATTAAAAAACAGATATTTGACTTAAGTTACGTTTGTTTTTTGTTTTACGTCTCGAATTGCAGCAAACATTGTGCTTTTTAATCCTTGCTTAATGATATATTGGTAGAAATCTTACTTCCAATCTAAACCTCATCTTTAAAAATACTTTGATCTTTACAACTTAAAAAAAAAAAAAAAAATTATTCCTCCAACCGATCGAATGCCTTCTATCATTGGACTAACAAATTGTCGGTATTTTAATATCAATGAAACACAGTGAAACAAGGTTGATATTGAATATGGAATTATGATAGTAATAGTTAACTAGTAACTTTCCCAATAAAAGTACCACTAAATAAATAATAATGATATCCCCTACAAAAAAATGAAATGATAAAAACACGCAAAATTTTTACTATTTTTATGTATCACCAAAAATCCATATACTGAAATTTGAATAAAAACAAATTCACTTGATTAGTACATTTTCTATTTATATTTGTACTATAAATTCAGGTCTCATTTTTATTTATAAAAACATAAAATGTATAGAAATTTCTCTCTTATATTGGGAATTTTGACGTTTCAAATCATACTTATTATAGTTTATGTCATTAAATTTTATTTAAAATTGATTTTGTTAGACTTTAACGGACTTGTTATTCCATAGGTGAGACTTTTGAAAAAACTAAAGAGAAAAAAGATCCTTATAAAAGGACATCAAAAGCCTCTCCATACCTCTGCCAGTCTTCTCTTGTTACACTTTTCTTTTGTTATTTTTTGTTTTCTTGCTTCGCTTTAATCTCCATCATTCTTCTTTTTTTTTATTGGACAAATAATCCCCATCATCTTTTAATAACAATAGTCTCCAAACTCTCATCTCGCAACTCCCAACAGGAAGAGTCGGTCACAGCTACTCTTTTTTCGCCATTATTTAATGACAGAACTACCCTTATCTCCTCCCCATCGATCCGTCACTTTTACACAACTTCCCAAAAGGTCAGAACTGTAAATGCACCACCAATGCTCCCATTTGACTCTCTGCTCCAAACACAAGATTAAAAAAACCCTGTCAAAAAATGTACAGGCATCCAGCCTCCTCTCTCTCACTCTCTTGTGCCTTCCTCTTCTCATCAAATAACAAAATGGATTTGCTGCAACAAAATTCCTCTTAGAAACCACAAACATGGGAGAAGAACAACACCACCACCATCATCAACAAAAGGAACACACTTTACAACACTCTGTGGCCTGTGAGCCATCCAGTCTCAGGCGGGCCATTGAAGTCATATCTTCATTGATCTCTCTCTCTCATTCCATCAAAGTATTTATTGTCAAATGGCAGTTGATTCGAAACAAGCTAGAGGAGCTGAATTCTGGGTTGATGGCAGTAGAGAATTGTGAGTCTTGTGAGAACTCGGCTCTTGCAAGCCTCGTTGCAGCCATTTTGGTCACTGTTAATGAGTGTAATGATCTTGCAAGAAGATGCGTGGATCTTTCTTATAGTGGCAAGCTCTTGATGCAGAGTGATTTGGACGTTTTGTTAACAAAATTTGATCAGCATGTGAAAAATCTATCTGGGGTCTACTCTGCTGGTGTTTTGAGTCAAGGCTTTGCAATTGTTGTGTCGAGGCCTGGTCTCAATGCTTGTAGAGATGACATGAGGTTTTATGTTAAAGATTTGTTGACAAGGTTGAAGATTGGTGATATAGACATGAAGAGGCAGGCTTTGGTGAACTTGCATGAAGTTGTGGAGGCTGAGGATGAGAAGTATGTGAAGATAATAGTTCTTGAAGTCACAGAGATTGTTAATATATTGGTGACTTTTCTTGATTACCAGGACTTGGAAATTCAAGGAAAGGCTGCCGAGGTGGTTTCTTTGATTTCAGGGTTTGATTTGTACAAGAGCGTTTTGATTGGAGCTGGGGTTATAGGGCCTCTGATTCGGGTTCTGGAAAGTGGAAATGATGTTGGAAAAGGAGCGGCTGCCAGGACTTTGCAAAAATTGACAGAGAATTCTGATAATGCTTGGTCTGTATCAGCTCATGGTGGTGTCACAGCCTTGTTGAAAATATGTTCTAGTGATGAATCTAGAGGAGAACTGATTGGTCCTGCTTGTGGGGTGTTGAGGAATCTTGTTGGTGTTGAAGAAATAAAGAGGTTTATGATTGAAGAGGGTGCAATTTCATCGTTTATCAAGCTTACAAGGTCTAAAGATGAAGTTGTGCAGATAAATTCTTTTGAGTTTATTCAAAATATAGCATCTGGGGATGAATCAATCAGGCAAATTGTGATTAAAGAAGGAGGAATTCGTGCATTAGTACGCGTTTTGGAACCAAAATCATTGTTTTCTTCGAAAGCAAGGGAAATAGCATTGAGAGCTACAGAGAAATTGTGTTTCTCTTCATTGAATGCTATTAGTATTTTGATGAATTATGGGTTCATGGATCAGTTACTTTACTTTCTTCGCAAGGGAGAGGTTTCGGTTCAGGAATTGGCATTGAAGGTGGCTTCTAGGCTCTGTGACACATCGGAGGAGACTAAAAAAGCAATGGGGGATGCTGGTTTCATGCCTGAGTTTGTTAGGTTCCTTGATGCAAAATCATTTGATGTTCGTGAAATGGCAGCTGAAGCACTCTCTAGCTTGCTTTCAATTCCTAAAAATCGAAAAAGATTCGTTCAAGATGACCGCAACATTGGCTTCGTTCTACAGTTGCTTGACCTGGAAGACACAAATTCAGGTAACAAAAAACTCTTGCTCTCAATATTAATGTCATTGACAAGCTGCAATAGTGCAAGAAGAAAAATTGCAAGTTCTGGTTATCTGAAAAACATAGAAAAGCTAGCAGAAGCAGAAGTTTATGATGCCAAAAGACTTGTCAGGAGATTGTCTACAAACAGATTCCGTAGTATGTTAAGTGGAATCTGGCATTCTTGAAATGCAATTTGTATATCTGCATAAGTGTTTTGAAGTTTAGATTTTTTTTGTTTATTATTTCAATCTCAAACATGTCTTTTTTTCTTCATTTTTTTTCCCACTTTGCAAAAAACAGCTTTAGGACAACATTTTGTTTAATGTAACCAGAAGTAGATATCTAATAAAAGGCTGATATTACTTGTTATAGATTTCCCTTTCAGATTCTCTGCCACTGTTGTTAGAGTTACAGTTATTATATTGAATATATTATATATAATAACAGAAGAGAATGCAATTATAGTTATTCTAATCACTTTGGGATAAAATGGTGGTAATTTTATATGATTTGTGATTTGGATGCATTTGTAAGGTAGCACATGCATGTAACCCCAGAAAAGCATGTGAGTGGTGGCGATCAAGCTTTATGGACAGAGAAAGATAGTGATAGATGAAGTTCCTTGAATTCTTGTGTATCTGTCTGTCCTTTAGCTAGACCCGTCTTGGTGCAATGTCAAGTCCTTTTTTTTTTTTACAAGGAAGCTGTGTAGTGTTACATTATCTGTCTAATTGCTATATCATCAAAGCATTAACTATGTCAAAACATCATTTTAGCCATGTGGATCTGCAGAATTGGGTTTGTAATGGATATGTTTCTGCTATTATTAGCTAGACAGGAAGAGTGATCCTGACCCAACCATTGCATGATAGGGTACACAAAAAGAGTTCATAATTTACTAGCCAACTTGGTGGATGGAAGAGTCGTGTCATCTGTGGACCATGATCCATGAAGACTCATCTTGATTCTTGACAGGTTGTTAGTCATGTTGCAGAAATGGAACCCATATGTTCAACATTTTTACTGGCATTGAATTCTTTGTGGGTCTAGAACCTCAAGAGAGCAATCCTATGGTAGCTATAATAGTACTATGCAAAAAATATTACTCATCTTGTAGTTGCTTTCTGTTCAAAGCTAAATTATTATCATCATGCACTACATTCACTGCCTCTGTCAACAAAGGGCCCAACATACTGCACAATGCCGTAGCTTTGAGTGAATTCAAGAAATTGGGTTTAATGCGCGGTTATATTTCTTCTTCTAGGACTGTATGTCTGTATTAGGTCTGGGAATCAATTGTTGGGCCTTTTGATTTGCTACAAAGGTTTAATTGAGGGAAATTTAGAAACTGAAACCAAAAGGTCAGAGACCATACCAGAATTGAAGTCCAAAAGAGGATGGTCTATCTTGGATCGAAAATTAGAATTCGGACATAAGATATTGGAGGAAACTAAACAAAAAAAACTCTTAAATTAGGCTGTTTGTTTAGCTTCCTCCAATTCTTACATACGATTTTCAAATGAGCATGAAGATCACCTTAGAATTTTTGAACCGGCAATGAAATCTTCATCGAACTTCAGAAATCGTAGATAAGATATTGGAGGAAATTAAACAGAATACAAATAGAGTGTTCGTCTGTTTAACTTCCTCCAATTCTTACATACGATTTTCAAATAAACTAAGTATGGAGAAAGAATATTTGATTGATAATTACCTATTTACTCCCAAAAATCTTACAATAAAGAAGATCGTAGATGAGATGTTGGAGGAAACTGAACCATAAGTGAGCGAATCTTGCATAATGCTTCAGCTTCCTTCAACTCTCACTTACAACTTCCTCTGTAATTTACTGTATACCAACGTACTCTGTAGCTCAAAGTTGTCTAAGTGGGACAAGTATTTATAGGCTTATAGTCTCAAAAAGCAGTCACATTCCTTCAAGCATGAAATACATGATACTAAACGGTTTTTGCTTTTCCTTTGGTACAAGCAGACTCATTTGGCATTATCTGTGTTGGAGTACACAAATTGCATTTCTTTTCAAATGCATGCAAAATTTACCTGCTCTCTATGTACTTGTAGAATAAAACTTCAACAACCCACAATCAATTTTTGAGTTGTGATGGTAGGGCTAGAGTGGTCCAAGCTCCCATGAGTTACTACTCCTCTGTCCAGCCCAAAGGGACATCAACAAAATTAGGGCCCAGACTAACCAATCCAACTTGAAAGGTTCTATCACATACTTCCGCGTTAGATGATATAAGCATAAAATTTAATTTTACAAAAATAATACTCGATTTGGCCGTTAACATTAACTGTAAATGAACCAATTTTGTAAGTTGAAGAAAATTACAGGCTGGACCATAGTACAAGTTCATAGAATTTAAGGAAACCCCAATTGAAGTAATCATGAAATGCATGCTCATTAAATCAAGAACATGCCAAGCTAGCATGAACACGATAGGCTCTTTTGATTTCATATTATTAGGAGACCCCAATATTGATCCTCTTATATGTACATGACCTGCAAATTCTTTAACTTTTTCAGGGATAAGATAAGAAATATGTAATTTGCACACTCTATTTTTCTAAATTTTAGATGATAAGTTTGTGTTACTGTTTTTTGTGTCTTAATATTAAAATGTGACCACATATTTTGCTTTCTTAGAGCAAACAGGATTATAATTATTGTATGAGAGGAGTTGATTCTCAATCGATTCTATAATTACCATGATCATAAATTTCCACTAAGCCTCAATAACTCCATTACAATAATGGAGTCACAACTCATCGGTTTCTAGTTTTAACAAACTCTAATACAGGTTGACTTGACTCTTGATGCCCCGGTCATGTCCTGAATCAACACGGTTTTGTTGCCAAACCCATCGAGTAGTGATTCATTCGCAAAAGATTATAAAAAGAAGAAAAGTATCAGGACACACGCTAAGAATTAAAAAAGTGAATAAAAAATTAAATTTATTTTTTCATAATATAAAGTTGCATCCTATTTTACAAAAAAGATAAATATAAATTAATGATACAATTCAAGAGTGGGTTTTTTTTTTTTAGTCACATATATATATTTTTTTCATTTGAAATCTTTAGCTACGTTTTCTTTTTTTTGGGAAAAGTTTCATTTCAATCCCCGATATTTTGAAAAATATCAGATTTTTAAAGTTATTTTAGAAATAGTTTTTTTTATCTCTAACTTTTTCAAATCTCTTCGTAAAAGTTCAAACCGTTAGTCAATTAATGGTCAACGCTAACTTTAGGTCATTTAAATTATAATTTAATAACTTAAATTTAGCGGTATTTTAAACAATTTAACTTGTAAATTTATTATTTTATGAGGATAATTTGGTAGTTTACGTGTCACTAACAATCTTTAAGAGCAAAAATATTTTTTAATGTATTATGTTAATATTGATCATAAGTTGACTAATGGTTTGAACTTTTTTAAAAGTTTTGGAAAAGTTAGGGATGAAAACAATAATTTTTAAAATATCATTAAAATCTGATATTTTCTGAAACTTTAGAGATTAAATAAAGTTTCCCCTTTTTTATGAAGGACATCATATAATGGGCCTGCAAGTTGGGCAGATTGGACTAAACAATTTTGCTCTTGTTTTGGTAAGCAAGAACCAGCCCAATTGACTAAAATAGGCCGATCCATGGGCCCTCTTTTGGAGGCACAGCCCGCACTTCTTCTGATCTTGTCCGGTGCAATCAATACTTTGCCGGTTGCAATATGTGTCATGTTGTTCAAATTTACTCTATCAAATTTAAGATTGTTCTTTTATGTTTTTGTCACGTTTTTGTGGATATAGAATGTTAGATTATTAATACAGCATTCGCTTTTTTTTTGGCCTTTTTGGTTATTGGTTAATTTTGTCTCTATTCTGCTGATAGACGCCTGTGATTATTATATGTTACTATGTACTTGTCACTGTAAACAGCTTTTTCATAACAATGACCCCCCTACAAGACCTACAGGCTACTGCAGTAATTGTCATCTCCTTGAACTTTTGTTTGCTGGTGTTGAGTTGTACTGCATAAAAATGTGTTCCAAAATGTGATAACTGAATTCAAATAAAATGTGATACGTAAATTTATTCACTTCGGCAACCAGTCAATTTTCAACAACAAACCTGGTGGGTATTAAATTTGATTGATCAAATTGTCGCAGAATTTCATTGGCTGAAAAGCCTGAAATGCAGAAAAACGGGAGTCAATGTAAACTAACAAAGTCTATCTGGGAAGTAATGTAATTATATATAAATCCAACTTGCTAAAACTGAAGATATAATTTAATTTTTTTAGTAGTGTGATTCCTGTAACTTTCAATATAGCCATCGATGACCAGAGCATGTGGAAGTGCAGGTGTGTTATTGGAGATGGCATGTCCTTTTCTGTCGATTGGTGGGAGCCTATAGTCGCATTGTATATTGCGCTTTTTTAAGTCCTCAACGGTCATATTCATCAACATGATCACAAACTTCTTGACTAATTTCCACTACAATAATCACTTGGTGGGGTCAAGTTATATATCTTGGTATTTTAATTGAATATTCTGCTTCTTCTATATTAATTTTCACAATCCTACATGTCTTATACTGTTTGAAAAAATTTCCTTTAAAACATTCTATTGATTTGTAAATGCGACATGAATGATGAGAGTGATGAGTAATTATTATTTACACTGCTTAGTGCAGATTTTCCCTACGTAATAAAAGTTAGGATGGTAAATCTCAATTGTTGAATATAATTGATGGATGTTATTTATTTTTAATTTTGTTTATTTATACTTAGAACCATAATTTTGAGATTCTTTTAAGGAAGGGTAGCGTTGTGAATAAGACAATCGTCATATCGAGGTCTTATTTGTCATGCTGGATTGCAATTTCAATTGTTTGTCTGTGTATATTTACCACTTGCTAGTTCTGCAACTATGATATCTCCTAGCTGATGCCATGTTAGTCCAAAAATACCTACCAAGTGAAAAAAAATAATAATAAAAATCGAAAACTTAGGAGATCGGAACAAAAAGTATGTGGTACTGACTACTGACAGTGTTGACGAGTCAAAGATCAAATAGCAGGAAATAGAATTAGATTAAGTAGGGTTTAAACGCAGAGATCAAGACTCAAAGACCAGAAAGGATCCCAAATTGATCAAGTTGACAACGAACTGTGATTGGTGAAGCATCCATGCATGCATTTATGTCAAGGAACTTTCACAGACATGGGTTCAAATAAATAGACAAGGGTCCACTTAGTAAATAACCGAAGATTTAATGTCTTCTGTATGGTCCTTCTCAGTCTGTTCTTCTCTGATTTTTATGTTTTCTCTTCTGTGTAGTGAATTTCGTAGGTCAAAACATATATATATATATATATATGTATGTACATATTCTCGACATCTACATATCAGTTTTAATTATATATACTGTCTGGTCATTGGTGGCTGTAACTCTGAAACTTTAAATGGTCATCTTTTTATTGTCATTTAAAACTTAAAACGCTTATTTTTCTAATGAAAATTGAACATCAATATGCATGGAGGACGTTTTTTTTTTTTTTTTTTTTTATGTTAATAGGAATACTTTTTTTTTTCGTTTATGAGATAGTAGATATTGAAACTGTTTATTTAAAGTATAATTTTGTTACATTTCTTTAAATTTTTTTTTTTCATTTCGTATAAAAAAAAAACTCTTAAGAAATATTTCAATTGTTAAATAAAAATTTGTCAACAAATTAATTTTTTACAATTTAAAAAATAATTAATTTTGTTATTAATTTTTCTTCTTTTGGTAGGTACGTAAGGTTAAAATGAAGATTACAACAATCAACTATTTTGGATTTCTGTAATCAAATAATAGTAGAATCTTTGATTCAAGTCATGATCAACATCTTAATCACACCAAACAATAAATAAAAGATTAAAATAGAATGTTTAGAAAGTGCATGTGTTTTCTCTATTGTCTTTATTATTATGACCAAACACCACCGTATACATGCATGAATTATTGCAAACGTAACTCATACGTTCGGTTGCTTATTCTCTCTTAAAACAAGAAAAAGCTGTCTGGTTCACCTTCATTGATGACTCTTTTTTTATTTTTTTACTTTTTCTGAATTTTTTTCTAATACATCATTATCGGCTCCATTTTCTATTGTAATGAGAGGAAGCCAAGAAACAACCATATTTTAATAAATGGATTTGGCATTCAATGATAGCACTTCTTCTCATGATCAGTATCTTATAAATAAAAACAAGTGGATTAACACCTAATTAAGAAGTAATTGAATTTTCAAAGGAATCGTGAAGATAATTTATAAAATAAACTATTCAAAAGAATTATCTTATTAATTAACATAATGCAAAACAAATTTTATTAATTAATGGGGAAACTTTATTTTAGTCCTTGAGGTTTTAGAAAATATCAAAATTTTAAACATCTGTTGGAAATGACTCTTTTAGTCTCTAACTTTTTTAAAACTCTTCAAAATAGTTCAAACCGTTAGTCAACTAACGGTCAATGGTGACAGAAAAGCTTGGATAGAAAGTGTAAGATGGTCTTTTCATGTAAGAGATAAAGATTGTGACACGTGGATGTCTGAAATTTTAAACTTATAAAAAATTTAAAATAATTTTTTAAAAAAAATAAAAAATTACTTATGATAAAAATTTAAAAAATTCGAAGAAAAAAAAAACTGTAAAATTTTTTTAAAAAAATCTGGATTCAAACACATGGTTTGATTGTTCATCAAACCCTTTTACCAACATCATCAACAACTCACTTCATCAATATTATTAACAACCCCACAATCTTCAACATCATCAACAACATCATAGCATCATCAATATCATTATCTCACACAACAATAACATCAACAACAACATTTAAAATAAAAAGAAATTGTTTATCAAAAAAAAAAATCAAAACATTTGAACTGCTAATTAGTTTATGGGTTTGGTCGAACCCAAATGAAGTATGGGTTCGACTGAACCTAAAAACTCTTCATCTGGGTTCAATTCAATCTCAAATGAAGAGTTTGGATTTGATCGAACCCAGATGAGTTACTCTTTATCTGTCTCTTCACTTGGGTTTGATCGAACCCAGACCCTATAGTTACTCTTCATCTGGGTTCGATTCTGGGTCTGTGTTCAATCGAACCCAGATCGACTCCTATTTTCGACATAGATGAGGTGCTTTCATTTGAGGCGGAGGAGATGGTGGCCAAAAGAGACTGAGAAAGAAGAAGAGATGAGAGATGGAGGAAATGGAAGAGAAGGAAAAGAACGAAAGAGAAGAATGAGAGGGAAAAGAGATGGAGAAGATGACATTGATCTAGTTTTCACCCAGAACCTTCTGGGTTTGATCATCCCAGAAGTCTCTGGTTCTGAGTTCGATCAAACCTATAACCAAATGGTTCTGAGTTTGATGAAAATCAGACTAGTCTTGATTCTGAGTTCCATCAAACCCATAACTTGAGGATTGGAAACGGAGAAAGGGAAGATGATGATGAAGAAGAAGAAGGAGAAGAAGAAAAAAGAATAAGAAAGAACAGTTAGAGAAGACAAAGACGGAGAAGAAGAACAGTTTTTGAAGAGAGATAGGAAGAGAGAGAGAGTTTTGGTGGTTTGTTGATGATGACATGGATAAATATAAAAAATTTTAATTATATTTATTTATTTATAATAATTTTATTTAACCAAGGGTAAAATAGTAATTTAATACATTACATCTAAAATGAAATGAGGGGCAAATGAGTTATTTTACTTTTTCATCTCGTTTGACTATTAGTTGATTAACGGTTTGGATTATTTTGAAGAGTTTTGAAAAAAGTAGGATTGAAAGAGCTGTTTCTAAAAGATATTTAAATTTTGATATTTTTTGAAACCTGAAGGACTAAAATAAAGTTTTCCCTTAATTAATTCAGTACGTATAGATTTATTAGTATTATCAACTCATAAAAGATATAATATTTTACACAGATGATCTAAGATATCTATTAAATGATAATGTAAAAAAACTGCTTATCTAACTTCTTTATAGGATGAAATTATATATATATATATATATAATGCAAAAAGTTAGAATAAAAAATAAGTAATGTGGAGCATTACAATTTTTTTTCTGTTTTTTTTTTTTCCAACTAGCATATAAAAACGATGATTTTAGAGATCAAAAGCATTTTCTGCTTCTGAAAGTTGTATAACTGAAACAAACACAACTGTGTTTTGTAATTTGCTTCACAGATAATTTTTTTTAGAAAACTTCAGTTTGCTTTATAATTCTTAATTAATTGATACCTTATTTGTTTTAATTTATAATTACTGGTACATTTTAATTTTTTTTCTTTTATATAACGGCCAATTTGCCAACTAGAACCTTACAAAACTAAAAAGAACAAAAAATAATAATAATTTAAAAAAAGAGTGAACTTGTTATGTTCCTGTGAATGGTTGTAAATTAAGCAAGGTATCACGTGATATTGAGTACTTAAATTTGGCTGGAGAAATCACCACCACCACCAACACCACCTTAATTAATTGAGAAATTATAGCCATAAAAATACAACTCGAGAAAACGATGAACACCGCAAGTACTACTCAAATAATTTAGAACATATGACAGCTGAGAATCATGTGAACAAAAAAGCACAAAACCCCAAATCTTATCTATTTAATTTACTTCTAGCAAGATCCCTCCAACTTAAACTGTCCAACAACTCTATTATTTATTTATACAACTTCTCAATTATTTTCAAGCCCCTCTGTCTTGATTTATTTAAATGAAGTCAATTTCATTGATTCTAGCATCTACTTCTGTATATAATTGAAAATTATTTTTTGTCTATGTCTTATAGATTGAATTTTACAAATCATGTACCAAATCCATGAAAAATTAATGTTTGCTAGACTAAAAAGTAACCCACAATGCACATTATATCTTTTACTCATTTTTCTTTATAAAATATCAATATCTAAGATATTTTCATTGATATATAGTAATAATAATAATAAAAAGTCAGTTTTGAAAGATTTTTAATCTATGCAAACAATTCAAAGATACCGTACCATAAAATGTCAAGCACATATCTTACAAACAACCGAAACAAAATATAATTTCCTAGGGGCTTTATTATAATCTTCAAACGTCAACATCTCTAAAAAAATCAAAATACATCTCTCTCCTTTTTCTTCTTTTTATTTTCATATAATAAAAAGATGATGTCAGCGTGAGACCTTGCAAGCTGTATAGTGACTCTCGTCCGAGT
The DNA here is from genome assembly GCA_021234005.1 of Nephelium lappaceum. Lineage (NCBI taxonomy): Eukaryota > Viridiplantae > Streptophyta > Magnoliopsida > Sapindales > Sapindaceae > Nephelium > Nephelium lappaceum. The sequence goes on from CM038010.1 coordinate 15,844,558, forward strand.
TCTACGTCCCCTAACAAGCCATAATTTCAGTAAACGAACTAGGGGAGAGATCGAGTCAACTCATTCACTCTCAAGAAGCCTTATTTTCTTCCTTTGTTTTTAAATAAAAATAATAATAACAAATAACAAAAAAAAACATGACGAAGCTTGTTAACTTTTTACTTGGTTTGTGCTACAATGACGTTGACTTCTCCTGCCTCTCATTTCGTCCTTATCTTGTCATAATAATAATTATCCTTATCAACTGACGCGCTTAATCTGCATTTACACATTGTGGTGGAGAAGTGAGAACGCACCGTTTAGGCAATATTGGGGCCTGATGATCTGTTTTTGCTTGGTTTGACCAACTTCAATTGTTTCGTTTAAATTGGATTGGAATGCCACATTGATATATCATACGATTCATACCATAAAAATGCATGGTAGCTCAACAAGAAGTCAACAACTGAACAGATCACTTACTAATTAATACCATTGCTTGCCAATTAAGCTTAATTTGTCATTTGATTTACAACTTTGTGTTTATCCGAATTGTACAATGAAGTCACCGTCCCAACAACAATGTTGGAACCCCAATAGGTGACTAAATTTTGGTGACAATGAATTTGAGCGTGTTATTTGAGGTCTTCTTTTTCCTTGTTTGGATAAGTGTATCATATCGTTAAATTTAATCCTCGAAAAGATGATGAGGCATATTGGTTGGAGCCAGCACAGTTAGGCATAATTATTGCAGTCACACTCACGAGCTATACCTTAGTTTTTTAAATTGGGTGCATGACGCACTTTTAAAATCCATATTTATATATTCTATGCTAGAAATTTGTCATAACAGAATAGGCGAATAGGTCAAAATTTGAATTCTTTCTCATGGAATACCATAGTCTACATATTGAGGTGAAGTGATGGAAATGTTTAATACATATTACTATATCATTTAAGTTAATAAAAAATGCATGTAGAGGCTGTTCGCCAGAGGAGTGCATGTAAATTCAATTATACTAACAACATATGATACACCATATGTATATATAACAACATAGATATGATTAGAGATGATAACGGATTAGATCAGGATCGGATCGGCCTCTCCCAAACCCGACTCATACTCTAAACGGGTCATTACTTTCTATCCGAAACCCAAATCCAATTGGGGACAACTTGCCCCGATCTGACCCATTTGACCTGATTTAATTTTTAGCAAATCACATAATTTTTTTTGGAGAAAAACAAATCACATAATTAATATTACAATAAAATATATGAATAAAAAATAATAATTTAAACTTACAATAATTTGATCTTAACTCCAGTATAACATTATATCTAAATAATTATCAATATAAAATTCATAAACAATGTAAATTCTTTAAATATTAACACTAAAACAATTAATACATAAAAAGTTTCATTATAAATATCAAAATATTTACTGTATACATGACAAATTTTATTATATATCCCAGAATATTATTACTACATAATAAAATTCCCCTATGAATACCAAAATGATAACTATAACATAATAATGTAGGACATCTATATAGTAACGGATCGAATCGTTTCACTCAAACCCAACCTATGCCTTAAAAGGTCGCTACTTTTTGCTCCAACGAGAGCAATGTTTGGGTTGAATCAAGCATTTTTACCAATTACCATCACGGTATATAGGAAGCAAAAGGTGAGGTAAAATTGACTGTAAGTACAAGCAACGAGAAGAATCCACATGTGAAAGAGACGAATCAGAGGTTCAAATAGGTGGTGTGAACACAATGCAAATGCAACCCATAGAACTTTTTTTTTTTTTTGAAAGCATCAACCCATAGAACTTGACATAAGAAAATGTCAGAAATCAAAGCAGAACACTAGAAGGGAAAAATATAAAGCATTTTACAACGATGACTAGACGATCACTTAATTTAGCAAAGCATGCTAGGATGGGACCCCGTTCTACGTTGACTCTAGAAAGTGTACCACGTTTTTGACTCTTGTTTATTTATTTATTTTTATTTTTTTAAAAAATATTGCAATTATGGGTCAAGCCAACCTTGTTTGAATACTACCATAACACTTCCAATGTTGAATATATTAAAAGTACGTCTGAGAATAGGAATTCAACATAACGTATATTGATTTTAAGGAACATATATTTTTTAATTTCAATTGTTTTTCTTTTTTTAAAAAGAACTGAAACTAGTTCATGAAACAATCGAAACCTACGAGATAGAAACATTGATAGCACAACTAAGGGAACTACTCTCAAATGAATAGATCCACCCACACCGTAATTAGAGAGAGGCCCACATTAGGATGGAGAGATAACCCACACAGAAGGTGGGAGAACGTATTATTATTTGACGTCACGGGATATTGACCCATGGGGCAGCTGAAGCAATAACTAACGATGCCAGCTGCCATCGACTTTTAAATTTCAGTTGTTGATGTGTATCTGATGATTATTAAAATTTTGAAATTTTTACCTAATTTTTCACATAGATTTTTTTTTTGAAGAAAAGATATTACATTAAATTGACATCTTGAGAAAAGAAAAATGACTTGAGCTCTCACAGTCTCTAGCTGTAAGTGTGAAAGGCTACTATTCGACTAGCCTCATCTTGTTCTACAAAGAAGATAATTAAAATTAAGAATGAAAATCATTGGACACATTTTTCAACTAAATTTTTTCATGAATTCTAGGTACACTTCCAACAAACATAATCTTTATTTCTAGAATAATTTTGTTTTTAGAAAGATTTTTAAAAATTGTTAAAAATGTTTTCTACTTTGTAAATTTCAGATGAGATAAATAATGTTCTAGAACAAACTATGAAGCTTTTTAATAATATTCATAATTGAATAAAATAACCTGTTGTAGAATCAATTTGAATACACGCATATATAGAGGACAGTGGGCTGCTTTGGTAGAAAGACACGTCCCATCTATCTTTGAAGGTTAGGTTCGAACCTTATCTGAGTACAATACATGACAAATTTTTCATTTATTTATAGGTAGCTCTCTTTTCGTTTTGAGAATAGATTTTTGAACCGCTCATTAAACAAACTCCATCAATATGTTTCCGTAGATATCCGACCTAGTATCAGGAGACATAATTTTTTTGAAAAAAAAAAAAAAAAGTGAGTACACACATAAATGCATGGTCCAAAAAATAGCATATGAACGCTCGGTCGGCTCATGGAAATATAAAGGAAGACTAGTGGGGTAATGGAACGGGATTGGACCAACAGACAAAGCCGCCGGACAAATGAATTTTCCCTTCTAATTCCAATAGCGGATACATTAGCTGTTTTTCTTTTGTGGGACTTTTTGCTTCCATGACATTTATATTTTTTGGACTGTCATGAACTCCAATTATTGGAAGAAAACAATTTTTTTCATAAATATCTACTAAGATCGTTGCCAATCACAGGGAAGATAAAAGAAATAAATTTTGTAAAGATATTTACAAATTAAAAGTCTTAACTTGTAAATTCTAACATAAAATACATCTTATGCACTGAATGGTCAAATGTCCCAACCAGTTGTTGAAAAGAGTTCAATGTAATGTTATTTATATATATATATATATATTCAAAATAAAAAAGCGAAAAAAAGAAGAAGAAGAAGTAACAATTTCCCATATGAGAAAGGTAGTCGAGAAAGAAAATCGAAATTGATTGAAGAGTTGTTGGAACATTAGAAAGTTAATCATTACTTTCTTTTTTTATTATTTATTTTTGTTATCTTTCACTTTTTAACCATACCATACTTTTGCTTTCCTCATTAGCATGTACATGGTGTTCCCGAAGGAAATTTCATTTCACTTTTGTAATGGAATGGAAAATGCCCACATGAAGCGGTGGATTGTCAATTGTCGTGCCCCATCAGTTCGTTTGCGTCTCTTTTATTTAAAATCATATTAAGTACTGTTACTAGTCACCATTAAAGTGAAATACGTGGGACCTCAAAACCAGGGTTGGTGATTGACTATATTTAGTCAGTCTTTAATAACAAGCAATAATATTATTCACTAATTAACGACTTAATGTCAATTGTATGGGTATGATCATTTCACTTCTCAAATGACAAAAAATAGAAAAATAAAATCAATGGGTGAGATATAAAGGCCAAAGAAAAAAAGGATTCTTGTATTTTTCTTTTCTATTTTTATTTATAGTTGTTTTTACTTTTGTTTGATAGAGAGCAAATTTATTAAAAAGAGTTGGATTGATTCAGACTTTTTGTTGGTTACAACTTATAATCTGTTTATAAACTACATGATCTTAAATTAAAATCTAACATGGTTCGAACCAACTTTAATTTGGAAGAACAAAAGACTGAAAGGATTTGTTTTAACTGAATTAGCTGGTTTATATGGACTGGACTGCTTTAAAGCTGGTCAATATTTTTCTGTCCATCTTGTGAAAAAGAAATTAAAATCCAAGCCGAAGGCGAAATTTTTAGTCTGTCACAAAACATCTCAACCATAAAATGTTATTAGTCAATAATTTTCAAATCATAAATGTTCTTATGTCAACTAAATTCTATATTGATAGCTCAATAACAAACAAATAATAAGAATGTTTCAAGCTATAGGTGACATGGTCATAAATTAGATACTCGACCGATTTGTCAGTAAAGTGATATTTGAAGTTCAAAACTTATTGCTTTAAAAGAAAATTTACAAATCGAACAAACAAACAAAAAGGAAATTAAATTTATTTCTTAAGAAATAAAACTCATATTTCCTTAATCTTTAATTTACTGATTTGTGTGTAAAACCTATATAATTTATTCTTAATTATTTTTTTATTTACATTGTTATTATATAATAGAAAGAAATTTTAATTAATAAATGGCCTAAAGTGTATCAAAAAAATAAAAAATAATAAAAAGATTTGGCAGTGTTATGTGTAATTACCACACATCAATACATTATTCAAAAATTAATGTGTGTAACTATAAATTAACTTGCCACATCACTTAGTAAAATTTTTGAACAAATTTTTGAGGAATGTAGCATTATTTTAATAATAAGAATAATGATGTAATATTAGACTTCCTAAAAATTTTATCCAAATTCATGCTTAAATGATGTGTCATATGAATTATCAACATCCTAGTAATTATTATATTATCTCATAATTTATAAGATTTTGACAATTCATATGTCACATTATTTGAGTATAGATTTAGATAAATTTTTTGAAAAGTCTAACATTACTCTATTATTATTATTATTAGAATAATGCTACACTTCCCGAAAATTTATTTAAAAATTTTATCAAATGATATGATAAGTTGATTTATAATTACACATATTAATGTTTGAATAATGTATTAATGATATGATAATTACATATAACTTTATCACATTATTTGGAGAATAAATTAAAGGAAATTTTTAGATAGTGTAATATTACTCTTATTATTATCACGAGTGATTATAGACTTCCCAAATTTTTTGTTGATATCTATGTTTAATGATGTGTCATGTAAACTGTTAACATCTTATAAATCATGAGATGATTAATAATTAATATGATGTTGATAATTCATATACCACATTATTTTGATATGAATTTGGGCAAAAAAATTTAAAAAAACTAGCATTACTGTATTATTGTTATACAATAATTATATTCTCACTACATATTGAAATTAATTAAATTGTGTATGATTTGTGAGCCATTAATTGAACACATGTTATGTTTTAAATATAAAAATATTATTTATAATAATTAATTAAAAATAAAAGATAAGGTGGATAGAAAAGCTTTGCTGTTATTATTGCAAATCAGCAAAACACCATTGATATAGGTTTTTTATTGAAAATTTATTGATAGAGTTCTTTTATTTCTTTGAAATATTATGCATAATAGAAATCATTCAGAGTATCATATAATATCATTAAAGGGAATAATACTGAGTTTGGTGGGCTGCGCCGTTGCCTTGTTTGTCAAACAAGGGCAAGTTCAAAGCTCAAGAGCCACAAAATATGATAATTTTTCCATTGTAAATAATATGGGTTAACTTCTCCTGATCTAGATTAGATTTCAAAGTTCAAAAGATTAACACTAAATTATTGGTTATAATCCGACACTAATGCTAAATTCAATACATCTTAAAAAAAAAAAAAAAACACTAAATTCAGTAGACTTATATCAAGGTTAAAAAGATTAACACTAAATTACTAGTTGTAATATGACACTAAGACTAAATTCAAAAGATTGGTTGTAATCTGACACTAACGCTAAATTATCTGTTGCAATCTGACAGTAACACTAAATTTAAAAGATAGGTTGTAATATGACACTAACACTACATTCAAAATATTTATATCAGTTAAATCCTGATTGTGATATGATACTAAAAATTTATGTCATTTTGATTCTGATTGTGATATGACACTAAAAAGTTATATCATTTTGATTTCGCTTATAATCTGATACAGTATCAGAAAATGTGAATAAAAACAAAAATTAGATCGAATAATATTATTAGATTCAATGATATAGCTCTTCGCCGTCCGGCGTCAGCCCAAATTTTGATAGTAGTTGTTAACAAAGATGAAGAGGGCTTGTTTGGTCAATTGGTCTTGAAAACGCAATTACCTAGCAAGTTAAAAAAGGGCAATATTGTCAGAAAAAGTAAATAACTTCAGAATCTCTTTTCAGTCTTTATTGTATCCCCGCGCGTTCAGGACTTGACAACCAATGACTTTCTCATTCGCCATCTCAAGCTATCCATTTAAAACACCCTTCTTTCTTTTCATAATCTTCAAATTGCCACTCTGCCACGAAATTTTTTGAGCCAATGCAATTAATTCTATAAAAAATATGTTTGAAAAAAAAATCTATAAAAAATATAAAATAATCTAATCAATTAAAAGCATTTTCCAAATTTAATTTTTGGGTATCATGAAAATAAAATTTCTATACTAAAAATAAAATAAAATAAACTTTCTAAATTACATTAGAGTTTAATCTTAAAAGGTTTTTTTTTTTTTTTTTTATCAATTATTGACAGTTAATATCAACAAATTATTTATCATTTTATAATTATATATATACATAACATATAAGATTATTACTTGTTTATTAAAATTCATAGAAAATTGTTATTAAAATTTAATACAAATTCTTTCATATAAAAGAAGCATTTTGATTAAGAGTTTAAACAAATTAATAATGTTTACAATTCAATATTTACAATTAAAATAACTCGAAAAAGGTCAAAAACAAATTTCTCAAAAAAATGTATAGATTTTGGCAATGCCAATTTAATGTCATATCAAAGTAATTTAACAGTATCTTATTTAACTAAAAATTGATAGAAACCGCCAATTCTTTATTATAAAGGGAAAATTAAAATTATTTAACATGCAAAGATGATCTAATCTAGCAATCTACCATAACCATAAATTACCATCTGAAAAATAGATTTGAAAATATTTTAAACGATTTGAAAAAATATTCACAGTATTTAACTCCAATATATACGGGCATGATCTTGAAAACAATAATAGAAAAATATCCTCATCCAAAATCGAATCTTGAAATCACATGATTCGTTACCAAAAACTTTGTTGTAAAGAACTTAGAAGTCACGTTTTTTTATCGCTACTTTTATTTCAATTTGCCATAAACACAAGCCGACGTGCCACACACACACCAGACCTATTGATCCAACGTTATCCAAAATAGATAAACCCCAAAAAAAGAGGAAATCAAATTCATTAAGGTGAATTGAATAGGAAAATAAAAATAAAAATAAAAATCTGGTTGACTCAGGTTTGATCAATATCTGACGTGTAAAAAATTATCTCACCAATCATCACTATTCACCTACTAATTATTATCTACAACTGTAATTAGAATAGCTTGTAGATTCTAGTTGTCATTTATTAGTGCCAAAGTCAATAAATTACCATTAGTTTCAATGGTGGGTCATGGCTCTCCACCGCTGGATTGAGAGCAAAGTTGATTTTGTAGGACCATCGGATGGTATAGGTAGTTTGTTTAATTGCCATTGCATTAAAATCTTTTCTATATTTATTTTAGGGTTTTGATAAATCCTATCTACAATATTCTACATTATACAATGCAAATTAAAAACATAATAATAATTGACTTTGTATTTTGGAAATTATGCTGATATTTCTTGACAGCTCAACAGTTTTGTCGAACATGTAGGTTCCTATATAGACAGATAGTTGCCATGTTTGCCTAAACGCTCTATATATCTTCTTCGTCCTCTCTAAAACAAAACACACTTTGTCTCTATCTTCTTCTTCTTCTTCGTTTTGGTTTCCGTTTTTCTCTGCAATTCTGTTGAAAAAAGAGAGAAATAATGCCTGCAGTTGGAGGGTTCGATAGGGGTACCGGGAGGGAGTACCCCGGTAACCTCACACCATTCGTGACGGTAACATGTATCGTCGCTGCCATGGGTGGTTTGATCTTCGGTTACGATATTGGGATTTCTGGTAACTCTCCATAAATCAAAACTCTTTTGCTCTGTCTTTGTTTTGTTTGTGTTCATGGTTTTAATGGGGTCTGGTTTGTTTTTGTTTTTTGAACAGGTGGCGTCACTTCTATGGCATCGTTCTTGCAGGAGTTTTTTCCTGCTGTGTACAGGAAGAAAACGGACGCTGAGAAGAACAACCAGTACTGTCAATACGACAGCGAGACGTTGACTCTCTTCACGTCTTCGCTTTACTTGGCTGCTTTGCTCTCCTCGCTGGTGGCCTCCACTGTGACAAGAAGATTTGGACGAAAACTGTCCATGCTGTTTGGTGGTGTTCTCTTTCTCGCTGGTGCTCTCATTAATGGCTTTGCCAAAGCAGTTTGGATGCTTATTTTGGGTAGAATTTTGCTCGGTTTTGGTATCGGTTTCGCTAATCAGGTACCCACTTTTGCTCTTGATCTTGGTTTTAATGGGGTTTTTTGGTTGTTGTTGTTTGGATCGAGAGATTGTTTGTTTTTTGATGTTGAGATTCATTCATTCTCTGTTTGTTGTGTTTTGTTCTTGACACAAGTTGTTGTTTGAATGTAGACAAGAAGCAATGTGCTGTCCGGAAACAAATATTTTTAATTCCATTCGTGATTCATGAATGATTTTGTTTTGTTTTGTTTTATTTATAGATTTTTTTTTCTCTGGATTTGTCCTACAACATGTCTCGCTCTTTCTGTTTCTGCAGATCTCTTTTTTTTTTTTTTTTTTTTTTTCCATTTTGTAGTGGTTTCTATAAGAGATTAGACAGATTGTTGGTCTGGGTAAGGAAAAAAATTCTGTTTCTTGATATTTGTAGAATTTGTGGGTCTGTTTGGCTAGTGAGAAAACGTAGGAAAAGTAAAAGGAAAAAAAAATATTCCATCCAACAACCAAACAAAAGGGGTTTTGATTACTAGTTGGAAAAATTGTAGCGTATTTGTTATTTTATTTATTTATTTTTAGATGGTAACGTTTTTGTTTTTATAATATTACGTTCCATTACTCATACGGTGGCTGGTTTTTCTTTGCATATTGCGTCTCTCTTTGCACTATTTTTTTCGGTTTATGTTTACTCCGCACTCCCAACGGCGTTGAATAGAAAATTTGAAAGTGGATAGCGGCTTATATATGATTAAATTAAATTAATCACGATGACCGCGTTTTTTATGGTTTTTTTCTTTGGTTAAGTTTGAGATCTGGTTTTAATGTTTAACGCAATAAACATTGGCAACTTGACGACATGTTATATATGTGGTCCCCTAGGAAGACATTTTTGTTCAAGGACGTACAATTTTGATTGTGCTATGATTGGTAAATTAAACAGTTAATTTGAAGTTTAATTATGTGATTTTTTATTTGTGTGTGATTGCAGTCTGTGCCACTCTACCTCTCAGAGATGGCTCCATACAAATACAGAGGAGCTCTAAACATAGGCTTTCAATTGTCAATCACAGTTGGTATTCTTATAGCCAATGTGTTGAATTATTTCTTTGCCAAAATCAAGGGTGGATGGGGATGGCGTTTGAGCTTGGGAGGTGCCATGGTTCCCGCTCTAATAATCTCAATTGGGTCACTAGTCCTCCCGGACACCCCCAATTCAATGATTGAGCGTGGACTGCACGATGAGGCCCGCAAGAAGCTTCGAAGAGTTCGAGGTGTTGATGATGTTGATGACGAGTTTAACGACCTTGTTGCTGCTAGTGAAGCGTCTAAGCAAGTGGAGCATCCTTGGAGGAATTTGTTACAAAGGAAGTATAGGCCTCATCTTACAGTGGCCATATTGATTCCGTTTTTCCAGCAATTTACTGGCATCAATGTCATCATGTTTTACGCGCCTGTTTTGTTTAACACAATTGGATTTGGAGATGATGCTTCACTCATGTCTGCTGTGATCACTGGTTGTGTTAATGTTGCTGCAACTGTGGTTTCAATTTATGGTGTTGATAAGTGGGGAAGAAGGTTTCTTTTCCTGGAAGGTGGAATTCAAATGTTGATTTGCCAGGTAACCTTTAGAAATTAATTCAATACAAGTTAAAAACCGTCAAGATATTCAAATTTTTGTAATGATTGTACTTTTTTTCTCAGGCAATTGTTGCAGCTTGCATTGGTGCTAAATTTGGAATAGATGGGAATCCTGGACAGTTGCCAAAGTGGTATGCAATAGTTGTGGTGCTTTTCATTTGCATCTATGTTGCTGGATTTGCATGGTCTTGGGGTCCTCTAGGATGGTTGGTGCCTAGTGAAATCTTCCCACTCGAAATCCGATCAGCTGCTCAGAGTATCAATGTCTCTGTCAACATGCTTTTCACCTTTGTAGTGGCTCAAATCTTCTTGACAATGCTTTGCCATCTGAAATTTGGTCTCTTCCTTTTCTTCGCCTTCTTCGTGGTGGTCATGTCCATTTTTATCTACTACTTCCTGCCTGAGACGAAAGGTATCCCAATTGAGGAAATGGGCCAAGTATGGAAGAACCATTGGTACTGGTCCCGATTCGTTGGTGAAAACGACTTCGTCCCCAATGGAGGGCTTGAGATGGGCAAGGCTAGTGCTAAAGTGTGAAGCCTGAATCATTCTGGATTTCATTTAGCTTTTTCTTTTTTTTTTTTTCTTTTTTTTTTTAATTTTCTATATTGAATAGTACATACTATCGTCAAGATTGTGAACGTTGGTTCCTAATTTTATTTCAATATACAATTGTCCTGTGCTCCATTGCAGTCTCTTTACATCTCACCAATTAAATTCAGATTTCATCTTGAATTCTCTCTGCAGTGTATGTTCATTTGTTGATTTGTCATATTCAGCAACAGCTTTAAACAATTTTGTGTTCACTCATTTTGATCAATTGAAAACAATGTCAATAACAACAGATATAAAATGCGAATAGAATTCAAGGAAGGGACTGCAATCCTGAAAAATATTCATTCCATATGCATAATGTATAAATATAAAGTTTAGTGATGAATTTCAAAACCAAGTGATGGACTTGTATTTGACTTTTTGAAGGGCCGAAGTTAGTTTCAATGAAATTTGCTGGGTATTATCAAGTTCGATACACATTTCCATCTCCATGACTATTTTACAATTGCATACACAAAATGTGCATTCCTGCAACAAAAATTAAACATAAACATTATGAGACAATGCTTTAAACTAGATGCTAAAATTGAAATATTCTGGTTTAAAGGTAATGACATGGGCAGGCCTTGGGCTTCTTTACGCTCATCATCTTTCCCACTTTAATGTACTTTTAACAAAATCTTCTATGTCAATGATTAAAGTACAAGAATATATACTTATTTAAACTCTGATTGGTCCTTTAGAAGGACAATTTGCATTAGACAAGAAGAAAATAATATATTGTAGTTTTTAATTTTTTAAAAAAAAACAAAAAAAAGAAAAAATATTCATCACTATCCATATAAACTTCATAAATTAAGATCAAATCACTTGGTTGATATCTTAGCAGCTTAGCTAGCAACTTGTGTAAGAGTAATTAGTTTTGACAAAAACCTTAAAGCATCACATGAAGCATATATAAAGTGTTAAATTTATCCAAAAAAAAACAATCATCTATCCACAGAATGAATGAAGATGTATATCAAGAATTCACAACTTTATTCGAAATAGGGAATCAAGTTTCTTGTGATTATTTTTTCTTTTTTTTTTTTTTAGCATAATTTTGCTTTTTTGCTTCGTAATACAGTGAAGTTGTAAGGGCTTTAGAGGACAGGTGTGAGGATGAATTTAAATTGAAAATGTATCGAATAATGATAGGGAAAATCTAGAGGTGAAAAAGTGTATAGCTAATCAATTTGGTCACGGTCTTGCACCATGAAAAGGGGAATCGCATGACTAGTTATTAATTACATTGGGGCAACTTTTGCTTATCCAATTTGGATTGCATAAAAAAATATTGGATAATTTCTTCATCAGTTACTTGTTCACATGTCTCTTTTCTATCTTCCCAAATTTATAAATCTTGATAAAAACAACTTGGGTATCATATGCTTTCTTGAAATCTTTAGTGTTGGTCACTTTGTATCTTTTCTTTAATAATGGAAGCTTCCTTGATCTCACCTTCAATTAAATTTAAGTTTAATATTGAACGTATAAAATTATGGATATCAATTAATGAGTGATCTTTTCTTACTATCCTATATTCGTATAATTCAATTTTTGGAGATGGATATTTTTGTGATTTAGGATATAAGCCAATTTTGAATAATTTGTGACTCTAATGTAGAACTTTAGTCAGTTCAATGAAAATGCAAAAATTCTCTGTTATCATTTTTTTTTTTTAATCCTTTGCTCTCAAACAAATGATAGACATAGAATCTTTGCTTTCGATTAAATTCAAGACATTTAATGTTGTTTTATATGTAAATTTCAACAATAATGTTATACAATCCAATATATATATATATATAGTGCAAAAATTGAACGCAAATTATGTAATAAATGATTTATCATTTTTTGCAATTTCCTACGTTATCCCATGATTTATGTAAATAAAGAAAAATTACTTATCAAGTTATCTGGTTTATTTTTTGGATTATATAATTGATGAGAACCTTAGAAGATCTTAAGGGAAAAGATGAAGATCTTAGGGGAAAAGAAGGAGGAGCGTGTGACTTACGCTGCTGGTTAGCAATTAGGATTTGTAGTGTTATTTCATAGTTTAATTAATGTTATTTCCTTTTATTAGTTGGAATTATTTCCTTTAGGTTTTTATTTCTTTCAGATATTTGAATTGTAATTTCCTTTTAGGTTTTCGAATTATTTTCTTTTAGGTTTTTATTTTCCTAAGTTATTTGAATTGTTTTCCTTTTAGGTTTTTATTTTCTTAAGTTGTTTAATTTATTTGCTTTTAAGATTCTATTTCCTAAGTAATACTTGTTTCCTATGAAAATTAGAACTAATTAGTTATAAATAGGAGATTAATTTAAAATTGTTATAATATTTTTGGTTTTGGAGAAATTAATAAAACATTGTAACTTTACGAGACAAGCCTTTTATTTTATTTCTTTCGTTTTTTCTTTTTTTTTTTTTTTTTTGGTATTCTTACTTAGGATTGTTTGGGTTAGGATTAGGTTATTTTGTGATATAATTCTAGAGAACTAATTTTCTCATTTGGTGGGTTAGTTGGTTCATTATATATCTTTTGACCAGGATTAGGTTATTCCGTGATTTGATTCTAGAGGGTTAACTATCTATTTCATGAGCTGATTAGTTTGTTATCTATCATATTACATGGTGTGAGTCAGAGCGATTAAGACTTGTTATTGTTGTTCATATCCCAAACTCTCAAGTTTTCTGTATAGAATCAGTTTTGAAGAAGAAAATAAATACATGGGCGAGGCCACTTTTGAAACTTTGAAGGCTCATGTGTCCATACTGGAGCGGTGATGAATTCACAAAAACGTCGGCCATAAGCCCAACTGTTCCTTTATTGAGTAAATAGTTTTGGCCTTATGCTTTTTTTTTTTTTTAAGGAGTTTTGGCCTTTTGATAATCTTACTATCATAGCATTAAAGAGGACTACTATGCCTTTCAAAAAATTAAACAGGACTACTATACCTTTCACTGCTGACTACTGAACATAAATTTATATCTAAATATAATTTTATTAAGTAAATATAATCATAGAATGATATATTCGTTTTATTAAAAATTGTTTGACGCAAAATAAAATTAATTGACACTAAATAAATATACATTTTTAAACTCTTAATCCTATAATGCTTCATGAAACCACAAACCCCTCTTAACATGGCAAAGGAAAAAGGATTTTTTTTTTTTTTTTTTTTAACGTATAACAACAAATGAACACTTTATGTACAATTACATAAAAGTTTAAAATTCAATGTACACAGGATTTTTTATCCATGCAATTAACGTATGTATTTGTTATGCATTATTAAAGAAATTAATAGATTTAACAATTTCAATTTGATTTTTTTTTTTCATTTGCTTTAAGAGTCATCTAGTCTGAAATTGCAATTATAATATGCATTTTGTAATAAACAGCCAAAAAGATCTACGAGGAACTGATCCTCTAGTGGGCGAATTCGGATTGGGTTAATCAGTTTGCTTCCCAAAATTCAGGATTAAACACCATTTAACACAAGCCTTGTCAGCACTACATTGCTTTAAAATGGACTCCAGTAGATAACGTGCAAGACATGTCAAAGTCAAACCCTGGACCTCAACTCGTAGACTCATAGTAATATACTTTAGTTAATCAGTGAACCAAGCCAAACACATCTCTGAATTAATAGAGATTATGGAGAGAGAAATGGAAAGGAAGACGAGAAATATGTTGATATAATGGCGAGCATTGAGCATCACGAAGATTAATTCAACTCATTGAATATTATTTTAACATAAAACTTATATATAAATTTTTTTATTAATCAAATATATAAATAATATGATATATTCGTTTTATTGAAAATTATTTAATAAGATAAATCGAATTATTATTTAAACAATGACACATGAAATTACAAACATGAATCATTCTGCTTGTTAACATGACACAAAAGGAAAAAGAAAAAGATTATAGATTGAAGCTTCATATAATGGGAAGCATTATTGGACTAAATATAAAGCTAGGGAGATCTGATATCCTGATTTTGATATCAGCAGAGCTTTTCATTAATTTGATTAGTTAGCAACACAGAGCCATTGACCCACAAAAAGTACATCACAGTTGAGATTGGGGTTGTTAGAATCGAAGACCTCAGTAGAGAGATTGAACAGCTGTGCAATGTCAGAGCATGTGTCTCCACTCTCCACTTCCAACACCAAACACTCTGTCACAGCTCGGTTTTCCATCCAAGAACCCAACTGCACGTCATTTCACAAAACTAAACAAAATTCAAAACAAACATCACACACTCATGTAAAATATCAATTAAATGAATCATCAAGTTTTGAGATCAATTTAAACACTTACAATTATTAAATGCCATAGAGAAGCTCAAGAGAAGAGCAAAAAATAATGCCAAAATGAGAATTTTGTTGTAGTTGGCCATATTTTGTACTTTTTCTAATCTCTCTTGATTTAATTAGTTTCTTTTTGGTTTTTAATTCCATTTAAAGTCTCTTATTTACAGTAAAAGTTTGCACTAAGAAGACACAAGTCACGTAAAAATTAATGAAACCAAAGAAGCCGTTCTCATTGTTTAGTTGTGTTACACACAAGAAGCCGGCTCCATGTGGCGGAGTACACTAAAAGAGATTAACAAAAAAAAAAAAGATTTTTTTTTTTAATGGAAGTACAATATAGGCCTGTTAAATATACAAAAATTGATCAAAAGAGGTTGCTAGTTTGTAGTTAGCCTTGATGAGCCCAGCAATTCAAGTACATGACTCTTTGGAGAGAATCTTGTGCCTGTCTGCTATCAAAATTATAATTGCTATAATCTGAAGAATCCTGCTGCATGGAGGTCATGCACTTGTTTTTGCTAGAATTTAAGAGGATGAAGACTTGACTTCCATTTGAAGCTCTTATCAGTTTGGCCTTCCACTGCTGCTACACTAGCTGCCATGCAAATTCTTCTCAGATAACTCATTTTTAGTCACTGATTGGTAGTGATTTTGCTTGCTCTATTTGAGAAGTTGGTTTTGTGTTGTTCCATGATAGACTTCCATGTAGGTGGTGTACGCCTTATATATACAGAGACTGAGAGTGTGATGGGATGAGATGGTTTCAGCAGGAGAGAAAGTGGTTTTAGTGCTTACATGGGATTTTGTGATTTTTTGTTAAAACTAGGACTAAAAACCAGTGGCGGAAGCCATTGTCTATGGATTACCAGTGGCGGGCATGTGTTTTTTCGTGTCTGATTATTATAACTGTGAATTGATGATGCTGTCTAATACCACTTGCTTGGCAACTTCTTCGGTGTTTATCCGCACCAAATGTGCGTGGCGTGATGCACTGAACGGAACAGAAGATCTTTGATGTATCCTTAAGTCATTTAATCACTCAAATATAATATAATTTACTGTGACGATGATAAATCATATACATTACATAAAAAAGAAAATTAGATTGAACTAAACTTCAGCTCACTAATTACTTATCTCTTTTTTCATATTTATAATGAGAAATTAAATCCTAGCACAGTCGTTCATTAGTATATATCTATATAATTTAATTCCAATAGATATTGATAAACAATATAAATTAATATATTTCTTTTTATATTTATAATAGTAAATAGAATCATATCATATGTATATATTAACATATATAAAGAGTTATTTCTCATATATGTATATATAATTTATTAACATTAATATATACGAAGAGTTATTTCGTATATATGTATATATAGTTTATTTTTAATGAATTCTGTAGACTTCCACATGGATGTCAATAAATTTTCATTAATTTACTATTACAGAAAAAAAAAATGAATAATATAATATTGCTGACGGCACCTACATGTCTTCTTGGTTCATGCATCAGGTTTATCTGCGTGTTGCATACACTAGGACCACAGACCATAGTAATGAAGAAAGCCTTTAAAGGAAGAAACAGAGTGACCGACCAACCGATTTTTTGCTTAGAAAAATCTGGCCAGAATCTGTGCTTTAGATTTCTTAAAAGTGAAGAAGACAAGAAATTATAACAATATAAGTTAATTGTTAGTAGAATAAAAAAGGAATAAAATTAAAAGTACATAAGCTGTTTTCTTTATATGGCGTGTGGATAACACAAGAATCGCAACTGTTCCTGCTTTAAAAACCAGAAATGACAGCTGCTGGAATGCAGCAAATGTGTGTAAGGTTTTGACGTTGTAACTGTTGTTTAGGTCGATATATATAACTTATTTCAAAAAAAGAAAAAAAAAAAGACGTAAGGATTGCAAACGAAAAATGATGTAATTTTGTATGTAGCAGCAAGAAGATGCAGGGCGGCAGTTGAAGAGCTTCCCTTGTGGCTTGTTGGGGTTTTACCATTTAAAGAAATAATTGTTGCTGACTATTGTTTTTAGAATTCATTGTCTGTTTTAAAAATAAGATATTATAATATGTTTACAAGAGATTAAATTTGTAGAACATAAAATCTTTTCATAAAAAATTAATGAGAAAGTAAAAAAAAAAAAATCATTTAAAGATTTCTCATTTTTCAAAATATTAGAATATTATAACCTTACTTGAAAGCTTCCCCAAAAAAAAAACAATTTTAATAACTTTTTAAAAAGAAAACTTTACTATTTTCTAATGTGGTTTAATGATAAAAAAGATTAATTTAATTTGATAATATTTTATTTAATATGACTATATCTCAAAGTTTGAATCACTGCACACTTAGTGATAATAAAAACTTGGTTATCCTTAAACCTAAAAAGTAATATTAGAATTTTCTAAAATGGTTGCCTTTTAAATTGTGGACCACTGGGCCTTGGCCACCCCCACTGCAATATTCCACCCGCTAAATCTGCTAAGCAATGTGCTAAAAAAATAAAATAATAAGTAATTGGCTAAAAACCTTATCCATTTTCATCCATCAATTTCATTCAAAGTCTTCTCCTAAAACAAAGTTGATTTTTGCTGGCTTTCTCCAACCCTACAGTAAATTACTATCATCTTTGCGTATGGTAATTTTGAATCAAGAGAAAAGTTGGGTAACACACCAACCACCATCACTCCGCAAAATATGTAAAATAGAATACACATCACGACATATGCTATAACCAAACATTCGACAGTAATATTATAATTACAATGAATACAATTACTAATCAAAAATAAAAATAAACAGAAAAAAAAAATTTATCGGGAAAGAAATCGAGGGAATTTGTTTCCTTGGGTTAAGGAGAGAATTAAGTTTCATTTCTAACATAAATTTAATCTCCGATTTATGTATAGAACCCATAAATTTGATTCTGCAATTGCTTTTGGTAAACACAATGATCACAATAAAGATGTACAGCATCTCTTATACCAAGTTTGATAAGAGAGCTCAATTTAGGCAACCCTTTGTTTCTACAACAAAATTAACGTTTCACCATCAATTCATCTCAATTTTGGGGAGAAAACAATTCTGTGCTACACATGTAAACTATATGGATATGAATATTATGACAAAGATTTCCCCTGACCACAACCATATATAAAAACACTGCTCGATACCAATCGACCAGCTTGGTTCATTCTTCTGATACAGAGCTTGTTTCGCTTCCGAAAGAGAATGAAATCAAAATCAAATTTACCTAACTGGTAGAAACTAGCCGAGTTTATAACATCTTAAATTACAAAACAGCTCACCTCACATTTTTACAAGGAAAGATGTAACAAATCATTCATGTTACATGAAAAGATTTGAAGGGTATATACTCGACAAAGAAGTATATAAAGTTTCATTTAACCAGGCAGACACCAGAAGAATTTCCACTCTATACCGAGTCTACTCCTTCAACCTGCTGTTTAGCAAGATATCTTTCTCTTCGCTCTTTCTGTACAAAACGAATACAGTATATCAGTACTAGTTTAATATTTGCGTAGAATTTCAAGAGCCATTTATAAGATAACTGACCCATTCATCTATGACAAGCCCTTCCCCGATAATCCTTGGACCAGCTTCTTCTGGTGGCTTCTTACGTGCTGCAACTGCAGCATCAGCTTCTGCCAAATAGCGCTTCAATTTTTCAAGAGCCTACAGAACAAAAATCAGCATTTTTAAGCATTTATTCAAGTAGTTATAAGGTTCTCGCACCCCTTTATTTTTTTCCTTTCTTCAAAATAGGGGAGGGAGCTGATAAGTGGTTTGCGAAAGCAATTAGGTCAGCAACTAGGACAGACATAGTGTCTTCTAAACTATTTACATACAACTAGTACTTACAGGATCAGAACGCTCAGGATCTAGAAACACAACTCGCAGTATTTGCTCTCTTGCCACTTGATCTTTCAGCTCATCAAACTGCATGAAACAAAATTACTTAGGCAATGAAGAAAGTTCCGTCTACACAATATTTCTGGACAGCAGAAATGCAAGATAAATAAAATAGTGTTTGCACTTTGCACTGATTATCCTAAAGTATTCTTCCAACAAAGGCACCAAAGCTACTCGATTTCTGACTCAGACTGCGTCTTGATGTTAAGCATATCCTGATCAAAGTAGGTATTGAGTTCCCTTCAATCAAAATGCATAAATCATGAAAAAAAATAAAAAAATAAAAAGCAAACAACAGTTTAGAAGATACCATCTAACCAAGAAAGAACACTAGGCACATACAAATCAAAACCCAAAAGATATATGAGAGAGCAGGAAGACTACACAACATCAACATATAGTATTTTGATTGCACAAAAGCTCTTAGAAATGAGATAATAATAATCCACATACCTAATATTCTCTTGCAGACCTACTAATTAGATAAAAACTTCTCACATCTCTCATCAGATATAAGTAACTGAAGATGATTTCACTAAATGATCACATACATTTACCAAGACTAAAATGCGAATAAGGACAGGATAAACATGGAAGCATTAGATATCTTCTTGATCAAAGTAATGATGAGAAAACTCAGCAATTATAGAAATTGTTTAACACACCAGCTCGGGGACATAGTCCATTGGTCCTTGCACCTTCATGCTAATTATTTTAAATTTATCCCGGCTCTTCTGATCCAATGGTTTCTCATTATTCTCTGGCAGCTCCACAAACTTGAAAACTATAAAATCCATTCAAAATCAAGCACAAATATCTGGCAAAGTCCAATGTAATCCAAAATGAAACGAAACCAAAAACTTGCAAACAGGTAATTACCAGTTGCGATAATAATTTCGCCCGGAGCAAGAATAGCTCCAGGAGGACGCATGAAACAACTCTTCGGTGCTGTTGTTTGAAACTAAAACAACAAATAAATAAGAAATTAAACAACAAAACATGACACAACATAGTCCAACACGAAACAAACGAAACACCAAGTGTACCTTAAAAGCTACATGCGATTTGCTCGTGTTCTTTATCTTGATAGCACTCCTGACCTGCTTTCCAGGTTCATCTTGAAACAAAAATACAGTACATAGAAAAAAAAATGTTAGCATAACCACATATAAATACCATATAATTGCAATTTAAACATATTTAATTTCAACTAATAATTTATAACTAAAAGCTTTAAACAAGTAACTACTTATCATAATCACATTTTAATATCAACATGTTATACCAATTCAAGCATATTTAATTTCAATTAATGATCAGAATTACAAGTTTCAAACAAGCAATTATTTATCATAATCACATTTCAATTAACTAAAAAAGCATCTTTGATCAACACACACCATAGATCGCTATTAAATATACGAGGATTAAAAATTAAAAAAAAAAAAATTGAAGGTTAAAATTTTGAAGTACGTACAAGGAAAATAGAGCTTGCTAGACGGATCGAGCTTGAGCCGGCGCCGGACTGGCAGGAGCGATCTCGCGACGACAGATACCGAATTCGAAGCATGCGGGTTCGGATGCGGGTTAGGAGTCGGATTCGATCCGTCTACTTGCTGGTTGCTCTGGCTCTGGTGATAGTGATGATGAAACTGATGCGATTGCGAGGCGGACGAAGACGACGACGTGGTGTTGACGGCGGAGCTCGTGTTGTTGCTTCGAAACGGAAGCTTGAAGAAGCTCCAGACTTTGTTGTCAGACGAAGACGCGGACGCAGACTTGGACTTGTTGTCGGCTATGGCCATTTCTTTTTCCTTGAACTTCAAAGCATACAATACAACGTCGTTTTTGTTTTTGTTTTTGTTTTTTTTTTTCCTCTCTGTGAATTGAAATACTGGTCAAGTGGAGACTTGGAGGAGCCGCGTCTCTTGCCTTTACTTTTTCTGCAGAGTCTTCTATGTTTTTTTGGGGTGGGTGGTAGACTGGGAAAAGGAGGGACAAAACTACGAAAGAGTGGTTTGCAAACGGCGTCGTATTGGGGACGAGAAATGACAAGGAAGATTGCAGGGTTGACTTAGATGATGAGGAGTTTGACTTTTGTGGAAAAGTAACGTTGATGGTGGAATTAGTCGTTTAATGACGACTTTTTTAAGTGATTAATTATTGTTAGTTAAGGGCGGCAGAGAAATCAGAAATGTGAACGCGTAGAAATTATGGGGAAGTGGACACTAATCCACCCCAAAATGGTGGGTTTTGCTACTACTTTTTGTTGAGGATGATATGATATGATGTAATAATATTTAATGAACAGTTAATTAATAGGAAATAAGTTTATTTTTAACCAAAATTTGGAATTTTCTTTTTCTTTTTCTTTTTTTTTTTGAGAAAGAAGTTGATCTTGTTTTGCCTAAATGAAATTTCATTAATTAATTTTATGTGTGTGTTTGAAATGGTCTCTGATTTCTTTTTTATTTGAAAATTTTCAACGAATTACGGCTTGATTTCAGGGGGCAGTAATTTTTACAAGTTTTGATGTTGACATGAACGATCAAATGATGGGAGGGTGATGGGGGTGAAATGTACTATGTGTTTCATATGAAAAACGGAATAATGATAGGGTAAAAAAAAACGTGAACATGAAAAGCATATGTTCTTTGCATAATGCATTGATAGATAAAGATGGAATCAAAATGTTTACTTGTTTCTTTGTTGTGCCAACAAATAACATACAAACTTTGAGTCCAAATAAATATCCAAAAAGCTTAAGAAAATCAAAAGCTCATCATAATGATATAGTTACAAAACTCATAAAATCTGTCACGTCAACATATACCATACGAAAATGATATTATATAGCTGAAATTCTAAACAATCGAGCAATGAAATGATGGGCAACGAGGCATTTCGAATTGCATAGCCTCATGTCAAGTAGCTCGTATTCATTATAACTTGAATAACAAAAATTGACATATTTTTTTTATTATTGTAGTGCTCATGAATGGAAAGAGATCTTCATCAAGCATGAAACTACACCAACTAGGAAAGCTCCATAATTGCAGTTTGATTCAAAATTTAAGTACTTAATGCAAATTGATGTAAAATAAGAAGAAAATCTTAACATTTCTTATCTTTTAGTGACCTTTGATATAAGTTTCTTTCATATAACTAACCATGTTAAAACCTCTCTTTTGTTACCTTGCTTAACGCCTTAATTGTTTTTATAGTTTTATTAACTTTATCTAAATCACATCGAATCAAGTGTTAACCGATTTTCTTAAGTCAATAGTTTTGTTTGTGATATCCGAAGTAGTGAGTAATGATTTTTAGAAAAATAAGAAAGAGATTGCGATCTAATTTAGTCTATGATGATTTAACGAGACCAAAGGAAAAAAAAAGGCCAATTACCACTATTTTTACCATTAGCAAGTTATGATAGGAGATTTGGTATTGAGAATTTACGTTCTAATTATGTATTGTTTTAATTGTATTTTAACAAATTAATTCAAAATATTGAACCTTATTCGTTTTCCATATTCATTAATTTTTAAATTAAGAATAATTATATTTTTACTTTTATAACTGAAAATATTTGTGCTTTCCTGTCTACCTTTCTAATTTAAAATCTAAAATCATATTCTTATCGAGAGGCCTATTTAGATTTTGCAAAATGGGTAGTAACTAAAAAAGATAAATAGTAATACACTATCCCATTTCATGGATGCAGTTCTAATTACTTATTTTTAATGATTTTCTTAATTTTGGTTAGCGTAGGCTCAATACTTTTTCACAGTTAGATTTTGAATGTTTGAAAAATAATTACATTTGAACTGTATTTCTAATAATTTAAATTTAATATACAATTATTTAAATGAATATATAAAATTTATCCACCATATTCATATACTTTTATTTTATTATTTACATAAAGTCAGAACCCTACTAAGACTAGTTAAAATGAGACTCTAAAATATAATCCGGATTTCTGTTCCCAGAAATGAGAGAAGACTATCTATATAGAATGGAAAAATTAATCACATATTAGTAGGATAATGTAGATTAAACTCCTGATGTTGGTGCATAAGTGC
Source organism: Nephelium lappaceum (assembly GCA_021234005.1). Taxonomy (NCBI): domain Eukaryota; kingdom Viridiplantae; phylum Streptophyta; class Magnoliopsida; order Sapindales; family Sapindaceae; genus Nephelium; species Nephelium lappaceum. The sequence goes on from CM038010.1 coordinate 15,868,037, forward strand.
CTATACTACTGTGCCTATCCCACACCATATTTATGTACTTTTTTTTTTAATTAATTCTTTCTTGTTTTTAATTAATGGCTCATAATTAATGATTCACAAAGCTTGCATCACCTAACCTCTTAAATGCCATCACGTGTTTTTTAACGGCAAAGCTAGTGTTGTGTTGGTTTGGTTTTAGCTCAAATACCAGACCAAAACAGTACTCATCAAACTGGTTATATCATCCAAATTTTCAAGTAAATGGGATTCCATCTCAAGACTTTTAAGTTTTGTTCCTCAATTAGTCAATAACTACTATGACACGAGTTATTGATTGTTGTTTTAAAATACTAATACATTAAATTGTAACACAGAAGTACAAAAAAATGGAAACAAAAGCTCAAAGTTGGAACTCAGAATCATCCCATTGAAGAACAGCAGAATCAATATTCTGCTCTCGTTTAAGCCTGTCTTTGAGAAACCAATCACATATTCTCCCTGCGTTTAGCTCCTCAATCGAGCATCCTTCTTGCTCTGCTACCACTCTCAGTAGATTCAAAGATGATATCTGAAAAAAAACAAACACATTAACCAACTACTAAACATTGGCTAACAAAGGTCATACATATAAAGAAAGATACCGTTAAACGGCAGAGAAATCTTTCGTGGGTGCTTAGACCAGACATTTCTACTAAGCCAGCCTCTTCTAGAGTCAAGAAAACTCGTTTTTCGTTCTTCTTCTCTCCTTCTTGTCCAACACATGCTTTCACTGTAAATTTTTTGGCCTTGTTTTTGGGAAAATTTATTTGAGTTTTTGTGATTACTTTTTGCAGCTTCGAAGAGTTGAAGAGAAATAGTGGTTGATAGAAGCTCTTGTAAGGTTTGAGAGAGATCATGGTACTGAGTTTTTGGAGCTAAATGACACGGAAGAACATAAGCCAGGAAGAAGTAGCAGCAAGGCTTATCGGTTCCGTTCAGTGGATTGCTTTTTATGGTGGTGGATGGTGATCATCAGTAGTGATAATGTTCAATTTGATTGGGCCTGGACCTAGAGGTGTCAAATGAGTTGACTTAGCCTGTAATGTTAACGTCTAATCGATCTTAAAGGGTTAGTATAAGTCGGGCCTTTTATTTTTTAGGCCTACATCTGGAGATGAGTTCTTTCCAAAACGGGCTTGTCCCAACAGGTTGGAAAAGGCCTCCAACTTTAACTTGTTTATTATTATTATTATTATTATTATTATTTGAAATTGGATCAGACGTTTACCGATACCGATTGATATGAAACTCTAAAGTACGGTTCGAAAATCTATTTCTGAAAGTTAGAAGAGAGCTGCCTACATAAATAGTGGGAAATGAGAATTGAATTCACAACTTTGAGATTGTATTTGATACATGAGATTTGGGATGAGATTGAGATTCAGAGATCTCAAACTACTTGAATGTCATATTCAGAGACCAATTGGACTAAATGAGATTTGGGATTCTAGGATTTGGGATGAGATTGAGATTCAAAAATCTCAAACCACTTAAATGTCATATTTGGAGATCAATTGGAATGAATGGGTTGGAATTCTTTGAATCTCGAACTCCACTCCTTTCCCATTCTTTTAGGATTCTTCAATCTCAACCACAAACATGTCATTGGGTGAGATGAGATTTCATTTCCTATCTTTTTTCTATTCTCTCTATTTATCTCTCTCACTCACCTTCCTTAATTCTCTCATCACACATCTATGAAACCTTTCTACCTTCTATTCTTTTTCTTCTTTTTTTGAGTTGGGATGAACCCAAAACCAGATGATTTTGGGTTCAAGGATATAGGTTTGAAAAGGCCTCTAACTTTAACTTGTTTATTATTATTATTATTATTATTATTATTATTTGATATCGGATTAGATGTTTACCGAGACCGATTGATATGAGACTCTAAAGCACGATTCGAAAATCTATTTCCAAAAGTTAGAAGAGAGCTACCCACATAAATAGTGGGAAATAAGAATTGAATTCACAACTTTGAGATTGTGTTTGATACATGAGATTTGGAATAAGATTGAGATTCAAAGATCTCAAACTATGTGAATGTCATATTTAGAGACCAATTGGACTAAATGAGATTTGGGATTCTGGGATTTGGGATGAGATTGAGATTTAAAAATCTCAAACTACTTGAATGTCATATTTGGAGATCAATTGAAATGAATGGGTTGGAATTCTTTGAATCTTGAACTCCACTCATTTCCCATTCTTTTAGGATTCTTCAATCTCAACCACAAACATATCATTGGGTGAGATGAGATTTCATTTCCTATCTTTTTTCTATTCTCTCCATTTATCTCTCTCACTCACCTTCCTTCATTCTTTCATCACACATCTATGGAACCTTTCTACCTTATCTTCTTTTTCTTCTTTTTTTGAATTAGGATGAACCCAAAACCATCTGGTTTTGAGTTCTGTTCTAATTTTTTTTTTCATTTTTTTTTGTTAATGTTATGATGATTTAATGTTGTTGATAATATTGTTGTTGTGAGAGATGATAATGTTGATGAATTTGATTGATGATATTGAAGAACTATGGGTTGATGATATTGAATTGTAAGAGATGATGATATTGATGAAGTGTGGTTTTTGATATTAATGAATTGTGGTTGATGATGCTTGTTTTTTTTTTTTAGATTTTATATAAAATTAATTTTATATAATAAAAAATTTAATTTAATTTAATTTTAATCCAATCCAAATTTACACCAACACATGATATGATATAATTTTTAATTTAGTCTCAAGTTCTAATAAACATGAGATGGTGATTTTTCATTCCAATCCAGTCTATTTCAGTTCCAATCAAATCTATTCCATTTCATTCCAATTTCGTATGTCCAAACGGATCCTGAGTGATATGGCAGGAGGAAGTGGTTTTACCATCCAAGTTACTTCAGCTTTTTCGAACATGTTTTGTATTTAATATATATATATATATATATATAATATTATTTTTAAAGCTGGCTATACCCTTAAGCTTGGTTCACCCACTTATTCAGCTTGGGTGCGTGCTTGACAGTTGACCCTTAATTTAAGGGCAGGGCTCGAGTTACCGTACTCATTTGACACCTCTACGGCCCTACCTAAGTCATATGTAATTTTGTTAGACCGTTTGTAATCGGAGTTGGGGCATGTATGTATCTCTTTTCGGGTCGAACATGTATATGGTTTCCCTGTGGAATCATTATTATTTTTTAGGGTTATTATGAAAAAGCCCCCTGAAAAGCAAAATAATCAAAATTTACCCCCAATTTTCATTTTATTAGGCAAATCACCCCCTGCTGTTTAAAAAAACCAACCGACGTTAATATTCAAGGGCAAAATGGTAATTTAATAAAATAATTAAAATTTTAAAATGAAAAAAATTATAAAAAAAATTAAAATTAAAAAAAAAAAATCTTATCATCATCCTAATTAACCAACTCAACCTATCAATCCAAAATCCTAAAAACACATTAACAAACCGATAGAACTAACATTACAAACAACAATCCCAAAATACCAAAACAAACTAAAAACATCAAAATTCAACAATCAAAAATAACTCAAAAAAAAAAAAATCACAATGAACCAACCAATTCGAACCCAGAAACTGGGTTCCAACGAACCCAGTTTCTGGGTTCGAAGGAACCCAGATTCTGGGTTCCGAACCCAGATCTGGGTTCGAACGAACCCAGAAACTGGGTTCAAAGGAACCCAGAAACTGGCTTCGAACGAACCCAGATCTAGGTTCAAAGGAACCCAGATCTGGGTTCGAACGAACCCAGAAACTGGGTTCAAAGGAACCCAGATCTGGGCTCCAATACGAACCCAGTTCTGGGTTCCAACGAACCCAGAACTGGGTTCGAATTGGAACCCGAATCTGGGTTCCTTCGAACCCAGAATCTGGGTTCGTTGGAACCCAGAATCTGGGTTCGAAGGAACCCAGAATCTGGGTTCGAAGGAACCCAGATCTGGGCTCCAATACGAACCCAGTTCTGGGTTCGAAGGAACCCAGATCTGGGTTCCAATTCGAACCCAGTTCTGGGTTCCAACGAACCCAGAACTGGGTTCGTATTGGAGCCCAGATCTGGGTTCGATTCGAACCCAGAAACTGGGTTCGAAGGAACCCAGAAACTGGGTTCGATTCGAACCCAGATCTGGGTTCGAATCGAACCCAGTTTCTGGGTTCATTCGAACCCAGATCTGGGTTCGAATCGAACCCAGATCTAGGTTCCTTCGAACCCAGGGAAGTAGAAGAGCGAAGAAGAAGAAGAAGAAGAAAAAGAGCAGAAGAAGAAGAAGACGAGCAGAAGAAGAAGAAGAGCAAAAGAAGAAGAAGAAGAGCAGAAGCAGAAGAAGAAGCGCGGAAGAAGAAGAAGAGAGAGTGGAGAGAGAGAGGGATTTTGTGTGAAGAAATTTTTTTTTTTAAATATTTTATTTTTATTTAATATTTTAATTAATTAATAATTTAAAGGACATTTTAGTCATTTCATAAGTTTGAAGGGTATAAGAGGAATTTTATAGGATATGGTAAGGGTATTTTGGTCATTTCACTATTTCGGATGGAAAATGCTAACATTTTGGACGGAAAATTAACGGTAGGGCGCGGTTTACCTAATAAAATAAAAATGGGGGGTAAATTTCGATTATTTTGCTTTCTAAGGGGGTTTTTCATAATAACCCTTATTTTTTAAGTACTACAAATTTAGAAGTTACAAATTAGACATTAACTAATTTAATTCTCAAAAATACTTGCTGCCATTGATATGTGAAAATAATTTCTTTTCTGGTTACAATCAGAAACACTATTAATTTCATCTTATATTTGAATCCATCATATACGCTTGCAAATATTTAAGATATATAGGTACAAGTTTGGAAGTACATGTACGTAAACATTTTACAGATTCTCCTTAATAAGAGTCATTTTTCAGCCCAAAATATGTAGCCTAAAACTTAGACGCCTCCTCTAGACTAGATGCTATTTCTCAACAACATCGATCTGCTAACTTACCACAAACAAAATCAATTGGGACCCCAACAGCTCAAGTACATGATAGTACGGAAAGACTCCTCTGCCTGCTTAAGCTTCTCGTTCTTGGTGGCCCTTAAACCACTTGACTCTGAAGCACTTGATGAAACGCGCCTCGCTGCCTGTTTCGAAGAAGAAGAGCTAGAAGAATCTCTCAAGTACTTGAAACCATCAGACTTTGATGCCTGATCTTTCATCCCCTGTGTCACCTTCACGTGCCTGAAGCTCATATATGATATATGTGTCAAAAACACACAAAACTTCTCAACACTCTTGGCTTATAAGATTGTAGAAGATTCTGATTAAAATATATGAAGATCTGAGATTTAAAATGGGGTTGATTCAGCTTCCGAGTTTTCGAATTTGGAAGTGTCGTGTGTGTGTATAAATAATGGTGGGGCCAAAAGCCGACGTTTTATTAAAAACAACTGGCTGTGATGTGGATGCGTGATTCCTTCTCAGTGGACAATGCGAAGAAAACTAGGGACTTTGTGGGCTGATCCTGTGGGTTGGTGCCACGTATCGGATAAGCTGATAAGGACAAATTGATATGTATATTAGACTATATTTGGCGCACAAAATTAAAATAAAATAAAATAAATTAAAAAATTATTATTTTATATTTAATAAAAATTAAGATTAAATTAAAATTATATCATATTATATTTGATGTTAGTTGAAATTGAATTATAATAAAATTAATTTAAATTTTTTATTATATAAAATTAATTTTATAAAAAAATTTGACAAAATTGAAAACAACTCACAATTTATCTTCAACCCATTGTCTTCAATATCATCTGTTTTCAATATCATCAATCCATAGTTCATTAACATCATCAATCCAATTTATTAACATTATCATCTCTTATAATAACAATGTTATCAACAACAATAAAATTCATCGATAACATCAAAACATTAAAACATGAACTTTAAAAAAAATAAATAAATAAATATAAGAGGGATAGTGGTTCTGGGTTGAACCCAGAACCCGATGAACTCAAAGTTAGATAGTTCTAGGTTCATTTTCAAAACCAGACAGCCAATATATATATATATATATATATATATATAAGGAGAATGAGTAGAGAGTGTTATTGGTTTTATGGATGTGTGATGAGAGAAGGGGGAAGGTGAGAGAAAAAGAGAAAGATAGAAATGTAAGAGAAGAGAAAGAAGATGAAAAATGAAAAATCTTATTCCCATCAAAATCCACCATTTTGGTTAAGAATAAGGATTTCCAATCAATTCCAAAATGAGAGAGTTTGAGATATTCTTTTCCAAACCTATTGCTCTTTAAACATAACATTTCAGAGTTTGAGATATTTTAAATCTTAAACTCATTTTTAATCTGGCGTGCCAAACATGTTCTTAGTGTAAATGAAAGTTTTATGCTCTTTGAGTTGTGTTTTAATAGGACAAAATTTGATGTTGTAAGATATTTTTTATCCGACGTTGACAAAAACCATTTATTTCAGTGTTAATCATGACTGAGAACCAGTCTTGTCATGTGTTTGTATCTGCACTCATAGTAGAAATCAAGGTGGCATTGGCATATTTGTTAAATTGTTATCTAGTTCGTAATCCGTTGTTGTTCAAGCTGCGTAAGATATTCGTGTGATCGAAGAAAAAGTGAAAAGTCATGCGTATTAATCCCCTGCAAGACACTATAATATTTAAAAAATGAAAGATCTTAGTGTAGATGTTTCTGGAATATTAAGGTGAAGAAAATAGGTTAAAGAGACTCGTTAGTGATTAATAAGAATACTTGGATTTTGTGGTGTCCTTACAAGAGAGCAAATTACTTAAAAACCTCTTGTCATTTATTCTACTATAAATGGGAATAATATTTTTATCCTTTTACAGCATATTTCTCTATATTAACGGTAAAAAATGATTTGACTATCAGTGAAAATGTTTGACTATCAAAAGCGAGTTGAAAGATAGGAATACCCCTGAATAACTGTTAGTTTGTTAAAATGACAATTTAATCCTATTAACTGAGACAAAATAATAAAAATATAAAAAAATCTCCGTCGTCTATTTCGAAAGTTGATGGTTGAAATTTATTAATTTACCCATGGTTCGAAATCAATTTTATCCACATGAGCTACGCGTAGGCCCAAGACCAGGCCCAGCCCAACAAAGCAACACCGGCCATCCAACCAGCCAATGAACCAAAAAGAACCGTCGAAAAGCCGCAAATTGGCGACAATCAACTGCCCATCACCCAACTGTAATTAACACAGCATCCACTTTCCAAGCTCCGGCACTCCCCAGCAATCACCACCGTTAAATCCACTCCATCAAGTCTCCTGATTCCCGCCATCCATGGATGTCCTCCATTACACTTCGCGTTTCTTCTGTCCCGACTCTTCTTCCATTACACCTTTCTGCAGGCGATTCTTCGCCGTAAGGTCTCTTCACTTCACTATTCAATTTCCACAAAAAACCTCCATTCACCTTCATTTCAAAAATATATATATTTTAAAAAAAATATAATTTTTATAGAACTTTTGGTTGGTAAATTTCAGGTCGTCGATTCTTCCATTTCCAAACGAAAAAGCGAAATATCACAGAGAGCTCCAAGCAGCAGTAAATGTCGTGGAGAGAGCCTGTCGTCTTTGCATCGACGTAAAATTTTTTATCTGCCTTGATTTGTTTCTTTCTCGGATTTTTGAAATCGAAAAGTGTACTTTGAATTTTTTATCTGATTTATGTGAAATTTATGTTTGTTTGTTTGTGATTGATAGGTCCAAAAATCTCTATTTTCTAGCGAAGCACGGATTCTGGAGAAGATTGATCAGACTCCGGTTACGGTGGCAGATTTTGGGGTGCAAGCTCTGGTCAGCTTGGGTATTTATTTATTATTTATTTTTAATTATTATCTTTAAAATGTGCTAGTTGTGCATTTTTGGATTGGTTTTTATAGGATTTATGTTGTCGCAGCTGTGATAGTACGATTTTGATTATTAAAATAAGTGCATTTAAATTTAAAATTGGAATTAGAATTCAATGAAACTGAGATGCTTTAGTTTCTAAATATTCCTGAAGAGTATTTATCTCTAAGTGGTGAAAAAAAAAATTAATCTATGGACAAATTCATGCTGTCCAATGCAGATTAATAGTTAAGCTGAGAGAAGCTAATGAGAACAACCAACCATGCGGTAGGTGGAGATATTTACATGATTCATAGAAGAGCGCTGCTGCACTTGACGAAATTCTAGGAAATGTTCGTGAAAGATCTTTTTGGCTATATGGTGCATGATAAATAACTCTCGAATTTCATAATTGGTGGTTGATAGTTCGTTGAACCATTTTTAAACAATTTCATGCAGTGTTATAGTTATGTGTTGCTGTCATTTGTTAGTATCATCATACTCCGGATTGAAATAATACATTAATGGACCAGGTCTTAGCCGATCTACTGCAGCAAGCTTTCCAGCTGAATTGAGTTATAGTAGTTGCTGCTTGATTGTTGTTGTCAGAACTGATAATATCTTGTGCTAACTCAGCTTAGTACAGTGGATTTGGAAGAGTTAGTGAAGAACCACTTGGCAAGAATTTATTATCCCTCAAAACAGGCTATGTCCCTCTTTGTTTGTTTGTTTTTATTTATTTATTTTTTCAAGATTATATTGAGACTTGAGAGAAACTCTCTCAAAGCTGTGGTTCTTCTCAGCTAGTTCTCTTTGTTCTCTGCTCACACCTTGGTATTTTGTTTGTGTTCAACTTTATGGTGAAAAAAAGTTTGTTGTCTTTGCCAAAACTGCTCCATTAAATAACCTTAAAGTAAAATTGAAATGATTAGGCTGGCTGTTTATCCTGTCACCAAATAGTGCTATGAACAAAACCTTTGCTCACACCTGTTTTGTGCTTTTGATGTCAGAGTTGAGTAAATTCTCCCCCTCAATTCCCTTGGTGGCTGAAGAGGATTCTGCCTTTTTACGTGCAAACAATCTGGTGGATTCCGTCGTCAGTGCAGTAACTGATAAAGCAAGCTCTGGTGATGAATCATTGACACATGATGACATATTGAAAGCAATTGACAGAGGGGGGCCAGATTCTTTTTCCTTCAGAACAAAACCAGCCACGTATTGGGTAGGTATACATACAATTTGAGCAAAAGTGGATTATTTGGAAATTTGGTTTGTCTTCATTTGTCATATAGTATATTCATTTATCTATTGGTGTGTATAGATGGAACACCATGGCCTAAATTTTTTCATGTGTTAATGCATGTAAATAAAACAACTGCTTATTTGTTATGAAGAGAGGTTTTCCATGTTTTGTATTCCACAACTGTTGCCTTTGTTGTATTTGTGATATTACTTATTTACTCGATTGTTTTCACACTTTCTTTACCTTATTTAAGTTAATAATCTCCACCCAGGTATTGGATCCAATTGATGGCACGAAGGGTTTTCTTAAAGGAACTGAGGCTTTATATGTGGTATACCTTATTTTGCTAGTAGCTTGCTTTATTCAGTAAACTTCTAAGATGAGCTTAATGTGGCTGAGTTACCCTGAATTTTAGGTAGGTTTGGCCCTTGTGGTTGAAGGAGAGATTGTTTTAGGTGTTATGGGCTGTCCTAACTGGCAAGAAGATAAACCCCTCAATTCCACTGCCTGAACTGCTGGGAAACAAGAACATAGGAGCTAGATCAGGGATTATCATGGTTGCTCATGTCAGATGTGGAACATGGACTACGGTTTTGTCAAATGTGCTGGGTACATCAGCCAAAACACCTGAGTCTTGGACCAGATGCTTTGTTGATAGATGTTTCTTAGTGCATGAAGCATGTTTTTGTATTCCAGACAGTCAAACATGGGAATCATTGCCACTGTCAGCTTTATACAACGCAACAACTGATGCTGATGCTGTAGGGGACGGGAAAATTCTTCTATTGCCTGCATGTTGTGGAAGGTTTAGTATACTTTGAATAAACAGCTCAAAATAAATAATTTTTTTGTTCTTATTTGCATTTATATTATGTTTCAATTGTTGTGAAATAGTGTTCTCTGTTGTCAGAGTTATATGTCTGATCATTCATTGCATATATATTAAGAGAAGCCATGTAATATGCATCTTCATACATGTATAGTAGTTTGCTGACCTCTATTTGCTAGCAATTGACTCCCATTGTTTAAACGTGAACTATATTTAGGTGATGTTTCCTCTCCTTCATTCCCTTGCTTCTACTCCAAGGTCTCAAATCTTAGTTTCTCCATCTTATAGAATTCTTATTCATAAAAGAACTTGCAGAAATAATCAAGCCTAGCGTTTTTATCTAGCTACTGTAACCTTCTAACTTAAGTCTCCTGTACATTTTTGTTTTGCAAAGTTAGATTATGTATTTATTGCTGCTATCCTATTATGTAAGGCGGAGGTTCAAAATATGACACCTGCAGAGCAAGATCCTTTCTGCAATTCTTTCTTCTTTATTCCCTAAATCAACTATCTAAGCCATGCCTTTGCAACTGGTACCTCCTAGATGAGGTAAAGCCTGAGTGCCTGCTTGATGAAGAAAGCTTGAAACTTTTTTCATTTGAGCATAGTTGTATACCTAGCAACTAGCTTTCTATGGTTGCAGGAACGCAAGCTTTTATAATACTAAATGTTCGATGATGATATCTTAAACACGCTTATCAACCAACTTACAAATGTCTCAACTAATAAAGATGGTGCCTTATATTACATTAAGGCAAAATCTCTATTTTCACTTTTATTTTTTTTATTTTTGTCTGACTGTATTAATTAGAATTTAGTCAATTGTCTCATTTTTCATAAATGATTGAGCATGTGCATGATACAGCGTGTCTTGTTTCTATGCAGTTTATGCAAGTACTTGATGGTGGCCTCAGGTAGGGCGTCAATTTTCATTCAGCGAGCAAGGACTCAAACAATCATAAAGGTATTACATTGATTTCTTACTGAAAAAGTAAGGTCAAATTCAGTAACTTGGATTTATCCTTAACTTGTTTATAACATAGGCTTGGGATCATGCTGTTGGTGTAATATGTGTGCATGAAGCTGGAGGAAAGGTTTGTACTTTTCATTAGCCTTTTTCTTAGTTGTTTGTATCTCTGGATTGAAGTTTAAGTACAAATCTGCCACTAACGCAGCCATCTACATGGTAACATGTTATGTAGCAGTAAAGATACCTCCTCAGACATATATAGTTTACCTCTAGACTGAGAATTCCATCTTCCACCTTTCTTGTCACATAATTGCAACATGGTGCATCATGTCAAAGTTGTCGAAACCTCAACTGTTAATTCTTATATAATTGTGATTAGAACCTTATTCAGGATAAATAATCACTAAGGATCCCTATTTTATCTGAGAACAACTTTGGTTTTCTTTTCTGCTCTGTCCATTGGCATTTTTCTTGCTTTGCATATTTATATTATGTCGTCATTCGATGAAAATAAATCACATATGACAATCATAACAACTTTAGAACAATTTCATTTTTCTACGTTAAATCCAAGCTAACACCATTTTAATAGGTTACTGACTGGAAAGGGAGTCAACTTGATTTTGGTGCTGATCAAGTTGGACGGCGAATTATATTCCCTTCAGGTGGTGTTCTTGTGAGTAATGGCAATGTACATGATAAGATCCTGGAGATGATCTCTTCAACTTCTTCAATGGTTTGACAGTGTATGCCATCCACTCTTGGTGTTCCTTCTATATTTGACATCTTTTTACACGTTATTAGGTTTCGGGTGATTCTGCAATTCTTGAAAAGTTAGTTCAATTCAATGTAACAGCGTAACGCGACAATTTTCTAGTAATGAAAGCCTACCTGAATTTTAGTTAGGAATGTCGTCTTTCTATTATATTTCTTCAGTTAGTAAGTGCGTGCTAGTGTAAAATATAAAGAAAATAATGATTTTGTGATTGTGATAAAGGAAGTGGATTGAGCCAGAGGTGATCGATATTGAAATTAAGTTTGGAGGTGTGATCGATATTGAAATTAAGTTTGGAGGTGATTCAGATTAAAAGCCCGGAGATTCTTAAAAATGACTGATTCCAAAGGAGACAGGATCAAACCTCAAAACGATTGAGCCTCTAAACCAAGCTTAGAAGTATAAATTAGCCCTAGTTGATCACCACATCTTAATCGGGCCGTGCATGTTTTTGCACATGAAATTGTTTGATTGTTTTGGGATCTGGTTAATCTAAAGTTTAAACAATGTCTATGCATGATGTTGCATTATGTTATCCAAAGGAAACATCTTTGATTTGAGAATAATTCAACTCTTCCCTAGTTTGACTGGAGATTAAACAGACCATTGTTAAAGAAGAACAATGCACCCGAATTTTTTGTTTATTTCTTCACCTTAAAATGAAGATAAGTTCGTGTTAGTTTAATTTTGTAGCTATCTAGTGTTAAGTTAAAAAATTAACAGTATGACTTATAGGTAATTATTCAATTCGATTCTATCAATCTGAGCTGTAATTTGACTTCTCCAACTTTAAACAAAACGCTTTATAAATTATCTTTCGTGCCAAAATTTTACTTCTGCGAAGTTAACTTTTGAGTATCCAATCAGATTCAAGCACGTTTGCATCTGAAAGTGAGGATTGGTCTGATCATAACTTCAAGAAACAACATTCAATCCCCTCCTATGTACATGCCCCACGTGTCCTAGACGTTTGCATTGGCTATAAAATCAGTCTTCAAGAACCCTAATAATAATAATAATAATAATCTAGTGAAAGTTCTCGATCTCTTACAGTAGCCAGGTGTTTCTTCTTCTGTACTAATATAATACTATTCTCTTTGATCATATCCATAATATCATATAAAATAAACACAAAAATAGACTACGTAGTCACTAACAAAATTTAAAAACTACGATAGAGGAATTTGAAGAAAAACCCTATAGAATATTTGCATGGTTAGCTGAAATTAGTAACAATGCCATTGCATCCGCACGAGCTTTGGATCTCGTATCCAAAAACAGCACAAAAGCATGTGAAATTTGATAAAGAAAACAAGAAGCACAGTTTAATTCAACGTTTGTTGGAACAATCGAACAGCTCACAACTGAAACTAACAGCATTAAAAATAATTTAATTTGGATTAACACAATAATCTACCAAATTTTTTGTACGTATTGGGTCAAACCATAACACGTATGCAACTTTTTTGGGTAAGCCAATCCTTGAATTTTGATTCGTTAGATAAAATAAGGTGTCGTCGTGACAGCAAGCATGGAGACATAAACCAAAGATTATGGTGTCAATTAATCTCTAAGCATGTACAATTAGTGACAGTTGAGAGAATCTATTTTATAGACAACAGATTATACAAAAGATTATTCTAGGTGATGGTTTTTTAATGAATGTAATTAAATTGTAAACTAAAGAAAGAAATGCATACGAGCAATGGTGAGTCGAGTACTCTGGATTCTGGGGTTGGTTGATCAGGAAATACAGTGTGATCTGAAAGACAATGGAGAAGAGATTTTGATAGATGAATAAAATAATTTTTGACCTAATACTACCCTATAATTATTACTAATTCGTTACACAAAGTTGGATGATTTAGACACTTTTAAATACTTGTTTCGATGCTGATGAGTAGCGTCTTCACATGAATTCACTTTTTCTATATTATATTGCAGTCATGGAATCAGAGCTGGCTTATAGTATAGGCAAGTGAGGCAACCGTCACTTGCTAGCTTAGGTCTCACTTGCCTTAGGTCCTTTTGTTTTCTTTTTGTAACTCGTGTTTTATGTTGCACATAATCGAGCGAAAGAGTCCAAAAAAAAAAAAAAAAAAAAATCTAGCCAAAGAGTAATGTTATATATATATATATATATAATCGGGTGTGCATATCATTTGCTTGTGAATGGACACTAGTTCGCTACAAACTCTTTTCTTGACATTAGTTCGCTACAAACTTGTTAGATGACCAAAACGGATATATATATATATATATATATATGGAACGGTGGCTACAAAATAATGGTTAGTTTTTTTTTAATAATTTAATTGAAAAACGAAATCTTGTAGAGATCAGCTTGAGAACCGATTCGTGCATGCAATTAAAATATATATGACACACAATCTCCTTGCGTTAATAGATATTATTATCGTAATATTTAGAATAATTAAAAATCAATTAAGTGAAAATAATAATATGGAAATATATTTTTATAATTATAAATGACAGACTCCCCGTACGTCATGACCGTGGGCAGCTGTTCGTTGTTAGGAGGAGAGCAGGCGACAACGTGGCAGCCTATTGATGGGTTGATGAGGTGACTGGTTTTTCTTGATGTGGACACCACACGTTAGAGTCTTGGCGTGTCAAATGAAGCCACGTACGTGGACGAGATTCAGGTACTTAGATTGGTTAACTAGTAATTTAATTGATTAATTAATTCAATCAAATAATTTACACAAGATAAAGAGTTAAAAAAAACGAGAGTTTCGTGCATGGGATGGGACAAATCGTCTATGTTTAATCTTTTTTGCACTAACTTGAATTTGTCAATGACCAAAATGCCCTTAGACAATTCTTGTTAGCTGCTTTGTAATTGAGCCGTTAAGGCCAGTCCCAAGCCGACTTTTACATATGTACATATATGTTATCGAAAATGATTAGCTTTTTATGTGTCAATTTCAATAGTCACTATAAATTGTGTCGACGTAAATGAAACGTAATTATTTATGTTTGATGTAAATATTTATCAAGTTATATATTCACTTTTAATGGAGTCATATGGACTTCTTTAGCCTCTTTATATGTATGAGACCTTATTTAAAGTGTTTCATCATATTGGATTTTGATGGAATTAATTTATTACGATGGATACCAATCCTAAAAAATAGCAATGGAAAATCGAGTTTGATACTTGTTTGTTTGGAAAGATCTCAAATTTTGCATAGGAGGACTTCAAATTTCTCACGTAATCATTGTATAAGACCGATTAGAATTTTATCTATATCTAATTAAAATTAAAAAAATTACTTTTTTTATCATACAAAGTAAATGGGATAAATTGTGAATACATTAACCTTAATAATTCTATAAGGCATAAATAGAAACAATTTTGATTTTTTTAAAAAAAAAAATAATTGCGAGTAATTGTTCACGTTGACGTCGTATTTTGATTATATAATCGGAGGTGTGGGATCGAGCAATATTTTATTAATAAAATATATAATTGGGAAACGTGCATTAACGTATAATTAAAGTAAATGTGAAATGAATCTTTTGTTGTTTTATATTAAAAGTGAAATATACGAACAAAGAAAAAGTGACCCAAATTTTTCAAAATTTAGCTGTATGTATATGGATTTGTTGATTAACTTTTACAATCTGAGAAGAAAAAGATTTAGGGTTAAAGAGGTAGGACCCATTTCATAAAGGTGAAAATCATTAGCTTGAGTTTCAACTTTAAAAATTTTGGACTTGCTATGAAAGTCTTTCATTTGCACTTCATGTCTCTTCACGTCTCTTTCTTTCTTGATCTCTATTTTGTCCCTTCTCTAAATATGTTTAATTCAAATAAATCGATATTATCAAAATATTTTCTTATATATATATATATATATATCTTTTTGATAGTCATTAAACAGAATTAGTACTTCTAATTACGTGAGAATTTAACAGAAAGAACATGATTTAATTAATTAATAAATGTACATACTAGAATCAACTATTTATTTATTTATTTTTATTATGTCACAGAACATGGAACTATAAAATATGATTGTAGTATTGTTATGGGAATTAAGTTGCTGACATATAAACTAATTAAGATCATATACGTTACAATATAATGTAAGTGAAGATCACGTGATAAGCTAGAAAATGATATATATGAGATGGGAGTGGTTCTGATCATATGGTCAGGCTTTGGAGCTATTTATATTTGAGGAAAAAATAATATGAATAGTAGAATGGTAATCAATCGAGAGTCTGTGAACTGTGAAGTGTTGTAAAAGAAATTAATACGAGGGTGCCAAGCCAAGAAAATGCATGCATATATAGCTATCACTATATAAGAACAGTATACGATAAAATAAAATTAAAATTGTTTGCTGCGAAGACCCTAGATAATAATTGCCCAATCAATGTGTAGCACAAGTCAATGAACTGGAGTTATTGACATTTTGCTTGACAGCAAATCAACATGTCAATCCTAGAGAGATGTGGCTGGGAGAGAAAGTGAAGCAACAGAGCACACGACTTGCGGCATAATAGTCATCATAAATTTAATATCGTATTGACTATACTTATTCTAAATTACATTGCCATTCTAGAACCCAGAGGACACATAATTGTATCATAGATTATTTACATTGAATTCGCTATCTAAAAATAGCATTAGAGTTTGTTTACTGTATTGTATCAACAATTAATAGTTTTCTGTAATCTCTTCTAATTAAGAAAATTATAGCCAATTGAAAAACAACTTAAACGTTTTGAAATATAATTGTCTTAATGCAATTGTGATGCATAGGTAATTGCCAATGTGACAGTCTTTTTTTTTTCTCTGATGAGTTGGCTTCTCATGAGACCGCCCATGTATACTATCGAACATGCAAACAATCACATGCAAAATCAAAATTTGGGGCGCTGATTCATTTATACAACATCTCTTTTTCTTCAAGACACAGTCCGCTTGTTGATTTTGTCCTTCGTATTCACACATGCCAAAATTTTTTCTTCTCACTTCGACTGTCAAACTTTTAGCTTCTCTACGAATCTTTCTTCTAGTAAATTTCTTTTTTGACACCTCCTCAAGTGAGCAAATCAAGTCACTCTCTAGTTGCAATGTTAGAGAATTCGAATCTACCATTTTTTTTTAAATTTTATAAAAAAAAAATTCATTAACGTTGAAAATAAGTTTTGTTATTAGTTTATAATTTTATATTGTACCCTTTCGAAAATTAAATATCGTGCATAATTAGCTTAATAAGTTGTCTCTTTCGTAAAAATGGATAAACAAGAGATAAAAAGACTATTAAATATATAATTATATATATCAAATTGAAGTGTTAAGAAAAATCAAAAGAAAAACCTTATCTTGATATTTATTGGAGGAGAACCCCCTTTATCAATATCTTGATCACAATAAATGATCCTATATTTCGGCAAACAGCACCGAACTCTATTATTGCCACCATGAATTTAATGCTCATCTTCAGTCACCACACATTTATTATATTATCAATGTATCTTCCTTATAAGATTGACTAATTACATAGAATGACCCTACGAGAATGTGGAATTCCAAATGTACCCTCCATTTGTGCCATTGGACACAATATCCCAATCCTTCATGATAATTTCAGACAGACAGAACAGTCATTGTGACAAGAAATGCAAACTTGGAAGCTGATTAGCTCAAGCTAGCTAGTAACGTGGAGCCATGCACGAATTGATGAATATATAGAAAATCGAGAATTCCTGGTAATTAAAAAATATTTGTGAGGAGTACGTGGCGATTACATGTTGATGACAGCTAATATGAATCCAGAAAGCAAGGAGTGACAGTGCACGCCGGAAAACGATAGCTTTCTGTTACTATCAGGATGTTCATGAGATATTATCTAATAAGCACAAACGTTTTTCTACAGTCTCCTCTAGAATCAAACGTTAAATCTATAAAATTAAAACTAAACTTCTTGTTATCATATACAAAATCTATATATAATTTCAATGTTAATTTATATAATTTAATTAAATTTTAATAAGTATACTTAATTATAATTGAGACAACTTAATAATAAATTTTTAAAACCAATAAAATTATGAGTTGGAATCATATAGATTTGCTCACTAATTCTGCTATAATTTAAAATTTATTTGATTATGTTTTATCATACAGTTATAATCAATTTGGATCAAAGTTGATGAAGTAGTTCAATAGTCGATCTTAGTGTTCATATTAATAAGATTAAGAATTCGACTCAAGTTTGTATCATCATCCTTAAAGTTACAGTGGTTTAAAAAATAATAATAATAACAGAACCCTTTTAGGTAAATGTATAAACTAAATAAGCAAGGGAGAAAATAAACTTGAAATATTAGGCCCAAGAAAGAGGGACACGTCGTCAGTGTCATATAACGGAGGACGGCACCGAAACCTTTTGACTTGGCTTCGTTTCTTGCCCTTCTCCTGTTGCTATTTATACAAGTACGTCCCCATACGGACCCTACGTCTTTTTGTTTCCAAATCTCCATTTACCCAATATCTCTCTCAAAGAGAACCCAGTACCATACTATTTTCAACCAAACAATAAGGTTTTCAAGAGCAAAAAAGCAGCTAAAACCATGGGGAAAGCACCTTGTTGTGATAAAAATGGCCTGAAGAAAGGTCCTTGGACGCCTGAGGAAGATCAAAAGCTTATGGATTACATTCAAAAACATGGTTATGGCAACTGGAGAACTCTTCCTAAAAATGCAGGCATGTCATTTTTCCTTCTTCTTCGTCCTAGTTTTGAAGTTTTTCTATTTTGTATTTGTTTTCTCCGAGTGGTTTGCATGGATTTTTTTCTTAAAAAATTTAATGCTTCTTATGCGGACTTTTTGTGTTGATGGGGTTCTCTTTTTCTGTGAATTATATATAATTCAGGTCTGCAAAGGTGTGGAAAGAGCTGCCGTCTTCGATGGACTAACTATCTTCGACCTGATATCAAAAGAGGCAGATTTTCTTTTGAAGAAGAAGAGACAATAATTCAACTACATAGTATATTAGGGAACAAGTAAGTCCTTTAAGTTTTAATTGCTTTTAATGATTTCCATTTAAAACTGCTTCAACTATAAGTCATTTCAAGGATGTATAAAATATATTCAATGTTTCGTTTTTCTTATTGTTGTTGTTGTTTTGGTGTATATAGATGGTCTGCAATTGCCGCTCGGTTGCCTGGAAGAACAGATAACGAAATAAAAAACTACTGGAACACCCACATTAGAAAAAGGCTTCTTCGGATGGGAATCGATCCGGTCACTCACAGTCCTCGTCTCGAGCTTCTCGATCTATCTTCGATTCTAAGCTCTTCTCTTTACAATTCCTCTCAAATGAACTTTTCGAGGATGCTCGGGTTCCAGCCTTTGGTGAACCCAGAGCTCCTTAGACTTGCAACCTCTCTCATGTCATCACAACGTGAAAACCAACACCAAAACCAACTATATAACCCTCAAAACCAGTACACACAACAACAACAACTAGCAGTCCAACCTGATCATAGTAACCAGCAATACCAACTTTGCACTACATTGACTAACAACAACACAACAACGACTTCTCCTTCTCGTGTTTCGTTTTCTAGTGAGGCTACCACACAACTAATGGACCCTCAAGTAGAGCAATTCCAAGTCAATTTTACCGACTTTAGTAACCATAATTCTCAACTACATGAGTGGCAAAGCAATGGGATGCCCTCAAACTTGACTCATCAAGAAGACTACGTGCCAATTCCACCATGTAATAATTATAGTTACTATCGTTCTGATCAAACTGTGATGGACCCTTCATCAGTGACATCAAATAACTTCAGCTTCACATCAGTTTTATCGACGCCTTCGTCGAGTCCAACTCCATTGAATTCAAATTCAACATATATCAGCACTGAAGATGAGAGAGAGAGCTATTGCAGCGAGATGTTGCAGTTTGAAATCCCAGATCATATTCTATATGCTAGTGAATTGATGTAATTTCAAAAGTGGAAGCACCGAGCCAACTTTTTTTATTTTTATTTTTTCACTTTTGTGGGCCTTTGGATTCGGTTGGTGTTGATACGTGTCCATTTTTCTAATTTTATTATATATTTCTAGGCAATATTTTATCAAGCTTAATTACTGTATAAGGAAGCAAGACCCTGCCTTTGTTTTCTATTTTCTCTTTTAATAATGAAAAGTTTCTATTATTGACATGTAGTCATTTTATTAATCTCTACTTAGATCCTATCAATATTTTTTAATTACATTAAAAAAAACTTATCATGTGTTCAATTAACGTTAAGTGGACAGACAAGCCTAAGTAAATTATATTATAGCCAGACTTCTGTTCTCACCCAAAATATTACAACAAAACAAAAACAAAAAAGTAGATTAGTTAATTAAATCATATAATTATACTAAAATATACTGGTATCCACAATGGAAATTCTTTTATCTTTCCCTAAATAGCCAAACTTCATCTATAAGAGGCAAGATTAAATCTAACTGAAAAATTCATAAAAGTGAAAAATATCAAAGCAGACAAAGCAATAATGTCTGAAAAGCAAAAACAATCATAGAAACCAAAAGGGAGTTGAAAGACCATATTGGTTTCAAAGATTCCCGACAAGATAAGTCAACTTCCGGCGAGAATTTGCCGCGGAACGCCACCGGAGCAGGGAGAGATCTGCAACGTGTCCCTGGACACCTGTCAGAGTAACTGTCTTTTCATGCAGTAATAAAGTAATGATTTTGCATGGGGATTATTACGGGTACAAAGAAAAGTTTGACAAAAAAGTGGGGGCACGTGTCCACGTACTAGCGGTGACCCCTGTAGTGTGGGTCCTATAAAGAGAAATATATATTAATATATATATCTTATAATATAATGAATATATTAAAAAGAAGACTAGCTTTATTGAAAATCATGGCGTGGCTCTTGTGGTGTTTTTTGTCTCTTTTTTTGTCTCTCTCTCTCAACATTAATTGCTTCAGTGTCAAACCAAGACCTAATATTTATTACGTCATCGTTTTGGACACGTGGATGACAATGACGAGGTGGGTCCCGGTTTTGGGGTTTGGAGGAATCGGTTGACCCGGTAACGCAAAGAGAGGTGTTGAGGTCTTATCCAAAAATTTTGACTATGCTACCAGGGCTTACTTATGTATGTATATATAATCGGCAATTAATTGAGTGAACAGTATAAAGTTTGATGCGCTGTGACTGATAGTTCAATTAACAAAGTTTTAATTGCATGATTATGTTATCATTGAAAGAGAAAATATTACACTGTTTGACGGGAATTGCCAAGGTCGATGGACCCTCTTCTACTGGTTTTTTAGCCTATCATTTTTTTTTTCACACTATATTTAAAAAAAAAATTGATTAAACATTTTTCTTAATTTTAAAAGCTCAATAATTCAAATCATATTCTTATTTTAAAATATAAAATACGAATAGTTTTATGTATTTAATCTACCTATATCACCATCAAAAAAGAAAATTAAAAAAAAAAGGTCGATGGACCCTCTTCTGCTGATTTTTAGTTTGTAATGGCTTGACTATTAGCTTTAAACTTGCAATTGTTTTCTTAGTGGCTTCACTATATGATCACGAACTTTGCGGCTGCCG
This sequence comes from Nephelium lappaceum, assembly GCA_021234005.1. Taxonomy (NCBI): domain Eukaryota; kingdom Viridiplantae; phylum Streptophyta; class Magnoliopsida; order Sapindales; family Sapindaceae; genus Nephelium; species Nephelium lappaceum. The sequence continues at coordinate 15,889,402 of CM038010.1, forward strand.
ATGATGAAGTAAATTGTGTATTGAATTTGCATGGTTGGTCAGTAATACCAATGTTAAAATTTATAGGGTCATAGTAAAATTAATGTGTAGATACTGTGAGATTACAGAGGTAATAATATTGTTGAACTAAAATTTAACGATTGAACATTTTTTTAAGAAAATGATGGAACATTTTACAGGTGTATGTATATATAAGCATTGATCACAGAGGTAATAATAAGTATTGATAGTACATTTGTGTGACTTACGATTACCGACATATTCTCTTTGTTGAGAAAATGAAAATAATGCAGCCTCATATACTGTCAATTATGACCAGTTGGGTGCAGAATGTGTTCTCCACACGTCTCTAATACAACTTGGCCTTGTATAGTTTTGGCACACAAAACCCGTGGTCATTTGGTACTTTTTTGGGCATCATCTGGGAACCAGTGAAAGCAAAAAGTCTCTCGAGATCATTGAAATTTGAGGGGGAAGAACGTAAAACATAAGAGATTGGTAATTTTTAGTTGACACTATGGATGTACGAATTTATTAATTTTCTCTATCTTCTGAATTTTCATACGAAGAAAATTTAAGGAAGTCAAGAGATCGAAGCTTGAAATGGTGGACTTTCTCGAGCAATTGCATTCAATAGGCCAACCATATGGACCTGATCCACGTATTTCATGCTCATATTTGTACTCCAATGGATTTTTTTCCTTCGGTATCGTTTGATGTTTAGATTATACGATTTTACATTTAGTTACCATTACAAGTTGGTGATATCAACATGATGTATTAAAATATGTATTTATTATTAGAGAATTATGTAAACCCTATAAAAATTAAGAAATTGAGTTTCTTTCTGAAAGGAAACTAAAAGGGAACTAAATCAAGTTTCCTTTCCCTTTCTAATTAAAATTGATGCCTCTTTTACTATCAATCTCCTCTAAAACTAATTAATCGATCATTCAATTTCGGAATTATCAATTTACATGACTAGTTAGAACCATCCATATAAAAATAATATGATACATATATATATATAATAATTTTACTATCAGTATCTTTTAACTTTAAAAAGTTAGAACGAAATAATCAAATTCTTCAATTACATTTTCTTTCCTAAAATAAATTAATTATTCTATTTAATTTAAATGCAATTGATGAATTTGATTGGTTCATCTTAAGTTTTTAAAATCATAAGACACTAATAATAAAATCAATATATATATATATATACATACAAACAGTTATGTACTACTAAACTCATAAAAAAAAAATTGCATTTCGAGAAAAGAAAAAAAAAAAAAAAGAAAAGCAGTATAAAATGTGTACAAATAATTAGCTAATTAGTCAACTCTCTAAATAAGACAACCCGATCACGCCTCCAAAAAGGTCAAAAAATGGCCAAATACTGAATTTCTCCATCTTCTATTCATAGGATTCGATGGTGGCTCACTCTGTTACCAATTCTCTAGGTCAAACCTCTACTATTCCATGCATGTAATACATACGTCATTTATACATCAAAAACTTAGATTTTTTTTTCTCTACAAATATAACAGTTAGATCTCGCTCTCGTGTTTTAGATGCAAACTCGTAAGCATTAGAGAAATCAATTAATAATAATTAATTATCATGTAAATTGAAAAAGACCATGTTTGGAGAGATTGACGTGTCGAGAGTACAACTACTTTTGGTGGCATAAAGAGAGCGTTGCCGCGGCTTGAGCTTTGACCATCAGCCGACCACTGCCCAGACGGAGACAGCATGCACACACATCACTTTCTATTCTCGACCGCCCAAAGAAAAACTTCCTCTCTTCAAACCCTTTGAATTGGTAAACGCTTAAAGTGGGTTTGTGTCTTGTGCTTTTGCTAGCTAGCCTTTTGTTTTCTTTTGCTGTTGTGTTTTGCAACTTTTTCTTTCATGTGTTTTCTTTGCTTTGTTTTTATGGGCCTTTTTTATGACAATATATAGAAAATATGCCAGATTGGAATAATTTGAAATATTCGCGTTTGGAGGCCTCGTGACGAATTTATAAATTTATAGTGTGTGCAACTGACGGTGTTTTTGACTAACATATTTCGCTTTTGGATTGAAAGACAAATTGGTTAATTTAAATATTAATTTCCAGATGATGATGATGATAAAAAAAGGTTGGGTTGTAGTCTACTTTTGTTGTTTCTGTAAAAACAAACAAGGTTTGCTGTTGCTTTTGAGACTGTGTGGGTAGAAGTAGGCAAGTGGAAAATTTTTAGCCTCAAGTGATGTAGTATGCCAAAGCTTTAAATTAAATTATCTACTGGTAAAGGTAAAGTTTTAGGTCGTAAAATATTAGATCGATTAATATATGATAAGAGAACTTAATTTGTTCATAGTAATTTCGTCATATAAGGTAGTGGGTTGTTGCCCAGTTATGACATTAGAATATATATATATATATATATATATATATATTTATATGTTTATATATGAGGTATTAATTAAGGGTTTCTCTCAAGATTTCTTTTGGTGCACATTGATAGTGACAAAATGTAGATTGTACAATATTATTAAGTCTTAGATGCATTTGAAAATTTAAAGTTATTTAGTTTCGTCTACTAGTTATGTGTACAATACTCTTGATCTTTGTAAATTTAAGTTTGACAATGTACTTACTACTTCGATACTATCATCTTAACGAAACAACAGCAATCATTATATATATATATATATATATATATTCTGAAATTTGCTTCTCTAAATTGACGAAACTTATGTAATTAATTTCATAATTAGCACGCAATTTTAATCATCCATATATATCTTTATATCTATATAAGTCACAAAGCACGCTAATAAAGACGATATGCGACTATATGACCCACTTGTAATAAAATATGAAGAAACAAAAAAAAAAAATCAACGTGCTTTAGTGATTTCCTTGAACATTGAACACATTGGTCCCCAGTAATTTGATTAATTATGTATCATGTAGATAATTGATGACCAGAAGTTGAAATATCAAATATTTCTAGATGATCAGTTAGTGCGCAGCTTTTGTCTGTTGAATTAATCCCTCGATTTGACTTAAAAATGAAAGGTATACATTTTGACAACTCCAATATCTGCCCCACTATCGAAACTAATGCCAAGAAATAAACAGGATTGATCTAGATTATTATTTAAATTTAGAATTTAATTAAAAATCAGTGATGGATCTAATTTTTTTTTTCCTCCCTTTAAGAAATTCGTAATGAGAATCCAGATATGAAATCATACAAAAGTTTCGTGAAGGGTCCATATAAATCTACAAAAGAATTTCTATATATATGTACAATATTTTTTTAATTAAGAGTACTCGAATTTGAAATATATACATACAAAAACACACATATTCAAATAAATTTCTTCTTATTTATAAGAAAATGAAATAAAATTCTTCATCTCAACCATGTTCTCCTTCTGACCCATCATAGAAAATTGAGACCATAAAAGAGTAAGCTTTCGGCGGGATTGTGAAAATTTTGGGCGTTGGACGTATCTATGCTGTCATGTTCGAATTGCCACATTTGCACTACTATTTTAGTCTAAGAAATAAAACTTAGGATGTATAATTGACAGTAAAATTAAAAAAAGAAATGATGATATATAATCAAACTTATAATGTCAGCTTGGACACCTGTTCATTGTTGCATTACTGCTGGCAGGGCCATTGTAGGGTTGAAATTTGAAACTGTAGTAAGTCTAACATTATTATTTGGAAAATGACTTGTGTCACTTACAAGAGAAATTAGTCTTTGCCCATTTAATATGAATTTATGACTAAAGTCACTAAACCTGTGAAAAGACTAGACATTGAAAATAAAATCTCTTTCTCTGAAAGTTGATGAGGTAGAGGATAGAATGAGGGTGAATTAATGTATATGATTAAACGATCCGTTGGAGTGGTATTTTATCTTTCAAACTTAATTTATATAGTAATAGTTTACAAAAAGAAAATTAGTTGAGGCTAATAGGATATGAGATGATGCATTGGCAAATACATCATACCCATATTAATTAATTTAATTATGGATTCAAGACATGTTTCTCTCTTCTAACCCTTAATTTTGTTTTATCACTGTTCAATGTGACTAGATGATAAATAATGATCATTTAGTCTGATGATTTCTAACGTTTTAGTTATCCCACCAATACAAGTGGTATTTTGAAAAAAAAATTAATTTTGTAATAATTCAGGAAAAAATGTTCTTCTTTTAATCAACTAAAAAGGGGGTTTAGCTTGCAAATTGTAATACTTAGAAGCCAAACTGTGAAAAAAAAAATCATGTAGAATTTTAAAAATATTTTTTGAAGTAAAATTCTAACAAAAACAATTGCTTCTTGTTTGTTTGTTACTTTTAAATTTTTTTGTTAGTGTTTACAACGAATTAAATAATGACTCGTAGAAATCATTCGTTGTTGAAAAAAAAGATTATGCAGAATTTTAAAAATATTATTTTAACTAAAAATCTAACAAAAAAATGGCTGCTTTCTGTTTTGTTACTTTTAAATTTTTCATTAATTTTTACAACCAATTAAATAATGACTCGTGAAGATCATTCGTTGTTTTCTTTAGTTACATGAAAATATTTATATGAATACGTTGGGAAATAATAAATATATTTTGTAATATTCTAGTTATAGAATTGAAAGCAACCATTGTCATTTTCTAACATCCTCTCTTAATTTGTAGTTTTTAATCAGTTTTCGACTTTCCTGTACTAACGAATTAACTCCATGCACTTTACAGAATTTCAGTAACACTGGGGCCATCTCGGGCCTTTACATATACAGTAAAAACAAATGCATTGGATGACATTAATGGGCCGATGGGAAATGGATATTTTCGTTTTGGTAAGTTTCCGTAAGAAAAGTGTTGTCGTGCATATTAACTCCTGTAATATAATTCCTAAGTATGGCTTGCACAATTAAATATTATGAAGTCCACATTAATCCCTATCTTTATAAGGAATAAATGTGACACCAATGAAAAATGGGTTTTGGCGTTTTGCATTCGTTGTTGTTTATTTCAAGTAAAATGCATATGGTTTTACATGAAATTTATGATTTGTTAAGTTAAATGTTTGAAGTCGACATAATTACACCTGGTTTATCTAGGTGGGCTTTTATGACTCAAAGCTCATGTCTTGGACATGTTCAACAGTTAACTGGAAGTACTGGACTTTTGTCATTATCCGGCACATGATCCAATCCCAAAATAATCGAGTGATTCGCTATTGATGTCCATAAAAGTAGAAGTTATATCGGTCCTAGTCAGCCATTAGCGTATGAAAAATGAGAAAGTAAAACATCTTACGAGGATCTTTTGTGTGTTTCTCCCACTTTATATGGCTATCTTTTTCACCGATCCATAAATAGATCTCTTCCATTTTTTTAAATCAGATTTTTGAACCATACTTAGGAACGATATCTTAGTGAAATCTCAATAGATATAACATTAAAAAAAAAAAAAATCTCAGCAAAACATATCAAAAGATTATATATGGATATATATATATATTTATACTCCAACAAATAAAAGATAAAATAGGTATTATTAATTTCATTATATTCCTGAGATACACTGCTCTTATGTGTCACTTTTTCGTTAAATTATTTGGATTGATTTATTTAAACATAAGTTTTGCTGCAATGAACTATTCTGATTTATCAATTGACTTTTGGATATATTTATATCATTTTTGCATCCACTAATTGCCATTGTTGACCTAATGGTGCCACCTGACAGTAATTAACATTAAATGAGTATGAAATTAGTGAAAATATTGTGACCTGTATATCATTAATTGAATTTAGAGCTACCAGGCTACCACGTTTTTGTTACTCATTATCCAATAAACCTCAAGGGAAGCAAATAAACCACTAATTTGAGTGGGTGCAGTTAACAGCAATTGAAGCTGTAATTAATTGGCTGTTTAATCATCTTCAAGTGAGAGTCCATTTCAGTGGGGAGCCTCAAGCAATTTGTTGCGTTATTATTAAAGTAATAATTATATAGACTATTGCGCAATAACTGGAGTTGTTATGATGCTTGACATTCCGTGTGGATCATGTTTCAATAAATATAAATTAATGCTATATAATTTCAGCGAGTAGTTTGCAAATTTTGATTTTTCGAAGTCCCTAAATTAAATTAAATTGGTGTAGGGATATATGAGATTCGTGATGAAACATCACTCATGGAATTTAAAATTCTATTCTTCTAATATCATAGCAAAATCTTAATATACTTATTGGTATAAAATAGTGAAATTTAAATCCAATCATAAATATGAAAAGTGGTGTACATTATTTAATCAATAATTGAAATAATGATTCATGTTCCTTTTTTTCCTCCTCCTTTTAGAAAAAACGAGATGATAGGATGATAAGAAACACCATTATAAATTTGAAATTAACATCGGCAGATTAATTAGTATTTTTTTAATAAATAATTCTTTGAACTAATGTTACATCCAAAATATGTAAAAACATAAGCTATTTCCCTTTTATGTTCATATTTATTTGAGTACATGTAATATGTGATAAAATATCAATCAAATTTACCATGTTTTATAATATTTTGTCAATCTCATTCAGATTTATAATATTTAACATCCTTTTAATTTTATATTATTTATTTACCCATAAAACCAGTTAATAAATAAACAAAAAGTTGTTTATCTATACTCATATAAATTCCCTTTATAATTTGTATGCTCTTGTCATCCAAAAATTATAAGCAAAAGGAGCTTAATCCATTAATCCGTTATATAATTCAAAAATTGTACTCTATAAATGAAAATTATTTTTCCTTCCTAAATTCAAATTTATTATAACAATTTATTATAAAAACAGTTTTTTGTGATCATGGCGGCAGGGTCTGCGGCCACCACTGATATCAAGAGCCGACAAAGACAACCAAGAACGACACGTGTCTCCTCGGCACTGTCATCATCTGCAGCCAAACGTGTCAGCTACTCACTAAGTCTCCCGCTTACGTGTCACTCATCTGTCACTCCAGTCCATAACACCAACACAAAATTACAAAATTACAAAATGCCGGTTCAGGTCATTTCATTTGTGTCATTCTTTCTTTAATATCTTACTTACATTTTTTTATGAGTACCTCGAACACAATGTAAAAAAAAAAAAGGAGAGAGTACCTTGAAGACACACTAAAGTCACGATCATTTTTCGGGTGCCTGATCAGTCAATATTGACTCTGTTGGGTGCTTCAAGTACTTAAAATTCACCATCATCATCGTCCATCGATATGACTCGGTCTCTAGACCCACTGGTTGTTGGTAGAGTCATCGGAGATGTGGTTGACATGTTCAATCCGGTCACGGAGTTCACTGTTCGTTATGGCAACAAACAGGTTGCTAATGGCTGCGACATCAAGCCCTCTGCTTCAGCTAATAAGCCTCGTGTCCAAATTCTTGCTCCTCTCTCTTCCAAGCTCTATACACTGGTAAGTTAATTTATTTTCTTCTTGTAATTTAAGAATTCTCTAAAATGATATTTATATTATATGATTATTAATTTATGAGAATTAATTATTTCAATTCTGATATATATATTTTTATTTGTAATTACATTGCAATGCGTTAAAAATAAATTTTTTTAGGTATACAATCTTAATTTTTAAGCTAAAGATGAGAAGATGATGTTAAGTTGTGATAATTGAATTAGGTGATGGTGGATCCTGATGCTCCAAGTCCAAGTGAACCCAAATATAGAGAGTGGCTCCATTGGTACAGAAACTCCAATTTTGTGTTTGAAGACAATTTTACTTGCATTAAACATGTTATAAGTAGATATGTGTAACAACTAACAAGTCCACATGTGGGTTTTTACCTTTGCAGGATCGTTGTGGATATTCCAGAAGGATCAGATGTCACCCAAGGTACCGATTCTTTCTGGCAACTTTTAAAAACTATATATGATGATATTTCAAATTATTGTTATTGTGTAATGATATGATATGACTGATTTTGATGTGATGTGATGTGATGTGCTGTGCTGTACCGTTGGGTATATAAACTGCACATTCTTGTAGGGAAAGAGTTGGTGCCATACATGGGCCCGCAGCCACCAACCGGGATTCACCGGTATGTGTTCGTGCTTTTTAAGCAGAAGGATGGTGCAGTGATGGCGGGGACTCGACAGCCAGATGCCCGCAACAATTTCAGGACCCGCCAATTTGCTGCCGAGAATGATCTTGGACTTCCAGTCGCTGCTGTGTATTTCAATTCACAGAAGCAAATCTCGGTTAGAAAACGTTGAAACCATTAAAATTTGTTTTTCAAAGCTTGGATTTGTCATCTGCTATTTACGTTGCAAGCACGGTAATGTAAATATATTACAGCCCGACATAGAATCAATATTGAATGTTAATGTGGTTTATGTATGTACAAGAAGTGAGCTTGTTATTTCTTAAAAAAGAAACAAGGGTGAGCTTGTTCTAGAAGTACCCATTTTTGTTTCTTGATTTTTCTTGTTTTACTTATGAAGTTTGAAATTGTATTACTAATGTTTTTACTGTACTTTCAATAGAATTATTATCTTCAAATGATGGATAAAAATATAAAATGAGATTTGAATTCAAACATTTACGATAGTACTACTAGTTTCGAAAATGATCATATCTAGCTAGCCAAACTTTTCAAACAATTATATCAATACATTATAGTTTAGGCATACATTGTGTGGTTAATTTAGATATAGATGTATATATAGATTTGCAGCTACAAATGCCTATCATTGTTGATTTTTAAGCTTATTGGGTTGATTCAATCTGAACCATTTCTATTGGCTCCATATGATGAGATGGACCTTGTTGAGCAGTCAAAATTGACATCCAAGTGGAATACATTAACTACAGCACAGAAAATTTTGATTAAATAAATAATATTGGATCGCTCTATTACTTAAATGGACGATTCAAATTTATTAATTTACTTCAACAACACAAGCATCCGTCCAACCCAAAAAACCTCATCAAATTTAAAAAATATATTCAGTAGGAGATACTAATTTGACATGAACCTATTTATGCAAAACAATAAAAGATAGCTATTAACCACTCAACAACTATAAAAATATGTTATTTATTTATGTGATGGTAAAATATGCCTCACTGGGTGGACTTTTTAGGTTTATTTTTTATTTTTATTTTATTTTTTGGGTTCGGTTATTATTTTAAATCAATTACGTATTCAACATAAATAAATGTCCTTTTATGCAATTTTACTGTCACACAGTGAATTTTCCATTCAAATTGTCTTTGTTTAGTTTGAAACCGTTAACTGAGAGCACCAAAGAATTAATAATAGCTCTTTTTTTGATACCCACTTTTTCAAACATAAAAAACATCGGAAAATTAAGGCTTGCTGATTCTACACTAACTTAATTATCACTGCATTAGGATATCAAGGTTTACGCTTTTATTTATTTACCTTTTCTCAGTTTGATAAAATGTAATGAAGTTCAAAATTTTTACAATGAACGGATGGATTGGATAAAAATAATAACACTCTTTTAATATCCATCATCTAATTAAAACACAAGGTGTGTTTAGTTTCTCTAAATTTAATCATCCCTTTCCACCATAAAAAACGAGAAATAAATAGTATTGTTAATTATCCTTCGAGTAATTGGCAATAATATAGGTTGATCTTGCTAATTTTAAAATTAATCAAAATTCTCTCTTGAAGTTTAGAACTTTGTCAAAACCTCAGTGGAACTTTCATATTATTTAACAAATACCCTTTAAAAGAAAAACTCAAACGCAATCTGTACATTGCACTTTGTCCACCAATATCATGCGTCGTATGGCCAAGTAAATGCGATTTTTTTTTTCTTATGACTTGTTTTCAATGATTAAATATACTGCATCTCATGCTCCAGGCGCATATATATATATATATATATTTTAAATTTAGGAAGAGTTGCAATCTTCCATGACAATTAATTAAAGGAACAACTACCTTATTGCACAAGTCCGTCATTAAATATAACATTACTTTATTATCCACATGTTAGTACAATATACCTCTTATTGTATATCTTTCAAAAACAAATATTTTTATATATATAATATATACATTCAATTCATTCAAATCATATCAGGTGACACGTATAAATAATTATATAATAAATTTATGCTAGATGATATAATACAAATGACAAATGATGTTAGTGTGTACATTCAAAATCATGCGGAGGCTATTCTCCTTTCATATTTACAAGCGGATCTACCTTAATAAAATTAAATATAAAAAAAATAAAAATAAAAAAATAAAACACATCATTTTCAATTAAAAAAAAAAGGGAAAAAACGCAAGGCTTACAAAGAAACCACGCGGAAGAAAACGAGCAGTTGATGTAACAACTGATGAAAGAGTAGCGTGAAGCCCACGAGACCCGAACGAAAACGAAGAGTGGGCCCAACCCATTCAAATTTGACCCAAACAAACCAAAAAACCACCGCCTCCACCACGGCCACGGCCCATAACAACCTCTCCCCTCTCTCTCTCTCTCTCTCGCTCGCTCCCTCGCTCTCTCTCTCCGTCTCCCCTCTCATGCGCCGCTAGGTCTTTTCTTAGCTGCCCCACGAAACCAAAACCAAACCGAAAACCAAAACGAAAAAAAATTAACGCATCGAACAAACCTGACCAAAAAAAAAAAGAAAGAAAAAATCACAAGCACGAGCACGGACTCGGAACAACGCGTCGATGCGGATGCGATGGTTTGAAAGCGGAATCTAAACCGACAATTCCATGAGAAAATGCTGTCAGGAACCGCCAGTATTGTTCGTCGTCAGAGCGCCTTAGCTAATTCTGGTGATCGTCTCCTCCAATCGCCATGTCCAGGTCCGTCCTCCTCGCTGCTCCCACTTTCTTGTAATTTGTTTTAAGTTTTTGTGAGTTACACGGAGTTCGCGTTACTATTTGTTTTGACTCAGTCCGGTTCTTGTTTGAATCTCGAGTTATGTCCTACTTTTGAATTTTCGTGTTTTAATTTTGTGGTGGAGCTATATGCAATGTGTTATATGTTGTTTTACGTTTTTTTTTTTTTTTTTTTTTAATTATATTTTATGGTTGTTGTTTAAGTATATGTAGAAGATCAATGTTGCTTAATTTGGTTAATAGAAAATTGAATTGATTGTAGTTGATGTTGTTTTTGCTACTAAATTATCAAATTTGTAACTTTAATTGTTACTAGCGGTACTATTTTTACTTTTATTTTATTTTGTATTGTTAAATTATTCGAGCTCTATTGATCAATTAAGATTGAAAATTTGGATTCATCGTTATCTTTAATAATGAATTTATTAAGTTGCGTAAAAAAGAAATCTTGCTTGAATAGATTTTTTCTATTTTTTTTAATGTTGACACTGAATGGGTTAGACATCTGTTGGAGCATGCAAGAGTGAGTAGATTGTGAATACATTTTTGTTGATACGTGTTTGTATGTTTGTGAATGTCTCCATTATGTTTTTGGAAAGATGTGGATTTTGTAGTTGAAGTTAAAGCCAAGAGATTTTAGGATAGTTGAAGTGAGGAAGTTGGCTTTTTTTGGGTAAATGTTTTGTTGTTTGAATGCAGACTTTTGACGTTCCGAAATATTTGGAGACTTGCGCAGTCTGTTGTTACGGAACGGAGGAGCGGTGGTTCGGATTTGAGGAACTATGGGAATTTAGTTACTGTTGGGTTACGTGTATGTCAATATAGATTTTATTCGCATTATGGGTGTCATAGTGGAGGATGCGTTTCGGAAATAGTGTATAATGCCAAGGGGACTTTTTGTGGAAGTTGTTATGCCAGGAGTTTTTCTGTTGCATCAGCGAGTAATTCGGTGACACATCAGGCGCAAACTGCTTGGCGAAGGCTTTTTTGTAAAAGTTCTGTTGGTGTAAGTAGGATTGCTCAGGCGTTTAGCTTGGCTTTGACACGTTCGCCTCTTGTGGTTCCGGGCATTCTTGCATTCACATCTGGTCAGCTAGCATGGGCACAGAGAGGGTCTGTAGTGAACGAGTATTACCCATCTCAAACTGCTCTATACATGCGTGCTCAAGATGGGCAAGCTTATGTGACCTCGTTAATATATTCGGTTGTGGAAGGCGTTATTCTGCTTGTAAGAGCTCTCTATCTGGCGGTATTATTCTCTCCCAGCATAGTCATGGCACCTTTTGCTGGTAATTGTGGACCCCAATTTAGGAAACTCTGGCTTCATGTTGTTCATCGAACGCTGGAAATGGCAGGTCCAGCATTTATTAAATGGGGTCAATGGGCAGCTACACGACCAGACCTCTTTCCCAGGGATTTATGCAAGAAGCTAGCAGAGCTTCACAGTAAAGCACCTGAACATAGTTTTGCCTACACTAAAAAAACTATTGAAAGAGCATTTGGTCGCAAGCTTTCTGAAATTTTTGATGCTTTTGAGGAGGCACCTGTAGCATCTGGTAGTATTGCTCAAGTGCATCGGGCTTCTTTGAGATTTCGGTACCCTGGTCAAAAGGCGAAGCCTATGGTAGTTGCTGTGAAGGTTAGACACCCTGGTGTTGGCGAATCAATTAGGAGAGATTTTGTAATAATTAACTTGGTAGCAAAAATATCTAATTTTATTCCAACTCTGAAGTGGTTTAGACTGGATGAGAGTGTACAGCAGTTTGCAGTTTTCATGATGTCTCAAGTTGACCTTGCAAGGGAAGCTGCCCATTTGAGCCGCTTTATTTATAATTTCCGAAGATGGAAGGACGTTTCCTTTCCCAAGCCTGTCTATCCCCTTGTACATCCTGCTGTTTTGGTGGAAACTTATGAGCAAGGAGAAAGCGTCTCACACTACGTCGATGAACTTGAAGGACATGCTCGGATTAAAACAGCGCTTGCTCACATTGGGACTCATGCTCTTCTGAAGATGCTTCTGGTATTCTCTTTTTTAGATAACCAACAAATTTAATGTGTCTTAATTGTTGTTATTTCGAACCTTTGTTGTCATAATTTCCCAGTTGACTTTCTTTTTATGCTTGGTTATATGGTACTCTGTTTTCTCTGTCAGATGAGTTATTGTTTCCTATGAATTGTGTTTACAATACAAAGAAAGTGATCTGAGTGAGTTCTACATTTAATAGTCTAATCAACTATGCCTCAAGTAATCACGTGTCGTTAGACTTTTGCTCTTTTGAAATAGTCAAGCAGGTTGTTTAAACTAATAGAAATTACCTCACCGAAAGAAAATATCTGCATAGCAATTGGTCTTCCTATCATGTCACTAAATCTGCTTGCTTGTTTGGTTTCTCAACATTGTGACATTGTTCATCCTCCACTATATGGTCTGCATTACTGAGGGTTAGGTGTTTTATGTGAATCTTGTATTACGAGGTCAGGTCTCTGCATAAAATCAATAAGGAACCATATTATTGATATCTAGGAAGAAGATGGTACAGGCTATCTTTTTTTTTTAAGAACTAGAATACAAGTGTAGAGTTATGGTTTAAAAACACTCTACTAGGTAATCTGGACATTTGTAAAATGCTAGATTTCATATTGTCATATATCAACAGTAAAGAATTGCATAAATTTGCAATATTGACAGTTTTGAAAGAGTTTAGAATGTCAGTGATAAAATGGAATCTCAGAAAATAGGCCAGGAAATGTGCATATTTTCTTGACTTATGTTGAAAAGTTACTTGGCCACATTCCCTTTTTCACTTGTGTAGCTTGCTCTTTATATGTGTCACAATGGCATTGCTACACTGTATATAATTAATGATGCATGATTTCTTTCTGTATTTGGTGTTATAGTTATTAATTATCAGCTAGAATTGTTCAGTGTTTCTCTCAGGTGTTCTGAAATAAAGTATCTATGAAATAGTGCAGCCTTCTTAGACATTGTAATTTCTTTTTTCAGGTTGACAACTTTATCCATGCTGACATGCATCCTGGAAATATTCTAGTCCGCGTGTCTCACAGCAAGCCTTCTCAGAAGCGGCTCTTTAAATCGAAGCCCCATGTCATTTTCCTTGATGTAGGCATGACTGCTGAACTTTCTAAGAGCGACAGAATAAATTTACTAGAATTTTTTAAGGCTGTTGCGCGTCGAGATGGCCGCACTGCTGCAGAATCCACTCTCAGATTGTCAAAGCAACAAAACTGCCCTGATCCAAAAGCTTTTATTGAGGTAATTATCGGCACATAACTTATTTTCTGTAGTGTGATAACTTGGTTTGGGATTGTGTTTCTGGCATGCATAGTGTTACAAACAAAAATAGTTTGTGTCTTGAGCTTGATCACTGCTCCAAATTTTATCACAATTATTCTAGTTGTTTACAGATCTTAAGGTGCATATGGTTGAACCTGCATCATTATTTTCTCCACAGTTGTCTATCATATTTGCTCTGTAATTGTATATTGATCTGAATTCTATGGTTATAAAATAAACTTAGCGTGTCATAACAAATGTAATTATATCTGCTAACAAGATATTGGAGACATTCTGGCTTATGTATCAAATTACTATGATGTATATTTGCTGTTACAACTTAAACTTTCAAACACCAGAAGCAATATTCCTGTTAGGACTTTGGATATATGGCTATTGAGACTGACAAGAGTAATTAACAAGCATACCATAGATGCTCTAACTGTCACTTATTTACTATGATGCCTGAGGCCCTTCATGGACTGTTCAGCCTGGTTGATGTGTCATATTTTGCACACGAAATCTTATGCCATCTTATTTCTGTTTGGTTTTACTTTTATAAATTTTAACATATCATTATAACAGGATGTTGAAGAGTCTTTCGATTTCTGGGGTACGCCAGAGGGTGATCTGGTCCATCCAGCTGAGTGCATGCAGCAACTACTTGAGAAAGTTCGGCGCCATAGGGTCAACATTGATGGAAATGTATGCACAGTGATGGTCACGACTTTAGTTCTCGAGGTAATTACTCTCTTATTTTGGCCTTGTCACCTTAGTGGTAACCCTAATGAATTATGATAAGAAAGAACATGTAACCTTTGGACCTGTACTATATGCATCTTAAAAGTTGAGTTATTAATTTTGAGAACATTACCTCCTTCACAACTTTTGTTTCCATTCTTGTTCATTTTCCTTCATTGCATGTGTCTCCTTCATTATGCAGATACATAATCCCCTTTTGGTTGTGGCAAAAATAAATTATGAATAAGTTAATTGTAGAAAATAAAAAGCATTTCACTTGCTAGCTTAAGTAGCTTTACATGTTTTAAAACAGTGGTTTTGGTGATCTGCAACGGTGGATGTAACTCAGTTTGTATACATTGGGTGCCTCTTTATTTTGTAGGGTTGGCAGCGGAAGCTTGATCCGGGGTATAATGTGATGGACACATTACAAACATTACTACTCAAGGCCGATTGGGCGAAGTCTCTTTCCTACACCATTGACGGACTGATGGCCCCATGAGTAGGTTTTTGTCAGTTGCAGATCGTATGAAACAATTTTGACAGACAGTGCTAAGACCATATAAATATACCGGTCCCAAGAAATAATACAAGTGTCTTCCCTTAAATTTTTTGAGCGTTTTTGGATAAGTGAAAATTTTGCTCCGTATTTATTCCATTATTTTCTCACAGATCATAACTGTTATATCTTAGCCTAGCCGCTCGGGGGCAAACAGTGAACGGGCGCAACCAAAGAGACAAATAAATTGTTTTGACATTCTTTTCTTTTCCCAGTTTTGTGTGTACAGTTTTGCACCTTCTTTTCTTTAGAAGTATAATAGATCCCAAAACGAAAAGACCAAAGTTGAAGGGGTGTTTTTTGGTGCTCCCAAATTATATATTTTCATATTTGTCTCTGGTGTATGGCACACTCATTGCAAATTTGAATTTGGCTATCCGAAACTGTGATTTTTTGCGTCATGTATGGCAGTGTTAATGGTTGGTGGTCTATTACTGACTTTGCGGGACAAGGCTAGTATTGCATGCGTGTTTTTCTTTTTGAAGTTGACATTGAATAGGTTAAAAAACTATCATTGAATATCATTGAATATTAATAGGCATGGGTTAGCTTATTTTCATACATACTGAGATAATAATTTCAGTAATGAAACAAGAAAACCTATCAATACAAGTTTAGAGTATATTTGGCGTGAATTAAACCAAATTTCTTTTTGTGAAATTGTAAACCTAAGGGAAACAATAGAGAGACGTGGATAAGTTTCAAAAGATAATATTATTTTTATCCATTAAGCCACGTCATTTGAAACGTTTAATTGGTTTCAAAATGAAGTTATAAGCTATGTTGTAATTGGCACGGTTATGAACGAATCTGAGTGAACTCACAACTATCTGAAATGTGGGCTTTGTATGATTTTCTACTAGAAAGGACTTGAGATTGCGCACCGTTATCATTTTTCATTCATGCGTCAGTCTATACTCTATAATAGCGCCAGTCGGCCAGTCCCAGTCGAGCCCGAATTTTTAAAATTCAATTCGACTTAAGGACTAGATATGGGCTGGACCTTAAAATATTTGTGTGAAGCTCAACCCTGTCCCTTAACCCTGTATCTAGAGCGAGTTTTTGTTTACCCATGCCTGTGGCTTGAACGGCCCATTGACCTTTAGGTTCACGGGCGTTGCAAATCAAACCTAGCTTTCACAAGTTAGGTAATTGGACATGGGCTTGTTATGCCCGGCCCAATTGACACCTCCAGTCCTATAATTTTCTTGATTCGTCAATCACCTTCTTCCTTAAAACATCGTTCATGGTTTTCACCGTTGCTCTTATCTTTGTCGTGCTACATAAGATAGAACCAATTGCTTGCTCAAAACACAAATTATAATCTGAATGATCAAGTGATTTTTGTTTGGACTGATATATACTCATGAAAAGCTGCTCTCCTTGCACTATATCGGCATTTTCTTGTAGTTATTTGTGTTTGAGAGTTTGCTTAAATCGAGAAAACGTACGCAGTCTTTTTAGTGAAAGCAGAAGGGAGCTGCTTTCTCTCCATATGGTTCATACATTTCTGGTCTGGAACCTGTAATCTGGAAATAGAAACCAGCACTGGCAAATAATAATTATCTGGACTAGACAATTGTGATTAAATATTTGATTACCTATAAAGAAGCCTAATTACTGCAAAGAGATGTGACTTGAACAGATCAATATAACTCTCAAAGTTTCGATCCCGAAAGCATACCTATGCAAGTATTTTATTACAAAATAGAGCCTGAGAAAGTGAGCTTACAATGACCCTAAATTTCTATTTTTTCACAGCAGGTTAGCAGAACACAGCTCGTGTGCATAACTTGCCTTATCATTCCGGTTGGTAAGAGAATGCGCGTCAAAATTTTCTGCATGGCAACATCTGCTATTTTCTGAGGTAACACTTACTACATGTAATACTCAGTTTGAACGAAAAGAAGACTTTTATTTAACTAGGTAGGATTCCTATTTGATTATCAGTTATCAGTCCTCACCTACTCAGACGAACTCAGCATTTGATCCTGGTTATGCAGCATTAACAAATGCCTGCACACAGCACTTTCTTTCTGAACTTACTAACATTTTTCACGACAAGATTTCATTCGATACATAAAAGATGTACTGAGAGTATATCATGGTTAGTACGGTATGCATCTACCCAAAAAGAGAGAACAATAATCTGGTACACAGTTTATACATGTAAGATTCCATCAAGCAGGAAATATGGTTGAATCAGATTTTAAAAATTACTATAATCTTCCTACACATCACTGTGAAAAAAGAAAAATTAAGAAGCTAAGCCAATACAAGCTAGGTTTGAGTACTAGTATAACTTTGGAGATGTATGTTCCTAGAATTTAGAGATAATTATAGTTATATGTTAATAATGATTCATACAACATTTGGTCAGCAACTCTTGTCAATTGCTGGAGGAAGAAAATTAGATAATGAGAATGCAGAGAGAGTCAATTTGCATTGTTCTACTACAGTGTACAGAGTAGACTCTGTTGTTGAGGTGCTAAAAACAGAGTAGATTCTGTTGTCGAGGTGCTAAAAACAGAGTAGATTCCGTTGTCGAGGTGCTAAAAACTAAAGCATTTTCAACTAAGCAACAACCTGACATTATCCCCAACTGCCATTGAAATGATTCAATATGACCTTTAAGCTTTTATTACAAGAAGCTTAGACGTTTTCATGATTTTCTAGGTGATCTTGTACAGATCTATTTACTTACATATTTCAACCCTATTAGACTACCATAGTCCTCTCCAAGACCGGTCACCATACAGACACCAGAGTTTTGGAAGGCTCTTACTCACTTGTTATTGCTGTGAGAGGTAGGAAGTTCAGGATCTGTTTGCAATCACGGTTCACTTATTATATGCAATATGCCTAACCATTAGTTAAGCCTTTTGCAAAGCAAGAAAAATCATAGACCCGAACTCTTTAATGTTCTTTAGAGTTTTGATATTATAGCATTACAAGGGAAATGCTGTGTGTGTTAGTCCCACAAGATCCCAAAACATCACTTGAAAGAACTATCATATATACATTAAGTCATAGTTTCAACTATGTACTTGAGAAATGACTAGAGTTGCCCAAACCAATTAATGAAACTTTACAATTCTAGGATAGGCAGCTCAAGTTGAAGTAATGTGACAATGGGAAACAAAAAATCAGATACTGTGCTGTTGGACATGTTTTCAAGCAATGTGAGCTAGACAGAGAAACACTTGGTCAAACCTTTATATCCAATTGGGCACTTACCCTGCACAGGTAAGTTCTCGAATTTCCTTGACTGCTGTACTAATACTATATAGTGCCATTTTCTTCACCTAATTTCAGCAAAAAATGAGTCATTTTCATATTGTCAATCAATTCTGGGTCAAAACAAGAAGAATAAAAGGCACCAGGAACCAAGATAGTACGATGTTTACCTCAACCTTGTTTGCTTTGGCTTCATGGCCATTTGGGAGCAGACGAAGTTCATCAACCAACTTGATGCACTCAGTAACGTTTTCCGGTGAGACGAAGTCCAAAACCACATTAACACATGACTGCAGGTCATTACACATCAAAGGAACAAATAATAAGGAAAACTGTAAGTTAATTTCACAGTTCAACATGAAATTAGAATCAAACGGCAGTCACACAGAATCAATTACAAGATGCTAACATCAAATACATGGAACTAAATCAAAGTCAGTGAACTGGATCTATGTTTATCCAATGTTCCAACTTCTCTACTTGGAAAATCTTCTGCAAATAACTTCTAGATGACAATAGACATAATAATATAAAATGACTGCAACACATTCATCATGTCAGCTAAAATGATCTCTAAAATTGTGGGCTTAAACAGTGTTACACATGTTACCTTAAGATTTCTAATCTGATAGGGACATCCAGCAGGAATGATGACTGCTTCTCCAACATGTTGCTCAAAAGTCCAAGGTTCAATTTCTGGATATGGTTAAATGTTAGCAACCCTTATAAATAAATTGATTACCGTAATAACGATTGACAGATGGAAGGTGAAATCTACCAAACTCCTCTTTGAGCTTCGTTTTGTGGGTTGAGTCTAAAAAGAAATTTTGATCGAGAATGGGATGAACTACCTGCAGCAGAAGCAGAAATAAATCAGCTTTAATACCAGTATGGCTAACAGTGTGTGGTATTGTGTTGTGGACTTACATGCTTCCGAAATCCATTTGCCCGAGTGAACTCATTAGAATGCCTTCTGAGGTATTCTATAAGTTTTGGAACATCCTGTCTGCGAAACACATCCCATTGTGCACCACAAGATTCTGCCAATCTCCTCTTTGTAAAGTTGCTGGAATTATTTGTGTCAAGTTTCCTTCTATCAGATGGTCTTGAGCCTTGAGTTGTTCCACAGCATGGTATGGAGCAATCAGAATCAGAATCATCATCCCCATCCTGGCACTTAGTTCTATCTTTGAGATGTATGTCACGTGCTTCACAAGTGGTGGCTTCTTCCCCTACTAAATCACACAATCCTGCTTCGATATTTTCACCATCCAATGATGATTTTCCCTTCACCTTATTTGCCATCTGCTGTTCAAGAGCAACTTCAGTAGACTCCCTTTGATCTTGAACTTGGTGCATTTTCATCAGTTCTCTTATTTTATTAAGCTGCTTCGTAGATACTGGGACGTCTGTAGCATGTGCCAAAATATTAACCTGGGACCAAAGCAGACAAAATGAAAAGCAATGATTACTTGCATCTTCATGAGTCTTCACCATAATTATGTAGGTTTATGTCAGTCACAAGTCAAAAAAAGACTACCAAAAGCATGACTACAGGGTGTAGAATGCAAGTGGTGGTGTGCTTTAATGCAGTAAAAACATCACAATTTTCCTACAGGAAATTTTCAACTCAGAACTTCTGAGAATAGGACCTTTGATATTTGCACAATAAGGCATATACACTAGATTTAAATAGAGATTCAGTGAAGATACTCAGACATTGGACTCTACAACGGGGTTGATATGTCCCTATGAACTAACTGTTCAGAGGCTTTAAGTTTTAGCATCATCGATAAGACCACTATAGAACACCATGCCCTGGTAACATTATATTATGAAAATTGCAGCATATATACATCAAAAGGAGTTACTGAAGTCAAAGTCAAAGTCAAGACACATGAAGATAATAGAACAACACATTAGAAGATAAGGCAGACTTACCACATCACACAAATCATAACACAAGTTTGTTACAGAGTCAGCCTGTACAAGTTCCTCACCGCTGCTATAGGACATATATATACATGGACCCAGGTCAGGCCCAGGGATTTGCTGCGGCATCTTTGATGCGATGTTTAAAATACCAGACTTTGGATCCATGTATTCTGGCAGTGGCAGGCCACGAATGATTTCAGTGTAATGAGTTGGAAACTGTTCTTGAAATAAGTGAGAGGAAAGCCAACCCTTCAGTTTTAGTTTCTCATCACATGTATCAACATGCTTTCGCCCCCTAAAAGACCCCAAAAATAGTTGTCTAATACCAATTTCCACCTGCCAAATATAATTAAAGTTAATAATTAAAATAAACACACATACTTTCAAGATTGTGGGCGGAAATAAATCCAAATACTCCTATCATCAGAAACTCAGGAAGCATAAAATTCCTCACCCAAAAAAAAAAAATGATAAAAAGAAAAACAGAAAGGAGCAGTGAGTGTAAATGGTGGACACATTGCAGCTCCTGTACTTGAAAAAAAAATTATAAAATGACTCAATGTGTATATTTCACATCAAATAGTGTAACAAGTGAAACCGATAAATGATAACATATTTAAGAAAAAATGACACACTCACTATCTGAAATTTTACAACCCTTCACCCATAGAAGTCGATTGGAGGACAGATACTTAAGCTCTACTTATCATTCTACCACTCTGTACCAGGTTCTCTAATATCTACAGGTTTCTTTAATGCCAGGACCATTACATTGCAGAAAAGAGAAAGAACATGGAGGAATCCCTGAAACACTATCAATGGAAAAATCTCTACACACTGATGCCAATAACAATTTTCTCTTTCTAAGCTTCATAATCAAATCCAAATAAATTAAGGTCACATGTTACAATTACTAACATCTTCCCTAGCATGTTATAGGTAAAATGTATTAATCAAGTACAGAGAGAGAGAGGGACAACATTCAGAAGTAAATGAAAGAGGGTAAAACCAACCTCAAACCATTCCAAGCACCTGGTACCTTTAACTGCTCCTTGATCTTTCTTAGATTTGTCAAGATTATTCTTAAGATAAGTGCAGAACAAGACAATCGGATCCCAACTCAACTCTGATGGACTGGGAAGCACATTTCGAATTATAACAGGATGACTCTTACCCCAGTGTTTCTGAAAGTGTTCAACCTTATCACCATGAATATCCATAAGAGTAGGGTAGTATAAAAAGTTATCATTTGAATTCTCCCTCATAGCTGCTTCTTGCAACTGCTTGATCCCATTAGCTTCATGATCGGACTCCAAACATAATGAGCAACATGACAATGTATCAATGGTTTCTGGCAACTCATAACAGCCAACTATTTGTTCTGCACTAGTTTCTAGGTCTTTGGTCCAACTTAAAGGGAAAAAACATCTCAAATGGAGGATGCTATCGCCACAACCACCAAACTCCACAGGAGGGCATGGTATGTCACCGCTTCCATCAGGAGCTGTCCAATTGGGCAGTAATGCAGACGAATCACAATATTTTCTGTCATTATTCTGTTTAAAGGTGCTTGCAGATTTCTTCTCTGAAAGCAACACTCCTGCTGTACAAGCTTTTCTTCCATCCGGGCAATTACAAAGGAGAGCTCTAATGCTTGCAGATAAGCTCCCTCGAAGAATTTCCCGAGAACAACTTAAGCACAGCGTATACGAACAACTTGCACAGCTTCTGTGGAAATCCACTATTGATGTTTTGCAGCTATTGCTGATCCAGCAGTCATGTCATGCACCAAAAACAACAAAATATAAATTGTATGAATTTTACTAGAGATGTTGAAACAAATCAGCATCGGAGAGCATACCAGAAACATGGCCTATTGCAGTTATATTCAGCTTGCTGTATTTCAACTTCAGTGGATTTCTGGCCTGTCGCACAGAGAAAGACATTAGAAAATGCCTCCTACAAGGAAATGTTCGATTAGATAATGAATGTAAAGTCTGTGAGAAGCAGATAACAGGTGACATTTCAGAATGAAGCTATTAATGACAATCTTATTACTACCTTTTATTTTTGCCTCAATTTCTATCTCAGCATTCTGGTCTTCATTTAGTTGTCTCAGAACAGGAAGAAGCATACAGATCAGATAATGAAACTGTAAAACCTTGTCAACCTCAGTTTTCTCCCTTAACAAGTCCTGAAACATAGTTTGAGGGTAAATTGAAGTGTTAGAATTTAGCTGAACAATTATGCATTCCTTAGTTTACAATTTATCCATATCAGATGCCACACCTTATAATCACTGCCTCTATATCTACTTGATGAGCAAGCTTTACAGCTACAAGTTCCACGACATACCGGACATGCCTTCTTAACATTTTCTTGCATATCAAAATACCTATTTGCATTCGAACATTAACTGTTATTTAACACAACTATTTGATCCCAACTATAAATCATAACAAGCAATTACCTATGCTGAAAACAAAGAGCCAAAAACAACGATTAACATGACTAATCATAGAAAGCATGTTAAAGTGGCAAATCGCCTCATCACAAGAACTGTCCCTACAAAAACGATTAACATGACTAATGAATGAATACAGTTTGTTAAAAGCCTTGTTTAACTCACATAGTCCTGGAACAGAAAATAGGTTCAGTATGCATTCAAATGGGTAAAACACAGCTTTTTTAGGCAACTACATTAAGGACCACTTCTTAGGTTATTTCACATTAAATCAACATCATGCACTCATATTCACAAGTGCTTGCTTTCAATACTTGCCATTACACACACACCTCAACTTTGATCCCTAACCAAGTACTAAGCTTAACATGCCAAAATAATTGAACTTCAACAAAAAAAAAACCTCATACCGCTCTTTCACACAATCCACGCAATAAAACAGTTTTCGACAACTTGAACACTGAATCAAACTCCGACTCCTTTTTCTACACCAATGGCACCTCTTCCACCTCCTAAAGCTCATAATTTCCTTCTTAAACGGCACAACCTACACACACACAAACACAAACACATTGATTGATCATACAGACAACCAAAACAAACAACACAACGCAAAAAATACAACATGACCACCTGCACTGCTCCAATTGGCGTTGGCTCGATGTTTTTTGAACGAAAACGCCTTTTAATAACCACTGGCGGCTCAGCTCCGACTTTGACAGCAGAAGAAGTACCTGCATTGTCAGAATTGGCACCGGAGCAAACCGAAGAAATTGCCATCAAGCCGTTAGGCAACTCTCTGGTGAATTCCGTCTCAGTGTCGTCACCGTCGGTGTAGGTATCGGAGCAGTCGTCGGCGTCTTCGTCGTCCTCGAAATGGCAAGTCTTCCGCTTCTCGACCTCTCGCTTCAAGACCATTCTGATCAGCTCCAGCTGCAAGTCTCCTCGCTTCAGCTTCATCTTCTTGACGGCCTCATCCAACGCCTCAGATTCGCCGATCACGCGCTCCTCTTTCTCCTTCTCCTTCTTCTTCCTCCTCTTCTTCAGTCGCCTGCGAGCCCTAATTTCACGGCTCTCTTCGACCTTGAACACCTTCTTGTCTCTCCTCTGCAGTTTCAGCGACTCCGGCACTTTGCGTCGGTGCTGCCGGTGTTGTCCTTGTAGATAATGAACCTCGCAGAGCTTCTTGTCCTCCATCACTCGCCGATTGCACCTCCATTGCCTGCCGTCCGTCCTCTTACACCGCAAATGGTCCGGTAGAGCCACCGCCGCCGTCGCCGTCTCTTCTTCTTGCATTCCGACAGTTTGCCCGGAAAATCACAATTTCTCGAGAAAATTTGGTCGGTGATGTGATTTTGCGGTTCGCGAGAGCCTTTTTATCTCTCTCTCTCGAGCGGGGCGTTTTGGGGAGAGTATTTATTGTCGCGAAAGATAAAACGGTGCTAACAAACTTCAGTGGAGTGAGATAGCAGTGGCATTTTCGGTAATTTTCATGACTTTTGAGTCCAATTTGATCTCCAACTCTTCAATGTAACGCCAGATTCAGATCCTGAATTGGCCACAATTTTCAATAGCTTCTGGAATTTTTTTTTCCCTATTTTGAGGTGCCAATATATTTATATCAGATATTGTTTTTAATATGTGGAATAAATACGTGATTTTGCTCTCAATATTGTAGAATTTCAGGTCAGATTTTGACAATTGCAGTTTCAATATGTTTGAGCTGCATTTTTTTTTTGTTTCCTGTTCTGATATGTGCATTGGTTTTGTATTATGGTGGCAATAATGAGATATTTGTTGATATATAATGTAAATGACAGAAGTGAATAAACAGGAATTCTTGGAAATTTTTGGAGTCTAAAGAACGAAATTTTATTTCATTTTGTATTAGTGTAGATACATACAATACAATAACAAATGCGAATCCAGTGTAAGCAAACGAGAATTGTATGGCTGTAAACTATATGCAATGTTGTTATTGTTGTGATGTGCTAACATGGGAAACCCTGCTGACATAGGAGCAAGGCAACTTGATGCCAGACATATTTGTGAAGCTTATCTGCTGGTGTTGGATCCTCGAGAAGCTAAAATTGTTATGACTGTGAGGAAATGACTTTTGTGGTACCCTATGGGCCCAATTTTTATAATTTTCTGGTTCCAATACTGCATCAGAGTTGGTTGGATATTATAGAGGCCCCCTTTTTGTGTTTGTTGCTAATAGTTTTTACTATTCAAGGGAGGGGCCAGTTTTGAATGCTGATGGATTGATGGTGATAATGATGATTGTGTTGAGATTACAAGAAGGATGTCATAATGCTGCAATTTTTGCTTCCATTGTGTTGGGGAAATGGGAATTTTACATGGTCTGTTTCTTGGGCTCTGGAAAGTGAAATCAAGAGTAGAGAGATCATGTGATGATGCCGATTTGTCCTGCTTTGTCATTGTAACCAAATGAGGAGGGCCCTTTTGTTTTCCTTGGCTGAGTGTTTTGATGATCCCAAATGTATCCGCATTGTCACTTGCCAAAAACTGGAAGTTCTAATAGAATTGATGTAGTTCTAAGAATTGAAAAAATTGTAGCTGCAATGAGAAAAATGACAATGAATTAGCATTACCATATCAGAAATCACCATAATTAACACAAAATGAAAAGAAAAAAAAAAAATGAACTTTGTCCTGCTGGTATCCTCTTAATGGCATTGTCACAACCCAATAGAACGAAAAACATGATCGAATGCAGCGCTGGTGAAATCGATCAATCCTACAGAATTGCATCAACGCTGCACTCAATGATGCTTTTTCCTTCTGGGAAATCTCAGATTTTCGATGTCCACTGCAATAAGTCCATTTCTGCTATAGATTTATAAATAATACAACATGGTAATAGAATGCAGTACAAGGGGACTTGTATTACATTGTACTACCTCATTACTCTCCTGGTTTCAAGCTATATATGCATCCAGATACTTTCTCCATGTTGAGTGTCAGATGTTAATTGTCAATTTCATTATCATAGTGAATTGGACGTTAAAACTGTACTTGCGTATTGTACTGGAGAAGATGTAGTACTGCATCCCCTTCAAACATTCAACTCTCGCATTCTTTTCCCTTAAAAATATATATATATATATATATCACATTTTTATTTATTATGGTCTACCAATAATTTAGTCGTTTCCAAGTTTTTTCTGAAAGGGAAAGACTACAATATCAGTTTGAATGTTAAAAGCTGTAAGCTATGGACCATTGGATTGGTGGGTCCACTAAAGTAGACACCAAACCGAGATGAATTGCCAGGCGCTCTAGGCTGAATATTATCGTGAGATAATTACCTTCTATTTGTTTAAACAAAATTTACCGTATGGTGAAAATATCTACTTCTATATTTAAAAAAAAAAATTATCTATTTCTATTATATTGAGAGATATTAATCACTAGCTTGAATATCTATATACAATTTAATAGAAGATAATTACTTTCCTGAATTTGACACCGAATGGGTCTCGTCAGTAGCAATTACAAGCTTGAATAACTACTCCTATTGTACAGGGTGATAATTACTCCTACTTGTTCAATTTGATGTAATAAGAAATAAAATGTTTGATTACCTTATTCAATCATTAATCTTACTCATAAATTGTAGTTATTGGATTGATTTCAATAACTACTTTTATAAGGATTATAATTTATGAGTAAGGTTAATGATTGGATAAGGTAGCTAAATTCAAAGATAAATTACTTATATAATTTATAAAATACGTTCGATATGAATCAATCTTACTCATTTTGGTAAATGGGGAAGTGTACATATGATGCGCGATTATTAAAGCTCATAAATGGGTGAATTGCAATTATGATTTGTCCTTTTATTAAGTTATTGACTAGTTCCTAGTTAGTGTGGCTATCTCGTTATTTAATGAAAAATGGAAGAACTCTAGAGTGCTTTGCACGTTATCTAATTATTATAAACAAAAGTGGACGTTTTAGAATAAGGCTAACAGCCTAACACCATGTATTATACTATATATGAACATTGAACAAGCATTGCGTAGCATTTCGATCTTAGAGCAAAGCTTTTTCCACACGAAAGATGTATATGGCATTAGAAACTTAAAAGATCCTGCCTGCCCATTTTCTTGAAGATTTTTTATTTTTATTTTTTAGATTTTAGGTTTTTCTATAAATTTATAGTCCGAGGATTTGGAATTTCGTAAAGAATATACTGAATTCACAATTCCTCATCTTGCTTTCAAATCATTTAGATTAACATTGACTATTGAATAATTTGTATGCAAAAAGTATGCTTTCAAGTTTCAATAGTGGAAATAGTATTTTCCTTTTTACTGAAAAAATATGTAAGTTAGAATGCTTGATTGAAAAAACATTTGCAGTAAAAGTGAAAATATTACCAACTCCAGAAAAGTGAAATATTATTATGAATTGATAACATTATGTTTTAATTTAATTTCTATGGTTCGTTAATGCCTTGAAGTTCCAAGATGAGCTTTCCTTTTTGGTTTTCAACCAAGGGAGATCTGCAAAAACAGCTGAGGATTAGCCTTTCGTAAAAATAACTCTTTAATAGAGTTTGTTTGTTTTTTTAAACATCCAATTTTAGAGGTTTTAGCAAATTTTCCTTTTAACTAAATTAGCTATTCACTTAATTATTAAGGGTAGTGTTAACATATGCCTCAGGGACATATATGAGTAGTTTTATCTGAATCAAATCATTCTTTCACCACAAAAAAGATTAAAAAAAAAAAATCAACGAATTTATCCATTCATTTATTTGAAGTTATCTATATTTTTTTCTTGCATCCATTCATTGGTTGATTGTGAATTGACATTACTCAATTATTAATTAATAATAGCAATTAAATATTAAACTACTAGTTTGGGCTACATAAATTTAATCCTCCCTCCCCCACTAGGAAAAAAAAAAAAAACAATAAATTTATCCATTAATTTATTTGAATTTATCTTTATTTTTTTCTTACATTTATTCATTGGTTGATTGTGAATTAACATTACCCGATTATTAATTAATATTAATAATAACAATTAATTATTAAACTACCCGTTTGAGCTACATCAATTATTACTTTAGTTCTTTAAAAAAATTATTAATTTAGTAAAATCTAAAATGATATAAAATAAAATGGGCCTAGGGCCCTAAATCAAACTTGCTGTACATTGATAATCTACATAATTGCATTTCTATCAAATTGTTTTACAGTTAATTACAATACAAACTCCATAGAACATGCCAAGAAAAAAAACTAGACATTATATATATATATATATATATATATATATATAAGGGAAAAACTTCATTTGAGTCCCTAAGATTTGAAAAAATATTAGGTTTTTAAAACTTTTTTAAAAACAGTTTATTTCATCCCTAATGTTTTCAAAACTCTTAAAAAAAGTTCAAACCGTTAGTTAACTGATGTTCAAAATAAACAGAATACTTAAAAATTTATTTAAACAGAATACTTAAAAATTTATTTTTTCTTTTGATGGTTGTTAATAATATATAAATTATCGGATTATCTTAATAAAATAATGAATTTATAAGTTAGATTATTTAAAATATTTTTGAATTTAAATTATTAAATTATAATTTAAATTGTCTAAAGTCATTTTTAATCATCAGTTGACTAATGGTTTAAATTTTTTTGAAGAGTTTTAAAAAAATGAGGGATAAAAAGAGTTATTTTCAAAAGAGTTTTAAAAACCTGATATTTTCTGAAACTTTAGTGACTAAATTGAAGTTTCACCAAAAAAAGAGAATCTCTGCCTACACTAAATAAAAAATATACATGTTCTCAAATATATATATATATATATATATATATACACATGTATAAAATAATATCATCTCCTAGAAAAACAATGTTGCCCTCTGCATCTTCATGCATGGTTTGTAGAACTTCATGAGGAAAAATCTGCCTCCATGTCTGAGGCTTCTGTGATTGATGACCAAGTTGTGCCAATTTATGAGCAGCTGCAGCTCTATTGCCTTCTCTAAGGGTATGTGTGTGACAATGCAATTATCAAACTCTGGTAAGATTGATATTATGTCACTAACATACCTTTGCACTTCTGCACCTCTAGCCAGTTCTGCAATGGTGATGGTGGTACTTTCTATCAATTTGGCATAACCAAGTAAGAATTCAGCCTTATGATTCCTGAATATCTCTCCAATGCCACATTTTCCTGCACCACTTTTGCAGGATCCATCAAGTTTAATATGGTCCAGCCAATTTCAGGTTTTTCCCAAGCGACAGGAATTGGTTCTTTGTGCAAATCTCTAGGTAATATAAAAATTGGGTACTTCATATCTTTGGGAAAACACTAATAATTCCTTACACAGAACATTAATGAGTCTCTAATCCTGAAGTAGGTGAGTTTATTGCTTTGCGTGAGGGACTATCTCTAGCCTACTCTTTAAATTATCAGAGGTGGAAGTGAATGTGGTGAATGTAGTTTCTAAAATCAATTCTTGTAGCAACTCTCGTGAGGAAGCTAGTTTCATAATTGATGATGTTAGGGTCTTATGTAAGGAGGTTAGCATATTTAAGTGTCAAGTCATTCCTCGAAATGAAACTGCTTAGCACATAAATTAGCTTTTTTAGGCTTATCTTGTGTTGGAGGCCTTAATTGGCATCATGTCAATATTTCTTGCATTTTTTCGGATGCCTTTGGTTTGTAGGGGCTCATTTTAATGAGTATTTGATTAATTAATAAAACACTAACTGAGTTTTGAAAATGTTATCAAAAAACCGAAATGAATATTTTTTTAGTACTTTTATTTATTGTGAACTATAACTCACGAACAAAAGAAATAATTTTTAAATGAAGGTCATAAACTATCACAAATTATTTTTTTTTTCCTGAATTATATATAGTTTGTGGAAACTACAAATGCTAAAAAAACTCATTTCAAGTTTTCGATAAAGTTTTCAAACTCCTTCCATTTCTTTGTGCTATATCACACGGTTCGATATTAGAAAATATTAGATTACTTTGAGATAATACTGATAACCCATTAGACCATATATATGCTGGATACCGGAAGTTATTATTATTTGTGCGGATCACTGCCACTTGTCTGCATCAGTAAATGCCACATGGCAGAAAGGATTGATCTGATAAAATGCTTAAATACATAATTTTTTTTATACATATTTTTCGAATTTGTATTATTTTAATTAATATCATCCACATGTAAGAGATGGACAGTGGGGATCCATCTTTTTTATTTTTATTTTTTAAAAATGTTTGTTTTTTTTTTAAATTAATTTTTAAAACTGTTAAGAGGTATTTTCATGCTTTTAGCTAAAATAAACCATCAAACGTTAAAATTGACCAACATTGGCTAATGGAGGGGATAAACATTTATTAAAAGATCAAGTTTAACCCGATTGCAAATTAGTAGCAACGTCAATTACTAATCTATTGAAATCTGATGAGTTACTAAAAAAGAAAAGGCCTAGATTAGTTTGCTGTACATTGATAATCTGCACTATTGCATTTCAATCAAATTTTTATACAGTTGATTACAATACAAACTCTGGAAACGAAGATGCCAAGAAAAAAATGGACATTATATACAGAGGAAAAAATTAAAGAATCCCTGCCTACACTACTAAAGAAAAAAATACATGTACAAATATTCATCTCCTACGAAAAACAATCTTGCCCTCTGCATCTTCATGCATGATTTGTAAAAGTTGATGAGGAGGAATGTTCCTCCATAGCTGAGGCTTCTGTGATTGATGACCGAGTTGCGCCAATTTATGAGCAGCTCTATTGCCTTCTCTATAAATATGTGTGACAATGCAATTATCAAACTCTGGTATGATTGATATTATGTCACTAACATGCCTTTGTACTTCTGCACATCTAACCTGTCTCCTTTCCACAATGATGTCAACCAATGTTTTGGCATCACCTTCGAGCCATACGTCGTTCCAGCCATTTTCAAGCACCAACTCAAGGCCTCTTCTGAGTGCAGTCAGTTCTGCAATGGTGCTAGTGGTCTTTCCAATGGATTCTGCATAACCAAGCAAGAATTCAGCCTTGTGGTTCCTGAATATCCCACCAATGCTGCCTTTTCCTGCTCTACCTTTGCAGGATCCATCAAAGTTTAATTTGGTCCAGCCAATTTCAGGTTTCTCCCAAGCCACAGGAATTGGTTCTTTGTGCAAATTTCTAAGAAATGTAAGAATTGGATTGTTTACAAGTCTTTGGCACCTTGAAAAGCTAGTGAAGGACAACATTATTTATTAACGTAGAGAGAAAAAAGGAATAATGAACAAGTGAAAATCAATTGTTTATCAACATACATGTAGATATTTTATAAACAATACAAAGTAAAAAATGGTTTCTAAAATTTCCCATGAAAAGCAAAATGATAAGAGAAACAAAAAGTTGTAACCTGTTGAAACCATGGTAAGGAACCAAAACTACAGAGATCAATATAGAAGAGAAACCTTCAATGGAAAATATGTAAACATTATATTGTCAAAGATTGAATCGAAACCAATTTTATTAAATATATTTGAAAGGTTGTTTGTTAGTGCAATGTGGTATAAATAAAGATGGTGGCAAGAGAAAGCAAGGTATAGTCAGAAGTTCGAAGCCACAAGGCAACATTTCGATACCCGAATAAACGAAAAATGGCCAGGGAGGTTCCTTCAAGAACTCTCAAACTTTTCCTGGTAAGCAAATTTTGTGAAAAAGCTTTGAGTGCATGAATAAGTATTGTTAAGAGAAGTATTGTACGACAAGAAAGAAAGTAGTGGACTTGTTCAAACAATTGTTGACCGTTAAAGTGTAACTGTAATCTGTAAACTGTAACTATTGGTGATACTTTATCCTTAAAACATGGTTTTGTTTTTTTTGAAAATAAAACATGGGGTTGTTCATTAAACTTTGAAAGAAGCATGCCACGTGGCGAAATGGACTGATAATGTGCTTCAATATATGATTCAATATGCTCTGGAATGTAGATTAATTACATTATTGATTTTGCTTGTTTTACAGCAATCAATAGCTAAGGATTGCAACGTGATCAAACGTTCATATATATATATATATATATATGTGTGTATATATATAGCAAATACTCTAGCATGTAGTGTGGAAACTTCGTTGCTGAACCCACTAAACGAAGCCTTGTTCCTGCGAGGGTGACTATACCAGTAAAATTTGGGAGGTGGGCAAAATTATTATTCTAAAAAATTATTTATAAAGTCTGAATAATGTTTTCTATTTATAAAGTCTGAATTTTTCATGCTCTCATTTATTTCCAATTGATTAGCGTTCCTAATACTAAATTATATTCATTTACTTTTCAATGGAATTACTTTCCTAATTATTCGACATTCTCATTCACTTCTCCATTGAACAACTTTCTTTCCTTTTATTTTATTTTATTTTTAAGAGCATTAAATAATTTTCTTAATTTTTATAATATTTTGATTCAACATTGACGAGATTAAAATATTATTAATTCTTTTGTTAATAAAAAATAATATTCTTTCCAAAAACACATTTATCTTAAGTTCAAGTTGCCGTTAGATTTTAAAAAAAAAAATCGAAAGCTTATTTTGTACAACTTAAAACAAAAAAGTTAACTGCACTATTTTTATATGGATTAAAACTCTAATATCGTTACTTAAAAAAAAAAAATCCTATATTTTATCAAAATCTTAAAAAAAAAAAAAAATTCTCAAATAATAAAAGGGAATAAATGATTATGCTATTTTAAGATCACATAAATACAAAAAGTAAAATTCGTATATCTATTTAATTCAATGGTGATTAGCAATGACGGCCCATTTGATATGTCGTATTGCATTGGTTTATATTAGACTACACTACATTAAATGGAGTAGGATACCTCGTTTGGTGTAGTATGAATTGGACTTAATTAAATTAAAATATTTTTTAAATAAAAATTATTTTATTTATAGATAATAAAAATATTTTTAATAATAATAAAATTGATTTTAATAATTTTCAGTAGCTAACGATATGTCGTTCATATTTTTAATAATAATAAAACTGATGAGAGTGAGATACCATCAAGTCTTGAGGTTTGTGCTTGAACTTTGTATAATATCAATATTTTGATACAGAACATGTTGAAATTTCTTTCTAATTAATGAAATTCAATATGAGATTCATTTAATTTCCGTTATTAACAGGAAAAATTTAAAGCCTTGGTAATTTTTATTATTATCTTTTTCATGTTCTTTTAGTAGAGTTTCTTCATTGGTTACAATTACATAAGTTGTTCATGTTCTTACTTTTTAAATTGTGCACATAAGTTTTAATAGTAATCAGCTTGTAGAGTATTATGGTTTTGAATTTGCATATATATATATATATATATCTATAGTTTTCATTTCAATGTACTAATTTATTATATACTGCATACTTTTTTCAAAGGGAATAGTCATGATTGATGAGAGTGAGATACCGTCAACGCTTGAGGTTTGTTCTTTAGTAAGAGTTCTTTCACTGGTTACATGAGTTGTTCATGTTTTTACTTTTCAAATTGTGCATATAAGTTTTAATGATAGTCAACTTGTAGAGTATATATATATAATTTTCATTTCAATGTACTAACATAATGCATATGTTTCTTCAAAGGGAATAGCCATGACTGATGAGAGTAAGAGACCATCAAGGCTTGAGGTTTGTTTAATATTTTGATATAGAACATGTTGAAATTTCTTCCTGATTAATGAAATTCAATATGAGATTCATTTAATTTCCATTATTAACAGGAGAAATTTAAAGCCATGGTAATTTGTTAGGTCCTTGGTCTGTGGACCCTTCTTGCATGGAACAGTATGCTCTCAATTGGAGATTACTACACAAATCTGTTCACGGTAGGTGATTGATAATCACACATTTTGCACATCAAACTGTTTAGGTAGGAAAACTGTAGATTTGATTGACACATTTGTGGAATTGATTTGATTAAGACTTGGATAATTTTTGCCTTGTTTGATGATGTTTTCGTTTCCTATGAAGAAATGCTATCCTGCAAGGTCACTTAACCGTGTTTATCAATCCTTCGCGATAGCATCAATGGTGATACTCGCATATCACGAATCAAAGGTTGATACTGGACTAAGGAACCAAGTTGGTTTCATTCTTTTCTTTGCAAGTACTCTGGCGCTCCTTCTTGTAAGCACTCCTTATATGTTTTGTATCCTGTCACACCATTACATCTCAATTGCTTCAAATATATTTGACTCTACTTTGTTATCTCTTTGTGACAGTTGGATATATGCACATCTGGGAAAGGAGGGATCGGACCTTTTCTTGGCATATGCGCAATTGTTGCTTGTTTTGGAGTTGCAGTTGCACACATTGAAGGTGGAATGGTTGGTGACTTGTTCTTCACGTGCCCTGAATTCATCCGGGTTGATTGTTCTTCATCACAGAGATTTTCTTGATGTTCTTTTTATAGTTGTTTTTCAAACCAGTTTTGCATATAGAGGATTGCTTTCTAATTAGTACATATATGTTAAATTTCTGTTCTCCAGTCCTACATAGCTGGTCTGGCTGCCGCTGGTGCTCTAACATCTGTTTTAAGGCTACTAACAAAGGCAGCATTCGAAAAAGCACATAATGGCCTTCTCAAGGGATGTTAGTATGTCACTTTTCGAGCACTATAGACGTATCTAATTGTTTTTTTTTTAATCATTAAATGAATATATTCACGCTTTGCTTTTGAGTACGTCCTGAAATTTTATTGTGCTTTGTTATTTTCGTTTTTGTAGTGTTGTTCCTAGCTATATGCACATTCTTTGAGTTTCTATGTATTCCGCTGCACACATAAGTCTTCCCTAAACAGCCAATAGTGAAATTCTGTCGCTCAAAGGCAGCCTCAGGAGGATCTAAAACTGTTTCAGATGACCTTGCTGCTGCAGGAATCCAAACAAAACCTGACCAAACCGTACTGTGACTTTCTTCAACTTGAGTTTTAAGTTCCAACTTCTATTAATGTATTCTCTGCTTTTATTGAATTTTTAAGATACCAAGCTCCTAAGTTTCCGAACTTTTGCAGACTGAAGAAGCGGAAGGACATGAAAGGTTAAGCACTAAGGATTATTCTTCCAAAACATTGATTATGCGCTTGACGTGATTCTGATATATGTGTTGACTTTGTCCATTTTTCCTGGATTCTTGCATAAGAATACTGGAGAACACAAATTGGGTCCATGGTAAGTGTCACTTCATGAGAAAACAACATTTTGGACTTGAATCATGTGTAGTTGTTGTCTGTCTAAGATAGAAAATTTCTCATGCCTTCTTATCTTTTAGGTATGCACTTGTTCTAGTAGCGTCATACAACATATGGGATCTGATATCAAGATTCATTTCCTGCCTAAAGTTGGAATCAAGGAAGTGGCTTATGATTGCAATTCTGTCACGTTTTTTGCTTGTGCCTGCATTCTACTTCACCGCAAAGTATAGTGATCAAGGGTGGATGATCGTGCTCACTTCCTTCTTAGCTTGACACACGGTTACCTTACTCTGTGTGTTTTACAGCAGCACCAAAAGGATACAAGGTCAGTATGTATGCACGTTAATATATTTCCCTATGTTTAATTAAATTATATTTCGACAAATGCAATCAATTTTCAAATATTAAAATTATATTTTTGTGCTGTAATTGATAATGTTACAGTCGAAAATCAAATATAATTTTAACGTAAATCACATAAAGAAAACATGACTAAATTTATATGAAATTGCAAAATATAATCTCTAAATTAAAGCTTCAAAAAGAATTCAATATAAATATTTAAGAACTTGAAAGAAATCAAACTTAAATAACAATATCCTTACAATTAATATCACTCCTCAGCCCCACTTTAACTTTAGTCTAACTTATTCATTATTTCACACATGCTATAGAGACAATATAAAGATAATTCAGCTACATACTTCTTTTTGAAACACTGATTTTCTTTCTAAAATTGGTTGCCTTTGTTGTGTTGCTAGACACCTTATTTATACAAGCAAGAAGTTGATTCTCCAGAGAATCTTCTCTTCTCCCAAAAGGAAAGCTTTCAAAATTCAAATTTAATTTCAAAATCTTTCCATTCTTATCACAAATTTGTTCACAATTCTACCATATTTATCACCACAACTTATTTGGTTATTTTTCAAATTTTAAAATTCAAATTAAATGTCAACTCATCCCAACAAATCACACCATCATTCTTCAATTTGAGAAACAAATCAAATGTCAATTAATCATCACGAAATACTCAACCATTTTCAAATTTAAAAATGATTTGCTAGTGAGAGTATATGAGCCTTGAAAAATTTAGGGTCTGATTTTGCTTATATTTATTTGATGGTCCTTGGTAACATTTGGGCCTTATGCACTTGAGCTGATGTTATTTAAATTGGGCATTT
Organism: Nephelium lappaceum; assembly: GCA_021234005.1. Taxonomy (NCBI): domain Eukaryota; kingdom Viridiplantae; phylum Streptophyta; class Magnoliopsida; order Sapindales; family Sapindaceae; genus Nephelium; species Nephelium lappaceum. Next base: position 15,926,013 of record CM038010.1, read on the forward strand.
TGATTTATTTCTGAAAAATATCACAAATCCAAAATAAGTACTCATAAATTATGTTAAAATTATCAATTTTATAAGCATAAAATTATATTAAATCAAATAATCAAACTAAATGCATTCGTAAAAATAATCAAATACAAATGTTTAATTAAATAACATATTTTGACAAATGTAATCAATTTTCCATTATTAAAATTGTATTTTTGTGCTCTAATCACTCTACTTTTGTGCAAAGAAACCAAAATGTTCCTTTACTTAAAATATTTTTGGTATTGTAGGGGTCTAAGCAAAATGCCTTGGGAAATATACTTGTGTTATGTCTACTAATTGGCATATTTGCTGGGGTTGCACTTGGTTGGTTGTGGCTCATTGGTTAAAAAGATGCCATTTAGAGAACCAAGTCTATTTGTGTGTTTGAATAAGGTATGCCCCATCGTGTTGGCTTGTAATAATTTTAGGATATATAGCTCTACTCACCCCTAAGGTGAGATTATATCAGTTGTGATGAATTGGAACCTTTTACTCCCCAACACACCCCATCCCCCTTCTTGTTTGTTTGTTTGTTTGTTTGTTTGTTTTATGTGATGATTTGCGTAGTTGTTTGCTTGTTGTTGTTGCATTAATTTTTTTTTTTAATCCATTGCATTGATCTTTTTTAATTTGCCAATGTGCCAATGCAACTGCCTAATAAATTGATGTGTTTGTCACATAGGGGGTTAGGATTTAGGGTGGTTAGGTTGAAAGCGAGATTCCTTTTTCTTGAGTGCTTTTTGGATTTTTGACCTTTTTCGAGTGTTGAAAGGCTATTGCCTTGAGTCATTCTAGGCCATTTTCGCCTTTTGCTCTGTTTGGCTAAGGGGACGTCTTCCTTTAGTTGATTGATCCTCAGGGGCATTCCGTCACTTTTCAGCTTCGAAGCCTTTACCCATCTTGGATGGTCTAGGTCATTTTTGTCTCAGGATTTGGTATAGGCTTAAAGGATCCCTACCTGGGGTCTAACGAGTCACCTTTTTCATTGGTTGGCTTGGGTCTTTTGTCACAAGACTTTGATCAACCCCTTGCAAAGCCCTGACAGGGGTCTAATAGGATGCTTCTAGGCTAACCTAGGTCTTTCACCACTAGATTTGTCTAAGTGATTCTTCCTCCCTTTTTGCACTCTCTTGGCACCCTAACAAAAGATCCCATTTAGTCTAAATAGAATAACAGAATAAATACAAATTAAGAGTAGAATAGACATTTCCAATAACTCAAAATAATTGATTTAAGAGTAAATGTACATAGAAAAAGCCACAAGAAGTTTTGATGTTCATATTTATTAGAAGGACAAATTGCACAAACACCCCTAAGGTTTGAAATAATTGTATAAAAACAACGATGTTTTGGAAACTTGCACTATCATCCCCTGAGGTTCCAATAACAGTGACGTACTAACTCCCTTGTGATTAACTTTCTTCCATATTCATTATAAGAATTTTTGAAGGTTTCATTTGTCATATTCTCTATGGAAAAAATATGCATCATATTAGTACATTGAAATGAAAACTATAGATCAATATATATATATATATATATATATAGCAAATTCAAAACCATAATACTCTACAAGCTAACTACCATTAAAACTGATATGCATCATTTGAAAAGTAAAAACATGAACAACCCATGTAACCAATGAAGAAATTCTACTAAAAAAACATTAAATAATAATAATAATAATAAACCTTGGTTTATAGAGACAAAAAAATTAAAAGATACAATAAAACGACAGTAACATGTTAAAGAATGAATTATATAGGGAGAAAACAGTGAAGAAAACTTTATCAACAATGCATATGAGAAGAGAGGAACATGAGCTTACCCTTTTTTTTTCAACTTTTTATTTTTTTAGGGACGTGTGGATTCATGAATCCAAAAATAGTTCATTGATGTAGCAAATGTTGTAGCAAAAGTGAGTCCATATTGTGACTATATTCTTGTATGTTTTAAAAAGAAGATAAAATAAACTTCACATGCCTTTCAATTCAAGATTCCAAAAATAGTTCATTGATATCAATATAAGAAATTTTGTTATTGCAATATTCAAAAGACAACGTTTATGAGGTTTATGTTGTCGTAGGTCATCTATGGCAACGTGTAAATAGTGCATATTATGAAAGGACTTTATAATAACGTATAAAACCGTACAAAACCATATGATCACATACAAAGTCATGCACGTTACTAAAACTATGCAAATGCAGGTTGTTATAAATATCAACATGCATTATACAAAACAATTATGTACTAGTACAAGAAGTGTGACATACTAACTCCCTTGAGATTAACTTCCTTGCCATATTCATTATAAGAATTTTTGAAGTTTTATTTGCCATATTCCCTATGAAAAAAATTTGGATCATATTAGTGCATTGAAATGAAAACTATAAATAATATATATATATATATATATATTTGCAAATTCAAAACCATAATACTCTATATGCAGACTACGAAAAGTAAGAACATGAAACAACCCATGTAACCAATGAAGAAACTCTACTAAAAAAACATGAAAAAATAATAATAATAATAAAACCTTGGTTTACAAAGATAAGAAACTAAAAAGATACAATGAAGTGGCAGTAACATATTAAAGAATGAATTATACAGGGAGAAAAAAGTGCAGAAAACTTTATTAACAGTGCAGATGAGAAGATGAGAGCATGAGCTTACCCTTTGTTTTATTTTTTGGTCAATTTTTTATTTTTTCAGGGATAGGTGTGATTCAAGATTCCAAAAATAGTTCATTGATGTAGCAAATATTGTAGCAAAAGTGAGTCCACATTGTGACTATATCTTGTATGTTTTATAAAGAAGATGAAATAAACTTCACATGCCTTTCAATTTAAGATTCCAAAAATAGTTAATTGATGTAGCAAATGCTGAGGAAGTAGAGAGGAAAAAAAAGTAAGAGTATCTTATCAGAATCTTTGCATTAAATCTGATTATTAACACACCTACCTAACAAATGAAATATATGAGTATTAACAAAACAGTTGTGTACTAGTACCAAAAGAGTGACAAACTAACTCCTTTGTGATCAACTTCCTTGCCACATTCATTATAAGAATTTTTGAAGGTTTTATCTGTAAGTAACCTCAAAGTAGAGATGAGCATGCCCGCGAAAGCTTGACCAAGTAGAAAGGATTGTACAAAACCAATTTGTACTAAGAAAGCAAGTTTCTTTAAAAGAACATTAAGAAAACTCGACGAAGAAGATTTACCTGCATGAATTCAGGGCACACGAAGGATAACTCACCAACCATTCCACCATGAACATGAGCATTTGCAACTTGAAGACATGCAAAAATAATATATATGACAAGAAAAGGTCCAAATCCTCCTTTACTAGATGTGACTAAATCCAACAAAGCGACAACATAGTCAAGTTAAAAACATTGGAGGCAAATCGAAACATGGATACATCATATGATAAAAATACAAATTGCATAATCAGATCAGTGCCTACGAGAAGAAGTGCCAGAGTACTTGCAAATTAATTAATAGTAGTCTTCTATTGACTGCAAACTGTTCCATGACAAAACAGACCCCAGATCAAGAATCATACAAATTAACTTGCCTCAAGACTTTCCCTGGTTTCATGGATATTAATGAATATTATGTTTTAGCTTCAATAACAAATGAATTTCATTTCATTTTTGGTTAATAAATAGAACAAAGTTGAGCACAAACCTCTAGCCTTGTTGGTATCACACTTTCAACAGACGTAACTACTCCCTCTAAATTATTTGAACAAAAGAAACGCATAAACAACACAAGTATCTAATGAAGAAACACGTCTGAAAACATTTATTAAAAAAGGGAAAATCCTAGTTTCCCCCTGTAGTTTAACGTAATCACTAATTTCCCCCTGTAGTTTCTGAAAATCCTATTTTACCCCTTCTGTTAACTCTGTTAGTGAGAATTGATTTCTGACCATAATAGTAAGCGAAAAGACCAAACTGCCCCTCAACACCAAACTTCCCTTCAACCGTAAGAAACCCAGATCCGATCTGGGTTTCCGACTTGGAAACCCCGATCTGGGAGGATCTGGGTTTCCGACTTGGAAACCCCGATCTGGGAGGATCTGGGTTTCCTCTGTTGGAAACCCCGATCTGGGCGGGGATCTAGGTTTTCGCAAATCCGATCTGGGTTCCGCAGCGGGAACCCAGATCGATCTGGGTTTCCGTTCCCGCAGCGGAACCTAGATCGGATCTGGGTTCCTGCTGCGGGAACCCAGATCAGAAACCCAGATTCGAGCTGGGTTTCGTATGGGTACTGCCGAGAGAGGAGAAGAAGAAGAAGAAGAAGAAGAAGAGAGAGAGAGAGAAAGGAAGAAAAAGAAAAAGAAGAAAGAGAGGAAGAGAGAGAGTGGAGTTTTTTTTTAATTTTTTAAACTTTTTTAATAGTTTTGATCACCACCGTCCATTTTAAAGATGGACGGTGGTGATTGTTTTCAATTTTTTAAATATTAAATTATTATTTTATTAAATTTTTATATTTTTTATATTTTATTTCACTTGGACGGTTTTGCCTTTCCATATTAACGGTCAACTGTTGATTTTTAACGTTCAAATTGACGGTAGGAGGTTTTTTGGATATTTTAATAAACTACAGGGAGTTTTTTATCCATTTTGTAAATCAACAGGGGGATATTAGCAATGTTTTAAAGCAAAGGGGGATTTTGGCTATTTCATCGAACTACAGGGGTTGAATTGGGATTATCCCATTAAAAAAAAAAATAACGCGTTTACAGCTATAGAAATCTATATATATATATATATATATATGATGATGCTGCAACAATATATGGAGTAATAAATTCTATAGCAAGAAAATTAAGCTAAAATACGAGTCTACATTGAATACTCTAAAAGAAAATGTAATAAAATAAACTCATATGCTTTGAGATTCCTGAATTTAGTTGACTGATGTAATGATCAATAGTTAAAGCTGTGCAAGTATGGGGCAAAAGATGGTGTGTATATTGGTGCAAGAGTCTCCTGATATTTATTGCTTTTCGTTATTCGTCAGGTGTAGCTGCCACGGCTTGGTTTACTCTGACGTCAAACAGCAAAAACGTTGCTTTGTCTTGAAATGTTTTTTCATGGTGATCAAGATTTGCACTGACATAAACATATGCTAAGGTTGATTGGGATAAGTATCATTGAGTAATTTTAACAAATTCTATGTCTTGTATCTCAAACTAATAGATACATATGATAAACCATTAGATACATTATAATGTGAACAGTTAATTATATATGATAAACAAGAGTCACACACGTAAAGGTAAAGACGAAAAATAAAGACGATGAGATTAATCTAGCATTGAAAACATAAAAGATAAGAAAATGGTATATATATATATATATATATCTCGATGGATACCACAGCTGGGATTAAATATCAATAGATGCCATAATCCAATGAACTAATTTTTTTTTGGTTTATAAAGTTATGTATCAATATATATAATAAATATAAAAATTTAATGTGTCATTAGAGTCTTCAACATAAGTTATTAAAAATCTAGACCAAACTCTGTCAAATGGTAATTCAAAGAAAAAAAAAAAGAAAAAAAAAAAGAGGGAGGCCAATCAAAACCAATTTGGGTTGTGAGAGTAAGTGTTAGAGAATCTCATATGTAAAATTAGAGAAGATAAGATGAATTTCACATTGAAAATATAACGTGTAAATGAGAAAGAAATATACAATAGGAGTCACCAAACCCAGCAATCACCATTCAAAAGGTATTATATGCCTGCCGACCCCGCATTCATTTTTGTTTTTCTGTAGTTCTTTTTGATAAATATATAAGCTTAGGTAGCAAATCATGACTGGTTATTTTTATTTGGTGCTAGTGATGTATTATAGGAGTAACGCCAAAAAAAAGAAAAAGAAAGTAATGCAGACCTACACGTGCTGCACAATGACGTGTTTTATCCCAATCAAATGTTATTTAGGTTGCTTTTGTATTTTTTCCATTATGTTTTCTAGAAAAAGTGATTTGAAATCAAAACATCCGTAAATATCTTTAACAAATCAAATATAAGTGAGAAACTTCGGCTTTTATCTAATAACATCAAAATAAGCGTTGCATTAACAGGAACAACATAGACTTGGCTCACTAAAAGGAATCTTTTTGACCAATGAGCCACAGCCAGTCACGAGCAACCCTTACACATATGCCAGCCAGTGGACATAACACAGAGATACTTCCCAAAGCATTTTGGTCAGGCCCCTAAAAAACTTAAAATGGAAAAAAACCAATTACATTTTAAAGTAGTGGAAGATTTTGGTTTCCTTGCACAAATGTAAAATATTTTAAGATGCAAACTAACCATGTATTATTTTGATGCTAATGTAAAAACACACACACTGCAAATTAACCATTTATTATAAGAAGGAAGTGAGCATGATCGTCCACCCTTGATCATAAATAAGCCACAACCTTGATTCCAACTTCAAGCAATCCACAAAATTGAATTTATCTCGATATTAAATTTCTCACATTATAAGATGCAATTAGAATAGGTAGATACCTAGAAGATAAGAAGGCATTTAAAAAATTTTCTATCTTAGACAAATCAGACAATTTATAACATCAAATTCAATGCTTGAACTAAAAGATTTTGCAATTGTTCATGTGATTTTAGTCTAATGTTATTTGCCATAAAATAATACCTACGATGCACCAATTTATATCCTACACTTCTATCAATAAGATTATAAATTTAAACCATATCCTCTTCTAATAATTACAAATATCATATGTTAATTAAATATGCATGAAAATAAATCATAGTGAAAATGTCAAAGCTGTTATTTGAGGAAGACAATTCTGCCCGTAAAGCAACAACAATTAGAGTATCTTCAATGGGTCAATGGATTGTGAAAAAATTGAAGTCCACATAGGATAGATAGACATGGACTCAAAATATGTTTCTCCAATGCAACTGTTTGCACTTACTATGAATCTGATGTGGCAAAAAAAGAAATCAACATTGTCAACATGACCCTCTATTTTCGAAGGGTTTGTTAGATAGCCAACTCAGCAAATAAAATTAATTGGTTCATGTTTTTCTATTAAAAGCTAGTTGACTTTTGTTTTTGTCTTTTTTTTGGTAAGTTTTGTAATTAAAAAAAATGACACCTTATCAAAATATGAATGTTGAATAGAAGCATTGGAGAACATTTATAATTTTATTATCTATCAATTGCTATTCAATGCCGTGTGGGAAACAATTTCTTGAACATTGATGACATGACATGACAATGGATTGTGAAAAACAATCCACATTTGTATTGGAGATGCTCTTAGACATTTACAGCAACATGAACCGGATTTTCTGGCTGAAAGATTTTCTAATAATTTCCTGATAAAACCGATGTAAATATAAACCTTAACTAATCTTTTGGAGATTATCAATAAAATGAGAGGCGTGCAAAGCTCTGAGGTAGTTTTTTCTAATGATCTTACAATGTATAATGATTGGTGGAGAGGTCACTCTGGATGATAGTGCTGATTATCAATTGGACAATACACACAAAAGTATTGTGCCGTAACATGTTCTCAGTTGCATTTAAATTAAAACAGCCTCCAATCTTGGGAAACTGACAAAGTCAATGGGTGGGGCTATTGGGAAATGGGAATACGTAGGGAGAAAAAACTAGTGCTAGAAAAGCACAACGGTCAAAACACGAAAACTAATTGATCATTTATTCAATTTATGTATTAATTGTTTTTTTTTTTATTATAATCTTTTGAATAGATTAGTGTATGCATGTGCAATCCATCGAATTCATTTATTTATTTATTTTATATATGATACATGGACTTCCATTTACTTTTGTTATTCTTTAATTCTTTTCGATAAATATATAAATTAAGCTAGTCTATGACGTTGTTTTGTAATAGTGCATTATACAAGTAATGCCACCGATGAGTTATGGGTAATGACCAGTGTATCATCACAATCAAATGTTATTTACTTGTGCATTTTTATATTGTTGCTTTTTGAAAAAAAAAAAAAAATTGACAGTGTAAAAATCCTTCGAAAAAACTCCCCCTTGGAGAGTTGCTTAAAATTTAAATATTCATATACCACAATCGCTTTGGAGATTGGAAAGTAGAATTACAAACTTAATTTTGATTTCATTAAAAAGACTAAATCCCTTCTGAGTTTCACATGATTTGCGTACTAGGTGCTATTTAACATCTAATTGTGTCTAATCCAGCACTTTAATTTCCAGCCGTGCAAGTTGCAACCTGACCTAGTACAATTTTTTCCATTTAAATTAGAAACAATATAAATTTGGCTCACTAAAAGGCACCTTTTTTACCAATGAGCCACAGCCAGTCAAGAGCAACTCCAGCAAATATACCGCCCAGTAGACTTAAGACAAGAATATTGCCCAAGGCATTTTGCTCAGGTCCCTACAAAACCAAGAAATCCAATTACATCTTTAGTAGGATTTGATGGAAAATTTTGGTTTCAATGCATAATAACCATCAGGCCTAAACGTTTGGTGCCAACTAACCTTGTATCCTTTGGGTGCCACAGTAAGGACACATACAGTGAGATAACCATTTGTCAAGCCCAAGAAAGAAGTGAGCATGATCATCCACCCTTGATCACCATATTTTGCAGTGAAGTAGAATGCAGGAATGAGTAGAAAACGAGAAAGAGTTGCAATCATGAGACCCTTTCTTGATTCCATCTTCAGACATGCTATAAGGGGTATGTATCTTGAAATTAGATCCCACACATTGTATGATGCGATCAGAACAAGTGCATACCTAAATAGATCAGAAGGCATCAGCAAATCTCCACCTATTTCGCCTGAATTAACTAGATAATATATGATATTAAGATCTATGGTTGAACTAAAAGATTTTAAAAGCAACACATTCAAGTTGAAATATTGTTTTGTCTCAGAGTAACACGTACCATGCACCCAATTTGTGTTCTCCAGTATCTTCAAACAAGAATCCAGGAAAGATAGACAATGTTAGCACATATATCAGAAACAAGTCAGTTGCATAGTCTATATTTTGGAAGAATAGTTGTTTGGTGCTCAACCTTTCCAGTTGTTTAGCTTCTTCCACCTGCAAAAGTTCGAAAGCTATGAGTATCTTGGCATTTCAACACATCTTATTGAGAATTCAAGATTAAAACCAAGTTGAAGAAACTTGTAATACTACTTGGTCAGATTTTGATTGGATTCCAGCAGCAGCAAGGTCAGCTGAAACAGTTTTTGATCCTTCTGAGGCAGCCTTCGAGCGAAAGTATTTCACAATTGGCAGTTTAGGGAAGATATATGCATAGAGCAGAACACATAGGAACTCAAAGAATGTGCATATTGCTAGGAATAATACTGCAAAAACAATACTAGAGAAGGTCAACAATTGAAAAATACGAGTATAAACAAGATTTTTGTCTACTAGTACATGGAAAGTGACATACTAACTCCCTTGCGCAGACCATTATGAGATTTTTCGAAGGCTGCTTTTGTTAATAGCCTCAAAACAGAGGTGAGAGCACCTGCGGCAGCTAGACCAGCTAGAAAGGACTGCACCGAAGAAAACCAATTCGTACTTAACAAAAGCAAGTCTCTTTAAAAGGTAGATTAGATAGAAATAACCAAAGACGACTGAAAAAAACTTAGTGAATAGGATAAACCTGGATGAATTCAGGGCACATAAAGGATAAGTCACCAACTACTCCACCTTGGACATGAGCATCTGCAACTCCAAAACAAGCAACAATAGCACATATACCCAGAAAAGGTCCAATTCCTCCTCTACCAGATGTGCCTAAATCCAACTATTACAAAGACAATAGCAAAGCCAAATTAAAAATTTTGGAATAAAATTGAAAGGTGAATGAACATGATGAGATACAAATTGCACAATCACTACTTACAAGAAGGAGCGCCAGAGTACTTGCAAAGAAAAGAAAGTAACCAATTAAGTTCCTCTTTCTAGTATTGACCTTTGATTCGTTGTATGCCAGTATCGCCATTGTTGTAAGCGCAAATGGTTGATAAACAAGGGTAAGTGCCCTTGTAGGATGGTATTTCTTCACATGAAATGAAAACAACATCAAACTAGCAATTACGAACTTCTACTTTTGCACTTTTTTCTACTTAAAATACTTGCATATTATCAAATTCAACTAAGCTTCAAAAATTTTATATATGCAAAATGAACTGCCTACCTTGAACAAATTAGAGTAGTAATCTCCTATTGTCAGCATGCTATTCCATGCAACAAGAGATCCTAGACCAAGAACCCAACAAACTGCCATGGCTTGAAACTTTCCCTGGTTTTTTCACACAAATTAAATGAATATCATGCTTTGAAATAAGTACTAGAAAAAACTTTAAACATTTTGATGTCCAAAAATAAAACAAAGTGGAGCACTAACCTCAAGCCTTGACGGAATATCATTTGCAACAGACATGGCTACTCACTGTAAAAAATTTCAAGAATCCCAAGATTTTAATGATGAAGAAAAACTTCTGAAAACTTGAATTGAAAAGAAAAGGATACCTTGTTTGAATGGTATTGCACACTGGGCTCTAGGTTTCAATAGCTCTACTTCTTGGCTATATGCCTTTCTGCAAAATCTTGCGGCTTCTGATGTAATCCTTTCTCACCCCTCTGGTGGTGTTTGAATCATATATATACATATCTTATTCTCAAAATAATAATAATAATAAGTTTTTGACAAGAAACTCTCTAAAATAGCCTTTGAGAATTAACCATCACTATAGTTTCCATCTTCGTTCAAAGGTAATGAATTGAACCAATCTTTTTATGAGGAACAATAAATAATTGCTCACTGAAAGGCATCTTTTCAGCTGATGACCAACAGCCAGTCATATATTAGCACCAGAATCACTCACTCCTTGTAGCCCGGATTTTATTTTGCTTTCCTTTCCTTATAGAGCACATTTGCCTATTATTTGTTTTCCTTTTTTCGTTTATATTTTAGTTGCTTTCCTTTCTTATATATGAACTTGCTTTCGAGCAACCAGCCATATATATGCATTACTGCACAGCTCAGCAACCCAACAAATATGCCATATATATAGATATGCATTATCGCACAGTTCATCAAGCATAGCAATGACGGAATTTTACAAGTGGAGCTACCCAACAAATATGCCAGCCAATAGACATAAGATACTTTCCAAGGAATTTTGCATTTTGCTCATGTGCATACAAACCCAAAAGAACAAAATACGTATGTATATATTTCAACTGTTGTGAGGGTGATGGATATTTACCTCATCATTTTCTAACTAAATGTAAGCAACACTTTGGCCTATTTTTTTTTTAATGATATTACACTTCTTAAAAATTTATAAAAAAAATTAATCAAATGATATGGTAAACTGATTTATAACTATCACATTAATTTTAGGATAATATATTGATAATTTATTAATTACATATAAATTTGACATATTATTAGAAAATTTTTATGCGGTGTAGGGATCGTTTGTTTTTTGTATTTAACACTTAATGATACTGAATTAGGCTAATTAAATGATTTTTATTTGTTTTTTTAAGTGGTCAAACCACTTAAAACTACCTAAAAATCACTTAAAATAAAAAGTTATATTTTCTGATTTTTCACTTGATGATTTCATAAATTATTATTCCAATTTTATCATCTCCAAATAACAAATTTTCATGTTTGTTCTAGTTTTACATTATGAAATTTTCTTTTAATATTTTAACAAATATATTTCTAAATTTGACATAATTTTACATTATGCATATTCATTTTAATGATATTTCTTTCGATATTATTTTTATTTAAATATATAATAATAGTAACTCAACTTAATATCAATTTATTTATTTTTATTTAATTTACTTTACTATAGTAATTTATTTATGTATATATATTTTTTTTAAAAAAATACTTTACTATAATAATTAATCATATTTTAATTATGAATAAAAATATTATTAATATATACATAAAAGTGTTTTAGTATTTGCTAAATAATTTATTATAATTGTTTGTATCACATTAAATAAAGTTACATAACAACTAACAGTAAAAAAATATAAATATCAAATTACTAGTTTTCAAACAATTTTAACTTTAAAAAACAAACAAAATTACTACATTCAAATGTAAGAGAAAAAAAACAAACATATCATTCAGATTTCAGGTTTCAATCACTATTCAGTCTTCAGTAGCACTGTTCAGTCTTCAGACAAAAAAACAAACGACCTCTAACATTACTCATTTTTTTAATAGGAATAATCATATGGTGTATCATATTATCTACGATGTTTCTCAGCTTAAATAAAGTCTCCCATATTATTTACGTTGTTTCTCACCTTACATAAAATGTGTTGTATTATTTACAGTGTACTTTTTCAGTATCGTATCATATGATGTGCTATGTTATTGGCGATATTATTTTTAATAGGAATAATCATATGGCGTGCTACATTGTTTACGGTGTTCCTCAGCCTATACGCTTTAGCAATTTTGAATTTGATTTACACTCATAACAAGCAGTGGAACATTCTGAGTTTTTTGATAAAAATAAGTATTCTATATCACATTTACCAATCAAGAATAAAAATCAAAAGAGATATCTGAAAATATAAGTTGATTCCTGATTTCGTGTGAGATATTCATAATTTAATTATGTAAACAATGGAATCGTTAAATGTAAATTAGGTTTTCTTTTCTTTTCTTTTTTTTTTAATGATTTCTAATTAATTAACACACCACAGACTGCCTAACCTTGCATTCTTTTGGTGCTACTATAAAACACGCGGTAGGACAACCATGTGTTACTTTTGAGAAGAAAGTGTGCATGGTCATCCGCCTTTGATCAAAAGCCACTTCCTTATACCGACTTCAAACACTGCACAAGGGGACTGTATTTTGATATCAGATCCCGCACTTTACAGGACGCGATAAGAACAGGTACATATTTAAAGGAAAAATTTTATTTAATCCTCAAAGTTTCAGAAAATATTAAATTTTTAAAGTTATTTTATAAACAGTTATTTTCATTCTTAACTTTTCAAAACTCTTCAAAAGAGTCTAAAACGTTAATCAATTGAAAGTCAATAGTGACTTTGAGCTATTTTTAATAACTTAAATTTAAAGGTATTTTAAATTATTTAATTTATAATTTATTAGGATAATTCGGTAATTTACGTAAAATAAACAATCATCAATGATAAAAATATTTTTTTACACATTTAGTTATTGTTGACCGTCAGTTGACTGATGATTTTGAACTTTTTTAAAGAGTTTGAAAAGTTAGGAATAAAAAAAAAAAACTATCTTCAAAAGAGTTTCAAAAATCTGATATTTTTTAAAACTTCAGAAATTAAAATAAAGTTTTTCCCACGTATAAAAGACAAGAAGGCATTAGAAATTTTCTATCATGGCTACTTTTGACAGTCTATGATATCAAACTCGGTGTATAAATTCAAAATTTTGCAATTATTCGTATGATTTAAGTCAAAATGTTATTTTGTCATAAACATTTTTTGTTTGTCTCATTTATAGTCCAGAGGCATTGTAAGACCAAATTATATTCTCATATAATAGTTTTTGAAAAAAATTATCTTGTAATAAATCATAGCGAAAAAGTGAAAGCATTATTCAAGGAAGATAACTCTGCCCATAGAGATACAGCAAGTAGACATTTACAACAAGAAGGACCGGCCCTTATAGCAAAAGGTTGTTCTAACAATTACATGCTAAAGCTGAAAAGTCTGTTTTCACCATACAACCTAGAAGCTCCAGACTTTACCTCAATTGAATGAGTGGTGTGTAAAGCTTGAAGAGTTTCTTTTTTGTTTTTTTGATGATCTTACTATGGATGATGATTGGCGGAGAGGTCACTCTCACTGACAATACTGATTTTCGATTGGTGCACAAAGACAGTATTGTGTAGTCGAGTCTGTAGCAATTCGTCAACTTGGACTGAATTGGACAAACTGACAAAGTCACCTTGAGAGACCTGAAAACCTTGTGTGAGGCAAGCACATGTAAAAAATCATAACGGGGCTGATCGAGTATTCAATTATGTATTATAAAATTCATGCGATGTATTTCGAGTAGGCTAGTGTATGTATGTCTAATTCATTTTTTTATTTTTGTTTTTTTTATATTTTTATATGACATGTTTGACCCTGTAGGGATTTTTACGGGTTTTCTCACGGGTCTGATCAGGAACGTTCACTGGAGATGGCGACGGTTAAGTCCTTCACCTCAGATGCATCTGAAAGTTGCCTCAAATTCTTAAAATAGTGTAATTATATATTTATATTTAGAAAATATGTCTTTATATTATTATGTTTTCTATTTATAAATTTTATAAAGTCTTAATTTTTTATGCTCTCATTTATTTCCAATTGATTAGCTTCCCTAATACTAAAATATTTGCATTTACTTTTCAATGGAATTACTTTCCCAATTGTTGTACATTCTCATTTACTTCTCCATTGAACAACTTTCCTTTTTTTTTTTTTTGAAATAAACTTTTTTTTTTTTTTAGGAGCATTGAACAATTTTCTTAATTTTTATAATATTTTGATTCAACATAGACTAATTAAGATGTTACTAATTCTCTCATTAATAAAAATAATATTGCATCTCAGGTTCGAATCATCGTTAGGTTGAATTTCAAAAATAAAAAAAAATCGAAAGCTAGTTCTGTATAACTTAAAACCAAAAAGTTACATACACTATTTTTTATGGGTTAAAACTTTAATATTTTTCCTTTAAAAAAAATTAATACTTCCTATATATCCTATCAAAATCTTTAAAGAATTTCTGATTGTCTTATTAAAAAAAAAAATCTCAAATAATAAAAGAGAATCAATGATTATACTGCTTTAAGATTACATAAATATGAAAAGTAAAGTTCATGTATCTATTTAATCCAATGGTGATAAGCAATGATGCCCTATTTGATATGTAGTATTACATTGGATTGTATTAGATTATATTGCCTTGAATGTAGTATGATACCTTGTTTGATGTAGTATGGATTGGATTTAATTTGATTAAATTAAAATATTTTTTAAATAAAAAATTAATTTAATTCTAAAAAATAAAAATATTTTTAATAATAATATAATTAATATTAATAATTTTCAGTAGCTTATAATTTGTGGGAGATATTTTTATACATTATAATGTTAAAAAATATAAATAAAAGAGTAAAATTTTAAATAGGAGAGAGAAGCTCTCAGCCAGTAAGAGACTAAAGCAGTAAAGCACTAGCAAAGAAAGAGAGAGAGTTTCACCAACTAAAAAAGTGAAAAAGTCGTTAAAAAAAAAAAAAAGTGAAAAAGTCAAGCCCATCAACATCTTACAGGGTAACCCATGTTGAGTGTACGTTTCCCATGTGCAATTTCTACGGTATACGAAAACACTGTACAGTACAATTATGCTGTGTCCAATCTAGGACATGAGCAAACCCTGGATGAAAAAATAACGTCTTATGTACAATGTGTAACACGCTCAAAACTTGCCTAGAATTTTTCGCGTGCTGGCGCTAGGAATGCCCTGCCTAGCCAGCCAATTTTCCCCACACACACACTGCCCACAAGTGTGCTACACACTGCTGCCACAAATCCCACACAGCCGTGCACCAACACAGCCCAACGCCCTTGTGTACCTGCACAAATGCTTGCTGCCTGCCTATTTACTTAGCCACACATGCACGTTTTGCTACACACACATTAGCATCACATAAATATAGAGAGACAACAATGTTTACAGGGAACCACCCCCAACCTAACTTGATTTTATTACTCAAATCAGGAAACAATACACAATTGCTCAATGGTTTACAGCAACAGCTCATACATCATGTGCCATAGGCACAATACAAGCAGCTTTATATACAACAGCAATTGACATGCCCAACTGCATAGCATTGCTGGCACCAACCAGCATAAAACACATAAGCAAAGGCAGTTATTTGATAAAAACTGCCACACAACCACCTGCCAACTCAACATCCCATGCACAAATCTGCCATAACCGCCTGGTAACTGCCACAACTGTGTGAGTGTGTAACTGCCCCATGAGCCACACGTGCCAGCCACACCTGCTTCTTGCTGCCAAACCGTCCAGCAAGCTTGCAAAGTCCCTAGCATAACTTCCAGCTAGCATTAGCTATGCTTGGCGTTGCTCCACAATTGCTGAATGCACTTGTTTCGCTTGGCTCTTCCACACATTGGCACTGATTCGCTCGGTCTTGGCACAGCCTGCTTGGCCTTCGCTTGGCTTGCTCGCTCGGCCCGCTGCACATGCTGCCCCGCACATGCCCGCGCGCGCGCGCGCATACTGCCTTGCTCGCGCGCATGCTGCCTCGCTCACTCGCATGCTGTCTGTGCCTTGCGCGCGCTGCCCTGCGCGCTCTGCCTTGCCCGCGCGCATGCTGCCTGTGCTGCGCGCGCGTTGCCCTGCGCGCTCTGCCTTGCGCGCGCTGCCTTGCGCGCTCATGCTGCCTTGCCCGCGCGCATGCTGCCTGTGCTGCGCGCGCGCTGCCCTGCGCGCTCTGCCTTGCGCGCGCTGCCTGGCCTGGCAGCCGCATTGCTTGTGCTTCGTGCGGACACCCACGCACGCTGCTCATTCTGCTTGCCTGTTGCTTCCTGTCTTGCTAGCCCGCTAGCATCATAGGCATGCTCCAACATGCTTTCCCTTGGCTTGGCACCATCCACCAAGCCATGCTTAGCACCTTACCTATACCAAGCTTTGAGGGTCTAACAAACCCCCCACACTTAAAATAGACGACGTCCTCGTCGTGTCTCCAGCCAAATACTGCTGAATGATATCCTCAAACTGCCATAAAACAGCTCCACGTTCCCACGTAGCATCTGCTTCACTTTCCCCTTTCCATTGCACAAGAAAATCTGTCTTCCGATTTAGCTTGCTCTTACCCACACTGCGATGAGCCAAAATCTTCTCAATTTCCTTGTCAAATTCCTTCCTAATAACAGGAGGTGCCCTCCTCTGTTGTGCCCTGCTTGATTCTGCCTCTTCATGGTAGGGCTTTAGGAAACTCACATGGAAAGTAGGATGAATCTTCAACCTGTCCGGAAGAGCCAACCTGTATGCCACATTCCCCACTCGTTTCATTACCACAAACGGACCATCATAGCGTTGTATAAGCCCTCGATGATATCTCCGATCTGTAACTTTCTTCCAGATCTGTGGAGTCAGCTTCAACAGAACCTTGTCCCCTACATTGAACTCCAAGGACCGTCGACCCCTGTCTGCATACTTCTTCATCCGCCTTGCTGCCTTAGCCAAGCTGTCAATTGCACCCTCAATTAACTCAGTCTTGTCTCTTGCAAAGCGATAAGCAGCAGGACATAGCCCTTGATCTTTCTGTTGAGCAACCTCAAGTGGCGTTAGAGGCTGAAACCCCATACACAGCTCTACTGGACTCAAACCTGTAGCTGAAGATTTGTGCAGATTATAGCAAAACTGTGCTACATCCAACAACTCCAACCAGTTTCTCTGACTTGCAGTCACATAGTGCCTCAAGTACTCCTCCAAGAGTGCATTAATCCTCTCTGTTTGCCCATCCGTTTGAGGATGGTTTGCTGTTGAAAACTTCAACTCAGAACCCATTAGTTTGAACAAATAAGTCCAAAATTTACCTGTGAATCGAGCATCTCTGTCACTCACAATGTCGCTTGGCACACCAAAATGTTTCACCACATTTTTGAAGAAAAGCTCAGCTGCTTTCTCTGCTGGACAAGCATTTGGTGCAGCAATGAACACTGCATACTTTGTAAACCTGTCTACAACCACCAAAGCTGACTTCATCCCATCAACCTCAGGGAACCCACCAATGAAGTCTAAGGAAATAGACACCCAAGGCTTCTCTGGAATTGGTAATGGTTGCAGCAACCCAGCTTCCTTCATCTTTTCTGTTTTGTCAAGCTGACATACAACACAGGTTTTGACATAGGCCTCCACATCATCTCCCATCTTTGGCCAGTAATAGCTTTTGCCCAACAAAGCTAACATCCTTTTAACCCCAGGATGACCAGCCCACTGTGGATCATGAGTCTCTTTCAACAATTCCTGCTTAAGTCCCCCACCATTAGGGACATACAACCTGCCTCCCTTTGCATACAGCAAGTTGTCATCAACCCAATATCGTCTAACCAATCCATCCAGCACCTGTTGCCTCAATTTAGTGTAAGCCAAGTCAGAATCTGCATGCTGTTTTACTCGTTCCAGAAAAGTAGTGTGTATTGCTGTCAAGGCAGCCACATAGCCCTCCACTTCTTTTCTACTTAAAGCATCTGCAACCTGATTCTGCCTTCCAGGTCTGTGCACCCATACAAAATCAAATTCTGCCAAGAATTCCTGCCAACGAGCCTGCTTAGGAGTCAACTTCTTTTGTGTCTTGAAGTAGGTGTTTGCCACATTATCTGTTACCACAGTAAACTTTGTACCCAACAAATAATGCCTCCAAGTATCAAGACAATGCACCACTGCTGCCATCTCCTTTTCATGAGCAGAATATCGTTGTTCAGCATCCTTCAATTTTCTGCTTTCATATGCCACTGGATGTCCAACCTGCACAAGAACTCCACCAAGAGCCCTATCGGATGCATCCGTATGCACCTCAAATGGTTCACTAAAATTAGGTAACTTCAACACTGGTTCAGACGTTACAGCCAACTTCAATTTATTGAAAGCTCTATCACATGCCTCAGACCAGTCCCATTTCTGATCCTTCTTCAGCAAATCAGTCAACACACTGACTTTCTTAGAGTATCCCTCAATGAAACGCCTATAATAGTTGGCTAAACCCAAGAAAGACCGTAATTCGGTAACCCTAGAAGGAATAGGCCAGTCTAGAATGGCTTGAACCTTCCTCTCATCCATCCTAATTTCCCCTTTACTGACCCAATGTCCCAAGAACATCACCTCTTGGCGACAAAACTCACATTTTTCCTTCTTAACATAAAGCTTATATTCCCTAAGCCTTGCAAACACTTGCCTTAAGTGAGCTACATGATCATGCAATGACTCACTATACACAACAATATCATCAAGATAAACCACCACAAACTTATCAAGGAACTCATACAACACATCATTCATTAAATTGCAAAATGTAGCAGGAGCATTGGTAAGCCCAAATGGCATGACTAAAAACTCAAATGAGCCATACCTTGTCACACAAGTGGTCTTGGCTTCATCACCTTCTGCCACTCTAACCTGCCAGTATCCAGACCGCAAGTCAAGCTTGGTGAAATAGGAAGCCTTTGACAGCCTATCAAACAAATCAGCAGCATTCGGAACAGGATACTTGTTCTTCACTGTCACTTTGTTCAATGCCCTGTAGTCTACACACATTCGCAAGGATCCATCCTGCTTTTTCTGAAATAAGACAGGAGCACCATAAGGAGCTTTTGATGGCTGAATCAACCCTGCATTCAGCAAGTCATCAAGCTGTTTCCTCAACTCTGCCAGTTCACATGGCGCCATTCGATAAGGTGCTCGTGCAGGAGGTTTTGCACCGGGTTCCAACTCAATCTTGTGATCAATGGCCCTTTTTGGAGGAAGCTCTCTAGGTAATTCTGCAGGCATAACATCTGCAAATTCATCCAACACAGTAGCCACCTCATCCGGCACATCAACTACTACATCTGGCTTGATTTGCACCATTGCTGCCAGATAAGTTATCTCTCCTTTCTTCAAGCCCCTATCAAGCTGTTTTGCTGAGATAACAGCCCCTTTGCCTCTGCCATTCCAATGAGTTCCACAGTCTATCTTCATGAAACATGGGTTCTCCTCATCCCCAATCACAATGCCTTTAAGGTGTGGCATCACCATTACCTTGGCCTTTAAAAAGAAATCCATACCAAGAATGAGATCGAAGTCATCAAGAGGGACCACCATCATGTGGCATTTCCCATGCCAATTGCCCACCGTTAAGGTTGTCTCTGCTGCCCCACAAACCGGTGTTGCACCTGAGTTTACTGCCTTGATTGTGCTGGTACTTTCCAACAGTTTCAACCCCAATCTGTTTGCCTCTCTTTGAGCCACAAAGTTATTAGTTGCTCCTGTGTCTAACATGGCTCTTACATCCTTTCCATTCACCTGCACAGTAACATACAATAGGTTCTTAAAATCAGCCTGTTTTTCACCTGAAATTGCATTGAGCAGCTGCAATGGATTGACTCGAGAGGGACCAGCATCAACGTCCTCAACATCTTGGCTGATTATGGCAGCAACCTTTTCTTTCTTTGGACAATCCCTTGCACGATGAGGACCACCACAAATGAAACAGCCCTGCTGTGACTTTGTTTTGTTTTGGTTATGGTCCTTCCCATGATCCTCTTTCTTCTTCTTTCCCTCAAACTTCTTTTTCTCCTTGTTCTTCCCCTTTTTCCCATCAGCAGACTTCTTCTTGTCTGTATTAGAGGTAGAACTAGCCATACGGTAATCAACAAGGCCTTCAGCAGCAGCCATAGCAGTAGGTATGTCCTTCACACCTTGCCTTCTCAATTCTGCTTGTGCCCAAGATTGTAAACCTGACATGAAGTTAAACAACTTGTCTTCCTCAGACATATTCTTGATATCCAGCATCAAAGAACTGAATTCCTTCACATACTCTCGAATTGAACCAGTTTGCTTCAACTTCTTTAGAGAATCTCTTGCCATCCAAGAAGTGTTACACGGCAGAAACTGATCATTCAGTTCCTTCTTCAAGGATTCCCATGTTGCAATACCTGGTCTGCCAGCACTAAGATCATCTGCCATCCTAGTCCGCCACCATAACTTTGCATCACCACTCAGGTACATGCTGGTGATAGACACCTGTTCTGTCTCAGGTATCCTTGCAGCCCGAAAATACTGCTCCATGTCCCATAGAAAATTCTCTAATTCTTTGGCATTTCGACTGCCATTGAATTGCTTGGGTTCTGGTACCTTTATCTTTAAGACAGTCCCTTCTTCTTGAGGATGAACCATTGCTCTTTTCAGTAATCTGATCTCACCCTCTATGGCACTAAGTCTCTCCCTTTGGCCATCAATTACTTCAGCATTTTCTACTCTCACATTTCCAAACCTAGTTTCAAGATCTTTTAGCAAATCTCTCAATGTGATTTGGATGTTCATGATTCTTTCTGCATTCTCAACAGCCATCAAACCAAGGTCCGTATACCCTTCTGGTGGATCACCAACCAAATGTTCAAGTCTACTGATTCGTTCCTTAGCATCTTCAAGAGTCATCTTTGGCACAAAACTGCAACAAAGCCTTCAAACCAGGCTCTGATACCAACTGTAACACGCTCAAAACTTGCCTAGAATTTTTCGCGTGCTGGCGCTAGGAATGCCCTGCCTAGCCAGCCAATTTTCCCCACACACACACTGCCCACAAGTGTGCTACACACTGCTGCCACAAATCCCACACAGCCGCGCACCAACACAGCCCAACGCCCTTGTGTACCTGCACAAATGCTTGCTGCCTGCCTATTTACTTAGCCACACATGCACGTTTTGCTACACACACATTAGCATCACATAAATATAGAGAGACAACAATGTTTACAGGGAACCACCCCCAACCTAACTTGATTTTATTACTCAAATCAGGAAACAATACACAATTGCTCAATGGTTTACAGCAACAGCTCATACATCATGTGCCATAGGCACAATACAAGCAGCTTTATATACAACAGCAGTTGACATGCCCAACTGCATAGCATTGCTGGCACCAACCAGCATAAAACACATAAGCAAAGGCAGTTATTTGATAAAAACTGCCACACAACCACCTGCCAACTCAACATCCCATGCACAAATCTGCCATAACCGCCTGGTAACTGCCACAACTGTGTGAGTGTGTAACTGCCCCATGAGCCACACGTGCCAGCCACACCTGCTTCTTGCTGCCAAACCGTCCAGCAAGCTTGCAAAGTCCCTAGCATAACTTCCAGCTAGCATTAGCTATGCTTGGCGTTGCTCCACAATTGCTGAATGCACTTGTTTCGCTTGGCTCTTCCACACATTGGCACTGATTCGCTCGGTCTTGGCACAGCCTGCTTGGCCTTCGCTTGGCTTGCTCGCTCGGCCCGCTGCACATGCTGCCCCGCACATGCCCGCGCGCGCGCGCGCATACTGCCTTGCTCGCGCGCATGCTGCCTCGCTCACTCGCATGCTGTCTGTGCCTTGCGCGCGCTGCCCTGCGCGCTCTGCCTTGCCCGCGCGCATGCTGCCTGTGCTGCGCGCGCGTTGCCCTGCGCGCTCTGCCTTGCGCGCGCTGCCTTGCGCGCTCATGCTGCCTTGCCCGCGCGCATGCTGCCTGTGCTGCGCGCGCGCTGCCCTGCGCGCTCTGCCTTGCGCGCGCTGCCTGGCCTGGCAGCCGCATTGCTTGTGCTTCGTGCGGACACCCACGCACGCTGCTCATTCTGCTTGCCTGTTGCTTCCTGTCTTGCTAGCCCGCTAGCATCATAGGCATGCTCCAACATGCCTTCCCTTGGCTTGGCACCATCCACCAAGCCATGCTTAGCACCTTACCTATACCAAGCTTTGAGGGTCTAACACAATGCTACCTCGTATACAATATTCCTGTCCAAATGAATTTAATATAATAATAGCATTTGGATTGAGTGAAAGTTATTGGAAGAATATTTAAAAGTAATGTTAGACTTCTCAAGTATTTTATTCAAAACTATGTTTAAATAATATGTCATGTGAGTTGTCAAAATCTTATAAATCATGAGATGATGTGATAATTATTATAATCTTGACAACTCACATGTCATATCATTTTAGTATGAATTTGAATAAAAATATTTAGAAAACCTAACATTACTCATATTTAATTTATTAAATTAATTTAGCCCTATTAGAAAGTGATTACTTGCACTTTTAATTTGGCTCCAAAAAACAATTACCTAACATCAATGTTCTAAAAATCAGAGGCCGCCTCGATAATTCCCTCCTAATCGAGGAGACGGGTCTCTGCTCAGCTCCGCCTAAACGGTTGACTAATCAATCTAGGCGGTTGATTTATTTATTTTTTTTATAATTTTTTTTAGATTGATCGATAATCAACGGATTGACTGTTAATCGCCGATGAATCATAGGCACACTAAGCCCTAGGCACTGAGCTGTCGCCCGTCTAGTGTCTAGTGCCTTTTATAACATTGTCTGGTATATACTTCTTTGTTAACAGTTTTTCTACTAGAAATATCTAGAAAAATATTAATTGTAATACTATTTTAGCCATACTACATATTGGAAAAATGTTTGAAAAATTCAAGTACAAATTTGATTAATTATTTTTTTATTTCAAAGAATGCAAGTAAAAGGCCTAATTCTTGATTTTAGCTTGGGCCTCCAAAACACCTTGAGCCGGTCTTGATTCTGCTTGCAGATCTGTTAGCGATGAATAGTTTGTATAAAGGTCTTCGTATGGAGAGAAGGATCCGGTGAGTGTAAATTTTTCAGTTTAGTTTTTCTATTAATTTTAATTCTCAAGATAATAACGAGATGAAAGCACATAATTACCCTTGATGCCTTCTTTTTTGACTACATGTTCACTAATGGATGGACTAATATGATGTATTTCCAAAAAACTGAGAACCAAAGAAGCTAACAGGCATGTTGCATAACATTGTGACATTTTACAATAACTTAGGGATCAAAATGTAATACTCTTTATTGTTTTTGCAATTCTTTTGATAAATTTATGAGGTTAGGTAGCCCATAATATTGTTCTTTTGTGCTAGTAAGCGAGTTATACCAGCAATGCAGGCCAATCAATGTTGGGTAATGACTTGTGCATTATCCCAATCAAATGTCATTTAGTTTAATTTAGCTTTTTGGTTATAATGTTTTTTTCTCAAAAAAATGATTTTAAATCTAAGTAGTTCAAAAATATCTTTGTAAAAATCTTCTTGACCTTGGAGAATTGCATATATATTCACATACCACAAATGCCATAGAGATTGATAAATAGGGTTGCTTTTTACTTCATTAAGGGAAGCATAATCCCTTCTGAATTCTACATGATTTGAGCATGTAGTGCTATTTAACATCTAATTGTGTCTAATCCAGCACTTCAATTTCCAGCTCTGCTACCGAACTTGTCCCAACTTTTTTATTTTTATTTATTTATTTATTTTTAATCAGAAACAACATAGATTTGCCTCGCTAAAATGCACCTTTTTTACCAATGAGCCACAGCCAGTCAAGAGCAACCCCAGCAAATAAACCACATAGTAGACTTAAGATAAGAACATTGCCCAAGGCATTTTGTTCAGGTCCCTACAAAACCAGGAAATCCAATTACACTTTTAGTAGGACTTATGGAAAATTTTGTTTTGGATTTACAATAATCATCAAGTATTTATATATATATATATGTTTGGTGCCAACTAACCTTGTATCCTTTGGGTGCCACTGTCACTATGCATACAGTGAGATAACCGTTTGTCAAGCCCAGGAAAGAAGTAAGCATGAGCATCCACCCTTGATCACCATATTTTGCAGTGAAGTAGAAAGCAGGGATGAGCAGAAAACGAGAAAGAACTACGATCATGAGACCCTTTCTTGATTCAAGCTTCAAGCATTCTATGAGCGGTATGACCCTTGAAATTAGATCACACACATTGAATGAAGCGACTAGAACGAGGGCATACCTAAATAGACAAGAAGGCATCAGCAAAGTTCTATTTAATTTGATTGAATTAGCAGGGAGCTAGATAGCATATGATATCAAAATCTATATATGAACAAAAAGGTTTTACAGCAACAAGTGATTCAAGTTGAAATGTTGTTTTTGTTGCAAAGTAACGCATACCATGTACCCAATTTGTGTTCTCCAGTATCTTCATACAAGAATCCAGGAAAAATAGACAATGTGAGCACATATGTCAGAAACAAGTCAAGTGCACAATCTATATTCTGGAAGAATAGCTGCCTAGTGCTCAACCTTTCCGGTTCCTTATCTTCTTCAGCCTGCAAAAGTTCAAAAGCAATTAGGATCTTGGTATCTCAAAACTTCATTAAACATTGACAATATAAGATTAGAACCAAGTTGATGAAATCTGCAGTACTACTTGGTCAGCACTTGTTTGGATTCCGCCAGCAGCAAGGTCAGCTGTAACAGTTTTTGATCCTTCTGAGGCAGCCTTTGAGCGGAAGTATTTCACAATTGGCAGCTTAGGGAAGAAAAATGCATACAGCAGAAAACATAGGAACTCAAAGGATGCACATATTGATAGGAATAATACTGCAAAAACAATAGAAGAGAAGGTTCAATGATTGAAATTTATGACTACAAAAAAATGTTTGTCTACTAATACAAGAAGAGTGACATACTAACTCCCTTGCGAAGACCATTATGAGAATTTTCGAAGGCTGCTTTTGTTAGTAGCCTCAAACCAGAGGTGAGAGCACCTGCAGCAGCTATGCCTGCTAGAAAGGACTGTGTAGAAGATAACCAATATTTACTCAGAAATACAAGTCTCGTAAAAGGGTTAATTAGATTAACCAAAGAAAGTTGAGAAATCTTGGCAAAGAAGATATACCTGGACGAATTCTGGCATCATGAAGGACAAGTCACCTACTACTCCACCTTGAACATGAGCATCTGCAACTCCAAAACAAGCAACAATAGCACATATACCTACAAAGGGTCCGATTCCTCCTCTACCAGATGTGCCTAAATCCAACTGTGACAAAGGCAATAGCATAGTCAAATTATATAAAACGGAAAGCAAATTGAAAGGTGAATGAAACATGATGAGATACAAATTTACTTACAAGAAGGAGAGACAGAACACTTGCGAAGTAAAGACTGTAACCAAATAAATTCCTCCTTCTAGTATCGAGCTTCGCTTCATTGTATGCAAGTATCCCTATTGTTGTAAGCGCAAATGGTTGATAAACAAGGGTAAGTGCCCTTGTTGGATGGTATTTCTTCACATTAAATGAAAACAACATCAAACTAGCAATCAAGCACATCTATTTTTGCACTCTTTTCTACCTAAAAAGTGGCACAATATCAAATTCAACCAAGTTTCAAAAAATTTATACATGGAAAGTGAACCGCCTACCTTGAACAGATTAGTGTAATAGTCTCCTATTGTAAGCACACTGTTCCACGCAATAAGTGACCCCAGACCAAGAACCCAACAAACCGCCATGGCTTGAAACTTTCCCTGTTTTTTTTTTCCCACACAAACTAAATGAATATCAAGAATTTTCAACATTTTCTGTGTCAAAAAATGAAACAAAGTAAAAGCACAAACCTTAAGCCTTTCTGGAATCATATTTTCACTAGACATGGCTGCTCCCTGTAAATTATAATTTCAAGAATAGAAAAACATGAACAACCCAAGTATTTAATAAAGAAACACTTGTCAACACATGCACTAAAAGAAACTAAAAGAAAAAAATACCTGGTTTGTAGAGATGGAGATCTATATACAATGAAGCTGCAGTAATTATGAAAATATGTGTTACTTCATCAGCAGTGCAGAACAGAAGGGATGAGCTTATCCTGAAAGCAAAATTTACGTTACATAGAAAAAAGAGAAGGATGAAAGTGGTTCATTAACTTGGTAGGATTCCTAAATTTAGCTGACTGATGTGTAACAATTGATTGTTAAGGCTGTGGAAATAATATGGAGCAAAAGATGGCAAAGTATGTTGATGGAAGCAACTTACATTTATTGCAATTCTTTTGTTAGTCAACCTGAATCTTACTGCCAAGTGTCACCGCAAGGTTTATCCTTTTCATGTAACGCGATCGCTATTTTGTCTTGAATTTTTTTTTTTTTTTTCATTGAGATCAGGATTTCTCCAGTAACGAAAGTACCTAACCATACGTTAAAGTTACCAGTCGTTCAGTATAATTTTTTTTATCTTAATATAAATGGTCTTTCAAGTACGATGTATTGTCATAATCATGAGTAAACCTTTAACAAAATCTAGGCACTGTTATGTGAAAACATGATATAAATATAATATAATAAACTGAAGGTCTATTATAGTTTCAAAAGGAGTTGTAATTACAGATCTGATTATTATTTTTGGAAAAAGATTAACTGTGTTTAAATTGCCTAATGACTGAAGAAGTTTTCTTTATGTTTTTGAAATATAAAAGATTATAAATTAACGTATTAAAAATTTGATATAATTATTTAATTAAATTTTAAATTGTTAATTCTTTTCTATTTTGAGAAGAAAAATTTTAATTTATGATAATTACTAATCGAATTATATTTACCGCCCATGAGTTGTTATTGTCAACACAGGATAACTCATACTTTTTCTTTTATTTTATATGAAGGCAAATTTAGATCCATTTCTTTAGGACCAGACCATTTTTCGATAGTTATCCTTTTGCCAATATTGAGAAATCTCCATTGGTGAAGTATTACACAATTATTAAACCTTGGAAGGTGTACTACAAATAGAGACAAAAATCCCAGACTCACTGTAGACACGTTGGGCTTACTACCTGCAGATTAATTACTTCAAACGTTTTACAATCCATTTGGCAACTCCAACATCCATGAAAGTTAAACCCTCCTTTAGAAATGTCTTATGATATTCATTACATAGATGAACAGGATTTGAAGTGTTTACGGTGATGGTTCTTGTTCCATTCTTGATGAATATTTAGACTATTTTATGGCAACCGGACAATATATCTATCACCAACTCCCTCATGTTCAAGTTGTTAATCCAATAATGAAGCAATCACCAATTTTAGATGCAAGAGAGGATGACATTAACTACAATTATCTGAACAAAATGTTAAAGTGGGAATCTAATAAATTTAAGATTACTTGCTATTGGTGTGGAGCGTCAAATGAGCTGGAGAAGACATTCCAAGAACATTCCAGGAAAATCTTGATGATCGATCATTATGTTTATGCTCTTTCTATGTAATTTTTATTTTATTTTTAATAACAAAATTTTTATTTGCTTAAAAAAAAATGTATTTATTTTTTAAAAAATAAATAAATAAACAACAAGAATAGTAAAAAATCGAAGTGTAGTCTAACAAAATTCTCAAACATATAAAGGGCAACTTGCACAAACCTTCGTCGAGTTTAGGCCTAATTACAGTTAACGAAGCCTTTTTTGTTTACATTACAAGAAAATTACTCATTAGTGATAACATAATTAGCTACATAAGAAATGTCTCACTAAAACTAATATTTGATGACCCTTTTTAAACATAACGTCATTGAATATATGTTGTCAAAATGACACATTTTTCTAATTCTTTGATGACACAATTTTAGAGTTTTGGCTATTTTTATTTGTTGTAAATTTGTCATTATGGCAACATCTTATAATATACTCTAGCTAAAAATCTGTTATTAACAAGACTTATTAATGTGTGTAACCATGATGTCGTTAAAATTATATATATATATATATATATGTGTGTGTGTTATTTGGTAATAAATTTTGATACAATTAAATGTTGATATTTATGACAAATAAAATTTCAAATTTCACTGTTGAAAAGGGTGAAGGTTGTTTATGCGCATAGATTCCTCAAAAGGAAAATTTTCCCACCAAGGTGAAACTTTGGACTAGCGAATGACTCTACTTATGAATGATTTTTTAGATGAAATTTTCTCTCTAAAATAAAATATTTTTTGGATTAGTAATTGATTTTATAACTAAATTGTTAATATTTTTAAAAATAAAAATAAAAAACTAAAATATTATTGAACAGTTACGGTGTATTACTGCTAATAATTTTAATTAGTTGTAAAAATATACTGATCAATTAAAATATATTACATAATCATGCCTAATAACATTCGATTTTACTATAATGTTTAATTTTAATTAAAATTAAGAGCATAATGTATATTTGATTTATATTAATGAATTATAACACTTACAAAAGCTGAACACTTTAAAATTTAAATATTATTCTAGAATTATTAGGTCTAATATGTAATTATGTGAGTTAAATACAACTTTAAGTTCTAACAAGTAGTCAATTTATTAAAATAAACAAAGTATTACTCCTTAGAAATCCAAACATTGATATAAATGAGTATATAGGTTTATCAACTTGATAAATAAACTATATTGGTACTCAATATGAATTAATCACCATGTGCAAATAAGTTTAAATACTTTTGGACACAATGCTAAACCAATTGCTGTGTATGCTGACTTTTAACGCCACATAATAATTGTAATTTAATTAGAACTATTTTTTCCATTAAATACTAATTATTTGAAATAAAATAATCAATTTTATAGTTCAAATAAAAAAATTAAAAAAGATTTTTTCATCAATTATAATTATAAGAAATGAATACATACACACGTATGCACGTGCACGTACACATGTGCGTGCATGCACATTGGTGCCTTGGATCTAAGTGATTGATGAAAACTTTCTTCTCTTGATTTTGATTTACATAGAAGGGTCAAGAATTACGGTCCTAGTTGAATTGGAAAGGCTAGAATTCACAATCGTGCCTTGGAATTACTTCTAGCTTATATTGAGGCAAGACCCTAGGAGGCCTGTTTTTACTCGTTGAAAGAATACAAATAAATAAACCCATGTCGAACAGGCTCTAATTACACTGCTTTTGGTTGTTCACATAGAGGTGTCTCATTGTAGAGGAGTTAGATGTAAATGTAATGGCGAAGTTTATAATGAAAATTTTCAATCCCATTATATATCTGATTCAAACTAAGTCAACAACAACAAAAAAACAAAACAAAACAAAACAAAAATGAAAATAAAAAATAAAAAATATACAAACTCTCCTTTTTGTTTCTTTGACCTTAAAGAATTGCTTAGGTATTAACACACAACCCAAGCTTAGGATGACTGGCAACTAGGATTGCAAATGTCTGGTCAATTTTCATGATTTGTGTACTGAAGTGATAATCTACCTCTAATATAGTGTCTCAAAATCTCCATATCTGTTCTATACTGACTTTGTACAAACTGTTTTTCCTTCATTTTTAATCAGAGCAATATAGACTTGGTTCTCTAAAAGGCATCTTTTTTACCAATGAGCCACAGCCAGTCAAGTGAAACCCCAGCGAATATGCCGATTAGTAGACATAACACAAGTATGTTTCCCAAGGCATTTTGCTCAAGCCCCTACAATACCCAAAATATTTGAAGTAGAGGAACACATTTTGGTTTCTTTTCACAAAAGTAGAGAAATATATTAATGTGCATACTAACCTTGTATCCTTTGGTGCTACTGTAAAAACACACACAGTAAGATAACCATTTGTCAAGCCTAAGAAGGAAGCAAGCATAGTCATCCACCCCTGCTCACCATATTTTCCAGTGAAGTAGAATGCGGGCACGAGTAAAAAACGTGAGAGAATTGCAATCATAAGCCACTTCCTTGATTCCAACTTTAAGCAATTCATAAGGGGAATATATCTTGATATCAGATCCCATATATTGTATGATGCTACTATAACAAGTGCGTACCTAAAAGAGATGAGAAGGCATGAGAAATTTTCTATCTTAGCTAGAAAACAATTACACAAGATTCAATTTTCAAAAAAAACAAAACAATTACACATGATTCAAGTCCAAAATGCTGTTTTCTCATGAAGTGACACTTATCATGCACCCAATTTGTGTTCTCCAATATTCTCATATAAGAATCCATGAAAAATGGAAAATGTCAATGCATATATCAGAATCACGTTAAGTGCATAATATATATTCTGGAAGAATAGTTGCTTAATGCTCAACTTTTCATGTTGTTTAAAATTAACTAAAAACATATTTATTAGACTGATTTTTTTTTATTTTTTGGATACAGAATTAAAATCTTGATAGCTTTCAAAATCACATGGATGGAAATGAAATTTTTCTCAATAAAATTTAAAATTCAGATTATAGTCAGATTCATCATTAAATAGAAAAATTAAGGTGTAACTGTATACATGAATGTCCCGTAGTTGTTGTTGTGCAGTTTCAAACAGAGTGCATGCATGCTCCTCGATCAGATCGCCCTCAGTTGGCACTTGCTTCAACTTTTTGGCAACTATTTACGTGCACGCTAGCCAAATATTGTCCACCTTCTGGTTCATATTTATCACCACCAAATTTATTTACTTCTTATATTTTCAGACATAGAGCTCCGCGGGAGAGACTGTTGTATTTGTTTTAAAGGGTGAGAGCTTGAGTTAGTGTGCGAGTAAGTGGAATACTGAAATTCGAGAGATGGAAAGTAGAGGCTTCCAGGATACAACAAGCTGCCCAACTCGAGCTCTGGTAAGTGCTTGCTATCTTATATATATGAACATCAAAACATGTTGTTTCTTTTTCTGTGTACCTGCACTCTCAAATCAATTATTTTGTGTGTTTGAAAACCTCTATTCTACGCTTAATTTGTATTTATTCCGTTATTCTGTCGAGACTAAATGGGTCTTCTTCTTTTTTTATTTGTTGTTTAATTTTGTTTAATTGAATCTCCACGATCGATCTCCATGTCCATGTGTATTTTAAATATTTTTAATTTATGACTTTTTAATTAAAATATATTTGTTTAATTTTAATTTTTGAATAAATATGAATTTTCTTCTTGTTGATTTAGTGGTGTTAATCCAAAGGGGATTTTTGTGTGTTTATAAAAAAATTAAGGGCTAATTAGGCCTTGAGCCAAACCAAAGGGAGTATAAACTTAATACTCCCTAAATTTCTGTCTAGCAAAGTATTCAATTCCTGACCTTATGGAAAAAATATACTTCAATACACCGTGTGCACTACATCAAGTATAATAATATCATCAGCATATCATAATAACTAATTACTTTTTTTCTTTATAAACTGTAATAGTATCATATGGTTTCTAAAAAAAAATATTGTGTTGCAAATCATAAAGCAGACCACTTTTAAGTAAAAATAGTTGGACATTTCTCTTAATTCTAAAAGGTCCCACTCTTCTCCTAAAACACAAGATACGGATAGTTTTCTTTAAATTTAATTATCTTCTCACCGTTAAAGTATATATATATATATATATATATATCATGAATAACTAATTACGTTTGAAACTTCATCCTTGGTTTAGAAGGTCCTGAAAAAAAATGACAATAGGTTCCTTTAGTAATCAATCCTTGGTCAAATTCAAAGATTCAACAGCTCATCATTCAAAAATCTCTGAAAATATCACATATCCAAAACGATATAATATAGTATATAATTAAAGGTAAACTTTAAAATGAAGAAGAATTATTGTAACACGACTAACATAATAATGAAAAAAATATTTTTTCACTTAATTTTAAACTTGTTGAATTTTAAGAATTATAAATTAAGGCCGTGTTGAAATTTTAGATCGGATATGGTTTAATATTAATGTATCTACCTCAAATGAATTCCTTGATTTATATGTAAATTAAAATTTATTAAATATTTTATTAAAATTCTTTTTCAGAAAAAAGAAAAAGAAAAAGAAAATGATAAAAATTAGAAATGGGTGTATTGTTTTATAAGTGTTTTTAAAATCTAGCGAAGTGTGAAAAGGAAAAATTGAATGAGAAGGAGAAAATCTCCTTCTTAAAACTAAAAGTCTAAAACTATTGTCTGTCTTGATAGAAACTGAAATGTTGAAGATACATTCATATCCCTCGTGTCTCATTTCCATTACAATGACATTTCAACTCTTCAACGTTCAAAGTCGATTTTTTATATTTATTTTCCAAATATGGTGTCTGTGCAGAGTCAATTTTACGATTCACAACCAATTTGATTAATATATAAGAATAATCTAAGAAGAATCCAATTATAAAATAAATAAAACAAAGATTAATTTTTGTTTAAATAATGAAAAAAAAAATAAAAAACTAAACATTGCACAATAATTATTTATTCCCCACCTTTCATTTGCCTCTCTTTCTAGTCTTTCACCGCGATAATTTCATTAACTACGGATATTTCTGTTTCATTCACGTAATTCATTAAAAAGAATCCCATTCCAATGGCAAATTTAATGCTAATTAAACCACTCAAAATCAATATGATGTTGACAATGGATCTGAGTCATTGATGACAACTTCCTTTCACTGACTTTAATTAATATAGAAGGGTCCAGAATTACGGCCGCTAGTTGCATCGGAAAGGCTAGAATTCACATTGGTGCCGTGGAGTTACTTCTAGCTTATATTGAGGCAAGTCAATGTTAAGGACCACAGGAGGGCCTTATTGTTTTTTTTTCAAGGAAATGCAGGAGGCCCGTTTTTACTTGTTGAAAGAATACAAATAAAAGCCAGTGTCAAACAGGCTCTAGTAACACCGCTTTCGGTTGTTCACATAGACGTGTCTCATTGTAGAGGAGTTAGATGTAAATGTAATGGCGAAGTTTATAAAGAAAGTTTTTAATCCCATTATCATAACATAACAATATCTGATTCAAACTAAAACCAAAAAAATTGAAAAGAAAAATATACAAACTCTCCTTTTTGTTTATTTAACCCTAAAGAATTGCTTAAGTAATCGTACACAACACATGCTTAGGATGATTGGCAACTAGGATCGCAGATCTCTAATGAATTTTCATTATTTGTGTATTAAGTGCTATTCTACCTCTAATTGTGTCTAAAAATATCCAGATCTGTTCTAAACTGACTCGCACAAACTTTTTCCCTTCTTTTTTAATCAGAAACAATGTAGACTTGGTTCTCTAAAAGGCATCTTTTTTACCAATCAGCCACAGCCAGTCAAGTGAAACCCCAGCGAATATGCCAATTAGTAGACATAACACAAGTATATTTCCCAAGGCATTTTGCTCAGGCCCCTACAATACCAAAAATATTTTAAGTAGAGGAACATTTGGTTTCTTTGCACGAAAGTAGAGAAATATATTAATGTGCATACTAACCTTGTATCCTTTTGGTGCTATTGTAAAAACACAAACAGTAAGATAACCATTTGTCAAGCCTAAGAAGGAAGTGAGCATGATCATCCACCCTTGATCACCATATTTTGCAGTGAAGTAGAATGCGGGCACGAGTAAAAACCGTGAGAGAATTGCAATCATAAGCCACTTCCTTGATTCCAACTTTAAGCAATTCACAAGGGGAATATATCTTGCTATCAAATCCCATATATTGTATGAGGCTACTAGAACAAGTGCATACCTAAAAGACAAGAAGGCATGAGAAATTTTTCTATCTTAGCTAGACAACAATTAGACATGATTCAAGTCCAAAATGTTGTTTTCTCATGAAGTGACACTTACCATGCACCCAATTTGTGTTCTCCAGTATTTTCATATAAGAATCCAGGAAAAATGGACAATGTCAACACATATATCAGAATCAGGTCAAGTGCATAATCTATGTTACGGAAGAATAGTTGCTTAGTGCTCAACCTTTCATGTTGTTTCGCTTCTTCAGCCTGCAAAAGTTCCCAAACTTAGGAGCCTGGTATTTTAAAAATTCTATAAAAGCATAGAATTCAAGAATAGAAGTTGGAACTCAAGTTTAAGGAAGTCACAGTACTATTTGGTCAGGTTTTGTTTGGATTCCTGCAGCAGCAAGGTCAGCTGAAACAGTTTTCGATCCTTCTGAGGCAGGCCTTTGAGCGAAAGAATTTCACTATTGGCAGCTTAGGGAAGACATATGTGTATAGCAGAATACATAGAAACTCAAAGAATGTGCATATAGCTAGGAACAATACTGCAAAAACGGAAGTAACAAAGAACAATAAAATTTCAGGATGTATTCAAAAGTAAAGCGTGAATATATTCATTCAATGATAAAAAGAAAAAAAAAATTACTAAGTAGATATGTCTAATAGGGTTGGGAAAGTGACATACTAACGCCCTTGCGAAGGCCATTATGTGCTTTTTCAAATGCCGCCTTTGTTACTAGCCTTAAAACGGATGTTAGAGCACCAGCGGCAGCCAGACCAGCTATGTAGGACTAGAGAACAGAAATTTAACATATATGTACTAATTAGAAAGCAATCCCCTATGCAAAACTGGTTTGAAAAACAACTATAAAAAGGAAGTAGCAAAAATCTTTTTGAAGCAAATCAATCAACCTGGATGAATTCAGGGCACATGAAGGACAAGTCGCCAACCATTCCACCTTCAATGTTTGCATCTGCAATTCCAAAACAAGCAACAATCGCACATATGCCAAGAAAAGGTCCGATTCCTCCTTTCCCAGATGTGCATATATCCAACTGTCACAAAGAGATAGCAAAGTAGAGTCAAATATAATTGAAGCAATTGAAATGCAACAAAAGTGTGATGGGATACAAAAAATATAAGCAGTGCTTACAAGGAGGAGCGCCAGCGTACTTGCACAGAACAGTATAAAACCAACTAGGTTCCTTAGTCTAGTATCAACCTTTGATTCGTTGTATGCAAGTATCGCCATCCATGCTATCGCGAAGGATTGATAAACAAGGGTAAGTGACCTTGTAGGATGGTATTTCTTCATAGCAAACGAAAACGTCATCAAAC
This sequence comes from Nephelium lappaceum, assembly GCA_021234005.1. Classification (NCBI taxonomy): domain Eukaryota; kingdom Viridiplantae; phylum Streptophyta; class Magnoliopsida; order Sapindales; family Sapindaceae; genus Nephelium; species Nephelium lappaceum. Next base: position 15,961,555 of record CM038010.1, read on the forward strand.
AAGGCAAAAATTATCAGATTTTTAATCAAATCAATTCCACAAATGTGTCAATCAAATCTACACTATTCCTATACCTAAACAGTTTGTCAAAATCGAATTCTATAAGAACAGCTATTAAATCATTTTTGATGTGCACAATGTGTGATTATCAATTACCTACCGTGAACAGATTAGTGTAGTAATCTCCAATTGTGAGCATACTGTTCCATGCAACAAGGGACCCCAGACCAAGAACCCAACAAATTACCATGGCTTTAAACTTCCCCTGTTAATAACAGAAATAAAATGAATCTCATATTGAATTTCATGAATCAGAAAGAAATTTCAACGTGTTATATATCAAAATATTAAACAGAGTTCAAGCACAAACCTCAAGCCTTGAAGGTATCTCACTTTCAACAGTCATGGCTATTCCTTATGAAAAAATATGCACATATCAGTACATGAAATGAAAACTATAGATCAAAACAATATTAGCAAATTCAAAACCATAATACTCTACAATCTGACTACCATTAACACTGATGTGCATAATTTGAAAAGTAAAAACATGAACTGTAACCAATGAAGAAACTCTACTAAAAAAACAAGAAAAAAATAATAATAATAAAATGAAAACCTTATTTACAGAAAGAAAAAAACTAAAAGATACAATGAAATGACAGTAACATAATGAAGAATGAATTATATAGGAAGAAAATAAAGCAGAAAACTCTATCAACAGTGCAGATGAGAAGAGATGAGCATGAGTTTACCTTTTTTTTTTCAACTTTTTATATTTTCAGTAACAGGTGTGGATTGGTGACTTGCAAAATCTGAATGACAAAAAGTGAACCCACATTGTGATTCTTGTATGTTTTAAAAAGAATAAAATATGAATCACGTGCCTTTCACGATTCCAAAACAGTGCATTGATGCAATTAATAATATTGTTTACGTACAAGCAACTGTTGAGGAAGTAGAGAGGAAAGGCAGGCAAGAGTATCTCATGAGAATCTTCTTGAATATTTTGATGTTTATTGCTTTAAATATAAGTCAAACGTTGAAGCCGCGGCAAGATTCACTTTGTCCACGATCAGGAACGTTATTTTGTCTCTCATATTTTTACAATTAATTTATGGTCAACGCTCTTTTGCTACAAATCATTTAGCAAGAAGCAAATTTTACAACTTTGACGGCTACAAATATCAAAATTCGTAACAAATATATTATGTTGTGAATTTCATTTAATAAAATTCGAATATTGTATTGGTTTTGTTAGACACATTTAGTGGTTGTGAATGTGTGTGGAAAGTATAATTGTAGGCTTTGGTCGGTCGGTGGAGATGGGTGTTGTGGTAATTTTTTCTTTAAAACAAAAAAGGAAAATTTACCGATTCCAAGGTATAGATTAGGATATGTGTGGTCATATATTGATATACAGTTGGCAATATATGCCAAATCATGTCTAAAAGATAGCAATGTCAAAGGCATAAAATCATTAAATGGAAGGGAGAATCCAAATATGAAAACAAGGAAATTTGTCATGTTGTACATAGCTGTATTTTTCAACGTTTTCTATCTAAGGAGTCTAACAGAAAATAATGAAAAGGTACATCAATAATGGTCTCTGCTAAAAAAAGAAATTTTTTAATTTGGTTTATTAAAATAAATTTTATTTATATAATTATAGATCAAGCTCTTTAATATATATAAAATATATTATATATATATTAAAATACCGAGGTTTGATGGTTCAAGTTGCTACGGTGGATGTGATTTTTAAAAATATGTGTTACTAGCTCACATAGATTTAAATTTCCATTTGCATAATTGTAAGTAAATTTTTTAAAAAAAAATAATATCATTTATTGGAATATGACTTGAACCTAACACATTACCTAGTTCAAGTCTTTGTTTTTGGAAAAATAATTGTTTCTATGTAAAATTATAAAACTAACACCAAATATTATACATTTGTTAGATCTGCTAAGATTAAATATGATATGTGATCTGAAAAATTTACTCCTACAAGTCTCACACACACACACACAAAAAAAAAAAAAAAATATAGCAAAAAAGCTCTCCGCATATGATAGTAAGTGTGAATGATGGACTCAAACCCCAATCACATATGTGAAATGGAAATGTACTATCGACTTCTTTTCTTCTATGATATATCACTTACAACAAAGCTACTCAAATCTGAAATATTATAAGACAGAATAATAAACCTATCCAAAAATACTGACAATGGTTAGTGTATTAATCATTGATTAATTTATGAATATGTCACAAAAAACCGTTATGATAGTGCAAAACTTAACTCATTTATGAAATAAATACTCACGTACTTGTATATCCCACCTACACATGTCTATTATATTTTCTTTACTTAAGTTGATTTATTTTTAGAATTTGACTACTTTATCTAACCAAATGATAAAAAAATAAGTTTCAATTTGTTTTAAATTTACAATTTTCTTTTAATCTTAAGATATATATATATATATATTTTTGAGCCATTTAATCTTAAGAGTTTTGTACCTATGTTCTATTGAAATTTTATAAAAGATGATTTAATGTTACTTTTTCTGTATGAATTGAATTTTTTGGTTTATGTAGATATTGCATTGAAAATTATTAAAGTTTTCATCAAAATTCCTTTTCACCAAACAAATATATCAAAATTAATGGATAATACTGAAATAAAATAGATTGTCTTTAAATCAATTTTTTTTAAAAAAAAATAAGTGAGTATGTTAGAGTATCCACAGTAATGTGGATATTTATTGTTGGTCTCGGTAGTTGTAATTCATCAAAAAAAGAAAAAAAGAATTTTCAAATGAAATACTTGTAGAAAAGAAGTGTTAACAGATAAAAAGATAATTTCGGAATAAAATAAAGTATTTTTATAATTTTTCACTTTTAAGTTGTTAGAATATAATGTATTTAAAAAAGAGTGTTAAATAACAGTATAGATTCCTGTGTACTGTATTTGTGTTTTGCTGTGTTCTTACTTGTGCTTTGGTTCTGTTGTATTGTATTTCAAAAAAAAAAAAAAAAAAAGGAATGTTAAAAAGGAAAAAACTATATTGTAAGATGATAATATATGCAATAAGAAAACATAAATCATGCGACGGTCAAATAAGGGGTCATACGCTAATAGATTATATTTTTGTGCTATAGTTATCCCAAAGATATTAACCGAAACTCCATCAGTTAAAACAAAGTATTTGGGTATTTTCCCCAAAAAAAAAACAAAACCAAAGACGTAGAATTCATTAAAATTTAACACATTTTAAATGTTTGTATGTATTTAATTTATATTTGAATGCATTTAATTGGACTTTATATATATTTGATTCATATTTGTATAGAATCCATTAAAATCTAGATGTATTCAATTTAGATTTATATGAAATCAAATGCAATTTAGGCATATTCAATTCAGATATATAAAAAATCTAATGAAATTTAAATATGTTCAAAAAGTCATTAATTTAATATAGTTTATTTAAATGATGGATTTGGATGAATTTTATAGTGATTTTTATGATGGCAAAAATTTATAACAAATATTATCATTTTTTTTAAGATTTCATTGGATTTCATAAAAACTTATAACAAAATCAATATGAAATTTATATAATTTATAAATTCCACTCAAATCTATTCATTAAAAAATAAAGGTTTAAATTTTAAAGTTATTTTTTAAACAGTTTTTTTCATCTCTATTTTTAGAAAAATTATTCAAAAAGTATAAATTATCAGTTAACTGATGATTAACGTTGACTTTACAATGAATAATTGATAATGGATAACTTTTCAAAAAAGTTTTTAAGATAATGGATGGTGCTTTGAACATCTCATGGGCCGTGGCTCAACTAAAATAGGCCCACTTTCTAACGGCAATCATTATGAAACTTTGAAAAGTAAACAAATAATATACTTATTATTTCCGTGTTATAGGATTGTTTTTTTTTTTTTTAGCACTGATCAGAGAATTATCAATATCAATTAAGATAGATCACTAATAATATGATCCAAATGATTACTCATACAACCAGAGAGTATATTTTAAAAAATAAGAGTGTAACTTAAATCTTTAACCTCTTAGAGTTAAAGCAAGTAATGAACTACTCTTACTTAGAGTGATAGTGTGTTTAAGAAGGAATTTTATAGTTTATGATAATATGAGTTTAATTACAATCAATTATTAGTATGATTATGGGGTTTCATTAGGAATTATATATATAATTTATTTAATAAAAATTTTAATTGTAATTCAAAGAGAGAGAGATATGGGTATATTTAGGTCAATTAAGGGGTGTAAATAGTACTACCTATTATTGAAAACATAGATAGTGGATATAAAAAGCAGTCTTTATCTTTCTAATTGATCTGATATGAATGCAATAATGCCATAGAAAGAGATCTTTGAAAGTTCTAAATGATCAATTGAATTTGTTTATAATTGAATCATAGTTACAAAAAGTCAATGCTATTGTGCAACAGAAGTGACTGCCTCAAAGAAACTAGCCATTTGATAACAACTGAGAACAGGTTTTTCCTTCAAAAAAGTCTTCTAATTTAACTGCTAAAGCTGATGTCTAAATAGAAAGCTACTAGCTCCATTATATCACCCAAACCAATAGTGAATCTAATCAATTCAATGAGTGGTGTAGAGGTTTTTTCTTTCTGTTTTCTTTCTTTCTTTTCTTTTCTTATTTTTCTTTTTTGTTTTTTTTAATTTTTCAATTTTTGTTTCAAGGGATAATGACTGGTGGATAGGTCTTTATCATTCGTGATCAAGTCGTTACTCAATTGGAAAATACATACAATCCATACGCACACAACCAAAACATTGCGCTGTATATTATATTACATATGTTGTAATCTTGATTAGACAGCTAATTAACAGCTTCCTTACGTCCAGAACAAAGTCAGCTACAACGGTGGTGTATTAGATGGGCCTGGATTTGATATGCCGACCTGCATTTTTTATTTTCTTCGTTTTTTTTTTTTTCATTTTTTATTAAAATATAATTGAATTCAGGCAGGCAACCATGATTGGTTTATGTAATTGTTATAAGAGTACCGCAGGCCAGATAAGTTTGGTGCAATCTATCAGTTAAAAGTGGTACTACAAAAATCTCTGATAGGCTGTAACCAATCTGCCCGTTTACAAAAGAAAGCAAGGTTTTAAATGTTCAAACGTATCACAAGATTATGAATGAAAATTGCTATTAGGTCGATTAATGCCTCTCACCTCGCAATATGGTCAATGACTATGTAAAACAGACAATAGAGAATGTTACCAAAATTTTCTTAAGTAGTTATGCATATAAGTAAAAAGTAATGTTAGGTTTCTTAAATATTTTATCCAAATCCACGTTCAAATGATATGGTATATAAGTTATCAACATTTTGTAAATTATGAATTTACATGATAATTAATAGAATGTTAATAATTCACATATCAGGTAAAAAATTTGGGAAGGCTTATATATTTTCATTGACCCCCCTAAATATCCCTAAATTGGTGTCTCCAGCTCTCCTCGTGTGTGCAATCTTGATTGTTGCACCTAATAATTAACTGCATATTCAACAAGTGCGCCACATTGGAATCACACAAAGAATGCGCCTGAAACCACATCAAAAACCTACTCTAAACATAAATATTTAAATATTTGTCTCTATGAAAAATATAAAATTAAATTTTATGTTATAATAAGTGTTTTCTGTTATGTAATTTTTAAGTTTAGTAGATCTTTTATAACATAATTATAAATGACAGTGTTATTATTTACATCACCTGGTTAGACATATTCATATTCACTAAAATGTTGGGGTTCAATTCCCACCAAGTTTGTGTGGTTAGTTTTCTTCCCTTGTACTAGGAATAGTGAGTGGTGTTGCTTTTTAAAAAAATGGGATTATTATAAAAATATCACAAGGTTTAGGTTTTACATTAATGGTTTCTTTAATAAATTATAGTTTTTTCCTTTACGAATTCCAAAATAATCTTAAAAATAAAGGGGATCATATCTGTGAAATTAAATGGATTTCTAACTAAAATACCCAAAAAGAAAATGTATGATAAGCCTATGAGATTAAACTATGTTTTTGAATTTGAATATAAGATGACAGTTATAGTAACCTGAATGTAACAACTTGCTTTTCATAGGTATCAAGTGTGGGATTCTTGAAAAAAAAAAAAACGTATTAGAATTATGTGCTTGATAAATATTATTATTATTTTGACTTAGGGGAGACGGATTTGAATTTAAAATAATCTTAAGAAAAAAAAGGGGATCAAACCTGTGAAATTAAATGGATTTTTAACAAAAATACCAAAAAAGAAAATGTATGATAAACCTATGAGATCAAACTATGTTATTGTGGAATTCTTGAAAAAAAAAAATGTAGTAGTAGGGGAGGGGGACTTGAACTCAAAGATTCTTAAAAGAAAAAGAAGGGATCACTTATGAAATTAAATGGATTTCTAACAGAAATACCCAAAAAGAACATATATGATAAGTCTATGAGATCAAACGATGTTTTTGACTTTGGATATAAGATGATGGGTATATAGTAATGAAGATAACAACTTTCTATTCATGGGTCTCAAGTGCGGAATTCTTTTTAAAAAAAAAAAACATTTTAGAATTATGTAGTGGATAATAATAATTATTATTGATTTAGAGGACTGGATTTGAACTTAAGACATGATTATTATCTAACTCTACCTACGACCAATACTTGATAATTATTAAACTTTTATAGTTATGCATGAAATATAATAATTAAATGGAGATTCCCTGTTAAACTTTCCATATGCAATTAAGCACAAAATATAAAAATTAAACCAAGATTCCCTATTATAATAGTTATGTTAGGTGCATGCATTCTACCAATAATTTTAATATTTTCTTCGACTTCAAGTTTTTGTGTTTAGAAGTCGTTATCTTGAAAGGACTTCAATTCACCGACCAACTTATGATGTCCACAACTTGTGAATAACAAATTAATATCATATCATACATATATATTTTCAGTATCAATCATATTTAAGTTGATAATGATGTTAGGAAATTAGTAGAAATAAAAGTAGAGTCAATCTCACGTCGGAAACAAAAAACAAAAATAAAAGTAGAGTCAATCTCATATCTGAAACAAAACAAGGAATAATAGGTTTTGAAGACTTTAAAATGAGCTCAAGATTTTAATTTCAAATTGTTTCAATCAAAGACACTTTAAACATTGTTTTTGACTCTATTTAAATTCCTTTCTTGTTCTTATTATTTTAGAGTGTAGGAAAATATGAGTTGATGTATGCTTTAGGAGAATGTTGATGTACTGGGGTCGTGGGATGTGAGAGAACAGTTTATGTGATTGTAACAATTTTTCACATAGTGAATTTCTTTCTGAGGGTTATGGTTTTTTCTCCTATTTTAAAGTTTTTTACATAAATTCTTGTATTGTGGTGATTGTTATTATTTTCTATTTTATTTCTTTATTATTTTTGATATTCTTATATGAGACAAGTTTTTTTTTTAAGAAGAGGTTTTGAGAGGCGAGTTTTCCCAATAAGTAGTATCAGAACCTGGTTGCCTGATTGATAAAGTATCAGATGTTTTAGAAAATTCTTAGTATGCTCTATAGGTTGCAGCATTGTCTGATCTTCCACATCAGAAAAGAATCGCTCTTGGTTGTTGGAATAAGTGTGGTGGTGTGAAAGTACATGTCTAGGGAAGGTTCTGATTAGGAAAGACTTGATATTTAACTGTGTTCAGTATGATCAACCTCTCTTTCCTGGAAACTTACATAGTGTATTATTCATATACTACGAGTGCACTATTCCAATATACAGTTATGTCAAAGTTTTCAAGCTCTATGAGGTTTGATGTGGAGAAATTTGATGAAAAGATTAATTTCGGCTTGTGGCAAGTGCAAGTCAAAGATGTGGTGATACAATCCAGGGTTACACAAGGCGTTAGAGAATAAATCAAGCTTTGTTCTCAATGAAGATTCTAATGAAGATAAAGATTCTGGCAAACCTAGTATGAGTAATGAAGATTGGGAAGATCTAGATTTAAGAGTCGCAAGTGTAATTCATTTGTGTTTGATCAAAAATGTTATTGCAAACGTGCATGAAATATCAACAGCCACGGAACTCTGAAAGAAGCTTGAAGAGTTGTATCAGGCAAAGGGCATCTCAAATCGGTTGTATCTAAAGGAACAGTTTTATACTCTGCGTATGGATGAAGGTATGAAAATCTCATATCACCTGAGTGTTTTCAATGATATTTTTTTTCTGAACTAGAGGACTATTGGAGTTAAAATTGAATATGAGGGTAAAACATTAAGGCTCATCTTGTCTCTTCCACCTTCCTATGAGCACATGAAACCTATTTTGATATATGAAAATGAGACTCTGAAATTTGTAAAAATTACCGGTAAACCCATTTATGAGGAGAGAAGACTGAAAAGTGGAGATTGTACTTCATCAGCAGACACAATGTTGGTAACTAGAAATGGGAGCAACCAGAAGAAGAGGAATTCTGGGAAGAATAAAATTAGCTGGGGGTGTGGACAATCTAGGCACGTCAAGAAAATTTTTAAGGTGGAACGGATTTAGCATAAAGTTCCGAGGTAGAAGCTAACAGTGTCTCCCTCATAGGAGAAAGAGATTTCTTTTAAGAAGTGAGAAATACATTCTCATGGTATATCTGGGTTGCTATGGAAGAGGATGTGTTGTTAGCGAATCCACAATTGCACATAGAAATTGGTTTGACATTGATGTAAGATGTGTGGTGGAATGTATGTCGATGACTGATGAACTTCCAGTAAAGCCAAATGTGAAAGTTGCACCATAAATATTCAACAGGTTTTTCGACATGTGCCGAAGTGAAATTCTTGGAATGTGGTAATTCTAAGTGAGTGTACTCTTTTATGGTGGAGTATGATAGTTCTCTAGGTTGCGAATTATGATTGTTAATATAGATAATAATTGCACCGTAATTGCAACGAATGTTTATTTTATTTTGCCAAACTGGAGTTTGTTAAGAAATTAGTAAAAATAAAAGTGAAGTCAATCTCACATCGGAAACAAAAGACAAAAATAAAAGTGGAGTCAATCCCACATCTGAAACAAAACAATGGAGAATAGGTTTTGAAGGCTATAAAATGAGCTCAAGGTTTTGGTTTTAAATTGTCTCAGTCAAAGACACTTTAAACATTATTGTTGACTCTACTTAAATTCTTTTCTTATTCTTATTATTTTAGATTGTAGGAAGGTGTGAGTTGATGTATTCTTTGGAGAGTGTAGGTGTATTAAGGTCGTGAGATGTGAAAGAATAGTCTATGTGATTGTAACAATTTTTCATATAGTAAATTTTTTTCTGAAAGTCATGGGTTGTTTTCCCTATTTTGGAGTTTTCTATGAAAATTCTTGTATTGTGATGATTGTTATTATTTTCTATTTTATTTTTCTATTATTTTTGATATTCTTACAAGAGGTAGGTTTTTTTTTTTTTTTTAAAGAAGAGATTTTGGGAGACGAGTTTTCTCAACAAATGATTATTACTTAAATTTTCTATCGAAAAATTTATTATTGTGACTTTAATATCGTTGTGTGATTGGCTGTAAGAGAGGATCTAGAAATAAGAACAGAAGATGTCACTTCTATAGGTCTTCAATTTTGTGGTTCAAATTTAATATAATACCATGATCACAAGTTGAAATTTAAATAAATAATAATAATAAACAAGTTAGGTCAAAGACTTAAGGGTCTTTTTCGTATTAAAGGTAAAGGTTCTTTCATTAAAAGTAAAAATTTTTTTCATCCACCTGATGGCTATTGAAATATAAATAACGATAAAGTAGAGGTTAAAAAGGAAGAAAAAGTCAGGAATCATTGTCATTATAATTTTATGCCCAAAAGAATAAACTATTTCAACTGGCAGCCATTATAATAAGCACATTTTTATTTTTATAAACGGAAAAGAATACACAAGTGTGTGTGAATGGAGATTATCATTAATATACAGTCCATATCTTCTATTCAAATAAAATCTTATCATTTATGTAATACACTTTTTTTTTTTTTTGAAAGAATGTAATACACTTTTTTGCCACAATGTAGGCGTGTCAATATGACACAACAATATCAGAGTTTGGGATTTGCATGCGCAGTGTAGTATATAACTCACTGTACGAATATCTTGTGTCCAATCCAAACGATGCTCCAAACATCCGACCCGAAAAAAAAAAACCACCTTTGTGCCCAATCCGGCTGCATGTACGGTGCTCCAAACGCACTGTTAGAAATATAATATTTGTCTGGACCGTCCACTGCCGTATTTGGATACGTGACGAATTCCACGTAGCCAAATGTTGATGATCGAAGGTGGGACCCAAATGGGCCATCCAATAAAAAGCTGCGACCCGTCATCAAAATTTCAATGTCTTATATGATTCGTCCGTAACGTGCTGGAGGGAGCAGGTGTGGTAGGGTAAGCATAGCTCCTCCGGGGACAAAAGGGTCTGACTGGCGGCCACGTTGAACGTCGCAATCAGAAAAGAAGGGTGGCCCTCGTGGGGCCCACAATAAGCCGTTCGGACTCGATCGTCTCTAAGAAGCAAAAGCAGTTTTTATTGGCTTTCCCTTTCCAAGTTCAATTTTCTAAGCAAGGTCCTCTGCTTGTTCAAACTTCGAAGTTTCAAACTCAGAGAAGAGACAATCATCAAATCATCCATCAAAGCAGCAATCTTCAAAATCTTCTCACAAGTAAGTACGTATTTTAATCATCAAAAATCTTGATGGATTTTTATATTTTGTATTTTTTTTTTCCTTTGCACGCACTAGAAATTTGAAATATTTTGAGAATGATCAAGGAGTATTTGTTGCATGCAGTTGGCAAATGAATTAATTTCCAGTTGTTATCACTGGAGATGAGTCTGAGAGATCAAAACCAAAAAATAAAATAAAAAAACCTCTTCTCTATGTTGATGATTCTGGGCTTCTGTTTATTTTTGCATTATTTGTTATATGAACTTATTATTTATTTTCAAAATCAGAATAAATATATATTTAGATTACAAGCAAATTATGATATAATTCTATAAAAAGTCATAGCCATCCAATTCAGTTAAAACATTTACCATTAGTGTGAAAGCAATTTTTTAGCATCATAATCTTGGTTTGATATACGTACTAACCAACATAGGAGACATACAGATGGTAATTAATTAATTGCGGGTGGTCCTAATTTGTGCTACTGGTCAAAATTCCAACTTTTGATATCAATAATACCAAGTATGGGAGAACATTGATGCTCTTAACATATTTGTAATTATTTTGTTGCCCAGATTATTAAATAAGGCATGTCCAGCCCTGTAAATTTATGGTGCATTATGTATATGGAACAACAGTAATAGTATTCAACTCAAAAAATAATTCAAATAATATCATAAATAACTTATTTTTATTTCATTAATTATTATATCGTTTTATAATATATATAATAGTGATTTTGAATTTTGAGTTATATAATATTATTAATTTTTAATTCTTTGTGGATGTAATTTTTAAAAACCTTGCATGGAAACCTAAATCCTCCTTGAATATAAAAATCCTAAATATGCTGATGAGTCTGCGAATCCAACGCACCAAATGGAGTTAGGAGCTCACTATAACCGATATAGATTACAGTACTGTTTATGTGCTAATCTAAATATAATGAAACAAATTTTTATACAAAATTTATGGACAAAGGAAACCGAAGTGCGTCCAAATGACCCCACCAGAACCGACCTGAAACTGTTGATGAGATGGTTGCGTTGTAAATTTAGGTCCCTTGTCCCAATCTTTCAAATACCGACCCCTCCCAGTTACAACACACAGCACATGATTCCATACAATCGACTTCAACCAATAATTAATATTATAATATCTTACAACTGGGTGGGACCACTAACAGTGGTATCATTCTTCATCATCAAAAATCTGTACATTTATTACCTCAATAAACGGTCAGCACAAAACATCACGAACCCTTGCATATATAATACAATACTCCAAAAACAAAACATGTTTATATGCAGATATTCTTTTTAACGGTAGTACCTTTGTTTTACAAAACGCACGTAGTGGTAATAATACAGCGAGCGAGCACAACAAAACTCCAGCGGAGGAGAATCCAAAGCAGAAGCTGCTTTTAGATCTTTTTCAATAACTTTTTCAAGATTCTGAGCTTTCAACGGCAGGAAAATGACGTCGCTGCAGCCGTCAGAACTGGAAGCCGGCACCACCGACTCGGTCACCTCCTCCCCGCGATCAGACCATCACCATGATCTGCACCTTTCACGTGTAAGGTTCATGTGCAGTTTCGGTGGCAAGATCCTCCCTCGTCCACACGATAATCAGCTTCGATATGTAGGAGGCGACACCCGCATAGTTGCCGTCCACCGCTCCACCACCTTCTCTGCTCTCCTTACCAAACTCTCCAAACTAGCTGGTACATATTTATATCCATGCATTTGATCATACTTTATCTCCAGTAATTTATTTCAAATATATACATATATTCAGTCTGATAATATCTCAACTTTCGATCGTTCCAATTTTGATATTCCCGTTACGTCCTAGGTTGAATTCAATGAATTGTAGTAGTTTGATTATTTTTTCAGGTACGAGTAATATTAGCGTGAAGTACCAGCTGCCAAATGAGGAGCTTGATGCGTTGATCTCGGTGACAACGGACGAGGATGTGGAGAACATGATGGACGAGTACGACCGCGTAGCACAGAATCACAACCCGAGATCGGCACGGCTCCGGCTGTTTCTCTTCACTGAAGATGACAACGTCTCACGAACCAGTAGCATCAGCTCTCTCCTCGACGGCTCCACCAACCGCGAGAACTGGTTCTTGGACGCCCTCAACAGCGGCCCCGCCCTTGAGCGCGGCCGATCCGAGGCCTCCTCGATTGTGTCGGAAGTGCCCGATTATCTGTTCGGGTTGGAGAATTCTGATGAGACGCAGCAGCAGCAGCAGCCGCCGCCACCACGTGAGTCGAAGATGAAGATGAGACCGGTTTTGCATGATAATGTGTCGGTTTCGGATCCGGGTTCTCCTGCCCCGGTTGTTTCGTCGTCGTTTTTCTCCCAGTCATCGGCAGCACCTGTTGTACCGTCCATGCCGGATCTTCCTCCTGTCAAGACCAAACCCGATAACCCGGCTCCGGCATTGGAGTCGAAGCTGAGTGGTCAAGTTGATGGCCTTACTGCCACAGAGACTATAGGGCCACAGACGGTGCAGCAAACCGGGTATTCGGGTCAACCCACGTGGCAGTATGTTCCCGAGTCTCTTTATTCTGCTCCACCCGTGCAACAATTTCCGGTTTATTATAGTCCCGGCTCCAGTCCAACCAGGAAATCCTCCGGTACAGTCCGTTCCAATCCGGGCACAGTATGTTCAGCAATACCCAGTTCCAGGAGGTCAAGTACCCGTTGGGTACCATCAACCGGTTCCAAGTTCGGGTCAAGTATATAGCGGAGCAGTGAGGCCCGTAATGCCGATGGATCATCCATATGAGCCGGCAATGAGAGTAGTTCCTGGTGATGGAGTGAACCAACATGTATATTACGGGGTTAGAAATCCGGGTCTGGTTCCGGGGTATCCGGGAATGATGGTTCCGGGTGGGGAAGAACTGCAAAGGACTGCATCCGATGGAAAGACAGGTCGGATCTCACAATCCAATTGAATCATAAAAGTGTATGTGGTTGGTAGTGAAAGGTAATTTATGTTGTCAGCATGTGTGGTGTTGGGAGTGTGTTGTCCATTTTGGATTGTAAGTAGTTTTAATTTTTGTTTGATGAAACTGGGGATGATTTTTTATCAGATAAAACGGAATTTGCTTTTTTAAGTAGTATATGTGTAGTATAGAAACCTTATTCCAAGCAGAACTTGTTCAGTAGAATAAATTCAAAAACTAATTTTATGCTAAATCTAAATTAACTTATGGCATTGATGCCAAAAGAGATTTTTTAGAAAGTTATGTGGAGTGAGTTTCTAGGTATTTGGTATGTAGCTACCAATCTCTCGTGACCATACTTGGTCTCGAGTTCGACATCCCTTACCATCAAAATGGTGGCTGATTTTCCCTTGTTTGTGGTGCCCCTCTTTCCTCTTCTACGGAGCCTTTCTCAGTCAATGGGAGCGTCTACTTCCGAATTGTGTGTCAGTAGTATGATTGTCGCTTGTCTCAGTACTTGTAATGTAATATATCAAAAAAATAAAAAGAAAAGAAAAGAAAAAGTGATTTTGGAAATGCATTGTTGCAAAAATCATTGATTATTTGCTGAATGGCACCCTGTCGGTCCGATAACCTCCAGATCAAAGGTCTTGTTCACCGGAGATGAGTAATCGGTTGAGTTGGTTGAGTAATCGGTCCAACTTAGTCCAAATTGGTGAGCCCAACTATCGAATCGATTGAAAATATCATCGGTGAATGGAAGCAAAGCAGACAAGCACAATGACGGCCTAAAAACGTACCTGAATGGAAGTAAAGCAGATTAGGCATAATAGAGGCAACAAATCCAATGGTGTGGAGAGCACAGCAGTGGCGGTAAATCTAATGCAGTGGCAACCTAAAGAAAGAAAATGAAGAAGGGAAGAAGAATAAGAAGGGTCAGTTGGTCTAACGTCGCAACTTGAGAGAGAGAGAGTGTGAGAGAGAGGGAGATAGTGAAAGGGGCTGGAGTGGACAACAATGAAGGGTTTGTGAGTTTAGGGTTTTGTGTGTGTGTGTGTGTGTGTGTAAGGGAAATTATATATACTCCCTTGAGGTTTGATAAAATTACATAAATCTATGAATTTTGGCGATGATGACATGAATCTCCTTGAGATTTCGAAAATTCAACAAAAATATCTCTTGCATCGTCGGTGAACAATACTCACTGATTAATCGCTAATTAATTATTGAATAACAAATAAATCACTAACTGTTGTTTCGCCGGTCGATTAGTAAGTAACGATTTTTGCAACATTATAGAAATTTAAGCGCTTCTATCACAATTCATTATTACAAATCAACCCTCCATGTGATAGATTTTACTTTGTTGTGTTATACAGGATGCGGTAAACCCAACTTTCTGGCCCATGATTCTGGGCTTTGGAATTGATATCGTTTCCTAGTTGTAGGAATGGCAAAGATGAAAATAAAACAATTTTATTGATGTGAATATAAAAAGATTTATTATTGAACTAACTTCAATTTCATCAAGTAAATAACACAAGTTAATTCCTTTGTAATTAGCCGATCAAGTTAAGCAATCAACTACTGAGTTTTTCCAAGTTCATGTAAAAAGATCGATTTTCAAATATATTATAAGAAGAATTTTTTCGCAAGTCAAGTTGAACAAAAGTATAACAAAATGGATTACAAATGATCAGTGATAAAATTTTTATCATATGTTTTATCTATCAATATAAGTACAACAGATTTATATCACCCTCAATACACAAGACTAAGACAAATATTGCATGCACATTACAGTTATATGTTGTTTAACGTTAAAAACCCAAAAATGGTGGACGAATTTAATCAGAAACTCTCGCAAAAAGTTGAAATTTTTTCGATTAATGCTAGGTCAACCAGAGTTAAATTAATTTGGCTACTAATGCAGGAAAGAAGTGAACATGGTTTGTTTTTTAATACCATGCCACATGCTTGTAGGACTACTTAAACCTAAGACATTGTTAGTTAGATTGAATGAATACTTTATATCATCAAATCATATTGTACGGTAGTGAATATTTTCTATCCGTTGATGAATTAATGTTTGTGTTTCAGTGGTCTTATTTAGTTTGGGATGACTCCGAATGCAAGGTCCGGTTAGAGTTCGTTAGGCGTCGGTTTTCAATCTATTGTGGTGGATCTATGCATGGGTTCTCTGAGTTGGTCTAGGAGCTAGTTGTTTTCGTTTTGGGTTGGGCCCTTTAATAACGAGTTTTGATGTTAAAGTAAGCATGAGTTGTGTTGGCGTGTCGCTACTTGCCCAAAGAGCCCTCAATTCTAGATATCCTCAACTTATCTTCCATTTAAACCTAATAAAAATTTGACAGTAGTTACTTTCATCCAAATTTTTTATTTTTTCTTTTTATCTTTATTATTACACTTATCATAAATATATTACATACTATGTAATTTATTAAACACTCTTGATAAGAGTTTTTGAGGCGTGGTTTGGAATTGAAATTCCCAAAAACGGGAGAAATAACTCACATCACGTGGCAAATTTGTCTTTAATTTAAGGGTCCTAGGTATAGAGCAAACCATGGATTTATGGCCCAAATGAGCCATAGTCTTCATGGGCTGGGTGCCATTGGCACCACCAGCCATATGCTACTTTCATCCAAAATTATTTATAATAAAAATTGATTTCTTATAAAATCTGAATTTTAAAACAAATTGGAATCACTGTTCATCCATACATCTCAATTTTTTCCTCAAAACCTATATTCATTTTTTAAATTTTTTTTTTTTTTTCCAATATCTCAAATCATTCCTATTTTTATGTTTCTATTTCTATCTTGTCCTCTAGTACTTGATTATTCTTTTAAAAAATTTCATCAAACTAAGGTTTCAATCTTGGATCAACGAGCATATATTCACTTTGATCATTTCAGTAATTCATTCTTAATTTATTGATGTAGTTTTTTGTTATTCTTTTTTCGCTTGATTTGTGATTGAAATACGACTAAAATGGTTCTATATGTCTTCATACACGCTTATGGGATTGTGTGGTTCTCGTTTTAATGCGGAGTGGAAGAGTATGTATTCATAGAGAGGGTTTGTGAATCTTAATCGATTCTGGTACATGATTGTGTGTTTACAAACTACAAGATGGAAGACCAATGATCATTTGCCAAACTCGACATATATTATCATTTAGTTCTTGTCTTGTGTGTGCATGTGTGGACGCTAGTTTCCATGGAAACCCAACATAAACGGTGAAAAAGAAATGGTAGGTTAAGTTTGATCATGATTCTGTCTCATGTGGAGAAGACCCAATCTGTGTATCTGACCGTCTTGAGCTTGGACGATAATGATGCTGCTCTCTGCATGGGGTGAAAGCGTGCATGCATGCACTCATGCTTTCACATGTATAATATCTCTCTCTTTATTTCAACTTCACTCAAATATATATATATATATATATAATTCACAATTAACTAATTAATTTTAAAAGTTCGAAACTGAATTTTTGTCAAAAAAAAAAAGTTCGAAACCGCATTACTCTTTGAAAATCCAATGTAAATTTATGGATACACTAGATTGTAAATGAAAAAAGGGAAGAAAGAAGAGGAGAGAGAGAGAGAGAAATAAAAAAGGAAAAGCATAAAGTTTATTGGTCTCCCAATGGACGGATTTTTGAGTAAGCTTTAGGCTTTCTCTTGCATCAATGAGAAGCAGAGAATCAGTAGGGTCACTAGGAGGAACACACTCATCTCAACTTGGTAAATAAAGAAAAAGAAGAAACAAAGGACACGGTACGTACTACTAAAGTTTATACAGTACTCTACGGACAATTTAGTGTAAGTGAAACATTCAAGCTATATTGGCTTCTTCCCTTTCTTCCTAAAATTAATTTTGATGCCTCTTTTCAATTATTTTCATATACGTATCCGTAAAATAATATATCTTGTGATATTAAATTGATAAGTATCAAAATATGATGAATATGACGGTATATAGTAAGGCTGGCGCCATATGCAGATTTATATGGATATAAATCAAGACAAAAATAAGAATGTGTGTACTTTCATGTTTTAAGAAAATAAACATTTTATTATTATTTACATTTGTACTAATATGTAATCCATGTTAAAGGCACTGTATTAATTGAGTTTTGCTTTAGTGAAATAATTGAGCATGCATGAACTAATCATGAGGATTTAACATATGTTAATCATATAATGACGTACCAGATAGTATTTAAGTGTAGTTGATTTGAATTTTCATTGGCTAATTATTGTGATTATATGGATCAGAGCGTTAATTAATTATAAACAATGATAAAACCATTCAATATTGGAGGCCATTGCTGTCTCCAAATCCTGACTTGAAACTGGAATTAATGATAGGAAGATGATTTGAGTGTTGCAACCAAACAAAAAAGAAACATGAATAGTTTTGTCTGGCAATTAATGTTAGCTAGGGGAGATGATGATCATTGATAGTTTAGTCAAAATATATTATTTTTTTCTCGATTTATTTCTGCCTTTTTCGTGTCAAAAGAAGCTAATGATTGTTCATCATCATGTCGAGCAGTGAAATGCTAATGTTGTATGAATTAGCAAATCCAAGAGCAGTATTTTCTGATCGATCAAGTGGTTTGACCGATGTCCAATAATGAATCATGACTGCAATAACGATGACCAGGACCCAAAGTCTCTGCCTTGTACTATGCCAATTAAGAGCAATGATAACATATACAAGGACAAATTAGTTATTACCTGATTATATAGAATTTGTAATAGAAATTGAGATTGTTCAATGGTAATTAGTCCTGAATATATATCAATTTTAACTAAATTTGAGGTGTCTTAGTGTTAAAATATTTAACTCAAATCATATTTTTCATTCTCAACTTTCTAATTTACGATAGTTAAAAAAAAAAAAAAAAACGAAGTTGTTTTGTAATCAGAACCTATACAACATATCCAAGAAAATATGAAATTTCATTTAAAAAAAATAGTGGATTTTTCAAAACAAAGAAATGCTTAAGTCTAATTAATGGAGATGTACTACACTATGGACAGACACTCATCTAATAAAATTATTCATGATTGGATATCTTGATGAGCTCAAGTTTAAAAGCATCATTTTAATGTAGTTATTAGTTTTAATTTTTAAAAAGAATTAAGGTACAGTAACATAATAAACCACAAAATTTTTCGTATGTAAAGAATAGAACATATAAGTCAAAGAATTTTTGAAGAATTACATCAGTGTTCATATATATATATATATATATATATTATAGCATAAGAGGTTTTCACTTACATTGACAAGACAAGAATCCTCCACATGCTTTTAATCCTCTTAATTGAAGACAAGATATATAAAGTTTTGGCTTTTCGTGTAACACTTTCTTGCGTCCACATTTGTAGATTTGGTATGATATAGTCATATAGAATTCAAGCTAATTACACGTTCGAACCAAAAAGAAGATAATTATAGTGATTAATTAATTAATGCTTCATCCTCGAAATTTCGAGCTGTCTATTCCAATCTCTCTCTTCAAGTGCTGCCCTAATTTCACGGGTTCTTGTAATGCATGTGGGTCTATGTGCATACCAAATTTGAGGCCAAATGGGTTAGAGGATATATCGAGACTAGACGAAATTAAGTATTATATGTGAATTCTGAAACTCTATCCTTACAATATTAGAAACAAATATTTTTATATATACTGATAAATATATATATATATATAGTGGAATTTGAACCCTCCGCATGATTCAGATTTATATATATTAGTCTTTGTCTAAACAAAACTATTGACAATATATATGATCTGTACCACCATTTATTTGACAAAACTTGTATTTGATTAGATTTATGTCAGTCTCACTTTCGACACATCCATTAAATATATTGCTGTTGTGGTGTTAATCTGTTGGTGCTCATTGACTCAAATTAGTGGGTTTGTGTGTTAATTTCGTTTCTCTGTTCTCATATATCTATAATAATTCAAACAATTTTTTTTTTTTTAACATTCTGACAATAGATCAGATTATTGTCAAGATCAACTGAGATAGGACTCACTAAATAGTCCAAATCTCTACTCTTGAAAGATAGAAAATGATTACCCACAAAAAGATGAAAAAAATTATCCACACCATAGTGGGAAATGTGTTTCCAACTCGCTACTTAGAGGTATGTGATAGATGGGCAAAGCCTTACCAATAGATCAAGCCATTTTGCTCCAAACAATCTCGTTTTCATTGGATAAATTTGTTTTTCAAAAATATTTTCATAAATATATGATACCAAGCAAGGCCTTTAGTGCTCATTCACTGAGGTAGGTGGAAATGAAACTCGAAAAGGTATTAAAGGCAGTGTTGTTTGTTGTATCATTTTTCGTCACAGTTCTCTCATCAGTCATCACTTGTGATTTGTGAAGAGTAATTGCATCGTCTTTTCTTCTACACATCGAATTTAATGGCTTCTGGAATAGCAACTGAAAAATCAGAGCAGAACTTGCATGGAAGGCAATGCGTTATCACCGTTTGATCTATGGGGCCTCACTTATCTCACACCAACCAGTTCCAGCTGCCATTTTCTTGGGATCTTGAATCCCTATTTAATAGAAAACATCTCATTTGAAAATTCCACAGCTTTTAATTTGCTTCTTTCATTTTTTTTTCCCTTCCCTCTCCTTTAATTCTTTTACATTTTTTGGGATAAAACGCTACATTAATTTGACACATAACAACATTCTCTAAGCATATATAGTTAGACACCTACATATCTCAAAACATTATGAAATTTATCAGTAACCTTTTTTCACAAGAAATCTATAATTAATCAACAAGGCTTCTTTTTAATAACATTTTAATATAAACAACAATTCATTTGAAAGTGTTATCACAATAATTAGGGTTATCAACTTATGATATATTATTATTTAAAATTGAATAGGCAATACGAGAAAAGAAAAAAGACATGAAACCAAGCTGTCACTCTGCAGCCATTGACAAGGAAAGACTACTACCATTACCAGACCTAGATGGATGTATTGATAAATTTAAGAATGTAATAAAATTTAGGAGAAATATCATTTCCGTCCCTACATTTTGAAAAAATATCAAAATTTTAAATATATTTTGAAAATGTATTAAATCTTCTCTAAAATTTCGAAAAAAGTATCAAATTAGTTTCTCTTGTCAGTCAATTGACGATCAAACCTAATGGATGGCATGGTGTGCGAGGGTAATTTTATCATTTCTAATCACAATCCAAAATCTTAACACGTGTACGAACCATATAATTTGAGATTTTTTTTAAATAAAAAAGAAAAGAAAATTAAAAAATAAACAATCAATAAAAATAAAAAAATTAATTTAAAAAAACAGATTGTTCAAAATGATATGATTCTAGCTTTCTAGGTGTTTCAACCTCAATGAAAATTTAAGTTCGAACTTGTTTAAATCCATATTGCCATTTGGGTTTGATTGGGTGTTCAATTGGTGATGTTGAGGTGGCGACAGTTGGGTGTTTGAGTGGGTGTGAATGAATTTATAAGAATTTCTTTTCGTTGTGAGTGTACAAGCATCTGGATTCGATTAGTGATGTTGTGGTGGTGACAATTTGACAAGCAATGGAGGTGGTGATGTCGTGGTGGTGGTGGTGATGAACCCAATACCCATTTCATTTTTACTTTCTTCATCGATCTAGTTTTGATTATTGTAGTGGCTTGACGTTAAAGACGACTACGAGGAAGGTCTGTAGGATGGCGTTGAGGTTGTCGTTCATCATTAGATGAACTAGGTCACAATCTGGACAATTTGGTTCATCACTAGATCGTCATTGATCTAGTGTGAACCAGACCGCAACGATTTGGTTAAGCGTCGATTTGGTAATCAGATCGTTGCCAATATGATATTCTTTTTAGTTTTTTCTTTTTCTTTTTTAAACTTTTTTTATATTTATATTTATATTTTTTAAGTTTATTATAAACTGTTTAATAAAATTTTTTATTTTTTTTTAGTTATTATTTTAATTTTAGTTTTTTAAATACATCGAAGATCTCTCTCCCTTTTGTTTTTAATTTGTGAATTTTTTCTTGATATTATTTTGATGTTGTGTGTGCTTGTTTGATTAAAGATGAAAATTGATGTGGTGATTGGATGAAGATGTGGAGTTAATTTTTTTTTTTTTTGAATTTATGAATTTATTTTATTTTAGGGTTTAGTTTTAATTTTTATTTTATTAATTTTTAACTAATTATAATGTTTAGTTTTATTAAGGGCAAAATGTCATTGTATGCGTTGTAAATAAAATGAGGAGCAAAAAAGTCTTTTCTGACTCTCTATTTGGTTTGATCATCAGTTGACTTATAGGAATGATTAATTTTATACTATTTTGAAAAACTTCAGAGAAAATGTAATGTATTTTCAAAACGTAATAAAAAATTTGGCACTTTCCTTAAATATAGGGATGAAATTGATATTTATCCTAAAATTTAATAACTTTATTTATCTTTTGTTTTTATCTTATAATTATTTAGTTTCATGGGCAGTCCAATATGCCCTTTTTTTGTGGGGTTGCAAGATATCCTGTTTGTTTTCATCTTGCAAAAAAATGGTAATGAGTTATACCGCATTTATGAATGGAGCGTATAAAATTGCTTGCTCATGGCTAAAATACTTTTCAAAAGTTGAAGTTAACTCTTTGGGGTGTTTTCACGTAATTTCATTGTTATGCTGATTGGAACTATAAATCCAAAGCAAATAATATATATATAGCTGACTCTTTATCTCAATGATTCAATCTAACACAGCATTATATGATTACTTGTTAGTTTAACAGGTAAAATATTCTATAATTAATTGTATAAAAAACTTTTTGATTGAAATACTGCATACTCTGGAATAAGAAGATTTGATTTATATATATTATAGTTTAGAGAAAAAATCTGATTTTGTTAAAAAGGGAGAAAAAATCAGATTGAAAAAAGTTTTCATTTTAAAATTTAGTTCAGAATCTAGAAACAAGGAGATTTTTTTTTTCCCTAATGTAACCACACCTCTAACATTTGTCGAAATTATGTATTGTATTATGGTTTGACTATTTATTAGAAGCTAATTTGATCGTAATAAATATATAATTTGAAATGTAATTGGTGGTTGAGTAGAAAAATATTAAGAAAAATTAAGTTCTATCATTGACAACACTTATGTCTTTTTTTTAAAAAAAAAAAAAAAAAATCTTATAAAACTCAGCAAAATTTAGATATTCACTTACAAAGTGTTTATAAATCATGAAACAAACTCCGTTATCATCAAAAGAGTTGAGAAACTTCTAGGAATCTGAGACTGAGAGAGCCATTACGATGGTGGGACAATGTCTTTTTGAGCTTGTGTCTTGTTAAATTAATAGCATTCCAGGACTCATATATATATATTATTCTCACGAGATGGCCACGATTAATACTGAAAAATTTTGAAAAGATAAGGAAGAGAAAGAGCAAATAATCTCCACAGAAACGGCACAACTTTAATCAGATTGGGCTCTACCACAAATGGCATTTATCACAAACACGTGACTCACATGTCCAATACTGGGAGGGAGTCAGGTGGACCCCTAAACTCACTCATATTATTTTGTTTCAAGGTCTCACTCCAATTAGATGGGACTCAATCTAGCTCATACGTGGCTCGATCGTCCTATATTTCATGTGAACACCTGTCCCACCTTGATCAACTTTTAACCAAGTTTCATTAACCTTTAATCTCGGCTACATATCAAGTTAGATGTCTATTGAATTTATTGAGATCGACATTACATGTCAGGAGATTTACATCCTTGTTACAAATGTTAAAGAAGAGATGTATACCAAATCAAAAATAGATGTACAATATATCAGATACACCATTTTAAGAGTTACTTTTAAAGGCCAACTTCAAAATTCAAGTTAATAGATCATTAACTATACTAGTCAAATTACTGAACCAATTATTTATATCTCAAAGTTAATTCAGATTGTTACAAAGTAATATTAAAGAAGACTATACTCTTTTAACTCAATTAAGGAATTAAATTCCTGGCCCTGCCACCTAGCTAATCAAATTTCTTTCCTAATTTTCTTTTCGATAAAATTTAATCGCCTTCCATATCTGTTCTTGTAGGGAGCGCGTCCTTAATTATATTTAATGAACAACCAAACCAATTTAAAAATACAAGTTGTTAGTTGCTCGTGATAAACAACAAAGAGGGATGACAATAAAATATGACCCCAAAGTCATATTAGTCATGACTTTAATTAGGGAATCCAAAGAAAAATAAAGACTTGGAAAACGAGACCAAAATAATTTGCTTCACTGAGGATTACATTTGGTTAAAGTTTGGATGCAAAAATGGGGTATCTTCTTGGAAATTTTAATATATATATATATCAATTTTAGATTATAGGTAGGTAATCAATCGATAATTAAAACGACTTTAGATTAAATCATTGAATGTCATAATAATCTCATTAACCAATTAAAGTGAAGATGCCAAGTTATTGAAAGAGAAATGTTGAAGTGGGGAAAAAAAAAGTGATGGTGCCAGCTAATGAGATAGCATGTATGTCGTCGATACAACAAAATTGTGCATTGAATTTAGCGGTGGATTTTGTGGTG
Organism: Nephelium lappaceum; assembly: GCA_021234005.1. NCBI lineage: Eukaryota > Viridiplantae > Streptophyta > Magnoliopsida > Sapindales > Sapindaceae > Nephelium > Nephelium lappaceum. Next base: position 15,985,956 of record CM038010.1, read on the forward strand.
TTTCTCTACAGTGTACCGGCGCTTATCCCGGACACAAACGGAGGATTGTACTATTTACAGCTACGCCTCTCGATGTAGGATCTTCTTCCTCTCTTTGCACAATTAGGACCACGTTTCTGCAACTCACACCACATTCTTGCATTTTGGATAATCGGAGGCACATTGAACAGTCTGAATCAGTCTGATATTATTTGTTCTCAGTGTCACATTATACAGTCCTATTCACATAAAGAGTCTTAAAGTGGGGGACTAATATTCCGACAATTAAATATTGTTGTAACGTTGAAGTTTGCTTTTCTTTAGAAAAAAAAAATATTAGCATAAGTATTTCTATATGTTTTTTGAACTCAAATTTCATTAATGTAGACGTAAAGGGTATATGGTTGAGTCAACCTCGTCTTATCAATAATTTTATGTTAGTTCATGTTAACATTTTTGTTTCAATAGTCTCCATTTTGGACCTTGATCTTTATAATTAATTTTAGGGATTGTATGCATTATAGATATACACCATGAAGAGATATGAGATTATAACGGAAATTTTCTCATTTCTCGATTAAATTTTGCTTATGACTTTAAAGTTATGTTCTTTTTATTTTTATTTTTTAAAAATTAAGGAATAATTTTTAAGAAGTCGATTTATTTTCCCTTTTTTCTCCATTTTATAGTCATCTATAGTTTCCAAATCAATGTGTGTAATTCGAGATGTTAAGATTTTGGGCATTAACATAAAAGGAGTTTATTAAATTGCATAATAAAATTATCAATAATAATATTTCGATGATTTATATATTTTAAATCTGTTAGTGACACGAGTGAAAAAAAAAAGGAATAAATTTTAGATTAAAGACATAAAATACAAGAGAAAATAATTTATTCGAATAGATGTCACAATCCAATAGTCTAGTATTTTAGATCCTAAAACTATCTATTAATATATGTAACATCTCTCTAAAATACATAAATAAAAACAATTACGAAAGATTCATCAAGAAATAGTTGGCCTCTAAAATTATGTAAAAGTTAACAAGTACTGGCTTGACTCTTGATCATTTTAGATACAAAGTGTTGATGAAGAAATTGAAGTAAATCTATTAGGGCATGAGATCATGTTGTAAAGCCACAATTTTGATATGGTCAAACAGGGGCTTCACGACTTTTACCATTTAACTGTTTATACTAATTTTGTGAAAAAAAAAAAAAAAAAAATTAGGTAGAGGTACAAACCCAGTTCACATTTTACCAAACATGATTTTTTTTTTTTTTTTTAAAAGGACACCCATTGAGTATCAATTCTCATAATATGAATATAAGAACTCTCGTAACAAGGTAGGAAAACTATTTATACAAACTTACAAAGAAGATTGTCCATACAAATTCATAAGAAGATAAAAATTCCACAATAAAGAGAGAAAATTATAAAATGTCTTGGGATATATAACCTTATCATCTTAATAAATGATAAGATGCATAATTACCTATACTAGATAGTGGTAAGCATGATGAATGTTTTCCAACTAATCTCTTATTTAAATATTCATAATCAATAAAGTTACCAAAAGATAATATAAACTACAACCACACTTTGAAAATAAAAAATTAAAAAAAAATAAAAAAGAAAGAAGAGTAGAACATTCAAAAGTTGAACTTTGTTATCTAATAGCTGTTTAGATAGATTGTTTTCAAATTCTTATCTACCTCATCCCATAAATATACACTAATGTTTATTTTTTAAGGGATAATTTCTTGTAGTTCTAATTGTTAAATACCTCTTGTAGTTTTGGATAATTTTATTTTATCCTCTATCATTATTTTGGTTATTAAAATTGGTGAAATGACCTAAATGTTTATGTACTTTTATCATTTCATGTTAACGGTCAAACTTTGATTTTCAACGTTAACTATAACAGCAAAAATTCTTTTGGACAATTTCATATGTTACATGAGGTATTTTGATCTATTCAATAAATCAACAAGGGGATATTAACGATTTCGAAAAATGCTGGGGACTTTGACCATTATATCAAATTACGGGGGAAAAAATAGGGTTATCCCCTTTTTTTAAAGCTAAATATTTACTAATATTAACTTTAATTCCATAAGTAAATCAGACTCAGTCTTCATGATTACACAGAATTTCATACATGAAATTTAAGTTCTGATACGTTCTTGTCACATAAAATAAGAATTCTAATCTATGTATAATTTTTAATAATATCACAAGCATAACGTTTAATTTCATAGTTCGACTTTAACGTCAATTTTGTTGCAAATTAAATTGAGCAGCAGAGATTACTAAATGAGTTGATAAAGTTGATTTTGGGAACGGCTTGGCTGGAGCCAAAGTCAATACCTGTTTGATTTGAAGTTGAATCGACGGATTAGCTAGATTTTGGGTTCATAGAAAGCAACAAGCCACATAACTACTAGTGTATATTTATCTGATAGTGGAGTGCATTATACATATTGTGAATATTGTGAAAACATGTGATCTCATTTGATAAAGCTGACTGAGGAGCTAGGTCAACTACAGTATTGATTTTATTTAATAATTAAATACATATATGCAACTGTAATGGTAAAAAGTAAGTTACGAAAGAAAAAGTCGAGAAGAAAAAGAAATCACTGCACCGTAACCCCTTTAAAGTTTATTAAATTCTCACAGTTCTCTAAAATATTTATCAAAATTCAAAGTCTTTCTTGTGGAAATTAATACTAATATTTTCTTTGAATAAACAAAAGAAGAGACCAAAGCGGTGTTTAACGGAGAGAATGTTTATCAAATGAAACAGAAATTTGTTGTTTTATGTATTTATCTTCTACTTTTCCAAGGAGAGAGAGGGACCAAGATACATATAGGTTAATGGAGAGCAGCGCTCTCTACTGAGAAAGACTGAGAAGTGAAGAGGTTTTTGTAGACTAGAGAGCTTCTTTTTTCTGCACAGAAAGCGAAGCTTCTCTTTCCCGTAATTATTAGTCACTCTCTTCTTCTCTCTCTCACACACTCAACATGTCTTTTGCCTTGTCACCTTGACCATTTTTATTTTTAACACACAACACATCCGATAGCCAAACCCATTAACAAACAAGGAAAATGGAGTTTGATCTTGAGAACCCATTTACAAGCCTGGAAGAAGAAGAACAACAACAACACCAATCTGATACAATCCTGGATCTTTTTGTCTCTGAATCTGAACACATGCCCTCTCAGAACTTCACAAACTGCTTGGAAATGGCAGATTTTTATGTCTCTTCTCGTCGGGAAGCTGTGTCTCTCATTTTACAGGTAAAACAAATGGGACCATAAATTCCCGTTGCAGGTTTTTATTTTTCATTTTTTTGTTCTTTGTAATTTGTTTTTCCTGTTTCTTGTTATAAACTTGTTTTTGTTTTCCAGGCAGAGTTTTCCTGCAACTTTGAGCCCTTTATACCCTACCTTGCTGTCACTTATTTGGATCGCTTCATTTCCAGGCAACAAATTCAGGTACATAAACAATAACAAGTCAATAACTCTTCTTTTTTTGTTATATGTACATTTTTTACTTTCTTTTTTTCTGAATCGATTGATATGTTCTATGATTTTTTTAGCTTGGAAAACCGTGGACTCTGAAGCTACTTGCAATCTCTTGCATTTCTCTAGCTGCAAAGATGAAAAACACACATTTTTCACTCCCTGAATTCCAGGTAACGTGTCTATTTATTTATTTATTTTTTTCCATTTTTGCAACCATTAACATTGTTGTTATAGCAACTCATACTTGAAGTTGAAAAATGATATAATACAACAGAGGGAAGAAAGGTTCATCTTTGATGCACAAACAATCCATAGAATGGAGCTTCTGATTCTGGATGCATTGAATTGGAGAATGAGATCCATTACACCATTCTCATTTCTCTGTTTCTTCATTTCCTTGTTCAAACTCAAAGACCCTCCATCGACACAAGCTCTCAAAAATCGAGCTGTAGAGTTAATCTTCACAGCTCATAATGGTAACATTTTATTTACATAGGACTTTTATACGTTTCCATTAATTTATGTGAAAAAATAGCTCAACCCCAGATAAATAAATCATATTTATTTTTTGTTACAGAAATCAAGTTGCTTGAATTCAAGCCATCCGTTATAGCAGCATCAGCACTTCTCTTGTCTTCTCATGAGCTGTTTCCATTGCAATTCACTTGTTTTAAGGCTTCAATTTCTTCATGCGAGTATGTGAATAAAGTAAGTCAAACAAGTTGCCAATTTTTTTGTTTTTTAGTATTACAAGCTTTTGATTACTTGAAATTGACTTGGATTCTATATCTGTCTGTTGTAGGAGGACTTGTTGAAATGTTTTCATACAATGCAAGAGATGGTGGAGATGGAGGTGTTTGATTCGATGTCATCAAGCTCAAGAACACCAGTGAGTGTACTGGACTACAAATGCAGCAAATCATCAGTGAGTGACACCACCACCATCAGCACAACCAGCACCACCACAACTGCCACTGTGATGATGCCACCAGAGAGGAGAGACATCAAAAGGCGAAAATCGAATGGATTCTGCAGCGAAAACAGGTTCCAGCTTTCTCGTATTCAACAATGTTAAGAGTATTCACTGTGACAAAAGAGATAAAAAGGTCATGGAAGAATCAAGAGGATTTGAGACAAGCGAAAAAAAGAAAAAAAGAAAAAGAAGCAAAAACTTTAAATTTTTGTTTTTGTGGGGGGTTGTTAGTGTGGGAACAAGAAGGACAAAACAGGGCATTGAATGTTGAATTTTGTAAAAACATGAAGTTGTAATGTCTTCTTGTTTTGGGATTTAAGTTTGGTGGTGTCTCTTGCTTGGTAACAATAACAAAAAAATGCTTCAATTAAGAAAATGAGATTCTCTTGAAAAGTCAAACAATTGATGGACAGTGTTGTATGGTCAACTCCAGGGATTGAAATTGATGTTTAAAAAAATTGTATTTGGCGGGTAAGAAACCAATCTGCATGTTGTGGGGATAAGAGACAGAGAGAGGAAGCAACGTTCAAGGCACGTAGCTTTCTTGTAGATTTTAGTATCAATGTCGAAGATTTTATGTGCTTAAAAAGCAATTTGAAGCTCGTGTTGTGTGTGTGTGACCAATTTTTAATGTTGTTCGCATGGGAATTGAGAAGCGTATTAGTTGTGTAAATTGTTATTATTGTTGCTTTTGGCTTTTGACTCATGAGATTGATGATATGCCTGGATTGTTGTGAGCTGGGAGGAAATGGAGGTCGCTCTTTGTGGTTCTATATACGATCAGAATTAGGCCTGAGGGATTCGGTTTATATCTCTTGAAATGCAAATGAAATCCAAACAGTTTTGAAATTCGTTGAAGCTCTTTCATCAGATTTAGGACTAGAGGACTTCATTTATACTCCTTGATAAATAAATGAATAAGAATGATTTTGAAAATCATTACAACTCTTGTTCCAGCATTAAGGTTAATGACTATAATTCAATATCATTAAGTTATAAGTGTAAAAAAACCAAACAACTCCTGAAGATATGGACGGAATCAAAGTTGACGTTTGAAGTAAATAGGATGCTTCCCGTTAGGTAGATGGTCCTTGTAACTAAATTTGGCCCACTATGGAGGCACGAAGGTAATATCAGAATTCTTAATGTGAATATCAGTGCCGTAGGATAGTCTAGATGAGAACCATCTTTATTTTTTCGGGGACCATAAAACATGGTGTGGTCCATATACTCAACACCCAAGCCAAAGGAAAGTTCATCATCTAAAGATGAAATCTGAGATGACTTGGAAGCAACCCCATCTATCTGCACTGTCTCTGGGATTAGAAAAAAGGAAAGTAGGATTATACGTAATTGAATAATTTTTTTTAAATTCGAGACAGCTATTCTCTAACCTTAAAAAACCGTTTCTCAAATATTAGATTCTGAGAGTTCCAATTCTAACAACAAAATAGTTATTTTATAATGCTCAATAAAACATTTCGATTAGGTATATAACTTTTTTGAGCTTTTGAGAGAGTATGATGTTATACATAAAAATATAGACGGGGATTGGGAAGCTTTTTATTATTATTATTATTTTTTCACGTATTTTAATTTAACTAGAAAACTTTCTACTCTATCCATCTAATTCTGCGGTCGAATCTGGTGAAGTGATTCTCTTATGTTTCAAAATCGTTTCCTTAACGTCCGTTCTATTCTTACAGGAGTGATTCTCAAATGTCGGGATTTTGAGAAAAGTTGCACTGTTGAATCAATAAAGTGGTTTCATTGCGCCTTCAAAGTAAATTAACTACGTACCAAAGTTTGCAGAGCTAGCGAGGTAGGCCGGGATGTACCTTCAAAAATGTGTTATTGTGTTACCTTTAGCTTCTAGGCTATGTGTTTGGACACTTGTTGTCTTCAATATTAATAGGTGACAACATCTGATACTCATGGTCATGAAGGGTTGCCAACATAACTGCTCCTTAAATACAGGAGAAAGTCTTTTAATTTGGTCTTGTCAAATAAATATTTCGATGGAGCATAAAAGTGGACTAGAAAGTGCATACATCAAAGATCTATCAGTTGTCAAACAAAGACTCCATACAACTTATAGCCCAACAAAATATTCGTGGTTGCTTGTCAAAAAAACGAAGTTGTGGTTGCACAAACGATGGCGTTGGTTGGAAGGGAGCCCATTTCATCTATAGTCCGGGCACTTGTGGATCATGATACTTTGGACCTGGGCTTTGTGAAGTAGCAGACTCTAATGTAATCTTGAATCCAGCTTCTATGTTTGTGTGTGTATGTACTCAGGCCAGTTTCACCGACACTTGAGTAGTAACGCAATGTCCCAATCTCATTAAAGTCTGGTATATTACGAGAACTGGACCCAAGCCCACTAATACCGATGTTGCTTTTCTACTTGACTTGATTTTGATTAATTTCTGATGTGTGCATAAGTGTATGGTGATTCAAAGAGGATTTGATCATCAAAATACTTGAATCTCCTGCTCAAAACACACACTATATAAAGAATATAATTGAATTGAATTTGTTTACAATGAACTTTATATATAAAATTTTTCTTAATATTTCTGTCATAATTTATTAAAAGTATCTTTGGAAGTTTTATCAGATCTTTCACCTGTTAAGTGTTAAAAATTTTAAAAAATTATATTGATATTTTAACGTAATGGTTTGATTTATTTCATTCATAAAGTCCACTTTAAAATATGTTTAATTTCTCAAGCTTAGTAGCAACCATCACAAACATAGATTTCCAAAATGAACCACTAATAGGTGTGGTTTTCACTAATGGGACACATATGAAATCAAGTGTTGTTTTCTTTGTTATATCTTTTTTCATACATGAGCTCGAAATCAAATATTCACCAAGCTTTACTTCATGATATTGTTTGAATTTCTTTTTCTTTTTTTATTTTATTGACACATTGTTCAAATCAGAGAATTATCGAAACCGAATCTAGATAAGACTCTTATAGTGTAGCTCAAATAATTACTCCCTAACATTGGAAAATGATTACCCAAATAAATGTGAGATTTATTATGCTCGAACCTGTAACTTTTGCTTAGAGAAATAACAACAGATGGGGGTCGATGCCACTGCACCATCTCACCTGCAAACAATATTGTTTGATTTTGTTAGATATGAATTTAGGAAGCATGAGATAAAAGTGAGTTTATCAAAAGGTAAACTTATATCTATGATACTATTTGACGAGTCTTAAATAGTTTAATATAATTTCATGAATCAGGACTACTCTTCTTTTGACTTAGATAACCATAACAAAGCCCCAAGTGGCCGAGTGGCTTTCATATACAGCTCGGTTAAAGCACATTAAAGACAGTTTCTTGAAACATTTGATCAGAAAAATTCAAGGTATTATTCTTCAGTATACAGGTAGCATTATGGTGAAACATGTAACAGATTCTGCTGTTCAATATTCTCATCTATAGATTGTTTGCATTGTTCTTTTCTACAAGTCTATGGTTTCATTTTTTAAAAAAGCAGTTGTGTGGAGGCAAAAAGTCCATGCCTTCCCATCTGAAGACAGTTGATTTTTTCTTGTTTTGCTTGACAGCTTTGCGGAAAAGAGCTTGGGGTAATATATTGGGTTGTGGCATGGTTGGTGCACTATGTAAACCTAAAAAAGGAAGTGAATGTCAGCCTGGCCACAGTTTATGTACGTACCAATTTGTGGCAGTCCTATAGGTAACTCCCTCATTTCTCAACTCAATCCAATTTTATTTCCCATTAGGGTGCAATAATTTGGGCAGTAATATAACAAATTTATAAATTTCCAGCACAAACATTTGCTTCCAGGATTATTGGAAGAGGGCTTTGTCTCAATACTTGGTCTGAAGCTTTAGATCATAACATTGTGATTTGTTGACCACTAAGTGAAGACATCTTCCGTATATACTATATAAATGCTATATCTTCCTTTTCATTCAATTGTTAAATTGTGTTAATTTATAAGTAAATTAAACTCGATTATTAGCCATGAAAGTGAGTAATAAAGTTTAAGCACTATTGTCAACTCTTTTTCTATAAATTTGAAGTGACTGAAATGAAGGAGCTAGCATTATTCATTCACACAACAACCCTTTATACAGAATACAGAAACATTGAGTACAACCCAAATATCCAAATGCGAGGATACTTGAGATTAAAAGAAAAATACAAAACGTTGACGATATATGCTTCTTAATATAATTTAAATATACATCAAACCCTAATATGAGAGATTTGATTTCGAGATTTCTCACATATAATAAAAGATCTTATTTGTTAAGCTATCTGGTAACCACTATAATTTAAACTCGATCTTCACTTGCTTGCATTAAAAAATAGGCCCAAATATACATAAATCATTGACATGATCATCATAGTTGTAGAATGTAGAGGTGTACGTATGCTCCAGGAATTCCCACTGAGAAGTTGATATTATAAATCTAGGGTCTGTGTATGTTGCCCCATAGTCATCCACCATGTATGGACCCTCCATTGGAAATGGCTGCTCCCATAAACTTTGGAATATGTCTTCCAACGTTTCAGATGAACCATTGCAATTACTCTCTTCCATGGTTTGGCTCTTGTCAATCTCACAAGCAGGATCAGAGATTGTTGACGAAGAAAAATTATCATCAGTACTAGAGAGTTGTGAGGACACTGGAAAGGAAATATTAATATTGCAACAAACCAAGTTTGATGTTTTTGATACATTGGGAAGTTGTGAGAGATCATTATGAACTTCAGATGGATTGTTTGTTGGTGGTACTTGTTGGTTGTTCTTCAAGCATTTCTTTAAGGTGGTGTGCCAATGATTTTTTATTTCATTGTCTGTTCTTCCAGGCAGTCTAGCTGCAATAGTGGACCACCTGATCATAAAAGAGTATGAAAATTCACCATTAATTTCAAACTTGGAAATTGAAGAGCCTGTGAACTTTATTGCTAGGCTCAATAACTATTGAAAGACCTTTAGATCTAAAAGGCCATAAAATGATAGGGAGATTGTTCAAAAGTATTAAATGGTATTTGAATTCCTGACTGATCATATACATATACTCTAGATCTTATAACTATTATCATATATTCATATGATGAGGACAACTTTATGCATGAACATAAAGGAGCTCATGTAGCTTATTAAGCTAAAAACTATAGTCATACATACGAATATGCGGCAACCTGATCATGGAGCTAACAATATTAAGGATTCTATGTCATTCAAAAATTAATGCACAACTTAAATTACTCACTTATTTCCTAGTTCTTCATGCAACTTGAATATGGTTAGATCTTCTTCTCTAGTGAAGTTTCCAAGCTTAATACCTGGCTTCAGGTAATTCATCCACCGAAGTCTACAACTCTTCCCTGATCTGAACAAACCTAGAAAAAGAACAAGAGACAGAAATTTAACAACACCAAGCTCATGATATATATATATATATATGTATGTATGAATGTATGTATTTATGTGTATGCGTGTACTACTATAAATTAAATGAGGTTTGGTTTTTTGCTGTTCTTTAGTATATATACCAACCTGCAGCTTTTGGCATCTGGGACCAATTCCAAATGCCGTATCTATTGATATAAGCTACCAATTTCTGGTCTTCTTCAGGACTCCATTTGCCTTTTCTCCAACATGTCTTCCTCTGATCATCAAAGCAGCAAGCCTTCTTCACCATGATGTCTATCTGCAGAGGTTAAATCAAACCTAGTTTAAGATTTTCAACCACATAGAAGTTCATATAGGACTCATTGTCCTCTCTCTCTCTCTATATATATATATAATGATACATGTATGCTATATTCAATGGGGAAACGTGTATGTCGTGGGATCTACTTTTTTTACTATGATTACACTGACTTATATAAGCAAAGCAAGCTGTATTCAAGAGAGGGACCCTCTAAAAATGTAGATTAACGAGTCATGATCAATGCCATTTTATCGTAACAAATAGGTGTTTACAAAAATGATAATATATATTAATACCATCTCGGTTATATATATATATATATATATATATTTATATCATTTATGATGAAGATAATTCGAAAATATTATTAGATTAAATAAATACTTTCTTTAACACAAAGATATATTATATAATAATGAATTATATTTTATATAGAAAATATAAAACTGATAAATTAATTTCATTAGCGGATGTACTATAATTAAAAATTGAACGTCTTAATAATACTTTTAAAATATATATTAAAAATCATAACAATACTCGTATGAGGAAGACTGTTGGGCTGATCTACTTTACAAAATTTCTAGAAAGTCTCAGTTTTAATTTTAATTACTGGGAAGCTGATAAGAAGATACATATTTAAGATCTAAAGGTAAGCAAACAGACAGAGCTAGCAATGCAAGAGGAAAAGTCATTGTAACCATGCAATTATTTACAAACAGAACTTACTATGGATTTTGTGTCCTTTGTGAAGAGATACCAATTAGCTGTTTAACATTATCATACATTCATTTTGGTTGGTCTGTAATAAAATATTTCTTTTTCAGACAAGGAAAGTCGAATGACAACCCAAGTGATGAACCACTTGAGTTAATTGGTTTATCAAATTATAAATTAATTGAGTCACTTGTTGGTAAATATTTCAAGTCGGTGATGGATAAGACCTGATAATAATAATATTTATTATTATTATTATTATAATTTTTACATTAGTAGTTAAAATTAATCAACCACTAAGGACTCTGTCCAACATGTGATGTTCCATAGTAAAAAAATATATATTTTTTCGTTGAACTTTTTGCAAATTTTAAAGTTGAAAGAAACGTATACATAAGTGATTTTGTGTCTCTTTATTTTTTCAGAAATTAAGGATTTAATTTTTATTAAGTATGTATTTTTTATATTAACTTAAAAAAATTGTAAAAAGATGTGATTAAAATTTAAAATCTTACTAATATGAAAACATAAAGTTTATCACTAAACCAATCTCAATATCGTCATCATAAGATCAGCTGCTTATGCTATGCCTACGCAAATGGTTGGCACCAGCTGCTTATGCCTGGATGCATGGAACTAAATAGGATTTAAAATTCATAAAAACATTTTTAAATTTGCAAGTTGTTGTAATAAAATGGAAAATTGAAGACAAACGAACACAGTATGCCCAGGTTGAACGTCTATTTGCTTTTGGATATTTCTTTAGAAATAAAATAAAATAAAAAATAAAACAAAACCTTTAGAGCATCTCTGATACTCTTATAGATTGTGTTTTAAAAAAAGATAACATGTTATTAATATCAAGGGATTTATTTCCTACGTGACGGATATATCATTTGATAGACAGTTATATTAAAAAATTATTTTTCAATACTTTCATGTATTTTCATTTGATGCTTTCATATTTTCTATTTAATATTTCAATGTTTTTTAACTTTTGATCAGATTTGACAGTTATAATTAAATAATTATTAATTTATTGATATAACTATCTAACACACAAACTGAAAATATATAGTCATGTCGACAATATCTATTTTTTTCTTATCACCTTAGCTTGACATTGATGAATAATAATTGCATTGGACAGAATTGTTTTAACTTAATATTTATTCATCTTATGTGGTATATAATTTTTTTTCATAATCCATAAGAATATATTGAGATGCTCTTGACACAAGTCTATTAAGTATATAACGAGATCAATCATTATAAATACGGTTGGAAAGTGTTTTCACTGTAGACGGAAGTTTCTTCACACTTTATGATTTTACAAATAAATATAAAACTCAAACCTTTATTAGGAATGTAAAAATAATTATGAGTAAAATTGTATTGGACAATACTCTAACCAAAAATCAGGAGAAATTATTAGTTGTTCAAGGTGGATAAAAGCTCTCTTCAAAGCATGCTAGATAATAAGATGTTTTCACTTTGTGGTTTAATGTTTTTATGGGTTAATTAGGGATGGTAATGTTTGATGTGAGTTGGCTGGATTCAGTGATGTCAAGTCATTTCCATGCTTAGGAATTGGCTGGCTTTCCATCTGATCACCTTAATTCTCTCCTTTATGGAGGATTTAGTCTGGGTGTATATGGTTGCTCTTTGTATTCTCAAATTTGGTTGAGTGTATGTTGGTTGTATTCTCAGTGTGCTCAAATTTGAATGAATGTTAATGAATATTAAACTTATTTAAACAATAATAATAATAAGAGAATATTATTAAAAAAAAAATCTTACTGATGATGTTTACAGAGAAAGACAGGTTGGCAATTGCAATTTTACAGGGTTTCACTTTCATCACAATTAGAAAAATATAAAAAAAATCATTGAAGATGGTTATAAACAGTGTTGACAGAATCGTTAGTGATGATGAACTTAATTCAAGTCTTTCACACTTGAGTGACATTTCTTTTGTAAGCAATTAATTACTTGAATTATTAAAGTTTAATTAATTGACTTGTAGGTTTCAACGATGGAGAAAGCGACGAAGTTTGTGTGAACTAATAATACATGGTAAAGATTCTTTCAAAAAAAAAACAAATATACATGGTAAAAGACAAAAAAGAAAGCTATGTTGTCACATGTTCGAATGCAATAAGAGTAAAAGTTAATGTATATACCAATCTTGAGAGTTTGAAATGAAAAATGCAAGTCAAAGTCCACCCCTTTCGTGACATGTTGAAACATGCGTCTGTTCACACTTTTTAAGTGATATTTTTTTGACAATTCAGACACGTTTAGGTTGTTTAAAATGACATAACTTCAAAGAAATGCTGATGGACCTCTTTTATTGTTAATTATGGGTTGATGAACAAGTGCGATCTCTTATGGTTTATGTAAAAATCTTTGATCAAGTCTTATGCTATCACTTCAAAGAAATGTGGATGAATCTTTTTATTGTTAATCATTGGCTGATGAAAAAGTGAGATCTCTTTTAGTTTATGTAAAAATCCTCAATCAAATTTTAATCTATTACATGATCGCAAATATGATCTAATTAATAATTATTGATGACTATATCTTTCACTAAAACTAAATTCTCAAATTTAAATTCATTTCCCCATGTAAAAAAGAAACAAAAAAATTTCTTCCATCTATCATGTTAAACTGACAATGTTACTATTAACTTTCTATACTTCTGTCCAGTATTAGTGAACCAAAGGAAAAAAATCAATTCCAGCAATTCAAAGACTTCCTGGTATTACATTTTTACTGAGCCAAATTACAGCTCAAATATCCAACCAAGCCAGATGAATGGAGTATAACTATAAGTCTTTTTTGATCAAACATGAAGATAATGCTGCAGAATGCAGATTCCATCATTTCACAATTAACCAAGGACTAATCGAGGGAAGAGGCAGTCGAAAAAGAACCCCGTGAGAATAAATACCGAGTTTCTACTATGCACATGGTCTGAAACATCTTCATCATCCTAATTTGAAATTGCAGTGTCACCAAATCTGAGTAGCAAAGACCTACGTTGGCACTACATTGGTTACTACTACTAACTCCAGAATATCAAGATCGTATGCTGCTGCCAGCTTAGGCGCATAACCAACAGATTTGACGTCGCAGCTTGCTGTTGTCAAGAGTGATGATTTCATAAGAAGCCATACAAGTATGGAGGGACTAATAGCTCTAAATTCAAAGCTTGCCATTGTCAAGAGTGATGATGACATCGGTACTCTTTTGCATGCTGCAGGGTTCAGGGCACTTGATTGAGACAGGAGGAGGGTGTAACTCAAAGAAGGCTTGGCTCCCTTCGCTGTAGCTTCCTACGCATATTGTATCACCCCGACCATGCCAAGTGCCATCTTGAACATTGTTCATCTCCAAAGTTCGAGACTCCTGCTCCACAAAAGGACATTATTATCAATTTTCAGGAAATAGACTACATTTCAGAGAACTTGTATACATTTTTACATATAACTGAATAAAAGACACCAATCACTTTGAACAGATAGCAGGGTCACGAAATCAAATTCCCAATTTCTGCACATACTGGTTTGTGAAGAGATACCTGAGATAATGTGCAGCAGGGACAGACAAGATGGTAGATGCAATCATCCACGGAATTATCACTATCCTGAAAACAATAAAATATACACGGACAGACGTCAGTGTAAGAAATTAACTAAAATGAACAAGTTACAGAAAAAATAGAAAATCCAACAAAATTCAACTCATGAAAAGATTCTCCATATAATGTAAAATGACTTTTATCCAGCCTCGCATCCATCCTCATGAAGATTATAATCTTAAAACAAACCCGGAAATAGAAGAACCATGTTATTCATCCATGCTCAAACAATTCAAACAAGGACCCAAATCCGAAACAAAGCATAGAAAAACAGCCGCGACACCTTGTAAGTTTCAAACCATACATTACAACAATGACTCCAAGAGGTGAATGTCATAGGGGTACCAAAAACAAACACGACTCATACAAAGCTAATGGACCTAACATATGACTATAAGGAAGTATATGAGAATGGAGAAGCTCACCCTAACGTTGAATTTCTTCTTCATCTGTGTACGATAGAAACCTAAGTAGCCTGCTATTGAAACAATAAAACAGACAGCCAAATACAAAAAAGCAACGCTTCTTGGTGACAATGAAAGCAATCAAATTCATCACAACACCAATTGCAAGAATCAAATACACTGTCCCCTGTAAAGTAGAAGAAATAGTTGAATATCAACATCAATTATATAAAACAAGAGAATAAAAAAAAAAAAGTTGATTTTTTTTTGTAAAAAGTTGGAAACTTTTTACCTGAAGAAAACAAGAACCGAAACCAGCTCTCTTCATATTCCTCCCAAATCGATAACACGGACAGCTAATAAAAGATAAAATTTCAACAATTTTTTAATCAAAAATGAAACTGAAAATGAAAACGAAGACTAGAAGAAGCGTACCACGATGATTGGAGGGCGACGCGGCGGTGGTCGAAGAAGTCAAGCAGTTCACCTTCCCACATCCTGAAAACGCCGCCGAATTCGGCGCCGTCGACGTCGTCGTCTTGTAGCTTCCTCCATTTACCACCTTGAGCCACCGTCGAGCAGAGGACGTCGAAATCCAACACGGTGACGCCCTGCAACAACTTCTCCTCCTCCTCTTCACAGCCGCCGCCGCCGCCAGAAGCGGCCTTTTCTTCCCACTCCGTCTTCTCCGCCATCAAAAACGACGTCGTATCACGACAACCGGATTTTTATCTTTTCAAAAAACAAAATATTAAATTAAAACAACAATCGGAGTTTGCTTTTTGGGTTTGGTTATCGGTAGGTGTTGTTAGTGAGAGTGTGTGAGAGAGAGAGAGAGAGTATTTAAGGGGTGGCAGAGGCGGGTACAATTAATTAATTAATTCAATTGTGAAGTGGGCCCCTGTTGGGTCAGATGATTGACGGTACAGGTGTTGCCACGTTGGATTATAAATAAATCAGAGGAGGTTAACAACCAAATTAATGGTCTAATTATATGTGGAATTCCCGCAAATATATATATTTTTTAAAAAACGGTAAATTTTGATTTTGAGAATTTTTTTTCATGGGAGCCATGAAAAACTGCTGTTTTGTTTTTTCTGTTGAGGGAAAAAAGTTGCTGTTTACTATTATTTTGTTTTTGCTACTTTTTTGGTCCTATTTTAAAAATCTTTAAAAAATAGTCAATAAGCTGCTTTAGTAGTTGCTAGTTAAAATAGATTGTTGGTATATAAATGAACAATAAAATAGATTGTTAGTTAAAAGGGAAAATGGATATAAAAAATTAAACATATCCAAATGAATTTGAATTTATCCTAATTGCTGAAAAAGTAGGATGAAAATGTTTATCTTCGAATGGATGAAAATTAGGTTAAGTGGGTGAGCAGTGGACAGCAGAGGCAAGGCTGGTGGTGGGGACAACATGACTGTGTGTGGATTTTATGCAGATAAACTTGGTATTGTTGTTATTAATTTATTACTGATATTGTCAATAAAGTTTATGGGGTCTTATCTATATATGCTAGCAACCATGAACCACCCCACGTGCAAAAAGCCTTTCTGGTTTTTATAATCAATTTGACAACTTTTTTTTTTTTTTGAGAAAAATCAATTTGACAACTTTGACTTGGTTGAAAGCGATTACTGTATATTGTAAATCACCCAGTTTGTCAATTTGCCAACTTCCAAATAAAAGCACCGGCCCCCAAGTTTTGAACAAGCCCATGTGATCGGTTCTATACATCATTGTCTAATTAATCATACTACGTTAACGTCAGCGTGTCAATCATGAGATAATTTAATAGAATAGACGGGTGACACTGAATCGGCCCAATTAACAGCCGAAATGATTTAAATTTTAATTAACACATTTTATTGCATTATATAATAATTTATATTTATCTAATGAAAATATACATACATAGTTTCAAAAGACATATATATACAAATTAAATAAGATTAGCTTGTCGTATCCATTTCCATGAGTTTGAACATAAAAAATGGATTCATGTTAGTATTCCACAACAAAAATTATCACACCTTTTTTATATTAAAGAGCAAAGCGTTGAAGGATGCCAAACTAAAACACATCATCAAGGGGTATATAGTGAAAATGTCGATGCGAAATTAGTACACAATTCGAGTTCACTTAAAAAAGTTTATGTCTTCATTGCAGGTCTCACCAGTCCTAAACCAGAACCACTACCCAAATGTTTGAAGTCTCTTGCTTCAAGATGATCACCATGGCCAGCATAACCTGTTCCTCCTTTCTCCAGCTTCACCAAATTTCTCTCTTTGCATGGCTTATCGCAGACCAAACAAACTTTATCGACAGCCATGAACTTTTCGGCACATTTCTTGCAGAAAACGTGCCCACATGAGCTTAAAGCAACAAGGGACAATGTGTTTGTCAGGGTAACCTTGCAACTGGGACAAATGAAACTTTTATCAAGAGAACCGGAATTTTTCTCTTCACTCTTATCTTCTGTGAAGTGGATAGGGAAGAGGGTTTTCATCCTAAGTTTCTCGTTGCCTTCAGGGCAGACTGTACTAGAGGAAGGGGCTTCAACCTTGGCAGGAGCTTCTGGTGTAGCCGAGGGCAGCCAAAATGCTTTCATTGTGCGGAGGGCTTCCTCCTCATAAGAAGTGACTTTCACACTATTTGCTCCATGGAAGCCATTCTTGTCTCGACTTTGGTTTCTATCACTGTATTGTGGTACCTGCACCATGGTTTTGCTGATCAAATGCATCAAGCTCTCTAGCTTTCTGCAACATTAACTTCTCTTCTTCCTCCTCCTTGTCCTGCTTCTCCTGCGCAGCATGGGCAGCTAGCTTTCTGCCAACAAAAGAGAACAACAGAATATTCAATACAGAATCAAGTCAAATCAACAACATAACAGATAAAGTAAGTCAAGCATCAAAAACAAAAATAAACTAATAGATGAGAAAGGAATGTTTACAATGTTTATTCGTTAGTGTGAGAATTAAAATGAATGGAACAAAAGTACGGCAGTTTAAGGATAGCTTTCTGTTAAACAATCATAAACCCTTTCTCCCTCTAAATCCTTTTTTCATATCCCCTTCTAACTTTAACACGAACCTTCCAAATACTGGCTTACTCAAAGGTAATACCTACTAGTCTAAAACACTCCAGGAATGGTTTCCCAGCAAATTAGAACCTGATCTCGTGATTTCCAATCCAAATTAAGATAAACTAGGCCCGGTGAGGTGATTTTCCATAAAGAGGAAATGACCACCAAAACTAGTAACCGAGATTAATATTTAATCTACAAGATACCAATTATCATACTAACCATCACTCGATCATATCTTTATTCAAGATACTGCATCATTCACACACACCAACCAGTTATTAGGAAATTCCGATATTACTACACAAAACAGAAATCAAATTTCCAATTATCAACCACTTCTGCTCTTCATCTGGGCCCCAATCAAATATCCAACTTAGAGCAATCAACCTAACAAAGCATTAGAAACATTAGCTATCATATATCCAAACCAACTCTGTATGGTAACGCCGTATCCATCATTATCTCCAAACCACAAACATATAGGTAACAGATCAAGACAACTTCCATCCAAGCATATACACTACAATCCCATCCATTATATGTGTTCCACACAAGTCTGTTCCCAAATCTACTTAAAACACAACAATTAAGTTCAACTAAATCTAAAAACTAACACGCAAAAGCCCAAATTAGGTAAAAAAAAAAAAAAAGGAGTACCTTTGAATGTCTTTTTTCTGGGCGAGAAGGCACTCGAGAATACACTCTTTGCAAAAGACATGACCTTTCTGGCAACACATGGGATCGATGAAGGGCTTCAAGCAAAGACAACAGGCATCGAACGGTTTGATGGAGTCCTTCCCGAGTCTCTCCTTCTGTGTACCGTACCCGAGTTTCCGCTTCTCGTCGTACGTGAAGAACGCGAGGTCGTTGTTGTTCTTCGAGTGTCTCTGCGGCATCTTTTTCTTTGTCCCCGATTGAAAGCCCTAAAATTGATTGATCGAGAGAGAGAGCGCGAGAGAAGAGAAACCCTAGAAATTTGTTAGAGAGGAAATTGATTTGGGTTTGAATGATTGGGGATCGAGTGAGTTCCGAGAGAGTCTTCTGTTTGTGAAAGAATATTCAAGTGTGTTCGGACGCACAATTGGAGATTTTGAGATAGGCGGTCACCACCGCCGAGTGTATTTTATTTGATTGATTTGATCAGAATCGAACGGTCACAACAGTAGATGTTGGTGGCTTCTTTATATACTCGTAGGCATACAGCATACTAGACCGCGAAATAATAGGTTGAGCACTTGTCTACGGCTCACGACTCGCGTTGAAAATTTAATTTGAGATTAATCATTTTTTTTTGTATGTAGTACGAACCAATACTCAAAATTTCCTTTTGAGGTTTTTTATTTTTTTAATAAAATGAGATTTTGAGTATTAATTCAAACTATAAGGGAAAAAACACTATTTTTCCTCTAATCTCTATGACTGTAAATAAGAATTATGAAACTCACTTGGATGTAAACTACACATTTAAAATAATATTACATTATTTAAAATTTTACTTAAATTCGATATTTAAAATGATGTATTAAACTTATTTATAACTATTACATTATCCTAAAGTGTTTGGGATAAATCATCCTATTTAGAAAGTATAACATTATTCATACAGTAGTAATACCATGTATGTTATTATCATGCATCGATAAATATACATGAAAAGATTCAAATCCCTACCATATATATAAGGGATATGCACCAGGAATTTGAGTTGTGAAATTTTTTAGCAGTATATGATTTTTATTTTATTTTATTTTTGCAAATAAATATTGAATTACTATATTTATATCTATTGTGATGGTTAATCATCACGGTGGTCATTTGTCAATGTGGGCTTTGATCTTTACCCTAGAGCGATGTGATAGAAATAAGATGTTGTGTTCTTCTTGAACTATAAAGCGAATCCAAGATGACGTTATCAGGATTTAAATCAGTAACCTTATAGGTGTTTTGGTGCATTGATAGTATTAAGCTTACAATCAAAATATTTATAAGATTAATAGTTTGAATCTTGGAGATATCGTCTTATGATACATCATTTGATTCAAAAAGAATATAGTAGCACTCCACCTTCGTCACACTCCTCTAAAAGCAAAGTCAAAGCCCATGTACATAAATAACTATTGTGGTAACTAACGATTATTACAATATTATTCATAAATTATTTTTATTATTATAATTAATTTAAGATTTAAAGGAGGGAATCAGGGAAATACTAGTCGAGCCCGTGATCTCAATTGTAGGTGTAACGTGCGAAAAATATATATCACTGTATGAATCTCTTCTCATTATTTTAGTTTTGTGAAATAAACCATGATGTAAATAAAAGTTTCTATAATAAAAATTACATGTATGATGTATCTAAAATCTAAATTATTGCAATTACAGTACGATTTACACATGCAGCCAAGTTTTCAAGAGGATAATCCAAGAAAATATGAATCATAGTTTCGAAGTAATAATTGCCAGTCTTTTTTTTTTATTTCAAGATGGTAATCCAAGAAATAATGAATCATAGTTTTGAATTAATTATACCAATTGCTTTTTTTTTTTTTTTCAATTTGTTTTATTTTGAAGTTTTAATAATTAATAATCATATATTGGCAATAAGTTATAAGTAGTAATCATATATAATTACAGATTGATCCATAAGTATGTATTAAGTTCAAAGAGTCCTTTCCATCTTATGATTATTCAAAGTTTTAATCGGTGGGGTAAACATGGTATAATCTTATAATTTCATTAACGTACAAAATTTATCATTGGACCAATTTTGTTACATTGCAAGACTTGAAGTACCTGTTAATAGAATCTTGGATATTAATTAACCTAATATATCCAAAATAAGTGAGGATCAAGTCCAATCTTGTCACCCTCTTAAGTATATGCATGTTGTCTTCTTGGACAATTAATAGTAATAATTTAATCTAACTTCAGTTTTTTTCATCGAATTTTATGAAACATATCAAATCATGTCAAATCATAATGAAGTTATTTATATTAGAATGAGAAGGTATCGATATTAATGGTATATATGTCTTTCGTATCAATATTAATATAAAAAAAATTATGAATTTGAATTATATTTTTTTAAATCTCATATTATAATATAGAATTTTTACTATAATAAGCAATTAGGCCATAACTAGATTCAAAACAATATTAAATTAAGAACTTTCTACATGAAGAAAACGACATAATCAGAGCATTGTTTTATATTTTGAACTAATCATAGCATTTTTTAACAATTATTGAAATGTTAATTAATATCGCATCTTGAACAATTATAAAGGAATAAGGAAAACAATTAAATATGTTTGTGGCTCATGTTTATGTACAGAATGATATCTTATATGTAATGTATTTTAAAATGTAATTTATAAACTAAAAATGTATGGCTCATAATGTATAAAACAAAACTATTATAAAAATAATATAAGTCATTACTTTGTTTTGTTTTGTTTTTTGTTTTTTTTTTTTTGTTTTGGTTTTTTTGTCTTTTTAATTATAACACGATGAGTGAATGACAAGTCCGGTTAGTTGAACTTCTTTCGATTGGTTGTCAAAATTAAAAAATTAAGAAAATAAACTCATCATAGAATTTATAGTTATCTTTCACAAGTCCAAAATAACGACAATTTGTTTTCATTATCTTGTTTGTCATAAACTTTCTTATAGGTTAAGTTTCCTAAAAAATTTTAGGAGATTCAACGGAAGTTTGAAAAGAATTTCAGTAAGTTTATAATTAATTTCCAACTTATAAGAGGTTATTAAACAAGATTAAAAATTATATAGATATTGATGAAACGAGGTTGGTTGGTATGTTACTCCCATTTGCATTAATGATCTTAAAAATTTTAATAAAATTCACTTTTCAACATTAATATATAATTATTGACATATAGTTTCTCCAAACTCATGTGGTTATACACTTTTTGAGCACCCTAATACGATAATTCAAGTCTCACTATATTTGCGCTTTACAAGTGTAGGGGATATTCTTCTCTTTGTGCAAGCAAATTTCTCAACATATGAGTAAATATTCAGGTCATGATGGGTTCATAGATTTGATACAAGATTGTGTAATTAATAATTAATTTTGATAGGTTTGTTGGACTCTGATATGTTCAGCATCATATTTAAAAAATGAAACTATTTAAAAATAATATTTAAATTTTTATAAAAACAAAAAAAAAAATTATGTGTTTCTAAAACATGCTTAGCTAGATTAAGAATTATAAACCAAATTTGATTATTCCTGATTTTAGGCTAGTAAAATTGTCAACTCATTCTACTTGAATCCCCCACTAGGACAACGATAGAGGTATACTAATACCAACATAAGAATTTATTCATTTACTTTTTAGATGTTGTAACACAATAATAAATTGATAAATGAATATGATTCAACAATAAGGATGATAAGGAACCTCTGTTTAATTCAATAATGAACTTTAGGTTAAAGTTAGCACGTGGTAGGTAATATAAAAAATAAAGATTTGATTATTTTAATAGTTGAGTAAGATTACTCATCAATAATAAATATTTAATATTATTTAATAATCATTCTTATAATTGATTTAATAATTATTATTGATGAATAACTTTTTTAATCTTGTAGTTAAATCCAAAATATATATACATCTATATATAATTATTACTTTGTTTTTGGGTTTTGAGAAATGTTAGACAAGAAATATTAAAAAAAAAAAAAAAAAAGAGTTATAAAAGAAGAAAATGGTAACGGATAAGAGAAAAACAAAGATTTGTAATTGTAGGTTACAAAGCGAAGAAAAGGACAGAAAGGTAATAGATTAGATCAAATAAAACAACGACTTCTCTCTGACACCCCAATACGACGTGTCCTTGCTCTTCACTTAAACCCCGGCACCACCATCACTCCACTCCACACCAGTTTCTCTTCTCCTACAGCAAAACACAAAACACTTGGGAATAAGAAAAAAAAAAAGCGATTTTTAATTTCAAGAAAACGAAAGCGATTTTTAATCAAGCAAACACTTTTAGACTCACTCAATCACAACAACATGACGTCACCGAAACATCCGCCGGAGTTATCTGACCGACAAGCGACTGCGGTGGTCATCCAGCCGTCGTCCCCTAGGTTTCCGCTCTCGTCCGGCACTCCGACCAGCGGCGCACAGAGGAGGATCGGGATCGCCGTGGATCTCAGCGACGAGAGCGCCTTTGCCGTAAAGTGGGCCGTCCAGAACTACCTCCGGCCCGGAGACGCCGTCGTGCTTCTCCACGTGCGGTCGACGAGCGTGCTTTACGGTGCCGATTGGGGCGCGATTGAGCTGACGGTGGAGGCGAGTAAGAACAGAGACGGCGACGAGGAGGACGAGGAGGACGAGTCGCAGAAGAAGCTGGAAGACGATTTCGATCTGTTCACGGCGACGAAAGCGAACGATCTGGCGCAGCCGTTAGTGGAGGCTCAGATCCCGTTCAAGATCCACATAGTGAAGGACCATGACATGAAGGAGAGGCTTTGTCTGGAGGTGGAGAGGCTTGGTCTTAGTGCTGTTATTATGGGGAGCAGAGGCTTCGGCGCCGCCAAGAGGACCAGTAAAGGCCGGCTAGGGAGTGTCAGTGACTACTGTGTCCATCACTGCGTCTGTCCGGTCATCGTCGTTCGATTTTCCGATGAAAAAGACGGAGCTGATGCTGTCAATGGTGGAGCTAAAGGCGGAGGAGAGTCGCTGCATCCCGTCGTGGAGGAGGAGGAGCTGGAGTATCATGATGCTTCTGATAAACACACAGGTTGATTTTTTTTCTAATTTTTGGAATTCGAAGTGGTTGGTTGTTTTTGTTTTATTGTTATAATTGGTGTGATTGTATGGCTATTTGGATGATTGATGTTGCAATGCTGCATAGAGCGTTTTGGATTGTTTCGATTAGAAGAGAATTATGTTGGTGGTAGTACTTATTATTGATTTCTGATTACATGAATGATTAATGATAGATGTAGAATGGAATAATTTTAAATATAATTTGGATATAGTGGATGTCAATTAGTTGCAATGTAAGTTCATTTCTTAGGATTTTCTTCGCGTCTTGAGTACTTACAGTTTTGAAGTGTAATCTTGATGAAGATTTTAAGGCAATGCCCTTATGTTCTGCTTATATTTTGTTGTGGGCTATTTGAGGTCAGTCCAACTGTTACAATGTAATTGTTGTTTCATTTAAATGATTGTTGGTCTAACATTTCAATGTAAGTTGTCAGAAGATGACACCTTTTTGTTCTTTGTTACTTTTTATCTTTATGTATTTATCGTCAGTTTGATGTTTCCGATGTGATTTTCATTTTGTTGAACTGATTTGGTGCTAGAATTTCACTTTAATTTGTCGTTTTGCTGAAGTTTTGTCAGTTCGACCGTTTCAATGTGATTTGTGGCCATAAAATAATGAGTTTGGTTGGAAATTGATACATAAAACTGACTTTTTTTTATTCCCATCGTATTTCTCGATAAAGGTAAGTGAAATTAAATGTGATGCCTTTCTGCTTCTTAACTTTCATTTTAAATTTCTCCATAACTCTACTGCTAAGTCCATGGCTCAGTCCGAGCACTTTATTAATGCTTTAAGTGTCAGCTCCATCTAAGCTTAGAATTTAAGTTCTTAGATTTCTAGTTTAAGTATCTAACTTTCAAGAATTTCAATCAGGCAAGCTTACCAATTTGATCTCTAGCAATTCAAATAAAGTGCTTTGTTTTTAAAAGTTTAGGTTTTTATCAGCTCATCTTTAATTCCCATGGTAGGAAATAATTCAAGTTTTTAATTTAGAGTTCATTTCCTTGTAATAACGGATGATCATAATGTTGTGTTACTTTGCTCATGGATGTGCAATGCATCATAATCAATTCAAGACACGGGCAGGAGCAATACCACTTCACATCCTGTTGTAATAGAAGCTCTTGTGGTTGATAAAGCTACTGTTTATTATGGAACTGATAAATGCTTGGTTTGAAGTTCCGTTAGTTGATATATATGGTGACATCATAGGTCATAGTTGTTTTCCAGGACTGAGAACTTTCTTAATGTTTTATTTTTGGTATAAATATTAATTTGCAATTATTGTACTTTTGCGGGCATCTCTCCAATCAACCTCTAGATGTGTTGATTCTACTGTTGCCTTGACTCAACTTCAATTAAAGATCATGGGGCTTCCGTGAGTTACACCAAGAGGTGTATCATTATGAGATATGCATCAGGCTTAATAATTGTGTTGTCTTGTGTCATGAATAAAGATTGATTAAAACCACTGTTGCTCATAAAATTTAAACCGAACCTTTTGATATTATAAGACGTTCCTGGCTGATGTGTAATGATACTTTGAATTGTTGCTGAAGACATGTTTGTTAGTATTAAATCATCAATTCCATGTGAATGCACTGATATGTAGGGTTTTATTTATTTATTTATTTTATTGATGTGTAGTGTTTTCTGTTCTCATAAGCACTGTATTATTTTTAAGTATAACACCACGTTGCACTGGTATGTGTATTCTAAATGCTTCTAGAAACGGTTATACCATATGTTAATTCATAAAGTTCAAAAATTATTTTTCCATTATATCTTAAGCATATAAAACTTGTAAGTCGCAAATATTGTTTGTATTGTCCTATGGATGTGCTGCTTTTGGTAACGAATGTTGTCAAAATAGAACGTACCAATACTTTATACACTCTACTGTCTGCTGTGCCATGGAGTTGATAATACAAAAGAATCTCAGACGGGGGGCTTCAGCTTGTGGAGGTTGCCTTCTCCATTGTTGTCATTGGTATGAAGTGGTGGTGTTCCTCTGCAAAAAAGATGGACTAAGTGGGTTTGCATACATCCACATGACTTATCATTAGGTTAAGTTTTGCATTGGGTGTAAATTAGTAATATAAAGATATTTTATTCGTAATTAATCACTGAATGATGATGCTGGAATTTGATGAGGTCAACCGGAAAGCATTATATGCTGCTGTCTGATAGTTATTATCTGCATTTTGGAAATCCTGATTATTAGTTAATTGTTTGGTTGGTGATTGGGTAATTTGATGGAACGACATTGAAGAGATTACAGGGCATAACTATATTCAAATTCTCATTGTGAGGTTTTGTCCTGTTCAATTAGGATCCATGTGCTAGCGGTTTTATGTTGCATGTGAACATAGCTGGTTCCTGGTTGATATGCCATTACTCACTCAGTTCTTAAGCACCTTCACCGAACATGAAATACTTGGAAGTTTGTGCAAAATGCCCAAGATAGTTAACTCAACTGTGGAGCATTTGAACCCTTGTTTGTGCTTGTACCGGAAGTGCTAAACTTCGATATTTAGTAATAATCTTTCCTGGTCTGTGTCATATGCAGAAACTATTGAGTGTTTCATATGTAGACACATTTGGTTGATCTCAGTAGAACTTTGGTATTATGTTTTTCATGATATGCTTTGCTTTAATGCTTTTGGGATGTTCACCACATCATTTGGTGTCCCAACCCCTAAATAAAATAGGCATATTATGCTATAAGCTAAGTGCCCCTCCCTCACACCATCCTTTTTTGTTTCCCTCTCCACAGTCTCCTGCATGCACTTTTTTTCATGTGGCTGCAACCATTTTCCATTGTTTTAAGTGAAATACAATATTAAAAGCAATCATTCATGTGTTGCAGATTTGGAGAAGGCTTCTTGAGCAGATGTCTGGGATGCCGAGGCATTCAAAGTTGGAAGGCTCCTTTTGTGGGTGTGAACATGTCTTGTGAAAATGTTTGGTAGTATTGGGTGGTCTGTGTTATCTACATTTGTTTACTGCCTTGCATATAAATGTGAAGTTTGGATGATGAATGGTCGTTTTTTGTTGGGTTCATTCTCAGTCTCTCTATGTAAGTAGTCTGCTCATTTTCATCTTGTAATTAGAGAGTTCTGCCGGGGAAACCGTTTTACAGGTTTGCAACAGTAAGTTTAATTTAGAAATTGTACACAAGTAGTACAGGTCCTCTAGTGTCAACCTCTGGCTTTTGCTAAAACTCCTGACGTCCCACTTTCTATGGTAGATGTACAGATTACCCGAAAAGTGTATGAAATCTTATTAAACGTAGGACGTCCTAATCTGATAATTGGTAATGAAAAGTACTAAAAGTAATGTGGACTTGGGGTGTGAAACTTGGAATTAGTTCAGGTGTAGTGATGATAAATTCTTGCTTTTAACTCTTCAGATATGGACCCAGCAACACCTGGAAGAAGATGACAATTTTGATTACTAATGATGATAGTTTCTGTTTGCGGAAGTCTTCAGTTTTCTTAGATCAAATGGAGCTACCTTTAGGACCAATATTGATCTGGTTGTCAAATTTTGTTTGTTTATTCTTATAACAATAAACAAATTATTCAGGAGAGATGGGCTAACTAGTTGAGTCAAAATTGAGAGGTTAAAAAACACGTTCTCAACGTTCTAGGAATCAATAATGCCGCCAAGATTACGTTACACAAAACAGATGGTGTACACAAGTTGAAACTTTTGAGAGAATCTTTTTCTGGCCAAAGCTTTTTTGTTTCTGATTTTCTAATGATCAGAATTGTATCTTATGTGGAACTTAGAATTTTTATTTGAAAAGAATGTGTAAGTGGCTATGATTTCTTGTTACGAAGGCCAATGCTCATAGAGAAGAATAAATCCCTTTCTTGCTGTCACACACATACACACATCGCACTCATAAAAAAAAAAAATCTTCACCTGGGAAAAAAATAGAATCCAAAGAATACTACTCACAAGCAAAACCCAAATATCTCTCAAAACTCACCCAAAAACATAGAAAATGTATAGAAGAAGTGTTTATAAACAACCACAAAATATCTCTCCCCATACAAGCAACAATTTCCAACCATACAAATCCTTTTGATTTCTTTTTTTTAGCTTAATGTTAATTTAATTTAATGACTTTTGTTTTAAAGAACAGTGATGCATAATCAATTTGCAATTAAAATACTAATCCTAACCCATGGATTATGGTAGGCACGTGTAGATGTCGATTAATGTGTATAATATTAAAATGCTTTGTAAACTTGTAATTGCGAGGGCGTCGGTTTTGTCATAATATTTAAATGAGTTTCGATCAGATCTGTTGAAGAGACGGCAAGATTATATTAAGCTAATAAGCCAGAGATTACAATCCCAAGATTCTTTTTTAAGGTTTTGGTTTATCCATAAATTATGCTTTGTTTTGAATTATACTATGCCTTCAGCCTTCCTCTGTTGATTCTGATTGTTGATAAAAAAAAAAAAAAAAAAAATTGTCAGTCTTTCATGGAATCAAATAGAGAGATATATAAGTTAATGCTTTTCTTTTATATTTGAAAGCTCACATCAAATAAGTTAGAGGTTCATGTAAATTTATCGAGATTAATAATTATTTAAATGGTTTGTATATCTAGTCTCCGTGTTTGGGAGATATATACTCTAATATTAAGAGGAGAAAACTCTCATGATTGGACTTGAACCCCACAACTAAAGTGGATGAAGAGCTGCATAATTACTTGAGCTGCAAGAGGATATGCAGCTGTAAGGGGATATAAACAAATTTATTAAATGTGAAAATGCATAAAAAGTGAATGAAATACTTAGGGCGAGTTGATATTGTTGTAATGTATAAAATAATTACTATTAGTTGTGTTGATAAAATAATGTGCTGTTAGGTTAATCAAGTATCTTGTTTGGATAAACTTTTATTTACAATGTTATAAACTCAAAAGTAATATGTATATATTTGATAAGTTAATGTCAATTGCTGTGAATTTATATAATGTCTAAAATACACATAAAAATAAAATAGTTTAATTTATATTTTATATAAATATATTTTTATAAAATTAAGGTTAGAATATAAGTATCTCTAAGCTAAAGTTAATTAGGATAATTTGATCATTTTATAGATTTATTTAGTCTCATAGCAAATGTTTTCGTTGCTGTGAACAGGAAGAATTGGTCCAAAAATCCGAAAACAAAAAGACAACTATATGTTCATTTACTATCTACATGTCAAAATTGTGAAAAGGGCATGTGGGTAGAGAACCACAAGTTCACAAGTCTAATTCCAAACCATTCAATTCTTGAAATCAAACTAGTCATGACAGTTTCGGAAATAGGGAATGTACCTTGAATGTACACCTTTTTAGTCTTTTGCCTAACGAGTCTCAAAACAGGAGAACAAAAACGAAACTTGTGGCGCATGCAAATACAAACAGCCAATCACTTCAATACCACGCTTTGTATTTCATTAGTCAAAGCATAGAGAGAGATATTGAGAGACAATTGTATCCACATTTCCATCTTCACTGGGTCCCCACTTGTTCTTCAAATTACATCGTCACCAATGAATTAATTGGCTTGCTCTTCACTGATATATTTTTTTGCATAAATCATCATCACAGAGTGGATATAAATAATATGAAAATCATTTGGATTATTGTTTTGTGATCAAAAGCATGGAGTAGTAGTACATCACATTACAATATCATCAATATCAGAAAATCAAAGAGAAGCCTGGTATTTAATGACTATAATTACTAATTAAAGAAAAGTTAATTACCTGATCATCTAATTATACAACAATTTGTCAATACAAATGCCAATTTTCTGGTGCTTGATATCAGCTAATCAATCTTCTACCATCATGTATCCTTCTTTTCTGGTGCTTCAAGTCAATCAATGGCCTGAAATTACCTGTAATTAGAAGGTGACTCATGTGACCAGTACATGTTCTTGTGTTGTTGACAACCTGATGAGTAGTACCTCTGTTGATGATGATCCTGCTTCACAAGTAGTTGTTCCAAGATTATAAAACAATCCCAGAAACTGATATTTATAATCCAATCTAGTCTAATCTACCAAGATCTACCAAGAAACTTAGAATTGACAGAAAAATTATGAAAACAGATGTACATACTTGTGAACCAAACTTAGTAATTGTAGTCTCACGCATGTGGTTCATGGAAAATGTCAAGTTGGATGCAGATGTGCCCTCTTCACCATTACACCACCTACTTGAACCTTCTTCAGTACTTGTTGAGGAGCTCGAAACAGGAGGTGGGGGTGTAGATGTCCATGGAACCACTTGATTTTCTTCGTCATCATCATCATCATCAGCATCAGCATGTTCTTCATCTTCGCCCCCATCATCATCACCACTATCATCACCATCATCAACATCATCATCATCATCATCTTCTTGTTCATTGTCATGATGACGATCATGACCATCCCGTCTATCAAGATCATGTTCATTGTTTCTATGCTGCTCTCTGCTGCAATTAGTCTTAGTGGAACCAACACAAACACTGCAGACTGATATAGTAGGACCAAGTTTTGGTCCAGAGCCATTCCAGGGAGTTGGGGCCTGGCAGACATGGCAAAGAAGAGTTCTTGTATGCTTTGCAACCAAGAAATTGGCACCATGGACTCTGGTGTCACAGTCCCAACACAGGCTCGCTTGATCAGATTCACAGTACATCTTGGCTGGAGAGTCACAGAGCTCACACTTTTTCATTTCTCTTGTTTTTGTTTTTTGAAGAAAAAATAATGACACACTTAGTACCACTACAATCCTGAATTTGTGTGTATATGGAACATGTTATGTTTCCGGGTTCTGCTTTTATCTATATTATAGTCCAAGTTCTGCTCAAATTTAATTAAAATACAAAACACATGGTAATGGCAACTTGTAGTTAATTTATATTTTAACACCAGTCCACCCCTGCTTTTCAAACTTGTTTTCCTCCTCAAATTATGTGATTTTTACGGTTTGTTTTCTTGGATAAGCTGCTTGCTTTACTTGCTTTTGAAAAGTCAGAATTTTGCATTTTCCTCTGGGAAATGAAGCACCAATCACATCTTGGCAACTGGTCAATGTAATGGAAAATAAAACGAAGTTCACTTATTTTGGATGGCCTACTTATATAGGGACTAGGTGTGGTTTTTATTTGTTTTTGGAAACAGACTCGGTGTGGTTTTAAAATTCATAAGAAGAATTTACCAAATTATTAGATTTCTTTTTTTTATAATGTTGACATTATTGTGCATGTAATATTTAAGTATTATAGTCATAAATGCGACTTGAATGTCAATTTATTTATCAATATAAAGAAAAATATATACAACTAATTCAACTGATAGTCTACATGCTTATGTATCTCATTGCTGTGAGCAAGATTTTTTATATTATAATTATATAAAATACTTGTTAAATTTATTATTTTTGACATTTAAATTGTGAATTTTAAAATCGTATATGGAATTATAAACATTGAGATTCTAGATATGTGGCAGTATTAAAAGTACAAAACAAATTTCTAAACAAAAACCAACATATCAATTTGTGTTTAATAATCCATACCTTAAAATGGTGCTTGAATTGCATCCATATATGATAATAAAATGAAAATGAGATTGAAGTGAAGCCCTTGATGGGTATAATTTAACAGGAGAAAACAAATGGGGAGACAAAATTAGAGGGCCAGGCATTGCTCTATATTTTCTTAGGTGGGTGTTTGGTTAGCTATCATTCAGTGCCCACTCAGATATTACCATGTCAGATGGTACCGCACCAGTATGTTTAGTTTCAGATGCTAACTTGGATGTCCAACATTGCACCTAACTTCTCTCTCTTTCTTTGCTTGTCTATGTCTAATCTTCTTCTGGCTGCTAGTGCATGCAATCCACGGCAAAGCTTGCTTACTGCTTTGTATTTAGACACAACATTGATAAAGATAGATATGACCACTGCCCCTCATGGTAGTGCTTATTATTGTTGTTATCAATATCATTATCATTACATTGATGGTCTTGTTTTGTTGATATATTTTCAATAGATGGTCACTTTGTCAAAATCCAATTATGCTATTTAATTCTTTTTATGGACTCATTAAGTCCATTGCGTTTTAAAGTCTCTTAAGTTTTTCTCTTGGGTAGTTGAAATGTATGTATTAAAGACTTTGATTTGTCTCGTAGATGAACTAACGTAATAAATCAACATTAAAAAGAATTAATAAAATAAATCTAGACAGGGCATTCAGTCATAGTCATTATTATCTTAATAGAATCATAAGAAAATACAGATATCTACACCTAATCATTTTTATGAAAATTGAAGTTTATGAAGAGACAGGTGAATGTTCAATATGGGGACATTTACAAACATGTCCTAACACATTTCATTGCCTGGTTGTATAAGTGGCATAATGTGGGACGGAGGAAATTGATGCCCTTACAAACGACACAAGCATTGTGTGGTTGAGAAACCATGCTTTTAAAGGAACCCGATATGCCCAAAATCTATTCTCTTATTCATATATAGGGTAGTTAGATTGATTGATGACGAGTTTTGAGACTTGGTGTGTGGCAATATCATGCTCCATGGAACGTGTCCAACCAAGGAATTTTATTTCCATTTCTCCTTGGAACGATTTCCACCAGACAATTGTTTCCATTTTTTCTCTCTGGAACAATTTCCACCAGTGAAATTTGTTTCCATCAATTCTCTTTGGACCAAAAAAGCTGAACACCGATTTGATGGCACTCACATGGCACGGTATTGGGTTCTGCTTCTGCATCTGTTACCTATATCTATCTAAGGCTCCTTTTCATTCAAAAAAATATCTATCCAATCTAATGCTTTATCAACAGTGCTTTCACCAAAAGTACTTTTAATTAGAAACTTATTGGTGACTTGTTAAGCTGGATTCCAGTCCAGACTCAACTCTTGGGTCACGACAACCCAGGCCCGTTAGTCAATTTGTTGGTGCAAATCAAAAGTCAAAACTCAAAAAAAAAAAAAAAAAAAAAAAAGGGCTGCCAAACTCTTTCCTTCACAATTCTGTACATCTTCTAGTAGTGACTTGTAAGAGAAGTTGATTCAGATACCAAGAAATTTATATGAAAACATGTTCATCACAAGCAATAAAATAAGCTACATTGCCATTAAAGTGTTTTTTTTTTTTACTAGAAAAACATACATTAGTCATAGACATACATTAGTCACAGACTAATGATAGTACATAGTACTTGGAGAAATTAAAAGATCAAAAAGATATATCATGTCCTAGAAAACTAAAAGAGCTCTAAAATTCATTGACGATAGCTTCTACCAACAATTTCCTAGAAGTCTTCATCAAGCCAGGACTCAACCTGAACATAAGAGTACAAAACTCCATCTCATTTAAAGCCCCATCTCCATCCAAATCACCTTCTCTCAACATAGAAGCCAACTCCTCATCACTCATGCCTTGTAGCCCCAGCAAAGCCGAGTTCCTCTTCAAGCTCTCCAAAGTGATCACACCCTTCTCCTCATCCATCAACAGCTGGAACCCATTATACAACTCCTTCATGAACCCCTCAGCTCCCAATCTCTCAATCATGGCAGGAAAAAAATCCTCAAAAACAACCCCATTTCGCGACGCCATGATAGAGAATGAGCCTAGTGCTAGTAATTGCTGTTGTTGTGGATATGAAAATGTGACAAAGTGGGGTGTGTATATATATAGAGATGGAGTGACAATAAAGGCATATAAGAGGAAAGAGTGTGGGGGGTTACAATTTGATGACAACGAAGGTACAGATGGAAAAATAGAGAATTTTTGTAGAGAAGTTATTGTAGAAGTTGCCGGCATATTTTTTGCTAGCTTTGTATAAAATTTTGGCCAGTTATGTATGTGTAATGGTTCTCCTTCCTCGAAGTTGCATGGGAAACTACCAAGTTTATTATTTTTAAAATTTTTGGTCATGGGAGGCATTTTCCTGGATGCCTGGTTTTGTATTAAAGTTTTGGGTTTTTGCTTGGTTTGGAGGGGATATTTACTAAAATGCCATGAAGATGGTACAACTGTTGTCATTTTTGGAAATAAAGAAATGTATGTTATATGAGAGGAAGAGAGTTTGTGTGTATTGTTTTCTTGGTATTAGATTGGGTCATTAATTTGAGGCTAAGTATGATTAATGTGTAGTTGTGTCCGCACTGGCCGATATCTGGCTTTTGCATGTAATATTAATTAATGTTTGAGTAAATGTGAGGAAAGTTTAGGATTTGAATAGATAGGTGGTCCAATGATGGAAGGTGATTGTGAACAAATTATAATAAATTTATATGATTCAATTTAATGACATGTGTATGTTTTGCATGTAGTTCAGTTGATATTAATTTTATCCAAAATTGGTTTTATTGAGCTCTGTAATTTTATTTCGTGTTTATATGATTAGTTCGTTCTACAATTATATACTGATCAACTTGATAATATGAATAAATATAAATAAATAAATAAAATATAGTTTTTAACATTTTATAGAATTTAAGGATAGAAAATCTTCGGAATCAGTGAAATAGTTTCAACAACAAATTATAAAATCTATAATTTATACGAATTCGTCCTATTTTCTTAAAGTGCAAATATTTATATTTTTTAAGAAACTTTTTACACAAAGACTAAGATAAAGTAGTTCATTTTCTTTTATAAAAAAAAAAAAAAAATCATTTTCTTGAAAGTCTTCCTTTCTTTTTTTCTTTGAAACTGATTTCTAAAATTCTTTGGATACGTCCAATGGGAAAAAATTAAAATAGGAATCATATTGAGATTACTATATATATTTTTATTATTAAAAAAAAAAAAAAAGTAAACATATTGAGATTATTGTTTTTTCAAATAGTGAAATTACCTATCAATTTAATGTAACGCGCTTTGATGTCAAAGAGAAGGGCCCCATACGGGCACCCTTATCATTTTCCTAAGTCAAACTATAAAAATATAAAATCCTTTCGTATCATATAATCTAATTCTTCACTGATTCACATTTGATCTATACTTAAGATATAAATATCAGTTTTGAATATAAATTTAATATAAAAAAATTTAAATAAGATGATTTCATCACATATTCTATATATTTATTTGATTAAAGTAAAACAATTACGTGTAGTTGGACGAATGAAAAAACAAAAGAAAGAACTTGTTATGCACAATCTTTAATTGAATGGGAACAGTGAAACTGTAACATGAAAGTTGTTCTTATTGACTACATCTATTTCTTTAGATTGTACTTTCTCTGCACTTGGTCCACAGTGCATAATTATGAGATACGTACATTTGGCATCCCTTCAATTAATTATAAGAGTCGGAATATTGTTTTATTTAATGAATTTAGCATTTAATTGCTTCCGGGATCTTAATATTTTATAAGATTGATTAGTTTGTAACTTTGTGTACTTTTATTGCTGAGATTTTGCTCAATTAATGAGCGAGAAGAAACTAACTGTTTGTTGCTATCTATTTTATTTTTGAGTCAATGGAAAGTAGAAGTGTAAAATATATGGGTTAGTTACAAATATTTGATTAGTTTTAATCGTGAGATTAATAGCTGATTTTTAGATATAATTTTGCTAGAGAGCTTTTAAAATAGTTTTCATATCATATGCAGAGAAAACAAAAAAGAGAAGAAGAAGAAGACAAAAAACATCCCTGTATTTTGAAAAGAACCACAGCCGTCAGGATTCATATGTATATCAATAATGTATCTGAAATTTGAAATTTAATTTTTTTTTTCTAAAAAAATAAAAAATCTGGAGGAAATATAGATTTGATTTTTACTTTCCAACTGCTTCGAATGCAAGCAATGCAAAGGCCGCTGCTTCGATGAAGACGGGTATGGTCAGTAGTCAGTACTCTTTTAGGACCAGGGCCTGTAGCTTTGAGGGTCCAACCACTTTTAAGGCACCTTCTCTGATGGATCTTTTTGTTGTTTTTTCCTTTGGATAACTGCCAGCCTGCTGCTTGGCTCCTTCAATTTTTTGGTATCTCTGCTTCGGTCTGAGACTCTCAGTGTCCATGTTGGTTTCACTTTTCTAGGATGCTTTTCTATGGTACGAAGATATTATTTGTAAGGTACCATCAAAGTACCGTGCAAATCGATTGTCATTTTCTTCGACACTGCATTTATTATGATACGATTAAACATCACTCGATCTCTTCTATTAATCAACCTATTAATATCTTCACAAAAGCTTATCATCCTTTATATTTTCGTGAATTAATTTCCAAACTCAAACTTGTATCCATTTTGTCCTTTTAAGTTTGCAAGGATATTATTATATTAATCAGATTTTATATTATATGTATATCATATTTTTCATGTTTTCATGATTTTATATTTATTATGTTATTGTAGTTATCTTGTTTAGAAAGGTTAATTATCTTCTGTAGTTTATAAATAGATTTTACTTTGTACATTGTATAGCACATTAAAATACACAATATTAATCTCTATCTTATCATTCTTATATATATATATAAATAAGTATATGTGGGAGAATTTAAGTTCTATCTTAAACTATTATAAGTTTATGTGGGAGGATTCTCCCCGATATTTATATATATATAAAGGAATTGTACAACATCTCCTTATAGTTTGGCTAAAAACACCTGAAAATATATTTATCGTTTTATTACACCAAACCACTATATTGTTAGTTGACTTCTGTCAACTTTAACTATTAACTAGAAATTTAGATCAAATGACTATTTTACCCATGAATAAGATAAAAAATAATTAAAAATTAAAAAATAAAATAAAATAAAATAAAAATAACTTAAAAATTAAAATAAACTAAAAATAACTTAAAATTAAAAATGTATCTCCATTGTTCATATGAGAAATGGATGATGGATTTTTAATTTTTTTTTAAAATATGAAAATAAATTAAAATTTACAAAAATGAAATAAAAATTAAAAATTAAACTATAAAAAATAAATTAAAAATAAATTGAGTATTCTTATTCTTCACACTCTCTCTCTCTCTCTCTCTCTCTCTCTCTCTCTCTCTCTCTCTCTCTCTCTCTCTCTCTCTCTCTCTCTCTCTCTCTCTATTTTTGTTTCACCGATGTCTCCTTCTCTCACCGCTCGTTCTCGTCATCTTCCCCGTCATCCACCCCGCCTTCATAGATGGTATCCAGGTGTTCTCACCACCTTGATAGACGGTGTCCATATGCCGTCACAGATCGAACTATCATCACTCCTCCTTCTCCCTTTTTTGATCTGTCTCTCTCCTCCCCCTTCTCCCTTTATCAATTTTTTTTTTGGTTGGTCTCTCTTCCTCCTGATCCTTCAACTTTACTGTCGTAGATTGAAGTTGAATCGACAATGGAGATTGACTCTAGAGAGGTTGAACCAGCGATGGAGGGCTTTTTTTTTTTTTTTTTTTTTTTTTTTCTTTTGAGATTTTTGTTGCCTTAATTTGCTGGTTTTGAAATGTTGATGTTGATTTTCTAGTTTTGGTTGAGTCAGTAAGATATGTTGATTCAGATGTTTTTATAAAATTATATTTATTTTTTGGTTCTTGATGATGTGTTGAAGACATGGGTTTTTGTAGGTGTGACGTTAATGAAAAAGGATCTGGGTTGTTGCAGAGGACGATTTTGAAGATTGAAGAACCCGGATCTTCAACTTTATTTTGTTTTATCTTTTTTTTTTTTCTAAGTTTTGGATGAATCTTCAAGTTGAAGATCTGGTTTCCAAATCTTCAAAAAAAAATATATGTTGAACTTCTGGATAGATCCTTTAAGTTGAAGATCTACCCAGAACTTTAACATGTTTTTTTTTTTTTTTCCTTACTTTTTAATTATTTTTTCATTTTCTATAATTTAAATTGTAAAAGAAAATTAAAAAACAGTAAAAGTCTAAAATACCCTTAAATTAGATGGGTTTGATTAACCTTAACGATTTTTTACTAACAAAATGGGAGTGTTGTGTAATAAAAGGTAAATGTGTTTGTTGATGTTTTTAGGCAAACTTCAGAGGGTGTTGTGTAATTCATTCATCTATATGTATAAATATAATATATATATATATATATATATATTATAAATGAGATAGTTGTGATGCAAAAATTTAATAATAATAATAATAATAATAAGTATTACATATTGTAGTCACTGTTTGAAAATGTGATGATGTTGACACATTCAAATTAAAGTGATGAATGACTAATCTATGCCATTCTATCTTAATTATTGTATGAGTCCATGACTTGCTAGATGATGAAATTAATTTATGCAAAAGTAAAATCCAAATCAAAGGATAGGATACCAGTAAATTAATTCTCATTTCAAATTGTCAACTCGGGTAACTCATTGTTTAAAACTTCAGAGTATGTCCAGTGTTCGTAACTCGGTCGGAGTCGAGTTCCCCAACCCAACCCCGTTGCCACTTGCCAGTAGTAAGTCAGCTGTGAGTTTGTCTCGCAGTTTAGAAATTATAATGTCTTTCAACATTAATGGCTTTGACATGGATTCGTTCAAAGAAGGGCCGGTAATTGGGGTCACAATGAGATAACTTGACATCAACCTGAAGTAGAATAGCTGAGTTCGGGTTTCTTAAGCGATTTATCACGTTAACTTGTTTGATAAGCGGATTCGTTAACTTATTTAATCAATGGATCGTGTTGGATTGAACTTAATTGGTTATAGGTTAGTATGATCACTAGTATTAGG
Organism: Nephelium lappaceum; assembly: GCA_021234005.1. NCBI lineage: Eukaryota > Viridiplantae > Streptophyta > Magnoliopsida > Sapindales > Sapindaceae > Nephelium > Nephelium lappaceum. The sequence continues at coordinate 16,024,536 of CM038010.1, forward strand.
TGTAAGTTTATAATTTTCAAATTAAAATAAAGGTATTATCATAATTTATGTATGACTATATACATCAAATTAAACAAGTTAATGGATTAAATTTAGGTTTAATTGGGTAAGGGGGTCAAGACCCAAAATGATTGGCGCAACTAGTGTAATAAGTGAGTTAATCGTGCTGTGTTGTGTTGTGTCCGAATTAAATAGGCTAACTTATTTAATTAATCAAGTTTTTATCTGAGTAAAAAGTATTGTAGCTTGAACAACAGTGTAATGGTAAATAACGCTGTCAACCCACTTTCTCACTTAGAGGTTGTGGGTTCTACATCCACTTCACCCCACAATTGTTGGATTCTCTCTTGCACACACTGGGGGTTACACCCCCACTTAATATGAGTTGCTCATTTCCATCTTACGAGCTGTTCGCTGGACCACGTCCTAAAGTCATATCCCTATTGTTCTTGGGCTAAGTACAAGTTATCCAAAAAGAAAGGGTATTCGAATTGGGTCAAACCCTACCAGAAAATCCGAATTGGCAGCCCTTTTTGTATTGATTCAGTGAATTTACTTTGATTCAAATGCTTTTAGTTACACATATAGTTAAAAACTAACTAAAGATAGGTTTCAGTAAAAGATTTTGTTTTTACTTCTCAAACTAGAGTAGCCAACTGCCAAAATGTTGAATATTGCAACAAAAAGAGACTCTTTTTTGGTTCTATTTGATATTTTATTTTGCAAAACACTCTCTTTCTTAGAAAGTTCCTTTCACATGTAAGATTGTCAAGGCATGACTTTGAAAGTTGACAATGTACAATATATGCAACCATGTATCAGGATTCAGGCATATCTGGGTTCAAACGATGCCCAAATTATTCAACTACTAGAATTTGTTAACAGATTGATCTTTGAACAAACGTCATTTAATTGAAATATTGTAGACATTTTCGACTAACATGGCTACTCAATGCTGCCGGCATTGACCAGCCAACATTTGATTGAACCACTAAAATTTGAATGTCAGGACTGGAATCGAATAACTATTGATCATAAGTCATAACATGATATAGTTTACTGTTTCATCAGCAAGAATCGGTGACTTAGTTATGGAACCTAACAGCAGCATGATTTTAGTAGTTTTTGTTGTCTTTTTATCTTGTTTTTGTTCAGATTTTGGTGCTGCCATAGACACCATTACAGTTTCTCAATCCATTAGAGACAATGAAATAATCATCTCTAGTGGCAGTGCCTTCAAATTGGGATTTTTCAGCCCTGGTGATTCTCTGAATCGATACATAGGAATATGGTACAATGATGGATCTGAAGCTGTTATTTGGGTGGCTAATAGAAACAGGCCTCTTAGTGATGCATCTGGGGTTGTTACCATATCAAAGGATGGCAATCTGGTGGTTTTGAATGGACAGAGGGAGGTTCTTTGGTCATCAAATGTTTCGAATTCAGGGGCTAATATGAGTGCTCAGCTTTTAGATTCTGGAAATCTTGTGTTGCAAGCTAACAGCAGTGGAGTATCTGGGAGAGTTTTGAAGAACCTACTAATACATTATGAGAAGGATGAAACTTATCACTAATGTAAGAACTGGTGAAAAAGTGCAGCTGACTTCATGGAAAAGCACTTCTGATCCATCCATTGGTAACTTCTCAGCAGGACTTAGTCTTCTAAATATTCCTCAGGTTTTTGTTTGGAACAATAATGTGCCATATTGGAGGAGTGGTCAATGGAATGGTAGAGAGTATATTGGAAAAACAAATGTCACTGCTGTTTATCTTGGTGGATTTGAACTTGTAGAAGATAAAGAAGCAGGAACTGATTCTTTATCATATGAGTTTGCGATTGATCCTACAACTTACTTTGTCCTGGATTCGGAAGGTAGACTGCTACAGAAAAATCGAGTTGATGGGAAGGATGGATGGGAGAATCGTCAGACGTACCCTGAAAATGTGTGTGATGTTATATGGCAGGTGTGGAGGATTTGGAATGTGTAGTCCAAGGAGAGAACCAATTTGTGCCTGTTTGAGAGGGTTTGAGCCAAAGAATGTAGGGGAATGGAGGAGAGGAAACTGGACTAGTGGTTGTGTCAGGAGGACACCATTGCAGTGTGAGCGTGTAAACATAACTGGTGATGTCAGCGAAGAAGATGGTTTTTTGAAGTATGGGATGATGAAGTTACCAGACTTCGTGGAAAGGACATCGATTCCTGAAGACAGGTGCAGGGGACTTTGCTTGAGTAATTGCTCCTGCATAGCTTATGCATATGATGTTGGTGTTGGCTGCATGACATGGAGGGATAACTTAACTGATGTGCAGCAATTCTACAGTAAAGGCACGGAATTTTATGTTCGCGTAGCTCATTCAGAACTTGTTAAAGGTGAATACTTGATGCATTTGCTGTTCTGAATTACAATACATGTTGGTGGTGAAGTTGCTCTGGTCTATTTTTTGCCATATAATATTGTTCTCTCTATATCTGCAGATACAAAAGACATGAAAGTAGTTATAATTGTACCAGTGGTTGTGGGAATTGTTAGCATTGCAATATGTGGATTTTTCTTATGGAGGTGGATGGCGAAACGCAAAGGTAATTTGTTCAATAGTATTGATTAGCTTCATCACTTGATGGTATTTACAATTTTATTGATTGATCTAATCTTTTACCATGCGTTTGTTAATCAGCATTGAAGAAAAACAGCAGCTTGATACAACGTGGAAGTGTTGCTGGTGAAAACAAGAATAAAGATAAACTCCAGGATCTACCACTATTTGATTTCGAGAGGGTGGCAACTGCCACTAATGACTTCCATTTAGCCAATAAGCTTGGAGAGGGTGGTTTTGGGCCTGTATATAGGGTAACATATGGTTTGTTCATTGAAACTGCTTAGCTATTGAGTATCAACATGGTTATTGATTTGAGTTCTTCTTTAATTTTTTTCAAGGAATATTGGAAAGATGGACAAGAGATAGCAGCAAAAAGGCTATCGAAAGTGTCTGGACAAGGGCTTGAAGAATTTATGAATGAGGTGATGGTTATTTCTAAGCTACAACATCGAAATCTTGTTAGACTTCTTGGATGTTGCATTGAAGGGGAAGAAAAGATGCTGATTTATGAATTTATGTCCAATAAAAGCTTGGATGCGTCTCTTTTTGGTTAGTTCATATTGCACTTCCTTTTATCTGAAAAAATTTCATACAATCACATTGGCATCTGATCTGATAAATAAATTAAGAAACAAAATAGAGCAGTCTTTGTTAGTTGTCATTCCATCACTTGAAATGTTCTGTATTGGTGTCTTTTCTAATTAACTTCCTTTTACATATCTTTGGTTATTATTTATTTAGATCCAGAGAAAAGAAAACTCTTGGATTGGAGAAAACGCTTCAACATTATTGGAGGAATAAGTTGAGGTCTTCTTTATTTTCATAGAGATTCTAGACTGCGGATTATACATAGAGATTTAAAAGCGAGTAATATTTTATTGGATGAGGAATTTAATTCAAAAATTTAAGATTTTGGCATGGCAAGAATATTTGGTGGCAATCAAGATCAAGCCAACACTTTAAGAATTGCTGGAACATAGTAAGTATTTGTCTAAAGTTCAACTAGATTTTAAAATAATATGGTTTGAAGATTTGAACATATTGGTGATAAAATACAGTGGTTATATGTCTCCTGAATATGCAATAGAAGAGTGATTTTCAGAGAAATCGAATGTTTTCAGTTTTGGAGTATTGTTATTAGAGATTGTTAGTGGCAGAAGAAATGCAGGTTTTTATCATGATGATCTATCTTTGAGTCTTATAGGCTATGTAAGTCCACTAAACTCATCTCCAATGTTCATCCATATCTATGTAGTACTAGTAGTTAAGAGATAAGAATTATGGTAATGTTTTCACTTTTCAGGCATGGAAATTATTGAATGAAAACAACATTGTAGCCTTCATAGATCCTTTGATGTCTGATCCGTTTTTTCAATCGGAGATCTTAAGATGCATACATGTGGGATTATTGTGTGTGCAAGAATCTGTGAAAGATAGGCCTACCATGTCAACTGTTATTTCCATGCTTAACAATGAAATTGTGGATCTTCCTGCTCCAAAGCAACCGGCATTCATTGAAAGCCAGAATGCCTTCGAGACAGAGTCCTCTGAGAAAAACCTGAAAAAATATTCGGTTGATTATCTTAGCATGACCGTTGTCGATGCTCGGTAGCGACAAGTTCCTGACAAGTATATGTTTCACCTTTTACATATTTAGCCTTTGTTGATAATTGTTCTATGCACATAAATAAAATTTATCATGTATGAGAATTTCATATATTATATTTTTGCAGATGAGCATTGGCAGTCTTGCAAAAAAAAAAAAAAAAAAGTGCGCACATACAATTTTTGTGTTTAAAATCTTAACCATAATACCTATAACTCTACTGTTAAGAGATCTAAGTGTATAATTCTAACATTTTGTATGTTTATTATATACAAAAACCTTATTTACAAAATTGAAATCTGCAATCAAGAACTCTATACATCACAAATAGTGGCATAGTAAGATATAAATAGCATCTTATGATTTGAATATTGTCATGTTGGAATATTAAGCATATCAGCTCTTAGTATAGATGGTTAGACACATTTTTATCCATTAAGATGTTGAGGTTTAAAAAAAATAATGTTAGAATATCTCAAAAGTATCAAATGGGCAGGTCAAACGTAAATTTTAAAGCCCAATCGAGCTTCAAGGCCGGATATGGGCTGGGCTTTAAAATTTGTTATTCTGATCTTCCCCATGACCCTATCCAGAATGGGCTTGCCCTGTCAAGCTCGATCGTGACCTATCGGGTTTTAACTTGTTTTTCATTTAAGAGTCCATTATTATTATTATTTTTTAAATTTTAAGTCCAACCCTCATAATTTAAGGACTTTGGACATGGACTTGGCTCTCAATTTAAGGGTTAAGCTTGGGCACTTGGCCCAATTGATACCTCTATTTTTAAATTATTAACATTCTTGCACGTATATAGATTTGATATATACTCTCCAGCTGCTTTGGACTTCAAATCTGGAAAGCTGCATCCATTACCTACCGCAATCCCAGAAGACCCTCTGCTTATAGCCTTATATGAAGAAAGGTTAGTCAGACATTTATACTATAGACATTGAAAGATGAAACTACATATATTTAGTACTTCTCTTTCTGTAATTTGAAGAGATCTATGTTATTAAAACTTACTTGTTCGTTTATTTTATTTTCTGTAATATAACGTCTATTTATCTTATAAAAAATATTAAATTAAAGGTACATGATTTTTTATTTTTTTTTGGAAATATAAAAGGTATAAGATTTCATTCTATATCGTTATAAAATCTTATAAATTGATTTTGTAATGATACAGTTTTTATGATAAATCAAACCAAATAAAATGTGTAAGTATTCGTAGAATGTTCCATGAGATTAGACAGCAAATTAGACACAAGTAGGCAAAATGAATTATAAACCATTCCAAGTTTGACTATAGCGTCACTGACCCACTAAATTAAGGCATCAAGTTTGAAGTGCTACGAGCTAGGAGAAGAAGATACTCGGAAGAAAACACGTTAATCAACTTCGACATTCATGTTCGTAACCAATAATGATTGATCATTTTTGTTAGCTCAAACTCAACATTCGTTCATCATCAACAAAAGAATCACATGACTAGTTATGGAACTTAGCAGCGGTGGGATTTCAGTAGCTCTTATTGCATTGTTGATATCCTGTTTTTGTTCAGATTTTGGTGCTGCCATAGACACCATCACAGCTTCTCAACCCCTCAGAAATCCTTAAACAATCACTTCTAGTGACAAGTGACAAAGTCTTCACGTTGGGATTTTTCTGCCCTGTCAATTCAACAAATCGCTATGTGGGAATTTGATACCAAGAGAAACTTGGAGCTGTCATCTAGGTAGCTTGTGTTGTGGGTTAGGATTTTGCTCCTAGTTTGTTTGTGTTCTTGCCATTATTTTGTGTTACTTCTATTTGTGAGATTATTTAAAATAAGATCTTAATTGTTACTAGTGTTGTTAGGTGCTGTCCACCAAATGTTTGATAAAAGTGCTAAGAGAGCACTAATGGGTTAGTTGCCTTCCTCCTACAAGTGGTATTAGAGCACTAGGTTATATAAGATTGTTTGCATGGCCCAGGGGAGTAATACAATGTCCAGAAGCTCTAGTGGGGTGAAGTTTGAATGTGAAGCCATTTGACAGAAAATCAAACTTCACAGTATGGCAAAAGAAGATGAAGAATATCTTTATCTAACAAGATTTATTTTTTACAATTTCGGGAGTTGAATCCAAGGCTAGGGATATGTCTTTAGAGTGGTGGAAAATATTGGATGAGAAGACTATGAGTTCTATAGAGTTGCATCTTTCGATGAAGTGATATGTTATATCATGGAAGAGAAAAGTACTAAGAACACATGGGAGAAACTAAAGAAGCTTTACATGTGGTCCAACAAATTGACTCAAAAAGATCAGCTTTATGGTCTAAAAATGGAGGACAGCGGAGAGGAGACTCAACGTGTTTGCGATTCCTAGGAAGTCCTGTTGGAGAACGTGATGAGAAACTATGTGTTGTTCGAGTTGAATCAGGAGGTGTAAAAGATGGATCGGCCATTGACGTTAGTCTTGTAGCTCTGATACCATGTGATGATGCTGGTTTTACAAATGGAAATGAGAGTAAATTGATTGAACTTTGCTCAAGAGACTTAATAAAAAGGGAACTTCATTGATGAATTTTTTGATGACTGATCACACGCTTTTTGCATGACCAATCTTTGTTTATATACTAAGTCTCACTAATCTGATTTCATTCTAGCTAACTTGCTAATCACCCCAATGGTAAGCTGCCACAGCATCATTTTTCTAACTAACTTGATCTCTGAGTAACAATCCTGTTAGCTGGGCTAAACCAGCTTGATGAGCTGGTTTTGAATAAGCTGAGTTATTCCTTTTAGACTCCACGGAATGCTCTTCAGCTGATTCAGCTTGATTACAAGCTTGTTCAGCTTGTACACTCACAACCCTGACCCTACAGTGGATCCGCTCCTGCATGAATCGTAATTGTCCACTGTCAAAGAAAAAGAGTTGGTCAGAAATGTCAAACAATTTAATCTATACGGCAATAAAGTATTATTGACTTGTCTAAAGTAAAGTTCCGTTCCAAGTTGTTTTATAGTAACGGTTTGAAAAACGTTACAAGAGTATAATGTAAGACCAGGTCTTTCTAGACATACAAAATCTAGAAGACCCTGGTCAAGTTTAGAATTAGAATAAACCAGTTGGTCTACAGTCAGCTTTATTGCTTTATCGCTTCATCATTGATATTGTTAATCAAGGAGAAACAATTAACAAGCCAATTATGGAACCCAGAAGCAGGAGGATATCGGGAGCTCTAGTTGTCTTGATATCTTATTGTTATTATTCATATTTGGGCACTGCCATAGACACCATCACATCTTCCCGGCCCATCAGTGATCCTGAAGCAATCATCTCGGGTGGCAGTGCCTTCAAATTGGGATTTTTTAAACCAGGCAAATCTTCAAATCGTTATGTAGGAATTTGGTACTATAAAGAATCCGAACCTGTCATGTGGGTTGCCAACAGAAACAAGCCTCTCAATGATACATCTGGAGTAGTTACAATTGCGGATGGAAATCTTGTGGTTTTGAATGGACAGAATCAAGTTCTTTGGTCCTCTAATGTTTCAAATTCAGGGACCAATACAAGTGCTCAGCTTTTAGATACTGGCAATCTTGTCTTGCGTGATAACACCAATGGAAGAATCATATGGGAAAGTTTCCAAGAACCTACTGATACGATTTTTGAAGGGATGAAACTGAGTAGTCATATAAGAACAGGTCCAATACTGCAACTGACATCATGGAAAAGCCCTTCTGATCCATCCCCTGGAAGCTTCTCATTTGGCATTAATGCTTCAAATTTTCCTGAATTTTTCATTTGGAATAACGGTCGTGCATATTGGCGGACAGGTCCATGGAATGGTCAGGTTTTAATTGGAGTAAGTGGTATGTCTTCTTTGTATCTTGATAGATTGCAAATTTTACAAGATGAACAAACAGGAGTTGTTAGTAGCACTGCTTCTTTTCCGCATGCCACTTTTTTCTTGGTGCTGAGCTCACGAGGAGTAATTGAACAAAGACAATGGATTGATGGAAAGAACGATTGGGAGGTCGTTTTCCGGCCCCAGGAAAACTGAATGTGATGTGTACTGGCTGGTGTGGGGCATTTGGAAAATGTAATCCTCAGAAAAATCCAGTTTGCAGCTGTTTGAGAGGATTTGAACCAAAGACTATGGAGGAATGGAGCAGAGGAAACTGGAGTAGTGGTTGTGTCAGAAAGAGATTGCTGCAATGCGAGAGGATAAAGCAAACAGGTGAAGTGACGAAAGAAGACAGTTTCCTGAAGCTGGAGACGATGAAGTTGCCAGATTTTGCAAAAAGGTTATCTGTCCCTGAAGTGGAATGTAGAGAGCAGTGCTTGAAGAATTGTTCCTGTATAGCTTATGCATATGATTCTGGAATCCGCTGTATGACTTGGTCAGGAAGCTTGATTGACTTACAGAAATTCCCAAGTGAGGGGGCAGATCTTTATATTCGCTTAGCTCACTCAGAATTTGGTAAGATCAATGTTACTCTATGATTCAGACCATGTTGCTCTTGCTATTATGTTGATAAATTTATTTTTTCACCTATCTGCAGAAATGAAGGACAACAAAATTGTTATCATAGTACCAGTGGTTGTAGGAGTAATTACCTCTGCAATCTGTGCATTTTTCATCTGGAGATGGATGACAAAACGTAAAGGTAATATGCTTGTATGTGTTGGCTTACTTTACTGACAGTATTTGTAATTTCCATGAGCTCATCTCATTACTCCGTACTTTTCTGCCAGGATTGAAAGAAAAAGACAAGTATCTTATCCCTGATAAAAATGGAGCAAGTAGCGAAATAGAAGAAGTAAAACTCCAAGATTTACCACTATTCAATTTTGAGAAGCTGGCTACTGCAACTAACAACTTTCACTTAATAAATAAGCTAGGGCAGGGTGGTTTTGGTCCTAGTATATAAGGTATGATTGCTTATTATTATTATTATTAGTTTTCAGCTGCTCATTTCAAAAAGTAGTTATTGATTTAAGTTCTTCTTAGGGAGAGTTGCATGATGGAAAAGCAATAGCAGTGAAAAGATTATCAAAAACCTCTGGACAAGGGCTTGAAGAATTTAAGAATGAAGTGATGGTTATTTCTAAACTCCAACATCGAAACCTTGTTAGACTCCTTGGATGCTGTATCGATGGAGAAGAAAAGATGTTGATATATGAATACATGCCTAACAAAAGTTTGGATGCCTTTCTCTTTGGTTAGTATTGTCGTATCTTACAATTGTCTCCTTTTCCTAGAATCACAATAACTTCTCATCAATATTTTGTGTTTTTAGCCATTAAATATTTTGATAACTTAATCGATTAACTTTGTTTTGTCATATCTTTGGTGGTGTTTTATTTAGATCCATACAAACAAAAACTTTTGGATTGGAGAAAACGCTTCAATATTATTGAAGGAATAAGTCGAGGTCCTCATTTATCTTCATAGGGATTCTAGACTAAAGATTATACATAGAGATCTCAAGCCAAGTAACATATTATTGGATGAAGAATTGAATCCAAAAATTTCAGATTTTGGCATGGCAAGAATATTTGGAGGCAATGAGGATCAAAGCAACACCTGTAAGGATTGTTGGGACACAGTAAGTAGTTGTATTTATTTGTTACTTGCAACTACACTCTAAAGTATTGGTATAACATAAAATATTTAGATGTGTTGGTTGTGAAATGCAGTGGTTACATGTCTCCTGAATATATAATAGGAGGACAATTCTCTGAGAAATCTGATGTCTTTAGCTTTGGAGTTTTATTGTTAGAGATTGTTAGTGGTAGAAGAAACACCAGTTTTTATCATGATGAGCAGTCATTAACTCTTCTCGGCTATGTAAGTCCATTAGACTATATCTCTTCCTTTCTTCATTAATAATAGGATTTAACATTTTTATGTTTAGCAGTTGATAAATATGACAAATGTTACTTCAATTTCAGGCATGGAAATTGTGGAACTGAAGACAACATTGTTGCTTTAATGGATGTGACGATATCAAATCCGTGTTTTAAATCGGAGATTTCAAGATGCATTCATGTGGGACTACTGTGCGTGCAAGAGTTAGTGAAAGACAGACCAACCATGTCAACTATTAATTCCATGCTTAACAGTGAAATTGTGGATCTTCCCACTCCGAAGCAACCGGCATTTACAATAAGACAGAATGCTGTAAAGAGTCATTCGAACAGAATCAGAAAAATATGTTCTATAAACTCTGTCACACTTACTGTCATTGTAGGTAGATAGCAAGGAAATTCTTGAGTCACAGACTAGCTGGCTTGTTTGATTAAGGGAAAGTTTCAACGATAGCATAGACAGGCTAAACACATAAATTTTGTTCTACCATTTTGGTATTTTATTCCTGTGGAAAGCTCTCTAAACCTGTTGGACATTTAATTTCTTTGATGATCACAATTTGATCAAGTGATTAATAAGATGTTTGTAGAGAAATAAGCAATCAGAATACACAAAAAACAAAACACACACGAGCAAAAAATAGAGGAGATACAAGTTTTTCATGATTCGACATTGAGATTCCTACATTTTATAAGTGCATCAACACTAAATTTTCACAATTAAACAATTATTTACATTCTCTCAACTCTCTCACTTTTCAATTTCATACACAGAAAATTAAAATGCAATAAATTATATTTTAAAATCCTTGGAATTAAATTTCAAAAATTGCCACTCCTTAATAAAACATGAAATCGTGATTTCCCAAAATAAAACAAGCAATTAAAATTTTTCCTTCAGCTGACGAGCAGTTCAAGCCTTGTACTGCTTCATTCTAGTGCAATATTACTAATTACACTTTAGCATCAATTAGTACCGTCATGTGTACTTATCAACTTATATACAAGACTCTTTCCAAAATTTATCATCTAATACAAAATTGAAATCTCGTACATAGTTTTTCTTATAAACAAAACCTTTTTTTTTTTTTAAAAAAAAAAAGAAAAGAAAAGAAAAGTGAAAAGGACATTCATTCTTTTTAATAATTATCCTTGAATAGAGTATGAATTAGAATACAGAATTTCTAACTAATATGGATGTGATGAAGATTAAAAAAATAAATTAAGGAAAAAATAAACTATAAGAAAATCCGGTTCATAAACAGTCCATTAAAAGATTGAAGTAATGTCTAAGTCAAGCCTTTGACATTTTTGCACTGCAATTCCAGAATGCTGGAACCTTCGGCGAAGCATGCTCGAGAAAAACCAGACCTTACGGCGTGACAAAAGTCAGCTTCACTTTTTATTGTGTCTATACATTTTCCTCGCAGACTTCCCTTCCATGATGCACACTATACGTGTGAATGTGAATGTGATAGTCAATTTTTGTAACATTTTTAATCAACCTGTACGAAATTCCATCTGTAAATTGTAGATGTCCATTTTAAAGATAAATAATGGTTACAATGTCAAACAACAACTACAAAAGAAAATGACTTGTCAGAAAATAAGGTTTCCTGTTTAAATTGTTAAATAATAACGGTTGAAAAATGTTAAGAGTGTGATGTAAAATCAGTCCTAATTAAATACAAACAATCTACCAATCAATGTCAATTTTAAAATTTCGTTGGTAAAAGAAAATGACTTGTCAGAAAATAATGTTTCCTTTATAAATTGTTAAATAATTATGGTTGAAAAACATTAAGGCCCTATTTGTTACATGAGTTTGGATTAGATTATTTTCATGGGATTGAATGGATTGAATAAATTAGTAAAGTGATATGTTTGATACAATATGAGATTGAATATATTAATATTATAATGTGTTTGATGTAGTATAGAATTGGATCAGATCAATTTTAAATAATTAAATTATTTTAAAAATGAGTAATTGCACTTATATACCCTAAGTTTTTTCCTAAAGGTTTAATATTCAATAAATTCCTATAATTACTGTAACCTCCATTCCATTAGTCAACATCAGTTAAAACAAACAGTTGACTAAGTAATAGAGGGTAATTTGTCAATTCAACTACAATTAAAATATTTGTTTAATTTTATTTTATATAAATTAAATTAAAAAACAAAAATATATATATTAGATAAGACGGAGGCTAAACTTCATCTAGAAATTAATCTTCCATGTTCCATTTGATCTTCTCTTCCTCAAATATAAACTCTTCATTCAAACCACCAAAAACCCTGATAGAACTCTTCACCAAAACCCAAATCTTCATATTTTTCTGTTAAATTTGAAATAAAAACTCACAAAAACCTTTCAAGTCAAAATTCACCAATTAATCACTTCTAGTAGAAAAAAGTCATCAGATAGAGTATAGGTAAAACCAAAGAAAAAAAGAAAAATCTATCAAATGGAGTAGATCTACTCCATATGATGAAGAATGGTTCATCAAAGATGGAGTCGGCATCCATCTTTGTTGGAGTCATCGTACATCTCTGATAGAGCCAGTGCTCCATCTAAAGGGAGCAAAGATTGCTTCATCATAGTTGGATCTCTCATTGGATTGTTGTCATTCCATTCCATTATCTCCCTTTCATTGATATTTTTTGTTCGGTTCTTGATCAACTTTCCTCCATTATTTGCTCTTCAAACTTTCAAATTTTTTCTACAATGATCTACAACTCTCTGCACTTCAAAGCTCTTTATTATTATTTTTTTTAATGATTCTTAAATATTTTTCTTGAAACAATATTTTGTCTTTTTATATAATAATGAGTTCATTAAATAATTTTTATTATTTGATTATGAATAAATATTTTTAATCAAATTATAGGGTCATTTTCGACTTTGTATAATCAGACCTTAGTCAACTGTTAATTGGGATTAAAAATCACTGTTTACAGGGGTAGCTGCAGCAATTAAATGGATTTGTTGAATATTAAGCTTTTATCTAAAAATTTAAGGTATTTTATTGCAATTAACCCTTTTAAAAATAAACAAATAAATTTTTAACTCAATTAGTCCACTCAAAAAACCAAAAACCTCAATTAGTCAAACCCCTTGCACGATTGTCGCTCTCTCCCTTTCGGCCAAATCAACGTCACCGATCGTCATGGCTCGATCCAAGCTTCGCCGTGCCCGTCTCCGGTCCCTCGCACCATCGTCGTCACCGTCTCATCCTGTCCAAACATCAATGAGTCTCAAACGGAATCCCGATTGTCACTTTCCCTCTCTTTCGACACCTCGCCCGATCCTTGTCTACGTTTCTCAACAACGCCGTCATCGCCTCCACCTTGTCCAAACCTAGCCGCTGTCGATTGACTGCACACACAACGCCGTCGCCTCCACCTGGTCCAAACCTCCATCTCCTTTACTGCCTGTCGGTAACGCCTCCATTCTCTCTCCTTCTCTCTTTGCTCCTTCTGATTCTTCTTCTTCTTTTGATTCGCATAACCTGGAGAGATATAAAAAAAATTTTGGTGGGATTGATTTATCCCTCCTGGCTGGTGGGTTTCATTTAACCCACCACAGCGGGATAAAAAAAGGGAAATGAGATTAGTTTTTCCAACCCCATGCTCTTACCAAACATAGGTTTGGACTGGATTTTATCCACTAGTCCAAACCCATGTTGTATTTAGTGGAGACCCAAATTTCTTTGACATTTTTGATAAATATGAAAAATGTTACTCTTAGCCCATGTGACAAACATGGCCTAAGAGTATGACGTAAAATCAGTCCTAAATAAATACAAACAATCTGCCAATCAATGTCAAGTTCAGAAGGAAATTTCATCTGTAAATTGTAGATGTCCTTAAAAATAAAGAATGGTTAAAATGTCAAACAATAACCACAAAAGAAAACGACTTGTCTGAAAATAAAGTTTCGTGTATAAATTGTTAAATAATAATGGTTCAAAAACTTTAAGAGTATGATGTAAAATCAGTCCTAATTAAATACAAATAATCTACCAATCAATGTCAAGTTTAGAAGGAAATTCCATCTGTAAATTGTAGATGTCCATTTTAAAAATAAAGAATGGTTAGAATTCAACCAATAACTACAAAAGAAAATGGCTTGTCAGAAAATAAAGTTTCCTGTTTAAATTGTTAAATAATAGTCTTCCATGTTGGCGTAGTGCTCCATGGAACGGTAGAGCATTTATTGGAGTACCTGATGGATTTGATATTGTGGTTGATAACGATAACCAAGAAGGAGCTGCTTCTGCTTATCTTAGTTATAAGTTTCCAAACAATCTTTTGTCATACATTGTCCTGGACTCAACAGGAAAGCTACAACAAATTAGTAAAGTCAAGGGGAAGGAGGATTTAGAGGTTATTTCTTCATAGCCTGAAACTAAGTGTGATAAATATAACAGCTCTGGGTCTCCACCAACCAGTGTTCAGAAATCTGGGTCTCTATTTATTTTTTATATTTTATTTTTTGTGATGGATTTTTTTGGTTTAAGATGGATTTGTTTTTATGCTGGATTGGGTGAGTTTGACTGATGATGAAGATGATGGATTGGGTGAGGTTGATGAAGAAGAAAAGGGATGAGAAAGGAGAGAGAAGATGACGAAGAAGAAAAGTTGATGAAGATGAGGGTTCCAGGTTGAAGATGATGGTTAGTATGATGGTTCCAGGATGAAGATGATGGTTTCAATCAAAGACCCGTTGATTTTTTAATATTTTTATATTATTTATTTTAATTATTAGATTTTTTTATTTTAATATTTTAATATTATTTATTTTGATTTTGGGATTTTTTTTATATTTTTATATTATTTAAATCATTCGATAGTTTAACTTTTTCCTAACATTTTTCGATAAGGAAAATTTTGGGTAAAGATCAAATTAGTGTGAGAAAATGATAGGGGAGATTTTGGGTAAAAATTAAATTAGTGTGTGAAAATGAAGATTTTTGCAAACTGTGGGCAATTTTTAAGGATATAAAGAAATGCTCTAGTCAAGCCTTTGACATTTCTGCTTTCTGGCTGCATCGATGAAGCGTACATGAGAAAGAACCTGGCCCTGCATTGTAGAGAAGTCAGCTTTCTGGTAGAGTGATTCATTGAAATGCTTGTTTTTCTCTTACTTTCCAAATTCTGTACACTTTCTTTTGAGATTCCCTTTTCCTCCTGCACAATACACGTGAATGTGATAGACAAGTTTGGCCATTTTGAATCAAGTCTTATGCATAATGATGGGGCATACATGAGTGCAAATGGTAGGTGTCCACTTTGCAAATAAAGACTTGTTCAGAATGTAAAACAAGACAAGATACAAGGAAAGTGCGTATTGTTTGAAAAATATAATTTCCAACACCTCATCATCAATACTGGTTTCAAACATAATTTCCAACACGTCATCATCAATACTGGTCTATGTAGATGCAAATAATCTAGCAATGGTTTGAAAAATAAATGTTGTGACGTGACATTAGAAATATGGATGAAAGGAATAAGCTGAGGTGAGAATTAGTTTGTTGTATTGCAAGCTTGTGGTGCTCAGCATGGAATGATGCAGCTGTCATCCAGAGAAATACGGAAGCTGTCTCTAAAATATTTCTGATACAATTTGCTGGTGTGGACACATGGAAGAATCAGATAGGCAAGGCGCACGATCCTAGACTGATTTGATCAAGAATGTTCTCCTGCATTTTGTATAGAAATAGACAAAAAGAGGAGAGAAAAACAGAGAGGAATGGCTGGGGTTTTTGGGACTGATTTTACTGTTCTATTGGGGGCTATTGAGTGTTTTTCTCTTGTTATCTGTAAGTGTAATGTTTTTCTTTCTTAGTGAACTTTCATACTTTTCTACTTGCCCGTGAAGTAGATTGTTTGTGTAACGATCAAACCACGTAAACCTGGTGTCAGTCTCTTCTTCCTCCTTTGTTTCTCATTTTATTTCAGTTTAATTTGTTTGCTTAAATGAGTTCTAAACCTCACAATAGAAATGGTTTGAAAAATGTTACAGAGCTTGGTGTAAAACCAGGTCTATGTATAAGGTCTAGTCTACTGTCATCTCCAATATTTCATCATCAATACTGTTGGTCAACAAAAGGTGATTAGATAGCCAGTTATGGAATTTAGAAGAAGGATTTCATTTGTTGTTGTCACCTTTCTGTCTTTTTTTTGTACAGATTTGGGAACTGCCATAGACACCATCACAGCTTCTCAACCCGTCAGAGATTCTGAAACAATCATCTCCAATGGCAGTTCCTTCAAATTGGGATTTTTCAGTCCTGCTAATTCTTCAAATCGCTATGTAGGAATCTGGTTCAATAAAAAATCTGAACCTGTTGTCTGGATAGCCAACAGAAACAAGCCTCTCAATGATGCATCTGGGGTTGTTACAGTAGCGGATGGCAATCTTCTGGTTTTGAATGGACAGAATCATGTTCTTTGGTCGTCAAATGTTTCAAATCCAGTGACTAATGTAAGTGCTCAGATTTTGGATGCCGGAAATCTAGTCTTGCATGATAACACCAATGGAAGAATCATATGGGAAAGTTTCCAAGAACCTACTGATACGTTCTTGGCAGGGATGAAACTAAGTAGTCATATAAGAACAGGTCCAATATTGCAGCTGACCTCATGGAAAAGTCCTTCTGATCCATCCCCTGGAAGCTTCTCATTTGGCATTGATGCTTCGAATACTCCTGAAGCTGTCCTTTGGAATGATAGTCAACCATATGCACGGACAGGTCCATGGAATGGTCAGGTTTTTATTGGAATACCTAATATGCGTTCTGTTTATCTTGATGGATTTCAACTTTTAGTAGATGTCCATACAGGCGTTGTTAGTTTTAGTTATATGTCATCAGACATAACTGTCTTCTATGTCCTTACTTCACTAGGAATTTTAGAAGAAAGACTTTGGGTTGAAGAAAAAGACAATTGGGAGGTCATTTGGCGGTCCCTGCAAACTGAATGTGATGTTTATGGCTGGTGTGGGGCGTTTGGAAACTGTAATCCACATAAAAAGCCAATCTGCAGCTGTTTGAGAGGATTTGAACCAAAGAATATGGAGGAATGGAGCAGAGGAAACTGGAGTAGTGGTTGTGTTAGAAAGAGAGTGTTGCAGTGTGAGAGGATAAACCAAACTGGTGAAGTAGCCAAAGAAGACAGGGTTTCTGAAGCTGTTAGCCATACAGTTGCCAGTTTTTGCAGAAAGGTCATCTGTCCCTGTGGATAGATGTAGAGTGCAGTGCTTGAATAATTGTTCCTGCACAGCTTATGCATATGTCACTGGCATTGGCTGCATGGCATGGACCGGAAGCTTGATTGATTTAATCAAATTCCCCAGCGGGGGGGCGGATCTTTATATTCGCTTAGCTCATTCAGAACTAGGTAAGTTCGATGCTGTCTTGTATTCTCTTGCTACTCTATGATTGAACTTATACTATGTTGCTGTTGCTATTAGGTTGATAACTATGAGTGTCTCATTCAACTATAAGTGTTTCATTATGCTAATTTCGGGTGATAAATTTCTGATTGAACTTATCCGCAGAACAGAAGGACAACAAAGTTGTTATCATAGTACCAGTGGTTGTAGGAATAATTACCTCCGCAATATGTACGTTTTTCTTATGGAGGTGGATGGCAAAACGTAAAGGTAATATGCTTCATGCATTAGCTTAGTTAACTGATAATGTTTGCAATTTCCATCAGCTCATCTGTTGCCATGTGGTTTTCTATCAGCATTGAAAGAGAAAAGCAAGGTTCTACTGCATGATATAGGTGAAGCATGTGCAGACTTTTCGGGCGAAAACTTCAATCATGGTAAACTCCAGGATCTACCAGTATTCAATTTCAAGAAGCTGGCAACTGCAACTAACAACTTTCACTTGACAAATAAGTTAGGGCAGGGTGGTTTTGGTCCGGTATACAAGGTACCACTTGCTTACTAAAACTTTCTTAGCTGTTCAGTACAAAAGACATTTAGGGGTCGTTTGTTTTTATCA
The DNA here is from genome assembly GCA_021234005.1 of Nephelium lappaceum. NCBI lineage: Eukaryota > Viridiplantae > Streptophyta > Magnoliopsida > Sapindales > Sapindaceae > Nephelium > Nephelium lappaceum. The sequence goes on from CM038010.1 coordinate 16,042,623, forward strand.
CTTTTCACTTAATGGGTTTGAATTATACTTATTAAATGATTTTTATTAGTTTTTTAAGTAACCAAACCACTTAAAACCATGTAAAAATCACTGAAAAAAAGAAGTTATAATCTTTGACTTTTAACTGAACTTTAAATCATTTAGTGGTTTTTAACTATATTATTCTAAATCTAAAGTTCCAACATAATATATTTCTAAGTCAAGTGTTTATGCAACAACTCAGAGACCTAAATTACAAATCAATTTATATAAGTATTTAATTATTCTTATTTAATTTTAGTAGAAAATATATATTACTTTATAATTTTAACTTTTTAACTTTTGTTGTAATAGTAATTCAACTTAAAACATTTTTTTTTTAAATTTTTATTTAAATATATAAATTTAATTTACTTCACTATAAAAATTTATTTATGTATATATGATTTAAAAAAATACTTTACTATAATAATTAATTATATTTTAATGATGAATAAAAATATTATTAATATATGCATAAAAGTGTTTTAGTATTTGTTAAATATTTATTATAATTTTTTATATTATATTAAATGAAGTTATATAATAACTAATAGTAAAAGGATATAGTTTCAAAAAAAAAAAAATAGTAAAAGGATATAAATATTTTAAAACAATTTTAATTTTTAAAACTAAACAAAATTACTATATTTTTAGAGGTAAGGAAAAAAAAAAAACATGTCATTCAGATTTTAGGTTTCAGTCACTATTTAATTTTTAGTCTTCAACAGTTTCAAACAAAAAAACAAATAACCCCTTGCTGACTTGGTTTTTATTAGGGCGAATTGCAAGATGGAAAAAATATAGCAGTGAAAAGATTGTCGAAAGCCTCTGGACAAGGGCTTGAAGAATTTAAGAATGAGGTGATGGTCATTTCTAAGCTTCAACACCGAAACCTTGTTAGACTTCTGGGATGTTGTGTTGATAAGGAGGAAAAGATGTTGGTATATGAATACATGTCTAACAAAAGTTTGGATGCGTTTATCTTTGGTTAGTCAAGCCATATCTTATAGTTGTCTTTTTTATTTATAAAGTTTGATAATCATATATAAACTTTTATCAATATTTTGTTCTCTGAGTCATTTGGAATGTACAATTTTGGTAACTTTGCCTATTAACATTGTCTTTCCATAATTTTGGTTATATTTTATTATAGATCCACTCAAACGAGAATTTCTAGATTGGAGAAAACGCTTCAACATTATTGAAGGAATAAGTCGAGGTCTCCTTTATCTACACTAGGGATTCTAGACTAAGGATTATACATAGAGACCTTAAACCAAGTAACGTTTTGTTGGATGCGGAGCTGAATCCAAAGATTTCAGACTTCGGCATGGCAAGAATTTTTGGAGGCAATGAAGACCAAGCCAACACTTTAAGAGTTGTTGGTACATAGTAAGTAGTTTTGCTTGTTTTTGACTAGATTTTAAAATGTCAAAGTTAATAAATGTGTTGATTATGAAATATAGTGGTTATATGTCTCCAGAATATGTAACGCAAGGACGATTCTCTGAGAAATCTGATGTCTTTAGCTTTGGAGTATTGTTACTAGAGATTGTTAGTGGTAAAAAAAACACAAGTTTTTATCATGATGCACAGTCTCTTACTCTTCTAGGCTATGTAAGTCCACTAAACTCTATCTCCCTCCATTGTTCACGAATAACATGATTTAACATTCTATCGTAGATATGAGTCATATGACAATGTTCACTTTTTAGGCGTGGAAATTGTGGAATAAAGGAAACATTACTGCTTTCATGGATCCGGTGATATCCAATCCGTGCTCTCAATCAGAGATCTCAAGATGCATACATGTGGGACTTTTGTGTGTGCAAGAGTTGGCAAAAGATAGGCCAATTATGTCAACTGTTACTTCCATGCTTAGCAGTGAGATTGTGGATCTTCCCACCCCAAAGCAACCAGCTTTTACAGGAAGACAGAATGTCATAGAAGAGTCCTCTGAACAGAATCAAAAAAGATGTTCTATCAACTATGTCACCGTTACTGGCATTGAAGGTCGGTAGCATGGCCAAGGAAGTCCTTGAATCATGAACTTGCTATCACTGTTGTTGCCTCAGATACAGAGTCCTCCAAACAAAGTAAAAAATTGTTCTGTTATGTTACAAGAGTGCCTCTGCAGCTGCATTATGCAGACATGGGCTGCTGATGTATGATGAGATATGCATAGGAAGTGGTTAAACTGAATATGCCATGTCTAAACAAATTTTTAGGAAGTTAGTTGTGTTAGTGGTTTTTGTTTATGGCTTGTAAATAGGAAAATCATGTCTTGTAATTAGTAGTAATTCTAGTTCTTTGTTGAAATCCTTTTGTATTTAAGAAAGATGCTTTGAATGAAGAAGTTAGATAATATTTCAGTTTTATATTCTCATAATTTCTTCTTAAGAGTTTATGCTTTGTCTATGTAAAAAAAAAAAAACTAATAAAATTGGTATCAGAGCCGCTTCTTGAGGGATTTGTGAGTTGAGTGAACCAAAAAAAAAAAAAAAAAAAAAAAATGCAAACAAAAACTCTCTACACAAACACAGCAACACATAAAATCCTTAATCAAATGGAGTCAGATAAAATATTCTTAGTTGAACCACCAGTCTTTGACGGTGACAACTATCAAGCCTGGGCTGTTAGAATGGCAGTTTATTTAGATGCTTTGGATCTTGTGGGAAGCAGTGGAGGATGAGTATGAAGTTCTTGCACTACCTACTAATCCAATAATCGCTCAACTCGAGAATAATAAGGAGAAAAGGACTAGAAATTCAGAAGCAAGAGCTTGCTTGTACTCTGCAGTTGCAAGTATAATATTCATTAGAATCATGAACCTACAATCAGCAAAAGAGATCTGGGAGTATCTCAAAAAGGAATAATAAGGAAATGAGAGAACAAAGAATATACAGATGCTGAATTTGATTAGAGAATTTGAGATGCTAAGAATGAAAGAGTCAGAATCCACCAAACAGTACTCTGACAAGCTACTCAACATTGTTAACGAGTTGAGATTACTTGGTAAGGATTTTTTTGATGAGAGAATTGCACAAAAAATTATTGTCATATTACCTGAGAAATATGAAGCCAAAATCTCTTCTTTAGAAGAGTCAAAGGATATGTCAAGCATTTCCTGGGCAGAGTTGGTGAACACATTGCAAGCACAAGAGCAAAGAAGGATGATAAAATAAGAGAATTCTATGGAGGGTGCTTTTCAAGCAAAGGCACAGAATTCAGGAAGAGGCAAAGAAATGAAGAACAATAAGAAGCAGAACAACAACAAGCTTAGCAATAATGCAAGCAACAACAAAAGCAATGATGGAAATTACCCACCTTGTCCTCATTGCAAGAAGACCAATCATCCGTAGAAGAAGTGTTGGTGGAGGCCAGATATTAAATGCAGAAAATATGGTCAGATTAGGCATATAGAGAAGATTTGCAATTTGTAGAAGCATGAAGAGGAAGCAAATGTCGCTGCTGAACAATATCAGGAGGAGCAGTTGTTTATTGCAGCATGCTTTGCAACAAACAGCAGTTCTAGTGACTCTTGGTTTATTGATAGTGGTTGTACAAACCACATGACAAATAATTAGGAACTTTTTAAAGAACTTGATAAAATTGACATTTCTAAAGTCAGGATTGGAAATGGTGAATACATCGCAGTCAAAGGCAAAGTGACAGTGGCTATAGAGAGTCTAACAGGTTTGAAATACATTATTGATGTTTTATATGTGTCTGACATTGATCAAAACCTGCTTAGTGTTGGACAACTGCTTGAGAATGGTTTCAAAATATTATTTGAAGACAAATGTTGCAAGATCAAAGATGTAGAAGACAAAGATACATTTAAGATAAAATGAGAGGAAAAAGTTTTGCTCTGAATCTAATGGAGGAGGAGCAAATAACCTTTCAATGTAACACAAGCAATGAAGAATTATGGCACATGAGGCTTGGGCATTTTCATCATGCTAGACTTCTTTATATGCAAAAACATGATCTAGTGAAAAGGACTACCACTGTTGGAAAGGAAGGTGGCAGATTGTGTGGCTTGTCAGTATGGCAAATAAGTCTGACGTCTCTTTTCTCAAACTACATGGAGAGCAACACACAAACTTCATCTGGTTCGTACAGATGTTGGAGGACCTTAGAAAACATCATCTTTAAATGACAATAGGTATTATATTACATTTATTAATGATTATACTAGATTTATTAGATTTATCTTATCAAATTCAAGTATGAGGTTGCTGGTGTATTTTGTAATCTCAAATTATGGGTGGAGAATCAAAGTGGTTGTAGAATGCAGATAATAAGGTTAGAAAATAGGAAGGAATACACTTCTGACAAGTTTAACAAATTTTGTAAAGAAGCTGGCATTGAGCACCAACTTACAACATCTTATACTTCACAACAGAATGGAGTAAGTGAAAAAAAAAAAAAAACAGAACTATAATAGAGATGACAAGGTTTATGCTGTACGAAAATGAGCTGCTAAAGAAATTATGGGCAGATGCTGTAAACATAGCAGTCTTTCTGCTAAACAGACTTCCGACCAAAGTTCTCCAGAAGAGAACCCCATTTGAAGCATGATTTGGTTATAAACTAGACTTGCAACATCTAAAAACCTTTGGTTGCTTATGTTTTTCTTATGTGCCATAAGTAAAAAGAGACAAACCAAATAAGAAGGCAGAACCAGAAGTCTTTATTGGATATAGTAGCTCATCCAAGGCTTATAGAATTTTCCAACCACAAAATGGAAAAATTCTTGTGAGCAGAGATGTCAAGTTCATGAAGGATAGACAATGGAACTGGAAGGAGTCAGAAAAGGAGCAGCACTCAGAGTTTCAGCAAAATCCTAAGGATGACATTGATGAAATACCAGTTAGAGGTACAAGGCCATTGTCTGATATTTATGAGAGGTGCAACATTGTTGTTTTTGAGCCTGCAGAATTTAAAGAGGTAAAGAAGGATGACAAGTGGATGGAAGCAATAAAAGAGGAGATTAGAATGATTGAAAAAAATGACACTTGAAAGTTGGTGGACAAATCTCAACACAAAAAGCCTATAAGTGTCAAATGGGTTTATAGAACCAAACTTAATGCAGATGGTTCTATAAACAAATATAAAACAAGATTAGTTGTGAAAAGGTACGCTTAAGTGCTTGGAGTAGATTTCTCCGAGACTTTTGCTCCAGTAGCACGACTTGATACAATTAGAATGTTACTTGCCTTGGTAGCACAGAAGAGATGAAACGTTTACCAACTGGATGTAAAATCTGTGTTTTTAAATGGTTACTTACAAGAGGAGATTTTTGTGGAGTAGCTAGATGGTTTTCAAGTCAAGGGACAAGAGGAGAAGATCTACTTGTTAAAGAAGGCATTGTATGGCTTAAGCAAGCTCCCAAGGCCTGGGTACAATAGGATTGATGAACATCTGCTAGGTTTTGGATTTGTTAAGAGCCTAAGTGAAGCTATGTTGTATGTAAAAGAAACCTAATGCTAATCTGATCATAGTTTCTATTTATGTTGATGACATGTTTGTGATAGGAAGTGATGAGAAACTAATAAAAGAGTTTAAGGTTGAAATGCTCAAAGTATTTGAGATTACGGACCTTGGCTTGATGTCCTACTTTTTAGGAATGGAGGTGAAGCAAAATCAGAATGGTGTCTTCATATGCCAAAAGAAATGTGTAAGGGAAATACTTAAGAAATTTCATATGGAGGACTGCAAATGCACAAACACTTCAATGAATCAGAAGGAGAAATTTAACAAGGATGATGAATAAGACAAAATTGATGAAGGTCAGTACAAAAGTTTAATTGGTTGTTTGATGTATCTTACTACCATCAGACTAAACATTATGTTTGCAGTGAGCCTACTCTCACGATTCATGCATTGTGCCAGTGAGGTGCACTTTCAAACTACTAAAAGGATTGTTAGATATATCAAGGGCACAGTAAATTATGGTATCAAATATTTCTACTATTAGGATTTTAAACTTCATGGTTTTTCTGATAGTGATTGGGTAGGTTCAGTTAATGACATGAGAAGCACAACAGGTTTTTGTTTCAGGTTTGGATAAGGAATGTTCTCATGGTGCTCAAAGAAGCAAGAAATGATAGCTCAGAGCATAGCTGAGGCTGAGTATGTTGTAGCCACTGCTGCTGTGAATCAAGCACTTTGGCTTAGGAAGATACTTGCAGACTTACACATGGAAGAGAAGAAGCCAACACAGATTCATATAGATAACCAAACTGCAATTTCAATCTCAAATAATCCTATTTTCCATGACAGGACTAAACATTTTAAGATCAAGTTATATTTTTTAAGAGAAGTGCAGAAAGAAGGTGAAATTAATTTGTTTTATTGTAGAATTAAGGATCAAATTGCAGATGTGTTAACCAAAACCCTACCCAAAGCTAGATTTGACTCTTTGAGAAGCAAACTTGGCCTCTGCAGCTACTGAGACAAGGAGGAGTGTTGCAAGAGTGCCTTTGCAGTTGCATTATGCAGACATGGGCTGCTGATGTGTCATGAGATGTGCATAGAAAGTGGTTAAACTGAATATGTCATGTCTGACCAAATTTTTAGAAAGTTAGTTGTAATAGTGGTTTTTGTTTATGGCTTGTAAATAGGAAGATTATATCTTATTATTAGCAGTAATTCTAGTTCTCTGTTAAAATCCATTTGTATTTAAGGAAGATGCTTTGAATGAAGAAGTTAGATAACATTTCAGTTTTATATTCTCATCATTTCTTCTTAAGAGTTTATGCTTTGTCTATGTAAAAAAGAAAACTAACATGTTAATTATGTCACCATTAGTATCACTGGCTGCCTATAGCAACAAGTTTACATGTGTTCTTTTTTCTCCTACTTACACATTTTTTGCTTGATGACAATTGTAATATATCAAAAGATGAATTTTGATTCCTTCAATCACCCTTGGAAAGAATGCAACCTCTATTACATTTTGTATCTTCTTATTAAAATCTAGATAAGTATATATTTTTTTATTAAATTTTGAAATCATAAAGTATTATATCATATATACAGTTCATCATATGAAATTCCATTCAAATAGGTACAACTTATTATAACATGCTTATCTGTTTCTTCTTTTTATACCAAATATTTTGGCATTAGAAATATTGCTAAGTAAAAGTCCTCCAAGGAAGACTAGTCGAGAAAGCTTGCTCGAGAGCAGATCATCCATATGAAAGAAAATTAGCAAGAAAGAAAGCCACCAGGGAGTGGAATGCATGAGGACCATGCCATTAAAGATGGAGTGGTTATACTAATTAAGAGCTTGCATTGATGCAATAGTTACAATCCGTGAATGCCATAAAGTCCATTATGGTGGAATTGACTTCCTTTAGCACTTATATGCTCATGTGTAACCATCAACTAATTATGAGCCCATTATTTACCCCTAGCAATTAATGAATTGTTACTAACTCCTTTGGTAATTATTATGTAACCTTTCAAACACTTACCTTCATAAAGGTTGCCATTAAGGCTCTTAAAAACAGCATATAAAGATAAGTAATTTTTATGCCTGATTCAGACGATATAATGTATGAGATAAAAGGTATACATGATATGCAAATGCAGAAGATGGAAATATGCATAGTAATCTGAACTAGTATCTACATATTTGAACTCTCTTCCTCTAAAGCTCTCTCAAATATCAAGTTCTCGACCACATTGTAAAATCTACTAAGGCAACTTTGATATCCAAGAAAGAGTCCCTCCAAAAGGTAGGCTAGTGCCCAAGATAGATCCTTCCCAAGAGGCACACTCGGAGTCAAAGTCCAAGATAGAGACACATAATTTGTTAATTATTGTATTAGTTGGTAGGCAAGGTAGTGCCCAGGATAAATCCTTCCCAAGAGGCACACTTCAAGTCTGGAGGCCCAAAATTCAAAATTATGATATTAGTTGACACATGGGAAAATTCTTGGGTTAAGCCTTCTAATTAAAAACAATATTTTTGTTGAACAATGAGAAAGATTATGCATATACATAATGACCAGGAGTTGAAATGGAGAAGATAAATTGATAAAGAATGCAATCCATGTCTTGCTAAACAGTGAAATGAGTATTATTTCAGTATTATTTCTTCACAGCTTAACCGAGTCATTAACTTGATGCCTACGTAATGTTCTTGACATTTCTACTCTGCTAACGTGGCGAAAGTCAAGCTTCTCCCTGGTAGAGTACTGTCTATTCTTTGAGTGTTCCATTGAAATGTTTGTTTTTCACATTATCATTATTATCATCTGTTGTTGTGATACTTCCTCAGAAATTTCCCTTGTTTATGGTGCAAGATATGTGTGAATGTGGTCAGTTTTAGTACTTTAGATATGTGTGAATGTGATAGTCAATTTTAGTGCTTTAGAGACAATTTTAATGGCATATCTAGAGGAACCATCATGTCTGTAAATTGTACTGTCCATTTTTTTAAAAATAAGCTGAACAATACAAGCTTCAAGGAAAATGTGTATTATTTGACTTGTTTTAAAATAATTTTTTTCCTACATGAATTGTTAAATAGTAATGGTTTGAAGAATGTTACAAAGTATGATGTAAAAGCTGGCCTAATTAGCTACAGACAATTAGCAATCAAATTCAAGTTTATGCATATCAGCTTGTCTATTGTTATCTCCAAAACTTCATCTATATTGTTGATCCATAAGTGGCGATTAGATAGGCCAGTTATGGAATTTAGAAGCAGAAGGATTTCATTTGTTGTTGTTGTCTTCCTGTCTTGTTTTTGTACAGATTTGGGAACTGCCATAGACATCCATCACAGCTTCTCGACCCATCAGAGATCCTGAAACAATCATCTCCAATGCTGGTGTCTTCAAATTGGGATTTTTCAACCCAGATAATTCTACCAATCACTATGTAGGAATTTGGACTACTGATGCATCTGCAATCGTTGTATGGGTAGCGAACAGAAACAAGCCTCTGAAAGATACATCCGGGGTCATCAACATGTCAGAGAATGGAAATCTTGTGGTTCTGAATGGACAGAGTCAAGTTCTTTGGTCGTCAAATGTTACAAATTCAGTGACTAATGTAAGTGCTCAGCTTTTAGATACTGGGAATCTTGTCCTGCGTGATGATGTCAATGGAATAAACATATGGGAAAGTTTCCAAGAACCTACAAATACATTCTTGGAAGGGATGAAACTAAATAGTACTAGAACTGGTCCTATAGTGCAACTGAGATCATGGAAAAGCCCTTCTGATCCATCCCCTGGAAGCTTCTTATTTGGCATTGAATCATCAAGTATTCCCTGAGGGTTTTGTCAGGAATGATGATGGTTAAGTATATTGGCGGACAGGTCCATGGAATGGTCAGTCTTTTGTTGGAATACCTACTATGTATTCTATTTATCTTGATGGATATCAACTTGTAGTAGATGACCAAACAGGAGGAGTTAATTTCTCTTATTCGTTTCCAAACCAGCCTACATTCTTTGTTCTGAGCTCACAAGGAATACTGGAAGAAAGAGACTGGGTTGATGGAAATAAAACTTGGGAGGTCGCTTATCGGTCTGTAAGTTCCGAATGTGATGTTTGTGGCTGGTGTGGAGCATTTGGAAACTGCAATCCACAGAAAAGGCCAATCTGCAGCTGTTTGAGAGGGTTTGAGCCAAAAACTGTACAGGAATGGAGCAAAGGAAACTGGACTAGTGGTTGTGTTAGAAAAGAGACTATTGCAATGTGAGAGGATGAACCAAACTGGTGAAGTGACCACAGAAGACAGGTTTCTGAAGCTGGAGACCATGAAGTTGCCAGATTTTGCAGAAAGATCTTCTGTCCCTTTAGAGACATGCAAAGAGCAGTGCTTGAATAATTGTTCCTGCATAGCTTATGCATTTGATGCTGGCATTGGCTGCATGACATGGACAGGAAACTTAATTGACTTACAAAAGCTCACCAGTGGTGGAGAAGATCTTACATATACGCTTGGCTCATTCAGAACTTGGTGAATTCAATGCTACTCTATAATTCATACCATGTTATGTTGATAACTACAAACGTCTTTCTATGCTATTTCTGGCTTAATAAATTTGTTCTTGCACCTATCTGCAGAAAAGAAGGACATCAAAGTTGTCGTGATAGTACTGGTGATTGTAGGAATTTTTACCTTTGCAATTTGTAAGTTTTTCTTATGGAGGTGGATGGCAAAACGAAAAGGTAATGTACTTTTATGTATTAGATAACTGATTAATGTTATTTGCCAGCTCCAAAACCTCATATCACTTCTTACTACTGTGATTTTGTATACTCCTTGATAATAATGAAGCATGTTCTGGCAAAAACTTGAATGAAGTCGAACTCCAGGATTTACCACTATTCGATTTTGAGAAGCTGGCAACTGCAACCAACAACTTCCACTTAACCCAAAAGCTAGGGCAGGGTGGTTTTGGCCCAGTATATAAGGTAACCGTCAGTCATTAAAAATTTATTGGCTGCTTAGTACATAAAAGTAGTACTGATTTAAGTTTTTACTAGGGAGAGCTGGAAGATGGAAAAGCAATAGCAGTGAAAAGACTATCGAAAGCCTCTCGACAAGGGCTTTAAGAATTTAAGAATGAGGTGATGGTTATCTCCAAGCTCCAACATCGAAATCTCGTTAGACTCCTTGGATGCTGTATTGACAGGGAAGAAAAGATGTTGATATATGAATACATGGCTAACAAAAGTTTAGATGTCCTTTCTTTTTGGTTAGTCATCACGCCATACCTATGTTATTAACATATGCCATTAAATATTTTGGTAACTTCATTATTAACTTTGTCTTGTCATATCTTTGGTGGTATTTTATTTAGATCCATGCAAACAAAAACTTTTGGATTGGAGAAAACGCTTCAATATTATTGAAGGAATAAGTCGAGGCATTCTTTATCTTCATAGGGATTCTAGACTAAAGATTATACATAGAGATCTTAAGTCAAGTAACATCTTGTTGGATGAAGAATTGAATCCAAAAATTTCAGACTTTGGCATAGCAAGAATATTTGGAGGCAATGAGGAGCAAAACAACACTGGAAGGGTTGTTGGGACACAGTAAGTAGTTGTATTTATTTGTTACATGCAACTACATTCTAAAATATTGATATGAACATAAAAGATTAGATGTGTTCGTTATGAAATGCAGCGGCTACATGTCTCCTGAATATGTAATGAGAGGGCAATTCTCTGAGAAATCTAATGTCTTTAGTTTTGGAGTTTTATTGTTAGAGATTGTCAGTGGTAGAAGAAACACCAGTTTTTATCATGATGAGCAGTCATTAACTCTTCTCAGCTATGTAAGTCCACTAAACTCCATCTCTTCCTTCCTTCATTAATAATAGGATTCAACATTTTTATGTTTAGCAATTGATAAATATGACAAATTTTACTTTTCAGGCATGGAAATTGTGGAATGAAGGCAACATTGTTGCTTTAATGGATGCGACCATATCAAATCCATGTTTTCAATCGGAGATTTCAAGATGCATACATGTGGGACTGCTGTGCGTGCAAGAGTTCGTGAAGATAGACCAACCATGTCAACAATTAATTCCATGCTTAACAGTGAGATTGTTGATCTTCCCACTCCGAAGCAACCGGCATTTACAGAAGACAAGAATGCCGTACAAGAGTCATTCGAACAGAATCAGAAAATATGTTCTATAAACTCTGTCACTCTTACTGTCATTGTAGGTAGATAGCAAGGAAATTCTTGAGTCACAGACTAGCTGGCTTGGTGGTTGATTAAGGGAAAGTTTCAACTCTAGCATAGATAGGCTAAACACATAAATTTTGTTCTACCATTTTGGTATTTATTCCCGTAGAAAGCTCTATAAACCCATTGAACATTTAATTTGGTTTGATGATCACAATTTGATCAAGTGATTAATAAGATATTTGTAGATAAATGAGCAATCAGAATACAGAAAAAACAAAACACACACAAGAGCTAAAAATAAAGGAGATGTGAGTGTTTCATGATTCCTGTTAGTTAAGTGAGATTTTTCTAGAGACTCTTTTGTTGAAATGATGTTGCTGACATTTTGCTTAATTTAGGGAAGGTTAGTGAAAAGGGTATGGTGATCCTTACTTTTGTAAAAAATGTTTTGAGTAAACAATGATGTAGTAGTTGGAGTAGGTATGACCCTCCAAAAAGTTGTAACCTTGCCATTATATATGCAATGTATGAATGAGAAAAACACTTTTACTTTTATCTAAAAAACTATCAAATGGTATAAGAGCTATTTTCTTGAGGGATCTGTGAGGGTAAGGAAAAGCTTTCTTGAGTGTTTGTAAGGAGAGTAATCAAACACTGTGAGAAAGAGTGAAATGGCTTCAAACAATTTCCTAGGTACAGGTCCTCCTATGTTCACAGGGGAAAATTATCACATATGGGTTATCAAGATGAAGACTTATCTCAAGGCTCTAAATTTATGGGAAGCAGTAGAAGTTGGTGCTGATCCTCCTCCTCTCGGACCAGATCCAACTATAGCACAAATCAAGGCTCATGAAGAACAGAAGGCTAAGAAACCAAGAGCACTTACCTGTCTTCATTCAGCACTTTCAGAGGTGATTTTCACCAGGATAATGGCCTGTGAGACACCTAAAGAAGCATGGGAGAAGCTAAAAGAGGAGTTTGAAGGAAGTGATAGAGTGAAGACTGTTAAAGTCTTAACTCTCAAAAGAGAATTTGAGATGTTAAAGATGAAGGAAACTGAAACGGTGAAGGATTATTCATCTAAGCTCTTGGATCTTGTGAACAAAATACGGCTGTTTGGTGAACCATTTCTAGATTCTAAAGTAGTAGAGAAGATTATGATAAGCTTACCTGCAAGGTTTGAGTCCAAGATTTCTGCGATTGAAGAATCTTGTGACTTGAAAACACTATCAGTGGCAGAGTTAATCAGCAAACTGCAAGCCCAAGAACAAAGATCAAGTATCAGAGATGAAGAAGTGACAGAAGGCGCATTTCAAGCTAAACACAAAGCCAAGCAATTTGGTAAAGAAAACAAGAAAGGTGAAGGGGATAAAGCAATAAAAGGGAAAGCACAAATGTATGGGAAGGATCAGACAAAGAAAGGCAAGTTTCCACCTTGTAGCATTTGTCAAAGAACAAATCACCAAGAGAATGACTGCTGGTACAAAGGGAAACCTCCTATTCAGTGTAGGTTCTGCAGAAAGTTAGGCCATATTGAGAAGAATTGCAGGGCAAAACAGAACCAATCACAGCAACAACTTGTTCAACACGCTAACTTTACTGAAGAATCACAGAAGACGGAAGACAGCTTGTTTATGGTTTCTCATGGTGCACCAACTACTGATAGAACTACTTGGTTCATAGATAGTGGATGCACGTGCCACATGTCAAACAATGAGCTTTTGTTTAGCACCCTTGACAAGTCTATCAGGACAAAAGTCAGATTGGGAAATGGTGAAACAATTGAAGCTCAGGGAAAAGGGTCAGTTGTTGTACAAACTAAACAAGGTACAAAGTTTATACATGATGTACTCTATATTCCTTGTTTAGCTCATAACTTATTAAGTGTGGCTCAAATGCTCTCCAAAGGTTATTATTTATCATTTAAGGGCAAGTATTGTTGTGTGTTTGATTCTAATGACAGCTTGATTATCAAAGTAGAAATGGTTGATAAAAGCTTTCCTGTAGACTGGAACTTAGCTGTTGATAGTGTTAATTATGTTAGTGAGGAAGATTCATGGTTATGACACAAAAGATATGGGCATTTTAACTATGCAACCTTAAAGATTATGCATGAGAATGGTCTAACAAGGGATTTACCCCATATCTCATACTCTAAAAAAGTGTGTGGATCTTGTCAAATGGGAAAGGCACATAGGCAAGCATTTCCTACAAGTGCTACATGGAGAGCTAAAGAGAAACTTGAATTAGTCCATACGGATGTATGTGGACCTATGCAAATACCATCATTGAGCCAAAATAAATATTTTCTACTCTTTATTGATGATTTTACAAGGATGACTTGGGTATATTTTTTGAGTAGCAAGTCACAAGTGTTCATGGTGTTTAAAAAATTTAGAGCTTTAGCTGAAAGACAAAGTGGATGTAAGCTAAAAGCTCTAAGGTCTGATAATGGTAAAGAATACACTTCAAATGAATTCAACAAGTATTGTGAAGATATTGGAATTGATCACAAGTTGACTGTAAGCTACTCACCAGAACAGAATGGGGTTTCTGAAAGGAAGAACAGGACAGTGGTTGAAATGGCTAGGTGTTTGCTGCTGGAAAAGAAGTTGCCACAGAGTTTTTGGGCTGAAGCTGTATACACAGCGGTTTATCTCTTAAATAGGTTGCCAACAAAAGCTGTTGATGGAAAAACTCCAATTGAGGCATGGAATGGAGTAAAGCCTTCTGCCAAGCACTTGAAGATTTTTGGTTCAATTTGCTACTCTCATGTCCCTTCAATAAAGAGGAGCAAATTGGATCAGAAAAGTGAGTTGGAAATCTTTATTGGCTATTCATCACAAGCGAAAGGCTATCGAATCTACAATCTGCATACAAAAAACATTTCTATTAGTAGAGATGTAATTGTGGATGAGCATGCTTATTGGAATTGGGATAAGGAGAAGATTGAACAAGAAAATACTAGTTCTCAAGAGCTGCACTCATGGCCTTCAAATGTAACTCAATCATCCAGCTCTCCAAGTCAAAAGGAAGATGAAATTTCAGATGGGGAATCCTCACTTGATTCACTTGTTCTGAAAACAAGGGCTCTCTCTGGGATTTATGAAGGCTGTAATTTTGTAATCTCAGAGCCTAATAGTTATCAAGATGCATCAAAACATGAGGTTTGGATTCAAGCCATGAAGGAGGAGATTGGTATGATTGAAAAAAATGGCACTTGGGAGCTGGTTGACAGACCCAAAAACAGAAATGTCATTGGGGTTAAATGGGTCTACAGAACTAAACTTAATCCAGATGGTTCAGTCCATAAATATAAAGCTAGGTTGGTGGTGAAGGGATATGCACAAGTTGCTGGTGTGGATTATGGAGATACATTTGCTCCTGTTGCAAGACATGATACAATAAGGCTTCTCATTGCCTTGGCAGCTCACTCAAGATGGAAGGTGTATCATTTAGATGTCAAGTCTGCATTTCTGAATGGAATGCTGCATGAAGAGATTTTTATTGATCAACCTGAAGGCTTTCAAGTTGCAGGGATGGAAAGTAAAGTTTACAAACTACACAAGGCGTTATATGGGTTAAAACAGGCCCCTAGAGCCTGGTATAGCAAGATTGATGAACATCTCATCCATTGTGGCTTCAATAGAAGTGAGAATGAGGCCACATTATATGTGAAGAAAATTGAAAGTGGTGATGTGCTTGTGGTTTCACTATATATTGATGATATGTTGGTGACAGGAAGTAATGAAGCTATGGTGAGTCAATTCAAGCAAGAAATGGAGAGCAGATTTGATATGTCTGATTTGGGTGAGATGAACTATTTTTTGGGAATGGAGATCCATCAATCAAATAGTGGAATTTTCATTTCTCAGAGGAAATATGCACTGGATGTCCTAAAGAAATTCAAGATGGAGAGGTGTAAACCTGTGTCAACGCCATTAGTTCACAATGAAAAGATTTCAAAAGATGAAGGGAGAGACAAGGCTGATCCTGCAGTTTACAGGAGTTTAATAGGGAGTTTGTTGTTTTTGACAGCAACACGGCCTGATCTTATGTTCACAGCAAGCTTGTTGTCCAGGTTTATGCATAATCCAAGTCAAAATCATCTTGGTGTTGCAAAAAGAACACTGAGATACATCAAAGGAACATCAGACTATGGCATTTGGTTTAAAAGGCAAGAGCAAGGGAATTTGATGGGTTATTCAGATAGTGACTGGGCTGGAAGTGTTGATGACATGAAGAGCACTTCTGGATATGTTTTTACACTTGGTTCAAGCATGTTTTCGTGGAATTCAAGGAAACAAGAAGTGGTGGCACAGTCTTCTGCAGAGGCAGAGTATATATCTGCAGCTGCTGCAACAAATCAGGCTATATGGCTGAGGAAGATTTTAAATGATTTGGGGCAAAAGCAATCTGAACCTACTACAATTATGGTAGACAACAAGTCTGCAATTTCAATGGCCAAAAATCCAGTGCAACATGGGCGTACCAAGCACATAAATGTGAAATATCATGCTATCAGGCAAGCAGAAAAGGTTGGTGAAATTACACTTGCTTATTGCAGCTCAGATGAATAAATTGCGGATATAATGACCAAGGCTCTACCTAAGGGAAGGTTTGAAGTTCTGAGAACTAAGCTGGGAGTCTTCAAGAAAAATCTCAAGGAGGAGTGTTAGTCAAGTGAGATTTTTCTAGAGACTCTTTTGTTGAAATGATGTTGCTGACATTTTGCTTAATTTAGGGAAGGTTAGTGAAAAGGGTATGGTGATCCTTACTTTTGTAAAAAATGTTTTGAGTAAACAATGATGTAGTAGTTGGAGTAGGTATGACCCTCCAAAAAGTTGTAACCTTGCCATTATATATGCAATGTATGAATGAGAAAAACACTTTTACTTTTATCTAAAAAACTATCAATTCCTATGATCAATGTGATTCCTACATTTACAAGTGCACCAACACTAAATTTTCACAATTAAAGAATTATTTACAATCATTCACTTTTCAATTTCATAAACAGAAAATTAAAGGGCAAAAATCATTTTCATCCCTAAATTTTGAAAAAGGGTCAAATTTTAACTATATTTTCAAAAATGGCTAAATCCTCTCTAAAGTTTAGAAAAAATGTTAAATTGATTCCTCCTATCAGTCAATTGAGGATCAAACTAAAATTGATTATGATTGAAAGAGGTATTTGGACATTATATAATTTGATTAATAAATAAAAATTTAAATAAAAAAGAAGATAGGTTTCAACCAATGAATGGTGAAATAGTAGAAATATAAAACAATAAATTAAAAAAAAAATAACAAATTAAAAAAAAATAAAAGCAAAAAAAAATAAAATAAAAGCTTTAAAAAAAATCAGACTAACCCAGGACTGGGCTTGTTGAAACCAGAAGACAAACTTAGGTGTCTGGGTTCGTCTTCAACGAGGTGTGGCGTGGGTTTGTCTTTAACGAACCTATGAAGATGATGGAGGTTGAAGACGATTCAACCAGGTGTGACCTGGGTTCGTCTTCAACCCAATGCAATTGGCAATGGAGGTTGAAGACGATTCGACTAAGTGCGACATAGGTTCGTCTTCAACCTAGTGTGGTCGACAATGGAGGTTGAAGACAATTTGACCAAGTGCAAACTTGGTTCGTTGAAACTAGAAGACGATTTCATTTGTCTTCTTCGTGGGTTCGTTCTTCGCACCTAGATTGTTGAAACCAGTGTTTAAAAACTCGGCCAAGTAGGTCGAGTTTTCAGCAATAAATCGTGGATCGACACCCAGTCAATCCGATAACCCCCTAATCAGGGGTTTTGCTCCGACCAAGTGAGCATTCAGCCAAGTTGGCCAAGTTTTCGAGCCAACTTAGTCCAACTCGATCTAACTCTGATTATTTAAAAAATAATAATAAAAGATTCAATCACCGCTGACTTACCATAACCACCATGCTTTACCACCATACCGGTCACCCCACCACCATACCAGTCACCTCACCACCATACCTTAAATCGCTCTTAAACTAGTCACCACAAATCTCCCTAAACCAATCACCATCATTCAAAGAAACTCAGTGATATAGCAGCGGTGGAGGAGAGTGAGAGAGGTGGTGGACCAACGGCGATGGATGACAAAAAGTCGTTTGCCTTGCAACAACGGGGAAGGAGGATAAAGACCGGAAAGGTGAGACGATAGTGGTGGTAAAGGTTGTGAGATCGGTGGTGTAGGGTTCTTGAAATGGTGGTTAAGTGGGGTTTGAAATGGTGGGAGAGAGAGATCAGTTGTGAGAGAGAGGTATGAAAGTGGTAAGAAAGAGAGATAAGAGAAAATTGATTGGGTTTGTGATGTTACTTTTGTTTATATTATAGCATATTACACCAAGCTCCCCAAGGTTTGATAAAATTCAATATCAAAAGTATCAAATTGGCCCCTAATGTTTAAAGAATTATCAGTTTATGTCATGAGATTTTAAAAATCATAATTTAGCCCCCAAAATAGTGCTTGCAGAGTACTCGTCGATTACTCGCCAAGTAGCTTATTACTCGTTACTCATTAGGTCGCCGATCGACTAGCGAATAGTGAGTAAGGAGTTTTAGAATAATGGTTGAAACCAAATGGGTTTGTTGTGATGTTGTGGTTATGGTGCGATGAAGGTGGTGATGTAATGGCTGTGGTGGCAATAGTGGGTGGCAACGGAGGTTGAAGATGATCCAATCTGGTTTTTTTAATTTTTTTATGTTTATATTTATATTTTCTATTTTTTTATACTTTAAATATTATTTTAATTTTAATTTTTTAAATATTTTAAATATATTTTTTTTAATATGTGAATTTTTTTTCTCGTTATTATCCTTGATTTTCATATGCCTTTTTATTGAAGTAGTAATGGATGAGAGATTAAATTAGATGTTGTAAGTGTTGTTTGATTAAAGATGAAGATTGATGTGGTGACTGAATTGAAGATGAAGATGTGAGGGGTTAATTTAGTTTCAATTTTTAAATTCATTTTATTTTAGGATTTAGTTTAATTTTTAATTTTATTAATTTTTTACTAATTGTAATTTTTAATTTTATTAAGGGTAAAATGGTCATTGTATGCTTTATAAATAAAGTGAGGGGTAAAATAGTCTTTTAATATTTTCTATTAGGTTTGACCGTTAATCAAATTATGAGAGAGATTAATTTGACACTTTTTTAAAACGTTAGGGTAAATTTCATCATTTTTTAAAACATAATTAAAATTTTGACCATTTCCTAAAACCCAAAATTAAAATACAACAAATTATATTGTAAAATCCTCGGAGTTAAATCACCAAAATTGCCACTGCTAAATAAAACATGAAATCTTGATTTCGTAAAATTAAATAAGCATTTAAAAAATTTTCCTTTAGCTGGTCAGCAGCTCAAGCCTTGTACTGTGTTATTCTATGCAATATTACTAATTACACTTGAGCATCAAATAGTACCATCATGTCTATTTATCTACATACGTAAGAGACTCTTTTCAAAATTCATCAAGTGATACAAAATCGAAATCACGTACATTATACATAGTTTCTGTTATAAATAAAACTCCTTTTTGGTTTTGAACACTTAAAAGACATGCATTCTTATTAATAATTATCTTTGAATGGAGTACAAATTAGAATGCAGAATTTCTACCTAATAAGTGGATGTGCTGAAGATTTAAAAAAAAAATTAAGAAAAGAAAAAACTATAAAAATAAAAAAACTTGTACATAAACAGCCCATTAAGGGATTGAAGTAATGTCTAAGTCAAGCCTTCGACATTTTTGCACTGCAATTCCTCATTCTGGAACCTTCGGTGAAGCATACTCGAGAAAAACCTGACCTTACGGCCTGACAAAAGTCAGCTTCACTTATTTTGTTATATCTATACATTTTCCTCGTATACTTCCCTTCCATGATGCACTGTACGTGTGAATGTGATAGTCAATTTTTGCGACATTTTTAGTCAATTTGTAAGAAACTCCATCTGCAAGTTGTAGATGTCCATTTTAAAAATAAAGAATGGTCC
The DNA here is from genome assembly GCA_021234005.1 of Nephelium lappaceum. Classification (NCBI taxonomy): domain Eukaryota; kingdom Viridiplantae; phylum Streptophyta; class Magnoliopsida; order Sapindales; family Sapindaceae; genus Nephelium; species Nephelium lappaceum. Next base: position 16,062,353 of record CM038010.1, read on the forward strand.
GAATGTCAAACAATAACTACAAAAGAAAATGACTTGTCAGAAAATAAGGTTTCCTGTATAAATTGTTAAATAATAATGTTTGAAAAATGTTAAGAGTATGATGTAAAATCATTCCTAATTAAGTACAATCTACCAATCAATGTCAAGTTTATAATTAATCATTGAGTCTGCTGTCATCTCCATCACTTAATCATCAGTATTGTTGGTCAACGAGAAGCAATTGGCTTGCCAGTTATGGAACTTGGAAGCACAAGGAGTTTGGTGGCTCTCGTTGTCTTGCTGTCATGTTCATATTTGGGCACTGCTGTGGACAGCATTACTTCATCTCGATCCATTAGCGATCCTGAAACAATAGTCTCTGATGGCAATGTTTTCAAATTGGGATTTTTCAATCCCGGTAATTCGTCAAATCGCTATGTGGGAATTTTATACAGTCATAAGTCTGAAGCTGTCATCTGGGTTGCTAACAGAAACAAGCCTCTCAGAGATGCGTCTGGGGTTGTTACCATATCAGAGGACGGCAATCTTGTGGTTTCGAATGGGCAGAAGGAAGTCCTTTGGTCGTCAAATATTTCAAATTCAGTGACTAATGTGAGTGCTCAGCTTTTGGATTCTGGAAACCTTGTCTTGCGTGATAACAGCAATGGAATAATCATTTGGGAAAGTTTCCAAGAACCTACTGATGCATTCTTGGCTGGGATGAAACTAAGTAGTCATCTAAGAACAGGTCCGAAAGTGCAGCTTACATCCTGGAAAAGCCCGTCTGATCCATCCCCTGGAAGCTTCTCACTTGGTATTGATCCTTCAAATATTCCTGAAACTTTCATTTGGAAGGATGGTCGCGCTCGTGCATATTGGCGGACAGGTCCATGGAATGGTCAGGTATTTGTTGGAGTAAATGATATGTCTTCTTTCTATCTTGATGGATTTCAACTTTTAGTGGATGTTCAAGCAGGAGTTATTAATTTGACTTATTCATTACCGATCAATTTCTCTGCATTCTTCGTCCTAAGCTCACAAGGAATACTGGAGCAACGAGATTGGGTGGATGAAAAAAAAAGTTGGGAGGTCAGTTTTCTGTCACAGAATTCTGAGTGTGATGTTTATGGCCAGTGTGGGGCATTTGGAACCTGCAATCGACAGAAGAAGCCAATATGCAGCTGTTTGAGAGGGTTTGAACCAAAGAATGTAGTGGAATGGAACAGAGGAAACTGGACTAGTGGTTGTGTTAGAAAGAGACTATTGCATTGTAAGAGAATAAACGAAACTGATCAAGTGAACAAAGAAGACAGGTTTTTGAAGCTGGAGACCATGAAGTTGCCAGATTTTGCAGAAAGGTCATCTTTCTCTGTAGCGAAATGCAGTGAGCAATGCTTGAACAATTGTTCATGTGTAGCTTATGCGTACGATACCGGCATTGGCTGCATGACATGGACAGGAAGCTTATTCGACTTACAGAAGTTCCCCACCAAGGGCGCAGATCTTTATATTCGCTTAGCTCATTCGGAACTAGGTAAGTTCAGTGCTGTCTTGTTCATTCTCTTGTCACTCTATGACTCCCACCGTGCTGTTGTTGCTATTATTCGATAACTACAAATGTGTCTCTATTATATTTTCGCGTTGATATCTATTCTTGCACCTATCTGCAGAAAAGGACAACAAAGTTGTTATCATAGTACCAGCAATTGTAGGAATAATTACCTTTGCAATCTGTGCATTTTTCTTATGGAGGTGGATGTCAAAACGTAATGGTAATATGCTTATATGTATTAGCTTACTGAATTGATAGTATTTGCAATTTTCATTAGCTCATTTGTTATTATGTGGTTTTCTATCAACATTGAAAGACAGAAGCAAGGTTCTACAGATAGATACAGGTGAAGCACATACAAAATTATCAGGTGCAAACTTGAAAGAAGTTAAACTTCAAGATTTGCAACTATTCAATTTTGAGAAGCTGGCGCTAGCAACTAACAACTTCCACTTAACCAATAAGCTAGGGCAGGGTGGTTTTGGCCCAGTATACAGGGTAACAGTTGCCTATTAAAAATTTATTAGCTGCACAGTACGAAAGTAGTTATTGACTGAAGTTTTTATTAGGGAGAGTTGGAGGATGGAAAAAAAATAGCTGTGAAAAGATTATCGAAAACTTCTAGACAAGGGCTGGAAGAGTTTAAGAACGAGGTGATGGTTATTTCTAAACTTCAACATCGAAATCTTGTTAAACTCCTTGGATGCTGTGTTGACAAGGAAGAAAAGATGTTGATATATGAATACATGCCTAACAAAAGTTTAGATGCATTTCTCTTTGGTAAGTCATAACATATCTCATGATTGTCTCTTTTATTTTTGAAATTTCATAATCACAATAACTTCTTATCAATAATTAGTTTTCTTAGTCATTTGAAATATAATGTTTTGATCCCTTCATCAACTAACTTTGTTTTTCCACATCTTGGTTATAATTGATCTAGATCCACTTAAACAAGAACTTTTGGGTTGGAGAAACCGCTTCAATATTATTAAAGGAATTAGTCGAGGACTTCTTTATCTTCACAGAGATTCTAGATTGAGGATTATACATAGAGATTTAAAACCAAATAATATCTTATTGGATGAAGAATTGAATCCAAAGATTTCAGATTTTGGAATGGCAAGAATTTTCGGTGGCAGTGAAGATCAAGCCAACACTATAAGGGTCGTTGGGACATAGTGAGTAGTTTTACTTGTTTATTATAGTCATTAATGATAGGATTTAACATTCTATGTTTAGCAATAGTGATATTCATACTGATGGAGTTTAGTAGACTTGCATATCCTATAAGGGTGAATACTAAATACATATGTGTTATATTTGAAATGCAGTGGTTACATGTCTCCAGAATATGTAATAGAAGGACGATTCTCTGAAAAATCTGATGTCTTTAGCTTTGGAGTTCTGATGATAGAAATTGTCAGTGGTAAAAGAACGGCAGATTTTTATGATGATGCAGAGTCTTTGAGTCTTCTAGGCTTTGTAAGTTTATTAAACTCTTTCTCCCTCCATTGCTCATTGATGATAGGATCTAGCATTCTATGGTCAGCAATTCATAGGTATGACAATAAATATTTTTTAGGCGTGGAAGTTGTGGAATGAAAACAACGTTGTTGCTTTAATGGATCCAAGGATATCCAATACCTGCTTTCAATTGGAGATTTCAAGGTGCATACACGTGGGACTGTTGTGTGTGCAAGAGTTTGCAAAAGATAGGCCAACTATATCAACTGTTATTTCCATGCTTAACAGTGAAATTGTGGATCTCCCTCCTCCTAAGAAACCGGCATTCACAGAAAGACAGAATTCCAAAGAAGAGTCCTCTGAGCAGAGTCGGAAGAAATGTTCTATTAACAATGTCACTGTTACTGACATTGAAGCTCGATAGCGAGGAAGTTCTCGAGTCACAAAATGAACCTTTATTTAAACTTGTAACTGTATGTAGGAGAGACGATAAAAAAGGAAATCTCATATAACTTTAAAGAGCTTTATTCCTCGTAATTTCTTGAAGAATAAGAAAGCTGGTAAAAAATGATAGCAGGCAGGGAGCTCTCTTATGTAAGCACATCGTATTCATATAAACATTGCACAATTTCAAGTGCTTGCCATCCATGGGCTGTGAATATTCTTTTATACAAGCAAATAATTCGTTTTCTTTAAATGAACTTGCATGGATGAGATACTCTAGTGGGACTAATATATGGCAATATTAGAGAGTATCTAATAGACTAAGATGTCTTTTAACAGAATGCAAATGGATTAAATGTTGCAACTGCTTCTTCCCTGTTAAATTAACGCCTAAGTTAAGATCTTTGACATTTCTATATGACTAGTTTAAAAGTAGCTTCTTTTCTATGCAGTTTCCTGAAGGAATTGTGTTATAGTAGTGGTTGAAGAATGTTGTAATAGATGATGTAAGGGCAGGCCTATTGCCATCTCCATCAGTCCATCATTGATATCGTTGATGAACAAGAAGCAACTAGTTTGCCAGTAATGAAACTCTGAAGCAGATATATTTTTGTGGCGCTGGTCGCGTTGCTGTCGTGTTTCTTTTCATATTTTGGTACTGCCATAGATACCGTCATGTATTCTTAACCCACCACAGATCCTGAAAAAATCATCTCTAGCAGCAGAGTAAGAAATGGGATGTGTTAGCCCGGGTAATTCTACCAATCACTATGTCGGGGTTTCATTCAATGATAAATCTTAAACTGTCGTATGGGTAGCTAACGAAAGCAAGCCTCTCAACGATGCATCTGGAATTGCTACCACATCCTCAATTGTAAACACCCTGTTTAGAATGTTTGAGAAAACAGTAATAAATAATTTAACATACTGACACATATACTTATAACTCAAGTGAAATTTTACCTCATATGTATATTTGTGTATGAAATTTTATCCTTTTATTATAAGAGTAAATGTTTCTCAGTGTTATGTGAATAGATTTTAGGCCTAAGCACACATGTAGTGTTTCATTTTCCTTTTTATTGTGAAAGTAGATTTTCTGGACATACCACATATATACCTTCATCTCAACAAACCCACTAGACCCTGACCGGTTTGCATAGATTTTCGACCCCACGAGCTCTTCGAGAAGTCAACCTCTAAGACTTTATAATGTAACAAGGCTAACATGTGGCACAATTAGAGATCATCTAACTAATTCATCCAAATTTCAAGAATATTCAAATGTGCAAAATGCTTCAATTATTAAATAACATTGGCCATTTCTCCACATAAAAATTTTCATTTTTATTAGTCAAGCCGTCAAAGGCATCATCTTCATTAGGCAAACCAAACAATCTTTAAGAGAGATACCGGGCAATTACCATTGTTTTCTGCTCCCTTATTTGGCATATTAGAAACATAATCCAATTCAAATTAATGATCAATAGCAGAAAATCAATTGGATTAGGATTCAAGAATCTTGAGTTTGAGAAAGAAAGTTTCCACATCTAAAATACTAAATTCATCTTAATCCAAACAAAGAAAATTAGACAACCAAAAAACATCACTACTAAATTGTCTTTGATTGACAAATATAAAAAACATGACCTGATTCGACTATCTGTTCTTGATGATATCTTCTCTGGTTTCATGCCCTTAAAAGTTACAAAAACATCACTACTAAATTGTCTTTGATTGACAAATATAAAAAACATGACCTGATTCGATTGAAAAGTTTGTTTTAGATGATATCGTCTCTGGTTTCATGCCCTTAAAAGTTATAAGGCTATCTCGCACTGCATACAGAGACTTATTCTCCCAACTAATAGGGTTTCTATAAGTGATTTTCCTCAACCGGATATCATAAACAAAAAGTTCTTTCTCCCATAACAAAAGGTACAATTTATTAGAATTAAAAATAACAGGAGCTAAAAAGTTGTCATCTGTAACTTGAATTTCTCTCATGAATGGCAAAGGCACAATAATCTTCCTTGGACTCCATATGTGCTTTTTATAATCTTCCAATACAACAACATTCAGCTTCTCTTCTACTATATCAGCATAAGGTAGGCAGTTATCCCAAGCTAAAGCAAAATCCTCATCCAAATCAGAAAATAAACATTGAGGTAATTTATTAATGAAGAAACGCTCACCCTCAACATCAAGACAACAAACATCATTGTAGACTTCTGATTTATTGTTATAATGAATAGCCTTGTGAGTTTCGTGAAGAATTGCCAAGTTCATTCCACATTCTTGTGAGCCTGGGAGTTTCAAAGGTCGCCAGTTTATCATCTTTATCAATTGTAAGAATCTCAAAGGCTTGCATATCACTTTTGTTTTTATCATGATAGAGAGAAACTAATTTAAATTCAAGGGTTGATTGACAACAGTAAATACGGATATCCACCGTACCTTCATGAGGATCAAGCAAAAAGAGAATTTGGCAGGTAACAGGATTTCTGATGCAATACTTATGCGAAAGATCACTCTTTTCCAAAATTTTGCCAAAAACGTAATCTATTTTCCTGAAAATTTCTTGAATTGTTCTGCTTAAACAAAAATCTACTCTTTCTTTCTCATCATAAACCATAAGAATCGGCGTACGACTCAAGTGCTTCTTAATGAAGTTGCAATCTTGAATTAGATAGTACCACTCTTTGCACACACACTTGAATCATAGGGATCATTTATTTTTTCCACTTAAGACTTAATAGTGCTGAATTACATCTATTAAATTATTTTTGTTTATTTTTTAAGTGGTTCGATCACTTACAACTACCTAAAAACAACTGAAAAAATTAAATAAGAATTTTTAGTTTTTCACTTAATTGCAAACCACTTAATGACATTTAAAAGTTTTTATTCCAAAACTATCATTCTCAAAATAACATAATATCAAATTTATCCTAATTTTATATTACTCAAAATTTCTCTTTACTTTTTCCTTGATACTTACAAAATATATATTTATTTGAAAAAAAAAACCTAGATATATCTGATCTCAAATTATCTTGGACTTAAACTAATATATTTTAATTTACAATTTAAACATTGATTTTCTAGTTGTTTTCTTAAATATATTAATATATTTAAATATATAAATATGGATAATACTACTATATTTTTTAATCATATTTTAATTATAAATAAAATATTATTAGTATGCATATAAAAAAATGTTTTAGAATTTATTAAATTATTTATTTTCAGATGTCCGTATTAAATTAATTAAAATTACATAACAACAAATACTTAAAAGGATATAAATGTCAAATTACTAGTTTTCAGATAATTTTAACCTTTAAAAACAAATAAGTTTACAATATATTCAAAGATAAGGGAAAAACAAATGCAAATATGTTATTTAGATTTCAGATTTTAATTACTATTCAATTTTCAGTTTTCAACAATATTGTTCAGTTTTTAGACCAAAAAAAAAAAAAAAACCCCTTAGTAAAGATTTTGTCAGCAACCAACTCAGGATCTCAATGATGACTTCAAAAGGGAGTAATGGTACTATTTTAGAAATCTTGTATCCACGTAAATAAACACTTCTATTCTTCTAATCATGAGATAGCTCAAACTCTTCATCAAAAACCTTATCGATAAATAGTAGAGGTTGTTTTTGTGAGCAAAGCTTTCCCAAAACAACATCTTGGTTTCCTGTATTTAAAAACAGTGAGATTGAAACATCTCTAAGATCCTTCTCCAATGCATCGGAAGATGCATGTGAAAGATATAAGATCTTATTACACCCAATCTCTACTTTCGAAGGCTCTTCCCCTTTAATTTCCACACCTCAAAACTCTATTCAAAATAAACTGTTAGATAAGACAACAAATATGATTGTTAGTAAATAAAAAATTACAAATACGCAATTCAAATAGCAATATTTACTAAATTCAAAACATTAAGTTAATAGGTGAGAATCTAACTATATCATTTAACACTTAAATTGGTGAAATTTATGATTTTTTTTTTCTTTTAAGAAATCTCAGAGAAAACTATTCATTCTTTGTGCTTTAGAATATGAATTAAACTTAAAATTTGATCTCTTAAGGTAAAAGAATAAAAGAAAGTGTTCAATGGTGTGAAACTCATGATCCGTTAAAAGAATACTGAAAATTAATAAATTAACTACATAAAGCTAAAAATTAGTACCAAAATGAAATCACAATTGAATTATTGGGATAATCTTTTTCTATGCTTGTTTATTGGGCTTGAAACTGTGAGATTTCTCTTTAATCTACACTACGAAACCAAAGCAGTAAACAAATTATTATCCCATTTTTCATTGCACTTCAAAGTGCTAATTCACAAATTTTGATTGAACATAGTTGAATCAAGTTTACGCATATCAGCTTTTCTATTGTTATCTCCAAAACTTCATCTATATTGTTGGTCCATAAGTGGTGATTAGATAGCCAGTTATGGAATTTAGAAGCAGAAGGATCTCATTTGTTGTTGTTGTCTTCCTGTCTTGTTTTTGTACAGATTTGGGAACTGCCATAGACATCATCACAGCTTCTCGACCCATCAGAGATCCTGAAACAATCATCTCCAATGCTGGTGTCTTCAAATTGGGATTTTTCAATCCAGATAACTCTACCAATCACTATGTAGGAATTTGGACTACTGATGCATCTGCAATCGTTGTATGGGTAGCGAACAGAAACAAGCCTCTGAAAGATACATCCGGGGTCATCAACATATCAGAGAATGGGAATCTTGTGGTTCTGAATGGACAGAATCAAGTTCTTTGGTCGTCAAATGTTACAAATTCAGTGACTAATGTAAGTGCTCAGCTTTTAGATACCGGGAATCTTGTCCTGCGTGATGACGTCAATGGAGTAAACATATGGGAAAATTTCCAAGAACCTACAAATACATTCTTGGAAGGGATGAAACTAAATAGTACTAGAACTGGTCCGATAGTGCAACTGAGATCCTGGAAAAGTCCTTCTGATCCATCCCCTGGAACCTTCTCATTTGGCATTGAATCATCAAGCATTCCTGAAGGTTTTGTCAGGAATGATGGTCAAGTATATTGGCGGACAGGTCCATGGAATGGTCAGTCTTTTGTTGAAATACCTAATATGTATTCTATTTATCTTGATGGATATCAACTTGTAGTAGATGACCAAACAGGAGGCGTTAATTTCTCTTATTCGTTTCCAAACCAGCCTACATTCTTTGTTCTGAGCTCACAAGGAATACTGGAAGAAAGAGACTGGGTTGATGGAAACAGAACTTGGGAGGTCGCTTGTCGGTCTGTAAGTTCCGAATATGATGTTTGTGGCTGGTGTGGAGCATTTGGAAACTGCAATCCACAGAAAAGGCCAATCTGCAGCTGTTTGAGAGGGTTTGAGCCAAAAAATGTGCAGGAATGGAACTAAGGAAACTGGACTAGTGGTTGTATTAGAGAGAGACTATTGCAATGTGAGAGGATGAACCAAACTGGTGAAGTGACCACAGAAGACAGGTTTCTGAAGCTGGAGACCATGAAGTTGCCAGATTTTGCAGAAAGATCTTCTGTCCCTTTAGAGATATGCAAAGAGCAGTGCTTGAATAATTGTTCCTGCATAGCTTATGCATTTGATGCTGGCATTGGCTGCATGAAATGGACAGGAAACTTAATTGACTTACAAAAGTTCACCAGTGGTGGAGAAGATCTATATATACGCTTGGCTCATTCAGAACTTGGTGAATTCAATGCTACTCTATAATTCATACCATGTTATGTTGATAACTACAAAAGTCTTTCTATGCTATTTCTGGATTAATAAATTTGTTCTTGCACCTATCTGCAGAAAAGGACATCAAAGTTGTCGTTATAGTACCGGTGATTGTAGGAATTTTTACCATTGCAATTTGTAAGTTTTTCTTATGGAGGTGGATGGCAAAACAAAAAGGTAATGTACTTTTATGTATTAGATAACTGATTAATGTTATTTGCAAGTTCCATAACCTCATATCACTTCTTACTATGAGATTTTGTATACTCCTTGATAATAATGAAGCATGTTCTGGCAAAAACTTGAGTGAAGTCAAACTCCAGGATTTACCACTATTCGATTTTGAGAAGCTAGCAACTGCAACCAACAACTTCCACTTAACCCAAAAGCTAGGGCAGGGTGGTTTTGGCCCAGTATATAAGGTAACCGTCAGCCATTCAAAATTTATTGGCTGCTTAGTGCATAAAAGTAGTTACTGATTTAAGTTTTTACTAGGGAGAGCTGGAAGATGGAAAAGCAATAGCAGTGAAAAGACTATCGAAAGCCTCTCGACAAGGGCTTGAAGAATTTAAGAATGAAGTGATGGTTATCTCCAAGCTCCAACATCGAAATCTTGTTAGACTCCTTGGATGCTGTATTGACAGGGAAGAAAAGATGTTGATATATGAATACATGGCTAACAAAAGTTTAGATGCCTTTCTTTTTGGTTAGACATCAAGCCATACCTATGTTATTAACATATGCCATTAAATATTTTGGTAACTTCACTAACTAACTTTGTCTTGTCATATCTTTGGTGGTATTTTATTTAGATCCATGTAAACAAAAACTTTTGGATTGGAGAAAATGCTTCAATATTATTGAAGGAATAAGTCGAGGCCTTCTTTATCTTCATAGGGATTCTAGACTAAAGATTATACATAGAGATCTTAAGCCAAGTAACATCTTGTTGGATGAAGAATTGAATCCAAAAATTTTAGACTTTGGCATGGCAAGAATATTTGGAGGCAATGAGGAACAAAACAACACTGGAAGGGTTGTTGGGACATAGTAAGTAGTTGTATTTATTTGTTACATGCAACTACATTCTAAAATACTGATATGAACATAAAAGATTAGATGTATTCGTTATGAAATGCAGCGGCTACATGTCTCCTAAAAATGTAATGAGAGGGCAATTCTCTGAGAAATTTGATGTTTTAGTTTTGGAGTTTTATTGTTAGAGATTGTCAGTGGTAGAAGAAACACCAGTTTTTATCATGATGAGCAGTCATTAACTCTTCTCAGCTATGTAAGTCCACTAAACTCTATCACTTCCTTCCTTCATTAATAATAGGATTTAACATTTTTATGTTTAGCAATTGATAAATATGACAAATTTTACTTTTCAGGCATGGAAATTGTGGAACGAAGGCGACATTGTTGCTTTAATGGATCCGACCATATCAAATCCGTGTTTTCAATCGGAGATTTCAAGATGCATACATGTGGGACTGCTGTGCGTGCAAGAGTTAGTGAAAGATAGACCAACCATGTCAACAATTAATTCCATGCTTAACAGTGAGATTGTGGATCTTCCCACTCCGAAGCAACCGGCATTTACAGAAAGAAAGAATGCCGTAGAAGAGTCCTTCAAACAGAATCAGAAAATATGTTCTGTAAACTCTGTCACTCTTACTGTCATTGTAGGCAGATGGCAAGGAATTCTTGAGTCACAGACTAGCTGGCTTGGTGGTTGATAAGGAAAAATTTCAACTCTATCAACTCTAGCATAGATAGGCTAAACACATAAATTTTGTTCTACCATTTTGGTATTTATTCCTGTAGAAAGCTCTCTAAACCCATTAAGCATTTAATTGTCTTTGATGTTCACCATTTGATCGCGTGAGATGTTTGTAGAGAAATAAGCATGCAATCAGAATACATGAAAAACAAAACACACACGAGCAGAAAATAAAGGAGACACTAGTTTTTCATGATTCGGTGATCAATGTGATTCCTACATTTACAAGCGCACCAACATTAAATTTCACAATTAAACAATTATTTACAATCTCTCAGCTCTCTTACTCTTCAATTTCATAAATAGAAAATTAAAATACAACAAATTGTATTGTAAACTCGTCAGAGTTTCTGTTTTTTTTTTTAAAATGAAAATCCTCAAAGTTAAATTGCCAAATTGCCACTCCTAAATAAAACATGAAATCTTGATTTCTTAAAATAAAACAAGCAATCAAAATTTTCCTTTAGCTGACCAGGCAGCCCTAGCCTGCATGTGTAATTCTAGGGCAATATTACTAATTACACTTTCACATCGAACAGTACCATCAATATATATTTGTCAATATATGTAAAAAACTCTTTCCAAAATTCACCATTTGATGCAAAATCGAAATCTCGTATATAGTTTTTCTAATAAACAAAACTCTTTTTTTTCTAACACTGAAAAGACATACATTCTTATTAATAAATATCCTTGAATAGAGTATAAATTAGAATATAGAATTTCTAACTAATATGTGGATGTGCTGAAGATTAAAAAAAAAAAAATTAAAGAAAAAGAAAACTATAAGAAAAAGATGTACATAATGAATTTTTTTTCATCCAAAACTTATGCAGAGCTTTACCTTCCAAAACAAGATCTAGGTCCAAGTTAAAAATAGACCACATATATTTATCATAAAAGTTGAAAAATCACACTATCTTATTCGATTTCAGCAACCACCAGTCAGCGTAAGTTACTGTCTTTGAAATATTTCTTTTTCACTTATTTTTCTTACTCCGTACATTTTCTTCACAGATTTCCCTTTTCAACCTGCAAAATACATACGGACGTGCTAGTCAATTTTGGTAACTTTTTGAATAAAGTTTTGGTATCTGTGAATTGTAAATGTCCATTTTCAGAAGAAAGAGTTGGTCAGAATTGTCAAACAATTTAATCTATACGGAAATAAAGTATTATTTGACTTTGTTAAAAGTAAAATTTCGTTCCAAGTTGTTTTATGGTACTGGTCTGAAAAATGTTACAAGAGTATAATGTAAGATCAGGACTTTCTAGGCATACAAAATCTAGAAATCCTGGTCAAGTTTAGAATTAACCTGTTGGTCTACAGTCAGCTTTATCGCCTCATCCTTGATATTGTGAATCAAGGAGAAACAATTAACAAGCCAATTATGGAACTCAGAAGCAGGAGGATATCGGGAGCTCTTGTCATCTTGATGTCTTATTGTCATTGTTCATATTTCGGCACTGCCATAGACACCATCACATCTTCTCGGCCCATCAATGATCCTGAAGCAATCATCTCCAGTGGCAGTGCCTTCAAATTGGGATTTTTTAATCCAGGCAATTCTTGAAATAGTTATGTAGGAATTTGGTACTATAAAAAATCTGAACCTGTCATGTGGGTTGCCAACAGGAAAAAGCCTCTCAATGACGCAACTGGAGTATTTACAATTGAGGATAGAAATCTTGTGGTTTTGAATGGACAGAATCAAGTTCTTTGGTCCTCAAATGTTTCAAATTCAGGGACCAATACAAGTGCTCAGCTTTTAGATACCGGAAATCTTGTCTTGCGTTGTAACACCAATGGAAGAATCATATGGGAAAGTTTCCAAGAACCTACTGATACAGTTTTTGAAGTGATGAAACTGAGTAGTCATATAAGAACAGGTCCAATATTGCAGCTAACATCATGGAAAAGCCCTTCTGATCCATCCCCTGGAAGCTTCTCGTAGGCATTAATGCTTCAAATATTTCTGAATTTTTCATTTGGAATAACCGTAGTGAATATTGGCGGACAGGTCCATGGAATGGTCAGGTTTTTATTGGAGTACGTGGTATGTCTTCTTTGTATCTTGATGGATTTAAATTTTCAACAGATGAACAAACAGGAGTTGTTAATAGCACTTCTTCTTTTCCAAATGTCACTTTGTTCTTTGCGCTGAGCTCACAAGGAATAATTGAAGAAAGACATTGGGTTGATGGAAAGAACGATTGGGAGGTCGTTTTCTGGTTCCAGGAAACTGAATGTGATATTTATGGCTGGTGTGGGGCATTTGGAAAATGTAATTCTCAGAAAAATCCAGTTTGCAGCTGTTTGAGACGATTTGAACCAAAGAATATGGAGGAATGAAGCGGAGGAAACTGGAGTAGTGGTTGTGTCAGAAAGAGATTGCTGCAATGTGAGAGGATAAACCAAACAGGTGAAGTGACGAAAGAAGACAGTTTCCTGAGGCTGGAGACCATGAAGTTGCCAAATTTTGCAGAAAGGTCATCTGTCCCTAAAGTGGAATGTAGAGAGCAGTACTTGAAGAATTGTTCCTCTATAGCTTATGCATATGATGCCGGCATCCACTGTATAACTTGGTCAGGAAGCTTGACTGACTTACAGAAATTCCCAAGTGAGGGGGCAGATCTTTATATTCGCTTAGCTCATTCAGAATTTGGTAAGATCAATGTTGCTCTATGATTCAGACCATGTTGCTCTTGCTATTATGTTGATAAATTTATTTTCGCACCTGTCTGCAGAAATGAAGGACAACAAAGTTGTTATCATAGTACCGGTGGTTGTAGGAGTAATTACCTCTGCAATCTGTACATTTTTCATGTGGAGATGGATGACAAAACGTAAAGGTAATATGCTTATATGTGTTGGCTTACTTTATTGACAGTATTTGAAATTTCCATCAGCTCATCTCTGAGTCTGTGCTCTTCTGCCAGGATTGAAAGGAAAAGACAAGTATCTTATCCCTGATAAAAATGGAGCAAGTAGCGAAATCAACGAAGTAAAAGTCCAGGATTTACCACTATTCAATTTTGAGAAGCTGGCTACTGCAACTAACAACTTCACTTAATAAATAACCTAGGGCAGGGTGGTTTTGGCCCAGTATACAAGGTACAATTGCTTATTAACCTTTTGTTTTAGCTGCTCGTTTCAAAAAGTAGCTATTGATTTAAGTTCTTCTTAGGGAGAGTTGCAAGATGGAAAAGCAATAGCAGTGAAAAGATTATCAAAAACCTCAGGACAAGGGTTTGAAGAATTTAAGAATGAGGTCATGGTTATTTCTAAGCTTTAACATCAAAACCTTGTTAGACTCCTTGGATGTTGTATTGATGGAGAAAAAAAGATGCTGATATATGAATACATGTCTAACAAAAGTTTGGATGCCATTCTCTTTGGTTAGTATTGTCATATCTTACAATTGTCTCAATTTTTAGAATCACAATAAATTCTCATCGATATTTTACTATCTTAGCCATTAAATGTTTTGGTAACTTCACCAATTAACTTTATCTTGTCATATCTTTGGTACCATTTTATTTAGATCTATGCAAACAAAAACTTTTGGATTGGAGAAAACGCTTCAAGATTATTGAAAGAATAAGTCGAGGCCTCCTTTATCTTCATCGGGATTCTAGACTAATGATCATACATAGAGATCTTAAGCCAAGTATCATCATGTTAGATGAAGAATTGATTCCAAAATTTCAGACTTTGGTATGACAAGAATATTTGGAGGCACTGAGGATCAAAACAACACTGTAAGAGTTGTTGGGACACAGTAAGTAGTTGTATTTATTTGTTACATGTAACTACACTCTAAAATATTGGTATGAACATAAAATATTTAGATGTGTTGGTTATGAAATGCAATGGTTACATGTCTCCTGAATATGTAATGAGAGGGCAATTCTCGAAAAAATTTGATGTCTTTGGCTTTGGAGTTTTATTGTTAGAGATTGTTGGTAGAAGAAACACCAGTTTTTATCATGATGAGCAGTCATTAACTCTTCTCGGCTATGTAAGTCCACTAAACTCGATCTCTTCCTTTCTTCGTTAATAATAGGATTTAACATTTTTATGTTTAGCAATTGATAAATATGACAAATGTTATTTTTCAGGCCTGGAAATTGTGGAATGAAGACAACATTGTTGCTTTAATGGATGCGACCATATCAAATCCATGTTTTCAATCGGAGATTTCAAGATGCATACATGTGGGACTGCTGTGCGTGCAAGAGTTAGTGAAAGACAGACCAACCATGTCAACAATTAATTCCATGCTTAACAGTGAAATTGTGGATCTACCCACTCCGAAGCAACCGGCCTTTACAATAAGACAAAATGCTGTAGAAGAGTCATTCGAACAGAATCACAAAATATGTTCTGTAAACTCTGTCACTCTTACTGTCATTGTAGGTAGATAGGGAGGAAATTCTTGAGTCACAGACTAGCTGACTTGGTGGTTGATTAAGGAAAGTTTAAACTCTAGCATAGATAGGCTAAACACATCAATTTTGTTCTACCATTTTGGCATTTTATTCCTGTAGAAAGCTCTCTAAACCCATTGAACATTTAATTTGGTTTGATGATCACAATTTGATCAAGTGATTAATAAGATATTTGCAGAGAAATAAGCAATCAGAATACAGAAAAAACAAAACACACACAAAAGCTAAAAATAAAGGACACACAGTGTTTCATGATTCCAACAATCAATGTGATTCCTACATTTACAAGTGCACCAACACTAAATTTTCACAATTAAAGAATTATTTACAATCATTCACTTTTCAATTTCATAAACAGAAAATTAAAGGGAAAAAATCATTTTCATCCCTAAATTTTGAGAAAAGATCAAAATTTTAACTATATTTTCAAAATGGCTAAATCCTCTCTAAAGTTTAGAAAAAATGTCAAATTGATTCCTCCTGTCAATCAATTAATGATCAAACTAAGATTGACTATGATTGATAGAGGTATTTTGGACATTATATAATTTGATTAATAGATAAAAATTTAAATAAAAAAGAAGATAGGTTTCAACCAATTAATGGTGAAATAGTAGAAATATAAAACAATAAATTTTAAAAAAAAAAAGCTTTTAAAAAAAATCAAACTAACCCAAGAGTGGGCTTGTTGAAACCAGAAGACAAACCTAGGTGTCTGGGTTCGTCTTCATCGAGGTGTGACCTGGGTTCGTCTTTAATGAACCTATGAAGATGATGGAGGTTGAAGACGATTCGACCAGGCGCGACCTCAACCTAATGCGATTGGCAATGGAGGTTGAAGATGATTCGACTAAGTGCGACATGGGTTCGTCTTCAACCTAGTGTGGTCGACAATGGAGGTTGAAGACAATTTGACCAAGTGCAAACTTGGTTCGTTGAAACCAGAAGATGATTTCGTTTGTCTTTTTCGTGTGTTCGTTCTTCGCACCTAGATTGTTGAAACCAGTGTTTAAAAACTCAGCCAAGTAGGTCGAGTTTTCAACGATAAATCATGGATCGACACCCAACCGATCCGATAACCCCCTGATCAGGGGTTCTGCTCCGACCAAGTAAGCACTTAGCCAAGTTGGCCAAGTTTTAGAACCAATTTAGTCCAACTCGGTCCAACTCCGATTATTTAAAAATAATAATAAAAAATTCAATCATCTTTAACTCACCATAACCACCATGCTTCACCACCATACCAATCACCCCACCACCATATTAGTCACCTTACCACCATACCCTAAATCCCCCTTAAACTAGTCACCACAAATCTCCCTAAACCAATCACCATCATTCAAAGAAAATCAATGATGTAGTAGCGATGGAGAAGAGTGAGGGAGGTGGTAGACCAGAGGCGATGGATGACAAAAAGCTGTTTGCCTTGCAACAGCGGCGAAGGAGGATAAAGACCGGAAAGGCGAGACGGTGGTGGTGGTAAAGGTTGTGAGATCGGTGGTGTGGGGTTCTTGAAATGGTGGTTAAATAGGGTTTGAAATGGTGGGAGAGAGAGAGATCAGTTGTGAGAGAAAGGGATGAAAGTGGTGAGAAAGAGAGAGGAGAAAATTGATGTGATGAAGGCAGTGAGAGAGAGAGAGAGAGAGAGAAAGAAGAGAAAATTGATTGGGTTTGTGATGTTACTTTTATTTATATTATAGGATATTACACAAAGCTCCCCAAGGTTTGATAAAATTCAATATCAAAAGTATGAAATTGGCCTATAATGTTTAAAGAAATATCAGTTTATGTCATGAGATTTTAAAAATAATAATTTAACCTCCAAAATAGTGCTCGCAGAGTACTCGTCGATTACTTGCCAAGTAGCTTATTACTTGTTACTTGTTAGGTCGTCGGTCGACTAGCGAGTAGCGAGTAACGAGTTTTAGCACAATGGTTGAAACCAAATGAGTTTGTGGTGATGTTATGGTTATGGTGCAATGGAGCTAGTGATGTAATGGTTGTGGTGGAAACAGTGGGTGGCAATGGAGGTTGAAGATGATCCGATTTGGTTTTTTTTTTTAATTTTTTTATGTTTATATTTATATTTTCTATTTTTTTATACTTTAAATATTATTTTAATTTTAATTTTTTAAATATTTTAAAGATTTTTTTTTAATATGTGAATTTTTTTTCTCGTTATTGTCCTTGATTTTCATATACCTTTTTATTGAAGTGCTAATGGATGAGAGATTAAATTAGATGTTGTAAGTGTTGTTTGATTAAAGATGAAGATTGATGTGGTGATTGAATTGAAGATGAAGATGTGAGGGGTTAATTTAGTTTCAATTTTTAAATTCATTTTATTTTAGGATTTAGTTTAATTTTTTATTTTATTAATTTTTTATTAATTGTAATTTTTAATTTTATTAAGGGTAAAATGGTCATTGTATGCTTTATAAATAAAGTGAGAGGTAAAATAGTCTTTTTCATATTTTCTATTAGATTTGACTGCTAATCAAATTATGAGAGAGATTAATTTGACATTTTTTTGAAACGTTAGGGTAGGTTTCGTCATTTTTTAAAACATAGTTAAAATTTTGACCCTTTCCTAACACCCATAATTAAAATACAACAAATTATATCGTAAAATCCTTGGAGTTAAATTGCCAAAATTGCCACTCCTAAATAAAACATGAAATCTTGATTTCCTAAAATTAAATAAGCAATTAAAATTTTCCTTCAGCTGACCGAGCAGCTCAAGCCTTGTACTGTGTTATTCTATGCAATATTACTAATTACACTTTAGCATCAAATAGTACCATCATGTCTATTTATCTACATATGTAAGAGACTCTTTTCAAAATTCATCAAGTGATACAAAATCGAAATCACGTACATTATACATAGTTTTTGTTATAAATAAAACTCCTTTTTTGTTTTGAACACTTAAAAGACATGCATTCTTATTAATAATTATCTTTGAATCGAGTATAAATTAGAATGCAGAATTTCTACCTAATAAGTGGATGAGCTGAAGATTAAAAAAAAAAAATTAAGAAAAGAAAAAACTATTAAAAAAAAAAAAAAAACCGGTACATAAACAGCCCCATTAAGGGATTGAAGTAATGTCTAAGTCAAGCCTTCGACATTTTTGCACTGCAATTCCTCATTCTGGAACCTTCGGTGAAGCATACTCGAGAAAAACCTGACCTTACGGCCTGACAAAAGTCAGCTTCACTTATTTTGTTATATCTATACATTTTCCTCGTATACTTCCCTTCCATGATGCACTGTACGTGTGAATGTGATAGTCAATTTTTGCGACATTTTTAGTCAATTTGTAGGAAACTCCATCTGCAAGTTGTAGATGTCCATTTTAAAAATAAAGAATGGTCCGAATGTCAAACAATAACTACAAAAGAAAATGACTTGTCAGAAAATAAGGTTTCCTGTATAAATTGTTAAATAATAATGTTTGAAAAATGTTAAGAGTATGATGTAAAATCATTCCTAATTAAGTACAATCTACCAATCAATGTCAAGTTTATAATTAATCATTGAGTCTGCTGTCATCTCCATCACTTAATCATCAGTATTGTTGGTCAACGAGAAGCAATTGGCTTGCCAGTTATGGAACTTGGAAGCACAAGGAGTTTGGTGGCTCTCGTTGTCTTGCTGTCATGTTCATATTTGGGCACTGCTGTGGACAGCATTACTTCATCTCGATCCATTAGCGATCCTGAAACAATAGTCTCTGATGGCAATGTTTTCAAATTGGGATTTTTCAATCCCGGTAATTCGTCAAATCGCTATGTGGGAATTTTATACAGTCATAAGTCTGAAGCTGTCATCTGGGTTGCTAACAGAAACAAGCCTCTCAGAGATGCGTCTGGGGTTGTTACCATATCAGAGGACGGCAATCTTGTGGTTTCGAATGGGCAGAAGGAAGTCCTTTGGTCGTCAAATATTTCAAATTCAGTGACTAATGTGAGTGCTCAGCTTTTGGATTCTGGAAACCTTGTCTTGCGTGATAACAGCAATGGAATAATCATTTGGGAAAGTTTCCAAGAACCTACTGATGCATTCTTGGCTGGGATGAAACTAAGTAGTCATCTAAGAACAGGTCCGAAAGTGCAGCTTACATCCTGGAAAAGCCCGTCTGATCCATCCCCTGGAAGCTTCTCACTTGGTATTGATCCTTCAAATATTCCTGAAACTTTCATTTGGAAGGATGGTCGCGCTCGTGCATATTGGCGGACAGGTCCATGGAATGGTCAGGTATTTGTTGGAGTAAATGATATGTCTTCTTTCTATCTTGATGGATTTCAACTTTTAGTGGATGTTCAAGCAGGAGTTATTAATTTGACTTATTCATTACCGATCAATTTCTCTGCATTCTTCGTCCTAAGCTCACAAGGAATACTGGAGCAACGAGATTGGGTGGATGAAAAAAAAGTTGGGAGGTCAGTTTTCTGTCACAGAATTCTGAGTGTGATGTTTATGGCCAGTGTGGGGCATTTGGAACCTGCAATCGACAGAAGAAGCCAATATGCAGCTGTTTGAGAGGGTTTGAACCAAAGAATGTAGTGGAATGGAACATAGGAAACTGGACTAGTGGTTGTGTTAGAAAGAGACTATTGCATTGTAAGAGAATAAACGAAACTGGTCAAGTGAACAAAGAAGACAGGTTTTTGAAGCTGGAGACCATGAAGTTGCCAGATTTTGCAGAAAGGTCATCTTTCTCTGTTGTGAAATGCAGTGAGCAATGCTTGAACAATTGTTCATGTGTAGCTTATGCGTATGATACCGGCATTGGCTGCATGACATGGACAGGAAGCTTATTCGACTTACAGAAGTTCCCCACCAAGGGCGCAGATCTTTATATTCGCTTAGCTCATTCGGAACTAGGTAAGTTCAGTGCTGTCTTGTTCATTCTCTTGTCACTCTATGATTCCCACCGTGCTGTTTTTGCTATTATTCGATAACTACAAATGTGTCTCTATTATATTTTCGTGTTGATATCTATTCTTGCACCTATCTGCAGAAAAGGACAACAAAGTTGTTATCATAGTACCAGTAATTGTAGGAATAATTACCTTTGCAATCTGTGCATTTTCCTTATGGAGGTGGATGTCAAAACGCAATGGTAATATGCTTATACGTATTAGCTTACTGAATTGATAGTATTTGCAATTTTCATTAGCTCATTGGTTACTATGTGGTTTTCTATTAACATTGAAAGACAGAAGCAAGGTTCTACAGATCGATACAGGTGAAGCACATACAAAATTATCAGGTGCAAACTTGAAAGAAGTTAAACTTCAAGATTTGCAACTATTCAATTTTGAGAAGCTGGCGCTAGCAACTAACAACTTCCACTTAACCAATAAGCTAGGGCAGGGTGGTTTTGGGCCAGTATACAGGGTAACAGTTGCCTATTAAAAATTTGTTAGCTGCACAGTACGAAAGTAGTTACTGACTGAAGTTTTCATTAGGGAGAGTTGGAGGATGGAAAAAAAATAGCTGTGAAAAGATTATCGAAAACTTCGAGACAAGGGCTGGAAGAGTTTAAAAACGAGGTGATGGTTATTTCTAAACTTCAACATCGAAATCTTGTTAAACTCCTTGGATGCTGTGTTGACAAGGAAGAAAAGATGTTGATATATGAATACATGCCTAACAAAAGTTTGGATGCATTTCTCTTTGGTAAGTCATAACATATCTCATGATTGTCTCTTTTATTTTTGAAATTTCATAATCAGAATAACTTCTTATCAATAATTAGTTTTCTTAGTCATTTGAAACATAATGTTTTGATCCCGTCATCAACTAACTTTGTTTTTCCACATCTTGGTTATAATTGATCTAGATCCACTTAAACAAGAACTTTTGGGTTGGAGGAACCGCTTCAATATTATTGAAGGAATTAGTCGAGGACTCCTTTATCTTCACAGAGATTCTAGATCGAGGATTATACATAGAGATTTAAAACCAAATAATATCTTATTGGATGAAAAATTGAATCCAAAGATTTCAGATTTTGGAATGGCAAGAATTTTCAGTGGCAATGAAGATCAAGCCAACACTATAAGGGTCGTTGGGACATAGTGAGTAGTTTTACTTGTTTATTATAGTCATTAATGATAGGATTTAACATTCTATGTTTAGCAATAGTGATATTCATACTGATGGAGTTTAGTAGACTTGCATATCCTATAAGGGTGAATACTAAATACATATGTGTTATATTTGAAATGCAGTGGTTACATGTCTCCAGAATATGTAATAGAAGGACGATTCTCTGAAAAATCTGATGTCTTTAGCTTTGGAGTTCTGATGATAGAAATTGTCAGTGGTAAAAGAACGGCAGATTTTTATGATGATGCAGAGTCTTTGAGTCTTCTAGGCTTTGTAAGTTTATTAAACTCTTTCTCCCTCCATTGCTCATTGATGATAGGATCTAGCATTCTATGTTCAGCAATTCATAGATATGACAATAAATATTTTTCAGGCGTGGAAGTTGTGGAATGAAAACAACGTTGTTGCTTTAATGGATCCAAGGATATCCAATACCTGCTTTCAATTGGAGATTTCAAGGTGCATACACGTGGGACTGTTGTGTGTGCAAGAGTTTGCAAAAGATAGGCCAACTATATCAACTGTTATTTCCATGCTTAACAGTGAAATTGTGGATCTCCCTCCTCCTAAGAAACCGGCATTCACAGAAAGACAGAATTCCAAAGAAGAGTCCTCTGAGCAGAGTCGGAAGAAATGTTCTATTAACAATGTCACTGTTACTGACATTGAAGCTCGATAGCAAGGAAGTTCTCGAGTCACAAAATGAACATTTATTTAAACTTGTAACTGTATGTAGGAGAGACAAGATAAAAAAGGAAATCTCCTATAACTTTAAAGAGCTTTATTCCTTGTAATTTCTTGAAGAATAACAAAGCTAGTAGAAAATGATAGCAGGCAGGGAGCTCTCCTACGTAAGCACATCGTATTCATATTAAAATTGCACAATTTCAAATGCTTGCCATCCATGGGCTGTGAATATTATTTTATACAAGCAAATAATTGGTTTTCTTTAAATGAACTTGTATGGATGAGATACTCTAGTGAGGCTAATATATGGCAATATTAGAGAGTATCTAATAGACTAAGATGTCTGTTAACAGAATGCAAATGGATTAAATGTTGCAACTGCTTTTTCCCTGTTAAATTAATGCCTAAGTTAAGATCTTTGACATTTCTATATGACTAGTTTAAAAGTAACTTCTTTTCTATGCAGTTTCCTGAAGGAATTGTGTTATAGTAGTGGTTGAAGAATGTTGTAATAGATGATGTAAAGGCAGGCCTATTGTCATCTCCATCAGTCCATCATTGATATCGTTGATGAACAAGAAGCAATTAGTTTGCCAGTAATGAAACTCTGAAGCAGATATATTTTTGTGCCGCTGGTCGCGTTGCTGTCATGTTTCTTTTCATATTTTGGTATTGCCATAGATACCGTCATGTATTCTTAACCCACCAGAGATCCTGAAAAAATCATCTCTAGCAGCAGACTATGAAATGGGATGTGTTAGCCCAGGTAATTCTACCAATCACTATGTCGGGATTTCATTCAATGATAAATCTTAAACTGTCGTATGGGTAGCTAACGAAAGCAAGCCTCTCAACGATGCATCTAGGATTGTTACCACATCCTCAATTGTAAACACCCTGTTTATAATGTTTGAGAAAACAGTAATAAATAATTTAACATACCGATACATAAACTTATAACTCAAGTGGAATTTTACCTCATATGTATATTTGTGTATGAAATTTTATCCTTTTATTATAGGAGTGAATTTTTCTCACTGTTATGTGAATAGATTTTAGGCCTAAGCACACATGCAGTGTTTCATTTTCCCTTTTATGGTGAAAGTAGATTTTCTGGATAGACCACATATGTACCTTCATCTCAACACACCCGCTAGACACTGACAGGTTTGCATAGATTTTCAACCCCACGAGCTCTTCGAGAAGTCAACCTCTAAGACTTTATAATGTAACAAGGCTAACATGTGGCACAATTAGAGATCATCTAACTAATTCATTCAAATTTCAAGAATATTCAAATGTGCAAAATGCTTCAATTATTAAATAACATTGGTCATTTCCCCACATAAAAATTTTCATTTTTATTAGTCAAGCCGTCAAGGCATCATCTTCATTAGGCAAACCAAACATTCTTTAAGAGAGATACCGGGCAATTACCATTGTTTTCTGCTCCCTCATTTGGCATATTAGAAGCATAATCCAATTCAAATTAATAATCAATAGCAGAAAATCAATTGGTTTAGGATTCAAGAATCTTGAGTTTGAGCAAGAAAGTACCCACATCTAAAATACTAAATTCATCTCAATCCAAACAAAGAAAATTAGACAGCCTAAAAACATCACTACTAAATTGTCTTTGATTGACAAATATTAAAAACATGACCTGGTTCGACTTAAAAGTTTGTTCTAGATGATATCCTCTCTGGTTTTATGTCCTTAAAAGTTACAAGACTATCTCACATCGCATATAGAGACTTATTCTCCCAACTAGTAGGGTTTCTATAAGTGATTTTCCTCAACTGGATATCATAAACAAAAATTTCTTTCTCCCATAACAAAAGGTACAATTTGTTAGAATTAAAGATAAAAGGAGCTAAAAAGTTGTCATCTGTAATTTGAATCTCTCTCAAGAATGGCAAAGGCACAATAATCTTCCTATGACTCCATATGTGCTTTTTGTAAT
Source organism: Nephelium lappaceum (assembly GCA_021234005.1). Taxonomy (NCBI): domain Eukaryota; kingdom Viridiplantae; phylum Streptophyta; class Magnoliopsida; order Sapindales; family Sapindaceae; genus Nephelium; species Nephelium lappaceum. The sequence goes on from CM038010.1 coordinate 16,086,580, forward strand.
CTCCAAATACAACAACATTCAGCTTCTCTTCTACTATATCAGCATAAGCTAGGCTGTTATCCCAAGCTAAAGCAAAAACCTCATCCAAATCAGAAAATAAACATTGAGGTAATTTATTAATGAAGAAACACTCACCCTCAACATCAAGACAATAAACATCATTGTAGAATTCTGATTTATTGTTATAATAAATAGCCTTGTGAGTTTCGGGAAGAATTGCCAAGTTCATTCCACATTCTTGTGAGCCTGGGAGTTTCAAGGGTCGCCACATTCTTGTTATTTTTCAGGCCTGGAAATTGTGGAATGAAGACAACATTGTTGCTTTAATGGATGCGACCATATCAAATCCATGTTTTCAATCGGAGATTTCAAGATGCATACATGTGGGACTGCTGTGCGTGCAAGAGTTAGTGAAAGACAGACCAACCATGTCAACAATTAATTCCATGCTTAACAGTGAAATTGTGGATCTACCCACTCCGAAGCAACCGGCCTTTACAATAAGACAAAATGCTGTAGAAGAGTTATTCGAACAGAATCACAAAATATGTTCTGTAAACTCTGTCACTCTTACTGTCATTGTAGGTAGATAGCGAGGAAATTCTTGAGTCACAGACTAGCTGGCTTGGTGGTTGATTAAGGGAAAGTTTAAACTCTAGCATAGATAGGCTAAACACATCAATTTTGTTTACCATTTTGGTATTTTATTCCTGTAGAAAGCTCTCTAAACCCATTGAACATTTAATTTGGTTTGATGATCACAATTTGATCAAGTGATTAATAAGATATTTGTAGAGAAATAAGCAATCAGAATACAGAAAAAACAAAACACACACAAGAGCTAAAAATAAAGGACACACGAGTGTTTCATGATTCCGACAATCAATGTGATTCCTACATTTACAAGTGCACCAACACTAAATTTTCACAATTAAAGAATTATTTACAATAATTCACTTTTCAATTTCATAAACAAAAAATTAAAGGGCAAAAATCATTTTCATCCCTAAATTTTGAGAAAATGTCAAATTTTTAACTATATTTTCAAAAATGGGTAAACCCTCTCTAAAGTTTAGAAAAAATGTCAAATTGATTCCTCCTATCAGTTAATTGACGATCAAACTAAAATTGACTATAATTGACAGAGGTATTTTGGACATTATATAATTTGATTAATAGATAAAAATTTAAATAAAAAAGAAGATAGGTTTCAACCAATTAATGGTGAAATAGTAGAAATATAAAACAATAAATTAAAAATAAAAAAATGATAAATTGAAAATAAAAATAAAAGCAAAAAAAAAAAAAAAAAAAGCTTTTAAAAAAAATCAAACTAACCCAGGACTAGGCTTGTTGAAACCAGAAGACAAACCTAGGTGTCTGGGTTTGTCTTCAACTAGGTGTGACCTGGGTTTGTCTTTAACAAACCTATGAAGATGATGGAGGTTGAAGACGATTCGACCAGGTATGACCTAAGTTCATCTTTAACCCAATGCGATTGGTGATGGAGGTTGAAGACGATCTGACTAAGTGGGACATGGGTTCGTCTTCAAACTAGTGTGGTCGGCAATGGAGGTTGAAGACAATTTGACCAAGTGCAAACTTGGTTCATTGAAACCAGAAGACAATTTCATTTGTCTTTTTTGTGGGTTCGTTCTTCGCACCTAGATTGTTGAAACCAGTGTTTAAAAACTCGGCCAAGTAGGTCGAATTTTCAACGATAAATCGTGGATCGACAAACAGTCGATCCGATAACCCCCTGATCAGGGGTTCTACTCCGACCAAGTGAGCACTCAACCAAGTTGGACGAGTTTTTAGGCCAACTTAGTACAACTCGGTCCAACTTCGATTATTTAAAAAATAATAATAAAAGATTCAATCACTGTTGACTCACCATAACCACCATGCTTCACCACCATACCCGTTACCTCACCACTATACCCTAAATCCCCATTAAACTAGTCACCACAAATCTCCCCAAACCAATCACCATCATTCAAAGAAACTCAGTGATGTAGTAACGGTGGAGGAGAGTGAGAGAGGTGGTGGACCAACGGTGGTGGACCAGTAGCAGTGGATGACAAAAACCTATTTGCCTTGCAAAAATGGTGAAGGAGGATGAAGACCAGAAAGGCGAGATGATGGTGGTGGTAAAGGTTGTGAGATCGGTGGTGTAGGGTTCTTGAAATGGTCGTTAAGTGGGGTTTGAAATGGTGGGAGAGAGAGATCAGTTGTGAAAGAGAGGGATGAAGGTGGTGAGAAAGTGAGAGAAGAGAAAATTGATGTGATGGAGGTAGTGAGAGAGAGAGAGAGAGAAGAGAAAATTGAGTGGGTTTGTGATGTTACTTTTATTTATATTATAGCATATTACACAAAGCTCCCCAAGGTTTGATAAAATTCAATATCAAAAGTATCAAATTGGCCCCTAATGTTTAAATAAATATCAGTTTATGTCATGAGATTTTAAAAATAATAATTTAGCCCCCAAAATAGTGCTTGCGGAGTACTCGTCGATTACTCACCAAGTAGCTTATTACTCATTACTCACTAGGTTGTCAATCGACTAGCGAGTAGCTAGTAACGAGATTGAGAACAATGGTTGAAACCAAATGGGTTTGTGGTGATGTTGTGGTTATGGTGCGATGGAGGTGGTGATGTAATGGTTGTGGTGGCAATGGAGGTTGAAGATGATCCGATCTAGTTTTTTTAAATTTTTAAATTTTTATATTTATATTGTCTATTTTTTATACTTTAAATATTATTTTAATTTTAATTGTTTAAATATTTTAAAGATTTTTTTTTTTAATATGTGAATTTTTTTTTCTCGTTATTATCCTTGATTTTCATATACCTTTTTATTGAAGTGGTAATGGATGAGAGATTAAATTAGATGTTGTAAGTGTTGTATGATTAAAGATGAAGATTGATGTGGTGATTGAATTGAAGATGAAGATGTGAGGGGTTAATTTAGTTTCAATTTTTAAATTCATTTTATTTTAGGATTTAGTTTAATTTTTTATTTTATTAATTTTTTATTAATTAATTTTTAATTTTATTAAGGGTAAAATGGTCATTGTATGCTTTATAAATAAAGTGAGGGGTAAAATAGTCTTTTTATATTTTCTATTAGGTTTGACCATTAATCAAATTATGAGAAAAATTAATTTGATACTTTTTTGAAACGTTAGGATATATTTCATCATTTTTTAAAACATAATTAAAATTTTGACCCTTTCCTAAAACCCAAAAGTAAAATACAACAAAGTATATTGTAGAATCCTCGGAGTTAAATTGCCAAAATTGCCACTCCTAAATAAAACATGAAATCTTGATTTCCTAAAATTAAATAAGCAATTAAAATTTTCCTTCAGCTGACCGAGCAGCTCAAGCCTTGTACTGTGTTATTCTATGCAATATTACTAATTACACTTTAGCATCAAATAGTACCATCATGTCTATTTATCTACTTATGTAAGAGACTCTTTTCAAAATTCATCAAGTGATACAAAATCGAAATCACGTACATTATACATAGTTTCTGTTATAAATAAAACTCCTTTTTTGTTTTGAACACTTAAAAGACATGCATTCTTATTAATAATTATCTTTGAATGGAGTACAAATTAGAATGCAGAATTTCTACCTAATAAGTGGATGTGCTGAAGATTAAAAAAAAATTAAGAAAAGAAAAAACTATAATAAAAAAAAAAAAACCGGTACATAAACAGCCCATTAAGGGATTGAAGTAATGTCTAAGCCATGCCATCGACATTTTTGCACTGCAATACCTCATTCCGGAACCTTCGGTGAAGCGTACTCGAGAAAAACCTGACTTTACGGCCTGACAAAAGTCAGCTTCACTTATTTTATTATATCTATACATTTTCCTCGTAGACTTCTCTTCCATGATGCATTATACGTGTGAATGTGATAGTCAATTTTGGCAACATTTTTAGCCAGTTTGTAGGAAACTCCATCTGCAAATTGTAGATGTCCATTTCAAAAATAAAGAATGGTCAGAATGTCAAACAATAACTACAAAAGAAAATGACTGGTCAGAAAAGGTTTCCTCTATAAATTGTTAAATAATAATGTTTAAAAACTGTTAGGAGTATGATGTAAAATCATTCCTAATTAAGTACAATCTACCAATCAATGTCAAGTTTATAATTAACCATTGAGTCTGCTGTCATCTCCATCACTTAATCACCAGTATTTTTGGTCAACGAGAAGCAATTGGCTTGCCAGTTATGGAACTTGGAAGCACAAGGAGTTTGGTGGCTCTGGTTGTCTTGCTGTCATGTTCATATTCGGGTACTGCTGTGGACAGCATTACTTCATCTCGATCCATTAGCGATCCTGAAACAATAGTCTCTGATGGCAATGTTTTCAAATTGGGATTTTTCAATCCGGGTAATTCGTCAAATCGCTATGTGGGAATTTTATACAATCATAAGTCTGAAGCTGTCATCTGGGTTGCTAACAGAAACAAGCCTCTCAGAGATGCATCTGGGGTTGTTACCATATCAGAGGACGGCAATCTTGCGGTTTCGAATGGGCAGAAGGAAGTCCTTTGGTCGTCAAATATTTCAAATTCAGTGACTAATGTGAGTGCTCAGCTTTTGGATTCTGGAAACCTTGTCTTGCGTGATAACAGCAATGGAATAATCATTTGGGAAAGTTTCCAAGAACCTACTGATGCATTCTTGGCTGGGATGAAACTAAGTAGTCATATAAGCACAGGTCCGAAAGTGCAGCTTACATCCTGGAAAAGCCCGTCTGATCCATCCCCCGGAAGCTTCTCATTTGGTATTGATCCTTCAGATATTCCTGAAACTTTCATTTGGAAGGATGGTCGCGCTCGTGCATATTGGCGGACAGGTCCATGGAATGGTCAGATGTTTGTTGGAGTAAATGATATGTCTTCTTTCTATCTTGATGGATTTCAACTTTTAGTGGATGTTCAAGCAGGAGTTATTAATTTGACTTATTCATTACCGATCAATTTCTCTGCATTCTTAGTCCTAAGCTCACAAGGAACACTGGAGCAACAAAATTGGGTGGATGAAAAAAAAAGTTGGGAGGTCAGTTTTCAGTCACATAATTCTGAGTGTGATGTTTATGGCCAGTGTGGGGCATTTGGAACCTGCAATCCACAGAACAGGCCAATCTGCAGCTGTTTGAGAGGGTTTGAACCAAAGAATGTAGTGGAATGGAACAGGGGAAACTGGACTAGTGGTTGTGTTAGAAAGAGACTATTGCATTGTAAGAGAATAAACGAAACTGGTGAAGTGAACAAAGAAGACTGGTTTTTGAAGCTGGAGACCATGAAGTTGCCAGATTTTGCAGAAAGGTCATCTGTCTCTGTAGCGAAATGCAGTGAGCGATGCTTGAACAATTGTTCATGTGTAGCTTATGCGTATGATACCGGCATTGGCTGCATGACATGGACAGGAAGCTTATTTGACTTACAGAAGTTCCCCACCAAGGGCGCAGATCTTTATATTCGCTTAGCTCATTCGGAACTAGGTAAGTTCAGTGCTGTCTTGTTCATTCTCTTGTCACTCTATGATTCCGACTGTGCTGTTGTTGCTATTATTCGATAACTACAGATGTGTCTCTATTATATTTTCGTGTTGATATCTATTCTTGCACCTATCTGCAGAAAAGGACAACAAAGTTGTTATCATAGTACCAGTAATTGTAGGAATAATTACCTTTGCAATCTGTGCATTTTTCTTATGGAGGTGGACGTCAAAACGCAATGGTAATATGCTTATATGTATTAGCTTACTGAATTGATAGTATTTGCAATTTTCATTAGCTCATTTGTTACTATGTGGTTTTCTATCAACATTGAAAGACAGAAGCAAGGTTCTACAGATTGATACAGGTGAAGCACATACAAAATTATCAGGTGCAAACTTGAAAGAAGTTAAACTTCAAGATTTGCAACTATTCAATTTTGAGAAGCTGGCGCTAGCAACTAACAACTTCCACTTAACCAATAAGCTAGGGCAGGGTGGTTTTGGCCCAGTATACAAGGTAACAGTTGCCTATTAAAAATTTGTTAGCTGCACAGTACGAAAGTAGTTACTGACTGAAGTTTTCATTAGGGAGAGTTGGAGGATGGAAAAAAAATAGCTGTGAAAAGATTATCAAAAACTTCTAGACAAGGGCTGGAAGAGTTTAAGAACGAGGTGATGGTTATTTCTAAACTTCAACATCGAAATCTTGTTAAACTCCTTGGATGCTGTGTTGACAAGGAAGAAAAGATGTTGATATATGAATACATGCCTAACAAAAGTTTGGATGCATTTCTCTTTGGTAAGTCATAACATATCTCATGATTGTCTCTTTTATTTTTGAAATTTCATAATCACAATAACTTCTTATCAATAATTAGTTTCCTTAGTCATTTGAAACATAATGTTTTGATCCCTTCATCAACTAACTTTGTTTTTCCACATCTTGGTTATAATTGATCTAGATCCACTTAAACAAGAACTTTTGGGTTGGAGAAATCGCTTCAATATTATTGAAGGAATTAGTCGAGGACTCCTTTATCTTCACAGAGATTCTAGATCGAGGATTATACATAGAGATTTAAAACCAAATAATATCTTATTGGATGAAGAATTGAATCCAAAGATTTCAGATTTTGGAATGGCAAGAATTTTCAGTGGCAGTGAAGATCAAGCCAACACTATAAGGGTTGTTGGGACATAGTGAGTAGTTTTACTTGTTTATTATATTCATTAATGATAGGATTTAACAGTCTATGTTTAGCAATTGTGATATTCATACTGATGGAGTTTAGTAGACTTGCATATCCTAGAAGGGTGAATACTAAATACATATGTGTTATATTTGAAATGCAGTGGTTACATGTCTCCAGAATATGTAATAGAAGGACGATTCTCTGAAAAATCTGATGTCTTTAGTTTTGGAGTTATGATGATAGAAATTGTCAGTGGTAAAAGAATGGCAGATTTTTATGATGATGCAGAGTCTTTGAGTCTTCTAGGCTTTGTAAGTTTATTAAACTCTTCCTCCCTCCAATGCTCATTGATGATAGGATCTAGCATTCTATGTTCAGCAATTCATAGATATGACAATAATTATTTTTCAGGCGTGGAAGTTGTGGAATGAAAACAACGTTGTTGCTTTAATGGATCCAAGGATATCCAATACCTGCTTTCAATTGGAGATTTCAAGGTGCATACACGTGGGACTGTTGTGTGTGCAAGAGTTTGCAAAAGATAGGCCAACTATATCAACTGTTATTTCCATGCTTAACAGTGAAATTGTGGATCTCCCTCCTCCTAAGAAACCGGCATTCACAGAAAGACAGAATTCCAAAGAAGAGTCCTCTGAGCAGAGTCGGAAGAAATGTTCTATTAACAATGTCACTGTTACTGACATTGAAGCTCGATAGCAAGGAAGTTCTCGAGTCACAAAATGAACATTTGTTTAAACTTGTAACTGTATGTAGGAGAGATGATAAAAAAGGAACTCTCATATAACTTTAAAGAGCTTTATTCCGTGTAATTTCTTGAAGAATAAGAAAGCTGGTAAAAAATGATAGCAGGCAGGGAGCTCTCTTATGTAAGCACATCGTATTCATATAAAAATTGCACAATTTCAAATGCTTGCCATCCATGGGCTGTGAATATTCTTTTATACAAGCAAATAATTCGTTTTCTTTAAATGAACTTGCATGGATGAGATACTCTAGTGAGACTAATATATGGCAATATTAGAGAGTATCTAATAGACTAAGATGTCTTTTAACAGAATGCAAATGGATTAAATGTTGCAACTGCTTCTTCCCTGTTAAATTAACGCCTAAGTTAAGATCTTTGACATTTCTATATGACTAGTTTAAAAGCAGCTTCTTTTCTATGCAGTTTCCTGAAGGAATTGTGTTATAGTAGTGGTTGAAGAATGTTGTAATAGATGATGTAAGGGCAAGCCTATTGCCATCTCCATCAGTCCATCATTGATATCGTTGATGAACAAGAAGCAATTAGTTTGCCAGTAATGAAACTCTGAAGCAGATATATTTTTGTGCCGCTGGTCGCGTTGCTGTCATGTTTCTTTTCATATTTTGGTACTGCCATAGATACCGTCATGTATTCTTAACCCACCAAAGATCCTGAAAAAATCATCTCTAGCAGCAGAGTACGAAATGGGATGTGTTAGCCCAGGTAATTCTACCAATCACCATGTCGGGATTTCATTCAATGATAAATCTTAAACTGTCATATGGGTAGCTAACGAAAGCAAGCCTCTCAACGATGCATCTGGGATTGTTACCACATCCTCAATTGTAAACACCCTGTTTATAATGTTTGGGAAAACAGTAATAAATAATTTAACATACTGACACATATACTTATAACTCAAGTGGAATTTTACCTCATATGTATATTTGTGTATAGAATTTTATCCTTTTATTATAGGAGTAAATTTTTCTCGATGTAATGTAAATAGATTTTAGGACTAAGCACACATGTAGTGTTTCATTTTTCCTTTTATTGTGAAAGTAGATTTTCTAAACAGACCACATATATACCTTCATCTCAACAAACCCGCTAGACCCTTCTTAATCTGTTTTCCTGACAATTTCTTGAATTGTTCTGCTTAAACAAAAATCTACTCTTTTTTTCTCATCACAAACCATAAGAATCGGTGTACGACTCAAGTGCTTCTTAATGAAGTTGCAATCTTGAATTAGATAGTACCACTCTTTGCACACACACTTGAATCTTAGGGATCATTTATTTTTTCCACTTAAGATTTAATAGTGTTGAATTACATCTATTAAATTATTTTTGTTTGTTTTTTTAAGTGGTTCGATCACTTACAACTACCCAAAAACAATTGAAAAAATTAAATAAGAATTTTTAGTTTTTCACTTAATTGCAAACCACTTAATGACATTTAAAAGTTTTTATTCCAAAACTATCATTCTCAAAATAACATAATATCAAATTTATTCTAATTTTATATTACTCAAATTTTCTTCTTACTTTTTCCTTGATACTTACAAAATATATATTTATTTGAAAAGAAAAGCCTAAATATATCTGATCTCAAATTATCTTGGAATTAAACTAATATATTTTAATTTACAATTTAAACATTGATTTTCTAGTTGTTTTCTTAAATATATTAATATATTTAAATATATAAATATGGATAATACTACTATATTTTTTAATCATATTTTAATTATAAATAAAATATTATTAATATGCACATAAAAAATGTTTTAGAATTTATTAAATTATTTATTTTGCAGATGTCCGTATTAAATTAATTAAAATTACATAACAACAAGGGTTAATTACACTAACATACTCTGAGTTTTTCCCAAAAGGCTTAATATTCAACAATTTCATTTAATTACTGCAGCCCCCATTCTGTTAGTCCACATCCGTTAGAATTAACAGTTGACTAAGAAATGAAGGGTAAAACAGTCATTTCAGAACAACCAATTTTTTTTTTTTTAAAAAAAAAAAATCATAACACGTTAAAAATCTCCAATATCATCACCAATCCCCAACCTTAGACAAACAAACCAACCTATCTTCAAAAATCAAACAAACCCCTAACTTGCAACCTGCAATATCTCTAAAACAAACACACTCCAATCTTCAAAAATCAAAACCCACATACCCACAACCTCGTCACACAAACAAACAAACAAAAACAACTCAATCTTCAACTCGCAACCTTGTCACACAAAGTCACAAACCCACAGCATCATCACCAACCCAACATCTCTAGAATAAGCACACCCTAATCTTCAACCCGTAACCTCGTCACACAAACCCGCAACATCATATCACCAACCCAACATTTCCAAAACAAACACACCTCAATCTTCAAAAATCAAACAAACCCCAACGCACAAGCTTCAACATCTCCAGAACAAGCACACCCCTATCTTCAAAATCCAAAATCCACAAACCTCCTATCCCATAAACCTAACCTGAGTCTTATGACTGGTTAAAGTGAGACAATGATGGCAGAAGGATGTCGTGGTTCGGGAACGCAGATGGAGACGGAGAAGGTGACAAGTCGAAGTCGATAATTATCAAGACAGCCTTCATGACGGCGTAGTGGAGACCACGGTGGTCTCCACCGTGGGAGACCCAAGATGGAGACTCGATCTCCACAGTAAAGACCCGGTTTGGGTCTCCACTGTGGAGACCAGATGGTCTCGATGGTCTCCACCATGGGAGACCCACTTAGGTTTCCAATGGTGAAGACCAATGTGGTCTCCATTACGCCGTCGACCGAAGATAGGAATAGAAGGAGACCGATCAGAGTAGAGAGAGAGAAAGAGACCCACCTAGGTTGCCGATGGTGGAGACCACTGTGGTCTCCATTACGCCGCCGATCGAAGATAGGAATAGAAAGGGACCAGTCAGAGTATAGAGAGAGAAAAGGAAGAGACGAAAATGATAGAGAGAGAGAGAGAGAGAAAAGGGGGGTAAAAGAGAGAAAAAAGAAATTTTATTCATATATATTTTTATTTTTTATTGTTTTAGAATAAATTATAGAGGTATTTTTGACTTTGCAAAGTCAAATCTCAGTCAACTGTTAAATGGGATGGGAATTACTGTTTCAAGGGGTAGCTGCAATAATTAAATCGATTTGTTGAATATTAAGCCTTTATCTAAAAACTCAGGGTATGTTAGTGTAATTAACCCTAACAACAAATACTTAAAGGGGTATAAATATCAAATTACTAGTTTTCAGATAATTTTAACCTTTAAAAACAAATAAGTTTGCAATATATTCAGAGGTAAGGGAAAAAAAAATACAAACATGTTATTCAGATTTCAGGTTTTAATCACTGTTCAGTTTTCAATTTTCAACAGTACTGTTCAGTTTTCAGACAAAAAAAAAAAAAAAAAACCCTTAGCAAATATTTTGCTGACAACCAACTCAGGATCTCAATGATGACTTCAAAAGGGAGTAATAGTACTATTTTAGAAATCTTGTATCCACGTAAATAAACACTTCCATTCTTCCAATCATGAGATAGCTCAAACTCTTCATCGAAGACCTTATTGATAAATAGTAGAGGTTGTTTTTGTGAGCATAGCTTTCCCAAAACAACATCTTGGTTTCTTGTCTTTAAAAACAGTGAGATTGAAACATCTCTAAGATCCTTCTCCAATGCATCAGAAGATGCATGTGAAAGATATAAGATCTTATTACACCCGATCTCTACTTTCAAAAGCTCTTCCCCTTTAATTTCCACACCCCAAAACTCCATTCAAAATAAACTGTTAGATAAGACAACAAATATCATTGTTAGTAAATAAAAAATTACAAATGCGCAATTCAAATAGCAATATTTCCTAAATTCAAAATATTAAGTTAATAGGTGAGAATCTAACTATATCATTTAACACTTAAATTGGTGAAATTTATGATTTTTTTTTTTCTTTTAAGAAATCTCAGAGAAAATTATTCACACTTTGTGTTTTAGAATATGAATTAAACTTAAACATTTGATCTTTTAAGGTAAAAGAATCAAAGAAAGTGTTCAATGGTGTGAAACTCATGATCTGTTAAAAAAATACTGAAAATTAATAAATTAACTACATAAAGCTAAAAATTAGTACCAAAATGAAATCACAATTGAATTATTGGGATAATCTTTTTCTATGCTTGCTTATTGGGCTTGAAACTGTGAGATTTCTCTTTAATCTACACTACGAAACCAAAGCAGTAAACAAATTATTATCCCATTTTTCATTACACTTCAAAGTACTAATTCACAAATTTTGATTGAACATAGCTGAATCACACAGTAGCCAGGAAACTAGAGTTTTACTATAAGATTCATATTTTGAATGAAGAAAATGAGAAAATATCGTACCTTTGAAATTTCGATCTATAAAAGATGAGATTTTTCACACATGTTTTTGCTGCAAGGGCTGCGAATCAAGATTGCTGCAATCTTCTCTTGCCTCATCCACCTTGTCCTCTATGGAGGTCCATCGGTGGCTAGACGTCACCGAACTTTGTTTTCTTGCTCGTTGTGCATAATATATTTTCCTTTCAAAAAAAAATAAAAAAAAAGATTGCTGTAGTTGAGTGCCACTTTACGTACGCGGCATGCCCCTTTGTTGTTGCTGCGTGCGTTGAATTTAGAGGGTTTTTTTTTTTTTTAATTACTATTACTTAAATAAAGGGTTTTATTTTTGAAAAAGAACAAAACATAAAAATGTATTATTGTCTGTAGGCCCTCTTTCCTTTTTAGACTGCTTTTCACATCTGAGGTTGTTGTTGGAAAATAGTATTTTAATTTTAATTAGAGGTAAGATTTCAATTGTTTTTGGTACTAGAAACATTTTTGGGCAGATGCCTAATTTTTAGAATGTGTTGAAATAATGTAAAAATACATTTGAAAACACTTTAAATTTTTGGAAATGATTTTTTATGAAACTTAAAAACATTTCTATTTTTTTTCTTTAATTTAAATTTGATCATTTGAAATGATGTAGTTGGTTTCGAACGATTTTTAATATATCTAAACCTTTTAATCATGAATTTTTAAGAGAGGAAGAGAATTTAATTTATAATTTATGATTTCATTGTTTACTAAACTAGTAAATAATCAGTATTTCAACAAAAAAAAAAAAAACTAGTAAATAATCAAATTACCTAAACCACACACATATATATAAATTAAATATCTCTTACAAAGGGAATTTGATTGCCCCTCCCATCCAATAAATCAAGTTTTATATCCTTGATTCCTTTTTCTATAGAATTTAATTAATTTATTCATTCATGATTAGTAAATATATCCTCAAAAAATTGATCAATCTCATCCTACTTATTAGTGAATAGGTAAATATTGATTTTGCTAACAATATTGAGAGTTTTAATTCATAAAATTTTTGTTAAAATATTAAAAATATTATCAATATCCTCAAAATATTGAAAATGTTGAAAGATATATATATATATATATATTTTTAAATCACTCCACTTAAATTATAAAAAATAAGAAAGTTATATGTTGACTAAAGTATCAATTATATCACTTAACTTAAAGTATGAAAAATATGAAAGTTATATATTGAACAAAGTATCAATGTTTACTTTTTGCTTGATAGAGTGCATTGTATCAATGTGGAGCTTTCAAAAGGATTCTTCCACCTTCAGCCCAATAACAAATTTTGGCCAAATGTGGATGAGGCTCTCGGAAGAAAAAACTCATCTTCGAACACCATCTTTGAACATAATATCTCTATTTACAATATAAAGTTAATAAATAAATAATAGACAGCAAAAATTTGTTATACATAATTAATAATTTATACACTTAATTTCCCTCGATAAGAACTATAAATTTAACATGTAAAAAGTCACCAAGTTACTTATTGGAATATAATTACTTGAATTCATAACAAAATTAAGCTTTCAGATCAAACGGAAAATGAAAAGGTACCACCGTTCCGGATGATTTGATAGTAAAAAATACTTGTTTAATTTGATAATGTCCAAGATTTGAGCATTCTTCGAGTATCTAAAACAATTAAGAGTGAATAAATTAAAATTAAAAGCTGAAACTCAAATTTGAGTTATGGATTTCTAAGTAACTTTCAAAGACAAAATGAAAATAATAATTATGAGTTTCCGGTTCCTGCGCGTCACAGACTGTGGGCGGCCAGCGAAAATCGATGGGCCCAGAGCCCCAGACTCAAATTTGTCAGTCCATAGGTCGAATCAAAAAGTCTTCCAATCCAACGGTCAAAAAACTGCCGACTCATCAACCTCCCCCGCATAGGCTTCTCTCATGCCTTATTTTTAAGGGTAAATTACACAAACCGTCATCAGATTAAATGAAATTATATGAATATGAAAAGTTTAATCAATATTACACAAAATTACCTTAAACTTCCAAAAGTACGTCACAAACACATCAACTATTAGAGAGCTGTAGATGAGAATCCTTTATATATAAAGAATTAGAGGTAAAATGGTCCAACCATATGTAATATCAAAAATAATGATGAGTACTGAATACTCTAACAATTAATTTGTGTTTAATATATTTAATACGTGAAAAATTATGATGAGACACGTTATTATATTAAAATTATTTATTTAATATACTTTAAGTATTTTTATTGATTAATTAATTTATAGGATTAATTGAAAATGCTTTATAATCTTATTCTTCATCTTCAATTGTATTACCATTCTCTTCAACTTTAGTTTCTTTTTCTTCTTCATCTTCATCTTCATCACAATAACCTAAATAAAATAAAATAAAATAACCGAAAATAGATTAACTTTTATCTCCCATGAAAACTCTTAAAAAAAAAAAAGATTATTAAAGCACCTAAAAAATAGAAACAAATATAAACTCATTATTACTTTTTCTTTAATTTGGATTTGAACAACTTGTGTTTGGAATCTACCCAAACCAAAAATCAATAAACCGAAAAAGATCCAATACATTTATCATTTTGTTTAATTTTTTAAAATAAAAATCTATTATTCTTAGTTTTTTTAAAGATAATGGCAAAGCAACCCATATAACTTGTTAGTTGTTAGATGTGTTATATCAACTATAAAAGTTTTAGACACCTTTAAGTAATAAGAATTGTTTCTATTGCACTATTAAAAATTCAAGATAATTTAGTGTAATTGTGACAAAACTTTTCATATGCATATAATTTCACTAACCTTATGGCCATTTGTGCAATTTACCCTACTTTTAATTCTATATTTCTCAAAAAAAATAAAATTCTATATTTCTGGCAAAAAAAATAAATTAATTAATTAACAAATAAAACCCCACCACCTCAAAACAACAAACAAACCCTAGCTCTCTCTCTCAAAAAAAACTCTTTGATCTCTGACTGTCGATATGGCTCCCAAGAAACCGAATCCGATGGAGGAGCCGCCGGCTGCTTCCTCAGACGAGGAGGAGGAGGAGACTGAAGAAGAGGAGACTTCTTCGGGCGAAGAAGAAGAAGACGACGACGAAGAGACTCCTCAGCCGACGCAGCTCTCCTCTCCTCCTCCGTCGAAGCAATCCGCATCGAAGAAGCCTGAATCTTCGTCGGCTGCTCAAGCGAAATCATCCAGCTCTGAGGAGGAATCCGGATCGGAATCGGAGTCGGATTCGGAGCCCGAACCGACTCCGAAGCCTATAGCGACGAAGCCTATGGAGGAGACGACGCCGAAGGCGACGAAGCCTAGATCATTGAAACCGGCTTCGAAGCGTGCGAATGAGACAGAGGGGATACAGAAGGACGCGAAGCGCGCGAAGAAGAAGGCGACAGACGGTGGTGTTGATGGTGAGGAGGAAGAGGAGGCAGCGTCGGAGTCAAAGAAGCCAGGAGAGGAGACAAAGAAGCAGCTTTTCCAGAGACTATGGAGCGAGGACGATGAAATCGCGGTATTGAAAGGGATGATTGAGTTTTCAACAAAGAAAGGCATCGATCCAAATCAAGACATGAACGGTTTCCACGATTTCATCAAGAAATCGCTCCACGTGGACGTGTCGAGGACCCAATTGGTGGATAAGATAAGGAGGTTGAGGAAGAAGTACGAGAACAATCTCGGAAAGGGTATAAAGAAGGGGGAAGACAGGACTTTTTCAAAGCCCCACGAGCAAAAAGCTTACGAATTGTCGAAGAAGGTGTGGGGCGGGGAAGGCAGCAATGGGGTGGTGGATTCAGCTGTCAAGTCGAATGGGAAAGCCAGGAAAGTACAAAATCAAAAGGGGAATAATAATAATAGCAAGCAGTTGGCTGCTGCTTTCAAGGCCGAGTTGGTCAATGGGCCGAAAGAGGTGGAGAAGATGGAGGTTGACGATGAGAAAGAATTGAGCTCGAAGATTGTGGATGTGGAGAAGTTTTTGTTTGATAGAAGCATTGGCGTGGCCTGGTTTGGAGGATTATGTAATTAAGAATGGGTTGAATATGATTGGAGGTTCGAAGAAGGCGGAGTTGAAGCAGAGATGGAAGAAATTGCAGATTGCTCAGTTGGAGTTGTATGTTGAGCGAAGCAATTTGGTTACGGAGCAGGCAATGTTGATGCTGGAGGCGATGAAGTCGTCTGATGATAAGTAATTAAGATGTTGGTTTAAATTAATGAGTATAATTATGGTTTTTGAGAAGAACGATTTGAGGTTTTAGTTCTGTTTTGTCTTTGTTAATTTTGGAATTTGTGCTACTTTGATAACATCTTGGGTGGATAGTAGGAGGCTGCATAGATAGTTAAATGCTTATGAATTGCTAGTTAATGCATCTTTCATTGTGTTAGTTCTTAACTAGTGCTGGTTGCTTTATTACTTGATGTCTAGCTGATATTAGTTGTTTGTTGCTTGAAGTGTGATGTGGCTTATGTTTTCATGCTGCTGTTGGTGAATTTTAATTGTTGATAGTATGTGTAGGTTGATATTGGATAACTTGATGTTGTGATTTGATGGTTGGATGTATCTTTAGGGTGTTTGTTGCATTTGTGTAAAAGGGGCTTTAACTTTGTTGTTTTAGCTTGTTATTTTTGCTGGTATCTGCTGGTGTGCATGTTCTTTAAAATTAACATTCGAATGATATTTGATGTTTGTGTTAATGTATTGTTAATGCCCTTTTTAATTTTATGAATTGCCTTGTCAGTTACCATGCTGTCCCTGTATACCCATCTATCCTGTCCTTGCACAGCTAGTCTCTCATCTCATGCCTGCTAGCGTAATTGAACTTTTGACTCTTGCTGCTGTGGTGGTTTCTTAGATGCCATTATGTTTCTTTATCATATTCATTGAGAAATTGCTCATGTCTCACTGAGAGAATTTGTGATGGTTGGCACGGCTTTGAATTAAACCAATTGGCAAATAAGTAACTTTGCTTTATAATATTTGTAGTACAAGCACCCATTTTCCCATTTTATGTGCTTTCTGAAACAATGCCTGTAACCAAAGACGCTTGCCAGAAAAGAAATGGCTAAGAGATAGATTATGGTCAATTAGGAAGTGCACAAAACGGTTTAGGAATTGTAGTCCATGTTGTAAAATAGCGTAATTACTTTAGCCTTGGAGTCATTTGGTTGTATGAGATCTTGAGCTCTCATAACCTGAAGCTTGCTATCTTCTTACAATCGAAGTACGAGTACTATAAGCAAATATTAAAGGGTTTTTTGGTGTGTTAAGGAAGATTTGTTTCTCTAATCATCTAGTGAGTGAAGTTGTGGGTTACATTCAGTGAAGTATCTATGTTATCATGCTTAGTGGGTGAAGTGCATCTGGTCTTGCCTTTGGAACCTGCTTTTACTGGCTAGGGAGTTAACTTATATGGTTCTTTAATTTGGTCTGGAGTCAGTTATCTGTCAAATGAGGATTTATGCTTTGTAGAAGTTTTATGTCTGTTTGTATGTGGCTCTCACCTACGCTAGCCACTTTAAGGTCCTGATTTTACACTAATTAGATCGATGGTCACATAATTGTGTGATAGGAAGCAACTGGTCACTGGCTGAAAGATAAACAGTTTGTCATGTGATTATCTGCATTTGACGTTGGCTGCCAAAAGTCTTGAGATTGATAGACGCAGAGACAGGCTTGTATCAGCTTACATATGTTTTTAATGCCAGAGGCAAATTGTTTTCTGAGTAGCAGAATAGTAGATACATTGCTGGCCTTATGGTAGGCTTTTGTATGCTCTCCATTGGTGTTTTTATTTTTGCACATTAGAACTGATATGTGAGGCTGCCTTGACGGCTGGGGTATTTGCCGTTAGAATATATATTATCGTTAAGAGAAACTAAACTATTATGAGGTATATTATGGATGTTTTGTTTGTTAAACATGTAAGTTGTCAAATCATTTCACCCTATGCTGATTTGCCTTGTGTTTTCACTATGGAATATGAGGATTTGAATGCGATGGTTTCGATTCAAATGCTTAGTACCGCTAAACTTGTTTTCGGCAAAAGATAGCAGTAGAGGGATGTGAAATGGGGTGAAGAACCTTAGCCAAAAATTCAAGTCAGGAATCAAAACTTAAATGAAACAATGATCCTTCTAAGTTCAGTTCGACAATGAAATAGAACAAACAAGCATAAAATGTGTCAATAGTCTCAACTGGGGTGAAGTAGCACAAATAAGAACATATCAAATACGGCTGCCTCCATGAGCACTCATCCTTTCCTCTCGCTTTGAGGCTGTAGCCGATACATAATAAGCGACTGTGAACAGTCCATGGATGAAACAGAGTATGCCTCCGATGGAGAAAAGCCGATGGTGGCTCAACCCGCAAGTTTTTCTTGATCTTGAGTTTGACAATGTCCCTATGATCAGCATTGACAATCCAACTACTAGTATAATCCTGAAATTTGGAAACAATATTTTACATAACAATAACTATAATATAAATACTCTGTAAGCTACAATGAATCAGGAAAGGAAAAGCAAAAAAAAACATACTGGTTTGTATGTGTATAGGGCATTAGATAAAGGAACATTGATATGCCTAAGCTCTAAGATTGCCTAACTTCTTACCTCAAACTGAACCTATGTTTTGGTTAATTTTTATTTTTAAATGCGAGTTGGTTTGTGGATCTGCATCCTTGATGTTTTTGAAAATACATCAGTTTCATCCCTCTAACCCAATTTTTAACAGGTTAACGCTAATCGAATTTGTTAAATGATGTTTTTGCCTATGAACCTTTAAACAACACATCAAATGACCAATTTGCCCTTTTTTTTAAAAAAAATAAGAATTATAATTCAATCATATACTGGTTTTACTGGAATGCCCTTACTAATGTTGTTGCTTTTTCCATTTTACCCTTAATTGTAAAATATTATTAAAATAATTAATATTCCAACCGTAGTGGTAAAAAATTTATTAAAACTTAAAATCCAATTTTCAAAACAATCAATGCTACAAATTGAAATTTTTCCCAAAAATTACTGTTACAAAAAAGAAAATTAAATGATAATATACTATTTAAAAATAAGAATAAAAAAATTGTGAAAAACAATTAAAACTATGATAATATGATATTAACAATTAAAAAAAATGAAAAACATTTAAAAACTATGATAATATAATATTAAAAATTATAAAAATTATAAAAAACATTTAAAACTTTTTTACCACCGTCTTCTTCTTTTATCTCCTTCTCCACTCCTCACTCTCTCTAAGTTTCTCTCCAGCGGTCGCAGAAGCAGCAGCAATAACGGCAACAACGACGAAGAGTGGTTCCGCTCCGATTCCGGCATCTGGAATCTTTCTCGAGAGACCTGACGGCATGTTCGACCAGTTTTTCACCGAAACGGAGCCAAAAGTCACCTCCGGCGATGGCGGTGATGAATGGTTGCCGTCACCCTCCTCGCAATCTACAATCCGTCTATCTTCCCTCCTCTCTCTTTTTTCCTCTTGTAGCTTCTTTTGAGAAAGAATCAAACACCCTTTTCTCCTATCCTCCTCTTCTATTCTCTATCAATTGGTTTATTGGTTTAATTTTTGTTTTTTTAATATTTATATATTTTTTATTTCTCAATATTTTATGTTAACATGTGGCACATATATGTTTAAAGATAAAAATACCTTTAAACCGTTAAGTTTAATTAACAATCGATCAACGATAAGGATTAAATGGATGAATTTTTTAAAATTTTAAAAATGACGAATCGATAAATCAATTCATATTTAAAAAACAAAAGTTTTTTCAAATATAGAGGAGAAATGAAATTTTTCCTTTTATTTAAGTATTTCTTTAAATTTCAATATCATAAAAAATAATAATAATAAAATTGTTGAAGTACTTCTTCAAATTTCAGTATCATTAAAAAAAAAAAGGAGAAAAAAAAAAAAACCTATAAAACGTACCATGAGAAGATAAGAGAAGCAACAGCTAATTGCTTGTTAGCAGTAGCAGTGTCCAAATCAGCTTTAGACCACATACAAACGCACCCACCAAGCAAGTTACCAATTGCATGTGCAAGAGCCAGAAGCACAGATGCTGCCAGTCCTAGCTTGAAAGCTTTATAACTTGGATCTCTACACTCAAAAATCCACAGCCTTAAATGTTTCACCTGTCCACGAAAAACAAAAAGAATCACCAAAAGACGATACTAAAACCAAATATAATCTCCACATAACATTCAACATGCATGCCTTGTTTTGAGCTACTTCAGCTTCAATGCCAAGTACCCCAGCTGAGACATCCAGAGCCATAATCAGGAGACAAATCAAGAAGCCAATATTTTTTGCCATGGTTTGCAAACAGCGAAAACGAGGAGATTACTGAGAAGAGAGAGATGACAGGATCGATATGTTTTATAGGGGGAAAATGTCTCTATTTTCTAGCAGAGCTTTATTAGAGAAGAATAAAGACTAAAGATGGAGATTAATAAGAAATGTGAGAGGGATTAGCTGGTGATTTATTAGTAAAAGCTTCTTTTGGCTTAAGACACTTCTCTTTATTCTTCTTTATCTCTCTTCTTTGCTTTTCAGATTCTGATTCCTTTCATGGGTTACAAGGGAAGTAGAGTATCACCAACACAAGAAGTAGCAACATTGATCATCAATAACTTTTGAATTGTATCATTGCTTAATGTGTGTATATATACATGTATATATTATGACGCTTTTAAGAACAATTGAATTCAATCTCATTGAAAATTGTTCATGTGGCTAAATGGCTGTGTTCGGATGATTAGATTACTCAAGTTATCTGTAATTAAATTGTTCTATCTCCGGTAAAAAAAATCATGTTACAAGCCTTAAAAGAATATCGATTATATTACATGATAGACTATGTTGTTGAATACAATAGCTCTCTGATATGTGTTCCACTACTTTATTGTGAACAGGAATTCAAGTGATGGGAATCATGTAGGTTGCATGCATGGATAAGCAATCATTCCAGGAAGCACAAATATTCTAGACAGGTCATGTTGCACACATTTTTTGAGTGATTTTGTATATCAAATCTGATTAAATGCATCTAAACCAGGCTTTTTTCTCACAGTAAAGGAAAAGAGAAGGCAAAAGTTGCTTGGGTTGTAATGAAATTAAGTAGTGAGATGTGTATGTGAAAATGAGTCTTTAGAGTAGTTGTTCATATATTAGTTACACACCTCCCAAAATGCTTTTCCATCTCTTCTCAGCCTATGTACTCGCTGGCTGTGTTTGATTAACCAGCTATAGAACCTGATTGCGTTAAGAGGAGTATACAAATTTGAAAACGCCTTGGATATGTTGATTGCATTGGATTTGAAAACAGTTATAGAAACTTTTAAAGGTAGTATTAATATGTATCTTAAGCAATGTTGCAAAAATTGTTAACCGTTAATCGATTGGCGAGGCAGCAGTTAGCGATTTATCTGTTATTCGATGATTAATCGGTAAATATTGTGTTTGGGAAAAATTATTATTTTTTACAATATAAAAGCATAAACTGATTTTTTTAAAAATTTATGGACCATAATCAAATTTTTCTGTAATTTTATCAAAGCTTACAGGGGTTTGTGTCATTTTTCATGATATATATATATATATATATATATATATGTCTATGCTCACCAAACCCTATCATTCAGCCACCTCGATCCCCCCTCTTCTCTCTCTCTCTCTCTCTCTCTCTCTCTCTCTCTCTCTCTAACGTTGGCTTCTTCTTCTTCTTCCCTTCTTTTCTTCCCTTCTTTTTCCTTTCTTGTTTTCCCCTTCTTCTTCGTCCCTTCTTGTTGATGGTGACAACGATGAATGGTGAAGACGATAATGAATGGCTCCGACCTCATTCCTTTTTCTTCTTCTTTTTCCATTCTTGTCTTAAATATGTTTCTTTGTGTTTGTGATGGTGGTTGGATTTTTTTGTGGTATGTAGGTGTTTTCCAACCGGTTTTGTGGCCAGTTTTTACCAACTTGGACCGATTATTCGACCAACCGACCGATTACTCATCTCCGTTGAGTAGAACCTTCAATCTAGGGATTATCGGATCGGCACTCTATCGCTTAGCCATACATCGATAAAAAATCATCAATAACCAACTATTTTTTCAACAATGATCTTAAAAGCACATGATAATAATTTTAAACTTAATTAAACAATTTATATTTATTCTTTTAATATATTAATACATAATTTTACGATTCTTGAACAAATAAATATAATTCTGTTGTTCATTTTTGAAACCTTAATGCAAGCCCTTAACACTTAGGCACATAATAATGTTTTTCAACTTCTAATACTATACAGAGTGTTCAAAGGAAACCCACCTAGATGATGGGGTACAATCAAACCCCTAATTATTGGATTTCGTTTGTATCTTGACTTTTGAAAATGTTTTTATTTAATCTAAATTTTCTTGAGTTTGTTGACTTATTAATGATTAACTATTTTATATATAAATCATCTATATCTAAATTTAAATTAAACCACCAAATTATTGGAGATGTTATCTATATATGTTATCTTTCTATAAGAGAGTTTTCTCTTTTTCCCTTTGACTATAGTAATTAATCTAAAAAAAAAAAAACTTCATTTTAATTCTCAAGATTTTAAAAAATATTAAGTTTTTAAAGGTCATTCTAAAAACAACTCTTTTTATCATTAATTTTTTTAAAACTCTTCAAAAAAATTCAAACTGTTAGTTAACTGACTGTCAATAGTGACTTTAGACTATTTTTTGACAACTTAAATTCAAAAACATTTTAAATAATTTAACTTATAAATTCATTATTTTATTAAGATAATCTGGTAATTTACGTGAAACTAACAACCATCAAAGGTAAAATATATTTTTTCACGCATTCTGTTAATGTTGACCGTCAGTTGATTAACGATTTTTGACCTTTTTGAAGAGTTTTTAAAAAGATATGGATAAAAATAGCTATTTTCAAAAGATTTTAAATATTTAATATTTTTCGAAACCTCAGCGACTAAAATAAAGTTTTTCCAAAAAAATTTGCTTCTGGCCCTGAACGTTGATTCAGAGTGTCCAATTGCACTAAAAGCCCAAATCTGGCCCAAAACAACCTTGCAAAAACAAACAGAGACAGATGGCAATGGGGCGTCAAACGAGATAGATCATAGAGCAAACACGCAATCAAACTACACTAAAAAACGGAAGAAAAATAAACATTTTCTAGAACCAACTCAACTCTTCTCCATAAAACACGGCCTTTGCATGTGCATTCCCTCTATAATCCAAAAATCACCACCACACATAGAAAAAGAGAGAGAGAGAGAGAGAGAGAGAGAGAGAATGTCGTTGTATTATCCATGGAATAACTTCGAGGAAAACGAGGACAGGCCTGAGAAGCCAAGGAGGTTCGGTGTCACCGAGATGAGAACTCCTCAGTCCAGTATCTTGACTCAGAACCTGCTCGAGGTTTCGTTTTTCTAAAATTTTTTTAAACGTTTTCGATTCTCGTTGTTTGATTGTTGTCAATAAAAACAAAAAAAAAAGATGTTTTCAATTGATATTTTTGGATGCTGTTAGGGTGATTTTTATAGGCTGTTTAGAGTTACACTAAGAGAAGCCACGTCAGCTTCTACACTGACCAATTGCGTGATGCTATCTCAGTACTTTTAGACTAATAAGAGGTTATGATGATGATGATGGTGATTTGAATTGAAATGATGAAATGTTTAATGTTTAGAGGAGCGATGATAGTCAAATTCAGAGCTTTTTGTTTGCTTTACTTCATATTAGGTAGTAATATACATTCTATGATAATGTGGTTTGATTAATCAAACCTAAAATAGATAGGTTTGATAAATTGACATGCGTGATGATGGTCTAAATTGAAATGATTGAAATTTTATGTTATTAGGGTTACTTTTTGTAGACATAGATGTTTATGTTTAGATGAGTAGTGATAAAAGTTAGATTCTTTGCTTTACTTCATATTAGGTAGTGTTATAAGTTTTATGATAATGTAGTTTGATTTATCCCATGTGTTGTTACGTTGTGATTGTTGTTGTTTTATCTACTTAAAATGGATAGGTTTTGATTTGTGAACACACAGGAGAGTTGAGGTTCCGCTAATGTTGTTGCTAGACAAGTTCTGAGTTTGTTTTTATTCCTTGAAAAAGAAGTTTTGGTATTCAAGTACTTGGTTGCTTGAGGAAGATTAGTGTTGTTATGGTTTGCAGGATATTTTCGAGTCCATGGGGTCGATCGTTGATGGGTTGAAATTCTCTGGGGGTTCACAGAATCTGTTGCCTAAGTCTTTTATCGAAGAAGTGATTAACAAGGCTCATCAACATGATGTATATGTCAGTACCGGTGAGTGGGCTGAACAGTTGATGCGTAATGGTCCATCAGCTTTTAAAGAATATGTAGAGGTAAGCTCTGGAATGGGAATCGTTTTGGGAGTCTTTTTAAATTTTCTTGCTGAGCTAATTTAGTTTTTATCCAATGTGAGATCTATAGGAGTGTAAGCAGATGGGGTTCGACACAGTTGAACTAAATGTTGGTTCTCTTGAAATTCCTGAAGAAACTCTTCTGAGATTCGTGCGCTTAATTAAGAGTGCTGGTCTGAAAGCCAAGCCTCTGTTTGCTGTGAAGTTTAAAAAGTCAGACATTCCAACAGGTTGTGATAGCGCTTTTGGGGCTTATATTCCCCCAGCACCTCGATCAACTGGTATGTCTACTCGCTTCTATAGATGAGCTACCATTCATATATCTTTCTAGAATTTATATTGTCTGCTCTGCATAGGATAATATGTTAATTGGGAACAAGGAAAGACTACAAATATTTATGTAACATGATGACGGAAAAACTATTGGTTATTGTCAAAGGCACCAGCTCTGGTGTCTAAATTAGAGATATGGAACTGGCTTTGGTGAACAAATTATGATGACGTGGTGTTATGAGTTCAATGGAAACAAATTATAATAGCAGTGATCGTGAAAGGGGGAAATGGGATTTAACCATGCTAAAGGGAATCCTTAATTCAAGGGAAGTTAGATATCAGAAGTAATCCCTAATTTGTATGAGCCCTAAGTTTAGCTCAACTTCAAAATATTGAACCTTTCTTTGTATGAAAACACATGGTTGTAAGATGAAAGTTTTGTGAAGAGACATTCTGTGATAAGTTTTTAAGATGATAGACTTTTCAATGATTAGGAAATGATTTAAGTCTTGTAAATAATCTTTTTAACAATGAGCTTTTACCTCTGTTTTTTTATAGAATATGTTGAAGATGTGGATCTCATGATCAGAAAGGCTGAGAGATGCTTAGTAGCTGGCGCAGACATGATAATGATAGATGCTGATGATGTTTGCAAACAGGCTGATGCTATAAGGGGAGACATAATTGCAAAGGTCGTTGGACGTTTAGGTCTTGAAAAGACCATGTTTGAAGCATCAAATGCTAGAATTTCCGAGTGGTTCATCAGCCGATATGGTCCAAAGGTATACAATCCTTTCACTGGTTTCTTAAATTACTGCATCGGAATCTGGTGGGTTAATAACATCCTTACGGTGGCCAATATTTTCAGGTGAACCTTTTTGTCGATCACTCCCAAGTGCAGGGTCTTGAGTGTCTTAGGGGCCGTAATCTTGGTAAAAATCATGTTACTGTTTTGGGTTCATCATTTTTCCCAACTTTAAGTCACTGATTGTATTTTATGGTCTTGTTGGAGCTGTGTTATGTCTCCATTGTAACGTTCTGAGTGTTGTCATGTCAAATCTGTATACTGCTTTGAGGGTGAACATGACAGCTAAGAACTATAAACTGTTGTTCGCATCAATAAATATTTTGTTTTCATCTATAAGCTTATTGTTTCCATAGGCAGGAACTCTGTAGTGGCATTTTTTTTATATCTGCACATTATGGTAACATATTTAGAGTAACTCCTGGTCAATCAAGCCATTTTCTCTTTATTTTTGTAACATGATAAATGAAAACGTGATCAATTTGGCCTCGAGGACTCTTTTTGTGTTATAGATATTATCGACATTTGAATGCCATATTTTTCCACAATCATTCCCTGAGCAGTATGGAGGAATCTGATCTGAGGATGGGGCATATGAGCATGTGCCCTGTCTATGTTGCAACGTGCTTGAATTCGGTTGTCATTACAATACTAGTGATGGCATTTTATTTGTTGATAGTTGTGTTGGTTGACGTACGGCAGTGTTTTATAATAGCAAAAAAAAATTTCTTTTGATCCTACTGTCTCCCTTTGATCTGTATGTAACAAGTTCAAGTCTTGAACCAGTAACTGTATCTCAATTGCTGCCGTTTGTCACACCCCGGGAGCTTCTCTCTGCAGGGTAAAAAAAAAAAAAGAAAACGAAAGACATTTAATGAGTTTAAACGAATCTAGACATTTGCTGTGGTTGCTGAAAATACATACACCCCAGAATCCAAATTTGGAAACTGATTCCCACAGTTTATGAATTTCGGAATCCAAATTTGGAAACCATGTAAATGAAATTACCATAGTTGACATTGTAATATGTGGCTGGTCTAGAGAGGGAAACAAGTTCAGGGATGAGGTGGAGAGCCAAAGAGAGAAACAACGTAAGTTCTCTCTGCCTTTGGAAATTCCAGGCCAATAGAAGTTCTGCAGAATCTTTGGATTTGAACGTGTGAAGAGGAAAGGTAGGGAAGCAAAAGAAGAGAGAAAAGAAGAATGCCTAAAATTTGGTTTGCAATAAACAGATCACTGGAGTGCAAGTCATTGCCGGATGTGCATGATCCGGAGGCTAGTAGCAGCAGCAGCAGCAGCTGGAATCACAAGGGCAGCACGTGGACAAGAAATCTACGCTGGTCTCTCTGTTCAAGATCTATAATGAATATAAAAGATGTCATTTATAGAAGCAAGAGACGTGTAGAGAAGGCACAAAATAGATACATAGAGAAGGCACAAAATGTTTTTAGCAGCCCCAGATCCTTGGGAAGCAATGAGTTTTCCAACTCCATAACTCATGAAGTGGTTCTCAGTGAATCGAAATGCGAACTTAGGATCACTGAGTTTCATGACAAGGGTGGCTCTGGTTCACCCTTAGTGGGTCCTCTTAGACCAGGAACGATGGGTCCTGGTAACCGACACATGCTCAAAAAGCCAACTACTCCGTCAAGGAAGGTTATTGGAGAGACTCCAGTTTTCAGCAGTCGCAATGTTGGTGCTTGTTCAAGCCCTCGGAGTTCTTATACTACAGATTCTGGCGGTTCTTCAACTCTAGTTTGCCAAAAATGTGGCAAGGATTTCAAGAATTTCGATGCTGTTGAAGCACATCATCTCTCCAAGCATGCCGGTACATATCTATCAGTCCAAGATCCTCTGTTTTCAAGCTTATGCATGATTCTATATTATATGATGCACAATCAAATTCTTTGTGTAGATAGGTGGATGCTTACATATATTATGTTAATATATCTCCTGTCTTGCAACATGTCTACACAGAGTTACAAATAAAATTATATTAAGTTTAGCAGTAAAGCATATAAATTAAAGTTTGACTGTTACATCTTCTCATTATCTTATACCAGAGATCGGAGTTTACTATATGAAACAACATTGCACTATTTTATAAATAACAGAATTCTCGGAACTTTGTTATGGTTTGCCTTGTGTACAATGGCTTCTCTGTTTTCTGTTGTTTCTCACCATGCTACTCAAGTTACACAATTTACTCCTTAAAAATCTTTGATCATATGGAAATACTTTGATGTATAATTGCACATTTGTATGACTTTATCTTATAGATTTTGACTGCTACTGCTACTACTAATCAGCATCACTATCATCATCACCATTATCACCACTGTCATCGTCATTAGTTTGCTTTCTTCCACTCATGGAGAAAAAAGGCTATTATGAATTCCATAAGAGTTAAGAAACCTCACAATGTTCTCTGTTGTATGCAGTGACTGAACTTGTTGAAGGAGACTCCTCAAGGAAAATCGTGGAGATAATTTGCCGGATGAGCTCATTTACTGCTGAGAACAATCGTGGATGCATAGAGAGGGTCTTAAAAGTTCACAACATTCAGAGGACTCTAGCTGAATTCGAAGACTACAGAGAAATGGTGAAGACAAAAGCCAACAAGCTATCGAAGAAACATCCGCGTTGCCTAGCCGATGGGAACGAGCTTTTGAGGTTCTACGGTACATCTGTTGCTTGCTCCCTTGGCTTGGATGGCTCTTCAAGCCTATGCTCAATGGAAAGGTGTCGAGTTTGTCAAATTCTGAGGTACGGATTCTCCATAGCCAAGGATAGCGTTGGTGTATTTACTACTTCAACATGTGAAGCAGCCATTGCATATATTGAACTCAGTGATATCAACCTGTCAGCAAGAAAGGCTTTGATGGTGTGCAGAGTGATTGCAGGGAGAACCCACAGGCCTTTGCAAAATTTTCCGAGAATTGCAAGCAAATCAGGGTTTGATTCGTTGGCCGGAAAAGTGGACCGCCATTGTAACATTGAGGAACTATGCTTACTAAATCCTAAAGCTCTCCTCCCTTGTTTTGTGGTCATTTGTAGACCATGAAAACATTACTGCTCAAAACTTTTCTTTCTTGTAATCTTATGAGTTCATGAGCCTTGTAATTCTTCTCAATTTTTTTCTGTCTATGATATTTACCTTGTATGTGACAAACTCAGTTTCTAGTTTGAAGAAATTCTTTCTGACCAATGTGAATATTCACTTGTATCATTAGAGCATCAAGAACATTATGATAATTCTCTCAAAAAAAAAAAAAAAGAACATTATGATAATCTGGTTTTTTGTTTATTTTGTTTCTATGGTAAATGTTTTAAACAACAATGTATCATCTTATAGACAAATGCATAGAGATGTAAGGAGAAATTTTTTTCTAGGGGAGCTAATAAAATTATTAACAAAAATTTAAAATCTGATTTATTATATTTTATTATAATTTTTTTAGAACTCCCTTTTCTTGGTTTCATTTTTTGCAACCCTTGTGTGATAAACTATCAAATATGTCTTTTTTTATATGCGATCAAACAAACATTCAATCATTGATCTTTTATCCAATTTTGTTTATCGATTTTCTTTTCAGAATATAGACTTGGGCTATGCTTTAAAAAAGAAAAAAGATGGATATTTTTAAGGGAAGAGAAACAGAGTGAGGGAGAGATATGGGCTGCTTGGAAAACGAAGACGTGGGCTATTACTTAAATGACTTGGGCCTTTAAGCTAATGGGCTATTGTAACTTGAAAATGATTTGATGCAAATTGGATAGGCTGACTTAAGTTAAAATTAAAATATAATAGACGATTAGTGGGCTGATCATACTTCGTTATTATTATTATTATTATTATTATTCTTTTATTACTGGAATCAGTTCAGAATATTATCGGGACCAGCTACGATTTAATTTTGAAACACAGCTCGAAGATTTACTCTCAAAAGACTGGAGGAAGCAATCCACATGCGTAGAGAAAATGCCCATATAAGTCAGACTTATACAAGTAGAATCTACACGATCATACTTTGCTATTTTATTATTAACATTATTGTAAGTAAAAATTTCATAAAATAACATTAAAGTTAGTGTAACTTTTAAAATTAACATCATAATATGAAATAGTTTTTTAATAAAAATAATTTTTTTTATTTTTTTTCAAACTCACAATAGTTTGCGAGCAGAAAGAAGATTAATGTTAGATTGTACAACATTTTGGTTGGTAATATATTGTTGTAAGATTCCATTTTTATGGGAAAAAAATGTTTTAATTTTAGTCAGAAATGGCATTACTTATATAATATTAACAATATTTTTACATAAAAGATTTTAATTTAATTTTTTATATTGCAAAAACCAACTCAAACAAAGAGAATATATCTTTCGATTGAAATTTATCAAAATTTATCGTAAAATTTAATTTAAATAAAGTACATCCATTGATTTTGACACTTGTTAAAAACCCTCATAAATATGTCATAAATTGTTTTTGAAGTTCTATAAAATTGATATATATATATATATATATATATAACATAAACTTTTGAATTAGAGGAGTTTTGCTGATAGCAATATTAAGAGAATTGTTCGTGCTTTGTGGTCACGCCCTTCCATGAGCAAAAAACACATCATGTAAGTCCAATACAAAAAGCTTTAAATACTAAAAGAAAAGTATTACTTTATACCTAACACCATTACTATGCATGAAATCGTGGCCATTTATATATAATTTTGCATACATAATCCAACAATGAAAAAGATTCTTTAACAGACTTGACACAAAACTACATGACAAGTACTTCCAAGAAAATTGAAAGTACTTCACAATGATGAAGTGGGAGATTAAATTATATGATGATCCACCATATCACAAGCCTAGCTACCATTCCTTTCGTCTTCATCTTCTTTTCAATTCAATCAACTGATAGAAACTACAAGCTTTATAAAATCTCTGGTGGTTTTCATTCATGTTGATTGGTATTTTCTGACACTTAAAAATTTTCAATCATGGCCAGCCAGTTCACACAAAAACAAACTGCATGTGTTGTAGGTGGGACAGGATTTCTAGCTTCTTCTCTGATCAAGCTGTTGCTTCAAAAGGGCTATGCAGTAAATTCCACTGTCAGAGACCCAGGTTTTCTCTCTCTCTCTATATATATATAACTTTTCAGGAAATTATCAACACCAAGTAAAATTTTGCTTTTCCTTACTGTTTGTTTTCGACAACCTCCAGTAAGTCCATTATAATTTTGTTGTGTGCAGACAACCAAAGAAAGGTCTCTCACCTAATAGCACTACAGGAATTGGGTGAGCTAAAAATTTTTAGAGCTGATTTGACTGATGAAGGGAGCTTTGATGCCCCAATAGAGGGTTGTGACATTGT
Source organism: Nephelium lappaceum (assembly GCA_021234005.1). Classification (NCBI taxonomy): domain Eukaryota; kingdom Viridiplantae; phylum Streptophyta; class Magnoliopsida; order Sapindales; family Sapindaceae; genus Nephelium; species Nephelium lappaceum. The sequence goes on from CM038010.1 coordinate 16,117,406, forward strand.
TTTCCGTGTTGCAACACCAATTAATTATGCTTCTAAAGATCCTGAGGTATAATATATTCAATATTTATTTATTTAGTATCGTCCTAATTTTATAAAGTGAGAAAAATCTCACGATAAGAATTATTTGTCTTTATGTATTGTACTACACAAAACAATGTCTTGATCACCTAATGATTTGTAAAAGTATAAAAGCTATGTCTATTGGATATCTAATAACAAGGCTGTTTTTGTCTTTTGATATAGAATGATCTGATCAAGCCAGCAATCAAAGGAGTATTAAACGTTTTGAAATCCTGCTTAAAAGTAAAATCAGTTAAACGGGTGATTTATACTTCTTCAGCTGCTGCTTTGGTAATCAATGCCCTTGAGGGTACAGGTTTGATCATGGATGAGAAAAACTGGACCGATGTGGAGTTTTTGACTTCTCAAAAGCCTCCAAATTGGGTGATTAGCAAGTTATTCTAGTATAATTCAGGATACATACAGGTACAATTTGAAGCTCCAAAAAAACATGTTGATTAAAACTAAGCTTAATTTATCTGAATTTTGCAGGGGTACTCAGTATCCAAGACCTTAGCCGAAAAGGAAGCTTGGAAATTCGCTCAAGAAAATAACATTGATCTCATTACTGTCATCCCTACTCTCATGGTTGGTCCATCTATCACTGCAGATATTCCCAGCAGTATAAGCCTTTCAATGTCCTTGATTACAGGTATTATTGATCAAACAAATGGCACTTCAGGAAAATGTATCTAGCTAAGGACACATTGCAGTTCTAATTTAATTTCAATAATCAATGCAGGAAAAGAAATTCACTTGAACGCTTTGAAAGGTATGCAAAAGCTGTCAGGTTCGATTGCCATTGTACATGTGGAGGATGTTTGCCGAGCCCATATTTTTGTGGCAGAGAAAGAATCTGCTTCTGGTCGATACGTTTGCTCTGCTGCCAACACTACTGTTCCTGAGCTTGCTAGGTTCCTCAATGATAGATACAAATACAAAGTATCAAATGAGTAAGCTACCGGTCTGAATATTACTCAAAACAATCAACAATTCCGTGTTATTTTACATGTATTAGTCATCTAATGCATTTTTATCTAATGCAGCTTTGGAGATTTGCCATCCGAGGCCAGGATAATCCCTTCGTCCGAGAAACTTATAAGTGAAGGATTCAGCTTCAAGTATGGAATTGAAGAAACTTATGATCAAACTGTGGAGTACTTGAAAGCTAAGGGTCTGCTCAAGTGTTGAAAGAAAAAAAAAAAAAGATCATGATATTCCTGTCTGCCCTTGAGTTTCACCAAGTTGGTTTGCATTTTTTTGGTGGGGTGGGTTTGGTTTCGTCACTTGGTGATTTCTGACAAGATTTGGGCTCCTATGTTTCTGCATATATAGAATATATGTTATTGCTTGTCACTCTTAAGTTTTTATCCACTTGTACTGTGGTGTCAGTAATACTTACTGACTTGTCGTCCCAGCTGTTTATAGTGGTCCACTTAGCTAACAGTGCTTTGAAATGGACTTAGATATCAAGAAATTCTCTTTAACAAATCAACCTCCATGTTAAAAGGGGATAGCTAAGTTAATTGTTATATATCAGATTTTTGTTTCGTAAGTTTTTGTTGTTTTTGTTTCAAACAACAGTCATTGTCTCGTGCAGCATGCAATATTAAAGAATTGTGGCTAGTGGTCCTGTCTGACCTCTTCATGTGTGTGGATTGTTGTCCTGGCCAAGGTGCCTGCCTCTTGGGCCCACTTAAAAAAAAAAAAACACAAATCTTGTGGCCTTGTAATTTAATGGACTTTGATTTGGGCTTAGCAAAACTCATAGCTATTGGGCTTATTTCCAACTATTTGTACTTAATCACTTGGATCCTAGTGGGCCCAATTCAAGATTATTACAAACCTCTTCTAGTGTGAGAGCTGCCTTAGGCTTCCTTTGTTAAAACTAAATGAGATAGGAGCCTCTCATCACAATAAAGCTATCCTTAAAGAATATTTATTTTTATTTTTTAAAATTTATATAATTAACTAACTTAATTTTAAAGAAAATTTTTATTTTTATAATTGATTAAGTTGATTTGTATAAGGTAACATTAAAAAGTAAGAAATGATTTATAAAGGAAATAAATGAGGACTCCTAATTTAATTATCATTTGGCTGAAATCAAATTTTAGGTGCAAAACCAACGAAAATTTCTCTTTCTGTTTGAATCTCAAACATCACCTCAGTGAAACATCATTTGGGACCATCATAAACAAAGCAAAGCCATTAACGAATCGGTATAACATACAACGGATGTTCATATAAAGGACAAAAGGTTTGCATGTGTGTACAGTACAATATACGGACAAAACGTTTGCATGTGTTTGCACTAATATTTATTTTGAAGTTTTCTTGTGGATGTACTTTCTCTTCACATCAATTACTCAATTGATGACATATCAACAACCATTGACACGTCAATTTGTTTCTGATAGATTAACCAGTCCTTGTGTAGTTACTGTACATTGACATATCTACAATTATTTATACATGTTTTCTCAAAAAATTAAAATGAAAAATTATTTGTACATGTGTTTGCACATGTTTAAATTATACCAAATTAACTTTAATTGATCCAACTTTTGCTGATCCAGGCATATATATATATATATATATATAAAAGAACATAGCTACTTGAATTTTGGCTTTTATATCACATTAAAGCAATTTGTGTTTCAACGGATTCCGATAGGTTCAACTTTCGAAGGACTGCCACCAATATAATAATAAATTAAACAAAAAAAAAAAAAAGAAATCATATGTAATTTGATTAAACTTAAAAGAAAAGTAAATTCGAGGAAAACGACCTGATTCAATATTAAGACCAAATCCACTCACCATAATTCCTTTTAGTGATTGGATTCAACTCGTCAAAGTCTCACCAATATATGGGTCATTTTCCCATTTTGTGTAGCTAGCCTTCTTCTCCCTACCAAGAATAAAAGTTCTGTACTGTATGTTAAAGTGTTATATCATGTCCCGACAGTTATAATTATATTTATAATGTCAAAAAATAATAATATTAATAAAAGAAAAGTAAATTCCTCAAATTTATTTTTCATCCTTATATCCTTTACAAACTCAATATTCGAAGTTTTGTTCAGAACTTGAATCTACACATTCATATCTATTCATAAAGTTTGTATCTTTCACCCATAATGTAAAATGACTGTTAATGTAAATATTAGCTGGGGCATTAATCATAGAAAGCATCACACTGTTCCTTTTTCCAAACTACCATTCCAATTTTCTTTTCTCTCTTCCCTTCAATTGTGTTCTGATGAATCCAATTAACCCATCAAAATTTTTTTTCACGAGCTCTTTGCATGCAACAACTTCTTATAAGTTCCATTCTCGACTTGTTGCTACAATTGAGTATGTGATCGAACCAAAACCTAACAAGAGCGACACGTGACGCATTAGGTTGCCAACTACCCTTCCAAATCATAAACTATTTTTGTACTTACAAAATGAATTCCACTAAAATAACCATTCTTCTTCTGTTTGTAGACCTACTGCAACCGAGATTAGTGTCAGAGGATCTTTTGGTTATTTTCAACCAATTTATTTTATTTATTTTTTTACTGTTATTTGTTTAATCACAATCTGCTTAAATTTATGAAACAATGATATCCCCACTTTTTTTTTTTTAAGTTGGACGTAAAAGTAATATTGGTTAGTTCAAAAAGTAACTTTCGTTATTTGAAAGAGGTATTTTCATAATTTATAATTTTATATATGAATTTGTAACTCAAAACTCTATTAGAACTGTAAAGGACAGGCGTATGAACCGCTTGACTGTGCATAATATTCCTAGTTAATGTAAATTATTCTCATTTTCAAAACTTGGGAAACTGTCTCTTCTGCTAGAGAAGGCAAACAATTTTCTCTTTTTTAAATATATTGAGAGTTTTGCTAATTTATTGATTGAATAAGATTATTCATTAATAATAATTCTGAAATTAGTTCTCAAGATGGTTATTAAAAAATATCCAAAAATTATTACAATAATTGTGTAACGTTATCTAACTAATAAAATAGTTAAATTTATATATCGGTGTTTCTATAACAATTTTAAACAGTTATTTCTTTTTAGATATTTAAAAAAGACTTTCAAATTTTTACAAAAATAATTTTCATTAAAGAATGATTCTAACAAAAATTCAAATAGTCACATCCTGTATTGCTGGTAGTTACTAAGATTGAGTAGAGCGTAAAAATAATAATTTGTGTTCGAATTTCCTCCCTTATATATGATATTTTTAAAAGAACAATAAGATGGTAAAGTATAATGGAAGTATATTTAAATTCACAAGTAAAAGAAAATATTGTTATAATGAAAAAATAAAAATAAAAACTTGCATACTAATATATAATATTTCCTTCAAAACGTTTGATTGAATTGATTGTAATGAACTGATTGAGTGAAATCATATACACCTGCTAATAATTTGTGGAACCAATGGGCCAGGGGACCATTTTGTACAAGCCCTTATAAAAGTACTGGATAAGATTATCTTCTCTTTGAAAATTTTATTTTGGCCACAAATGGTGTGTCTTCAAGATTCCCTTGTTATATATTTCAAAAATATAATTTACTTTTAGTTTTTTTTTTTTTAATCTAATTTTTAGTTTCGCCTCAAATAAAGACAAAATACATTGATTTTTTTTTTTTCGCAAAAAAAAAGTTGATTAAATTCACATGTTAAAATTAAATACTCCTAAAAGTTTGATAAATAATTTAAAAGAAATTGAGTTTGTTTGTACTTAAGGGGGGTGAATTGAATTTAAGATTTCATTAGAATTCAAAGAATTTTAAGAGTTTGAGTGTATTCGATTAAGGTTTTTGAAAAGTCTATTAAAATTTAGATATATTCAATCTAAATTTATATGAAATCTATTAAAATTTATATAAATCTATATGTATTTAATTCAGATTTGTTTGAATTCTATTGAAATCCATACAATTCAAATATATTCAATTCAGCGTTTTAAAAAGTTCAAACAAATTTAAATGCATTCAAAAAGTTATTGATTTTGTAGATTTTATATAAATGGTGAAATTCAATGGATTTTGATAAATTTGAAAGTAAAATTTGTGAATAAAAAATATATTATAAATCTTGCCCTATTCCCAAATATTTGATTGGATTTTATAAAAATTATAAAAAAATCTATTTGACATCTATAGACTCCGTAAATTCCACCAAAATATATCATTTAAAAAGATCTATCAAACTCTAATAAATTTCAGATTGAATACAAATGTCTCAATTGACATTCTCTTGTGGGAGAATTTAAAAAATATGTATGATTATTAGATCAGAGTACACTTTAAAAAATATGTATGATTATTAGATCAGAGTACACTTTATAAGAAGATGCAATGTATGTATTTTTTTTTTTTTTTTGGATTACTGATGTTTAATCGAGGAAGAAATCAGGTTCAGCAAAGATATAACTTTAAGGCGTTGCCTTGGGAAAATGGGGATAGCTCCCAAGTCATGAGAGAACAACCCATATCGCATGGGAAAAGAAACCCACATATTAGTGGGAGGCGCTTGAAACCCATGACCTTTGGCTGCATGGGTAGGAGCAGCATTTCACCACTGTACCAGCCCCGCATCTTGCGCAATACATGCAAAAACAATTTTTGTACCTCACAATTCTAGAAAAAAAAAAAAGAAAAAGAATTACTGTACCTTACAAAATATGAATGATATACAAACCGTTATACAGCTCAACGTAATTCTACTCTGTGGTTACATCTCTTCCAAAAAAATCAATTGAAATTCAATTTTTATTGAGTTTATTATGGACTAATCCATTCATCTTAAAAAGAGGGAGTTTAAACCTCGCATTGTTTACAAAAATGTAGTAGTATGATTTAAGAATTCTTCTGGTGGCTATGGGTTGGGTAAATTGTTCAAATGGTGCTTGTAGTATTTTATTTAGATCTCCACCAAATAATTTGATTTTGTTTTCATTGAAATTCCCAATAATTTGATTTTATGTTGGTGGTTAAATAGAAAACCTACCATGTAGGGCCTACCTAAGAAAATGCTGAGAGAATGAGCTTTCAATACTTAAGAGAAAATTACTTATACCTAACAAGAGTTCATGAAACACTCTTTTTTGACATTGTGAGTAATTTTGGTTTGCATTAATATGGAAATGACGGATATAACTAATTATTCAACAAAATTGTAAAACTTTTAATCAGGCATCAAATGTCCATACTAATTTTTACAACTCTTATGCATATAAAATTTGTATTAAATAATCTAAAATTTATCTACTTGTATTTCAAGTGGTTATTACATTTTCATTTCACATTTATGATAGGACTTTAAATATTAATACATATATTTATCACTATGTGTAGTTCCTAACCTATAAGTATCACATTACCTTATAATTATAATTAAAAAAAGACAATCTAATTTTTCATTTGATAAAATTATATTAATTATCTTACATTTTTCTTAAAGTTAACATTAAATAATTAAAAATCCTTCGAATATTGTCAGAATCAAATAATATTTATGTAATTTACAGATTTTTTTTATAAATGAAGGACCTATAATAAGAGGAAAAAAAACTACCCAAACAAATTTTAAAATATGTCTTGTAGAACTTCAAAGTGAATAAAAAGGTATTCGACGACCTATGTTAAGAGGCAGCGTGCAGTTGACATACATATTTAAACATTAAACCTTTAAAGCAATTGTTGCAGTAGGTCCACACCAGAAATTTTACACACTATTGCACCTAAGCCTATATATTCTAATTAAGATTTGACTGACAGATGTTGACATAAACCTTATATTAATGTAAGGTTGATTATTTGGTGTGATGAACTTAAGAGTAAAGTTCGTGGAAAAATCAAATAATCGAAATCAATGTACGATTTCCTTCAAAAAGAATCAATGCTGTTTCAAAGAAAAAAAATCAATGCACGATATGGATTATCCAGTTACATGCTCATATATATAGTAGACAGAAGCAAATGTTTGAGTCGTTGGTGGTGCACAAAAGCACGTGCCCACCTTCTTCTTCATCTTGTATTCTTCATCAACATCATCATATTCATCTTCATCGCTCAGTTCAACTACAACTACACAGGAGTGTTGAAGTCTATAAAAAGGCACCTCCCATGTAACCACTTTTCAACAACAAGCGTCGCTATATTAAGAAATATAATAACATGGCCAGCGAGTTCACCGGAAAAAAGACCGCATGTGTCGTTGGTGGCACCGGATTTGTGGCCTCCTTGTTGATCAAACTGTTGCTTCAAAAGGGCTATACTGTTCACACCACAGTCAGAGACCCAGGTTTTCTACGCTTCTTCTTCTTCTTTTTTGTATTTTTATTTTGTATTTTTTTTTTTAACTTTTATTTTTAGCGTTGATTGGTTTCCTATGTTTTAGTTGTACTTTAAAATTTAAAGATGGTTTCAATGTTTTAGAAATTATCAACTTTTCATGCAGAAATGTTGATTAATTTTAACCTATCTATGACAAAATCGTACCAAGTAAAATTTTTGACTTCCTTTTCTTATCTGTCCTTCTGCAAGCTCTGACCACTAGCTCCTATAGTTTAAATTTTCATGCTACAAGAAAAAGAAAGTAGAATGTACAAGAATGTGACCCTACAGTTGGTAAGCATAAAAAGAGGAAACAAAATAATGTTGTCTTGCACCGGTAGGCACTGGTCAGAATTTTGAAGTTTCGTTAGAACAGAACTATAGGTTCGCCGTGGTGACATTTACAAACTTGTGGGTACATAGGAAGAATTTATTCATTCACTTAAAACGTGTCACATGATGTGAATTCAGTGGGCATGCGTGTGTCTATCCTACCTAAGCTATGGACGGGTAGATTTGTCCGGTCATTAAAAACATGTCAGGTGATGTGAATTCAGTTTTGATCATATGTGACATACGTAGTGTAGTTTTAGTGAGCAAGAGCATGTGCCGCCATATATGTGCCTGTTCTACCTAAGCTTTTCTCAATAACCGCTCCATTAGTATGCATTAATGATGCGAGTTATGGACATGAATGTCTTACTGCAACAATATTTTTGTGTGCAGAGAACCAGAAAAAGATCTCCCACCTAATAGCACTACAAGAATTAGGTGAGCTGAAAATTTTTGGAGCAGATTTGACCGATGAAGGGAGTTTTGATGCCCCTGTAGAGGGTTGTGACTTCGTCTTCCATGTTGCAACACCAGTCAATTTTGCTTCTGAAGATCCAGAGGTACAATATATAATATTAGCTCAGATGTGTTTCTGATCTTAAACATCACAAAAAAAATTTGATGAATCTATAATGACAAGGCTGTTTACTATGTTTTGATATAGAATGACATGATCAAGCCAGCTATTAAAGGAGTGTTGAATGTTTTGAAAGCCTGTGCGAAGGCTAAATCAGTTAAACGAGTCGTATTGACATCTTCAGCTGCTGCTGTGACAATCAATAAACTTAGTGGAACAGGTTTGGTCATGGATGAGAAAAACTGGAGTGATGTTGAGTTTTTGACCTCTGAGAAACCACCAACTTGGGTAATTGTCAAGTCATTTTGTTGTTTAATGATGATACATATACTTTGAAACTCAAGCAAGACATTTTGAATAAGTTTTAAGTAAATGATCTAAGATAAGCTTGTATGGATTTTGCAGGGGTACCCTCTATCCAAGACCTTAGCTGAAAAGGAAGCTTGGAAATTTGCTCAGGAAAACAACATTGATCTAGTTACTGTCATCCCTACTCTCATGACCGGTCCTGCTCTCACGCCAGATATTCCAAGCTGCATTGGCCTTGCCACGTCTTTGATTACAGGTACTGAACCAGAATATTCATTCAAAGACTGTTTGAACAAAGAAATGCAACTTCAAGCAAGTGTATATAGATAAGGCTATGTTGTTGTTTTGATGGGGTTTCAACGTTTTTTGCAGGGAACGATTTTCTCATAAATGCTATAAAAGGCATGCAAATGCTGTCAGGTTCATTATCCATTACACATGTGGAGGATGTTTGCAGAGCCCATATTTTTGTTGCTGAGAAAGAATCTGCTTCTGGTCGATACATCTGTGCTGCTTTCAACACCAGTGTTCCTGAGGCTGCTAAGTTGCTCAGCAAACGATACCCTCAGTACAAAATTCCAACCGAGTAAGCAAACAATCGCCTTTGCTATATATTTAGTTGTAGGACTCTTCGGATAGTGTCCAAAATGTTCAATACTGTACATTTTAGGAGAGTTGATGTTAACTTGTCATGTTTGTCAAATGCAGTTTCGGAGACTTTCCCACCAAGGCCAAATTGTCCCTTTCGTCTGAGAAGCTTATTAGTGAAGGATTCAGCTTCAAGTATGGGATTGAAGAAACCTATGATCAAACTGTGGAGTACTTGAAGACTAAGGGGTTGCTCAAGTGAAAAATCTGTGTATGCACCTGAATTATCATCAAATTATGTAGCATTAGCTGGTAGTTAATGCTAAACTTTGGGTTGTACAAGCTGTTTTATGATAATGTCCTGCTAAAGTCCTTTCTAATAAATCCAAGTCCCCTAAGAATATCTAAGTGCTTGCTTTAGAAAGAATCGTAAAAAATTAACTATAGTAAAAACTGTATGCTCTAAAAAAAGTACTATTAAAAAGGGAATTGCAATGCTTTTAGGCCAATCACAACTAACAGTGTGTATGTGTGAAAGATGAGAAACTAAAATCATGTAAAGCTGAAAAATCTGTTTGTGATACTAAAGGGATTTTAGTTGATCTGTTTATGAGTTGCATGCCTCATTTTTACCGCATGGTAAAAGAACTATCGTGGCTCAGTGACAGATCAAATTGGAAGCAAGGTCCCTCTACTTGAGTAGGGATATTTTGCCTCCGATTCCTTCTTCTATGTCTTATCGTAGAAGTCCAATATAGTGCCTGAACAATGTCCCTCATAGAAGGTCTTTTTCGGGGGATAGGTTTGATGCATTTGTAAGCAAGGGAAGCCATATCATTGAGTCCTTTCATATCAAGTTTTCCTTCAAGATGCGTATCTGCAATGTCCCCCCACCCGCCATCACCCTCTGTGCCAATCGCTGCCTATTCACATGGCACAGAAAGGAAATAGTAATATGATATCGATGGCGATAGCATACACTGAAACAAAAAGACAGAGAGAGAGGGATATCTTACTAGCGCAACATATTCCATAAGACCTTGTTGAGGACTCCTGCCAGAAATTAGTTCAAAGAGCAACACTCCAAAACTATATACATCACTTTTCTTCGTAAATTTCCTTGTTGACATGTACTTAGGATCCAGATATCCAAAAGTTCCTTCGATTTTAGATGAATGTGAACCAATCATCTCCTGTTTTGAAAGTCCGAAGTCAGCAACCTGCACAACAGCGGAATGCTTAACTTTCAAGAATTATCCAGGAACATCATATCTAGCAATCATAAATTGAAGCTTGATCATCTTTTACTGACTCAAAAGTTTTGGCAAGAAAGCTCTCCTATTTCACATGATTAAAAGGTTGCAAATAGGCCTTCGAACTTTACAAAATATCAGGCTAAGAAAACCAAGTTTCACATACTCTGGCTCTCATGGAATGGTCCAACAGTATATTGGAAGACTTGATGTCATGATGCACAACCGATGGAACAGCCTGTCGTAGGAAAACGAATAAAATTGAATAAGCTAGTAGCATGAACAACTTCTTGAAACTTTTTCAAAGTGATCTAGTTAACCATACCCCATAATGAAGATATTCCAATCCCCTTGCAACATCTAGAGCTATTTGAACCCTCAAATCCCATCTCAAAGGCTTACGTTTTTCATCTGCGCTCGCAAAAAATTGTAATAGAAGTGCATTAAGATGATTTAATAGTACTTAACTAGAAACAGACTGCTACATATGATGTCTAGTTAGTTGTGTTGCTTGAAGAACTTGTTAAATAGTTTCTTGGTGTCATACCATATAAATGCGAAGAAAGACTACCATTACTCATGTAAACATAAACAAGCATGTGTTGGCCTCTTTCTGCACTGTATCCAACCAGGTTCACTAGGTTCCTGTGGTGCAATCGTCCGAGCAATATAACCTAAGAGCAAGGTCATGAAAAGATCAATCTCATATACATGTTTCTGTTAATTTGTCAATTCGTTTTCATTTACAATACCTCTGCTGAAAATTCCATCTCCGCTTGACTTGAATTTGTATCTAGTACTTTAACAGCCACAGTCTCCCCAGTTGCCATCTGAGCTTTATAAACATGACCAAATCCCCCTTTGCCTATTGTTGTACTAAAATCATGTGTTGCTCTTTGTAAATCTCTACAACAACCCAGTTTTGTTTACTATTAAGACAAATTTCAAAATACATAGACAAAGTGAATAAACAGACATTTTTAGTTGAGAAAATTAGAATATCAAACATACTTGAAAGCATACTTGCGTATTCCACAGCCTAAGGTGACACTCTTCCTCTTAAGCCCTTCAAGGCACTGAGCCACGTTACTCCATCCAGATGTTCTAGGCAAATCTTGAACAGTAGTGGAATCTGGCATTGCTGGACCTGAATTCGGCCCCTTTGCTTGTATTGGAAGCCTTGTTTTTCTAGGACAACTTAACTCATCTGTTGTGTTGCGTGACTTCTGAGACATCAGGCAGCAGGTTATTGATAGAGCGAAAACTACTCCAATAACTAGTCCCGAAGGAATTCCAATAATCAGCCCCCACAGGATATCTTCCATTTTCTTCAACCTGAATTAAGCATTCCAGGTTTTGAATTTCATTGACAGGAAGATCTGAAAAATATAGCAAATTTATCAAGAGAAACAATGAACCTACAGCATTAAATAGTTGTCACAACTATGTTCAACAAATAAAAATTGGACTGAATGGAGCTATTAGAGTATCTTCAATGCTTTCATAGATTGTGTTTTGAAAAAAAAAAAGTCATGTCATCAAAGGGATTTGCTTCCTACATGACATATATATCATTTAATAGATAGTCAAATTAAAAAATTATTCTCTAATACTTTCATGTATTTTCATTTAATATCTCTATGTATTTCCATTTAATATTTTTATATTTTCCATTTAATGCTTATTATTTTTTTTTACTTTTAATTATATTTAAAAATTAGAATTAAATAATTATTGATTTGCTTACATAATTGTCTAACACATCCTATCAAAATAAATAATCATGTTGATAATGTTTTTTTTTTTTTCATGCGACCTTATCTTAACATTGATGAGTAATAACTGTATTAGAAAGATTTATTTTAATTCAATATCTATTCATCCTATATAACATGTAATTTTTTCACAATCTATGAAAACATTGGAGATACTTTAACACAACAAAATATTCATGCATGAAGAGCTATTTATTCTTGATAATTCTTGTTTCTTATTTTGTATTTTTATAAAGATTGAATATCCCTGTAATGGCAGGAAATTGTTTAGTTGAAAAATATAAGATTAACTTTCCATGTAAGAAAAGTAACAGCCTAATGGATCATTCTATATGAAGTCACTCGGCCAATTATACAGGAAACACTTTTACTATACCGCGTTTTTTGTTTCATACTTCGAAACGTCAATTTGTATCCACTCCCTATCAGTAGCTTAACTTTTTTTAATTTGTAAGGGTATTTGGAACAAATTAGTTAAAAAATCTCAATGGATTTTGAAATTTTGGTTTAAGATTCCTAATATGTTTTTTATTTGAATAATACTAGGATTTTCAAATATTTTGTTCAAATTCATGTCCAAATAATATAATATGTGAGTTGTCAAGATTTTCTTAATTATCACATCCTCTCATGATTTATAAGATTTTAACAATTAACATGTCATATTATTTGGATATGAATTTTTATAAAATATTTGAAAAATTTAATATTACTCTTTTTATTTTTCTCGAAACGTAACATTTGAAGTGGTAATATGAAAATATGTTTTCCTTAAAAGGGAAAAAACATGACAAGAAGAAGTTGGTTCTATTGTGTGCTCTTCTTATTTACACCTTCAAAAAATTATGCGTTCGAGTCAGTATCTCCCTTCAAAATCTCAAATTATTATAATTCTTAAAAAAATAAATAAAAATAAAAAGAGAGAGAAAAAAATCAAACATGATGAGAGTCGTGGAGTTTTTTTTTTTTTTTTAAGCACCATCTATGGCAGAGCAACTAAAATTTAAGACTATTATTTTAAATAAACATTCTTTTATCACTAAACTACATTTAATGATGAGATTGTTAGGTTTAAAATAATTAGTTTTTTCTTTTCTTTTCCTTTTCTTTTTATAATTATGTTTATGAATGGAAATTATTTGATGAGTAGCTATCCTTTTGTGTAAATTTTACTTTGAATTTTCTTTAAAAGAAAAAAACCTCTCTATTTTGTAGAAAATAAAAATTTTAAAAAATCATTTTATGGATGTCGAAACAGTATAATTAAATTTGGATTGATATATGATGGGCCATAAAACAATGAAGAAAACCTAGGCCAAGGGCCTTGAAAGAGAGGTTGAGCTTTTGACTTCTCTTTGAAGACGGGGCCAACCCAATAAAAACAGAAGGCCGGCAAAACAGGCTTCTTATGAAGACGAGTGAAGAAGACAATGATACTTCCGTCCTCGTATGATGACCAACAACCCACCCCCCCCTCCCAAAAAAAAAGGCAAATAAATGAGTGGTAATTTTCACCCCTATTAATTTTCAAGAAAAGCTTAAATACATTCAATGTAGATATCTTAACCATTTCAGATCATGACAAGTAACATAAATCTTTCCTGTAATTACATGATTATCTCTTACAATAATACTTTATGCTCCTATGTCATAATCTTAAATGGTTAAATGATATGTGGTAGACGTATCAAAACTTTCTCTTAATTCTAATCTGCATTGAAAATTAGTGTTTGATTATTCTCAATTTTATCTTTAATTAGATTTAGTAGATACATCAATTAACTGTAAGAACACCCATAAAAAATTATAAATGTTTTCATACTTTCACTTTACAAACTATTTTCTAATCTAAATATCTTATTTCTTGGTTTCGTATTTTTTTGGTTTTGTATTCCATCCTTCGATATCGAGGCAAGTTTGCTGCAAGTGGGTTTATAGGTTTTTTATGTTTAAGCATGAATTTTATTCACTAATAAAAATTTCGTTGTTTTTCTTCATTTAATTTATTAGGAAGGAAATTTTTGAGTTGTAGGATGTGAAAATGTCAAAAATAATGAAGAGAGAAAGGAGTGTGTGAGAAAAATGTCAAAAATAATGAAGAGAGAAAGGAGTGTGAGAAGAAGCAAGTGAATGTGGATTTATTTACAAAATTATTACATACAAGAAACCTAAATAAGGGGATTTTTTTAAAAATAATAATTATTATTATTATTATAACCGGAGTCTATGTTTACAAACTGAAATCTTTTAATTTTAGTAATTTTAGTAGAGTGTACTCACTAAAAAGTGGAAATCTAGTCACTCAAGATAAGAATGGGGAGACAAAATACATTATGTGATTAGGTAGTCTAATTTAATAAAACTGAAGAATCATTACTAAGAATTATGATAATACAAATGTACTTGGAGCAACTGATCAATAGTATAGGCAAAAATTAAACAAAGATTTCACATCATTTCATGAACCATAATCATGAAACATGCTTGCGAGCTATGAATTCCATTAGAAATCTTACTTAAATTGCACTCCTTTTTTTTTTATTAAAATGAAGAGTGAAGATTTCAAATAAAAAAAAAAAAAAGAGCGAACATTGTGAAGGGAAAACAATAACTCTTGAATCATTATTTGTACAGGAATCCCAACAATGGAAAATGATGGGGGCTATGTAAAATGAGAATCACCGATCTTAAATTAAATCCTCAAAATGTTATGGCATGCTCTCATTAATTAGATAATCACACTAAAATAACAATAATGACTTATTATACACTAATACCTCCTATCTTTTGTTAAACATAGTGAATGAACGGGTATATTAGTAATTTAAAATAATTATGAACATAATGATTTTTTAAAAAATAAAAGTAAAGAACAAAAATAAAAAAGGACATTTGAAGAGCAAATCATCCAAAATCAGAAGGATTTCATCAAGAGGAGATTCATGCGAACCCCATCCCGTGTGTTAGTAGTGATGAGGAGGCTGTGGTGGACATCTCCACCATCTGTTGTTGGTGGAAATGTTCCTCCCTTTCTTGTTTATTTAGTTTTGTAAATTACAATTTATAATTATATCATCTTATTATTAGATCTTTTAGAAAGAAAAAAAAAAGTATTTTGGTCATGCTTGGTCAACTCAGTCCATATAAGATCTGAATGTGTAATGTGTGATTACATGGAGAGGGTGTTACAGGGTCAGCTATGGGCCTGTGCAGGAGTGAGGACTGCCCCTGACCCATTATTCTGGAGTGTTAAATTTTTTCATTTAAATGTCCAAATTTTCTATATGCTGGGTAGTTAGGGGGCTTAAAGCTGAATTTATAAATCCATAGGCCTAAAATTTATTTAATTTTGCAGGTCACAGGCCCAAATATGAAAATGCATTATTACATTATCTAAGCTCTAAAATCTTTATCAAGTTTATAGAATACTTGAATTATAAGGACTTTATTCATCTGTACACGAATGTATTTTATCTTTTGATATTATGTTTTCTGTTTTCTGACAATATTATAAAGCATGTTGGTTTTTGTATATAATTTTTAGTGACGTAACAAAAGAGTCAATATCAAATTTTTGCACTGAGCTTTTGAAAAGTAAGGGTTAACATTTGGTTGTTAAGTGTGGAATAAAACCATTGGTTGCATGTGAATATCATTTTTCGATTAACGACACATGCATCAATTATTTAGTCATAAATCAAATTCTTCAGTGTTTGCTTTTCAAGTTTCGATTTTTTACTTCTTTTTAATTGTCCATTATTAAAAAAACAAAGGGATGTCACTTCAATATTTGTGAAACATAACAGTGACCAATGGCCATGAAAAATTGGATTTTTGTGTTAGCACAAACTAGTTTTAGAAGAAGACATTAAGTTAGTGACATGAAAACAGTGTCCAGTTTAGATTTTTGTAGTGATTGGTTGAAAAGTTAGTGTCGACTAAACCATTAGGCCCGGCATTGGCTGTTTGTGTGGAATAGACCATTAGTTTTATGTGGATGCCACTTTTTGATTAATGATATATCAAAGAATTTAGTTCTAAGTTAAATTCTTCTTTTGTGATCTTTCAAGTTTCGATTATCTACTATTCTTCTTTACTGTCCATTTTCAAGTGAAAAAAGAAAATGATGTTTCAATTTATGAAGTGAAACATGACAATTATCGATGACTATTGACATGAATAATAGTATATTTCTGCTGGTACAAAGAAATTTTAGAAAAATACATTAAAATTTTCACAATATATTACCTTATAATTAACGGCGCATCCAAAAAATTTGTTTAAGGGGACACATAAATAAAATAGTAAAAACATCGAAAATTAATAACATATTAAATATAAAATATTTTTATGTAAAATAATATTCGATAACAATATATGGTTTAAATAAAATGAAATATACATAGTATTTAGACAAAATAAATAATCTTATGTTTAAAAATCTTAATAAAATTATTAAAATAAATAAAAATGAAAAAAAAAAAACATAAACTACTTAAAGTTAAAATAGAAACAATAAAAAGGAAAATATTAAGTTTTTTTTAAATATTAATTAATTAGAAGTAGGAAAAATATTAATAGTAAAGTTAAAGGAAAATATTAATTAATTATAAGTTGAAAAAATATTAGAAATAGGAAAATTAGATCTAATAAAAACAATAAAATAAAGGAAGTTAATTATATTATAAATAGGTAAAATAAATAAAAAACAAAATAAAAAATAATAATAATAAACAACTAAAAAAATGGAAGAAGCAGCGGCATGGATGCTGATAAAAAATTGAAAAACAGTTCCGGTGCGTGTAAGAACCCGATTGGTGATCATTTGCTGTTAAGGTTTTTCAAAAACAAGGTTGACAACTGCAGGCTTCATGGGTGATTACAGTGAGAGGACATGTCCGGACAGTGTGTTTAAAGTGACAAGTGTAGTCTTGTCATCAATATGCAAATGGGATTCGAGGGTAGCTTTTAAACGAGTTAGGAGGGAAGCAACATTTAAAATAAACTAAAGATAATAATTAATAAAAATAACATTTTTTGCCAACAACCACTGTACAACGCTCACAAATCAAACTCAGTAACATTCGCACAGCACATAAATCAGACTCTTCGATTTTGTTTTTTTATCTAAATCCGGGCGCCGGGGTGGGGGGAGGCGGGCGCGTGTGCCCCCGGTCAAATGATGGGTTCGTCTTTGTTTATAATGATTATAACAAATAGAATAAAAATGAATTATTTTTCAAAAGAAATAGAATAAAAATGAATTTGTTGATAAAGATGAAAATTTTGGAAAACTTCATGAAGTACTGTGTATCAATAATTACCTTATACGGATGCATTTTTCATATAATATATAATAGTAAAACATGTTTCCAAACCAGAGACGAAGCCAGGTTCATCAAATTTGGGGGCCTGGGGTGGCAGAGCAAAAAACGGTAAACAGAGAATTTCTAGGTTTTAGCCAAAACGTGGCCAGGTTTTAGCCGAATCATAGCTAGCCTGGCCATATATTGCCCAGGTTGACCAAGTCATGGCCAGGTTCAAACCAAAGTCTTGGTCCGACCTTGGTGGCCCAAATTTTTGCTACACCAGAACAAAATGTTGTATCCGTTGCGATTTTTATAAGGAAATAAGTGGATCTCAATTTGTAACAAGAAAGGAATGTTTATGTTATTCACTAGGGTCTATTTTGTGAATGTGAACCTGCTTAAGGAAAATGCAATAGTGTTTGATAAAATGCATGTCAAACTCAAATGGAAACAACAGTTAAGAAGAAGGCAGCCAATAATGGAAGTTTGAAATGTGTTCTTGATCAAGTAAACAATAATACATAAGCTTCTACGTGTACAAAACAATTGATCACATAAAAGTGATATACCTGGAGTCTAGACGGACATCCAGGAGATATATACCAGCCTGTGCTCGGAATATCCAATGTAGTAAGGTATATGGTGAGGTAGAGAATGTTGTTGAACATTTGTTATCCTTCACATATTTTCATTAAAAAAAATCTTTGTATAATCTTTAATGTGGTCTACACATTAAAGGAGTTCATACACAAAATTTGATGGCAAACATTCAAGGACCTATATAGGATCAAACTTTAAAATAGGCTAGAATACTTTTACAAAAATTGTAGGGGATTTCCCTTATTTTTAAAACTTTCAAAACTTTTAGTTCACCCGCATTAACAATATCTAGATTTACAAATAATATCCATATAGAGATTTTATTTCTTCACAAAACAATTACATGACATTCCAAATATAACAAATACAACATAAATTGTGTTTACTTGCTGGATTGGAGAATGAAAATGATTGATGATATTTACTTATTTAAAAATTATTCTGTAATGGGAATGAAATGGTGGGTTCTACATAAATTTGAGATCGTGAAATGGAAATCTCATTCTCATTCTCCTTTCCAAATTAAAAAGATGTTTGTACTCCTTATTAAATGGGGTTATGGAGCTATTTTGGAAGTTATTCTTTTTTTTTTTTTTTTCCCTTTTTTGTTCCATAGATTGTATGTATTGTTATTAAATAAAACTGTTTATTTTTACAATATTGTTGGGTTATATGAGAGTTTAGAAATAATCACATAATCAATAATATAATAGTTACAATGATGGAGCCTAGCGTAACTTTTACGAGGAACGTTTATATACATATATATATTTACATATATATGAAAAATAAAAATAACCACTATTTTCTTATTCGAGAAATAATATAATATTATGAAATTTTTGTTTAAAAATAATAAAAATATATATAATATGATTTCATATATTATGGATAGTTTGGAATTCTTTAACATTAACAAAAATAAAAGTAAAATATAAATATACAATATACTTATAATAATATTGTTAAGAAAGTTGATTTTTTTAACGAAGTATAAAATATTGTTAATCAAATACATTTTTATAACTTGTAATTAACTCATTCTAATTTTAAAACAAAGTAAACAGTTCAATAAGAATACTGATGATTTCAATTCCAATTTCTGCAATTGAAGTAGACAATTTATTCTGATTTCGATACTTCGTTCCAATTCCAAATCATTCTAATTCTAGATCATCTCATTTTCATTTTTATTCTTACAATTGAAGTAAATACTTAAGGACAAAATAAGTCATACCCCATAATGTGCATATTAAAATGCATAGAATAAATATTTAAAAAAAAAAAATGCATAGAATAATTGACTCAATTTTTGTATTATTTTGTTATTTGAAATTAGATTAACTAATATTAGATTATAGCTAAATTCCTATAACTTAAATTGATAGTAACCCTACAACTTTAAAACAAAATAAAATATTTAAATCTTTAAATTTCATAAAAATATATTTAATTTGTAAACAGTAAACTTATTGTTGATGTTAACGAAGAGATTGAGCCAAACTATAGATGTAAGTCCATAAACTAAACTTAGATTACTCTAAAATTTCAAAATAAAATAAAATAAGTATATGCATATTAACTGTTAAGAACATACCTAATTTGAAGATAAAAGCTCTTGAAAGTGAAAAAGATATTATTTTAAATATTGAGAATGTAAGAGAAATTGACTACTATAAAAAAAGCGTCTCTTGTTGGTTCAAATTCAAGTAAATCAAATATTAGAAATATGAATAGAACAACGTGAAAGAACAAAATGACTTTTGCAGAAGTAATTGAAAAGGGGTAAACTTAATAGATATAATTTGTTTGAGATGGGGCAGGGTAGGCCCAAGCCCTCCCTAACCTAAGGTGCGCTCCGTCCGATCATTACATTCATCATCACTCCAATTATCGTCACTCCAAGAAAAATATAAATGTACTATGTAACCAGGCACGTAGTGTAATATTTTACTAAAACTAAAGATTAGTTAGTAATGAGAAAGATTTATGATGATAAAATCCTCACGCAAGAGATCAACAATACAGGCCAAAATCGAACAAAACAATTACTCTTTAACATTATCACATAGACTCCATTATAAAACAAAGTATTTGCCATCATGATGTAAGGACCACAAAACGTGAAACATGCAAGATAGGTATAAGAGCTGAGAAAAATTGTTAAAAAATGATAATTGATGAGAAGGAAAAATTAGAGAGAATTTTTCGAGAGAATCTTGATTTCAATCTTGATCTATTTTCATTCTATTTTTCTGCATTTGTTTCGTATCTTGTACAGGTATATGTTAGCTACTTATATCAGACTTTAACAATAATGAAAAATCTTGATCAGCTGCACTAGGGTCCATAGTAATATTATACATCCCATAATGATCAATTCATAGACTCATTTAACCTTAATGAGAGGAAACATTTGTTGAGTCATTAATTATCATTATTTTATGCTCATATTACCTATTATTTGTGCTATGTTTTTGTGTGGAATTGGTACTTTTAATTTGTTTTATGTTTTTATGCTTTGAATTAGGTTTTGAGAAGAAAAATGATGGAATCGAAGGATTTTTGAAGATTAATTGCAGCTCAAGGAATTGGAGAATGTTTTAGAAGAAAATTGCAGAATTTTGGGCAGAAAGGTGACGTGACTTGCGGGAGCTCGTACGAAGTTTACAGTTTGATTTGTGTAAGCTATAACCTATCAAATTAAAGCCCCGGATGTCTAGTTTCCATAGCCGCTGACGGTTTGTCAATTGGAGTTTTCTAGAGAAAGTTATGACCGATTTAGTGTCTGAAGCTCAGACTGTCACGAGACCTGACAGCTATGGGAAAACATAAGAAATTCGAATTTTCTCTTTTAGCATTCCTAATCAATTTCCTAAACCTCGAAACGTCCTAATTAAATGAGTCAAGCAATTAGGAAGAGTTTTAGTCCTAAAATAAAAGGGATTTACCTTCCAAATCAAAACTTGATTCTAAATCAAAATTGAAAGTGGAATCCTTATCAATTGAGGAAATCTTGTCTTTCAAGGATTGAGTGCCTATAAATAGGTGCTTTTACCATTCAATTTGGGAGATCGAGAAGGAGAGATTAGAAGACAGAGAGAGAAGCGGAGGAGCAATGCTAAAGGCTTCGGTTTCATCTTTTCTTTTCTTTATTTTTATTTAGTTAGTTTATTTGTTAGGGCTAACTTGAAGCCCTAAACATGAACTCAATTTGTTTATCTTTTCAATAAAGATTTATATTTTGCATGATGAAATTAATGTCTCTAGTTTAATTTTATTCTATTTAATTTGTTTATTTGATTGATCACCTTAGAAACATATTTTTAGGATTATGTTGTGAGAATATAAACCGCACATCATACGGACATATTCTTTATTTGCAACAATCAATTGCTTACGAACCAATTGAGAGACATTAATTCATAGATATCTAGAATAGACATCATGTTCTAGGATTTGTGTGATATTCATATTCTTCTAGTGCTTAATGGGTTCCAATTATTAAACCTAAGTAGACATCATGCTAGGTTATAATTAGGAATACACGCATCTACGTAGACATCATGCGATTTGTATACTAATTAAGGAAGAATCTATACGACATGAGTTAATCATACCTTTTCGTGAATATCTTCATCATGCATTATCATGAATTTGCTTTATTAATCTTTTTAGCAAATTGAGGGATTGTTTAGTGGTGGATAGGATGTTCTAACTAAACTTTTATTTATTGATTTTCTTTTATTTAAGTTTATGCATTAATCTCAATTTAATTCCAAAAACCCTTTTATTTATTTCAATTGCTCTAGGTTAGGTTTTAAATAAATTTAAAATTAAAGTAAGTTGAAACTCCTCGTGGGATCAACCCTTGCTTGTCGTTATACTCAGTCAAACGATTTGTGCACTTGCAAGGTTTTAATAAATTTGGTTTATTGAAAAATTAACCAACAAGTTTTTGGCGCCGTTGCCGGGGAGTTAACATACTTGCTTTGATTTTAAGTTTATTTTTGTTTTATTTTATTTTATTTTATTTTATTTTTTTGTTTTTAGTTTAATTATTCTTTTCTTTTTTTCAGGACCATGGCTCACCACAACCACAGATTACATGAGGACAATTTTGATGATTTGGGGTTTCAATTAGATAACTTAACTCGAGTTGTGCAACAACTTATTTCCCAAAATATGTGTGCCAATAGAGGACGTTTATCAAGAAATTGTTCGAGAATGTATGAGGAGGTGGAACGAGACCAAGGAATGGCCTCTAGGAACTACCAATGGTGCAATCATGGTAGGATGAATGATTTCCAAAGCCCATCCGTAAGGAGCAAGAATTGGAGTGGTGGTCAATGGAATGATAGTTGTTGGAGCAGTCAAGCATCAGACAATTATGTGTCTGATTTTAATCAACAATACTATCATCCGCATTCAAACTTCTACAATTCAGGATGGAGTGGTCAACCAAATTTCGATCACAATTCATATCCATCGAATTTTCAAGATCAGTTTCAGCAACCTTACAGTCCCCAGTATTTTCAAGGCTATAATCAGCAGTTCAGTAATCCGTCTCAAGAAGAAGAATCCGCTGAGCAAGATACAAATCTTGAAGAGATGCTCATATCTTTCATACAGGAGACAAGACAAACCAATGCTCAAATGGCCGTAAGAATAAAAAATTTGAAAAACCAAATGGGACAAAGTATCAAGAACTTGGAATACCAAGTTGAACAGTTGGTAACGTTAAGTCACCAATGCGAGTTAGAGGAAGATGAGCAGTGTCATGCAATCACCTTGAACAGTGGAGAAGAGCTTAAAAAGTGCGAGGATGAGTCTATTTCCGTATTCAACTATTTTACTAACGATGAGTGGGAAAATAATGAAGCAGGTGAAGCTGAAGAAACCTTAAGTCAAGACGAAGAACCTGAAAAGATGCCACAAATTGAGACTAACGAACTGTTACCAATGGAGGGGAATCGTTATAAGGTTGGTCTGAAGAACAAAGAGGTAGAAGATGCGTGTTTGAATAAGCTACCACTAAATTCTTATGAGTTCTATGCTATGAAAAGTAAATTCCTTCTTCATCCATATGAGAGAGGAAGATATTTAAAAAAGAGACTCAGAAGATGGAATGGGTACAAGCAGTTGAAAGTTTATCCTAAATCATGCTATCAAGGGCGTGTTTTTAATGGTCGAGACAAAATATCCTGGAGCAAATTCAAGCGTAAAGGGTCAAGACCATTACTGTGCAGACATACCTACCCTTGGGAGCCAGATTGATAAAGTGGTAGAAGAACGTCTAGCCAAGACATTAACTAAGGCGCTTGATGGGAGGCAACCCATCTGGGTAATTTCGTTCCTTTTCTTTTCTTTTTATTTTTGTTTTCACTCTTCTCTTACTTATGCTTTACATTTGAAACATTGAGGACAATGTTTAGTTTAGGTTTGGGGGTGGTGAAAAACGTTTTTAGGTTTTAGGTTTTGATAAAAATTTTCAACATTTTTCATAAAATTTTCGTTTTTTTTTTTTTTTTTAGTTTTTCAATTCTACCCATAGCAAGTTAGCTAGTTGCTTTGTGTTTGTTGATGGATTTTTTTATATATATTTTTGATTGGATATCTTTACTAGGGAGTAGCCATGAACATCTTTGCATGATTTAAGACTTTTGAATACCATGATTTTAGTTAATTGAGTGGATGGATACTATGTTTATATGAATTATGGACTATTAGTGGAGACTACCCTTGGTGAGGATTTGAGCTTTTGAAGCGTTTATTTTTTAGGGATTTAATTTTTTCTACTCTTTAAACACTCTTCGCCTTTGTTCTTAATAGGTGATCTCTATAGATTTTGTATTAAATACTAAAGAACAAATCATTATGGTAGATAACATGAGTTACTTTGATTCAAGAATTGGATGGACTTCTTAGAAGTAATATAGGCAAGTTTTCACCCAATAAAAGTCTATTCCCTCACTTTGAATTGAAATACATCATCAAACCCTTTGAAGCCAAACATATTTAGCCTTTTTCTTTGTCTACCCTTACTAAATGATCCTATTGAGCCTTAAATTCAACCATATTTTAGAAGTTTGGGATCATACCAAGTGGTGCAAAGGATAAGAGAATTAAAGTGTTAGTATTGATATGATGTGTACATGGGCATATATATTTAAAAGTGTGCTTTTATGCATGATTATTTTGAAAAAAAAAAAAAAAGGTTAAAAAAAAAAAGAAGAAAAAGAAAAAAAATAAAAATGAATAAAATATGTAAGGAGCACAAATCAAGTTTTATGATGCCTAAATATACGAGGGAAAGTGGAAGTGAATGAAGAAGGAAGAGTGAAGAATAGAAAAGAAAGAAGGTTGTGAAGAGAAGAAAAAAAAAAAAACAATGAATGAAGTGCTTTGGTGTGATTCTAAGTTCTTTTTGAACCTAGACCATTTATTGCTTACCCATTAATCAACCTTAGCCCAAATACAACCTTTAATATGGCCTATTGATCTTTGAAAGAGAGAAGTCCAATTTGAGAGTTAAAGTATGTCATCATGCTCTATCTACGTTCTTAGTATTTGATTCCATTCATGAGATCTATTTACTTAAAGTGCGGTTCTTTTCAATGTCTATATTCATATGTGATGTAAAAGATGCTTGTTATGCCTTTACATAACCTCTATCACATATGATTGCATGAGTGTTTGCCTTAGGACTCTTGAGAGAGTTATGAGTGATATCTTGTGAGAATTAGAGTCGAGGCGAAATAAGTCCATGACATGTGAATATGGTGTTTTGAAATGAGATTGCTTTGAATGTGGTATGAGATTGTTAATGATTATGTTTTAGATTATTAATGACTTATCTTTTGTCTTGATACAAGATCATGCATGTATGAAATTTCTGTTAATTTACATTTAGTGACATGTTGATGAGTTATAGGTGGAATGTTTTAATGTTTGTGGGTATCGTTGCTGGTAAACCCTCAGGAGACACAACTCCTCCTACTAAGGACACCTAGGGGTTTAAAGGCTTATGACATACGCTCAATGCCATCGTGTTTACCTACGAAAATGGATTGTGTTTTATTTTCCGTATTTTTAGATTAGGTTGTTTTAAAGTTCTAGTTTTGCTCGAGGACTAGCAAAATATAGGTTTGGGGGTATTTGTTGAGTCATTAATTATCATTATTTTATGCTCATATTACCTATTATTTGTGCTATGTTTTTGTGTGGAATTGGTACTTTTAATTTGTTTTATGTTTTTATGCTTTGAATTAGGTTTTGAGAAGAAAAATGATGGAATCGAATGATTTTTGAAGATTAATTGCAGCTCAAGGAATTGGAGAATGTTTTAGAAGGAAATTGCAGAATTTTGGGCAGAAAGGTGACGTGACTTGCGGGAGCTCGTACGAAGTTTACAGTTTGATTTGTGTGAGCTATAACCTATCAAATTAAAGCCCCGGATGTCTAGTTTCCATAGCCGCTGACGGTTTGTCAATTGGAGTTTTCTAGAGAAAGTTATGACCGATTTAGTGTCTGAAGCTCAGACTGTCACGAGACCTGACAGCTACGGGAAAACATAAGAAATTCGAATTTTCTCTTTTAGCATTCCTAATCAATTTCCTAAACCTCGAAACGTCCTAATTAAATGAGTCAAGCAATTAGGAAGAGTTTTAGTCCTAAAATAAAAGAGATTTACCTTCCAAATCAAAACTTGATTCTAAATCAAAATTGAAAGTGGAATCCTTATCAATTGAGGAAATCTTGTCTTTCAAGGATTGAGTGCCTATAAATAGGTGCTTTTACCATTCAATTTGGGAGATCGAGAAGGAGAGATTAGAAGACAGAGAGAGAAGCGGAGGAGCAATGCTAAAGGCTTCGGTTTCATCTTTTCTTTTCTTTATTTTTATTTAGTTAGTTTATTTGTTAGGGCTAACTTGAAGCCCTAAACATGAACTCAATTTGTTTATCTTTTCAATAAAGATTTATGTTTTGCATGATGAAATTAATGTCTCTAGTTTAATTTTATTCTATTTAATTTGTTTATTTGATTGATCACCTTAGAAACATATTTTTAGGATTATGTTGTGAGAATATAAACCGCACATCATACGGACATATTCTTTATTTGCAACAATCAATTGCTTACGAACCAATTGAGAGACATTAATTCATAGATATCTAGAATAGACATCATGTTCTAGGATTTGTGTGATATTCATATTCTTCTAGTGCTTAATGGGTTCCAATTATTAAACCTAAGTAGACATCATGCTAGGTTATAATTAGGAATACACGCATCTACGTAGACATCATGCGATTTGTATACTAATTAAGGAAGAATCTATACGACATGAGTTAATCATACCTTGTCGTGAATATCTTCATCATGCATTATCATGAATTTGCTTTATTAATCTTTTTAGCAAATTGAGGGATTGTTTAATGGTGGATAGGATGTTCTAACTAAACTTTTATTTATTGATTTTCTTTTATTTAAGTTTATGCATTAATCTCAATTTAATTCCAAAAACCCTTTTATTTATTTCAATTGCTCTAGGTTAGGTTTTAAATAAATTTAAAATTAAAGTAAGTTGAAACTCCTCGTGGGATCGACCCTTGCTTGTCGTTATACTCAGTCAAACGATTTGTGCACTTGCAAGGTTTTAATAAATTTGGTTTATTGAAAAATTAACCAACAACATTCAATAAGAATCTTAAATTGAATTCCTGTAGGAGTACTGTGAACATTGAGGTGGGATAACGATAACCCCAGGAAAAAAGTACATGTATCACATCAATTTCACAGTACTTCAATATTGACCACAGACTCATTTAACCTTAATGAGAGGAAACATTCAATAAGAATCTTAAATTGAATTCCTGTAGGAGTACTGTGAACATTGAGGTGGGATAACGATAACCCTAGGAAAAAAGTACATGTATCCCATCAATTTCACAGTACTTTAATATTGACCACAGACTCATTTAACCTTAATGAGAGGAAACATTCAATAAGAATCTTAAATTGAATTTCTGTAGGAGTATTGTGAACATTGAGGTGGGATAACGATAACCCTAGGAAAAAAGTACATGTATCCCATCAATTTCACAGTACTTCAATATTGACCACAAAAATATATATATATATATATACATATATGAGAGTTGCTTTATATCATATAAAAAAATATTTTATAAGACTATCTTATAACTGATATGATAAGATGTATAAATAAAAAAATAATATAATTTTTTATCTTATATTTTTTATTGTTCATTCTTTTTCTTTTTCTTTTTTCATTTTTCTCATTAATCCATTTCACTATTTTAGTTATGAGATAGTTACAAAATATATATATATATATATATATATTTTTTCATATGACCATCGTGAGGTAGGAAAGATGACTAAGCCATGATATTGAATCACCAATGATGTGAATAAAGACATTTGAGAAAAAAAAAAAAATCTATTATAAAACAAAGTATTTGACATCGTCATGTAAGGACCACATAAGCATGAAACATGCGAGAGAGGAAACGTTCAACAAGAATCTTAAATTGAATTCCTGTAGCATATGATAACTCCCGGAAAAATAGTAGGCATATGCATCTCATCAATTTCACAGTATAAAATGAGGAGGATCAAACTTAGATTGAACTCTTGTTGCATTATCACTTTTTAAGTTATCTATGATACTCTTACTTCTATATTGGCCAAAAAGATATGAGAAAGTTGCTTTCATTTTCATACCGAGAAAATTTTTCATGTGAGTATTTTTTGGTTGATGTGGTGAGACAAATCAATAAAATAATATTATTTTTTTTTCTCTTCTCTTTTTTATTAGTTTTTTTTTTTAATTTCACTTTTTTCATTAATTTTTTTCACTATATCAATTATATGACAGTCATATAGAAAATTTTTTCTTTCATATGATTATCATGAGGTACGAAAGATGACTTCAGTGTATAAACTAAGCCATGATAGTGAATGACCATTGTCGTGAACAAAGGCATTTGTGAAAAAGAAAATTATTAGATTTTCATCCATAAAATACACCTTATAATTGATGATCAAATAGAATATTATATTATAAATGCATTGTGATTGATGATATATAAATATATAAAAAGAAAAGAGAATACCAGATATTATAGATCACACACTTGGTAGGATAAGTTTGTGAAATTAATAATTAAAATTCATTAGATTTAAATGTAATAGTTAAAAATTAACAAAATAAAAAATTCCAAAGTTCAAACTTGAAAATTTTGTAAAAAGTTAATAAATTATCAACTATATATCTTGAATGGATGCACATATATATTGTATAATAGCAAAACTCGTTCCCTAAGCTAAAATCATCCTTCATCCAAGTAACCTAATCTAAAAAACGTATATAAACAATCATAGTACTGAATCTGAACACCGTATTAATTTTACTTCATTTAGAAAGGTATCACGTGTTCACATTCGACGCTTTTTTATTGTATGAGTAATTCCAAGTTAAAGGTGTAGTACATTGAGTTACCACATAAGTAATTCCAAGTTGAACGTGTAGAGTGTAGTACTTGGAAATTTGTTACCATAGTAATGACACACATAATGACATAATTCATGTGTAGCACGTTGTTACTACATAAGTAATTCCAAGTTAAATGTGTAGTACTTGAAACTTTGTTACTATAGTAATTCCAAGTTAAAGGTGTAGCTACCAGAATACTTATGCATGTTTTCTGATAGCAGTACACATGACATACACGTTTTCTTGTTTTTCCATATATACTTTTATTGCAGCTAATTAAAGAAAGGGTACATGTATTATGTGTATTAAAGGCTGCGGAAGTAAACATAACTATACCAGGAATGCAATTTTAAGTTTTCAAATTTGACATGAATTCCTTATCTCATTAATTAATGACACCCGAAATGTATCGTTGGAAAAACTTGCTCTCTTAAGATTGATGCTAGTGGCTACTGATGCCACCCAGTTGATCAAAATACATTTATTTGATAATACAAGAGTATTTGTCTTGTTAAACATGATAAACAATTGATACGCACCTAATTCAATTCGATTAGTTGCACGTACTGTCATACGTTTACGTGGAGCTTAATTTGAATTCGAGGCAGCTGAAAAACATGTAAAAAGATGATGTGATTGGGGCATTTTTATTGAATATTTAAGCCTCTAAATCTAAGTTTTTGTCTTTATTCTCAAGTGTTTTTCTTTTTTTTTTTTTATGTGTTTTTTTAGTGTTTTTCAAGTAAATATGCTTTGGTAGAGTTTAGAACACATTTGAAGGAATTTTACATGATTTCGAGCCGAAAACGAGCTTGCAAAAAAGCTTCCATTGTGACTCGCCACCATTGGCGCCACCCAAGGTAGTGCACATGCTAGTAGCCACCCATAAGAAGAGCGCGCCAGCAATAGGCAATAGCATAGGTAGTGCCAATGCTAGCGGCCACCCACTAGAAGAATGCGCTAGTAGTGGCGACAAGGGCAAAATCATCCTTTTCAATCCCAATTCATGCCCTAATTTGAGAAGGCTGTAAATAGACCCATCTTCACTATTTCGAGGGAGTTCTAAGGGGTAGAGGATGGAGCCCTAATGCTCCTCCTCTAACATTGACTCTCATCCATCATTCACCTCCATTCACCTTCCAAACCAACACCATCACACATCCTCTATCATTTTTAGGAGAGAAAGCTTTGCAAGAGGGGAGAAAATGAGGCAAAGGCTCTAACTTGAAGAATGCCCATAAAGGTTCATGAGTTGTATCTTTAACTTTTCCTTTTATATATATTTGTATGATCTTTAATTTTTATGTAAATATTGTAAATACTTTGTGTTGGGATGATGATGGATGTTTATGAAATGAAATAGATTTGGTTATTATTGCTTGGAGATTGCTTGTGTATGTTGAGTAGGTATTTTTAATGCTCGTAAATAATTGGTCACCATTTGCATGCATGGTTTAAGGTTGTGAGTTGAAACCGAGAGGAAACACCCATAAAAGTGCACGATAAAATGTCTACCTTAGGTTTAGGAGAGAAAAATGGGTTGCTAATATGACAGACTAGTTGATTATGAGTTACTCAAGTGACAAACGAGTATTCTCATTAACATAGACCAATCCACTTAGTTAATAGATTATTTTGAACTTAATAAGCCATTATTTATTCGATAGTTATCAGAAATAGATATCAGTTAATAAGGGTATATTCAATGCATTATCTGAAGAGTTGTATTGCGATCATTAGTCATAAACTAGCAACAATACGATCAATACATCTTCACTGCTATGATAATTAATATTTATAATTAAAAGGAAAACCAAAATCCCAACACATTTTATTTGTTCATACTTGTTTATTTTTATTTAGGATTAGTTTAGTAATTGATTCTCACATCCCTGTGAAGATAATCCCACAACTGTTATACCATATGTATACAATTCGTATGCATATAAAATTTATTACTTAAAATGGGTATTACAAAGTAACCAACAGCTTGCATGAGCTAGAGTTATAAACCATCATCGTTGCATTATAGACTTAATGTATTCCTGATTATGTCATCCATACTGTATCAGTGTCCCATCACATACGTAACCACTCAAACTTTTGTCCAAAGTCAATTGATGCACATTTATTTTAAGGTTTGAAAATGACTTCTTCTGGAACCCAATTTAAATCAACAAACGACAACTGAGTGATCTTATACATTAATCAGCCAAAACTTACATATACAATAAACTGATATTACCATCGCTTAATTTGACTTGGTAAGCGGTAATTAAGTTTGATAATGACTCAAGATCAAATTACCTTCATACAAGTGGTATTTCAAAATAAATAAATAAATTGATTTTCATTTTATTATCAAAAAGTTACCTTTAAGAACCTAACTAACATCTAAGCACATTATTTAGTGGTCTTATATAATCAGTCAGTAAACTTATATACAAATTAAATTGATGCTTATTTTTCGTAAGAAAAAGGATACTTTCAAGAACGCAATAAAGATAGAAACCATAAATTGATGATTAAATTATATTAAAAGTTGGTCTTTGTGCGGCCACGAAAAATCTCCTTCAGTATTTTTTTTTTTTTTAAATTTGTTTCTTTTTGTTCTCCATAGAGATGGCAACGGATCTGATCGGATCGGATTTGGCCCGTATCAAACCCGACCAGAAAATTTTAAAGGGTGCCCCAAACCTGACCATGCCCCAAACAGATTGCTACTTTCCGCCTCAAATCCAAACCTAATTGGAGGGACTTGCCTCGAACCCAACTCGTTGACCTGATTTAGTTTTTAACTAAATGATATAATTAATATGAAAAAACTAAAATACAAACAAAAGAAGAGATAAATTAGTTATGATATCCACGATCCTTATAAAAGAATTCTGAATTCATATAAAAACTCTAACAGTTAAGAGTGTAAGACTTGGACATCATGTAATAAGTTCCTTTAACACACAATTGCAGAGTTAAAATTTTTTTATGTTTATATATAGACAAGGTTACCGGATTAGATCAGGGAAAAATACTTATCCCAAACCCGATTTGAAATTTTTGAGGGTTGCTCCAAACCCAATTTATGGTTCAAATGGATTACTACTTTTCATCTCAAATCCGCTCAGAATAGATTGGGTTTAGCGAATTGGATTCGGATTAGTTATTTTTACCATCTCTAGTTCTCCAATAGGCCATGGCCCATGCATATGACAGTATTTGGTATGTCAATACCATTAATTTTTTTTTTTTGGAAGTATGTCAATATCATTAATTGTTACCGATAAAAGCTGTTGTCCACAGCCAATGAACTTGAGATTTGCTGCCTATATAAATGTGGGAAAGCTAGCAAATTTTGTATATTCTTGCAAACAAGCTTTGCATCTAAATTGCATGCAAACTCTCTCAACATTCTCTCATATACATTTTCGTTTTAGTCATCACAAATAGCAATCTCTCAAGTATTCTCAATGAAATCTGAAGTCTGTCATACGATGCCTGCAGAGAGGCAATCTGCACATTATAAACCTAACATTTGGGAATATGATTTCCTACAGTCCCTTACCAACAAATATGACGTGTGAACTCTTTTTCTACTATGTTTAGATAATGATTTCCTGTGCAAGTGCTTTGTCTTCCGCTTTTTATATTAAGTTAAATATTCTTCTCATGTTAATTAATTGCTCCTCATTAGGTTTTTACATGTACAAAATGACCAAAATCATCATATAAATTGTCGAATTCATTTTTTTAGACCAATATAAAGTTGGTATGTGATGAATTTAATTTTCCAGGAAGAGGAATGTAAAAGCCGGGCTGAAAAGTTGAAAGAAGATGTGAAACACTCGTTTGTTGAAACGGTGGAGGTTGTAAAGAAGCTGGAGCTAATTGACAGCATCAGGAAACTATGTCTGTCTAACCTCTTTGAAGATGAAATTCGAGAAGCTTTAGACATCATAGCACCTATGAAGAATGAAAACCTTGGTGTAGAAGAAGACCTATATGCTACCGCGTTATACTTTAAGCTTCTCCGACAACACGGTTATGAAATTTCACAAGGTACGTACATTCACAATACTCATACAAATTTTAGCGAGGAGTCAAATATTACCCTTTCTAGTCAGGAAGAAGATATGCTATGAGATATTGAGTTGACATGGTATATTAATATTGGTGCTATCTTCTAATAACAATGTAATACATGACATAATTTTTTAAATAAAAATTAATGTTGACTTCTTTTCTCCTTTATAAGAATAATTATATTTAAAAAGTTCAGTCACATGTCATAGTGATCGCACTCAAACAATTATATTTTTTTGATTTTATCCATTTTCCTGTAAGATCGTTTTTTTTT
This sequence comes from Nephelium lappaceum, assembly GCA_021234005.1. Taxonomy (NCBI): domain Eukaryota; kingdom Viridiplantae; phylum Streptophyta; class Magnoliopsida; order Sapindales; family Sapindaceae; genus Nephelium; species Nephelium lappaceum. The sequence continues at coordinate 16,150,438 of CM038010.1, forward strand.
TTTTTTTAATCTAAGTGTCTAACTTTCAGACAAGTGTTACTCATGTGTTTCAGATATTTTCTGCGGCTTCTTGGATGAAAAGAGTAGAATCTCAACAACCAAATGTACAGAAATCAAAGGAGTGATTGAGCTTTTTGAGGCATCACATTTAAGATTTGAAGATGAACAAATCTTGGTTGAGGCAAAGAGTTTCTCAACTAAGACTTTACTGGATATGATCCAATATTCTACTTTGGACAGTGACCTTACCAAAACTGTGTTGCATGCTTTGGAACTTTCCGCGCATTGGAGAGTACAGTGGTTCGATGTGAGATGGCAAATAAACATGTATGAGAACGATAGAGAAAAGAACAAAAGTCTACTTGAATTAGCCAAACTTAACTTCAATATGGTTCAAGCCACACTACAAAATGATATAAGGGAGATTTCTAGGTATCAACTATATATAGAGATTTTTTTTGTTACTAGTACCAAAAAAAGGGAAGTTTTGAAAATGTCATAGAAATTAAAATGAGTTTCTTTTAGTATCTTCAGTTATTGTGAATTATAGTTCATGCATAAAGGAAATAGTTTGCACAGTTTATAGCCTTCATCTACAACTATTTCTTTTGATTGCGAACTAATTCATGATGACTGAAAGTGTTGAAAGAACTCGTTTCAGTCTTTTAGTGACATTTTCAAAACTCATCTACTTTTTAGTGTCATCACTTGATTTTCACATTAATTATATATACACATCTATATGCTGATATGAAAAATATTTTGGAGCAAAATAATAATAATAATAATAATAATAATATTCTTCTAATTTGTGACATAATATAGGTGGTGGAGGAATTTGGGCCTGACTGAAAATTTCAACTTCATGAGGGATCGACTGGTCGAAAGTTTCATGTGTGCAGTGGGACTTGTATTTCAGCCTATGCACAGCAGCTTTAGAAAATGGCTTACTAAAGTGGTTGTTTTTGTATTGGTCATTGACGATATTTATGATAACTATGCTTCATTGGAAGAATTACAACACTTCACCAATGCCGTTGATAGGTTAGCAGTACTTCTTTTGACGTATTATGTATATATTGCCACAAAACAATTTGATCATCATGCATGAACAACATTAATAATTTCATGTGGATTGTGTTTACATAATATAACTTTGTTTGCTTGAATTCAGGTGGGATCCCAAGGAAATTCAACATCTCCCAGAGTGCATGAAGTTAGGTTTTCAAGCTCTTCATGACACCACTAATCAAATGGCTAATGAAATTGAAAAGGAGAAGGGTTGGAAAAGAGTCTTACCTAATCTGAAGAAAGTAGTACGTATAATTGTTCTGTAACCGGAATATCATTAAATTTTTTTTTTTTTTAGAAAAGAATAACATTAATTATTAGACATCTTTATTCAGGGAAAAAAAAATGACTTAGCTTTTTTTATTATTATTTAGTGGGCAGATTTTTGTAACGCATTATTTGCGGAATCAAAGTGGTACAACAAGGGATATACCCCAACGCTACAAGAGTACTTGAGTAATGCATGGATTTCATCATCAGGCATGGTGCTTGCTGTCCATTCATTTTTTTCTATAATGGATGAGGCAACAGAGGAGATGGCTGACTTCTTGAACAAAAATCAAGACCTTGTGTACAATTCATCTTTAATAATTCGTCTGTGCAATGATTTAGGAACTTCAACGGTAATAGTTAACTACATTAAATTTCTTTGTTCAAAATGTTTTTAGTGAATCGTGAATTTGTTTTTGTTTGATGAGATGTACATGTGCCCTAACAGGCGGAGCTTGAGAGAGGGGATGTTGCTTCATCAATTTTGTGTCATATGCAAGAAGTGAATGTTTCGGAGGAGATGGCTCGGAACCATATTAAAGCCATGATAAGTGAAACTTGGACAAAAATGAACCGAGAATGCTTCAACCGATCACCATTGCTGCTATCATTTGTCAACATCACCACAAACTTTGCTCGTGTGGCACATAGCCTTTATCAGTATGGAGATGGGTTTGGAGTTCAAGACCGCGATACAAAGAAAACAATCTTATCTTTACTAGTTGAACCTATATCAATATGATCGAGTTTGAGTTTTATGTATACCACGTCCAAATATTATTATTGGACATAATTTATGTCGTGTCTATTCTATTGAAGTTCGTGTCTTTGTTTATTAGATATGATTACCTTATTAGTTGGATAACTTTACTCATCAATTGTATGATCCATTGGATTGGTTGCAAGAGTGTTTATTAAATCCAATCCAATGGTTATAATTATTGGTTAAGATTACCCAACCAATAAGATAGTTAAATCTTTGTTTATTAGAGTCATATAATTAATGTAATTTTCTTCTCATAAATTAGATTGAGATTGAAGTCATCCAGCAATCTAAAGTTTAATGAGACTTAGCATATTACAAACTCTTTCTATATTCCATACATTCTTTGGATGTTTAAAGATGTGAGAATAATCAATTACTTATCGTGTGGATCAAACAGATTCTAAAATAAGGAGTACATGTTAATTAATATAGGGTGGTGTAGGGCATGGATTAATATATATTCACAAATTACCTTGAATAAATACATAGATATAAAAATAAATAAAAATAATTTATTTAGTTATTGATTGCTTAAGGATCTTCTTCCAATTTTCCAAATGTTAAGTCATATTCTTAGGATACAATTTAATACTACCCATTAAAGGGGAAAAAAAATTTAGAACTCACATACATTTAACATTAACATTAATCATTCAGTTTTCTTGATGATTCTACCACACACCCTTCCCTAAAAATTAGGGTTTTAAACAATGAGTGGAAGCTTCCTGCCAACATCTACCTAAGTTTATCAATGAAGTCTACAAATTCGAAAGCAACTTTGGTTTTAAATTGGCCAAATCAATTTATTGAGCTCTCTAAGCTAAATCACTTGAATATTTAGACTTATATTGACATACGAGCAAAATGATTTCACATCATCAGTCATGGGTCCATACAATTAATGATACAGCTCATAACTTCCCTAAAATTGTGTTACTTGGAAATAATACCACACGATTATGTTAGAGACTAGAATGAATACAAAGTACGTACAAGTGAAAATGAAAGCCAGATAATATGTGTGAAGAGGGAAAGATATATGTAAGAAATTACAGGACCAACCTAGCTCCACAATCTTGTCCAATTACTAGACCGGAACAAAACAATTTAAAGTATAAAGCACACATATAAAAAAGGAACAACGTAAAATCTCAATCACAAAAATTAATGTGGTGTTCTTTAACTTAAACTTAACCCAAAAACATACATATAAATCACTTATTCACTTTGTTATCCCATCTATTCTCTGTACCGCATGGTTTTGACTTTGAGGTAGTGTTTGGTGCATGAGATTTGAGATAAGATTGAGATTGAAAATATCTTAAACTCTCAAATCCCATATTTGACGTGACCAACTTGGGAATGGAATCTCAATCCCTTCCTCACTGGAATCTCAATCTCATGAGAATCTTGAATCCTATGCTAACCCATGTCATTCAATGGGATTGGACTAAGTGGTAATGAATTTTTTTTTTCTCTCTCTCTCTACCAGCTCATTCCCATTTCTCTCTCTCTCTACCATCTCTTTTTCTTCTTCTTCTTTTTTTTTTTTCTGTGTTGGGATGAACCCAGAACCATATGAAACCTAGAATCCCCATGTGGTTCTGGGTTCGCCAAACCCAGAACTAAATGGTGGTTCTGGGTTCTGCTCTCAATTTTTTTTTTAAAAAAAAATGTTATGATAATTTGATATTGTTGCTGTGAAAGATGATGATGTTGATGAATTAAATTAATGATATTGATAAACTGTGAATTGATGATGTTGAATTGTGGGAGATGATGATATTGATGAATTGTGGATTTTGATATTGATGAACTGTGGGAGATGATGTTTGATTTTTCTTTTTTTAGATTTTTTATAAAATTAATTTTATATAATAAAAAATTAAATTAATTTTATTCCAATCGAATCCAATCTTAACCTATACCAAATATGCTATGATATAATTTTTTATCAAATTTCAAGTTCTACCAAACATGGAATGATGATTTTCCATTCTATTTCATTTAAATCTCACTTGTCAAATGGAGTCTGATGGTATTCAAGGAATGAGCTATTCATGTTACCTCTGTCAATCTCATATCCTCGGTATCACACACATAGATATCATATGTATATATATATATGCTATTTTGTGTTCATACTTCTACTCATTTAGATCAAAATCTTAAATGTTAGATCATATTCAAAAATAATAATAAAAACAAAATTTTGAAAAGTCGCCTTACAGCATAAAATAATATTTCACTATATCTCATTTTTTAACATAAAATTTAAAAGGATGGTTTCATATTAATTTCACAATAGTTTCACATTAGTCTCATGTACTAAGGAGATTTGAAGATTATGCACCAATTGTTAACGACAATCTAATAGTCACCGTTCACCAATGCTGGAAGAAAGTCTTTAGATTTGTTAAAATATCAAAATCAGAATTCATAATTAGAAAATGATAGTACAAAATGTCAACACAAGTGCAAAGAAATAGTAGTACGGAAGTTTTTTACACTTAACACTGAATGATACTGAATTAAATCAATTAAATGACTTTTGTTTATTTTTTTAAATGGTCAAACCATTTAAAACCACCCAAAAACCACTGAAAATAAAAAGTTACATTTTCTGATTTTTCACTGAATACCAGATCACTTGATGATTTTATAAATTTATTATTCTAATTTTATCCTCCCCCAAATAACATATTTCCAAGTTTGTTCTAGTTTTATATTATAAAAATTTCTTTTAATACTAACAAACATATTTTCAAATTTGTCCTAATTTTACATTAAACATATTCATTTTAACGATATTCCCTCCAATATTATTTTAATTTAAATATATAAAAATAGTAATTTAACTTAATACCATTTTGTTTATTTTTATTTAATTTACTTTACTATAATAATTTATTTATGTATATAAATTTTTTTTTTAAAAAAATATTTTACTATAATAATTAATCATATTTTAATTATGAATAAAACATTATTAATATATACATAAAAGTGTTTTAGTATTTGCTAAATAATTTATTATAATTATTTGTATTATACTAAATAATGTTATATAACAACTAATAGTAAAAATATATAAATGTCAAATTATTAGTTTTCAAACAATTTTAATTTTAAAAAACAAACAAAATTACTATACATTTAGATGTAAGGAGAAAAAAAATAAACATGTCATTTAGATTTTAGATTTTAGTCCCTATTCAGTCTTCAGTTTTCAGCAGTATTGTTCAGTTTTCAGACAAAAAAACAAAAGACCCTTAAAAGATCATGTGTTTTTGTTACTTTTCATTTAATGAGTCTGAATTACATCTATTAAGTGATTTTTTTTTTCTTAAGTGGTCAAGCCACTTAAAACTACCTAAAAATTACTAAAAGAAAAGGTTACAATTTTTAACTTTTATCTGAATATCAAATACTTAATGATTTTTTTTTTAATATATCATTCCCAAAATATTATATTTTCATATTTGTCCTAATTTTATATTATATAGGTTCATCTTAAATGTAATTAATGAAATCTTATAATAACTAAAATATATATTACTTTACAATTTTAATTTTTGCTGAAATAGTAATTAAACTTATAAAAAAGAAAAAAAAATTGATTTCACTAAAAAATGTGGAACACGATTTAAATAAGTAGTATTATTTAATGGAGCCTTGTTTGGGCATGTTACTACAATTTTGATTTTGCCATAAAACAGCAACCAAACAATTAACATAAAATAAAATGTAGAGGTTTACTACTCATTCAGATCAAAATCTTAAATGTCATATCATATTTGCAAATAGTTTATATATATATATATATATATATATATATATATTATTTTTATGGTGGAGAAGAGGGGATTAAATTCGAAAACTACTCATATCTTATGTTTTAAGATAAATATGATACTTGTGTTGGCTTGAAAAAAACAAAATCAACAATTTGTTTTTCATAAAATTAAGAATTTTGCGGAACATTGAAGTTCAAAAACTTTTTAGAAAACTCAAGAACCCAAGATTCATAAAACAATGAAATAAAATAATATAAAAAAATAAAAATCAGATTTTTACCTTCTGTATTGATCTCTGTGGATTACTCATCACCTTGCCTTCCTTGATATATCTCTAAACCAAGAAACAAGTGAGTGGACACAATTATATAGAATTGTGCTCATTTACTTTTTGATTTCTTTCTAAAAAAAAAAATCAAATTAAATCAATGCTTATAAGAGGTGAATGTTTGATTTTTGGTTATACAAATAACAAAGATACAAATTCTTGTTCTTTGTATTTATTGAAAAAAAAAAAAAATTTCTTTTCTCTTATTGTTTCTCAAAAACATAAACAACAACCAAAAAAACATTTTCTTCTTCTACTTAAGAAAAGAAACTCTTTCTTTTATATATATACATATATATATAGGCAAACAATTAGGGTTTTAATTAATCAATATTAATATTGACTCTAATTTTATTATAATTAAACTTTTACCCCATATAACATAATTAATTCAAAATTAATTCATATTATATTTTGAAATAGAATTTGTAACCTCTTATAAAATTAATTAGATAATTATTAATTTATAATTAATAATTAAATAATTTAAATAATCAATATTATTTAAATATCAAGTGAACACAAATTTTTGTTACTTATGTAACACTTGTAATTGGACGGTCCAATTATAATATTCTATATACACGTTTCTTATAGTAAAATAAGCTATCAAGAGAATCCAATGGACCTACAATTTTGAGCTCCAATAATATCGAAATTATTAATTAAACTCTTTAATTAAATAATTCATTATTATTAATCTTAAAGTTGCTCCACTAAAAACTTAAGATTGCACTCTTAAAATTATAGATGTTTTTTATACAATCTGAAATTTTTCAGTGTCCATTGATTTAATCACTACATATGATTTGACCCTCCATAAATAGTTCATAATTAAAGCTAGGTCAAATGCCCGTTTTACCCCTCTAATTATTTCTTGATCCTTAAGTACCATTGATTCTCTAATGAACAATATATTCTCTAACAACTAATGAATTTATCTTTCTGTTTACATATGAATAGAAAGTTGAACATTCTTATTATACAAAACTTGAATCAACCCTTAAGGGAACTACTTTTCTACTTCTCGCAAGAAGGAGTGGATTCCACTATTATATAGAATGTTCTCAGCTACTTACTAAATCATATCCCCAAAGTACGAAGTTATTGATCGGGTATCTACACCGATCTCACCCATGTAAATCAAAGGAAATAATTTAACAAGTAGGAGTTCATAATACACTCATAATTAAGATCAATTCATATATGATCATCTGGTTAATAAATATAAATCTCTAAGTTTAACGGATATTAATTATTTAGAGATTTATATTTATCGTGGTCCAGTCCTATATAATCTTCATTATATAAGGTACCTTCATTTCCATGTCACCACATGAACAGTCTCGGATAAGACTGTCGTATCAAATACGAAAATGACCGTAACTGTCGATTTATGACAAACGAAGTACTCAGCTTCTTTTGTTTTCTACGGACTCTTTAGATTACTTATCTCAAACCAAATCTGTCAGTGTATAACATTTATACACTTAGTTTGAAATTATATCAGTAATCAAAGATGTTTCTCATGATATATACAATTTTTGTAAAATATATAATTGAATGAAATGAATACTTCATTAAAAATTTATAAAACCGTTTACAATATTACAAGCTCTTAGGGCAGAAACCCCAACAACTTGAACCCTTAATTTATTAGGATCAAGAGATTTAATGTTCAACCACTCCTACTAAGGGTTGATATGCATTTGAAAATAGTTAGTTGTTAGATAAATAAATACATTGTCCCATTGATTATCTCTGCCATGTGGCTTTGGCTTTAATGGTATCCCAGTAAGAAGCTACTCATGTCACCTCTGTCACTCGCCTATCATCAGCACCACGCACGCCCATATCATGGAGACAAGAGGTTAGATAGATAATATTAATAATACTTAAACACTATAACCAACATATTCATCATGTTCAAGATTAGTAGAGTTGTATGTGGCTCAAGTACAAATTAACGTGGATTGTAAAACAAACACAAATTACATATGCCAATTTACAAGCACGTGATTAGGATGGACTTTAAGCACTCTAACAGTAACAGTGTGACACTTGCAATTAGCAACCATAAATTAAATTAGACTGATCACCTAACATTAATTTTCGATTATTACTGTTCTCTTACAATTTATATGACAGTTAATATAGCTAGTACAGAACTCTGACAACATAACCGTAACATTGTCACCAACACGAACCCACATAAATTCACAATATCTGTGTGAACATGTGATTCACAGGCTGAAGCTAAGTCCAAAAGTCTTCCATTGGCTAATTATCACATCGTGTCTCCCACCAGGTTGGACATGCCGCTATTTATAGTGAGAAAATTTTGTGACAAATCAAGCCCACTGGTTTTACTTGGCCAGAAATATCAGTAGTATTTTCTTCATAATTTAGTTGATGGATCAATCGTTTCCTGGTTCAAATTATAGTGTGAAGTTCTTATTAATCGAAGAATATGAATCAAATTTTTTAGGTAGAGGAGTGATTTGGTCCTCCACTCTCTCATTCATATATAAATGATTGTTAACTAAATCAAAGCAATTAAAAATCTAATCGCTGGTAATTAAATACTGAATTAATTATATATATAATGTTTTTACTTTTAATGTTGTTTCTACATTTGTGTTGATAGACACTGGGTGTGTTCAGGAATCATGACTTTTGTATGATTGAAGTACACTTCAAGAAGCCATTGCCCAATTTTCATGGACTTGTCTTAGAATCGAAGTCTAGTCCAAGGAGCCGTTGCCCAATCTTTCGTGGCCTTCGTTTAGAATTGAAAAGCCACGTTTTATTTTATACCCTGGTGTTGATAGTTACTGGGAGTGTTCATGGACTTATTTTATAATTGAAGTGCAGTCCAAGAAGCCCGTGCCAAAATTTCCATGGACTTTGTCTTAGAATTGAAGTCTAGTCCAAGAAGCCATTGCCCAATTCTTCATGGACTTCTTTAGGAATTGAAGTACAGTCCAAGCAGCTATTGCCCACTTATTTGGTATCATTGCTAATAAGAGCAATACTACGTCGCGAAATTCCAATTTGATGTTTAAATGAGAAGAAATGTAAATTAAAATCATCTAATAATTTATAAGAAGATCACAATTCACTTGTCACATGATTGGGTAGAATATTATAATAATTCAGCATTATGAATTTTGACATTTAAAGAAAAAACAAATTCTGTTGTAGTTTCAAAATTTAAATAAAACACTTACATTATATATGAAAAAACAACATCACGCTTTGGAAATTTATACGAAAACTTGTTGTCTATGCACCAGAAATCAGCCTGTCGATGTATATGTACTCTTCCATATTTATAACGGAGTTTAACATCCACTGCACATATTTATTACTAGATCCAGATAATTTCTCTCCATAATCGTGAAAGTTGGCTTTCCATTGCATTATATTATTATATTAGATTAACTTTCCATGTAAGAAAAGTAACAGCCTAATAGATCATTCTATATGGGATTCACTTGGCCAATTGTACACGAAACACTTTTATTATACCGCGTTTTTTGTTTCATACTTCGAAATGTCAATTTGAATCCACTCCCTATCAGTAGCTGAACTTTTTTTTAATTTGTAAGGGTATTTGCAACAAATTAGTTAAAAAATCTCCTTGGATTTTGAAATCTTGGTTTAAGATTCTTGATATGTTTTTTATTTGAATAATATTAGAATTTTCAAATATTTTAGTCAAATTCATGCCCAAATAATATGACATATGAGTTGTCAAGATTTTATTAATTATCACATGTTCTCATAATTTATAAGATTTTGACCACTAACATGTCGTATAATTTGGATATGACTTTTGATAAAATATTAAAAAATTCTAATATTACTTTTTTTATTTTTCTCCAAACGTAATATTTGAGATGGTAACATGAAAATATGTTTTCCTTAAAAGGGAAAAAACATGAAAAGAAGAAGTTGGTTCTGTTGTGTGCTCTTCTAATTTAGACCTCCAAAAAATTATGTGTTCGAGTCAATGTGTCCCTTCAAAATCCCAAATTATTATAATTCTTAAAAAAAAAAAAAAAAAAAAAAAAAAAAAAAGAGAGAGAGAGAGAGAGAAAAAAAAATCAAACATGATGAGATTGGTGGATTTTTTTTTTATCCTTTTTTAAAGACCATCTATGGCAGAGCAACTAAAATTTAAGACTATTATTTTAAATAAACATTCTTTTATCACTAAACTACATTTGATGATGAGATTGTTAGGTTTAAAATAATTAGTTTTTTCTTTTCTTTTCCTTTTTTTTTTTTTTGATAATTATGTTTATGAATGGAAATTATTTGATGAGTAGCAATCCTTTTGTGTTAATTTTACTTTGAATTTTCTTTAAAAGAAAAAACCTCTCTATTTTGTAGAAAATAAAAATTTTAAAAAATCATTTTATGGATGTCGAAAAAGTATAATTGAATTTGGATTGATATATGATGGGCCATAAAACAATGAAGAAAACCTAGGCCAAGGGCCTTGAAAGAGAGGTTGAGCTTTTGACTTCTCTTTGAAGACGGGGCCAACCCAATAAAAAAAGAAGGCCGACAAAACAGGCTTCTTATGAAGACGAGTGAAGAAGACAATGATACTTCCGTACTCGTATAATGTTTTTTGTAAAAAGGGAAACACCTCCAACTAATTGTTGGATAAAACTAAAAGGGGCCAAAAGTTTTAACATGTGTTTTTTTTTTAGCTAATTTACCCCCAAAAAAGAAGCAAATAAATGAGTGGTAATTTTCACCCCTATTAATTTAAAAAAAAAAAAACTTAAATACATTCAATTTAGATATCTTAACCATTTCAGATCAAGACAAGTAATATAAATTTTTCCGGTAATTACATGATTATCTCTTATAATAATACTTCATGTTCATATGTCATGATCTTAAATGGTTAAATGATATATGTTAGACATATTGAAACTTACTCTTAATTCTAATCTACATTGAAAATTTGTGTTTGATTATTCTCAATTTTATCTTTAATTAGATTGAGTAGATACATTAATTAATTGTAAGAACACCCATAAAAAATTATAAATGTTTTCATATTTTCACTTTACAAACTATTTTCTAATCTAAAAATCTTATTTCTTGGTTTCGTATTTTTTCGTTTTGTATTCCATCCTTCAATATCGAGGCAAGTTTGCGGCAAGTGGGTTTATAGGTTTTGTTATGTTTAAGCATGAATTTTATTCACTAATAAAAACTTCGTTGTTTTTCTTCATTTAATTTCTTAGGAAGGACATTTTTGAGTTGTAGGATGTGAAAATGCCAAAAATAATGAAGAGATAAAGGAGTGTGTGAGAAGAAGCAAGTGAATGTGGATTTATTTACAAAATTATTGCATACAGGAAACCTAAATAAGGGGATTTTTAAAAATAATAATAATAATAATAATACAGGAAATCTTTTAATCTTAGTCATTTTAGTAGAGTGTACTCACTAAAAAGTGGAAATCTAGTCACTCAAGATAAGAGTGGGGAGATAAAATACATAATGTAATTAGGTAGTCTAATTTAATAAAACTGAAGAATCATTACGAAGAATTATGATAATACAAATGTACTTGGAGCAACTGATCAATACCATAGGCAAAAATTAAACAAAGATTTCACATCATTTTATGAACCATAATCATGAAACATGCATGCGAGCTATGAATTCCATTAGAAATCTTAGTTAAATTGCACTCCTTTTTTTTTTTATTAAAATAAAGAGTGTAGATTTAAAAAAAAAAAAAAAAAAAGAGTGAACATTGTGAAGGGAAAACAATAACTCTTGAATCATTATTTGTACAGGAATCCCAACAATGGAAAATGAAGGGGGCAATGTAAAATGAGAATCACCAATCTTAAATTAAATCCTCAAAATGTTATGGCATGCTCTCATTAATTAGATAATCACACTAAAATAACGCTAATGACTTATTATACACTAATATCTCCTATCTTTCGTTAAACATAGTGAATGAACGGGTTATTAGTAATTTAAAATAATTATGAACATAATGATTTTTTAAAAATAAAAGTAAAAAATAAAAATAAAAAAGGACATTTGAAGAGCAAATCATCCAAAATCAGAAGGATTTCATCAAGAGGAGATTCATGCGAACCCCATCCCGTGTGTTAGTAGTGATGAGGAGGCTGTGGTGGACATCTCCACCATCTGTTGTCGGAGGAAATGTTCCTCCCTTTCTTGTTTATTTAGTTTTGTGAATTAAAATTTATAATTATATCATCTTATTATTAGATCTTTTAGAAAAAAAAAAAAGTATTTTGGTCATACTTGGTCAACTCAGTCCATATAAGATCTGAATGTGTAATGTGTGATTACATGGAGAGGGTGTTACAGGGTCAGCTATGGGCCTGTGCGGGAGGGAGGACTGCCCCTGACCCATTATTCTGAAGTGTTAAATTTTTTCATTTAAATGTCCAAATTTTCTATATGCTCAGTAGTTAGGGGGCTTAAAGCTGAATTTATAAATCCATAGGTCTAAAATTTATTTAATTTTGCAGGTCACAGGCCCAAATATGAAAATGCATTATTACATAATCTAAGCTCTAAAATCTTTATCAAGTTTATAGAATACTTGAATTATAAGGACTTTATTCATCTGTACACGAATGTATTTTATCTTTTGATATTATGTTTTCTGTTTTCTGACAATATTATAAAGCATGTTGGTTTTTGTATATAATTTTTAGTGACGTAACAAAAGAGTCAATATCAAATTTTTGCACTGAGCTTTTGAAAAGTAAGGGTTAACATTTGGTTGTTAAGTGTGGAATAAAACCATTGGTTGCATGTGAATATCATTTTTCGATTAACGATACATGCATCAATTATTTAGTCATAAATCAAATTCTTCAGTGTTTGCTTTTCAAGTTTCGATTGTTTACTTCTTTTTAATTGTCCATTATTAAAAAAACAAAGGGGTGTCACTTCAATATTTGTGAAACATGACAGTGATCCAATGGCCATGAAAAATTGGATTTTTGTGCTAGCACAAACTTAGAAGAAGACATTAAGTTAGTGACATGAAAACAGTGTCCAGTTTAGATTTTTGTAGTGATTGGTTGAAAAGTTAGTGTCGACTAAACCATTAGGGCCGGCATTGGCTGTTTGTGTGGAATGGACCACTACTTTTATGTGGATGCCACTTTTTGATTAATGATATATCAAAGAATTTAGTTCCAAGTTAAATTCTTCTTTTGTGATCTTTCAAGTTTCGCTTATCTACTATTCTTCTTTATTGTCCATTTTCAAGTAAAAAATGAAAACGATGTTTCAATTTATGAAGTGAAACATGACAATTATCAATGACCATTGACATGAATAATTGTATATTTCTGCTAGTACAAAGAAATTTTAGAAAAAGATATTAAAATTTTCTTTCACAATATATTACCTTATAATTAGCGGTGCATCCAAAAAATTTATTTAAGGGGACACATAAATAAAGCAATGAAAACATTGAAAATTAATAACATATTAAATATAAAATATTTTTATATAAAATAATATTCAATAACAATATATGATTTAAATAAAATGAAATATACATAATATTTAAACAAAACAAATAGTCTTATGTTTAAAAATCTTAATAAAATTATTAAAATAAATAAAAATGAAAAAAAAAACATAAACTACTTAAAGTTATAATAGAAACAATAAAAAAGGAAAATATTAAGTTTTTTAAAAAATATTAATTAATTAGAAGTAGGAAAAATATTAATAGTAAAGTTAAGGAAAATATTAATTAATTATAAGTTGAAAAAATATTAGAAATAGGAAAATTAGATCTAATAAAAACAATAAAATAAAGGAAGTTAATTATATTATAAATAGGTAAAATAAATAAATAACAAAATAAAAAATAATAATAATAAACAACTAAAAAAATGGAAGAAGCAGCGGCATGGATGCTGATAAAAAATTGAAAAACAGTTCCGGTGCGTGTAAGAACCCGATTGGTGATCGTTTGCTGTTGAGATTGTTGAAAAACAAAGTTGACTGCTGCAGGCTTCATGGGTGATAATGGTGAGAGGACATGTCAGGACTGGCTAACTCAGCTCCATCTCTTCAATTAGGGGGCCCGTGTGTTTGAAGTGACAAGTGTAGTCTTGTCATTAATATGCAAGTGCGGTTTAAGAGGCTGAGATATCATTTCCGTTTCGATGGGATTCGAGGGTAGCTTTTAAAAATAACATTTAAAATAAACTAAAGATAATAATTAATAAAAATAACATTTTTTGCCAACTATCACCTGGACGACGCACAGAAATCAAACTCAGTCACATTTGCACCGCACATCAATCAGACTCTTCGATATTGTTTTCTAAATCCGGGGGGCGCCCGCGCAAGTGTGCCCTCTGTCAAATGATGGGTTCGTCTTTGTTTATAATGATTATAACAAATAGAATAAAAATGAATTATTTTTCAAAAGAAATAGAATAAAAATGGATTTGTTGATAAAGATGAAAATTTTGGAAAACTTAATGAAGTACTGTGTATCAATAATTACCTTTACGGATGCATTTTTCATATAATAGTAAAACATGTTTTCAAACCAGAGACGAAGCCAGTTTCATCAAAGAGACGAAACCAGAGACATAGCAAAAAACGGTACAAAGAGAATTTCTAGGTTTTAGCCAAAACGTGGCCCTGGTTTCAGCCAAATCATAGCTAGCCTGACCATATATTGCCCTGGTTGACCAAGTCATGGCCAGGTTCAAGCCAAAGTCTTGGTCCGATCTTGTTGGCCCAAATTTTTGCTACACCAGAACAAAATGTTGTATCTGTTGCGATTTTTATAAGGAAATAAGTGGATGTGAATTTGTTAACAATAAAGGAATGTTTATATTATTCACTAGGGGGTATTTTGTGAATGTGAACCTGTTTAATGAAAAATGCAATAGTGTTTGACAAAATGCATGTCAAACTCAAATGGAAACAACAGTTAAGAAGATATATACCAGCCTGTGCTAGGAATATCCAATGTAGTAGGGTAACTGGTGAGGTAGAGAATGTCGTTGAACATTTGTTATCCTTCACATGTTTTCATAAAATAAATAAATAAAAATCTTTTTATAATCTTTAATGTGATCTACACATTTAAGGAGTTCATACACAAAATTTATGGCTAACATTCAAGGACCTATAGGATTAAACTTTAAAACAGGCTAGAACACTTTTACAAAAATTGTAGGGGACTTCCCTTATTTTTAAAACTTTTAGTTCACCTGCATTAACAATATCTAGATTTACAAATAATATCCATATAGAGATTTTATCTATTTACAAAACAATTACATGACATTCCAAATATAACAAATACGACATAAATTGTGTTTACTTGCTAGGATTGAATAATGAGAATGTGGAATAGAATGATTGATGATATTTACTTGCTTAAAAATCATTCGTAATGGGAATGAAATTAATGGTGGGTTCCACATAAATTTAGGGGTTATGGAATGAGAATCTCATTATCATTCCGCTTCTCAAATTAAAAAGACTTTTATACCCCTTATTAAATGGGGTTGTGGAGCTATTTTGAAAGCTTATTCTTTTATTTTGTTTCCCTTTTTCGTTCCATAGATTGTATGTATTATTATTAAATAAAATTGTTTATTTTTACAATATTGTAGGGTTATATGAGACTTTAGAAATAATCACACAATCAATAATATAATAGCTACAATGATGGAGCCTAAGCATAACTTTTACGAGAAGGTTTATATATATACATATATATATATATATGTAGTGATTAAAAATTCTCCGATCCAAAATGAAAGGCCAAATCTTGTTGTGATAGATTGGACCTAGTATGCTGATCAATCCAGATTAATGGCCCAATGCATGTTACAAGAGGATAGCCCAGCAATTTGGTTGATCCAAACCAAACAAAGTTTATTTCCTTAAATGAGGATTGATTGCTCTTAATGAATAAGATTCAAATTAATTGTAACGGAAGTTACATTAGCTATATAACCGACATATCATTAACCATAATATTTATTCTGTAACCGATATATCATTAACCATGATATTTATTTTGTAATAGACATTACATTTATTCCACAATAAGTGTCCATAACACCTTTTTCACCTATAAATAGAGACTTTATTTGAAGCCTAAAACCATCTCATCTCACTTTCTCATCTCTTGCAAGTCACTTGAGGTTTCTCATTCTTCTCTCTTGTGTCTTCATTCTTCCACTCTAAATTTAGAGTTTCTGTGTGATAAATTCAATGTAATGGCATGGAGGAGCATGCCTAGGAAATGTTTTGGTTAGGAAAGACTTGACATTTAACTGTGTCCATTGTGACCGACCTCTCTTTTTTGGGAACTGACCTGACGTACTTTTCACGATCTACTTGCACTGTTCTATTATACGGGTTTTGCCCACCAATACTCTATATCTCAGTGTTTCTACTCCGTCCAATCTTCAGGTTAAGACGGACAAAACTGTGATAGTCTTTCATCATTTTCTTTCTCTGACACACTCCCTCCAGTCTGACGACATTTTATAATTACTGCACTTTCGTACATTACGATCAGTTTACTGACTTGAGCATTGGAGTGTCTCCGACCGACACTCCATCGGTGTCAAGATCACCCGCGTTCTTTTTATTTAATTTGTGTAGGAAATAGGTTGTTAGGTTCCAAGAAAGTTGACCAACGAGGTTCGCTCAAAGTCAACATGTTGTAAAATTCACCCATTACAATATATATGAAAAAAAAACAGACCACTATATTCTTATTTGAGAAATAATATAATATCATGGAATTTTTGTTTAAAAAAAAAATTATAATGCGATTTCATATATTATGGATGGTTTGGAATTCTTTAACATTAACAAAAATAAAATTAAAAATATAGATATACAATATACTTATAATAATATTGTTAAGAAAGTTGATTTTTTTAATGGAGTATAAAATATTATTAATCAAAGACATGTTTGTAACTTGTAATTAATCTATTCTGATTCCAAAGCAAAATAAATAGCTCAATGAAAATACTGTTGATTTCGATTTCGATTCTTACAATTGAAGTAAACAACTTATTCTGATTTCAATACACCATTCCAATTTCAAGCTATTTTGATTCCAGATCATCCCATATTCATTCTTATTTTTGCAATTAAAGTAAACGTATAAGGAACAAAATAAGTCATACCCCATAATGTGCATATTAAAATGCATAGAATAAATATTTCCAAAAAAAAAATGCATAGAATAATTGACTCAATTTTTGTATTGTTTTGTTATTTGAAATTAGATTAACTAACATTAGATTATCGCTAAATTCCTATAACTGAAATTGATAGTAACCCTAAAACTTTAAAACAAAATAAAATATTTAAATCTTTAAATTTCATAAAAACATATTTAATTTGTAAACAGTAAGCTCATTGTTGATGTTAACGAAGAGATTGAGCCAAACTACAGATGTAAGTCCATAAACTAAACTTAGATTACTCTAAAATTTCAAAATAAAATAAAATAATTAGATGCATATTAACTGTTACGAACATACCTAATTTGAAGATAAAAGCTCTTGAAAGTGAAAAAGATATTGTCTTAAATATTGAGAATGTAAGAGAAATTGACTACTACAAAAAAGCGTCTCTTGTTGGTTCAAATTCAAGTAAATCAAATATTAGAAATATGAATAGAAAAACGTGAAAGAACAAAACGACTCTTGCAAAAGTAATTGAAAAGGGGTAAACTTAATAGATATAATTTGTTTGAGATGGGGCAGGGTAGGCCCAAGCCCTCTCTAACCTAAGGTGCGCTCCGTCCGATCATCACAGTCATCATCACTCCGATTATCGTCACTCCAATAAAAATATAAATGTACTATGTAACTAGCAACGTAGTGTAATATTTTACTAAAACTAAAGATTAGTTAGTAATGAGAAAGATTTATGATGATAAAATCCTCACGCAAGAGATCAACAATACAGGCCAAAATCGAACAAAACAATTACTCTTTAACATTATCACGTGGACTCCATTATAAAACAAAGTATTTGACATCATGATGTAAGGACCACATAAACGTGAAACATGCAAGAGAGGAAACATTCAACAAGAATTTTAAATTGAATTCTTGTAGTAGTAGTGTGAACTTTAGGTGGGAAAACGATAACTCCAGAAAAAATGCCCGTCTCCCATCAATTTCACCGTACAAAAGGAGCTGGATCAAACTTAAATTGAACCCTTGTCGTATTGTCTGTCACCTTTAATTCTCTGCGATACTCTACTATATTGACCATGAAGATACGTGAGAAAGTTGCCTTTTTTTTCATATAAAAAAATCTTTTGTGGGATTATTTCATAGTTAAGATAATAAGATGAATTAATAAAATAATAATTTTTTTATTAATTTATTTTATTATATTAATTATAAGACAGTTATATAATTTTTTTTTTTCATATAATTGTAAGGTAAGAAAGATGACTACAGTAATATTGAATGACCGTAGATATGAATAAAGTCATTTGAGAAAAAAAAGAAAACCATTATAAAACAAAGTATTTGACATCATCATGTGATGACCACATCAGCATGTAGTCTACCCCATGCTCGATTCAGTTCATGTAGTCTAGACGAAACGCTGAACAAGAATCTTAAATTTAGTTCATGTAGTCTACGATAACTCCTGGAAAAACAGTAGGTACATGCATCTCATCAATTTCACAGTATAAAATGACGAGGTTCAAAGTTAATTGAACTCTTGTCGTATTATCAGTTTTAAGTTATCTACGCTACTCTTACTTCTATATTGGCCAAAAAGACGTGAGAAAGTTGCCTTCATTTTCAAATAGAGAAAATTTTTCATGTAACTATTTCATAGCTGGCGTGATGAGACGTATTAATAAAATAGTATTATTTCTTTTATTCTTATCCTTTCCATTAGTTTTTTTTTTTTTTTTTAATTTTTCTTTCACATTTTTCATTAGTTTATCTCACCATATTAATAATGTGACAGTCTTATAGAAAATTTTTTCTTTCATATGACTATCATGAGGTAGGAAAGATGACTTCGGTGTATAAACTAAGCCATGATATTGAATGACCATTGACATGAATAAAGACATTTGTGAAATATATATATATATATATATATATTAGATTTTCATCTATAATATACTCCTTATAATTGATGATCAAATAGAATATTATATTATAAATGCATTCGTGATTGATGATATATTAATATATAAAAAGAAAAGAGGCTACCAGATATTATACATCACACTCATGGTAGAATAAGTTTGTGAAATTAATAGTTAAGATTCATTAGATTTAAATGTAATAGTCAAAAACAAAAGGGGAAACTTCATTTTAATCCTTAAGATTTTGGAAACTATCAACTTTTTAAAGCTCTTTGGAAACAACTCTTTTAATCCCTAATTTTTTCAAAACTCTTCAAAAAGTCCAAACCGTTAGTCAATTAACGGTCTACGGTGACAGATTGTTTTGGTGAAAGGGTAAAATGATATTTTTTATGTGAGAGGGTAAATTAATTTAAATAAGTTTATCATATACATAAAATTAATTTTGTCAAAAAGAAAAAAAAAAGATTGAAAAAGGTAGAGATCCACCAGATTGGATCTCCACCGTCCGTCCACCATGGATGGTCAGTTGAGATCCAATCTGGTGGATCTCCACCATCTTCAACGTATTAAAATTGTTCATCAAACCTCTTTACCAACATCATCAACAACCTATTTCAACAACATCATCAACAACCTACTTCATCAACGAAAAAAAATTAAAACTATTTATCAAAAAAAAAAAAAAAATCAAAACAGGGGGCCTGATGACTAAACCCAAATGAAGAAGCTTTTATCTAGGTTCGATCGAACCCAGATAAAGACTCTTCGTCTGGGTTTGATGAACTTAGATGAAGAGGCTCTACATCTAGGTTCGATCGAACCCATATGAAGAGGCTCGAACCCAGATGAAGTCTTCATCTGGGTTAGACGAACCCAAATGAAGAAGCTCTTTAGCTGGGTTCTTCTTTATCTGGGTTCGATTGAACCCAGATAAAAAGCATTTTCATCTAGGTTCGATCGAACCGAAACAAAGAGCCTCTTCATCTAGGCTAACCTAGATGAAACCTCTCTGATCTGGGTTCGATTGAACCCAGAATTAGAGAGGACCTCCATCTTATTGATCTAAGATGGAGACTCATCAGAGATAGAGCAGATCGGCTCCACTTTCAAAGGAGAGAACCTCTATCGTATCGGAGGTGCTTCGTTTGAGGTAGATGAGAGGGTGGGCAAAAGTGACTCAAGAAGAAGGAAAATGGACAGAAGTAGAAGAGATGGAGGAGACGAGAAAATGAAGGAGATAAAGGAGAGATAAAAGAGAGGAAGGAGATGACAAATGTTTTGTGTGTTTGTTCTGGATTATTCCATATCAAAGGAAAAATTAAAAATTAACTTGTTTTAATTTTCTTTTTTTTTTTAAAATACTTGTTTTATTTTTTAAATTAATATTTTTAATGGTTGGATGAGGATGGATGAAACAAGTGACCAGATTGTTTTTCCTAAATTGATAATGTTTTTTTTTTTAAAAAAATCATTGTTTAATTTAAACAAAAGACAATAATAAGATTTTTTAAATATATATATATATAATCATATATACATGTGTCGGCTTTTCATTGATTAAATGATATATAATATTATGGTTTTATTAGGGGCAAAATAGTCATTTTAAGTTATGAGAGGTAATTGAGTCTTTTTCATTTTTCTGTTTAGTTTGATTGTCAATTCACTGACGGCTTAAATTTTTTTAAAGAGTTTTGAAAAAATTTAAGATGAAAAGAACTATTTCCAAAAGAATTTTAAAAAATCGATATTTTTCGAAATTTCAAGTACTACAATGAAGTTTCCCCAAAACAAAATCATAAAATCCAAAGTTCAAACTTGAAAATTTTGTAAAAAGTTAATAAATTATCAACTATATATCTTGAATGGATGCACACACACACACACACATACACACACACACACACACACACACACACACACACACACACATATATATATATATATATATATATATATTTTATAATAGCAAAACTCATTCCCTAATCATAATCAACTAGTCTGTTATACAAGCGACCCTTTGTTCTCTCCTAAATCTAGGGTATATATTTTATCGAACACTATTATGGGTGTTTTCTCCCAGTTTCAAGTCACAACCTCAAATCATATAAATGGTGACCAGTCATTTGCAAGTATTAAAAATACCTACTCAACGTACACAAGCAATCTCCCGGCAATAATAACCAAATCTATTTCATTCCATAAACATCCATCTGTTGGCTTGAAAAAAACAAAATCAACAATTTGTTTTTCATAAAATTAAGAATTTTGCGGAACATTAAGTTTCAAAACTTTTTAGAAAACTCAAGAACTCAGGATTCATAAAACAATGAAATAAAATAATATAAAGAAATAAAAATAAGATTTTTACCTTCTGTATTGATCTCTGTGAATTGCTCACCATCTTATCTTCCTTGATATATCTCTAAATCAAGAAACAAGTGAGTGGACACAATTACATAGAATTGTGCTCACTTACTTTTTAATTGCTTTCTAAAAAAAATCAAATTAAATCAATGCATATAAGAGGTGAGTGTTTGATTTTGGTTATACAAAGAACAAAGACACAAATTATTGTTCTTTGATTTGTTGTAAAAAAAAAAAAAAAAAAAAAAATTATTTTTATTGTTTCTCAAAAACATATACAACAACAAAAACTCTTTTTTTTTTTTTTTAAGAAAAGAAACTATTTCTTATACATACATATATATATATATAGGCAAACAATTAGGGTTTTAATTAATCAATATTAATATTGACCATAATTTTATTATAATTAAACTTTTGTCCCATATAACATAATTAATTCAAAATTAATTCATATTATATTTTGAAATATAACTTGTAACCTCTTATCAAATTAATTAGATAATTATTAATTCATAATTAATAATTAAATAATTTGAATAATCAATATTATTCAAATACTAAGTGAACACAAATTTTTTTTCACTTACGTAACACCTGTAATTGGACGGTCCAATTACAATATTCTATATACACATTTCTTATAGTGAAATGAGCTATTAAGGGGACCCGATAGACCTACAGTTTTGAGCTCCAATAATATCAGAATTATTAATTAAACTCTTTAATTAAATAATTCACTATTATTAATCTTAGAGTTACTCCACTAAAAACCTAAGATTGTACTCTCAAAACTGTAGATGTTTTTTTATACAATCTGAAATTTTTCAGTGTTCATTGATTTAATCATTACATATGCTTTGACCCTCCACAAATAGTTCATAATTAGAGCTAGGTCAAATGTCCGTTTTACCTCTCTAATTATTTCTTGATCCTTAAGTACCATTGACTCTCTAATGAATAATATATTTATAACAACTTATGAATTTATCTTTCTGTTTACATATGAATAGAAAGTTGAAAGCTCTTATTGTTCAAGACCTGAATCAACCCTTAAGGGAACTACTTTTTTACTTCTCGAAAGAATGAGTAGATTCCACTATTGTATAGAATATTTTCAGCTATTTACTAAATCATATCCCCAAAGTACGAAGTTATTGATCGGGTATCTACATCGATCTCACCCATGTAAATCAAAGGAAATAACTTAACAAGCAAAAGTTCATAATACATTAGAATTAAGATCAATTCATATATGATCATCCGGTTGTTAAATATAAATCTCTAAGTTTAACGGATATTATTTAGAGATTTATGTTTATCGTGGTCTAGTCTTATATAATCTTTATTATATAAGGTGCCTTCATTTCCATGTCACCACATGAACAGTCTTGGATAAGACTGTCGTATCAAATACGAAAGGGACCGCAACTATAGATTTATCACAAATGAAGTACTCAGCTTCGTTTGTTTTCTACGAACTCTTTAGATTACTTATCTCAAACTAAATCCGTCAATGTATAACATTTATACACTTAGTTTGAAATTACATCAGTAATCAATGATGTTTCTCATGATATATATAATTTTTGCAAAATATATAAATTGAATGAAATGAATATTTTATTAAAAATTTATAAAACCGTTTACAATATTACAAGCTCTTAAGGCAGAAACCCCAACATCATCATCATCCCAACACAAAATATTTACAATATTTACATAAAATTTGAAGATAATACAAATACAAAAGGAAAAGTTAAAGATACAACTCATGAACCTCTCTAGGGCATTCTTCGAGTTCGAGCCTTTGGCTCATCTTCTCCCCTCTTACAAAGCTTTCTCTCCAAAAAATGATAGAGGATATGTGATGGTGTTGGTTTGGAAGGTGAATGAAGGTGAAGGATAGATGAGAATCAATGTTAGAGGAGGAGCACTAGGGCTCCATCCTTTACCCATTAAAACTCCCTCAAAATAGTGAAGATGGGTCTATTTATGGCCTCCTCAAACTAGGGCATGAATAGGATTGAAAAGGACGATTTTGCCCTTGTGCCTACCACATGCACTACTTGGGCTGGCGCCACTATTGGCGCATTCTTCTAGTGGGTGGCCACTAGCATTGGCGCTACCTATGCTATTGCCTATTGCTGGCATGCTCTTCTTGTGGGTGGCTGCTAGCATGTGCACTACCACGAGGGGCGCCAATGGTAGCGAGTCACAATGGAAGCTTTTTTGCAAGCTCATTTTCTGCCCGAAATCATGCAAAATTCCTTCAAATGCATTCTAAACTCTATCAAAGCATATTTACCTAAAAAACATTAAAAAAATACATTAAAAAAACACTCGAAAATAAAGACAAAAACTTAGATTTGAAGGCTTAAATATTCAATAAAAATACCCCAATCACATACTCATCTTTTTACACGTTTTTCAGCTGCCTCGAATTCAAATTTAGTTCCACGTAAATGCATGATAGTACGTGGAACTAATGGAATTGAATTAGGTGCGTATCAATTGTTTATCATGTTTAACAAGACAAATACTCTAGTATTATCAAATAAATGGATTTTGATCAACTGGGTGGCATCAATAACCACTAGTATCTATCTTAATAGAGCAAGTTTTTCCAACAATACATTTCGGGTGTCATTCATTAATGAGATGAGGAATTCATATCAAATTTGAAAACTTAAAATTGCTTTCCTGGTATAGTTATGTTTACTTCCGCAGCCTTTAATACACATAATATTTGTACTCTTTCTTTAATTAGCTGCAATAAAAGTATATAAGTAAAAACAAGAAAA
Organism: Nephelium lappaceum; assembly: GCA_021234005.1. Lineage (NCBI taxonomy): Eukaryota > Viridiplantae > Streptophyta > Magnoliopsida > Sapindales > Sapindaceae > Nephelium > Nephelium lappaceum. The sequence continues at coordinate 16,175,015 of CM038010.1, forward strand.
CGTGTATGTCATGTGTACTGCTATCAGAAACATGCATTTGTATTCTAGTAGCTACACCTTTAACTTGGAATTACTATAGTAACAAAGTTCCAAGTACTACACGTTTAACTTGGAATTACTTACGCAGTAACAAAGTGCTACACGTGAATTATGTCAATACATATGCGTATGTCATTACTATAGTAACAAAGTTCCAAGTACTACACTCTACACGTTCAACTTCGAATTACGTCTGCAGTAACTCAATGTACTACACCTTTAACTTGGAATTACTCATACAATAACAAAGTGTTGAATGTGAACACGTGATACCCTTCTAAATGAAGTAAAATTAATACGGTGTTCAGATTCAGTGCTATGATTGTTTATATACATTTTTAGATTAGATTACTTAGATGAAGGATGATTTTAGCTTATATACTCAAGTGACAAACGAGTATTCTCATTAACATAGACCAATCCATTTGGGTAGTAGATTATTTTGAATTTAATGAGCTATTGTTTATTCGATGGCTATCGGAAGATAAGTATCGGTTAATACAGGTATGTTTAATGCATTATCTGAATAGATGTATTGCGATCATTAGTAATAAACTAACAACTAGGGGTGGGCATGAAAACATGGAACCAGACCAAACGACCCAACCCGACCCGATCCGGTTCATATGTTCAAATGTCACATGTTCGGATCTCCATTTTTTAAAACACTATGTTTCACGGATCGGATCAAGTCTGGGTATCCAGAACCAACCCAATCCGTGAACAGTGATAAATACGTAATTTTACATGTTCATATAAAAATCTTCCCTTAACCAACCCTAACAATCTAACATCCTCACTCCTCACTCAACAGCTGCAGCCCCCACCCCCAGCCCATTTTCTCTTCTCATCTCTCACCTCTGCTCACCGTCGCCGTGATTTGCCTTCCTCCCCGTCGCTGTCGTGGTCATCTTTGCTCGTCGCCCGCAACACCTTGTCTCATTTTCATCGTGTAGCCATGAGCGACCGACTCTCCTCTCATCTCTCACCTCTCACCTCGTCATCATCGCCATCGTCGTGATCTGTCCTCATCCCCGTCGCCATCGTCGTAATCTTTGTTCGTCGCCCATAGTAGCCCGCAGCGCAGTCACCATGAAGTTGTCACTTTGGTTTATCTCACCCAACAATAATAAACTCAAATAAAGCTTAAAATTATTTTAAATTTTTGGCCCAAAAAAAGACCCAAAATTGAATTCAAAACATAGAAACCAAATCGATCCGAACCAAACATTAGGTGTTCATGTAAGCTCTCTATTGTAATTTTACGGATATTCCCGAAAATAGTCTCTAAATAATTATTAGAGACCCTCAATGGTTCATGGAAGTGCCTAAGAGTATATAGAACCCATAGAAATCGATTTCGACTCGATCGGAGATTAAACGGAAGGATAAAATGACGAACGAAATTGAGTAATTTTTAAGGTAAAAAGAGACTAAATTAAAGATAAGTTTTAATAATTATGGTTAAAGTGAAATTAAGCCAAAAGCTAAGGGAAGAGAATGAAATTTTCTCAGGGCGTAATTGGAATTATTAAGATTTATTGGGGAGGAAAATAAAAGCCAAAGAGTTGGTTGACTCACAAAATCAACTCAGTGAGCTTTGCCGAACCAAAGAAAAGAGAAAAGAAGAAGAGAGAAGAAGAAGAAGAATGAAGAAGCTGTCGTCGTCCACCGCCGACCGATCAGCCTAGAAGCTCGCCAAGCCAGCCCGTCGTGAACCCAAACCGAAGCTGAGCAGATCGACGACAGAAGCAAACTTGAAGCCGGCAATCGAGCGACGTAGAACCGCCGATGAACCAGACCCGATCAACACGGAAGAAGACGGGACGAGCTGCCGTCCGATCGCTTGCAGAACCCGCGCGCTAACCCACTCTATCCATGCCATTTTCAGCTACAACTGAGCTTGATTTTAGCTCAAAACCAGTGAAGAACTGCAGCAGATCACGCGAGGTAGAGAGCGGGAGAGGAAGAGGAGAAGAAGGAAAGAAAGACCAGTCCTCCACGCTCCCCGAACCAGCCACCGTCACCGTCAAAACTGACGCCATTTTCAGCTTCAAACCTGACCCGAATCAGTAACGCGAAAGGAGATTCAGGTGAGGAAGAAGGAGGCCGCGCGGAGAAGAAAAAAGGAGGAAGAAATTCAGTCCAAAAATCAGCCCTAAATCGAAGATAACGCGACGAGGAGAAATGAGTGAGTTATTTAAGTTTGAAATTGATGAGTTTGTTGGTGTCTAAGTTGATTCGAAATGGGTTTCGTTATGATTTGTTTGTTGATGGGTTTTGAGTGAAAATGGGTTGAAAATTTAGTGAATTATTGTTTATTGGGAGCTTAGGAAACCAAGAAAATCACCCGATTGGGTTAGGGAATAGGTGCGGCCAAAAAGAGTAGAAACTGGATAATTTTCATTTCGGACCTCCGAACGCGATTCCATTAGTGCCAGAACGACCCTAAGTGATAGTACATAGGTTCCAGACGAAGAAAACTGAGTTCGGAACCTTAGTATTGATAAATGAACGAAATACGGAAGTTTACGAGTAAAACGGGTCACTTAGGAGCGATTATGTAATTTTAGTTATTTCGCATTTCGAGAAGTTGAAGCGAACATAAATTTATGTGCATATATGATGTGTAGGTAAGGCGGAAGCAAGCGGAGCATAGCACGACCCCTGAGTTTCCATATAGGAAGCTTTAGGACTAGGTAAGTGTCTTTATAAAAATGTTTTTACTATGATTGATTTTAAATGCATGCCAAATTTATCATGTTGATTAGAATATCAAGTGAATTCCAAATTGAAATTGTTGCATGGATTATGAAAATGATTTATATGAAATGTGATTTAATGAGAAAAGGGAAATTTAAATTGAAATGAAATTGAAATCCTATGGTACACCTGATTGTATGTTATATATCTCCAGTTTGGGTTGAGTACCTTAAGCGTGCATTAGCTGTATTGGGAGAATCTACCATTAACAGCGGGTGGGACTGTGTCTGTTTAGTCTGATGAGTCGCCCAATGCACGTAAGAGGTATATTATTAGCTAGCTTCCACTCAAGCGATGAAGAATTTTGCTCCGTAGTGACGAAGAATTCCACTACGTAAAAACTGGATAGATGGCCTGAACGATGTGGAATTTCGTGATGACCTGAGCAATGAAGAATTCCACTCTACTTTGAGGGTACCATGTTATAAAAGCTATTAATAGTTGGCCTATTTATATTTATAAATTCTTTTAAAGTTATTGATGTCACCATTATTAAAATGTTTTAATAGAAATGGAAATCATGCAATTTATGGATTTAAATGTTATTTATTTGGCATGAAATGAATTTTATTAAATTCCGATTGATATCTATTGTTTCTAAATGAATGATGAATTTTAGATATATCAATTATTCAATCATGGTATTTGATTATGCATAAATGTTTTAAAAAGATTTTTGGGAGGATATTTGATAAGCTAGTTTTAAATGAAAATTATATGATACTCACTGGGCTATCAAGCTCACTATATTTTATATTTTGTAAATAAAAACCTCCCCAGGCCCAAGCATAGGTACAAACACTTCAATAGCGAGAACTCCGGATCGTGATTAGAGGAGTCGAGCAGACTGTGCTGTTACTTTTGAAATGTATAAATTTTTGGGATCTGTAACTAAAGATATGCATGACTTATGAAATTAATTTAATATATATTTCTAAACCGTATGCATGTTTGTGGTTGCTTGTGGATTGATAAAAATGAGAGCTTGAGGCTCTATAGTTTGGGGAAATTATTTAGTGATATTTTAGAAGTGTTGAATTTTATAATTTACAGGGTGACAAAGTCTAAAAACTAGATGAGATGCTGCCCAAATTTTTATAAAATGTTTTATAAAGGTTTGAAATAAAAATGAAAAATTTCTCCGCATTTTCGCTATTTTTGAAAATGTTTTAAAAAGAATACGGCTTAGCTTTGCGGGAATCTTTTAGCTGAGCGTAAGGGCTAGCTGGAGGGTCACCGTAGGGTGCCGGCAGATTGCTTAAGGAAAGAGGTCTGTCAATTCAGTTCTATTCGGTTCCTCCCCTTTAGTGGATCATGTTTAGATCCAAAAGCGACGACCCGGACACTTATCATGTTCAAATTGGTTCCAATAGAAATCGATCCGAACATGGTGTTGCCCATCCCTACTAACAACAATACGATCGATATATCTTTACTGCTATGATAATTAATATCTATAATTAAAAGAAAAATCAATATCCCAACACATTTTATTTGTTTATACTTGTTTATTTTTATTTAGAACTAGTTTAGTAATTGATTCTTACATCCTGATAGAGATAATCCTATAATCATTATACGATATCTATACGACTTATATAAATACGAGATTTATTTCTTAAGATAGGTACTACGAAGTAACCAATAGCATGCAAGAGCTATAGGGTTATAAGCCATCATCGTTGCATTATAGGTTTAATATATTCCTGATTACGTCATCCATACTGTATCAGTGTCCCATCACGTACGTAACCACTCAAACTTGTGTGCAAATCAATTGATGCACGTTTATTTTATTTTAAGGTAAAAAATGACTTCTTCTGGAAGCCAATTTAAATCAACGAACGACAAACGACAATTGAGTGATCTTATACATTAATCAGCCAAAACTTACATATACAATGAACTGATATCCCCATCACTTAATTTGACTTGGTAAGTGTTAATTAAATTTGATAATGACTCAAATTACCTTCATACAAATGGTATTTCAAAATAAATAAATAAATTGATGTTCATTTTTATCATGAAAAGGTTACCTTTAAGAACCTAACTAACATCTAAGCACATAATTTATTGGTCTTATATGATCAGTCAGTAAACTTATATACAAATTAAATTGATGTTTATTTTTCGTATGAAAAAGGATAGTTTCAAGAACGCAATAAAGATAGAAAGCATAAATTAATGATTGAATGATTTTAAAAGTTGGTCTTTGTGTGGCCACGAAAACTCTCCTTCACTAATTTTTTTTTTTTGAAATTTTCATCTTTTTGTTCTCTAACAGGCCATGGCCCATGCGCATGACAGCATTTACAATGCCAATATCATTATTATTTTTTTTTTTCGAAGTATGTCAATATTGTTACCGATAAAAGTTGTTGTCCATAGTCAACAAGCTTGAGATCTGCTGCCTATATAAACGTGGGAAAGCCCGCAAATTTTGTATATTCTTGTAAACAAGCTTTGCATCTAAATTGCATTCAAACTCTCTCAACATTCTCTGATATACATTTTCGTTTTAGTCATCACAAATAGCAATCTCTCTAGTATTCTCAATGAAGTCTGAAGTCTGTCATACGATGCCTGCAGAGAGGCAATCTGCACATTATAAACCTAACATTTGGAAATATGATTTCCTACAGTCCCTTACTAATAAATATGAGGTGTGAACTCTTTTTCTACGATGTTTAGATAATAATTTCCTATGCAAGTGCTTTGTCTTCCACTTTTTATATTAAGTTAAATGTTCTTCTCACGTTAATTAATTGCGCCTCATTAGGTTTTTACATGAACAAAATGACCAAAATCATCATATAAATTGTCGAATTCATTTTTTTTTAGACTAATATAAAGTTGGTATGTGATGAATTTAATTTACCAGGAAGAGGAATGTAAAAGCCGGGCTGAAAAGTTGAAAGAAGATGTGAAGCACTCGTTTGTTGAAACGGTGGCGGTTGTAAAGAAGCTGGAGCTAATTGACAGCATCAGGAAACTATGTCTGTCTAACCTCTTTGAAGATGAAATTCGAGAAGCTTTAGACATCATAGCACCTATGAAGAATGAAAACCTTGGTGTAGAAGAAGACCTATATGCTACTGCGTTATACTTTAAGCTTCTCCGACAACACGGTTATGAAATTTCACAAGGTACATACATTCACAATACTCATACAGATTTTAGCGAGGAGTCAAATATTTCCCTTTCTAGTAAGAAGAAGATATTTTATGAGATGTTGAGTTGACATGATATACTGATATTGATACGACATTCCAATAATAACGTAACACATGACATAACTCTTTAAATAAAAATTAATGCTGACTTCTTTCATTCTTTACAATAATATTTTCATTTAAAAAAATTCTGTGTCATAGTGGTTGCACTCAAACAATTATATTTTTTGATTTTGTCCATTTTCCTTTAAGATCATTTTTCTTTTTCTCTTTTTTAATATAAGTGTCTAACTTTCAGACACGTGTCACTCGTGTTTCAGATATTTTCTGCGGCTTCTTGGACGAAAAGGGTAGAATCTCAACAAGCAAATGTACAGAAATCAAAGGAGTGATTGAGCTTTTTGAGGCGTCACATCTAAGATTAGAGGATGAAAAAATCTTGGTTGAGGCTAAGAGTTTCTCAACTAAGACTTTACAGGGATATGATCGAATATTCTACTTTGGACAGTGACCTTACCAAAACTGTGTCGCATGCTTTGGAACTTTCTGCGCACTGGCGAGTACAGTGGTTCGATGTGAGATGGCAAATAAACATGTATGAGAACGATAGAAAAAAGAACAAAAGTCTACTTGAATTAGCCAAACTTAACTTCAATATGGTTCAAGCCACACTACAAAATGATATAAGGGAGATTTCTAGGTATCAACTATATATTGAGATTTTTTTTTCTAGCACCCAAAAAAGGGAAGTTTTGAAAATGTCATGGAAATTAAAATGAGTTTCTTTTAATACCTTCAGTTATTGTGAATTACAGTTCGTGCATAAAGGAAATAGTTTGCACAGTTTACAGCCTTCATCTGCAACTATTTCCTTTGATTGTGAACTAATTCATGATGACTGAAAGTGTTAAGAGAACTCGTTTCAGTCTTTTACTGACATTTTCAAAACTCATCTACTTTTTAATGTTATCACTTGATTTTCACATTAACTATATTTACACATCTACATGCTTATATGAAAAATATTTTGGAGCAAAATAATAATAATGATGATAATAATAATAATATTGTTCTAATTTGTGACATAATATAGGTGGTGGAGGAATTTGGGTCTGAATTGAAAATTTCAACTTTATGAGGGATCGACTGGTCGAAAGTTTCATGTGTGCAGTGGGACTTGTATTTCAGCCTATGCACAGCAGCTTTAGAAAATGGCTTACTAAAGTGGTTGTTTTTGTATTGGTCATTGATGATATTTATGATAACTATGGTTCATTGGAAGAATTACAACACTTCACCAATGCCGTTTATAGGTTAGCAGTACTTCTTTTGATGTATTATGTATATATTATCACAAAACAGTTTGATCATCATGCATGAACAAGATTAATAATTTCAGGTGGATTGTGTTTACATAAAATAACCTTGTTTGCTTGAATTCAGGTGGGATTCCAAGGAAATTCAACATCTCCCAAAGTGCATGAAGTTAGGCTTTCAAGCTCTTCATGACACCACTAATCAAATGGCTAATGAAATTGAAGAGGAGAAGGGTTGGAAAGGAGTCTTACCTAATCTAAAGAAAGTGGTACGTATAATTGTTCTATAACTGGAATATCATTAATTTTTTCTTATTTTATAGAAAAGAATATCATTAATTATTGGACATCTCTATTCAGAGAAAAAAAAAAAAAAAAGACTTAGCTTTTTTTATTATTATTTAGTGGGCAGATTTTGTAACGCGTTATTTGTGGAATCAAAGTGGTACAACAAGGGATATACCCCAACGCTACAAGAGTACTTGAGTAATGCATGGATTTCATCATCAGGCATGGTGCTTGCTGTCCATTCATTTTTTTCTATAATGGATGAGGCAACAGAGGAGATGGCTGACTTCTTCAACAAAAATCAAGACCTTGTGTACAATTCATCTTTAATAATTCGTCTGTGCAATGATTTAGGAACTTCGACGGTAATAGTTAACTACATTAAATTTCTTTGTTCAAAATGTTTTTAGTGAATTGTGAATTTGTTTTTGTTTGATGAGCTGTACATGTGCCCTAACAGGCGGAGCTTGAGAGAGGGGATGTTGCTTCATCAATTTTGTCTCATATGCAAGAAGTGAATGTTTCGGAGGAGATGGCTCGGAACCACATTAAAGCCATGATAAGTGAAACTTGGACAAAAATGAACCGACAATGCTTCAACCGATCACCATTGCTGCAATCATTTGTCAACATCACCACAAACTTTGCTCGTGTGGCACATAGCCTTTATCAGTATGGAGATGGGTTTGGAGTTCAAGACCGCGATACCAAAAAAACAATCTTATCTTTACTAGTTGAACCAATATCAATATGATCGAGTTTGAGTGTTATGTATACCACGTCCAAATATTATTATTGGACATATAATTTATGTCATGTGTCTATTCTATTGAAGTTCGTGTCTTTGTTTACTATATATAATTATCTTATTGGTAGGATAATTACCTTATTAGACTTATATTATTATTGGACATATAATTTATGTCAGGTGTCTATTTTATTGAAATTCGTGTATTTGTTTATTAGATATGATTATTTTATTGGTTGGATAACCTTATCCACCAGTTATATGATCCATTGGATTGACTGCAAGAATGTCTATTAAATCCAATCCAATGGTTATTATAATTGTTGGTTATAGGTTACCCAATCAGTAAGATAGTCAATCTTTGTTTATTTAGAGTCATATAATTAATGTAATTTTCTTCTCATAAATTAGATTGAGATTGAAGTCATCCAGCAATCTAAAATTTAATGAGAGTTAGCATATTACAAACTCTTTCTATATTCCATACATTCTTTGGATGTTTAAAGATGTGAGAATAATCAATTATTTATCGTGTGGATCAAGCGGATTCTAAAATAAGGAGTACATGTTAATTAATATAGGGTGGTTTAGGGCATGAGTTAATATATATCCACAAACTACCATGAATAAATACATATATATAAAAATAAATAAAAATAATTTATTTAGTAATTGATTGCTGAAGGATCTTCTTCCAATTTGTTAGATGTTAACGCATGTTTTTAGGATACAATTTAGTACTACCCATTAATTAAATAAATAAAAAAAACAACGTAAAACTCACATACATTTAACATTAACATTAATCACTCAGATTTCTTGATGATTCTACCACGCACCCTTCCTTAAAAATTAGGGTTTAAAACAATAAGTGGACGGTTCCTGCCAACACCTACCTAAATTCAAAAGCAACTTTGATTTTAAATTGGCCAAATCAATTTATTGAGCTCTCTAAGCTAAATCACTTGAATATGTAGACTTATATTGACGTACGAACAAAATGATTCCAAATCATCAGTCATGGTGCCCATACAATTGATGTTACAGCTCATAGCTTCCCTAAAATGGTGCCCATACAGTTGATGTTACAGCTCATAGCTTCCCTAAAATAGTGTTACTTGAAAATTGGAATCACCCTATAGTTATTTACTTATCAAAAATACTTTTTAATACTAAAAGTTTTACTTGATTTTTTTACATCGTAGTAAAATTTTGGGAGAATTTAAAAACTAAAAATTGTCTACTTTGATAAACTCAAATTTTGAGTTTTTCTAAATATATCTTTTTAAGTTTTTTTTTTTTCTTTTTAAAGCTTAAAATATCTAATCTATCACTATTTTATTTTATTAACATCTTTATGCTCTCATAATCCTATTACATTTTCTTTATAAATATAAATACATAACATCTACTTTCATTCACTTTTTATTTTATAAAAACATCTGAAAACTCTTTTTTAACCAGTTAAATTTTCTATATTTTATTTATTTATTTATTTTTTTCAATTGGTTTTAGTTGATAATGCAATTTTTTTGTTTATATATATATATATATATACTGCAAATGGTTATTGGTTCGTTGATATATATGAAGTCCTTTGTTGAATTTATTGAATGATATACCAAACCAATTACAGTATATCATTCAATTACTTCAACAAAGGACTTCATATATATCAACGAACCAATAACTAATTGCTAGTGTATGCATATATATATATTATATTACAATTGGTGCAGGTGAAAAACAAAAAAAAAAAAAAAAAGAAACAAAATCTTTTTATTTCTTTTGAAGAAAAAATTGGAGAAACAAAATCAACTCACAGGTCTGAAATGGGTACAGGGAAACTTTGTGAGAACCAAGAAATAGATAAAAAAAAAGAGTAGAGAAATACGACATTTTTATTTCTTGTGACTAATTAAACCAAGAGTTAAAATTTGGTAGAGAACAATAAAATCTTTATTATTACTACGATTGATTATTATTATTTTTTTAGGTTGACGTAATTACATTCCTAGAATGAATATACTATTCCTCTCTCTCATGTCATTTTTAATAAATTAATTACATAAAAGTATTTTAAAAATAATTTAATTAAACAATCTATAATTTAAAAGAGTTTTTTTAATTGACAACCAATCAACCCACAACCAAACAACCAACAACTTTTTTTCAAAAAATCCTATTCCTAAAAGATCTACTTTTAAAATATCTATTTGGAAAAATTGTACCAAATAAAGCCTTAATACCATACAATAATGTTACACACGAGAATGAATACAAAGTAGGTACAAGTGAAAATGAAAGCCAGATAATATGTGTGAAGAGGGAGAGATACATGTAAGAAATTCCAGGACCAACTTAGCTACAAAATCCTGTCCAATTAATAGACCGGAGCAAAACAGTTACAAGTATAAAGCACGCCTATAAAAAAGGAATAACATAAAATCTCAATCACAAAATTAATGTGGTGTTCTTTAACTGAAACTTAACCCAAAAACATGTATACCACTCATTCACTTTGTTGTCCCATTGATTGTGTGTACCGCATGGTTTGGCTCTGATGGTATTCAAATAAGAAGCTTGTCACGTCAACTCATATCATCAGTGCCACACACGCGTACATCATATGAATATACATGTGCTTATTTTACTTGTCATAATAAAAAAATTAAAAAAAAAATCTGAAGAATTTCCCTCAAAATATAAAATAATATTATTGAACCTCATTTTTTAATATAAAAATAGAAAATGACGGTTTGATATTAATTTCACATTAATTTAACATTAGCCTCACGTCCTAAGGAGATTTGATTATTTAGATTTTGCATTGCCAATTGGTACCGACAATCTAATAGTCACCATTCACCAATGCAAGAAGAAAATCTTCAGATCTGTTAAAATATCAAAATCAGATTTCAGAATTAAAAAATGATAGTCCAACATTTCAACACAAGTGCAGAGAAACAGTAGTACTAATTTTGATTTCATGTTTTTCAAAAAAAAAAAAAAAGAACAAGAAAAAAAATTGATTTCACTGAAAAATGTGGAACACAATTTAAATAAGCGATATTATTTAATAGAGCCTTGTTTCGGTATGTTACTACAATGTTGATTTTGCCATAAAACATTGTAACAACCGAACTATTAACGTAAAATAAAATGTAGAGGTTTACTGCTCATTCAGATCAAAATCTTAAATGTCAGATCATATTTACAAATTATTATTAGTATTATTATTATTATTACGGTGGAGAGGAGGGATTAAATTCGAAACTATCCACACATTTTGTTTTAAAATAAAGACGATGCTTCAATTTTTGATCTTTTAGGATGAAGAGAAGTGTTCAACCGTTCATATTAACGGCTTATATACATTTGAAAATAGTTAATTGTTAGATAAATAAATTCATCATTTCGTTGTCCCATTGATCATCTCTGCCATGTGATTTTGGCTTTGATGGTATCCCAGTAAGAAGCTACGTACTTATGTCACCTCTGTCAGTCGCATATCACGAGTACCACACACACATATATCATGGAGGCAAGAGGTTAGATAGATAATATTGATAATATTTAAACACTGTAACCAACACATTCATCATGTTCAAGATTAATAGAGTTGTGTGTGGCTCAAATACAAACTAACATGGATTGTAAAACAAACACAAATTACATGTACCTATTTACAATCACGTGATTAGGATGGACTTTAAGCACTCTAACAGTAACAGTGTGACACTTGCAATTAGCAACCACAAATTAAATTAGACTGATCACCTAACATTAATTTTCGATTATTACTGTTCTCTTATAATTATATGACAATTTATGTAGCTAGTACAGAATCTCTTACAACATAACTGTAACACTGTCACCAACACGAACCCACATAAATTCACAATATCTGTGTGTGAACATGTGGTTCACAGGCTGAAGCTAAGTACAAAAGTCTTCCACTGGCTAATTATCACATTGTGTCTCCCACCAAGTAGGACATGCCAGTATTTGTACTGAGACAATTTTGTGTCAAATCAAGCCCGCGGGCTTTACATGGCCAGAAATATCAGTAGTATTTTCTTCATAATTTATTTGATAGATGAATCGTTTTTTGGTCCAAATTATAGTGTGAAGTTCTTATTAATTGAAGAATATGAATCAAATTTTCTAGGTGGAGGAGTGATTTGGTCCTCCACTCTCTCATTCATATACAAATGATTGTTAACTAAATCAAAGTAAGTAAAAATCTAACCGTCGGTAATTAAGATACTAAATTTATTATACATATAATGTTTTTACTTTTAATGTTGTTTTTACATTTCTGTTGATAATCGCATTGTGTCTCCCACCAAGTAGGACATGCCGCTATTTATACTGACACAATTTTGTGACAAATCAAGGCCACGAGTTTTACATAGCCAGAAATATCAGTAGTGTTTTCTTCATGATTTATTTGATAGATTAATCGTTTTTTGGTCCAAATTATAGTGTGAAGTTCTTATTAATTGAAGAATATGAATCAAATTTTCTAGGTGGAGGAGTGATTTGGTCCTCCACTCTCTCATTCATATATAAATGATTGTTAACTAAATCAAAGCAAGTAAAAATCTAATCGCTGGTAATTAAGATATTGAATTTATTATACATATAATGTTTTTACTTTTAATGTTGTTTCTACATTTCTGTTGATAGACACTGGGTGTGTTCATGAATCATGACTTTTGTATAACTGAAGTACAGTCCAAGAAGGCATTGCCCAATTTTCATGGACTTGTCTTAGAATTGAAGTCTAGTCCAAGGAGCCGTTGCCCAATCTTTCGTGGCCTTTTTTTAAGAATTAAAAAGCTACGTTTTGTTTTCTACAGTTGTGTTGATAGTTACTGGGAGTGTTCATGGACTTATTTTATAGTTGAAGTACAGTCCAAGAAGCCCGTGCCAAATTTTCCATGGACTTTGTCTTGGAATTGAAGTCTAGTCCAAGGAGCCATTGCCCAATTCTTCATGGACTTCTTTTAGAATTGAAGTACAGTCCACGCTGCTATTGCCCACTCTTTTGGTATCATTGCTAATAAGAGCAATACTATGTCGCGAAATTCCAATTTGATGTTTAAATGAGAAGAAATGTAAATTATAATCATCTAATAATTTATAAGAAGATCACAATTCACTTGTCGCATGATTGGGTAGAATATTATAATAATTCAGCATTATGAATTTTGACATTTAAATAAAAAACAAATTCTACTATAGTTTCAAAATTTAAATAAAACACTTACATTATATGTGAAAAAACAACATTACACTTTGGAAATTTATAAGAAAACTTGTTGTCTATGCACCAGAAATCAGCCCGTTGATGTATATATACCCTTCCATCTTTATAACGAAGTTTAACTTCCACTGTGCATATTTATTACTAGATCCAGATAATTTCTCTCCATAATCGTGAAAATTAGCTCTCAATTGCATTATATTATTAGATTTTCAAGCCATTTATGAGTTATTTGATCCTAACGTACTAGAATGAATAAATAAATATAAATTAAGTGGTTAGTGTACACTTGATAAAGATTCAAATTTCTTCATAAACATTTACAAGGATAAAATTTTTTCCTTTTATGGGAGTAAATTTCTCCCAATGTTATGAATTTCTTAGACGTAAATATAGTATTTAATCTTCTTAGTCATAAGTAATTACTGATTTTTAATATCAGTAAATTTCCAAATACTCCGTGTGTATCTATATATATACATACATACATATATATATATATATATATAGATAAAATTGTGTTACAGCACAATGAATTTAACAGAAACAAAAGAAAGAATACAAAGAAAAGAATAAATTGACTCATTGCTTGTTTATGGGCCAATTCAAAATTTTCTAGGTGTTAATGTATACCTTAAGGTCCAGTTTGACACATGAAATTGGATTGAATTATTTTTATAGGATTGAATCAGATTGGATAGGATAGGGTATGATTGGATAAATTAGTGTTATGATATGTTTGGTACAATTTGGGATTGGATAAATTAGTATTATGATGTGTTTGGTGAAATATTGGATTAGATAAAATTAATTTTAAATAATTAAATTATTTTTAAAAATAACAATTTTTTTTTAACTCACCAATCGCTTTCTCCCTTATGTGCCCCGATCGTCTCACTCTCTCCTTCTCCACCAAATCAACATCGGCGACTCGCAATGACTCCATCGCCATGCTCGTCTCCAGTCTCTTGCACCATCGCCGTCGCCGTCTTTTCTGCCCAACCATTAAGTGAGTCTCAAACCCAACCCAAACTAAATCGTTTCTCTCCATCTCCTCCGACACTTCCAGCACCTTACCTGGTCTTCCTTCACGTTGCTCACCAATGTCGTCGCCGCCTCGATGTGGCTTGAACTTGGGCACGCTGTAGATTGACTACACATACAACGCCTCCACCCTGCTTCTCTGCACACACACAATGCCGCCTCCAAACCTCCATCTCCTCCACTGCCCGTCGGTAATGCTTCCATTCTTTCCTTCTCTTTTTGCTCCTTCAATTCTTCTTCTTCTTCTAATTTTGGAAAAATCACCAAAAAAAAAATAAAAAATCAAATTGGAAGTGAGATTAAATTATCCCATATTTCTGGTGGGTTTAATTTAACCGACCACAGTGGGATAAAAAGTTGAGATGGGATTGGTTCTTCCAATCCCATGCACTTTCCAAACATAGGTTTGGACTAGATTTTATCCAAACCCATGTAACAAACATGCCCTAAAAGTATAGGTTAGGGCAGAGGTTTACAATATCTATAAATAAATAAAAATAACTTGTTAATTCTTTAACATGAAACTAGAGAGTTACGATTTAGAACCCACACAAAAATTAATAATTAAACCCATTCGACTACTATACATATCAATAATTAGAATGTGACCATAAAACTTTTTGAAACGAAAGCCCTAGGTTGATTTTTGACCATTGATGTTTGTATATTTTCAATAACCTTGTGTAGATATAAAGGCTTACCTTATTAATTCTTAAATATGAAACTAGAAAATTATGGTTTAGGTACCATATAAAAGTAATGATTATGTTCACTCGATTACTATACGAGATCAGTAATTACATTGATGACTACGAAACTTATTAAAATGAATGTCCCCCGACTGATCCTTAACAATAATTAGATTGATGACCACAAAACTTGTTCAAATGAAGGTCTTCTGTAGTCTTCAACACAGCTCATCTATGTTTTGCAAAAGTTTTATTCATCCACTCTGTCACTTCATTTTGTTAAAGAGTTTACGTGACCGTAAACTCTCTTTCAATTTATTCTTACTTGTAAAACTAAGAAACTTGCCATTTGTATATTTTTTTTCTATTTTCTATCAAACACTCGATTGTTTTTATATATTCAAGTTCTACTCGCGTTTTAAATGCCTCGACTATTGATCCTTGACTATTAACATAGATAGATTTATGATGGTCTTTTGTACACATAAATAAAAAAAAACAATTCATTAATTTTTTAATATGAAACTATAAATTTATGATTCATATACCATACAAGTTTTTGGTTACTATACAAGCTCACTAATTATATCGATGACTAATTTCAAAACAAAAAATTACATCCAACCACTGTAAAACATATTAAAAAGAAGGCTCTTCAGTTGATACTTGAAAATAATTACATTGATGTCCACGAAAGTTATTAAAACGAAGCCCATGACTGATCTTTAACTATTAATAATCGTTAAATTCTAATAACCTTGTATATCTATATTTAAGATAATAACTCATTATTCTTTAATAAGAAACTAGAAAAGTATGGTTTGGGTACTATTCAAAAATAATAATTATATCTGTTTGATTATTATATAAGCTTAATAATTACATCAACGACTACGAAAACGTATTGAAACGAAGACATCGACGACTGCTAAACTTATTGACACGAAGCCCTCTAACTTATCATCGGCTATTAATGTTAGGAAAATCTTTGATTACATTATACATATATAAAATTAATGGCTCATTATTCTTTAATATGGTCATTAATTATCCGAAACTTACACTGAGGAAGACCCTAGTGCTAGAAATACGTTTCTCAAAAAAATAGTACTAGAAATACGTCTAGTGTCTCCTCAAAAAAAAAAAAAAAAAAAAAAACGTCTAGTGTTATACGACATAATCATCGAAGTGATGCCGATGCGAGTGGAATTATATAAGCGCAAGCGAGACATCGAGATAGAGAGAGAGAGAGAGAGAGAGCGTTTGGGTAACATAGAACAAAAAAGATAGTCTCCCGCGAGGCGAGTGTGAAGCGGCGACCCCCCTTTCTTGCAGCTCCTATTCTCTCCCTTTCCTTTTTCTTCTTTTGTCTATTTTCTTTTCTTCTTACTCGGCCTGCTTCTTCCTCTCCGCTCTCTCCACTATCACATTTTTATTTATTGTTTGCTTTGATTATTGAAACTTGATTCAATTCTTTGATTTGTATGCAATAACAACAATTCATTGGAGAGAGATAGAGAGAGAGAGAGAGAGAGAGAGAGAGAGAGAGAGAGAGAGAACAGAATGTCGAAGAAGAAAGCGTTCAGTGGCAACACTATGACCCTCAAAGACTTTCATGGCGGTTCAATTCCTACTGATCTTCCTCTCCCTTCTGCTCCTGGCGTGTAAGTTTCGTTTTTGATATTTTGTTTTGAGTTTTGATTGCTTTTTGATATCTGGGTAGTTTTTATATTCTCGTTTTGTTAGATCTATAGTGTTGGTTTTTAGAGATTTGGATTTTTTGGAAACCCTAGAGATTTTGAGAACCCTAGATTATGTTTTTGGATTTATTTTGTTTTTGTTGGACAGAGTTGTTAGGTCTACGGATCGTTCCGGTTTTGACCGACCCGGTTCATGGGGAAACCCGATGGCCCGGCCTGATCACCGTCCCAGACCCAGTTCGTCTCCGGCGACCAGGCATTTTGATGATAAAACCCCGTTTCTCAATCATGCGGCCCAGATTGGGCGGAATTTTGATGAGGATGAGAGGAAGCCATTGGATGGGGGTTCTGCCCCACGTAGGACGGTTAATGATGAGAGTTTTCGGGTTCCTCCCAGTCGTGTGGACTTTAAACCGGAGCCTGTGATGACTGGGAGGGTGATGATGGGGTGGGGTGGAGGGGGGTCAGCATCAAGGGTTTCGAGTGGGGCGGCGGATTCTTATTCGGGTAGACTAGTTGAGCAAAGTCATGTGGGTATGAATATACCGAATGTAGGAGGCGGTAGTGGGCAGGGGAATGCTGGGTCGTATCCAAATGCTTGGATGGCAAGGAAGGAGGTGGCGGTGGGGGTGACTGAGCCTGTCCAATCTGAATGGTCTGGACAAAGTACGGCTTTGAAGTTGGCTCATGCGAGTGCGCTTGAAAAGGTTTCTTCGGGTAGATGGCAATCAAAGCATTCGGTTCAGTACCATGGAGATGCTCAGGTTGTTAAGTTTTCGGAAACTGATGGTGGGTTGCATCCAAAGGTTTATGATGATAACATCTACAACAAGATTAATGTGGCGGACGGGAGAGAGTCTTCTGATGGGAATATGGTAAGGCATGTGGAAAGAGGTTTGAGTGTTGAAAATCAGGTTCAAGGTGGTAGAAAGCAAGAATTGGATTATGTGAGGACTGGAGCTACCGCTTATGTTGAAGGAAAAGAAAGGAAACCTACATATCATACTGATAGGGTTCAACCTACCCGGTCTAACGGCAAGTTTGGTGGGTCTGAATCACAAACCCCTGTCTATTCAGAAACATCGGAGCGACCAAAGTTGAATCTACACCCAAGAACAAAGCCAGTTGAGATTTTGGAAATGCCTGTAGCCAATCCCAAGCAGGTATTAGCTTGCATATCATATGATGGGTCTTTTTTTAATTTATTTGGAGTCTGTATTGCTTTCGTTTTACTTGATATATACATGATTTGGTTGAATACAGGGGTGTCATCAGTTGAGTGAATCAGCTCATGGTCATATTGAAACTATGGGTGGCATGCATAGAAATGTCAATCCTACAAAATCTGATTTAGCTGGCTCTGATGATGGGAATCATGCAGTGGAGCGCCCTAAGTTAAACTTGAAGCCACGGTCACAGCCTCCTGAACAATTGGAAGGGGACAGTGAAAGGGGAAGGTATGTCCTCTCAAATTTTGTTCGTGCTACTTGTATTATCTCCTTTTGTTTTTAAAATGATGAATGATAGAATCCTTTATATTTTGGGCGCATTTACTAATTAGAATTCATTAGGAGGGAAAGGTAACTAAATTTTTATTATGTGATTCTAGTGTTTACTAAAAATTTTAGGAATCAAATTATGTGGACCCTACACAAAATTAGGAAAGGGAACTTAATCACCTCCTCCCATAGAGTAATCAAGTTGCCTTCTCAAAGCTCTTTCGATTGAAAATTGATTCCCTTTAATTTTCATTCCTGATTGGTAAACGTGCTCTTTATGAGAATAAATTGTTGTTAGGAGTTGAGTGATGTAGACTCTAACATAATTGATCTCCGGTTGCCCACTTCCTCCATATTTACTGGAATGCATGTACTGCATGCTATTGATTCCTGATAATTGGTTTTAGTAGCGTAGACAACTTCAATTAAATTTGATTTTAATGAATATGTATGCAGATGATCGTTTATGATTTTGAGATAGCTATTATGTATAGTATCATGGAATATTTCCTTCATACTGACCTTAGCTGTAAATCTAGTACTTTTCCTTTTGATTGATTAACCTATATTCTCTTTGCCCTGATATGCAATAGTGGCTATCATAAATGTTGAACTGTATAGCTAGCTAGTTCCCTCCCTTTCTGATAATGATTATTTTCTGGCTATTAAGATTTTGTTCAAAGTGCTTTGAGAATCTGGTTTCTGTAAATAAAATACTATTTAGAATTTCAGTGCATGTTAAATCCTTGGTTAATAATCGAAGAGAAATGTCACAAAGAATTCTGTCTTGTGCATTTTGTATAATTAGTTGCTTGTAGGTGCTCTGGAGTGTGTTCTTTTTACTTCTAAATGTCTTTTGTTTTATTGGAGAAAGGGTTTCGCTATTGGTATTAACTAGCAACTCCCATTAATCCTTTTTTGCTGCAGAAATTCAGTATTTGGTGGTGCTCGCCCAAGAGAACTGGTGAGTGGATTTATGTTATCTGCATGCTAAAAAATCTATCGATGATTCTTTCTGGTTGTAATTTTTAACACTGGTGTTGAGAGGAAATATTGTAAATTGTCCATGTTATCTTTGTTGTTGAATTTCTTTTGCTGATTTTTCTATATTTATAAACTTCCTCATAGACCTCTGAACTGTTGAATCTTCTTTGATTGTTCTCAACAATGTGTGTGTGTGTGTGTGTGTAGGAAATAATGTTAATTCGTCACATGTATTGGCTGTTGAGTTTTGTCATTGATTCTCAATACCAATGTAATTAAAACTGTTAATTATATCTTTCTACGTTATTGTTGATCAGTTATGCTTGTTGCTGCTTTTAATTCTCCTTTTCGGTTGTTCTTGGTGAATTCATGTTCTTAGCCTGATGATGCTGCTAATTATTTTCTCAGGTTTTGAAGGAGCGAGGGGTTGATGATGTTGCCATCAACAATCATGATGTGGGTCAAAATTCTGATAGGTAGTGACTTATCTTCTAATAGCTCTTGGCACAACTGAATTTCTTTCAATTGTGTCTAAATGACAATTTTAGATTTTGAATATTTCTTTTGTGCCTAATGCGAAGGGTGAAACATAGTATTCCCAAGACAGAAAGAGCTCCTGCACATGCAACTACCACTCGTCAAAGTGTAAGAACTGAAAATCTTCCTTCTGATCAGAGGATGGTGAGGAAGTTTGAAAGGAAGGATAACCGGGTGGATACTGAGAGAGTTGATACACAGAGACGAAACTGGCGTAATGAGAATAGAAGGAACAACAGGGGTACTGAAAAGGAGCAGCAGCAGCAGCAGCAGCAGGAGAGGCAGCCCTCACCAGAGACCTGGCGCAAGCCAGTGGAGCAGGCCAAACCAGCTGCTGCTGATGCTGCTGGTGCGCGCTATGGAAAAGTAGCTTCAGCTGTAGAGCTGGCCCAAGCATTTTCAAGGTCATTTCCTGATCCAAAATCAGATGTTCAACATTCTGGTCAAAGGGGCCCTTCTAGCCGGACTCAGGTGCCTTTTTCAAGGCTGATGGGTCCAACTTCAAGGCCTCAAATTAATGGATACTAATTCCAAGTGGTTTATGTGCAATTGGGCACCGCTTGGTGATAAGAAGATTGGCTTCCTGCGAGCAGCGTTATAGACACACGCAAGGTGTGATCATGTTATGTCCTGCACTTGCACGGACAAGGGTGCCTACACCTGATTTTTTGTTCAGAATTTCTTGGAAGATAGATGGCATTCAAAATCAGTTGCAATCAAGAGAAAACAGTTTCAACTTCTCCTTATAGCTCTGATTTTCGTTTTCCTATTTTCTTTCTCGATAACTGTTTGGTTTCTCAACTTATAAGGGAAGAAAATGATCCGTTGTTGCCTGAATTTGAGAAGGCTGGTGTAGCATGAGTTGACCATGTGCTTACCCCGAGTGTTCTTGTTACTGATGTGGTCTAGATGCTAGTACTTTGTAATAGCGTAGTGGTCTTAAGTTGAACCTGTTCTGGTCATGGTCATGATTCTATTTGAGGATCAATTGGATAGTGCAACTTATTATCCTGATCAAAGAAATTTTTGAGATATAAGTTTGGGTTATTGTTTTGGAATTTTGACACATTTAAATGGCTGATTGATCTGACTGAAAAATGTGAATAGCTCCATTTGAGCAGGCAGTCAAAATTTTCAACTCAAAACCAATTGAGCTCTGGCTTGACCTTACGTGCCCATAAAAAGCACCAGGGTCACCACAATTCATCTAATTCTCTGAGTGGGATCCAGAATCCACTAAGAGGCTGATCTTGCAGTCAAGTTGGCCGTGGAAATTAGTGGCATGAGTAACGGAAAAGGCAATCCTATTTGGTCAATGAAAATCATCTTATAGTTAAATATGCATATAAATTATGGACTAAAATGAAAAACCAAATCATCGTTGGCCATATATTTTACCTTACGCGGCAGTTATGAGAGAGCCCCATTACATTTTTGACTCATTTAATTATACTACAATTAAAAAACAAGTCACGCAACAAAAGATACAGGTCTAGGTTATTTAATATTCTAGTGCAAAAATTGACTGGCTTGCTCTCGTGAAACTAAGCTCAACATGAGGGTGGCTCGTGAACCAATCATGCTGTTGTTTTACTTTAAAAAAGGGGAAAATGCCTGCTTGCTTCTTATCATTCCCTCCATTGTGTCTGTCTACTAGCCAAGCAAGCAGTTGCCTCTATGCTTCTTCCCATTGACAAATCAATAGTACACCACTTCCAAAGATCTCCTTTTTCCCCTCTCTTTATTTTCCCTTCTCTGTTTAGTACCTCTTTTCACTTCTGTTCCACATTCTTTTCTCCTTTTCGTGTTATATTTGGTAAAAAGTTGTACCTTTTTCAGACACATAACAACTTTTCAGCTTCATAAAAGCTGAACCTGAAGTGGGGTTGTGACATTACTTTTTGACCATGGAAGTCTGCTGTGATCTTGAAGTAGATGTCAATGGCCAACAGGTTTTCATGGTGCACAAGGTAGAATTAGCACACTTTGGTTTTCTGCATTTCAGTTGCAAACTTAGTTTTTGTGTAACTTGTC
Source organism: Nephelium lappaceum (assembly GCA_021234005.1). Taxonomy (NCBI): domain Eukaryota; kingdom Viridiplantae; phylum Streptophyta; class Magnoliopsida; order Sapindales; family Sapindaceae; genus Nephelium; species Nephelium lappaceum. The sequence continues at coordinate 16,197,104 of CM038010.1, forward strand.
TTGTTTTTATGCATTGAATTTGGACCAATCGTGAGATGTTGGTAGGGAGGGAAACTTCTCTGATATATATTTTTTTGTCTAAGCTTCTGGTTTTGTCTCTGTTTTTTTAACTCTTACTATTGTTTTCACGCTACAAGGATTGTACTGGAGTCTGGAGGTACCACTTCACAATTTATTATTGAAAGCAACACCCCACCCTAATTTTTTTTGTGATTGGAAGATTCCTTCTTGTGTATGATATGTTAATATTTTGTCTGATGCATTTAAAGCTTTTACTAAGTTTACAGCCACATGCAGCTTCGGTGCATATAGACCTCTGTTTCTTGTGTATGAACAGTAATTTGGACTTTAGTTTCATCTATCTGATACTAAATGTGTTTGTGTGAACGTTTAATTAACAATTAGATTTCACTGTGTCAATTTGTGCAGAAACTTCTTGCATCTTTCTCGGCCAGGTTAAGAAACCTGTTGAGCAAATCGAAAGGGGGTACGAGGAACCTGAAAGTTATATTCCATGACTTCCCTGGAGGGGCGGAGGGATTTGAACTTATAACAAGGTTTTGTTACAGCAATGGCAAAATTGAGATAACTGCCTCCAACATTGTTCTGCTAAGCTCCGCGGCACATTTCATGGAGATGGGGTTGGGATTTGATGGAGATGGAAAGCTCAATTTGACATACCAAATTGAGAGAAGTCTTGAGGAAATCAATTCCTGGTCTTGGTCTGAGCTCCTGCTGGCTTTGAAGCAGTGTCAAGATTTGCTTCCCACAGCAGATACTAAATTTATACTTGAAAAGGTCTTGGTTTGCATCATAGAAAGGCTTGCTTTGCCTGGAGTTGCAAGCCCCTTTATGCCCTTTTCTGATGATTCGTTTAAGTTCTCGTGTGATACAAGAAGCTCGGATAGCACGAAGAACTACTCTCAAAGAACATGGTGGTTTGAGGATCTTTTATTTTTGAATGTTGATCTGATTGACAAAGTAATTAACATGATGGTTCTCCAGAATTTCGATCATGATACGATTTTTAAGTTTCTCTTCTACTATAGAAGATCAAGATTTCTTGGTGCCTCACAAGCTAAGAAGTGTAAAATCACAGAGGTTGTAATCAATCTACTTTCTTTGCTTGATAAGAGCCCCCTTTCTTGCAAAGGCTTGTTTGATATTTTTCGAGTGGCTTCAAGTTTGAAACTAGGCAGATACTTCAAAATCAAGTTGGAAAGTCTAATAGGTTCACAACTAGATCAAGCAACACTGGATTATTTGCTTGTTCCATCTCCACCAGGAAAGGATTATAGTTATGATGTAAGTTTGGTTTTTAGGCTTGTCAAAGCATTCCTCTTCGAAAGTAGCAGCTGGTTGTCCATGAGTCGATTGAACAAAGTCGCGAGCTTGATGGACTTGTATCTTGCAGAAGTATCCCCAGATCCCCATTTAAGGCCTTCCAGATTTGCAGCATTACTCACAGTGTTGCCAGATTCCACTAGACAATCCCACGATGGCCTTTACCGAGCCATCGACATTTATCTTGAGGTATGTAGCATATAGCTATTTGAAAGTATCCAAATTGTTCAAGTTCCTAAATTTTAGTTGAGTTCATTTGAACATGTAGGCTGAAAGGTATCAAATTCTTATTGTTATGAAAATTTCAAATTTGGGACATGATTTTCCATGAATTGAAAGTTAAAATGTTTGTGTTGTGTTGATTTGGTTCTTATATGTAGGTCCATGCTGGATTGTCTGAAGAAGAAAAGATAAGAGTCTGCAGGGGACTAAACTATGAGAAGCTATCAATTGATGTTTTGAAACACCTATCTCTAAATTCCAAGTTTCCATCGAGAATAGCAGTCCAATCTTTCATTAATCAACAGTCCAAGCTCAAAAGTGTACTTTCAAAGACATACCACCATAGTGCAACCACTAACAACTCTCTGGATGCTAAGGAATATATTGGTGAGAAAGCTGATCCTAGGAGATTTCTACTCTATGCAAAAAAGCAGACTCATTCAACAGAAACTGAAAAGTTTGAAGCAGAATTGCAAGGGATGCAATGCAGAGTGGTTCACATGGAGAAAATCTGTAGAATAATGCAGACTCAGATGGGAAATGTAGCAAAACAAAGATTGTCTAGTTCAGGCATTAATGCTAGATATTTACCCAGACTTTGTTCTTGAAAAATATTTGTCTTCAAATTTTAGAGATATGGTTCTTAATTTCTCTGTATTGTATTACAAAATGAGATGTACAGTATGTAAAGTTTTTTAATGTAAAATGTATCAGAATGCTGTTTTTTTTTTTCTTTTATGCATAGGAAGATGATTCCCTTCTACAAATTCCACTTGTTCTTTGATTAGTGAGAATCAATCAAACCTTTCAAATAATGACAGAGAGATGCTACAAAGCAAAAAAATACAATATTTCATATTACATCAGCAACCAAAAGGTTTTGGTGATATTAACAATGTCCTTGTAGGTGATTTAATATTTGTCTCTTTCTTTTCGATTTAATAGTTATCTTTTTTTTTTTTGATTAATTAAAATATAGTCTGATATTATCGATAATTAGAAATTTTCTTGAATCTATAGAAATTAAACAATTTGAGTACAATCCAAAAATCTACTCCTTTTAACACCAAAAGAGATCTGTTTTCACAATAAAAATAAATAAACTAGTATATAGACATCAAGATTTGAATTCTATCACAATTATAAAGGAGAACTGCATTAATCACCTAAGATTTGAGTGGATATGCAATGGTTTAATATTATTGAAAATGCTATTATATGATAAAAAACCGTTATTACACAGTGTTTAGCAGCAACTTTTCAAAAGCAAATTACTTATAAAATGATTTCTAAATACAACTTAAATTCAAAGCTGGATAATATTACATCAGGAAGCAAAATGTTTAGGAGATATTGACAATGTCATCGGAAGTGATATAATATTATCAAAAACGCTATTATAAGATAACAACAATATTAAAGTGTAAACAAAATCCCTTACAGAAAAAAATATATATATATTTGATTTACAGAAAACAAATGTTAATAAAAAAAAATTAATTACAACTTAAAATTCAAACATTGCAAGGCTAGAATAAAAATAGTACCAAACTGAGTAAATAGAAATACAAAAATCCATGAGAGCGTGTCCAAATTAAATCAGACGATAACATTGTTTAATGGTTATATTGATAACATAATGTAATACATGACCATATATGTGTTTTTGTCAACTTAAAGAGACCAAAATCGAGACATTGTTGGCATCAAAGTCCCTCTAGGAAACCGAGAACAAATTATAAGAAAATAGATTGATGTTTCTAAAGAATATTCGTACGGGCCATAGAGGGTCGTCGCGGCCACCGCCGACTGATTCAGCGAGCGATGCGGACGCGCATGCATTGCGGGGCTCCCAACAACACCAAACCAAACACATATGTTAGAATTTAGAGCCACAGTCGTTAATGGAGTTTCAGTGACCAATGCGTTTCTATTTCTATAGTACTCTGCACACCATGCATGTCCATGCCATATGTTTATGTGCAGGCGTTCATGTTGTCAAACACTCATCACAAACAAACAAAATGACCCCATATTGACATATAGTGGTAGTTTTTTTTTTCCTTTTTTTTTTTGGAGCAAAGATATATAGTGGTAGTTGCCTAGTTGGTAACAATGCCACGCCAATTCGATATTATAGCATGGGAGTTTAGTCTAATTTTCTATTTCTTGTTGTTTCTAATACTTGTCGTCTTTTTCTTTTTTTGAAAAAAATACTTGTCTTTTTCTTTGTTCTTCAAATGTATGAATATTTTATGAAAATAATAAACAAGAACAAGGTTGGAGACTAAAATGAGATTACACTCCTAAAACGATGCTTAATACCCAACATTAACATTTAACTACTGATTAATTAACTTTATTTAGAAATATGTGACTACTAGTTAACTTTTAACATTAAGAATTTGAGAGAAATTTTTAATTTTGTTTGAAACTATCGAACACTCTTTATATATAGAGTTTATTCTTAGAACATATTTTTACAATAATACAGTAGTGAAATCTTTTGAATATTTAATGATATTCCACAGATTTTAAAATCATATAATATGTAGGAGCTAGACTGAAGAGTAAAATCTCTTATAAAATAAAAGTATTTTCAATATAGAAATGTATTCACTTAAAGATTTACGATGAATTTAGTTTATATTTAATTTATATAAAAATAATAATATAACTTACTGAAATTAAAAGCATTTACTTACGCATATATAAAATAAGACATCATTATTTAAATTTTTCTCGATATACATGATTTGTATTAGGTTTAATCTAAAATAATAATAACCTAATCATATCTAACATCTGAAACCTATTCTTGAGATTTGGGATTTTGGGTATGATCAAATGATTAATAATGTATAAGTTAGTCAAAACTATAATACACTTAAAAAGTGAGACATGTTCCATTGAAAAATGGGGGCATTTAATTGCTACGCAGGGAGGTGCTGTGATGAGCTTCAAGAGCAAGTTTTTGGCAATGGACCAACATCCTTGGCATGGAAACTACATATTTCTTTGATACAAAGGCAGACACCTTTGTTAATAGTGACATCAAATTGTTGGAACCAGGGACCATTAATGAGTCATTGTTTCAAGAGCAACAACCTTTCGCTCGAGGTGTTTTAAATTTGGATTCCCATTAAAAAAATTTTACTGCTGATATTGAACCATAGCCAGACGAATTTTCTATTGAGAAGATTTTGTTTGATTGTTCATAAAGAGGGATTATTTTCATTCATTTTTTTTATTTTAAATTTTTTTGTTGTGTTTGAACAATATTGAATTTTAATTAAATTGATGAGGAATAATGTTAACAAACCACAATATATTTATTAAATGTTACTAACAATTTTATCATCAAGTAAAATTGTTAAATTGGATTTAAAGGTTCTATTACTATGTATTTACAAGTATGTAGATTCATTTTTATTATGAGAATAGATTTTTACTAGTTATCATGGGTGTAAGAATTTTATTTCAGGTGAACTTACTAGATGAAACTTTTAATTATTAAATTTTTTGGTTTGAAATTTTTAGATTTTGGGGCTTATATTCATATTTAAATTTTTAAACTGTTTTTTGAACAATAAATTTTTAAATTTTTTATATCAAACTACAATTATTATTCTTTTAAAACATAAAATGAAAAATTAATATATATAACCACGCAGTTGACAAACCTCCCAAAACTGAAGCAAAATGAGACTAATGGATGCTAAATAGTGCACAAATTAATATTCAAATTTGGCACCAATTTCTTCCTCGTGGGTTGTGGTTGTAAGGAATCATCAACTCTCTAAAAGACACAATCTTGAGATTTGGGATTTGGGGTAACGACATTAATCAAATGATTAACAGTGTGTAAGGTAGTCAAAGCTATGAAACAATTAAAAAGTGAGACATTTTCCATTAAAAAGTGTGGACATTTAATTGCTACGTGGGGGTATGAGCTTCAAGAGCAAGATTTTTGCAATGGACCAACATCCTTGACATGGAAACCACATATTTCTTTGATAGAAATGCAGACATATTTGTTAATGGTGACACAAAATTGTTGGAACCAAGACCATTAATGAGTCAATGTTTCAAGAACAACCACCTTTCGCTCGAGGTGTTTTAAATTTATATGAGTAAATTATAATTTAATTATCTAATTGAAACCTTTATTTAAGTAAAATAACTATTTCGCTTTTATTCTCTGTTAGAATTAACTGATCGAGTGTCTTTTGATTTTTTTTTTTAAATAAATTTTAAAAATTTTAAAATAAATTAAATAATTTTTTTATTAGATTTCCATTGCCATTTTAAGATCAAAAGTGGAGATCAATTTAAAAAAAAAATAAGATAGAAAATGAAATAAAAATTAAAAAATAAAAATTAAATAAAAAATTAATAATTAGATCTCTACCGTCCATCTTAAGATGGACGATAGAAATTAATTTTAAAAGCTAAAACATAAAAAGAAAATAAATTTTAAAACCTTAAAAGTAAAAAATAAAATAAATTTTTAATTCTTCTTCCTTTTCATTAAACACCACTCCCATCTCTTATTCTTTATTTTAATTCTTCTTCTTCTTCATCAAACACCAGCCCCATATCTTCTTCTTCGAACCTGGATCTAGGTTCGTCGCTCTCTCTCTTCTCTTGCTCTTCTTCTTCTTCTCTTCTTCAAACCCAGATTCTGTTCTTTCAACTTAGTGAATGACGCCATCGATTACCTTAAAACCCAGTTGCTTAACAGTGAGATTATCGTCAATTGCCTTAAAACCCATCTAGACCCAGTTGCTTCAAATGCCATCTTCATCCAGCTTGTCATCCTCTACTATCACAGGATGACCAATGTTCAACAACATTCTCTACCTGACCATATATATAAATTACTACATTGGATCCTAGCACAGCTGGCATATATCTCCTGGATATTCGCCTAGACTCGAGGGATATCACAGTTATGTGATCAGTTATTTTGTATAAGTAGAAGCTTACGTTATTTCAAAAATATTCAACAAAAAAAGTAGAAGCTTATGTATTATTGTTTACTTGATGAAGAACACGTCTCAGACCTCCATTAATTGGCTGTCTTCTTCGTAACTGTTTCCATCTGAGGTTGACATGCATTTTATCAAACGCTATTGCATTTTCATTCAACAGGTTCACATTCACAAAATAGACGTCGACCCCCAGTGGATAACATAAACATTCCTTTCTTGTAAAAAAATTCACATCCACTCATTTCCTTACAAAAATCGTAACGGATACAATATTTTGTAGCAGTGTAGCAAAAATTTGGGGGCCACCAAGATCGGACCAAGACTTTGGCTTGAACCTGGCCATGACTTGGTCAACCCGGCATTATATGGTCAGGCTAGCTATGATTCGGCTAAAACCTGGCCACGATTTGGTTAAAACCTATCAATTTTCTTTGTACTGTTTTTCTCTATGCCCCCAAATTTGATGAAGCTGGCCTCGTCACTGGTTTGGGAACATGTTTTACTATTACATGATAAATGCATCCGATTAGGGTAATTATTGATACACAGTACTTCATCAAGTTTTCCAAAACTTTCATCTTTATCATCAATAACAAATTCATTTTTATTCTATTTGTTAATATAATTACAGGGTAATATATTGTGAAAGAATTTTTTTTTTTATGTGTACTGTTGCAAAACAAGAATAATCGAATCCTGAGAAGAACAAGAGCAGAAGAAGAAGAAGAAGATGAGCAAAAGAAGAAGAAAAAGAAGACGAAGAGCAGAACCCTGAGAAGAACAAGAGCAGAAGAAGAAGAAGAAGAGCAGAAGCAGAAACTGGGTTCGAATTGATTGATTGATTGTGGTTTTTTTTTTTTTTTTTTTGAGTTGTTTTTGGTTGTTGAATTTTGAGTTTTTAGATTGTTTTGGTATTTTGGAATTATTGTTTGTGATGTTAGTTCTATCAGTTTTGAGTGATGTTGTTAATTTGTTTTTATGTTTAGGATTTTGGATTGATAAGTTGAATTGGTTAATTAGAATGATGATAAGAAATTTTTTTTTTAATTTTAATTTTTTTAAAAGTTTTTTATAATTTTTTTATTTTAAAATTTTAATTATTTTATTAAATTACTATTTTACCCTTGAATGTTAACACCGGTTGATTCTTTTAAACAGTAGGGGGTGATTTATCTAATAAAATAAAAATGAGAGGTAAATTTTGATTATTTTACTTTTCAGGAGTTTTTTCATAATATCCCAAAAAAGGAAAGTAGTGGAACGGATACTGATGAAAAATGAAATACAATTCAAGTAGTTTTTAAACAAATATAATTATTAATGAGGACGAATGTAGCTTTTAAAATAAAATAACAAATAATAAAAACAAATAAAAAATTAAAAATCAGTCACATTTGTGTGTACTGCACATCACAAATCATATTTTTTGATTTTTTTTTTTTTTTTTTTACATTTATGTGTACTGTTGCATTGCATAAATCAAACCAACCATTTTTTTTTTTTTTAAATACCGGGGGGGCATGTGTCCCTCCGGTCGCCCCTGCAATTAATAGTTTTTTCCGTACAAACAGCCAATGTCGGGCCCAATGGTTTATATTATTCCACACTAACTTTTCAAACAGTCGCTGCAAAAATTTAAACTAGGCTCTTTTGTCACGTCACTAAAAAATATGCATAAAAACTTGTTTTATTATTGTTTATGTGGATAATAATTTCGTCAAAAGTTTGTAGGGTTTAGATAATATAACAATGTATTTCCACATTTGGGCCTACTAGCTGCAATATAAAATAAATTTTTGGTCTAAGGATTTATAAATTCTGCTTTAGGCCCCATAACTACTAAGCGTAAAAATCACCTCATATTTGCTAGAAAAGGATTGTAGGAAATCATACTTCCAAATGGTAGGCTTAGATTGGGCAGATTGCCTTGCTCGTATGCATATAACAGACTTCAAAGTTCATCTTGGAATACTAGGGAAACTGCTGTTTGGTTGCAATATTTGTGATAATTCAAAAGAGTATGAGAGAATGTTTAGAGTGTGAGCATGCGACTAATAGATGTAAAACTAGTTTATGACAATATGTAAAAATTGCAGGCTCTCCGAAGTTTAATTATATAAGCAGCAAAGCCAATGCATGTATATCAACTTTGGACAACAACATTTAGCGGTAAAAGTTAATGATATAAAATTGGTTGAACTCCCCACCTCATGCATATGTGTGTACATTTTCTCTTCTTACAACTTTTACTAATTGGTTTGTTCTTAAGCAACGTTGTTTGTCTACTGTAGTGGATTAGATTATGGGAGTCGAAATATGATTTTGGGCATAGGGAAGCTGGCTTTATATGAATTTTGCCTCAATTGTTTTTTTGTTGTTTACAATATTTTCTTTTCACTGTTTTTGCTATGCCCCCAGGCCCCCAAATTTGATGAAGCTGGCTTCGTCTCTGGTTTGGGAACATGTTTTGCTATTCTATGAGAAATGCATCCGTATAGGGTAATTATTGATACACACTTCATCAAGTTTTCCAAAATTTTCATCTTTATAATCAATAACTAATTCATTTTTATCCTATTTGTTAATATCATTACAAGGTAATATACTGTGAAAGAAAAATATATTGTCTTTTTCTAAAATTTCTCTGTACTAGCAGAAAAATCCAATTATTCATGTCAATGGTTATTATTGATCACTGTCATGTTTCACAAATGTTGAAGTGACATGCATTTTTTTGTTTATAATGGATAATTAAAAAAAGAATAGTGAACAATCTAAACTTGAAAGATCAAAATAGAAGAATTTGATTTATGATTAAATAATTGACATGTCGTTAATCTGAAAATGACATTCATATGCAACTAATGGTTTATTCTACACTAACAGCCAAATGTTGACACTTAATTTCAAAAGCTCAGTGCAAAAATCTAAAGTTGATTCTTGTGTTATATCACTAAAAACTATATATAAAAACCAACATGTTTTATAATTTATAATTTTGTCAAGAAAAAAAATGATATCATAAGATCAAATACATTCATGTAGTGGATGAATAAATTCCTTATAACTCAAGTATTCTATAAACTTGACAAAGATTTTAGGGTTTAGATAATGTAATAATGTATTTTCATATTTGGGCCTATTAGCTGCAAAGTAAAATAAATTTTAGATGTAAAGATTTATAAATTCAGCTTTATGCCCCTTAACTACAAAGCATATAAAAAATTTAGACATTTAAATAATAAATTTAATGCTCCAAAATAATGAGTTCAAACAGTGATCTCTCCCACATAGGGCTGTAGCTGACACCCTCTCTATGTAGGAAAAATTTCCTATGAGATTATCTCACGGTTGATTTAGTGAGACGGATCAACGGAAAAAATGAGAGAAAAAGAAAAGATCAATAAAAAAAGTGAAAGTGAGACTAGTCTCATAAAAGATTTTCTCATCTATGTAATCACAACTTACTCAAAACTAGAATACACTTAAAAAGTGAGACATGTTTCATTGAAAAATGTGGGCATTTAATTGCTATACAGGGGGGTACACTGATGAGCTTCAAGAGCAAGTTTTTTGCAATGGACCAACAACCTTGGCATAGTTTTTAAAGATGTAAGAATTTTATTTTAGGTGAACTTGCAGGATGGAGCTTTTAATTATTGAATTTTTCATGTGAAATTTTTGGATTTTGGGGCTTATATTCATGTTTAAATTTTTAAATCTGTTTTTTGAATAATAAATTTCTTCATATTTGGCACCAATTTCTTCCTCCGTGGGTTGTGGTTGAAAGTAATCATCAACTCTCTAAAAAACGCAATCTTGAGATTGGGATTCGGGGTAACAACATAAATCAAATGTTTTAACTGTGTGTAAGGTAGTCAACGCTATAAAACAATTAAAAAGTGAGATATGTTCCATTAAAAAGTGTGGGCATTTAATCGCTTTGTGGGGGGGGTTATGAGCTTCAAAAGCAAGATTTTTGCAATGGACCAACATCCTTGACATGGACACCACAGTCCACATGGTTCTTTGATAGAAATGCAGACACTTTTATTAATGGTGACACAAAATTGTTGGAACCAAGGACCATTAATGAATCATTATTTCAAGAACAATCACCTTTCGCTCGAGGTGTTTCGAATTTATATTCCCATCCAAAACAGTTTTACTGTTCATATTGATCTAGAGCCCTTCATTTTTGTGCTTTACAAATTTTTGTTTAGTTCTGTTTATGCCATATCAAAATGTGTGTAGGCAATGGTTATTAATTGCTTTGGAGTGCAATGAATTTTTTTCCCAGATTAATAGAAGGGTAAGTTTGAAACAAAATTGAGTGTTTCAAAAATTTTAGATTAATATACTTATCCTTTAAAGAGTGTCTTAACAAAAAAGGATTCATATAATAAAATTAAATTGGTTTGCGAATTGTGAATAAAGAATCTAAAATTAATATTATCAAATGATACTGTTACATCTTTGATCTCACCCACTTCACCTTTGTTTTGTTTTGTTTTTTTTTTTCTTTTAAAGAAAAAAATAAGAAAATTAAACCCTGATATTGGTAGACACACACATGCAATAAAATAAAAACTAGTTAATTGTTTTTACTTCATTGTAAGTGATAAAAAATAATAAACAAGTTGTTTAACACAAGCAATTAATGATGGTTAATGTCTTTTTGACAACAATTAACTGGTCCATTCACATGTCTTTTTGCAGGGCCCAGATTCAGTTTGCAAGTTTGCGACTTAACCGAAAGTGAGGTTGGATCCGGCCCATTTCAAAAAGCCCACCACCAGGTTCTCTAAGCACGTCGCATAGGCGATTTCTTCCAATGGGCAGCAAATTCCTGCTTTTGTATTATTGTTTGATCGACTCGCTTAAACAGGAAGTATTGGAACTTGGAATTGGAAGTCGCAGCTTGACTGGGTGCTCTCTCTCTGCACAAATCAATCAAAATCAAATCGGATCGAGATGTTGGAGAAGATCGGATTGCCAGCAAAGCCTTCGCTTCGTGGAAACGCTTGGGTGGTTGACGCCTCACATTGCCAAGGATGTTCCTCTCAGTTCACCCTCATCAATCGCAAGGTACTCTACTTTCATTATCTTTAATTCCAATGCAATTTTATCACAAGCTGTCTATTGGATCATGATTGTGTTCGATTCAAATGAACTTGTCATGGAATTTGATCACAAACTTCATTTTTTTTTCAAAATAGGTATTGTAGAGGAATTTTGGATTATTAAATGTGGAATTTTGATCCTTGATATATTTATTATGGTGTCTGCGTTTCAGCATCACTGCCGGAGGTGTGGTGGTTTGTTTTGCAATGGTTGTACCCAGCAAAGAATGGTTCTGCGTGGTCAGGGTGATTCGCCTGTTCGAATTTGTGAGCCATGTAAGAAACTGGAGGAGGCTGCGCGTTTTGAGTTGCGTCATGGTTACAAGAGTAGAGCTGCCAAAGGTACATTTTTGGTGGTATGAATGAGGTTGTTGGTTCATTCTACATTTGTGGCTTCTGGTTATTATTATGGTGATGTACTGCAGAATCAGCTCTTCAGGTCTTTTGATGATTATAGTTTGAAGAAATTAATGATGCCTGATATATATATATCCCGATATGATGGGGTGATTGTTATAAAAAATATCCGTGAAGATTCCCAGTATTTGAAAATATTCTTGAAATTTTTTATATATCTATGATGTTTTCACCGATACTGATATTAAGAACCTTTTTATGAATTTGGTAGAAATATTAATGACTTCGAAGTGAAATATATACAAATTGTTTTGTTTTTGGTTTAGAAGCTCTTTTGTTTGTGTAGTATATGCCTTTATTTAATGTTGGACAATTAGTTTTGTTTTAGTAAATGTTTCTAGCAATTTGTGACAGGTAGTTCGAAACTAGCGGGAAATAATGAGGATGAAATTCTGAGCCAGATTTTAGGTACTGATGGAAAGGAATCTTTTAGATCTGGACTGTCGTCGAGGAGTGACTCTGGTATTCGAAGGGCTACTGGCAGTGGTTCATCATCTCATAGTCAAGATGCTTCTGATCAAGGTGGGCTGGGAGATGTACGTGAAAGTCAATCTGTTGATGATCATAATTTTGTGCAGAATGAGATGGGATCTGCAAGTTCTGAGGAATTGCGCCAGCAAGCTTTGGAAGAAAAAAAGAAGTATAAAGTTTTAAAAGGAGAAGGGAAACCGGAGGAAGCTTTAAGAGCTTATAAGAGAGGAAAGGAGCTTGAGAGGCAGGCTGAAGCGTTAGAGATTTTAATAAGAAAAAACCGTAAAAAAGTTGTGTCTTCTAGAAACAAAGCTGAGATTCAGATCAATGATGGTTCTAAAGAATCTGGAAGAGGAAATAGGCCCTCTCTAAAAGTAAGTAACGAGAAGGATGATCTTACTGCTGAACTTAGGGAATTGGGTTGGTCTGATAGGGATCTTCAGGGTGAAGATAAAAATGCAGCAAGCTTGAGTTTGGAGGGTGAACTCGTTTCTCTTCTTAGAGATGTATCTCAGAAGACTAATAAAGATATCAGTACACATGCTGTAGACAAGACCCCAGTTCTTGCTCTTAAAAGAAAGGCTCTTATGTTGAAGCGTGAAGGAAAGCTTGCAGAAGCCAAGGAAGAACTAAAAAGAGCTAAAGTTTTGGAGAGGCAACTTGAGGAGCAAGAACTCTTGGCTGAGGCTGGAGATTCTGATGATGAATTATCTGCAATAATTCAAAGTGTGGACAATGATGAGCAAGATGACTTTTTGAGTCAGTATGAGGAGAAACCTGATGTTGATTTTGGTCATCTTGTTGGAACTGCTGACGAACTTGGTCTTGACAGTAATTTTGAAGTGACAGATGAGGACATGGAGGACCCAGAAATGGCTGCTGCTCTGAATGCATTAGGGTGGACTGAGGAGTCTAATTATGCTGAAGACATTGTCTCCCAACCTGCTCCTCTTGATAGAGATGCACTATCTAAGGAAATTCTCACGCTGAAAAGAGAGGCCCTTAATCAAAAACGGGCAGGCAATGTTGCAGAGGCAATGAGTCTGCTGAAGAAGGCAAAGTTACTTGAGAAGGACCTAGAAAGTTCTCAGTCTCAAATGGATGACTCATTTGGCCCAAATCCAAATATTAATCATTCTGCGAAGTCATCAGAGGCAAGGAAGATGGAAGATGGAAATGTGGATCTTACAAAAGACATGGACTCCAAAGTCGCACCAAAGACTAAATTGAAGATTCAGAGAGAGCTTCTGGCTCTAAAGAAGAAGGCTATTGCTTTGAGAAGGGAAGGAAGATTAGATGAGGCAGAGGAAGAATTGAATAAAGGCAAAGCTCTTGAGCGTCAGCTTGAACAGATGGACAATGCTTCAAAGGAGAAGGCTACTGGTGGTAAGGACCCAATTTTAGCGTATGAGAATCCTGTTGTATCTAGAAATCTACCAATTGGGGAAGGTGAAGATGACGTAACAGACCAAGATATGCATGACCCAACATACCTGGAAACTCTAAGGAGCTTAGGTTGGAATGATGAAGATAATAAGCTTGGGAGTCAATCATCAAAACCTTCTAAGATGAGGAATAATCTTCCCATAGAATCCTCTTCAACTCCAGCGATTTCTGTTGTTACAGTCAGGGCACCAAGAAGAAGTAAAGCAGAAATTCAGAGGGAACTGTTAGGCCTGAAAAGGAAGGCTCTTTCTTTGAGACACCAAGGAAAGACAGATGAGGCAGAGGAAGTTCTGAATATGGCAAAAGTACTTGAGGCTGAGATGGAAGATATGGAAGCACCAAAAAAGGTTCAGGTTGAATCTAATCAGCCAAAGGACAAATTCATAGGATGTCCTCTTGAAAGTGCAGTTGAAGAAGGAGATGAAAAGGATGTTACAGAAAAAGATATGAATGACCCAGCACTTCTTTCACAACTAAAGAATATTGGGTGGAAGAATGAAGAGACTGAACATGTAACTATGCCAGAAAAGCCTTCTAAAGGAGTTGCTGGTAATTCTTTGCATTCCATTGACCCATCTGTAATGCAATTGTCCTTAGGCAGCTCAGTCACCACTCTGAGAAGTAAAGGAGAAATCCAAAGAGAACTTTTGGGTTTGAAACGCAAGGCTCATTGCCCTTAGACGGAAAGGGGAAACTGAAGAGGCTGAGGAACTGCTGAATAAGGCGAAGGTACTTGAGGCTCAAATGGAAGAGCTGGAAGCCCCAAAGGAGCATCTGCTTGATGCTTCTAAGGACAAGAAATCTGTTAGTTTTGAATCGTTGGTAAATAACAGCACACATAGGAATCTGGATGGTGAGGTGGGAGTCAATACAGGACCAGCCCCAGTTGGGGTAGTTTCAAATGACAAAGCTGTTGAATCCTCTCAGGTCAGTAAAGTCGACCATCTATTGTTAGGAGAAGTGGATCCCTCTAGTGAAACTGGTCTTCAAGGTAATATGGGAGTAGTCGAGGGAACTAGTTTTATCCCTCCACCTAGCCAGACCGAGAACTTGATGGATTTGCTGACTGGCAACGACTGGACAAGTTCTCAAATACCACCTGGAAAAATGGAAGATAAAGGGATAATTGGTTCTGACACTTGCTCTCTTGCTAGACCTGTTGTTCAGTTGGATCCTTTCTCAAATCTCCGTGAAGACTTGGAAAGCAGAAATGAAGTCAAGACTGGAAATAGAGACGAAAGGGTTCATAGACACGAGAATCCACATATTCATGAAGTAAAGTCAGTTCAGGCTTCTACCTCTGAGAACCAGACCTCCCTACGTCAAGAAGTTTTGGCCCACAAGAGGAAGGCGGTTGCTTTAAAGAGAGAAGGAAAATTAATAGAAGCACGAGAACAACTTCGACAAGCAAAGTTATTGGAAAAGAATCTGGAAGAAGACAACATCCAGACCAAAACCAGCCCATCTGATGTATCGATAACTGCAGCCCAAATTCCTTCTGCTGGACAAAAGCAGCATGACGCACCAAACTTGGCACCAAAACCACTGTCTTCTCGTGATCGTTTTAAGTTGCAGCAGGAATCCCTCAGTCACAAACGTCTGGCCTTAAAGCTACGAAGAGAAGGTCGAATGGATGAAGCAGAAGCCGAGTTTGAATTAGCCAAGAACCTTGAAGCTCAGTTAGAGGAGCATGATTCCAAGTCATCTGTTAATGAGATAGAACCAGGAGATGATGTAGGTGTCGAAGATCTTCTCGATCCTCAGCTTTTATCTGCCTTGAAAGCCATTGGAATAGACGATGCTAGTATGGTATCACAACGCCCAGAAAAAGCAGAGCCTGTGAAACTCTCTTCTGGAAAGAGTGAGAACTCCAATCAAGAGAGAATTCAATTGGAAGAACGGATCAAGGCAGAAAAGGTAAAGGCAGTGAACTTGAAACGATCAGGAAAACAAGCAGAGGCTTTGGATGCTCTTCGCCGGGCAAAAATGTACGAAAAGAAACTGAATTCTTTGGCCTCAAGTTAAAGAATCAAGGACATCCTCCCTCTAGCGATAGAATCTCTTCCTTGTTCGCAACTAGATCGAGCAGCAGTGGATTATTTGCTTGTTCCATCTCCACCTGGGGAGGATTATAGCGTTATGATGTAAGTTTCGTTTTGAGGCTTGTCAAAGCATTGCTCTTCAAAAGTAGCAGCAAGTTGCGCCTAAAGTCGCAAACTTAATGGATTCATATCTTGCAGGAGTATCCCCAGATCCCCAATCCCATTGTGGCCTTTATCGAGCCATTGACATGTATCTTGAGGTGTGTCAACGTTTTGTATTGAAACTCCATCCATATATGTTGGTATCTGAATAGTTCAAGTTCCTAACTTTTAGTTCAGTTCATCTGAATATGTAGACTAAAAGGGTATGAAAATCTATATTGGTATTGAATTAACAAATTGGGGACAGGATTTTCCATGAAATTGAAAGTTGAAGTGTGTGCTGATTTGGTCTTACATGCAGGTCCAAGCGGGATCATCTGAAGACGATGAGAGTGTGCAGGGCGCCAAACCATGAGAAGCTAATCAACTGATGCTTTGAATTCATCAAGGTTAGCAGTCCAATCTTTCACTAATTAACAATCCAAGCTCAGAAGTTCACTTCCAAAGACATTTTAACAGAAACTGGAAACTTTGAAGCAGAATTGCAAGGATGTAGAATGTTTGGCCGAAATTGTATCATAACCTATGGATTGCACACTATATATATATATATATATATATATTTAACTTGTAATAAAGAACGAAAATGTGATTTTTGAACGTTTGTTATTTTTTTTTGGGTGTCTAGATGTCCCTCTATAATTTGAATTGAAGAAGAGGTATTGTTCATGATGTACATTGATTTTGATTAAATAAAATAGGACATGGAATTCATTGTTTGGGTTGGATCTTTCTAACTTGAAGACATACCCGCCTGTATTATACCCTATTTTGTGAATATCAGTCTGTAGCTATATGTTGGCTCATGTGAAATGGGGAAAACATGTGACATACTGAGATTATGTGGAGAAACCTTGATGCTAAGCATAACGTAAACAAGAGGATTGAGAAAGTCTTCCTTGGTGCAAATTGCAGAACGATTAAAAAAAAATGAAGAAATTGTAAAAAGCACTCTTAAAGCTGTATATACCTTGTTTACTAGCACATTTTCTTTAACACATCATCTTTGGTATTATTAAACAATAGATTGAAAATAGCCCAATTGTATGAAATTAGGAAATACATAAAGCTACAAGCCTATAACTCAATTTTATATGTTTTTGTTTTTTTAATGAATATATAATATAATAATTAGAACTTGGAAATCAGATTGATTTTGTCTAGCTGTAAACTATATTACGGTCTTTTATTTTTTTTTGAGAATTATATTAAACTATATTACAGTCTTGTATATGAATATCTTAGCGCCGCATTTTGTGTTGAGAGAATCCTTCCCACAATGGTATGATCCAATGCATCAGTTGGGCCTCATGAGCTGCCGATTGGGTTATCATCAGGCAGAAATTTCAGGTCCCTTCTAGGCCAGTCCAAGTTTGTATATAACTAACAGTCTGACTACAACTACAATGATTTGGGTACAAAAAGCAATGGAAATACTAGTTTCTTGGGATTAAAGACTGTGCTCACCTCCTCGAAAGGGTAAGCTAAACTGTAATGTGAGCAAAATAGATTTATTTATTTATTTATAATATTATTTACGGTGTAGTCACTTGAATCTTGGTCATTACTAAGATGAAAGAAAGGTGTTTCGACTTCTTTACGTAAATTATTCTAAAATTTTAACTCAACTTTAAAATCTAGAAATCTAAATGTAATTACTCACACACACACACACACACGTATAGAGTTGGTCTCCATCGCTGGAGATCGTCTCCAGTAATGGTTTCTAGTGATGGAGAAGAAAGGGTCTCCATTGTCGGAGATCTGGTCTTCAGAATGAAGATTTTTTTTTAATTAAATTAAAAAATATATTATATCAATTTTAAATTTAAGGAAAAAATACAATGCTGATTTTAAAATTGACTTGAAAGGCATTTTAGTTTGTTTACACATTTGACCGTTGACTGTGAGGATTTAACAGTAGTTGACTAACGATAGGAAAGTTTATATTGAGTTTTTGAAACCTAATGCAACTAGAGTGCGAGAATTACAAACATTCTCATTTTTATGCAATTTCGTTTAACCTTAGGAGGATGTTTGTTTAATTTACCCTAAAGCCTATTATTGAAACCCTAAATAGGTCATTCTCTTAAATTTAAATCTATTATTTAAATAACTTTTAGTATTTAAATGTATTGCACTATTAATTTAATAGCCATTATTAAAATTCTAAATAGATTGTTTTCAAAAATTACTAATTATTATTAGAACCTTAAATGGATTCCTGACAATCTCTCACAATTTTCGAATATTGTAATAATTCTTTTCTTAGAAGGTAACGCCACCAATTCAACAGTGCTCAAAATTTGTGCTAATTGCATGCACAATATGGGCCTCAGCTCCCCATTGGATTGTCATCAGTCTAGCATTTAGGTCCAATAAGCCTAGTCCAAATTAATGTAATGATTAATGAACTCCCTAGAAATTTATAGAGGGCCGCCTATGGGGCACCCAACAAAGAATCTTAAACAACCCGACATCACAGCATGTGCAATTTTTCTAAAATCACAATCTTATCCTTGCTGAAATTTATTTGAAGGAGAAAAATATGAATTTTTTTCCCATATTTATTTACAACTACAATTAAGAATTCCATTTTTTTTTATCCTCAGACGCTTGCACTACAAATCCTTTGATTACTTCAAATCCTTGTATGAAATTTATATTTATTTAGTTTTCATGAATGCAGAATAATAATTTAAATCAAAACTAGAATTTTTATCTCCTTCATGAGTGATATGAACAAATGTAAGTAATTTTTTTTTTAAATATATTTAGCATAATAATTTAAATCAAAACTAGATTTTTTATCTCCTTCATGAGTGATATGAACAAATGTAAGTAATTTTTTTTTTTTTTAAATATATTTAGCATGGTCTTAGCCCAGAGTTTTCATTGCAATTACTTGGTTTTTATATTGATGTACAGTGCAATTGCATAATGTATGATATTAGTGTCTACGATGCTTAAATTAAATAATTGATGGATACTGATTTTCTTAGTGGACAACATTTTTCTCTACTACACTACATTTCATGGGCGTTGTTGTATTTCTGGCTACATGGGGATTGGTTCAGAGAGCAGTGACAATACCATATCCATAGTTTCTCGGTCTTCAACACCGTGCCCGTCTCCATGATGATACATGTAATGTGACATTCTCACAAGGTTCAACATCAAACGAACACTAGTTTCAGATAATCGAGGTTCTGCTGTTCCATGTACATTTACCTCCTTCCATAGCTGCCTCATCGTTTCCATAATGTGTTCACGGGCAACTTCCTTGGAGGCACCGGTTTCGTTCATGAAACATTAAATCGATTTGGGAACATCACCTCCTTTTAACTCATCCTACATTAGAGGATAAAAAAACATACTCAGCCTAAAGAAATTTAAGAAAAGGTTTTGCTAATTTATTAGTTTAATAAAGTTATTCATTAATAACAACTTTTGATTGGTTATAAGGATGATTATTGAAGAATATCTAAAAATTGTTATTGATGAATAATTCTATCAATCAGTAAGGTAGCTAAAGCCTTTAAATATATACACTAAAATTGTAAGGCACTGGGAAATCTGTATTTACACACCGATGAAGTTCTCAAATCATCCTAAAGTCTAAAACTTAGGACGACCAATACAGTATATCTGGATTACTTTCAATACATTCCAATTCGTTGTCTGTTGTTGGGTTCGCACTAGACAGGTATGTTTGAATAGCTATTATAGGTCCTGTTATTGATATCCATCCATTTTTCATATACTCTTCCAATGTTGGTTTGTATCCACTGTGAAACCATTTAGCCTGCACTAGGTAGGACCGTAATAAACCTAGATGCTACAATTTTGCATTTATGAGAAGTTGAAAAAACAATACACCTTTATCAACAAGTTACAATAAGAGTTGAGAAAAGTGGATTGATTGATAGTAAGTCATCTCCTATCTGTCTCATCACTCAAATGATAGGTTTAAATTTTAATAGTCACATCATTTATGTGAGTAGCTCTCTCTCTATATCTAGAGTAAAGATCCAAATCATATTATTAAAGTCATATCTAGACTGATCTCGCTAATAATCTGATCCATTTACATGTAATAAGATTAAAAGTTTCTAATTTTGTTACGTTACTTAATGTTGACGAAAACTAGTGCTTTTGACAAATTCTGGAATTTAAGTCCTCTCACTCACATGTATTCATCATCTATCAAAGTGAAATTTTTCTTTTTGTTATGCTATGTCCTTTTTTGAATTTTCATTATGTAGGTATTAGTTGCTATCACAGACACATGCAAGCAAATTTTGGATACATCTCTAAACAAATTAGATACGTAGACATCCCAAGCCCAAATTTTGTAGAATCCCCCGTATTTAGCGTTTGCCTAGCTCGTTCATTATCTAGTCGTTTATGTCATGTCTCACATGCATTTATTATCTGTTTGTGCGAAATTCTTTTTAATTGTAATACTATTTACTTAGCAAGATTTTACATACACGCGAGTTTCGGACGCATTATACAAATTAGATACTTAATATCCGTCCCAATCGGTAATTTCGTAAAATCTCTTACATTTAAAGACTGCTACTTTATTTCTTTGGTTAATTGACAAGTTAGTTGATATTTGGCAACGCTAGCACAGGTTCATGTGTCGCCAATGTGTTCTAATCTGCACCTAAAGATAAAATCTGTATTGTGGCATAGTACATTTTATACCCAAAATACTATACTGTGGCGACACCTGTCTTGTATCCAATAGAGTTATTGAGTGTTATGAACAACACTCCAAACACAGCTTAAGATTTCGAAACAAAGATCGGCAAGTAATTCTAACTATAATATACCGGAAATGAATTATAAATTTAAATAAAAAAGAAAGTTTTATATCAACTATTTTAGTGATTTTTATTGTCATTTATGATTTGTCCACCAAAAGAAAATCTTGGCTCCACTCCATCGATCCTTGATAGAGAATTCAAAGAAATCGACTGATTTCTTTCAAATTCCGTGACTGAATTTCAAAAGTTGGGATATTTCTAGGAATTATCTTTCATATAGGTGAGTTATTATTGGATGAAATGTGAGTTGTGTAAAGAAATAGCACTACATTGACTAAATTGTCTACGTAGTACAAAATGCAAAAGTCGTATAAACAAAACCATTAGTAAAAATATTGAAGAATGTAAAAATGGTAGAAAAGAAAAGTATAGCTGTTAGAAAACGTGAATCAAGTGCATATCTCATCAAATTCTTGATTTTCTTTTCTTTTTTTTTTTCTTTTTTTCCTTAGTATGTGAATGAGTGGATGCCATGGATCTCATGTCCGTAGCTAATCAGTGTCGGCATGATACTTGTACACCTAGGACCTAGCATATATAACTATGCCCACATAGATCATTTATTATTCAAGTCGCTTTACCGGTCTTCTAGAGTGGGTAGCTTATATTATCCATGTCAGCTTGCATACCCCACGGTTGATAATCCAACTTAAAAACCATCATTTAAATTGCCAAATTAACCTATGCATGCGCATTTTGAGTAACAATTCCACACACAAAATTCCACTTTAAAAACGTGGGGTATTCTCAAATAAAAAATCTCTATGTTTTACATATAAATATTCTTCACGTAATTGATAACCCATGTAAACCACAAAGCACGGAGTCAAAGTTAAATTTTGATAGACAAACACTTCTATTTATATTCTATCCTATCTTCTATTACCTCCCCATATTTTTTCCACTAAAAAGTTTACTAATATAGTCTATCATTGAAAAATGCCAACAATTTTTATTAAGTATCCAACGCATTGCTCATGAAAGATTACGTAAAAAAATTTACTGTATTTCTAGTTTCATATTATTAGTAAATTAGTCAAAAAGGAAAAAATCATTAAAAAAAATGTTAGGAATGCAATTATGGGACTCCATATAAAAATTAAATTTGTATCCTATATTATAGTAGAGTTATGAAACTTTTTGGGCTTTAATTATTATTATTATTATTATTATTTAAATTGGACTTAATTATTAATTTAGAGCAACTAAAAATAAAACTGAAAATTTGGGGGCCTTAGGCAACTAAGTAAGTTGCCTATCCCTTTAGTGGCTCTAATTTGAAATTTAATTATTAGAATTCAAAACACTTTAAAAGTTTGAGTTTATTTAATCCAAATTTAAATAGACTTTACTTTGCTATAAAATTGTATTTTTCTTTACTAAGGAAAACAAAAGTGCCAAATCCTATTTTTCTTACTAGTATAAAATCCAAGTTTTCATTCCCACAGTTCTTCACTGATTTAGCTTATAATTATAGATTAGTAACTTAATTAATACACTCCTGGAAGAACTGCTTTTTCATCGAGCAGGGACTTAATATAATGCTCCAGGATCGGCAGCCGTTGATTGTCATCATAACTATACATCAAAGGCACCATTCTTGCAAGATTAAGAGCAGCTTTTGTGAAGGTTGCTGAAAACGGGTTCGGCGAGAGGCTTTCCTTGTTAAGTTGCTTCCAGGCATCAGAAATTTTATCGATAGCATTTTTTCTTGCATCTTCAGCTGTGGAGTCTTGGTGTTCCTTCATGTAGTAGTGTATGTATGATCCATCTTTACCTTCTTGATTCTCATCCTGCAATGAACTTAGCATTGTTTAGGACATGTTTACTACCGTAGAATGAAAATGAAAGAGATGAGCAATCTGAATAAAAGGACGACAGAAAAGAGAAATCCTAATCAAATTACAAAATTCTATTACAACATGGAATATACCCACCTTTGAAATTATAGGAAAAAGAAATATGGTTCATGGTTTAATTCTTCGAAATATAAATGGAACTTAATTTTTAATTTTGATGGAGGAGAAATTTAACTTCTTGTAAAATAATGGAGATGATTCAACATATGTAGATATAGAGGAAATATCTCTATTATTGGAGTCTCTTTTATCACAATATGGGATGTCATGGAGTACTCTTGCTGTCTTTTTCAAGGTCTTTTTACCATAGACCATAAATATCCACATATAAAATAAAAAAGAATATGATTGGCGTGTCACTGTATTCGATAAAGGCTCATATAAGAGTGTACTTTCAATGTTACCTTGGCGCTGCCCAAGTCATCCCAGAGCCGAAGAATAGCTGCAGTGGAAGATATCAAGCCTGGATTATTGTCAACAAGCTCCACATTTTTGCTTGTTATTTTCTGACCCAGTAGAAAGAAAACGTGAACTAAGACAATGTGTACCCCTGAACTAACAATCCCATTTTTCAAGTACTCTTCAGCTTTTGGCAAGCGCCCGGAAGCAAACCATTTTGCTTCAACTAAAAATGCATTGCACAAACTTGCCCACTGTGGCAAATAAAAAACAAAGCATTACAGAGAATCTATTAATGAATTAAAATTTAATTGTTACTAAATTTCATCAAAGAAGCAATTGATAGTTTTCTATTATGGTTGATATGTACCGCTTTTCGCAGGGAGTGTACAGGATTGTATCCATGATCCTTGAACACTTTGTAGCTGATCTCATTAGTGATATCATCAAGAGCTTTGAAACATATTTTCATGAATTCAGGCAGTTCGTCAGCAGCAGCAAGATCCCACCTACAAGCATTGAATTTTAATATACTTCAATTTGGGAAGAAAAAGGAACTAGCTATAGGTTCATCAAATAAAATTGTTGTTGATGATGCATACCTAGTAATAGTTTCCGTTAAGAGAGTGAGTTCATCGAGTGTCCCATAAACATCAAAAATGTCATCAATAATGTAGATGAGTGATATGGGTTTTGTGAGTTCAATTCTTTGCTCAGACCAACTTGGATCTGTGAGGCATGCCATGGACCAAATGTACCATTTAACCGGTTGGTCTCTTGCAAATACCAACTTCTCTACTAAACCAAGATCTTTCCACCATCTAATAATGCATATATAATGACAAAAGTCATATTAGAGTGAGAAAATTTGACAACTTTGGAAAATGACTAGTCCTTATTTTATTATAAAAACTTACTTGGAGACTCGAACGATTTCCTTTTGGTGTAAGGACTGGACCAAACTGAAATCTACTTTTGCTAGATTTTGTAAAACATGTATCCATCCATTATCACCTTGGTAATCACTCAAAAATAAGTTTTTGGCCACAAACCTTGGCAAGCTTTTATGATGTGGATACCTCAATGTATTCCAAACAACTCTAGCTTGATATTTATCAAGATGCATCAACCACTTTTTGAGGAGATTGCCAGTGAAGTCTTCTGCTTCATCAAACACATCTTCTCCACTCATACTTAGCTGTGAAGCTTCAAATAAACCCATCAATCCTTGATGTCTTCACTTACATTCAATTTAAACTTCCCTTTGTTGCTTATAAAGTTGTTGAATACATCTGTCCATCAGTGCTCACACTCATTAGAGAATAAATTATTGTATTAATCAACTCTAACAAAGATTTGGACAAAAAGATATGGGACAATTGCACTAACTTCACCTGACTTTAGATCAAATTACATCTATATTTAAAAGATCACTTAATTGCACAAACCTTTCTTAGATTAAGTTGACTTAGAGATCAATTTGATCTCTCTACATACATGGATGAGATCAAATCGATTTCCTTCATGGTGATCTTTTCAAGATTAGTTTTTTGGGTATTTAAAAAAAAATGACCTAAATCTATTTTAATTTTCTAAATTTTGTTATTATTCTTATTTTTTTCATAAACTTTTATGTTTTGTTATAAAAATATTTTAATATTACTTACAATAGGGTCAAAGTGACATTTCATAATTAAAAGAGGTGCTTTTTAATAGAAAAAGGTTGGTGAATAAATGGTCAATGTTTGGTCAACAGAATCCAGGAGAGATTTGTTTAAGGGATCTTTTGTGTATAGATGTAATTTCACCTAAAGTCAGGTGAAGTTAATGTAATTCTTCCAAAGATATTTACCTGCAGTTACATTATAGCCTTCTTGTCTCAGCAATCGAAATCGAAGAGCCACCTCTTGAAGATCATGATAAGCACCATAACTGTTAGCTATCATATACTGCTTTGGTAGAATTTCTTCAATCTCATCTTGGAAATGGTAGTCCATGCCTAAACGTTGAACAGCATCTATCATGGCCAATCCTTCAAATGGATCTTCTCCTACTTTTCTAAGTATATGCTTGAATTGCTTCAGTTTCCGTGCATGTTCATGGCGGATATCAGTTTCCTATTAGAAAGAAGAGAAACAGCTCTAAATATTTTCCCTGCTTTGAGATATGTGGTCACAAGATATTTGGCATTATATAACGAACAGAAAAGAAAGATATATAAATAAATATATATATATATATACATATACATATACACACTTACAATTAAGCTACTGGGTTGTCCACTTGGAAACGTAAAGGATTTCAAGGAGTTGGAAACCAAGTTATTGTCATGTGTAATGCTCAATTTTTGATTAGTAGGTGAAGAAGTTAGATAAATGAGGTTTGGCTTCCCAATATGAGAAACGTTTTGTGGCATAACTGGATAATAAGAGGGAAGAGAAGCTCTGCAAGAGAAAGCCATAGAAATCAAAAGTTAAAGACTAACTAGAGAGCAACTTAGATAGGTTTCAAAATATCAAGAAAATGTGAACCAATTTATAGGGTTCATTCCCATGCATTCACTATATATGTCTTATCATCATGTGTTTCACGATAGTTTTTGGTTTGTTTGTTTGTACACCTGAAGCTTCTGGTGGGAAAAATGAATTTCGTTTTTTCTTTTGACCAAGATTCTCATTGTTCTTATAAGGTGAATTTTAAAAGAGTAAATTGTACTAACTGGCCCTAACTTTATTTTAAATTGCATTCAATCCGTAAGATATTGATTTAATTATACTAACTCCCCATCAAACCGTTGAATAACGGCTAACCACTGTTAAAATTTAAGGGTTAAAATAATATTACTTTTCTGCCCCTAGAGATAATTTTACCCTTAATATCTATTTTCTTATTTCTTAAATATTTAATTCATTAATATTTTTAAAAAAAATTATTCATAAATATTTAATTAATTATTTTTAACAAATTGTGATTTTTGAAAGTCTAGTTTTGTTTTATTTTTTATTAATTAATTGATTTTCAGTTAATTGTCATTAAATTTGATTTAAGATGATCTTGGTTGAATATGAGATCTCAAAAATATCCGGATGAAGAAAAATTCCTTTTTTAATCAATAAATATTTTTTTAAAATTAATTAATTAAATATTTAAGAATAAACATTTTTAAAGCATTAATTAATTACATATTTAAGAAATTGGAAAATAAATATTAAAGATAATTTTATTTAAGGGATAGAAATGTAATTGAGTTTTAATCGTTGAATTTAGTGGTGGTGAACCATTAATCAACGATTTAAGGAGGAGTTAGTGTCGTTAATCAACGATTTAAGGAGGAGTTAGTGTAATTAAGCCAATACCTTGGGGTAGAGTGCAACCTTATATAAAATCACAGAGTTAATATAATTCACCCATTTTTATATAAAATCATAGCCAGAAATTTCTAACCTTGATAGGAATTTTCAACAGGGTTAAGAATTTCTTACCTTATTGGAATGCCTAATAAGGTTTGGAATTTCTACCTTTACCCTATTTGAAATGCTTAACAAGGATTGGAAATATTCCTACCCTGTTTGAAATTCCTAATAAAGTTCGGAATTCCTAACCCTCCTTGTTTGATTGAATGCCCACAACCTTATAAATAAACTTACAACTGATTCGGCTTTTGTGTTCCATAGTCACTGGTTATTCTCATGCTTTGTGTTAGATAAAGAGTTTGTGTCCAGTTTGGGTGTCATTATATATTGGAAGCCACAGTAGTATAGCTAAAGTATTAGAGTTGAGACCCATTTTGTGGTGTGATTAGTTCGGATACAATGGTTTTTGTAGTTCGAATTGTGATTGGCTGATTGCTGGATATATCTGGAACTATTGTTAGTGATAGTGATTAAAATTGTCTAAAGGTGCTCAATTCGAAGAGTCAGTCCTAAAGAAAAAAAAGTAAAAGTAATCTATGATATTAACTTTATATTTAAGGTGGGAGATAATCGCATATATACCAACATCTCTACTAATATCTATGTTAGTTTTCAATCACGTCATCAATTAATTAATTAATTCACTGATCTCCTCTATTTATAATTTAAAATAAATCAATAACTATTATAGTGACAAATTTAAAACGAAATTTTAACTAATATATAGGTTCACCGTAAATAATTAATATATATATATATATATGGTTTTTATTCTTTCAGTGGGTAAGTTTATGCAATGCATTTCTAGTCGAAGCAAAAATGGTTTGATTCCGGGCACTTGCATATGCCAAAGCTGCAAGTACTTGGAAAATCTTACATAGACATTTGTTTTTTGTTTTTTTGTCAGTATGAATTGTACAACAGAAATGTCTAACCTGGTTCACCAAATGTGATAACTGACTGATAAGTCACACTCACATTTGTGTTATCACACCCTGACGAATTATTGCACGACAAGAAGCGCAAATGTCTCACCAAGTTAATTAGACACCAACACATACATCTCACCAACTTAATTTGACGCCAACACGAAAGTACGTACATATCACCGACTTCATGTGACTTTAACGATAATAATGCGACTATGCGAACATGTGATGTCTAGATAGTTAACGAGATCATATGATATAAAGTTATATAACAAACATTTGTATGCAGTGGCGGATCCAATAAGTGCCTCCCCTCAAATTCTAAAATATATAAATTTAATTAAAATTTCATATTTTTTTAATTTTTCTTATATATAATTTCTTTTTAGATTTTTTTTGAGTTCTTAATTTTATACTGTTTATTTTATTTTTTTATATATAATTTCTTTTATATTTAATAATTTTAATTTAACATACATTCAATCAATAAATTCTAAAATGTCAAGTTTTAGTTTACAACATTTAATCAATAAACCTTAAAATCTCAAATTTTTTTCATATAGTTAATAGTTTTACTTAATTGAATGAGAGAATATATGGTTCAATGGAAGCTCGTTTACTTATATGAAGACATATATTTTTAATAAAATTGATAACGAAATTATAATAATTTAATATAAAAAATCTAATCAAAGAAAATTATAACAATATAAAATTTACGTTATTTTTATTTTCTTCTGTTTATACATTCATACTTTATGATAATATCCCCTTTAGCTTCACAACAAAAGTATTTATTTTTATTTTGTAGAATTAACATGAGTCATTTGAATAAATGTATATATATATATATATTTTTTTTTGAGATATTTTGAATAAATGTATATGATTGCATCAGACAACTAAATTTCTCTCGGGATGACGTTAGCCGTACTATGTCAGGTTAGCAATAATGCAATATAGACAAAGATGGATTCCTGCCTGAAAATTCTTGTTACATATGCGTCATTTAAAATCATGCTTGCGTTTTAGAAGTTGATTTTGTCGAGAAATTGATTTAGAGATTAAGAATTTGCATTGAATAAACATGCTTAACGTCTTTCCCTTTGAGTTACACTTTTCCTGTGACCACTAATCCTTGTTACAATTCTTGACCACAAATCAATAACTAATGTTCTTGTTAGGATGAGAATTTAATTCATTTTTCTTTTTACCCAATAAATCAAGTTTCCTTTCTTGATTCTCTTTCTAATGTAGATCCAGATTCTTTTTCAATTTTATTTTTGATTGGTAAATACACCCTTAAAGTAATTTTGACTCCATATGCAAGTTGTACTAATGACTGCCAACAATAATGTTATATATGAAAATTATAGTTAAACTTTTTAATGTTCATCCATTCATTCTCTTTTAATAATAAAACATCTCTGAACTTGTTTTGTATATCTCTCACTAAGGTTTCTTTCAATCTTGCAAGATTGGTTCCTTTGATATATAAATATGATGACTACAAACGGCTTTTGATTCTTGAGCAATATATTAAGTCCCTTCTTTTTTAAAACATACCTAGTATATAGAAGTAGAGGAAGTTCATTCTCCATTAAGCTACGAAGTGAGTACTTTTGAAATCGCATAGCACAATCTTTCTTTTGTTTAACTAGGAAAAAGACTTTTGTAATGTCTAACCAAATATATGTTTTATTTATTGCCCATTATTTTTTTTTTTTGAGTTTTCATTCAAAAGAATCCTCGACATTTATCAAACATTGGAAGGTTTTGATTTAACAATATGTTTGCACCTCACTAAAACCATAAATACGACATTTTTATAAGTACACCTCATTTAAAAATTTCAAAAGTTTTACTAAATAAAATAAATTTTTGCCATAAAAATATATATCAATAAACATGGGTTTTGCCAATAACAACACCAAAATTGGTTTTTAAATAAATAATATTTAAAAAGTTAATGGAGTAATATGAAAGGGTCTACATAAAGTTTTGTAACGGTGTATAGTATGCATACCAATGTGTTAATGTTTAATTAACTATTTATAGTCCATCACCTTTTAATAAAGATAGTTATGCATCTCTCCAATCACTAAGGTGTTGGGAATTCAATTCTCACTAAACTTGCATATAGTTTTGTTCCCTTATTATGGTAGTAATTGGCTCTTGTTTATTGAAGTAGAAATTGGAGGTGCACAAATAATGTTTGATCTTAACAACTCTCGATAGTTTTATGACTCATTCAGCATCAACTTTCAAAAAAATTAACTATCCATCAATTTTTAATTCAAATATCGAAATAGTTTTATTTCAAGTTTGGACAATGTTAGTTTAATTGAAAGTAAAACTTGGTTAGGCCTAATATAAAA
Source organism: Nephelium lappaceum (assembly GCA_021234005.1). Taxonomy (NCBI): domain Eukaryota; kingdom Viridiplantae; phylum Streptophyta; class Magnoliopsida; order Sapindales; family Sapindaceae; genus Nephelium; species Nephelium lappaceum. The sequence goes on from CM038010.1 coordinate 16,227,141, forward strand.
AAATAATAAAAAAAAATAAATAAATAAAAAAGAGGCCTTGTCTTCTCCTTTCAATTCTTTCTTTTTATCTAATCTCATTCCACATAAATATTACAATGAATGAGTGATTAGAATATAATTATTTTTTATTATTAAACCTTGACAATTAATCACACATTTAAACAAATATATATTATTAAAATAAGAAGTGAATCTATTATAATGTTTTCCGTAGAAAGTCAATTCAAAATAGTTAAAAATCGTTGCTAGAACGAGCATTTCATTTTTAGTAGAGCATGTGACAGTTGACATTGTACATAGTATGCTTGTGCTTTGTTGGTAGCCTCAAATTTGGTTGGTTTATGATTTCTAAATTTGAAAAAATTGATAAGAAAGGTCTCAAAATTAAAAAATATTGATAATATAATATAATTGTACACAGTACGTTGCTGGGTAGGACATTTTTATTGTGCTTGATCGGCTTTGGAAAATGGGGAGTCAAGAGGCGGCGGGCTATTGACGCATTTTAATCCAAGATAGTTGAAAATTATTTTAATTCAAGAGAGTTGAAAATTATTGCCACAACGAGTATTTCATTTTTAATAGAGCATGTGAAAAGTGACGTTGTACATAGTACATTGCTAGGTGGGACATTCTTACTGTGCTTGATTGGCTTTCGAAAATGGGAACTAAAGAGGGGGCTGGCTGTCGCATTTCAAATGAAAAAATCGACATGCGTTGCATATTTATTTTGTCGTACATTCATACTCTCACTTGTTGCATTTGTTTTGACAATTCGTTGCCCATTTCGGTGGATAAATCTGATAATTAAATGTGAAGCAAGGTGAGCTACATTTTTATTGGTGAATTAAAGGCTGGCCAAAAGTTGCATACTTGCATTTTAATTTAGTTTGTTTATTACGATGCATATATTCTGTTTCTACATTCTACACATTTGTCTTGACAATACTCAGCACTGTTTCGATATACACGAAAACTCTCTCTATCCAAAGATAAGTAAATATTTGAGGAGCAATCAGGGACAGACCCACCATTAAGCCAACGTCTTTAAGTTTGCTATCTACTTTTTCAAAAAAAGAAAAAGTTTGCGGCTGTCTGTTGCTGCAGGCATGTAGTGCAGAGAAGTGATGCAGTGCATTGTACTGTTGAGTGTGATCATGGTTGAAAAAACTGTTATTTTTAATTATTTATTATTACTATTTTATTGTAAAAACTGCTGGATGTGTTTGTTTTTGCTATATGTGCCGTGCCCTTTCTTCTTGCCCTTTTTAAGTTTGTCCACTGTTATCTTGTTTACGTATCAAAATTGATTAAAACATATTTCTCAAAAAAACAATTTGATTAAAACATATTTATCACATTAATGATAAATTAACCTTTTTAAGTTTATCCACTGTTATCTTGTTTACGTATCAAAATTGATTAAAACATATTTCTCAAAAAGACAATTTTTTTAAAACATATTTATCACATTAATGATAAATTAACGCACAAAAACAAGCTTCAATGCATCCATTCCCTGTCCAAATCATGATTCATGAATCATGCCTTTTATATATATATATAGAGTTAATAAAAGCTATTATTTATTACTATTATTATTATTATTTATTGTTATCAAATAATCTTGTACATAAAAATATTATATATTTAATATGTTCTTAATTTTTGATATTTTTATTATTTTATTTATGTGCTTCTGTAAATAAATTTTTTGAGTCCACCGCTACGAACAATCACTAATTTCCTATAATGTAATTTTTTTCTTTTTTTAAATCTTTAGGAAATATTTCTGTCTTAGGTTGCTAACTTATTCCTTTGGTTTTGTTATGACCTCATAACAGGTGAAATAACTTCTTTAATATGTATGTATAATGAAATATAGGGATATATCTACTTTAATATGTATGTATAATGAAATTCAAATTTGTATCATGAAAATGAAGGAAAAGTAGTGCACTAATCTAATATGAATTTCATAATTATAGGACCACGACTGTTATTTTGGCTCATTTTGTAAACCCTCTATTTTTATTATTGTACGGGTTTCCCAGGAATAGTCCATAAGTATTGATTAGAGACTCTAAATTAATTATGGAGACCCTAACTGGTTTATGGAAACGCTTAAGGTTATAGAGAACCCATAGAGATTGATTTAAAATTCGATTGGAGATTAAACGGAAAGATAAAATAGTGAACGAAATCGAGTAAATATTTAAGGAAATCAGGGACTAAATTGAAGATAAATTTTAATATTTATGGTCAAAATAAAATTGAGTTAAAATTTAAGGGAGCATAATGAAATATTCTCAGGGTGTAATTGGAATTATTGAGATTTATTGTGGAGGAAAACATGAAGCTTAAAATGTTGTGTTGACTTAAAAATCAACCCGGTCACTGTCGCTAAAACGAAAACGAAGAAGAGAAGAAGAAAGAAGAAAAAGAAGAAGAAGAAAGGAGAGGAAGAAGCTACCGACGCCGGAACAGCCCCACCGTCGACCGAGTAGCTCGCCGAAACGCTGCAGAACCAGCCGCCGAGCAGTAGCGAAGAAGCCACCTGAAGCTGGTGACGCGCGACGCCAAACGGAGCTGAAACCGAGCTGAAACCGTCGACAAACCGAGCCGATCGCAGCGGCAGACGACGCCAATCAGCTGCCGTCCCGACAACCTGCAAAACCCATCTCGACCCAGCTGCAATTTCGACCAAAAACAGCCCAAGACAGTCAACTAAACTCGAACCAAAACGCTGAGGACAGAGACGCGATGGAAAGAGAGATAACCGAGTGAGGGAGGAGAGGAAGGAGGAGATCCAGCCCTTTTCTTCAAGCTTTAAGCTTCTTAGCATCAACCCAACTTGGATCAAGTGGAAGAGAGGCAAAATAACTCAGATCGGGCTGCCAAACGAAGAAGAAAATCGCGAGCTGCAGAGTGCTCGACAGTAGCAGAAATTAGTGTCCAAGTAAGCCATTTTCTTGAGTTTTCAAGCTTCTTTTCCATGAATCTAACTAGGCTAAGGTACTAGGGTAAGAGGAGAACCATTTGGAAGCAAAATGGGAGCCCAAAATACGTCAAAACAGTAGCAAAACGGGCTGTTGCAACTAAAAACCGAGAGCTGCACTGGGGTGTTCGAACAGCCCATTTCAAGCATCAAACAAGGTCCAAATCATCCCTTTTACACTCTTAAACTCCTTCCCCTTGACTCAAGCACGAAAATAGGTTAGTTTGTGAGGTTTTGGATTTAATTTGAGTTGATTTTGATGTTGGTTTTGTGATGATAAATGGAGTTAAATTAGAATGGGTGTTAAGTGACTAAATGATATTAAATTAATTGGGTTTTGTTGTGATTTATTTTGTTGGTTGGTTTTGAGTGAAAATGAGTTGAAATCTAAATGAATTAATGGTTATTGGGAGCTTAGGAACTAAGAAAATATCAAGGATTTAAAGAGAAATCAAATGTGTAATAAACTAGTTTAAAGGGCAATTTTGTAAATTGGCCCCTATGGCATTCGTTGAGTGTCCGGATGAGCCTAATGAGTTTAATTAGGCGTATTGAGATTATTAAAAGTCGAAGATTAAATTTAGGAACAAAAAATGGAGAGTTACGCCTAAAAAGGGTCATTTAGGCGCGATTACGTAATTTTAGTTATTTTGAGTTTCTAGAAGTTGACGCGAACGTAAATTTTACGTATATATATGTTGTGTAGGCGAAGAACAAACCGGTGGAGCAAGGGAAGAGCGATAGGGAACATTTTAGAGCTTTTCAGAGATCTATTCAAAAGTGATAGCTAATGTGAGTGTCTTTATAAAAATGTTTTTACCATAATTGATTTTAAATGCATGCCAAATTTATCATCTTGATTTGAATATCAAATGAATTCCAAATTGAAATTGTTGCATGGATTATGGAAATGATTTATATGAATTGTGATTTAATGAGAAATGAAATTTAAATTGAAATGATATTGAAAACCAATGGTACACCTGATTGTACATTATATATATCTCCAGGTTGGGTTGAGTACCTTAAGCGTGCATTGCCTGTGTTGGGAGAGTCTGTCACTAACAGCGGGTGGGACCGTGTCTGTTTAGTCCTGTGAGTTGCCTAATGCACGTAAGAGGTATATTATTTGCTAGCTTCCACCCGAGCGATGAAGAATTCCGCTCCGTAGCGACGAGGAATTCCGCTACGTAAAAACTGGATAGATGGCCTGATCGATGCAGAATTCCGTGATGGCCTGAGCGATGAAGAATTCCGCTTTACTTTGAGGGTACCATGTGATGAAAGTTATTAATGGTTGGCCTATGTGTATTTATAAATTCTTTTAAAGTTATTGATGCCACCATTAATAAAATGTTTTTGATAAAAAATGGAAATCATGCAACTTGTGGATTTAAATATTATTTACTTGGCTTGAAATGAATTTTATGAAATTCTGATTGATATCTATTATTTTTAAATGAAAGATGAATTTCAGCTATGTTAATTATTCAATCATAGTATTTGATTATGCATAAATGTTTTAAAAAGATTTTTGGGAGGATATTTGATAAACTAGTTTTAAATGGAAATTATATGACACTCACTGGGCTATCAAACTCACCTTATTTTGTATTTTGTAAATAAAAACCTCCCCAGGCACAGGTATCATAGCTACGGATTACCCCGAGACGATACTAGGCAGCCGCGGCGATAGTGCTAATGTGATTTCCTATCCCTATTTTTGGTTGATATTAAGTGATGTATATATTTTATTATCCCAATACGATTTTGTAAATATCATTTTATGAATTTAAATTGTATTTTGGGAGTAAATAGATGCATGACCTATGATTTTGTTGATAATCAGTTTATAAATTGAAATATGAAATTGTGGTTGTGGTTGTGATGAAAAATGAGAGTCTGAGACTCTGTAGCTTGGGGGAAATGTTTTGTGATTTTTAGAAGTGTTTAATTTTATAATTTACAGGGTGGCAAAGTCCGAAAAATAGATGGGGTACTGTCCAAATTTTTATAAAATATTTTTAAATGTTTAAAATAATAATGAAAAATTTCCCCTCATTTCCGCTGTTTTCGAAAAAGGTTCAGAAAGAACAAGGCTTAGCTCTGCGGGAATTCTTTAGTTGAGCGTAAAGGCTAACTGGAGGGCTACCGTAGGGTGCCGGCAGATCGCCTAGGAAAGGGGTCTGTCACATTTATTATTCAAGTCGCTTTACATGTCTTCTAGAGTGGGTAACTTATATTATCCATGTCAGCTTGCATACCCCACGGTTAATAATCCAACTTAAAAACCATCATTTAAATTGCCAAATTAACCCATGCATGCGCATTTTGAGTAACAATTCCACACACAAAATTCCACTTTAAAAATGTGGGGTATTCTCAAATGAAAAATCTCTATGTTTTACATATAAATATTCTTCACGTAATTGATAACCCATGAAAACCACAAAGCACGGAATCAAAGTTAAATTTTGATAGATAAACACTTCTATTTATATTCTATCTAGACAGGGTCGCTTTAAAAATATCTAAGGACATTACGTGAAATTTATAATGGGCCTTTTAATATTTAATATAAAACAATAAAAATCTATTTTCACTTGTCAATATGCAAAAATATTGATTAATATAATGTTATTGAAATAGAATAGCTATCTTCTATTATTTCTCCATGTTTTGTTCCATTAAAAAGTTTACTAATATAGTCTATCATTGAAAAATGCCGGCAATTTTTATCTTTTGGGAAAATGATAATATTATTCTTTCTAATTGGGTTTTTTTTTTTTAATTATTAAATTTTTATTGTATTATTGAATTAAATATCCAATGCATTGCTGATGAAAGATTACGTAAAAAAATTTATTGCATTTTTAGTTTTATATTGTTAGCAAATTAGTCAAAGAGGAAAAAGTGGTAAAAAAAAGTTAGGAATGTAATTATGACCTCTATATAAAATTAAATGTGCACCCTATTATAGTAGAGAAGTGAAACTTTTTGGGCTTTAATTATTATTATTATTATTATTATTTAAATTGAACTTAATTATTAATTTAGGGCAATTAACAATAAAACTGACAATTTGGGGGCCTTAGGCAACTTCCCTAAGTTGCCTTATCCCTTGAGTGGCTTTAATATGAAATTCAAGAGAATTCAAAACACTTTAAATGTTTGAGTTTATTCAATTCAGATTTGAATAGATTTTACATTATTAAGAAATCCTATTTTTCTTTACTAAAGAAAACAAAAATACCAAATCCTATTTTCTTACTAGTATAAAGTCCTAGTATTCATTCCCACAGTTCTTCACTGATTTAATTTATAATTATAGAATAGTAACTTAATTAATACACTCCTGGAAGAACTGTTTTTTCATCGAGCATGGACTTAATATACTGCTCGAGGATCGGCAGCCGTTGATTGTCATCATAACTATACATCAAAGGCACCATTCTTGCAAGATTAAGAGCAGCTTTTGTGAAAGTTGCTGAAAACGGGTTCGGCGAGAGGCTCTCCTTGTTAAGTTGCTTCCAGGCATCAGAAATTTTATCGATAGCATTTTTTCTTGCATCTTCAGCTGTGGAGTCTTGGTGTTCCTTCATGTAGTAGTATATGTATGATCCATCTTTACCTTCTTGATTCTCATCCTGCAATGAACTTAGCCTTGTTTAGGATATGTTTACTAACGTGGAATGAAAATGAAAGAGATGAGCAATTTGAATAAAAGAACGACAGAAAAGAGAAATCCTAATCAAATTACAAAATTCTATTACAACATGGAATATGCCCACCTTTGAAATTATAGGAAAAAGAAATTAATGTGGTTAATGGTTTAATTCTTCGAAATATAAATGGAACTTCATTTTTCATTTTGATGCAAGAAATTTAACTTCTTGTGAAAATACTGGAGATGTGATTCAACAAATGTAGATATAGAGAAAATATGTCTACTATTGGCATACTATTGCTGTCTTTTTCAAGTTCTTTTTATTATAGACCACAAATATTGACATATAAAATAAAAAAGAATATGAGTGGTCAATAACATTCACGTCAGTGTATTTGATAAAAGCTCATATAAGTGTACTTCAAATAATGTTACCTTGGCACTGCCCAAGTCATCCCAGAGCCGAAGAATAGCTGCAGTGGAAGATATCAAGCCATGATTGCTGTCTACAAGCTCAACATTTTTGCTTGTTATATTCTGACCCAGTAGAAAGAAAACGTGAATTAAGATAATGTGTACCCCTGAACTGACAATCCCATTTTTCAAGTACTCTTCAGCTTTTGGCAAGTGCCCGGAAGCAAACCATTTTGCTTCAACTAAAAATGCATTGCACAAACTTGCCCACTGTGGCAAAGCAAAAACAAATCATTACTTTGAATATTCTATTGATGAATTAGTTAGTGTGACTAAAATTTAGTTGTTACTAAATTTTATCAAAGAAGCAATTGATAGATTATGGTCCATATGTACGTACCGCTTTTCGCAGGGAGTGTACAGGGTTGTATCCATGATCCTTGAACACTTTGTAGCTGATCTCATTGGTGATATCATCAAGAGCTTTGAAACATATTTTCATGTATTCAGGCAGTTCGTCAGCAGCAGCAAGATCCCACCTACAAGCATCGAATTTTACTATACTTCAATTTGGGAAGAAAAGGGAACTAGCCATAGGTTCATCATATATAATTGTTGTTGATGATGCATACCTAGTAATAGTTTCTGTTAAGAGAGTGAGTTCATCGAGTGTCCCATAAACATCAAAAATGTCATCAATAATGTAGATGAGTGATATGGGTTTTGTGAGTTCAATTCTTTGCTCAGACCAACTTGGATCTGTGAGGCATGCCATGGACCAAATGTACCATTTAACCGGTTGGTCTCTTGCAAATACCAACTTCTCTGCTAAACCAAGATTTTTCCACCATCTAATAATGCATATACAATGACAAAAATCATGTTAGACTGAGGAAATTTGACAACTTTCGAAAATGACTAGTCCTTATTTTATTATAAAAACTTACTCGGAGACTCGAACGATTTCCGTTTGGTGTAAGGACCGGACCAAATTGAAATCTACTTTTGCTAGCTTTTGTAAAATATGTATCCATCCATTATCACCTTGGTAATCACTCAAAAATAAGTTTTTGGCCACAAATCTTGGCAAGCTTTTATGATGTGGGTACCTCAATGTATTCCAAACAACTCTAGTTTGATATTTATCAAGATGCATCAACCACTTTTTGAGTAGATTGCCAGTGAAGTCTTCCGCTTCATCAAACACATCTTCTCCACTCATACTTAGCTGTGAAGCTTCAAATAAACCCATCAATCCCTTGATGTCTTCACTGACATTCAATTTAAACTTCCCTTTGCTGCTTATAAAATTGTTGAATACATCTGTCCATCAGTGCTCACACTCATTAGAGAATAAAGTATTGTATTAATCAACTTAACAAAGATTTGGACAAAAAGATGTGGGAAAACTGCACTAACTTCACCTGACTTTAGGTCAAATTACACCTATATTCAAATGATCTCTTAATTACACAAACTTTACTTAGATTAAGTTGACTTAGAGATCAATTTGATCTCTCTAAGTACATGGATGAGATCAGATCCATCTCCTTCATGGTGATCTCTTGAAGATTAGTTTTTCTTGTATTTAAAAAAAAAAAATGACTTGGATCTATTTTAATTTTTTAAATTTTGTTATGTTGTTATTTATTATTCTTATTTTTTTCATAAACTTTTATGTTTTGTTATAAAAATATTTTAATATTACTTACAATAGGATCAAAGTGACTTTTCATAATTAAAACAGGGGTGCCTTTTAATAGAAAAAGGTTGGCCAATGAATGGTCAACGTGTGGTCAATGGAATCCAGGAGAAATTTGTGTAAGGGATCTTTTGTATATAGATGTAGTTTCACCTAAAGTCAGGTGAAGGTAATGTAATTCCTCCAAAGATATTTACCTGTAGGTACATTATAGCCTTCTTGTCTCAACAATCGAAATCGAAGAGCCACCTCTTGAAGATCATGATAAGCACCATAACTGTTAGCTATCATATATTGCTTTGGTAGAATTTCTTCAATCTCATCTTGGAAATGGTAGTCCATGCCTAAACGTTGAACAGCATCTATCATGGCCAATCCTTCAAATGGATCTTCTCCTACTTTTCTAAGTATATGCTTGAATTGCTTCAGTTTCCGTGCATGTTCATGGCTGATATCAGTTTCCTATTAGAAAGAAGAGAAACAGTTCTAAATATTTTCCCTGCTTTGAGATATGTGGTCACAAGATATTTGGCATTATATAACGAACAGAAAAAAAAGATATATACATACACACACACACACACATATACACACTTACAATTAAGCTGCTGGGTTGTCCACTTGGAAACGTAAAGGATTTCAAAGAGTTGGAAACCAAGTTATTGTCATGAGTAATGCTCAATTTTTGATTAGTAGGTGAAGAACTTAGATCAATGAGGTTTGGCTTCCCAATATGAGAAACGTTTTGTGGCATAACTGGATAATGAGAGGGAAGAGAAGCTCTGCAAGAGAAAGCCATAGAGATCAAAAGTTAAAGACTAACTAGGGAGCAACTTAGATAGGTTTCAAAATATCGAGAAAACGTGAACCAATTTATAGGGTTCAGTCCCATGCATTTACTGTACATATCTTTTTTTTAAAACTATCTACTGTATATATTTTATCATCACGTGTTTCACGATATTTTTTGGTTTATTTGTGTTCGTTTCCGTGAAGCTTCTGGTGGGAAAAATGAATTTCATTTTTTCTTTTGACCAAGATTCTCATTGTTTTTAAAATGTGAAATTTTAAAGAGAAAATTGTACAAACTCCCCTAACTTTATATGAAATTGCATTCTATCCCAAAGATATTGGTTTAATTATACTAATTCCTCATCAAATCGTTGACTAAGGGTTGATTACTGTTAAATTAAATGGTTAAAATATAATTGCTTGTCTGCCCCTAGATATAATTTTACCTTTAATATTTATTATCTTATTTCTTAAATATTTAATTCATTATTTTTAAAAAAAAAATTATTCGTAAATATTTAATTAATTAATTTTAACAAATTGTGATTCTTGAAAGTCTAATTTTGTTTGATTTTTCATTAATTAATTGATTTTCAGTTAATTGTCATTAAATTTGATTCAAGATGATATTGGTTGAATATGAAACTTGAAAAATATCCGGATGAAGAAAAATTCCCTTTTTAATCAATAAATATTTTGTAAAAATTAGTCAATTAAATATTTAAGAATAAATATTTTCTAAAAATTAATTAATTAAATATTTAAGAAATTGGAAAATAAATATTAAAGATGAATTTATCTATGAGGTAGAAATGTATTCGAGTTTTAACCATTAAATTTAATGGTTTTAACCGTTAATCAATAATTTAATGAGGAGTTAGTGTAATTAAACCAATACCTTAGGGTGGAGTGCAATTTTATATAAAATCAGGGAGTTAATGTAATTTACCCATTTTTCCATAAAATCAGAGTCCGAAATTTCTAGCCTTGATAGGAATTCCTAACAAGGTTAAGAATTTCTTACCCTATTGGAATGCCTAACAAAGTTTGGAAATATTCCTACCTTGTTTGAAATTCCTAATAGAGTTCGGAATTCCTAACCCTCCTTGTTTGATTGAATGCCTGCAACCTTATAAACAAACTTACAACTGATTCGATTTTTGTGTTCTATAGTCATTGTTTATTCTCATACTTTGTGTTAGATAAAGAGTTGGTGTCTAGTTTGGGTATCATTATATATTGGAAGCCAGAGTAGTATAGCAAAAGTACTAGAGTTAAGACCCATTTTGTGGTGTGATTAGTTCGGATACAATGGTTTCTGTAGTTTGAATTGTGATTGCTGGACATATCTGGAGTTATGGTTAGTGATTTAACACAAAGCATTCTCATACTTTGTGTCAGATAAAGAGTTTGTGTGTAGTTTGGGTATCATTATATATTGGAAGCCGAAGTAGTATAGCAAAAGTATTAGAGTTGAGACCCATTTTATGGTGTGATTAGTTCGGATTCAATGGTTTCTATAGTTTGAACTGTGATTGCTGGATATATCTGGAATTATTGTTAGTGATAATGATTTAAAATTGTTTGAAGACGCTCAATTGGAAGAATCAATCCTCAAAAAAAGAAAAAAAAAAAGTAGTCTATGATATTAACATTATATTTAAGGTGGGTGATAATCTCATATCAACATCTATACTAATATCAATATTAGTTTTCAATCACGTCATCAATTAATTAATTGATTCATTGATCTCCTCTGTTTATGATTTAAAATAAATAAATAAATATTATAGTTATAAATTTAAAACAAAATTTTAACTAATATAAAGGTTCACTGTAAATAATTAATATATATGGTTTTTATTCTTTCAGTGGGCATGTTTATCAATGCATTTCTAGTTGAAGCAAAATGGTTTGATTCCGGGCACTTGCATGCCAAAGGCTGTAAGTACTTGGAAAATGGAATTGTTAGTTCAAGAGTACATGTGGGACTGGTCCACATTTTCTTTCTTCTAGGTCAAAATTTAACTAAGGAAATTGTGGAGCTTATTGATGACCACCCAGGCATTAGACAACAGAAATCTCTATCCTGGTTCACCGAATGTGATAACTGATAAGTCACACTCACATTTGTGTTGTCACACTCACATTTGTGTTATCAAACCCTGAAGAATTATTGCACGCCAAGAACTACATACTGTTTCACCGACTTGATTTGACACCAACACATGCATCTCACCAACTTAATCTTTTTAGATATTTTTAAGGACACTTGACTATGTACTGTTTATTTTATTTCCTTATATATAAATTTTTTATATTTAATAATTTTAATTTGATATATATATTTAATTAATAAAATTTAAAATGTTAATTTACTACATTTAACCAATAAATCCTAAAATCATAATTTTTTTATATTTAATACATAGTTTTAGTTTTACTTAATTAAGTGGGAGAATACATGGTTGAATGGTAGCTTGCTTACTTACATGGAGATATATGTTTTCAATAAAATTAATAACGAGATTATAATGATTCAATATAAGAAGTCTGGTAAAAAAAAAAAAATTATAACAATATAAAATTTGTTTTGTTTTTATTCTTTTAATACTACTGTTAGAACTTTTTGAGTGTTAGACTACTTGATTCATCTAAATTAAATACATTCTTTGTTTTATGTTATTTGAATTTCATCATGTTATCAAATTTTTATTTTTTTAAAAAGAATCATATTGGCAATGTTTTTAATTTTACATTATTATTGTTATTATTTTATATTAGTGTCTGTTCTTGTAAGAATTTTTGGGTGTGCCACTGTTTGTATATATTGTAATAAGATGCACGGGATGAGAATCAGGAAGGCAAAGATGGATCATACATACTACATGAAAGAAAATTTAGACATGACGGTTGTAGACGGACGAAAACATGCTAAGGATAAGATTTCAGATGCTTGGAAGCGCCTCGACAAGGAATGCCTCTCCCCGAACCTATTTTCAACATCTTTCAATAGGGCTTCTCTTAATCTGGCCAGAATGGTTCCATTGATGTACGGTTATGATGACAACCAACGGCTTCCAATCCTTGACGACTATATATCAACACCCTTCTCTTTGAAAACACACCTACCAAAGGATTATATCAAGCTTTTAAGATTTCTTCTACTTACATTCATACTTTATGATAATATCCCCTATATGTATCTAACAAAAGTCATTTGAATAAATGTATATGATCGCACAAGACAACTAAATTTCTCTTAGGATGACGTTAGCCGTACCATGTCAGGTTAGCAATAATGCACTATCGACAATTAAAGATGGATTCCTGGCTAAAAATTCTTGTTAGGTATGCGTAATTTTAAAATTATATTTGTGTTTTAGAAGTTGATTTTGTCGAGAAATTGATTTAGAGATTAAGGATTCGCATTGAATAAACATGTTTGACGTCTTTCCCTTTGAGTTACACTTTTTCTGTGACCACTAATCCTTATTGCAATTCTTGATCACAAATCAATAACGAAAGTTCCTATTAGGAAGAGAATTTAATTCATTTTTCTTTTTACCCAATAAATCAAGTTTCTTTTCTTGATTCTCTTTCTAATGAAGATCTAAATTCTTTTTCAATTTTATTTTTGATTGGTAAACACACCCTTAAAGTAATTTTAACTTCATATGCAAGTTCTACTAATGACTGCCAACAAAAATGTTATGTATGAAAATTATCGTTAAACTTTTTAATGTTCATACATTCATTCTCTTTTAATTTAATATGGTATAAGAAAACATCTCTGAACTTGTTTTCTATGTCTTTCACTAAGGTTTCTTTTAATCTTGCAAGATTGGTTCCTTTGATATATAATTATGATGACTACAAACGGCTTCTGATTTTTGAGCAGTATATTATGTCTCTTCTTTTTGAAAACATACCTACTATATAGAAGCAGATGAAGTTCATTCTCCATTAAACTATGAAGCGAGTACTTTTTGAAATTGCAAAAGCACAATCTTTCTTTTGTTTAACAAGGAAAAAGACTATTGTAATGTCTAGCCAAATATATGTTTTATTTATTGCCCTTTTTTTTTTCTTTTGAGTTTTCATTCAAAAGAATCTTCGATATTTATCAAACATTGGAAGGTTTTGATTTAACAATATATGTTTGCACCTCACTAAAACCATACATATGACATTTTCATAAGTACACCTCATTTAAAAATTTCAAAAGTTTACTAAATAAAAGAAATTTTTGCTATTAGATAAAAAGGGTTTTGCCAATAATAACACTAAAATTAGTTTTTAAATAAATAATTTTAAAAAAGTTAATGGAGTAATATAAAAGGGTCGGCATAAAGTTTTTGTAAAGGTGTATGGTATGCATACCAGTGTGTTAATGTTTAAATAACTATTTATGATTCATCACCTTTTAGTAAAGATAGTTATGTATCTACCCAATCATTAAAGTGTTGAGAATTCAATTTCCACTAAACTTGAATATAGCTTTGTTCTCTTATTATGATAGTAATTGGCTTCTGATTATGGAAGTAGAAATTGGTGGTGTGTAAATAATGTTTGATCTTAATAACTCTCAGTAGCTTTATGACTTATTCGGCATCAACTTTCAAAAAAATTAACTATCTATTGATTCTCGATTCAAATATCAAAATAGTTTTATTTCAAGTTTGGACAATATTATTTTAATTGAAAGTAAAACTTGGTTAGGCCTGATATAATAATAATAATAATAATAATAATAAAAGACCTTGTCTCCTCCTTGTACTTCTTTTTTTTTATTTAATCTCGTAACACGTAAATATTATAACGAATGGATGGTTAGAATATAATTATTTTTTATTATTAAACCTTGACAACTAATCACACATTTAAAAAAAAAATTAAAATGATTATTAAGATAAGAAGTGAATCTATTATAATGTCTCCTGCAAAAAGCCAATTCAAAATAGTTGAAAATTATTGCCACAACGAGTATTTCATTTTAGTACAGGATGTGACAAGTTAACATCGTACATGGTATGCTTGTGCTTTGTTGGTAACTCCAAATTTGGTTGGTCTTTAAGGTTACAAGTTTATGGTTCTTAAATTTGGAAAATTTGGTAATGAAGTTTTTAGAATTTAAGGGAAAAAAAAAATAATACATTGTGCATAGGTGGGATATTTTTACTGTACTTGATTGGCTTTGGGAAATGGGGACTGAAGAGGAGGCTGGCTAATTTACGCATTTTAATTCAAGATGGTTGAAAATTATTGCCACAACGAGTTTTTCATTTTTAATAGAGCATGTGAAAAGTTAACGTAGCACATAGTACATTGCTAGGTGGGACATTCTTACTGTGCTTGACTGGCTTTAGAAAATGGGAACTAAAGAGGAGGCTGGCTGTCACATTTCAAATGAAAGAATTGACATGCATTGCTTATTTATTTAGTCGTACATTCATACTTCAATTTTCAACAAAGGGATTTGAATCAATATATGATTAGTATTACATGAGACAATTAGTTTTCTCTCGGGATTACATTAGCCACATATAAGGTTAGCAATATAGACAAAGTTGGATTTTTAGCTAGTAATTCCTGTCAGGTATGCATATTTATTTTATTTTATTATTTTTTAATCCTGACACTTTACATGTCAAATGATCAAGTTGAGATTTATCGAGATTGATAATTATTACCACATAACGCGGTTTTGAATAACCACTTTTATAATCGAAAATAGAATAACTCTTATTAAAAATAGACTCAAAACTCATATTTTATGTTTTAAAGGACAAATGTGGAACTAAAACCCCTGATCCTAATGTCGAGATAGATCATCGATATGCATATTGCAACTCGAATAATTACTCCAACAAATGAGGAGAAGACAACTTTTATTAAAAGAAGAATCATAAGCTACATATTATGTTTTAAAGAATAAATTTGAGACTTTAACTTTTAACCTTTTAGAATCAAGGTAGGTATTTAATCATTATTACTAAATGATTGTATGTGTAAGTATCTTTAATTTTAAACAAATGTTTATGTTTTAGAAGTTACTTTTGACCTCACACACATTCTGTCAAGAAATTGAGAATTTGTATTGGAAAAGCCATGTTTAGCATTTTCTTTGAGTCCCACTTTCGTTTCCATCATCTAATCCTTATTATAATTCTTGACCACGAACCAATGGTTATGAACCACACCTATCGCAAAATTTTTATTGTTTTTTAACTCAAGCTAAAAGAATATTCAAAGTTTCATAGCTAGGAACCCTGTCCACCCAAAGTTTGGTGTAAGTGACATGTAATTCGAATTTATTACGTAATTACAATTTGGCCTTACTAAATCAAGCACTTGATGAATCTATAGACTTCAATTAGAACGTGTTTATTAATCGAAAAATTTTAAAAGGTAAACAAGACTTTATCATTTATTTGTGATTACTAAAAGTTATTTAAAAATTAAAGTTTTAAAATAATATGGATCATACACCAAAATTAATAATTAAGTTTCAACTAAAAAGGTAAATTAATTTTTAATACATCCAAGAAATAAAGTTCATTTTTTTTTTTAATTTCTCTTTCTCCATTAATCTACGAAGCGTCTAGTTCTTAAATGGCAAAAGCAAAATCTATCTTCTGTTTAACAGGGAAAAAGACTATTCCATGTGCCAATGTGTCAAGCCAAATGTATATAAGTATTGGTCATTGTCCATTAATTCTTTTATTTGAGTTGAATTTTCATCCAAAAAAATCCTGAGTATATATGTTTTGGTCTTTCTGAACCTTATCAAACATTGAAAGGTTTTCATGTTAATCTGAGTTTGTAAATTAAAAATATTTTAATCTTTTTTTTGTAACTTGTGTTATTTATATTTTTTATAATGTTAGAATATTAATATGATTTGATAAATTTATTTTACCAGTTTGAAATTTGAATGTTTATTAATTTAAATTTGTTGCTAGTTGTTATAAATTAGTTTGGTTTAAGATAAAATTAAATCATTAGAATATATTTAAATACTTGAGATTCAAATATACTAATTGCTAATGGTACTTTTAAAATTTTTAAAAGATTGACAATTATTAATATATGGTAGTTGATTTTAGTTTCGGTCTTCTAAGGCTTGTAATTCTTCTACAACACCACATTGATGCCAAAGTTTAGTACCGATTACTGTTAATCGACAAATTATTGATGGCCCCAAATTGTCAAAAGTATAGTACCAATTATTGTTGATTGACAAATTATTGATGGGCCCAAATGGTCCCACTAAAATTGTATATTCACCCTTTTGTAAATTCACCCATTAAAAATTGTTTTAAACAGTTTAAAAAAATATTTTTTTAAACTGTTATAATATATAATTATGATTCATTTAATATAAAAAAAAATCATTTTTTCAATTTTATTGTACTATATATATTTATAAATGAATATCATCAAAACTATTATTTTATCTAAGTTATGATTTTCTTAAAATTATTTAATTGGGTAAGTTTACTAAGGGGATGTATACACAATTTAGGAGGTTTATACACATGTGAGGGAGGTGTAAACATCCATCCTCTGGTCAAAAATATCTGCACACAGGAGGACGATTCCAGCCCACCGACTCCTGTGCCATTGGACGTGGACTTAAAATAGAAGTAAGCAATGAGTAATGATATTTCCACCCTTTAAAATTGTATGGACACACCTTTAATAAGTACACACCATCAAATATTTTTCTTAGAAAATATTACTTATTTAAATAATAATTTTAGTTAAATTTATTTATAAATATATGAACCATGATGACCTGTTTTGAAACCAATGAAGACTTGATTGACATCATAACAGTCATAGTTTGGGTGACCTCTGGACACTATGTAGCTGTGAAATTTGGTCAGCACACATGGAGGCTGTTAACTTGGCCAATACACATATGGAAGCAATTTCCCTAACAAGCCCACCATTACTAGAACCAACATGCCTGATGAGGACCCAACTGTGGAAAACTGGAAGCTTTTCATAGAAAAGCCAAAATATGTGCTTTTAAATAGCTTACCTTCACAAATTCAAGCCACAAAAGTCATGGTTTTGGGATACTCTGTTGAGCCATTCACCGAACGAGGAGTATTTAGGCGATGTAGCGAAACTGTCATGGGAAGAAGATCCAGTTACAAATGCTGCATTTGAAAGGTTCAGTGAAGGTTGAAGGTGTTTGAACGGATTTTTGATGACAGAAATGTAAACCTGCGAGTTGAAGAAAAGAATGGGGTGTACTTGAAAAAGAGTTGCAAAAGAATGGGGTGTACTTAGAAAAGGGGTGTCCATCTAAGAAAAATAATTAAAGAAAAATATTCATTTAAATTGTTATTAAATCCACTTAAATTATCAAATAATCACTTTTCTAAATAAAATTAAATATATTTTTTACACCAAAATTATTGAATGATCATGTTTTAGTATCACTTTAATCTCGTCGTAAATTTAATAGCTGCTCAGGAACCATTTTATAATATCAATATCTGTCCACGCCACAATGGATATCCCCTTAATCTCTCCCTAAATTTTCCTAAACTTGACATCTGCCTAGTACCCATTTCGCAATAACAATATCCATTCACCACCATTATGGATGTCCGTAGATATCCCTACCCAAATCCGCAAGTATAATTGCTATCCCTAGGTTTGAATAGCCCAAGGATTTGGTCTAAGTATCACATTTATGTCTATTCAGAACCCTATCAATCATTTGCTCGTTCGTTATGCAT
Organism: Nephelium lappaceum; assembly: GCA_021234005.1. Lineage (NCBI taxonomy): Eukaryota > Viridiplantae > Streptophyta > Magnoliopsida > Sapindales > Sapindaceae > Nephelium > Nephelium lappaceum. The sequence continues at coordinate 16,245,473 of CM038010.1, forward strand.
CATCAACACAACAGATGATCAGTGGCAGATTCATTAGTATCACCAATGTTCGATGCCTCAACCCTCTCTTCAAATTGAATCCTTTTTCAGAGTCATTTTACCAGCACGTTAGAATGCAGCAAGGATGCGTCCTGTGCTGTGCAGTTATTGACAATTTCATCCCCATCCAGGCCTCAAGAAGTATGTGACATAAAATTGTATTTGATCTAACCCGTCAAATGCTTGTCCCATTCTAGGGTAACTCTTTCAGAGGCTTTGTGTCTTTCAGTACAAGGTTCCCAACATATGAACATCAACCAGCTAACGTCTGAGCACCCACTAAACAAAGTCACTTCGGACTCTAGAAACACAAAAAAAAACAAATACTAACTGATGCTGCATATCACTTGTAGAGGAACATCATGATAATCTTCGATTGTATGCTATGTCCTAGTGCAACCTATAAACTAAATCATTTGTTTCAGTTCGAAAAGGAACTTCATTATGTGTACAAGTTCCATAAGCAAGAGCAGAGCCTAACTTATCCTGCACATTTTGTGAACTTGAAGAGAAGAACTTTCAAGGGTCCCTCTTCGGATTTGGGTTTTTACAACTGTGGATACAGGGCTACTAAGCATCTGTAACTTATTGAACTAAAGCTCACAGATGCCAAAAGCAAATAAAAACTTAAAAAGCAGAGGACATACAAGCAAAATCATATCATGTATAGATTACACAACAAGACAGAGTTACTATATGGAACGAATAACTGCATAACGAAACAATCTTTCAAAATTTCAGCTTTATGAATAATTTCATGCTTAGCAACTCATTTCAGTGAAATTCAACACTTATCAATATAGATACCGAAAACAAAAAGCTTACAAGAATCTAAGCAAGAACAAAACAACAAAACACCTTGCACTATTCTTGTGAAGGTAGTTTCAGATTGTAACGACAGTATTCATTCGTCTTGCCTAGCTGCACCAACTCCTTTGCTTCCTCAATCCTCGACTCCTTAACCAATCCATCCACTATGCACTGCAACAATCCCTCCTCAACCAAATACCGCTTCTCAAAAACCTCCTTGCAAAGCTTCAAAGCAAACTCCAACTCACCCCTCTCACAAAGTAAAGGCAAAAGTATCCCAAAAACGCGTCTATTCAAGCCACAACCACTACTCTCCATATCATCATACCACCGCTTAGCTTCCTCCAAGTTCCCTTCATCAACAAACCCTTTGATCACAAAACTAAAACTAAACGCATCAGGTCTAACACTCTTCCTCCTCATTTCCCCAACCAACTCAACCGCCTCCTTCGCCTTTTTCTCCATTGCCAACCCTTGCAATCTTGCGTTATAACTCCTAACATCAGGCACCACATTCTTGCTCAACATTCTATCCCAAATCCCCTCACCCTCCGCGAACCGCCCATTCAAGTAAAACCCATTTAAAAGAGTATTAAACGTGATCGTATCCGGGTTCAAACCCTTCTTCTCCATCTCATCAACCAACAAACTTGCCGAATCCAACGACCCCATTTCACAATAGGCCTTAGCAAGGGTGTTATAAGAAACCAAGTCGGGCTGCACGCCCAACTTGGTAGACAAATCCTTGAACATCCCATCAACCATGTCGTACTTCTTGGAGTTAACAGAGGCCCCAAGAAGGGCATTGAAGGACAAGACAGTGCGGTTGCAGTTTCGTTGAGGCATTTCATCGAACACCTTCTGGGCATTGTCGAACATGCCGGAGATCCCGTAGAGGTAGATGATGCGAGCAGCGAAGCCTTCTTTGGAGATGTCTTTGTACTGCTTTTGATGCTCGAGGATCTCCTCGACCCATTCGAACCGCTTGGCGTTGGCGAGACGTCGGACTGAGTCCTTGTAGATGCCGATTTTGGTGCGGAAGCGGTCGTCGTTGGAGGCTAGTTTGAACTTCTCGACGAGGAGCTTCAGGTCCTTCTCTCTGTAGATGTTGGCACTGAAGGAGCCGGCTTTTGGGGTGGAGGTTGCGGTGCAGAAGGAGTGCCGGAGGAGGCGAGACAGGGACGACATCGTTTTGGAGAAGAGAGTAAGTTGAGAGTAAGACTTTGGTTTGAGTTTGACCAGACTCTCTTCACTGGAGCTTTACCAGTTAGTTTAGTTTAGTTAGTCCACATGACATGCATAGGGATAGCCACAGGCCAGATTGGGTTCAGGTCAGCTCGTCTTAAACTTGGCCCGAAATTTTTGAAATGTCTCCCAAATCCGACTCATACTCTAAACATATCGTTACTTTCTGCTTCAAATTCGTCTCAAATAGATCGAATTTCCGGGGATTTAAATTGGGCAAGGTATTTTTTGCCACACCTAGACATGCACATCAATGTACATGATGGAGGTTTAATTGAAATTACAAACCTATTCTTAAAATTACATAAATGGATATGATATATGATGGACCAGATGTTTTTAGTCCATACTTAAAATTACAAAGCCTGATTAACCCATGGACTAGATTGTTTTTTAATAAAGAAAAAATCTTAAAAAACAACCTAAAGTTTGAAACATTATCCATTTTACAACCTACTGTTTCATATTTATCCGAAATACAACTTGACATTAACATAAATATCCAAAATCCCTCCTAGAGGGGTACGAAAGGACTTTAATGCCCCTGCCGATCATGGAATTCGTTAGTTGACATGGTTGACCATTTAATTCTAGTGTAAAAAGAGAAAAACAATGAATAATTAATTAAAATAATATTAACTCAAATATAAAATAAATAATATTAATATAAAATTATAAAAAATGAGATATTTTTATTTAAAAATAAAAAATATATATAAATATACAAATATATATTTTTTCTCATGACTCTTCCTTGCCCTCTCTCTCCTCTCATTTCTTCCTCTTCTCTCTCTATCTCCGACCGATACTCTTCTCTATTTCTGACCAGTGATGATGGTGACGAACATCTCAGCGGCGGCATCTGTGGAGACCCAAATCTCGTCCACCACCGGAGACCTAGATTTTCTTTCTCGGTCTCTCATCTACCCCTCTATCTCTCTCTCTCCCTCCCCAGTTTCTTCTCCAGTCGCTGATGATGGTGGCGACGTTGTGGGTTCGACAACTAACCCATTGGTTTGGTGTTTGGTGGTTGATGATTGATGGGTGGGTTTAATGTTGGTGGTTGATGATTAATGGATGAGTTTGATTTTCGGTGGTTTGGTGGTTGATAATTGAGGATTGGGTTGATGAATTTTTTGGGTGGGATTGATGATTGATGATGATAGTCGTTTCCAACCACCTTCTAGTCCACTAGAAACCAAAAACTGGGTTTCTAATCGCCTCTGGGTTTCCAGTCGCACTGGAAACCTAATTCCCTGTGCAAATGGTTTTCAATGCAGAGCGATTAGAAACTAAAAAAAAATCTAGGTTTCCAGATAATGATGATTATTATTTTTTGGGCAAATTGTACAAACCTCCCCTGAGGTTTGGCGAAATTGCACAAATATTACGATGTTTGGATAACTCGCACGGACACTACCTGAGGTTTCAAAAACTCTACACCAACCTCCCTTGTCGTCAGTCAACAACTGTTAAATCGTCATAGTCAATGGTTAAAAGTATAAAAAGACTAAAATACCCTTCAATAACATTTAAAATTAATATATTATATATTTTTTAATTAAATTTAAAAATAAAAGATAAAAAATTAAAAAAGTAAAAAAAAAAAAAAATTGGTCTCCCAGGAGACCGACCGTCTCCATCGCTGGAGTCATTCCAGCGATGGAGACCGATCTCCATCGCTGGAGACTTCCGTCTCCATCGCTGGATATTCCAACGATGGAGACCCGTCTCCATCGCTGGAGTACAAGCGATGGAGATCGCTGGAGTCTCCAGCGATGGAGACGTACTCCAAGCGATGGATACCAGCGATGGAGATAGGTCTCCATCACTGGAATGACTCCAGCGATGGAGATCGTCTCCGTCGCTGGAATGACTCCAGCGATGGAGATCGTCTCCATCGCTGGAGACGGTCAGTCTCCTGGGAGACCAGATCTGGTCTCCCATGGAGACCGGTTTTTTTTTTTTTTTTTTTGACTTTTTTAATTTTTTATCTTTTATTTTTAAATTTAATTAAAAATGTATAATATATTAATTTTAAATGTTATTGAAGGGTATTTTAGTCTTTTTATACTTTTAACTATTGACTATGACGATTTAACGGTTGTTGACTGACGACAGGGGAGGTTCGTGCAGAGTTTTTGAAACTTCAGGTAGTGTCCGTGCGAGTTACCCAAATATCGTAATATTTATGCAATTTCGCCAAACCTTAGGGGGAGGTTTGTGTAATTTGCCCTTATTTTTTTAATTTTTAATTTTTTTTATCAATTTTTTTTATATATATTTTAATTTGATGGATTGATCTCCACCATCCATCTATCATAGATAGACGGTGGAAATAAGTTTTTATTAATTTATATTTTTTTTTATTTTTAATTATTATATTATGATTATTATATTTTTTAATATAAATTTTAGGGATAAAAACGTCTTTTTAATTTTTTTAAAAATTTTCTATTAAAATTAAACTTTGTTGGATTTTGGATAAAAACAAAATCTTTGTGGGTAAAAGGATAATGTTTCAAACCTAAGGTTACTTTTGGGGATTTTCCCTTTTTTATAAATCCAATTAATGTTCTTTTTTTTTAATCTTGAGTCTAGTCTCCATATACGTTTTGAACTTTTTTGACTTTATTTGAATCCTCAACTGACATGCGATCGACGTTAACTAATACTAACCGATGCTACTCAAAAGCGATCAAGAAATGTGATATGTTTTTAGTTTTTTAGCTGATTTTTGTTGTTTCTTTGCAAAACCGACTGAGTTACTTGTTTTCTAACTCAAGTTTCAGAGTTAACGTAAATTGAGTTTTTCAGCTTCATTTAACTACTTAATTGATACTTTTCGCATTTTTTTTAAAGAATTTTAATAAAATCAATATAAAATTTATAAAATCCGTAAATTCCACTAAAATCTATCATTAAAAAAAACAAAATTATCAAACTTTAATAAACTCTTAATTGAATACATTCTCTTTAATTTGCTTATCCTTTTGGCTTCTTTTGCTGTAACAACACACTCTCCGCATTTGTCAATTGTCATGGCTCTAATGTACTTCAACAAATCAATATGTCTAAAATAGTTTTACAAAAACAAAAATAAACAAAGCAAAAACATTTTTCATAGTTGTAGGAAGAAGGAAAGTAATGGTGTGACATGCTATCCCAATTGAAAGGACTTGCTATTTCATGTACTGATATGATAATGAATGGTACTGTAACAGTACTTAAGTTATATTTCATAAACATTATAAATAAAAATTGTAAAAAAATATAATAATTTGCAGCTATTTTAGTAACAAATATCTGTTTTCAACATGTCACAGATCTGGTTCTGTTTCTGTTTTGGTACCCCACTTCACACATCAACACATCTTTAGCATGGCTTGGCTAGGCACACTTTGTAAAATATAAAAGTACTGTACCACACTGCTAGAGAATATGGTGTTTTTCTCACACATTTTGTACTTTCCAGTCAACAAAATTAATGAGCAACACTTAACCAACACAAAAACAGAAAAACAAACTCCACCCTGTGTGAAATATAAGATAATTAGAGAAATTAGATTTACTTTGTTCAAAATTATTTAATTCAGACATATTTTTTTGGTTCATTTTCACCACTAATATTGGCATTGGATAATTTGTGGTAAAGTAATCATGAAATATCAGAGAAAAATCAGAAGTACACACTTTTTTAAGTCTTTTTAAAATAAGTTTCTGATAAAACTGATATTGAAACTAGCCTGATAGATTTTCAGCTAAAATGATTCCAACAAACAACTAAAATGGAAATTACTAATTGGATTTTGGGACCATTCTCTTCCTCTGTCTCTCACTGTCAAATGTTGGTGCAAAAAGTATTTATTGTTGTCTAACAAACCTTGCCTACTCTCTTGTGTTGGTCTTGTGAGAAGCAGTTATACAACTGTCCAAGTTCTATTGTAGTCTTTTAAGACAAGAGCCTCCAAATTCTCACAAAGTGCTTCCAACAACGGTGATTATCTCTGCCAATGGAGTTTCTGGGCGCCACCTCGAATGCATCATGCATTACTAGGGCCCGAAGGAGGCAGGCCTATGATGAAAGCAAGGAATTCAAGTCCAAGAACCTCCATGCTGAGAGACGTAGGAGGGAGAAACTCAGTAGCAGGCTCTTGACTCTTCGGTCACTAGTCCCCATAATCACAAATGCAACTACCCAAAAAACTCATAGAACTTCTTCGATGTTTTCTCATTTCGATATAAATGTCATTTTGATTCTGATCTCTTGTTTGTATCAGATGAACAAAGCAACCATCATTGAAGATGCTATCACTTACATAGAGGTGCTGCAAAGGGATGTCAAGTTTCTTAGTGACCAGCTGCTAGAAATGGAATCATCCTCAGAAGAACGAGAGAAGCCTAGAGTAGATGAAACCAATGCTGCTGAGGAGATGAAGAATAATGGGATTGAGGTTATTCTATCATCTGAATTAATTTCCTAGCACGTAAAAGTCCTTGGTCATACTATAATGTGTGTTAAGCGTAACTAGCATTAATGTTTGCTGTTTTCGTCTACAGGAAGATGTTGAGGTGACCAAAATTGATGCAGAAAAGCTGTGGATGAAGATTGTCTTTGAGAAAAAACAAGGCCGGTTCACTAAACTGTTGGAGGCTATGACTTACCTAGGCTTGGAGATGACTGATACCAATGTTACTAACTATAAGGGAGCACTTCTTGTTTCAGCCTGTCTAGAGGTAAATTAGTACAACTTTTTATACTTGACATAAAATTCAACATGTGTATGGCATTACAAAACTAAGAACTAACAGTAGATCAAAGTTGGTACATTGGTGGTCTATGTTTCCAATAAATTTAGCAGCCTTGTACTCTGCCTCTGTGTTAATTCTGTTTTTCAATGTGGCCGCAGCGAACCTACGGTGATACGCTTGAAGTTGAGGAAACAAGGGAGTTGATTCTACAGATCATCAAAGGCATATGAAGGGGAGAGTACAATTTCTTAGATAAGGGCGTGGATTAAATAAGAGGAAAATAATTAAGAATTTTGAACACTACTCTTTACATGTAATCTAATTTATTAATCTCTGAACAAGGCTTGTTGGATTCAATTTGATTACTACTTCAGCTGCACAAGACTGGAAAATGCATTAGTTGTTGTTTCATTAGTTTGATTAACAAGAGAGATGTTGAAACCAAGTTTGTGCAACACATGTAGTTGTGATTTCTATGTACAATTACTCCATCACATTGTAGCTCTGCATCTTTCTCTCCATGGTAAATCTGATAGATGAGCCATATATCAGTTCTCCAACCAAGACCCTCCAGAAAAAAATACCGTTTGAATGGTTCAAATTTTAAGAATTCCATGGATGTTGATGTAGATTACTCAATGATCAAAGCATGATTGGTTTAATGGTCATAGTTAATTGAACCAAAAATTGATGGAACCAATGCAGTCTGTTTAAAATTAGAAATTGCAGACCAATGAACGCACTAACTATGGCCAAAAGTTAACTAAGATCAGTCACACTATGTGTATTAAATAAACTTGGAACTATACACCACCTCTTAGTAAGAGTAATTGAGTACCTCCCTTGGTGCACAAAAATTTCATTTACCAAATTGAAAGTACTAATGCATCCCATCTCCCAACTAAAATCTACAAACTACTCATAATTCAGTATTGGTGAACAGAAATTTCAGATTTGAACTCAAAATTAAAATTGAGATCAAATGAAATCCAACTTACTTAGTGGATTATGATATACTTTTCTTTAAAAACAAGCAACACATTCCTTAAAGATAAGATAAATGACAAACAAAATCATTCAAGATATTCTCAATAACAAACCTCAATCAATTGAGAACCAAAAGAAATTCTTAAATTTTTTTTCCATTTCCATTCCAAAACTTGTGTCTCCAATTTCCCATTTTTACAAATACCATTTGTCAATCAAACTCCATGTCTTTCAATTATTCCCACACAGAAAATAGAAGAAACACAAATGCATGTATCTCTCAAAAATGGGACCAAGTAACCTTTCATCATTGGACTTGAGTTCCTATCTTCCTCCCAATCTTCGTCATCAAAACTCCTGCATTTTCACATTTATATTCCAATCATATGACAACCCTTTATCCAAAATTTAAACAAAAACAAAAAAACAAAAGATCAAGACAATCATCATTGAAAATGTAATTTTTTTTTTTTTTTTTAAAAAAGGGTGTACCTGGCTGCTTGCAAACGGGAGGATCTTCAAAGAGAGAAAGAGAGAGTTGTTTATGAGCAAGACCAATATCAATCAGGATGAGTCCAGAGGACGGATCATTGACAATTATACCTTTGACCGGAAACCAAATGAAGAGCTCTTCCTGAGTGAGCCCTTCAAGCCCAACAAGCCCACCATAGCTCAGGTTGGCTTTCACCACTTTGTCAAAATACACTCTGCCGTCAAACTTTGCCATACACGGCCTCTCCAAGTACACCTCCAACCGACCTGTAAGTTGATCATACTCATAGGACTTGACATTTCTTGGAAACACACCACCTGGGAGGCCCTGGCTTTTCAGGAGGCTTTCAATGGAAGAGGAGGTGGTGATTGGAAGAACAAGAACAAGGAGAAGAGAGAGAAAGAGAGTGAGAGTAGATTTGGGTGTCAGAGACATTTGTTTTGGTTGAGAAAAAGGAATGTGAAGGACGGACGGACAGACAGAGATGGTTTTTTGTTTCAGGTTTTTTCAAGGGTTTTAAGGTTTTTTCTTTTTGATATGGAAAGTTTGTTGGCAGTGAGTTATGAATTATGATTACCAAGTGGGGTCCCGGAAAGTCTGTCCAAAATATGAGTTGGCTTCATTTTATTGACCAAAATGCCCTTACAATCACTTTTGGACTAGCAAATTCCCACCGCTTTGTGCAGGTCTCAAAAGGGTTTTCTTGGGCAAAAACAAAAGATGTGATTGGTAAGGAATCTAATGTCAGGAAAACACAACAGTTACTAGTACTCTACAGAGACGGCCACCAAACGTGATTTGTAAAAACAGAAGAAGAAGAAGAAGAAGAAGAAGAAGAAGAAGAAGAAGGAGAAGCTCTAGCTGTTAAGTTATTCTTTGTTGACAACTGCAAGGTTTCAAATTCTAAAACAACTTCTTTTTTTAAGAAAAAAAAATATTCCCCATATGCTTCACAGCCAATATGGTACTATTTAGTAAACAACAAAATGTTAAAAGCCAGTCTAATTAGTACCACAATTTAAGAATTGTTTATTCATTCAATTTCTTTCAAATTGTATTGACAAACACATCTTTGACACTGTTCTCTGTCTTATTCTATGGAAATTCATGCGCATCCCTAAAGCCTTTGGTATCACACTAAGACATTTTAAATTTCTTTGATTTTGAAAAGAGACATTTTACTTAGCATAAAAGATTAGTAATGATAGACACATTTTTGAACTGTTGTTGCCTCTCAAATCTCATTCAAATCTGTAGTGATGGTCCCCTATTTGATTTACAAATAGATTATGTAAGTTTTAATGGAGGTTAGATTAAGCGAAAGCACGGCCATTGTGACGTGTAAGAGCTTTACAAAACAAAATCAAAAGGGATTGAAAGCTAACATTGTTTTTGAATTGATTTAAGTGATTTTATTTTATTGGTTCCCTATGGAATAAACAACATGATAATAATAATACACAGTGGTTTCATTGTGGATGATGTTAAGGCTTTGTGTTGTTTGGTGGGTGTAAAGTCGTGCCTAGCCGTTCCTAGAGTAGGAAACCGCCTAGCACATAAGCTTGCCCATTTGGCCTTGTCCTCGTATGAGGTTCGTCGGTGGCATGGGGTCACCGAAGAGTGTATTTTACTCCTTGTTTAGATAATATAGTTTCTTTTCAAAAAAAAATAATAATAATAATACATAATCATGTTAAAAACAACCAGTTCCCTTATCTTTATGACCTTTTCTCCTTGCTTATTAATGATATCTTCTCGCATGAATTGATTGGCATGTCTGATGCCTTTTTTCTTTTTTTTTTGACTTGACCCTCCTCTTAGCATCTTTTGCCTCATTTGCTCCTCTATTGCTTTCTTCCATCAAAGCCTAGAATCACTTCTTAAGGCAAAAGTTAAAGTTAGGAACATCTCTAATTATTGATTAACTGAAGTAACAGGAAAGTTTGGGACCTTTTCTGTTTCTGATTGCAAGTTTTTACTTCAAATTACAGTTTTGCCAATCCTCTTTTTTTTTTTCTTTTTTCTTTTTTTTTTTTAACAAAAAATATATATTGTATTGAAAGTTGACAACAAATGAATCAGAATGTGTCGAAACCCAGCGAAATCAATCATTACGTGCGTGGTTCAAACATCGAATTTTATAATTAAGAAATAATTATTTTCATAATAAGAGAAGAAAACTATCCACACAAACTTATAAAATGTATTTAATGAGAATTGGATCCTAACACCTTAGTAAATGAAGAGGTGTACAATTATCGGCACTATAGTTCTATGAAATTTTGTAATACTAATCAATCAGCTATCCTTCAAGATATATACGGGGGCGTAGAAAGAGAGCTTCACATGTTGTTAGGTTACATGAACAAATGACGGTAAGAATTTACTATAAGCATCAGAAAATATCATACATCCAAGAATTTTCCTCATATTCAACATTTGTATAAAGAGGTTGTGCCTGGTGATGCCTTTGATAGCTATAGACAACAGCTTTAGCACTTCTTTCTTCATATGGATATGAACTTCCAAAGAGATAGTCTGCAGTTTCTTTCCATTGGTTGCTGTTGTTTTCTCCATAATCAGCAACTTGTTGACAGTCATGGCCTCTCTTGTCATATTGAGACAAACAAGGCCAGTAACCAAATATGCTATCGCAAAGATCCATGGCTTCCAAGCCATAACCGGCAGGAATTTTTGGTACTATCTTCTCATATTCATAGCTATTGTCTTCATCATATCCACTTCCATGATCAGACCCTAGAGGGTTATTGTCTCGGCCATGATTATTCTTATACTCTATGAGCCGGTCTTCAGTGCTAGCACGAACTTGCTGCTGCTCATCTTTGTTAGCCGGAGTTTCTATGCTTTCGATGTAAGGTTTCGGGGCAGACTCATTAGGATTCTCATTCCCAATAGTGAAACCATTCGAAGGTGGGGTACTTGAGTCCAGCGTAGTAGAATGAGGATAGCATATTGCTTCTGAGGGTGGAAGGGGTATGCCATAGGTTTGAGCTTGATCATAACCACCATCATAAGGCGTTGCATCATACTCTTCAAAATCAAGATCATTCAACGCTGAAGCAGAGTGAGAGACTCTAAACTGAGTCACAATTGCAGGACTATAACCGCCATTATAAACATCATACACAATGGATTTTGGCTCACTATAAGTGGACACAGAGTATGCAACTACAGAGCGATTCATCGCAGGCTCATAATCACCATAATAAGGAGCTAAATTATACCCAAAAAAGTTCTCATTGCTGAATTCATGGCTAGAATGAGCCAAGAAGGCTTGTGAAGGAAGAACATCACAATTTCCACAGTAAGGAGTCTGATAACTCTCACCCACATAAGAATCATCGTAATAGTTGGAGCTGTAATAAGCCATTGTAGAATCTTCAATCTCTGCTGGTCACTCTACCTAGAATCTGCATGCATAGATTCAGATTTTCTAGCCGCAAGCAAATTTCAGGACAGACCACATTACCAATATCTATACTCCATTATAATATCAAAGAATTAAACTTAAGCAAATGTGTTTTATCTAGTTCCATCCAGTTATCAATGCATATCATTATCTCTACCGCATTTCATCCTAACATAAACAAAAAACTAATTACATATAAGATTGGTGTCATTGGGAAAAACTAATTAGCGATAAGTATAAATATTTGCAACCAACATGATTGCAAATACACTTGATCCAAAATGTGTTGAAAGGGCCATGACAGAATAAAAATCATAGCTTTTTATATTTGTGGCAGTAGAATCTAGGTTGAGTGCAATTATAAGATAGTCTCTGGTTGGAAAGTCGTAATCACGACCCTACGAAAAGAGTTAAGTGTGTACAAAGCGAAGAGATGGTTATGGTTGTTAGGTATAACAACCTTTGGAATGTGTCACTCAGCCAATCGGACCATATTCTATGTTCATGTTTCATTTTGAAAATTCCAACATTAGAAGGAAAACTCTACTTTCGCTTCATGTAAGGTAGTTTAAAGAAAGTAATACTGAACATTCTAGCCAATTCAGCAGTTAAGGTACTGAAATGGCCATCTCTTTCATGCTCCCCTATAATTTTCCACAACTACCAGCTCAATAAAGTTTTAGTCACTGTTCCTGTCCCACTCTTAATTCTTTCAATATATTTTAATTTTCCCCATCAAACCTGTCAATTCCGTTAACGGTCTAATAAGCTGATTCAAGGACTATACTTATTATTGAACTCCTCAAATCAGAGACACATCTAGAAATAGAACCTAAACCAAGCTTAGTATGCAGTTAAAACAATCAAATTATGAATTTAATTTGAATCCTTGGCATCAATTTCAATCAAACAATCAAAACATAAGTGCAAATTGGTTTCAATGCTTTTCCATGGTCACTACGAGCAAGGTTGGATGTCCTGGAATAATAAATTGCACTCTTAACACTATAAACTCTTTTATAAAATAAATGGCTGGGAACCACCAAATCCTTTAACTGCATGAAAATTGAAGAATCTACAAATTGTAGGTACTGAAAAATGTGTTGCATGCATACCTGATTGCCAAAGCAATTGTAGAGGGAGGTGCAGAGACTACCACAACTTTTTTTTTTTTTGAGAAGCAAGAGACTAGCAAAACTTGTTACCACTAGAGCACCGAACAATAATTGTCGTTTACTAGTTTAAATTAGGAGAAGATGTGCACTGACTGCTGGTTTTTCGTGAAAATGAGACGTGAGGCAGTTGATAAGTATTTCAGTGTTACAGCTATAAACATATTGTCCTCACTGTTCCATCATGTTAAAAGACAAAAGTTATCGAGTGTGGAAAATACATGGAGGATTTCAGTCTCCTTTTAATTATAATAAATTAAATGAATTATTGAATGTATTTATTTAGTTAAATTTTCTTTAAGGGATATACATGATTTATAATTATAGATATGATGGTATAACGTTTTATACTGTACAATCTCATAAATTGATAGGATGCTTTAATATATAACACAAGATTATTCAATTTCAGGAGTGATACAAAAAGAAATAGTAGACCAAGACCAAGATAGTTGCACTTATTAGAAAATATTAGGCATCCAAGAATTTTCCTCATACTCAACCTGCCTATAGAGAGGTTGTGTTTGATGATGTCTTTGATAGCTATAGATAACATCTCCAGCTCTTCTTGCTTCGTATGGAAATGAACTTCCAAATAGATAGTCTGCAGTTTCTTTCCACTGATTGCTGCTGTTTTCACCACAATCAGCAACTTGTTGACAGTCCTGGCATCTTTTGTTATGTTTAGCCAAACAAGGCCAGTAACCAAATATGCCTTCACAGAGATCCATGGCTTCCAAGCCATACCCAGATGGTGCTTGTGGCACTATCTTATCATATTCATAGTTGTTGCCTTCTGCATATCCACTTCCATGATCAGATTCTGGAGGATAGTCATCTTGGTGCTGGACCTCCTGCTGCTGCTGCTCTTCTTTAGCTGGAGCCTTTTCGTTTTCAATGTGAGGTTTCGGGGCAGATTCATTGACATTTGCTTTCTCATAAGGCGATTCTGTGGATTTATCAGTGAAACCATTCAAAGGTGGTGTACTAGAGTCCAACGTAGAACGAGGATAGCATATTGCTTCTGAGTGTGGCAGGGGTTTGCCATAGGTTTGAGCTTGATCGTAACCACCACCATAAGGCGTCGGATCATACTCTTCGAATTCATAAACATCGGACTCTGAAACAGAATAAGATATTCTAAACTGAGTCACAACCTCAGTACTGTAACCCCCATCATAAAGATCATACACAATGGACTTTGGCTCAGTGTAAGTCGATGCAGAGTATGCAGCCACTGAGTGATTCACAGCAGGATCATAAACACCATAATAAGGACTCGAATTATACTCGAAAAAGCTCTGGTTGCTAAATTCATGATCAGAATGAAGCATCAAGGCTTGTGAAGGAACAATATCATAATTTCCACCATAAGGAGTCTGATAACTCTCACCCATATAAGCATCGTAATAGTTGGAGCCGTAATAAGCCATTGTAGAATCTTCAACCTCTGCCAGTCTCTCTAGCAACAATCTGCATAGCAGCAAGCAAATTCCTGAACATAGCAGCTATCAAAGGGTGTCTTTTTCTCTACCACACAGTTCTTATCGTAACAGAAAAAGACAATTAGCGATACAGAAAAAGTAGGAGATATTTGCAATTCACAAGCTAATAGGTTGGTGCAAAATGCTTTTGGCCTTGGCGAGGACAACAATTTCAAAAGCCACGTCATTGTGATGCACTATGATCCAAAGTGGATTGAAATTAATGAAGGTGACTGAAAAAGAATCTTAGAAGTTTCCTTTTCATATTTATTTTTTTTACCTTGAATAAACTTGATTGAAGTGAACGGTTAGTTGTATGCTTGTCTCTTGGTTGGGAAGTCGACATCAACGACCCTACAAGCGAAGGAAAGAGTGCAAATTGAAGAGATGGCTATGGCTGTTAGGTAGAATGACCCATGGTTTGTATAATGGTGACTAATAGAATTGGACCTTTCAAAGTTTCATGTGCGGAACTTTAGTACTACAATCTTGCCAATCACAAGTGGACCTCCTTTACATTGTTTTACCACTGATTTGGAACTGAAATGGGCATCCTTTTCCGAAAGCTAAAAGGTTTCTGTAACTAACAGTATTACTATGTTCATATGTAGTTTTGATGCATAAAATGGCCATCACTTGGCTAATGCATCAGTCACTCAAGTTTCTCTTGAAGAGGTCGATAGTGATCCTGGCTCAGCCTAATTTCTATTGATGACTTGTATATCGCATCACTTCTGTCAAATAGATAGAGTGAGCTGGGTTTGAGAGGTTGAAAAAGAAAGCATAGGGGATTCTACCTACACCCGGGGCATAACCTGAAGTTGCTTCTTATCTCCTCTGGAATTTATTTAAGCTGACTAGCAGAACTATGGGCTAGAGTTCTGGTTATAGTCCTCAAAGGAGAGGCTGCTAGAAATAAAACATAAACCAAGCTTGGTATCCATTTCAATCTAACAATCAACTTAACTGCAACATAAGTCCAAAGTCATAACATGGCACCAACTTCAATTCGGAAGGCAATGGCCAATGCTCGCAGCAAAGGTTCTTCACTTCAGTTAATTCTAACGACTCTGGTTCCATAAACTTGCATGACGTGCATATTCTTTGTGCAGACGAGCAAATTACTTTTAACATTTTCATAAATCATAGATAGATTACACCAAATACGTTATATTTAACAACAGTTAAATTCAATATAACCTTTCAGCTTATCATGTCTAAATAGCTAGCTATTAATAACAAAGCTTCCACGCCAGACACAGGGAATCGATTGTGTAAAGTAGACTAAATTCTTTCTAAAAGTAACAAAAGAGTACACCATAAATTAGACCAAATGTCAAGGCCCGCTTTTCATAACATCCTTGCAAAGCAATGTTATATGCTTCTCGAGTCATGACTACTCTGCCGGTCTTACAAGAGTTACATAAACTATACACCAGATAGGACAGACCACATCCGCAGGATTCCCTAACCGCTACTCAAAATTCAAATACCTATTTGTCATTGTTCTCCAACACACAGGCAATGAGTAACACGTATTAAGTATTAACTCCATTAAAGTTGATGACTCCCAACCAGAACATAAACTGCCTGAAAGAAAATAAACAAATATATGTTACTCCACATAGCTGCATCATTAAAGTAATCAGAATGGTCCCATTCCAAATTGATACATCTTACAAGAATTTTCAAGAAAATTTACTGTGCTGTACCTCATCCAGAGGCTGACTCTGCCCCTTGCGTTGGTCTTCTCCGCTCAGGTGGAGGCCCATCTCTCCGTCTCTCATACCTTTTACTCTGATATTTTGAATTGTTTCGCTGCTGCTTTGGTTGATAGGTAGGGTACGTGCAAGGAATTATTTCCCCATTTACGTACTTATCACCTAAAACAAAACAAGCCATCAATAACATAGAAAAGTACCCATTACAACATCCTCCTAGATATATAATATGTAAACCAACACAAAATATAACCCACCTCCATAATCCTTGTTTTTCACATCTATATATGAATCTGGCAGCACCCAAAGAACCCCAGGCAAACCTGCATTGACAAAACCAAAACCAAAACTTCAATGATAAAGAGTTCTATTACATTAAACTTGCAAAATAATAACACCGGAATTGCACCAATCCCATTTGCAAAGTTCTAAGTTTTACAAACCCAGTTCGTAAAGTTCAGGTTTTTAACAATCTTATTTGAAAAGTTCAGGTTTTTAACAATCCCATTTGCAAAGTCCAAGTTTTTAACAAGCCCATTAGCAAAGTTCAAGCTTTTAACAATCCCAACTGCAAAGCTCA
Source organism: Nephelium lappaceum (assembly GCA_021234005.1). Classification (NCBI taxonomy): domain Eukaryota; kingdom Viridiplantae; phylum Streptophyta; class Magnoliopsida; order Sapindales; family Sapindaceae; genus Nephelium; species Nephelium lappaceum. The sequence continues at coordinate 16,262,186 of CM038010.1, forward strand.
AACTTTTACCAAGCCCATTGGTAAAGTTAAAGTTTTCACCAATCCCATTTGCAAAGTTCAAATTTTAACCACTCCCATTTGCATAGTTCAAGGTTTTACACCAATCCCATTTGCAAAGTTCAAGTTTTACCAATCCCATCTGCAAAGTTCCAAGTTTTTAACCAATCACATTTGCAAAGTTGAAGCTTTCACCACCCCCATTTATAATGTTCAAGTTTTCACCAACCCCATTTACAAACTTCAGTTTATTATACCGATCCCACTTCGAAAGTTGATTTTTTTAGCAAATCCCATTCGCAAAGTTGAGGTTTTTAACAAGAAATCACAAACCTTTAAATTTCTCAGACGTAGCCTCATCAACGGTGCATTGAAATCCAGTGTAAGTGGTGGTACTAAAAGCATACATACTCTTCTTCGCCTCTTCCATACTATAAATAAATAAATAAATAATAATAATAATAAAACCCACCATCAAAATAACAACTTTCATCAAATCGAACCCTCAAAAAAACCAAATAAAACACAAACAAACCTGCCCAAGACAGTAGCGAGCGTGTTGAGATAGGTGTCGATCATCTGTTCCCGGGTGGGAGCCGGGTCTTTGGGGAACTCCATGACGATGAGCCAGTGGTTGTAGTCGCAACCGGGGAGCAGGATAGTCTCTCTCGGCTCACTGCTGCGTTTGGCAGAGTAATGAGAGTCAGCTGCATTGGTTATGATCAACGACCGTGATTTGGTGCTGAAACGGAGAGTGGAAGTGGAGGTGGGTGTAAAGAGTAGTGGAGTGGGGGAGGGTCTGAGGTGGTGGAGTGGCTTAGGGTTTAGGGCTTTGAGAGCTGAGAGAGGAATTGTTGCCATTGCAGGACGTGTTACTTGAAAGAGACTCCAGTGAGTGAGATAAGGCTGAAAGACATAAAAGATTGTTTATTTGGGTTTTAGTTCAAAACGATGCGTTTTAAGCATGGAAGTTATTTTATTTATTTATTTTACGAAATGTAAGTTTTTTTTTTTTTCAGTTATACTAGACTAGCCAAAATTTTATCAAGCCATATCATTATTCTATCATCCCATAATAAGATGATTATTACAAATCATCTTATAATATCATTTGGATAAAAGGTTTGAGAAAATTTTTGAACAATTGAATATTATTGTTTTTTTTTTCATATAACTTATTTTAAAAGATTGTTTTTTGTTAAGGTTTGTTTATTAAGAAAATGTGTATATTCTATTCGTTAAATACATGTAGAAAATAGTTTGGTAAATGTAGAAAAGACTTCAAACTGTGGGAAGTTGTACCAGGGATAGTATTTGGTGTCAAATCAAAAAAAAAAAAAAAAAAGAGTTATTTTTAAGAATTCCAAAGGTCATTTAAACTAAAACTTTTTCTCGTAGAAGTTTATATTTAAAAGATGTGTTTACTTTTTTATTTCTCCAGACTTATATTTACATCATCTACATTGGATCACTGTATAATCAATATAGTAACACTAGACATTCTACTGTTTGTACTCAATTAATAAAAAGACAATGGATGAATTGATATACTTTACAATTATTACAAATTATTATTAATGTGTATTTATTCATCAATTTTCATCCATACATTTTAGTTAAAATGTAAGTAGAATGTAAATGACGGTTGTCTAATTACCCTAATATATATATTTTTTGAAAATAAATTACTCTAATATTATTAATCAATAACATTAATTTTTTTTTTTTTTTGGAAGAATATCATAACCCATCAAATCACATGAAACAGCCCAATAAGCTAACTAAAAGTTATACAAACCGTGGGTCTAAATTCCTCATAGGCCCACTGTAAAAGTCATAAGCTACGGCACCCCTCAAAATAAATATTTCCTACATTAAAAACTTTTTGTTATTTAAAATCTGACTAAGAATTACATTAAACAGTTCAAAATTTTTACAGTTTCATCTCAGTTTGATAATCAAGATTGTTGTCTTTCAACAACAGCGACCTAAAATTTAAAGTAATTATCTTAATTCATTTTGCTCTTCTTTCGATAATATGTTGCGTTTCCCTTTTGTTTTGACATGCAAGAGGTTCATTTAGTTTCTTATGGGAAAGTATAATATATAGTAGTTGTTTGCTAATAATTTATACTAATGCACCTTTTTAGTTTGTTTATAGAAAGATAAATTTGTGAAAATAATATAAAGGATATTTGGTATAGGGTGCACATAAATCATAAAGGGTATTGGGCCTCAACGTTCAATGGATTGTAGGCTTTCAAAGTTTGGATCACCGTCGTGTAGCCCATCTAATTTCTGTGGCCATTTTTGGCACTGTCACCATGAGAACAAAAACTGTAGCTTTGCTTTCCACGCAATGCATCTTGTATTTGAATTTTAAGATCCAGGATTCAATATTCAATACTTATAGGAAGTTGTCAATTAATATACGTGTATAAGGTTTGACTACCTTACTGATTGAAACAGAATAACTGTAATAATTGGTATAGTTAGATATAGTTAACGAATTTCATAGGTTTCTCTAATTAGATTAACTAAAATGGATAATATAATATCATACGAAAATGAATTATTACATGGAATTTCTCTAGTCATCTGCCAAATATTATTGTGGAGCAGCTAGAAAACCTTCTCTCAACATATGGTTCTTATTTTTTAAGGTTTCGGTTAAGAGATCATCATATCTATCCATACTTGCTGCTATTTCTTATTGAGTCAAAGTGTGGTTATTCGGCATGGGACATCCATATGTTCTGCTATGCAATTGACTTTTGATATGCACAAAAAAATAAAAAATTAAAAATTAAAAACCTCAACAATCAAGTCTGCTTAATTAAAAAGGAGTTGATTAAACAAGTCTGAAAAATGAAGACCGAATCGGCTTTTTCTGCTTTGACAAAGACTGTTTTGATTAAATTCTGTGATGAAGTAGTACTTCCAAGATTAGGTGCATATTACATCACAAAAATTATCAAATCCGGCTCAACAAAATCAAAAAAATGCCTAACTAGATACGTTTTATGATCATTATTAAATTAATTAGTCTATGAAGAAGTATAGTTAATATATATCAATAGAGAAAACGCGGTATGCTTACTACAACAAAAAGACTACCAATGGCATCTCTTATTGTATTCTAATTATTTGACCAAATGTTATATTATTATATCAGCAGTTCAACAAAACCTGTTTATATTAGAAGATATATGCAGAGAATAGGGAAGAAATACACTACAAAACATGCAGAAAAAACCAAGTATTTTAAATATGTTAATTAAGTATCTATTTTCAATATTGTTTATTCAATTTTTAATAGTTTTGGAATTGCCCGAGATGGCAGATTATTAAGAAAATATTGTTTAAGAATTTAATTATATAGAGCTAGCTGCCTGCATTAACCGATCCTAACTGCCTGTGCTAGCTGCTTCAAGTAAAATTAATAATTAAACATTATCAAGTCATGCATAAAAATATATGTTATATGAATTAATCATTACGCATACGAGTATTTTTTGTGTATATTTGAGATTTAAATTATATGTATTGTTAGTTAACTTGTAAGAATATAGTCAACTGGATTTTGTAGCTCTATATAGATTTTAGGTGATTCTAAAATTAGGTTGCTAGCTTATTCAGTGTGACTTGTGTGCAAATATTTGACATTATAGTTTGAAAATGTGGTCTCGAACCTGAAATAACAATCCACTAGTTTCTTGATTTTCTGGTTAGTGTTGTTATGCATTTATCGAACTCTTTTGTCAATTAAAATTTCCTACCAAATTCCACAGCTGGAGCAGTTTAACCTTACTAATTTGTGGGTCTTTTTGGAATTTAGTACTTGGAAGAAAGCCATATTGACTCTTTGGAGGATAAGAGGATTGTGGTCATGTTATTGTTTGACTTAAACTAGCTAGTAAACATTCATGACATGAATATCTAATCTTGTTTCCCATGTTTAATTTAATTTTTTCATTATAGATAATCTCAAACATAACGTAAAAAAGTCCTCGTAAGAGAGTAGTCCTCTTGGTTTTCTTATCTTCAAAAAGTCTTGTTTTTATTATCATTTAGGGCAAGTCAGAAGTTGCTTAACCATTCCAACTTGTTCTTCTTGATCACCAATGAGCAATGTTGTCTAATCTAGACATTTTAATGGTCTCTCTGTCATCTCTCACAAATTAGCTTGCACATTTGATGCAACATTTTGGTGCTCTTTTGGTGAACATGGACTTGATAGAAATGGCATGGAGAATGGACAAAAGGGAGAAAACTAGGAAATGAATGGGGGGAAATTAAATTAGGAAGGATATTAACTTCTTTCACTAGTGCAACGACTATTACAGTATAAAATAATAACAAAAAGAGTAGGTTCAACCCATATGTCAAAGTCCATATAACCATCCTGAATATATATATATATATATATATGTATTATATCATAATATATTACTTAAGCGAGATTCTACAATTTTTTCATTTAATTTCTATACATTTTGTAATTATATATAATGTCACAACATGAAAAAAATTTGTTAGATCTCACACCATATAACCTTTTTTAAATTCTATTCAAATTGGGTGACTAACTCTATGGATTAATTGAAATAAAATTGACACATATATCTCAGGAAGTTGTTTCCCCAGTGCATGTACTTGCTATAGTCATCTCTACTCTCTAGAGATGGTTTTGGAATTTAAGACTTCACATGGAACACATGATTTCCAAAATCATGATCAAACATGCTTTTTCGGCATAAATTGTTTATTATTTTTTATTTATTTTCAAAAACAAAAAGTTATACTTAGATACTACAAATAATTATACAGTATGGAAATTATAAGGGATTGACCAAAATTTCAGTAAGAGTCTTGCATATATTAATCTATATAAACTAGTAAGAATGTTGAAGGGTTTTGGAGGGACCCAGGGATGACTAAAAAGAATATTTGATCACCAAACACGGATCAATTATCCATGTCAACCCCACCAAAGGTGTGAAGACTAATTTGGTGACAATTCATAAGTCCAGAAAGCCAATGATTAATTATTTGTCCTCCTTTGAATTTAGGATCATCATAGCTTTTCTCTTGGGCACAAATAATTCATTTTAAGCAAAAAAATAAAAATAAAAATAATAAATAAAAATAAAAATAAAAATAAAAAATCTACTCCATTCAAGTCAATCCAGACAACTATGGTCAGGAAGGGAACATCTAGTACCCTAATGCAAGAAAATTCAGAAACAGTACAAAAAAAAAAAAGGCTGGCTGATAATGAGAGGAAAAGTAGGTGAAGATCATTAATTATATGTTTAATTACAAATTAGGATATGAACAACAAGTAATAACCCATGATATACAAAACCTAGACATTCTAAGCAGTCCTAAATGATAGAATCAGAAAATAGAGCGGCAGGAGAAAAGCAATTAAGATAAGTTATTTTTAATGGTCTCTTTAATCATTAATTCTTTCTTTAAGCATGCCATATCCACATAACTATATAACCATTTGTTAATTTTTCTCATTACAAGTAACAAACCAATCAACCGTTAAAATAGTTATCTTTCTCTTTCTTTTTTCTTTTAGGTATTTGATTAAAATAATTTAAATTAAAGAATAATTGGTAAGAGTCTCCACCTTAAATTATCTGGAAAAAAGAAAAACCTCCTTCTAAATGCTTGAAAAGTAACACAATTTCGTTTTTTTCATTAGTTTTCTTGTAGCCTTGGGGCAGCTCTATTATTGTACTCTTTTCTCTTTTACTATTTGAAGATTAATTTTTTTAAAAAAACAAAAACATTAGCAAATGAATAGAAGACAATGTCATTTACCCTACGTTTGGTACGCGGGATTGGAATGAAATGAAATAGATTGGATTGGAATAAAAAATCATCATCTCATGTTTGGTAAAACTTGGGATTGGATTAAAAATTATACCATATCATGTTTGGTGTAAATTGAGATTGGATTGGAATAAATTAATTTAATTTTTTTATTATATAAAATTAATTTTATAAAAAATCTAAAAAAAAAAAAATCTTTCACAATTCAATATCATCAACCCACTTCATCAATATCATCATCTTCCATAATTCAACATCATCAACCCACAATTCATCAATATCATCGATCTAATTCATTAACATCATCATTTCCTATAACAACAACATCTTCAACAATATCAAATCATCATAAGACTAAAAATAAAAAATAAAAAACAACAGACTGAGAGCATTTGGTTTTGGGTCACCGACCCAAAACCAGATGCTGGTTCTGGGTTGACGACCCAAAACCAAATCAGTTCTGGGTTCATCGACCCAGAACCAGATCGATTTTGGGTTCAACATTTGGTTCTGGGTAGGCGAACCCAAAACCAGATGCGTGACGAAGATGAAGAAGAAAAAGAGAGCTTCCATGGATGTGTGAGAGGAAGAAATGTGAGAGAGAGAGATAAATGAAGAGAAAAAAAAAATATCAAATCCAATCTCATCCCCACCCAACGACATGGGTGTGAGTGAAATTGAAAAATGTCAAAAGAATGAGAATGGATTGGAGGTTGGGATTCAAGGAATTTCAATCTCATTCATTCTAATTACTCATCAAACATGATATTTAAGTAATTTAAGATTTTTGAATCTCAATCTCATCCTAAATCTTATATACCAAACACAGCCTTAGTGAATCGTATGTGGCAACTATTCTTGAATTTAAAGCAAGTGAATTGAAGATAATGTCATTTAGTGAATCGTACGTGGCAACTATTCTTTAATTTAAAGGTTTTTTTTTTTTTCTTTTTTAAATGGAACCGAATTCATACAACATCCCAATAGTAGTGTGAATGGTGAAGAAAGTAAAGAAAAAATAAAGTATTTATATCATGTAATGGGCGGCTCTTATAGTGGGTGTTTTACTGATTTTAGAGTTGACTAAAATGACCACATATGGGTTTACAAAAAACACATGGACCATTTGAATTTTGCTTAGCTTAGATAATGATCAATCGGACTCAAACTTGGCTACATGGTCAACCGGTGGCCACAAATTATCTCGATCGAGCTCATGTTCCTCTGTGTCTTTTCTTCTCTACTTCCCTATTGTTTATTTAGCATTTGTATTTTGTATCAAATTTTTGTTTGTGGGTCCATTTGGCACGTGTATTGTACACCTTCTTATGACTACCCCGTGAGTTTTTGGTACTTTTCTCCTTTGGCCCAGTACAATCACTATTCGTGGGTGCCCCAACCGTGTCCAAGTTTATACGTGTCTCTCTTTTGTCACCTTCTACACCTCATCATTACCTCACCATTGCATCACTCCTGTGTATGGGATACTCCATGTACGTAAATAAATACATACGTAGAAGGTAGTTTCAACAAAAATTCGGATTAAAAGAAGATTTGAACATGTCCTAGAAAAAGATAGAATACATGCATACGTCGAAGAACATAATATAAATACGATGAATGAAGTTATGGTTGTTATTGTACAAGCAAGAGTGCAAGACACTAATTGGCTGCCTAATTTTGGATTAATTCAGGTGTAAACCCATAAGTATGTATGCTAATAAGTAATAACTATAGCATATCTAATCACTTATGTACCTTGAACTTGATATATGTATAATTGATTTCTTTTGGTGGGATGCATTATGTGCATTCATATACTATTCAAATAACAAGTTTTTATATATGCCTTATCTTCACGATAATCATGTGATCAACCTATGTATTATATATTTATACAAATACAAGTGGGAGGGTGTGAAAAAGAAGACTAGGCTAATTTTATAACATTATTGTGAGTAGTCAAATGAACTTGTGTTGAGCAAATGAGTTAATATAATCATTTCTAATTTTACACATACATAAAACTTTAATATAATTTAATAAATTAAGATCATGATCACAATCTTGAACAACTCTCCTTTGGAGAGTGGTAGGAGAGGAGTCATGAACAATGACAAGAGCAAAAGAGACGGGGATGAGGGGCAAAACGGTAAATTCGAGTGAAGAGAGAACATTCCATTGAGAGAAGAAGACAAGAAGAAAATCCAAGAGGGGTTTGATGGGTATGACCTAAAACTACTGTTTGCGGCAGCCCCATACAAACGGCGTCTTTTATGTCTTGTCTTCAAGACAGCAAGAAGAGGCTCAACATCTCTCTCACCGGTTACCAGTTAAAACCCACCACTTCAATCACAAATCACAATCTTGTTCATGATCTCTCACGCGCTCCCTTAATTGTTAACCAGCTAAACCAACATTTTAAGGTTTTGTTGTTATTATGTTCAAGTACTAGAACAAGTATATTGGAGCCACTCAAGCTTTGGTTATAATGACAGCACCATTAACATTAATTGATATGACTAAAATTTTTGGCTTATTCTTCCCAACATGTATTACTACTTATAAACTATATATACATTCTTCTCAACATGTATTGTAAGTTATGGGTACTTGCAATATATATATATATATATATATATATTGTTAAGCCTAAATTCATATTAAGGTTATGTTACCTTGAATTCTTTTTTATTCTGATGAAGGGTTGAACTAATGTCGATTATAATGTAATATCATTTCAATCTTTAAAATATTAGTAATATCATAATTTTTGTATGAGAGGTAATTGAATTACATAAGTGTGTGTGTATATATATATATAGTGTTAAGTCTAAATTCATATTAAGGTTATGCTATCTTAAATTCTTTTTTATTCTAATGAATGGTTGAACTAATGTCGATTATAATATAATATCATTTCAATCTTTAAAATACTAGCTAGTATCATAATTTTTGTATGAGAGGTAATTGAATTACATAAGTTAAAATGTTAAAATGAAGAACTTTACTAAATGATGTTAAACACATATGTGTTGATCAAATTTGCGTACAAGATTAAATTTACAAGCTTTTATAGACTTAAAATGGATCAAAGAAAATCAAAATTTCGTTTGAAGTTTAAAATGAATAATATTTTTATTTTAAAGAGAAAACTTCATTTTAGTCCCTGAAATTTTTGAAAATGTCAAAATTGTAAGCATCTATTAGAAACAGTTTTTTTCATCTCTAACTTTTCCAAAACTCTTCAAAAAAGTCCAAATCGTTGGTCAACTGACAGTCAACGGTGACAAATTGTTTGGATGGAAAGGGCAAAATAATCTTTTTATAGATAGGGTAAATTAATTTAAATAATTTATTATATATATATAATTAATTTTATAAAATAAATAAATAAATCAAAAGTGGAGATCCACCAGATTGGATCTCCACCATCTTCAACAGACCAAGATTCAAACCTCTTTACCAACATCATCGACAACCAACTTCATCAACATCATCAACAACCCCATAGACTACAACATTATCAAGACCATCACAGCATCATCAAAAACATCTGACACAACAACAACATCAACAATAACATTAAGAAATAAAAATAAACGCTGTTTATAAAAAAAAAAAAAAAAAATAGAAACAGAGGGTTGATGAAGAACCCAGATGAAGCTCCTTATCTGGGTTCGATCGTACCCAGCTCAGGACTTTCATCTAGGTTCGAACCTAGATAAAAGTCCTGAGCCAGATGAAGATCTTCATCTGGGTTCGATCGAACCCAGATGAAGATCTTCATCTGGGTTCGATCGAACCCAGACGGAGAGGCTTCATCTGGGTTTGATCAAACCCATACGGAGGGGCTTCGTTTGGGTTCAATCGAACCCAGATGGAGACGCTCTCCGTCTGGGTTCGATTGAACTCAGACGAAGACACTGGGTTCAATGGAGAGGGATGAATGATGGATCTGGGTAGAAGAAGAAGAAGAATGGATGGAGGCGGCAGAGAGATTGAGGAGGCGGAAGAGATAGCGAATTGATTTTTTTTTACTAAATCTATTTTTTGTGTTAAATTTTTGTTTAATTTAAACAAAAAAATAATAAGATTTATTTAAAAATATATATAATTATAATATACGTGTTAGTTTGTTATTGATCAAATGTTATGTAAAATTCTAATTGTATTAAGGGTAAAATGATCATTTTAAATTATGAGGGGTAATTGAGTCTTTTTATGTTTTTTGTTTAGTTTGACTGTTAGTTGACCAACGATTTGGATCTTTTTGAAGAGTTTTGAAAAAGTTAGGGATGAAAAAAATTGTTTCCAATAGATGCTTAAAATTTTGATATTTCGTGAAACCTTAGGGATTAAAATGAAGTTTCCTTATTTTAAATTATAAACGAAAATTTCACTTTTATTTGGAATGAAAATGAGTTTTTCCCCGATAGAAATCATACTAAATAAAAACAAATTAATAAATTAAAATATAAAATTAATTTTTCCTTTCTGTTTTTTAAAATAATAAAAAAAAAAAGAGAGAGAGAAAAAGAATGAAGATGTTGACCGTTAATAACGGTGGAAGTGAGCAAAGTACGTGAATGCTACGAAAAATTGAGAATGAATTTGGAAAAGTATAAACAGAAAATGTCTCAATCGCTACTTTGACTCCAACTAGCTTTGCCAAACAGGCCCCACGTGTCCTTGCACGCGCGCGTGCCGCGTGGGGCCTAGTTGACTCTTCTGTTTGTTTATGAGCATGACGTCATTTTCAATCCATTGCCTTTATCATTTTCATTTTATTAAATTTTTTAAATTATTTTGAGAGAACATCTTTAAGATGGGAGTTGAAAATTGTATTATAATTAGTGGACTAGGAAAAAAGGTAACAAGAGAATACTTTCAACAAAGTTAAAATAATATATTTTATACTTTCGAATTAATTAAGGTTTGTCAAAGTAATTAAAGTTAATTATTCTTCCGTTAATCAAGTACTACTATTCTTTATATTAGTTTTTACAAAGATTTGGAGATACTTTATTTATTTATTTATTTTTAATTTCATTACATTCTGAAAATATTTATGAGTGTGATGATGTGATTTACATATTTAACTGTGGACGATTTTGTAACATTAATCGAAATTAGTATGTGGTTTAATCTATGTTAATTTAAAATTATCTTAATAATAATTTATTCTTAATTTGAGAGGTAGAAAAAATAAATTAATTAAGATTAAATGGATGACAATTAAATAACTATGCTAAATGTTAAATTAAGAGAAAATGACTCGTCAGAAATTATAGTTACAAATGTTTAATAGAGCATGCAGGTAGATTGTCATAGCTTAATACACATCAGCATGCAAGATCAATGACATCTTTTTTTTTTTTTTTTTTGAAACATATTTTGAGTAACAATATGCTTTCAATTTGTATCCAAACTTGCAATCTAATTTATTATGTGTCAGTTGACAAATGAATAAAAATTTAAAATGAATTTTTTTAATTATCATATGTCATATGAATTAAATTGACATATCATAAGTATGACCACAGGTTAGGTATGACATTACTTAATTATTTTATCATTCCTTCAACATCGGGTTTTTTATTTTTTATTTTTGGTTTTTTTTTAATATTATTTTTTTATGAGTTAAAGAACTATCAAAGCTTATAGACACTTTATACGTTAGAGAATTGCTGGGATCTACTAAAATAGACAACTAATAGTGTAGCCCGATTGACTACTTTAGGACCTATCAATAACTTATGGATTAAAGAATTGTCAAGATCTATCGAGATGAAATATTGAGTATGACCCAATTATTACTTTTACAACCTGAAAAAATAACTCTTACTAAGAATAGAACACTCTCCATATTTGGTGTTTTAATAGAAAAAGAATGTTCAATCCCTTAAAATGAAGGGGGAGTACTCAATTATTTCGATCAAAGAGTACTGTGTTTCCTTCCTTCAACAAAGTTTCAACTACAAATTTTGTATATAGTTAGGGAGATTCCCAACAACTACTGAGTTTTGACTCTCCTTATCTTTTCTTCAAAAACAACCATATAAGTAATTTCAAATTTAAGCGAAACATATCTACTAGGGTTTTTGGTACACAAATGGAGAATTCTTTAACTAATATTTGAAAATACATAAATGGGAGGTTAATTCACCTAAAAATTTAGAATTAAAGTGTTACTTTTCAAAACAGGTGTCAAATCTCAGGTGGTTCCCTATATAATTAATACATATTAGAATTAATATTTTAACTTTTAAGGCATAAATGGACTTTTTTTTTTTCTTGTTTTTTAGATCCCATACGGACTAGATTTAAAATGACCAGTTTATTAATTCAAATCTAATTGCGATGTTGACCAGATTCTACCGATGTCAAACTAGGAACATAATATAGAGAAAGATGGTCCCTTTCCTCAATTTTTCAGGTGATTGAATTACATTTCATATTGATTCTGACCTAACTTGCCCTTGATTCTTTAATAATATTAATACCCAAGTCAACTCATTAAAATTTGCTGTTGTACAAGATTTTAGTATATGCATGTTTTGACTAACAAACGATCTACAAATTATATTTGCATAATCGTGAAAATGTTCATGTATATATTTTCTGTGAATAAGACAAATTTGGTGGCTTTCTGGCCCATAGACTTTTAATTACAATTAGGATTAACTCAATTTAGAAAACTCAAATAGTCTTTCGAGAATAACAAATTAGGCAGCACATTTTGTTTGGTCAACTTCATTGAACTATTGCAGTATGCTATTCTTTCCAACAATTTTTCTACACAATATTGGTTAATTATTCTGTCAAATTCAACTAGTCTTTTATATGGTCCACAAATGTCATGATCTTGCTGACTCCATCTCAAATTAAAAATGATAAATATTTATAATATTGTCTAAATAAAGTTATAAAACAAAGAAATAATGAAGTTATTAACAGTCAATTCCGCTGCACATAATTAATCTCGTTGAAATTTCATAAATAAACAATTGAGTTGCATTTGATGGTTGATAATAAAGAAATCGAGTGCTAATCCCATTTTTTATTTTATTAACCAATTGACTTATGTCTTACTATCTAAGATTTTTTTTTGGGTTTCGAACTTGAAAAAGAAATTGACATACTGTCATTAAGAAAATAAATCATACTAGGTATAGTATAATCTTTTCAATAAAATTGCCAAATATTTTTTATTTTTAATTTTTTTTTAAGTAAGGTAAATATTTAGTCCAATCAAAGAGGCATTTTTATAAGTTAGTGTGGAAAATGGATTCGGATCAAACGAAGCTTGAAGTCTCAGGCAAGTTGTTTGTCTTGTGGAAGGTGATTTTATTTTGTCATCAGTCATCACAATAAATACTAGGGATGATTTGAAATTTGGCCAATACTCACATGATGCATGTTGTTTAAAGGCTTTAAATTTAAGTAATTTAATTTTGTCAAAAGCTTTTTATTTAAGATAAGATTTTTTTTTCTTTTGTAAACAGTCCTTAGAAGTAATAATTGAGGGGAAAAAAAAAACTACCAAATAAATATAAAAACTTTTTGTTAACTTAAAAATCATTTTTAGCACTAACAATATATTCTCAAACACACAATTATTTGATATGAAAATTCTCCTATCATGACAGTATTGAGTACAAAACTCTACTGTCGATTTGGATATGCATGGATATTAATTTTACAGCTTTCAACTTGGTATATATTTACAAGATCGATCATATATACCACCACCCATATGATGAACTCAGTGTACGCAAGTACTGCTTTTCATTATTCTTTTGTCTTGATCGATTCTTGATTCTTGGAATGTGAATAAATTAAATTGACCTCTGAACAAACATTTTTGCTCTCCATGGACCCCCAACAAAAAAGAAAATAAAGTTTTGCTTTGCATTTTATGAGAAAATTGATGGGAGTGTTGCACGTTGGTTCGGTATAAAACCAAGTAACATGCATGTGATAAGTGCAACTGCAAGAATCATATTTTGGTTTAGAGAACCAGCCTATGAGTTCGTCTAGAATCTGTGTTCATGTGCTACACATATTTGATGAATGGCAACTCCATCTGTAATAAATTGTTGTGGTTACTATTTTTGGATTCTGTTGAAATCGGTTTGTAATCTAATCAAGTTACTATTGTTTTCGAAAATTATAATTAATTATGGAGACAGAAGTGTGAAACACCTCTTAATTAACAGCATGGGAAGCTGCTAACACATAATTGTGTCTCTAACTCCATAAGATAATTTTTGAGTAGCAATCCAACATATATCATTATTGTTGGTTATATATAGATCTCACTTCACTGTTATGAGATAATCATGTTCATATTTGTATATGCACATACAACAAATTAATTATAACCCAACTCCTCAATATTACTTTTCATTTCGGTTTGGTTTCATAACATATATAAATACTAATCTTACATGTTCTATAATTCATTTGCAAATTTTTGTCCAAAAATGTAACAAGCGATTTGTTATAGGTATGTTAAATAATGAAATGACATAGTGAATCAGATATTTATATGAATCACTTCTTATATTATTTGAATGAAAAATTTATGATAAATTCTAAGATAAAGTCTTATACCGAATATAGTATAGTTTAACTTACAAACACTCATAGAAGAATGGATCATTCTAATTTTCCCCTCTAATTTGACATAATAGTAAAAAAACCCTCTGACAACAGAAATAGGTAAGAACCCCCTATAATTGGCATAATAACGAACAAATCTCCTATCGTTTTAAAAATAGTCAAACAATCCTTTAGTGATTTATGAAGTTAAGGGATTTTTTGTTTTAGCTATTTTTATAAACAATAGTGAAATTTTTGGCTATTTTTGTAAATTATAAGAGGTTGTTTAGTGATTTCTAAAATCGGAAAGTTTTTAGGTTATTATGTCAAACTATAGAGAGGAAGTTAGAAGTATCCCATAAACATAAAAGAATGGATGATATCAACAACATCGTGATATTAATATATATACAACCCAAAGACGATCAAAAACTGAAGTAAATGGTTAATATTTATCATCTCAACACATCAATGTATAATTTTGTCTCTCTTACTAAGTTAAATACAACTTTTAATTTAATTTACCAATCCTTAATTCCCCCATTTCCCTAACCAATATAACATTTTATTTTATTTTTGATAAACCAAGCAATATAACATTCCTTCACTTCAATATATTACCAAATAAAAAGTTAACCATTTAATATAACTCTCTTTTTTTTTTTTTTTGGAGGTATTGGAATGAATTTAGAAATTAATCGAGACTAAACTAATAAGATCCTAATAACACGATTTAAATAAATGACATCTATACATCAATGGCCAAGTCATGCAGTAAAAAGCACGTAGGTCAGCCATGGTTTCGGGCCATGATTTGACATCTACCTTTAGTAATATAAAAGTTTAATTAATACATTTTTTTTGTAAATAATTACATTTTTTAATTAAAAAAAAACACCATTTAATACGCCTTGCAACAATATCGAAGTACTCTCAAATATATTATATACGCAATTGATTTGATTATTTTAGTCTATTATTTTTTTTTTCTCAAACTAGTTGGCTATCTATTTTCACTAGAGTTAATTGCTAGCCAAAAATAAACAATTTTTAAAAGAATAAAAAATAAAAAAGTAATGAAGCAAAAGCCGGGGAGTGCACCGCCCACCTAACGCGCCTCCCAAGGAGTGAAGCGCCCCGCCTTCTGTTCTGCACTTCTGCTAGCTGCTGCTACACTTTCACAATCATTATTTTACTTGGGACCGTCAAGTCCCTCCAAATGGTCCTCTATTTCAGGTTTATCTTTGCGGTCCAACTTTTTTTTTTATTTTTTATTTTTTATCATTTTCATGATCAAACCCCACCAATCTCCACCGTTTGATCTCACAAATGATTTTCCCCAATTTCACTACGTGTCACTCAGATCAACCCCCCACCATCATACCCATATCACTTTATTCACAAGGAACAAGAATTATTTTATAAAGTTATCAATTCTTTTTACGAAAAACACACACATATATATTTGTATATATAAAAAAAAGGAGAGAAAATATTCTTTTTGAAAAAATAACAAATTTTTTATTAAAGAAAGAAAAAGAAAAATTCGATTCAAAAATGCTTTTCTCTTATTTGTCCAATCACTCTTGAAATGTCAACTAAATTCCCGTAACTTCCATGTCCGTACTCACTGAAACGTTTCATATATAAATTCACAACCCACCATAACAATTCTTACATAATTTCATACTTATAAATATATTTTTGTGTTTATATTATATACGTGACACAGGAAAAAACATATAAAAGGAGCTAGAGTTGTCATTTGTGGAAACAAATTGGAACCCAAAACCAACAAGAAGAAGAAGAAGACGAAGAAGAAGGTTGATAGATTGATTGGTTTGCTTGGCTTATTTGGCGATGGCAGAGGAGTTTCAAGCAGGGATTTGTGGAGGGACATGGTGGAATCCAACAAGGGGCTCGTTGTTGTCACCATGTTCAGGTGGGATTGGAATGACTGATCACATAGGGAGCTTTGGATGGTCAAGTAGTAGTGGTAGCACTGCTAGTGCAACTAGTATTACTGATCATCATCATCATCATCATCATCATCATATGGTGGAAATGAAAGCAGCGGCGGTGTTGGCGGCTAGTACTACTACTGCTGCTACAAGGTCTTGTGAGGAGTCAAACAACTCGGTTTCTGGTGGTGGTGGTGACAGCTCCAACATGGTATTCCAGGGTGTTCCAAAGCAGCCTCATCAACAAATACAGACTACTGATTCTGATAGTACTGGTGGCAGCTGCAGCCCTATTTTGATAGACTCCACTTTGCAAATTATGAATTTTGGTCTTTCTTCTTCAACTTCATCCTCCACCGATTGGAACCCGGCTCTCGTACTGTAAGTATTTTTTTTCCTTCATTTATTATTTATTATCATGAGGTTTCTTCTATTATTGTTGAATTGAAGTTCAAGTATCAAATCCCAGAAGACCCTTATAGTCCAATAGCTTCAAACACAAGTTAGAAGAAAATTGCTAATGACTTTTCAGTTTTTAGTTTTTTTTTTTCTTTTCAATTTTTCTTCTTTTTATTTAGAAAAAGTAAGTCAATTAATTTTATCTTCAAAATTATATTGGGTTGGTTCAAAAAAGAAAACTATATTGTTTTTTTTTTTTTTTACCAATATTTAGATTTATTTTTGTTGTAGTAGAGAAGACATTAACACTCAAATCCAAAAGGATTGGAGTCCATCAAACATGGCAGCAGCAGCAGCATCATATGGGTACCCTTCAACGTTGTTACAAACCTTGTTTGAACCAGAACCACTTCATCAACCCCAACAACAACAACAACAACAACAATCTCTTTTCAACAACCGGTCAATCAACAGCACCAACTATATGTCCGGAGGAGGAGTAAACTATGGGACAAATGTCTCAAATGACATCCAATTGTCACCTACCAATTCGTGGCCTAAAAACATTGCCAATAATCCCTTGTTAAAACCATCACTTCCAAAACATCAACCAACTAGCACCGGCTTGCACTTCTCCAACAACACACCCTTCTGGAACGCCGCCGCGGCCACCCCCTTGAATGACATTAGAACCGGCTTTTTCGCTTCATCACAGTCTCAGTTTCTAACACAGGCCATAGAAGAGAAACCAAGTTGTCCCAGTCTCATTTCCAAGGTAATCAATTATATATATATATAAAACCAACATAGTTAGTAATCTTATGGTCTTGGAACTATAATTTTGAATATATATGCTCATGTATCCAATTAGTTATCCAACAATGAAGAGGTACGAGACACGGGTTCTGTGGGGAAGAAAGGAAGCAGTGAACCTGCATTCAAACGGCCTCGTATCGAAACACCATCACCATTACCAACTTTTAAGGTACAATAATATACATATTCGATCAACACTTTTGCTGGCAAGTTGTAGTTGGTTTCATTTTTTTTTTCTTGAAACACTTTTGAAGGAATCAGATAGAATTCATACTTTTGTTAATTGATCAGGTCCGGAAAGAGAAGCTAGGGGACCGAATAACTGCTCTCCAGCAATTGGTTTCACCTTTTGGAAAGGTGAATTTTTGTATTTTTCTACTTTTTTTTCTTTTTCTTTTCAGAGGATGGTAGTACAATATGGAATTCTTTACTTTGTGGTATTATTTAAAGTCTTTTATTAGGCCTGCATAGATTAATTAGATTATTCTTCTTTCTTTTTGTTGATTTAACAGACTGATACGGCATCTGTTCTCCATGAAGCTATTGAGTATATCAAATTCCTCCATGAACAAGTCAGTGTATGTTATTACACTAGCTTCTGCGTCTATTCTTTTATTTATTATTATTATTTTCTATAAGAAAAAAGAAACCCTAATTTATTGATACGAGATTAAAAAAACGAAGCTTGTTGATTTCTGCAAGTAGTTCTAAATAAATGTTTTATATATGTTTATCATTTCAGGTTTTAAGTACTCCTTACATGAAACAAGGGACTCCAATTCAACAGCAACAGGTATGCAATACTCTTGTTGTTCTATCTCTAAGACATTACTAATAGATTAATTAGCATTATCTTATACGTGAGAAAAATTTTGTACATTAAGTATAGTAAATATCCGTACATGTATACATTCTATATCGTATATATAAGTATATATACATGATATAATTTTATTGAACCAACAGAGTTGTGAGAAATTAAAGGACCCAGATCAACCAAAACAAGATTTAAGAAGTCGAGGGCTTTGTTTGGTGCCAATATCCAGCACATTCCCGGTTGCAAACGAGACAACAGCGGATCTTTGGACACCAACGTATGGAGGAACTTTCAGGTAAAGACAGAAGAGAAGACAATACAGCGTATACATAAATGAAGAGGATGATCAGCTAGCTGATTTGTGATCAAATTCCTATAACAATATAGTATAATATCCCAAGTCGACAATGATGATCATAACTGCAATATTAGAAAAAAGAAAGATAACTGAAAACTTAGAAGCTACATTGCTTTGCTGTACCAGTACTGAGAAAAAGCTAAAGAAAACAAAGTGAGAAAAAAAAAAAGTGAACCTTCAAAGATGGACAAACCCTACTGGGCCAGCTACAAGCAGAATGATGGAGGCTAGCAAATGATTAGTAACCGCTGAATATATATATATATATATTTATATACTTGTTTGTAATAATCAAATTTCAATTTTTTTTTTTTTTTTTTGGTTTATATAGTTTGAGGTGGATTAGCTAGGACCAAGAACAGGTGCTAAATTTAGCGAAGATCAACGTTAGTTTAGAGATGATGACAACAATAATAATGATAATAAAAATTATACTTTTTTATTATTGTTATTTGGTGTTATATATTACTGTTGTGGTAGCTGAATTTAGCAGATGGGGAGGTTGATAAAGAGCCTTTTGTTCCTGTTGAATTAATATGTTGTCGTTGTTGATGATCATAGACAGTGTATGCGTGTGTGTATGGTTGGCACTACCTTTTTTTTTTCCTTTATTATTATCATTTGAGGGAAAGAAAAGAAAAGAAATAAAAGAGACTATTGTAGTTTGAATTCTTCTTATTCAAGTATACAAAGTGAGTGGAGGGCATTTGATTGGATTTCTAACTTTTTCATTTGTTTATATATGTTTGTGGAATGTGGTAGTGGAAGTCAGAGGGCGGCCCACTGGGGCTGCTTTTAGGGTTTCTCTTGATTACTTGAGAGAGACAAACCATTATTTGAGAGATTAGATCACCAAGTGAAAGAGAGGGCTGTTTTGCATGCGCGCGTGAACATTTAAATGGCGCGTTTGATCAGTCTATTATTTGCTTCTTTATATAATTACATGGTTTCTATAGAATGGCCACATTATAATGGTGCATTAATCAGTGTATTAGATACATAATGGAGATACGTAAGCCATTAAGTTTCTCAAGTTTCAGATCCCGAACATAATTAAATTTTGAATTTTGAAATCTGAGAACGTTGTATGTATAAGTCATATTCTAATCTTTCTTTGAGATATGTACTATTCATCTCCTTATAGGTTCGATTTAAAAGAGATTGATGAATACCAATAATGCAACATGATAGTCTTTGTTTTTAGAAGTTAGAACTAATCCAATGTGAAGTATACATACATATATATATATATAATGTAATAGTATTTCTATAATCAGGACGTTCTAACTTTAAAAAGTAAGGACTAATCAATTAAATTCATCCATTACATTCTCTCTCTTAAAACAGTTTTTCTCTCCTATATAATTTAAATGGAATGTATGAATTTGATTGGTTAATACTTACTTTTTAAAATTAGAACGTTCTGGTTATAAAAATTCTCTATAAAGTAATTATATTATTAGTGTTTTTTAACTTTAAAAAGTTAAAAATAACCAATCAAATGCATCTATTGCATTTGAATTAAATAGAAAAGAGAATTTATTTAAGGAGAGAGAATACAATAGACGATTTTGATTGATTCGTTATAACTTTTTGAAGTTAGGAGGTATTAATGGGAAAATTATTATATATATAGTACTTCTAAAATGAGTACTCTCTTTTTTTAAAAGTAATGATCAACAAATCAAATTCATCTATTACATTTAAATTAATTAGAAGAGAAAATTTGTTTTAGGAGAGAAAATATAATTGATAAATTTGATTGTATATATATATTAATATTGGACTATAATGTTAATGTGCTTTTGACATTAATTTTGTCCCAAATGACCTTATATTAGTTGGAAAAAGATTTTCTAATTGAATGTTAGATTTATATTCATTGGACTATGATATTAATGTGCTTTTGACATTAATTTTGACCAAAAGACCTCATATTAGTTGGAAAAGGATTTTCTAATTGAATGTTAGATTTATATATTCTACCCTAATTTCATAAGTTTAGATTTTTGAGCCAGTCTAATCTTAATTTACCTAGTGATATTATGGTACTATAAATTAACGTTGAAATATAAAATTTATAATTTGAAAAGCATTAGTTTTATGTCTTCGTTGACTATAACTCTTCACAAAGCTATAATTAAGAATTCTTAATGCTTCCAAAGGCTGCTTAATGATCATAATCTCTTGCTAATCATTATGTGTTCTATGTTATCCGCCTTGAACTTTTGTTCAAACCTAGGCTGGAAATTAATTCTGGCTCAACTTTATCCAGCATAGATATCGAGATGCACATGTGTCGCCATAATTGCCATTGTCTTGATCCTTTGTCTTATAAGATAGAACTGTAATAATTAATTAAAAAGATTAACACTGCCGCTAAAAAGTGTCTATATAGCTGTTCTATATTACAAAATCCTCATAATGAGTAAAAACTTGTCCACAATATTAAGGGATTCGAGCTGGCCACACCATTTGTTTTCAATCTGTAATCTTACTAGGTACCAGCTTGCACATTATTCTGATGTCCATGATGGCCACATCGATGAATTACATCAAGCCATCAAAGGATGATCCTTTTTGAAGAAATACGAGAAAAAACTTTATTCAAATTATAGTGTTACATATATTTTTAGCATGGAAAGTTATCACTTTCACTTTCGAATATTTATTCCAACTAAATAGTTTTATTCTACTGAATTTTTTACCCAAAAAAGGCTTTCATTAGTTTGGTAGAGTTTCCATAAATGTATGTATATGTAGCTCATCAATGTCCCTCTCTAAGAGTCTGGAGACGTCGTGTGATTTTTATGCTTTACTCTCATCTCATTGATCCATCTTAGATTTTATGTACGATATATTAATTTTGGGTTGTTCTTGTTCATCATAAAAACAAACAATTACATTTTTTGAAATTAATGAAAAAAGAGAAAAGAAAAGATCTTTTCTGATGGTTAACTGCTTTTAGCAGTCTGTACTTGGAGGTCACCAAAGCAAGGATTTGGGGAATGGCCTTTATAGAATCTAGTTCTAAATGTTTGAACCATTCCAATACAACTAAATCAAGATTGACTTTATCTATATTAAGAGAAGAGAATGACCACTTTTTCGTGATTATTGATCAGAACTCATAATATATATGTAAATCAAGTTAAATTTAGGAGCCTTAAAGAGCAGCTGGCGCCAACTGCATTCTAATTAAAGAAGAAGATAAAAAGATGAAACAAAAAAAAAGGACCATACAAGTTTTTTTAGAAAGACAAAGCAAAGCATATATATGCAAGTTGATGATAGAAGTTACAAGTTTACTTCTCTTGGCTTTTCTTGTCCTTTCATGTCCTCACTAGCCATGCTAACATATATAATTAAGAGAGAAATCAGATTAGAGAGAAGAGAATCCATGAAACAAGAATAATACCATTTTAATAATTTTTTTAAGGCTAACATTGATTGGGTCAATAGTATATTGAGATTTATCAAGATTAATGACTACATGCACGATTCGGTTTTCTACTTATATATCGGACACAGTTACTCCAACAATAAAAAAGTGAAAATAAGCTACACAAAATTTGTAAAATGTATTTGATGATATTTGAATCTTCATCATTAAAATTAATGAAAATGTGCACAATAAACTCAGCTAGAAGGAATGTGCCACAAACCGACAATTGTGTTGTCATTATATATATAAAAGTTGTTCCTATCAAACTTGATTAATCGTCAAATCTTAGTTTTACATCTGGATGATAAGATATCCAAATTAAAGCAAGTTAAGCAGTGTCAATAAAATATCAGGGAACCAAATGATAAAATAGCCAAATCAATCACGTACTATATACTAGAAATCAAAAGAGGCTTAAAATTGAAGAATCCCTTTGACAAATGACCAATCATGAGAAAGAAAAAATAAAGTAGAAGTAATAGTTAAAAAAATCTCATTGATTGGTATCTATTTTATATCTGCTTTACCAACTTTTTTTGTGACTTTGAAATTGATTGGGTGATGGGTATTATACCATTGGGATCAGTACTGGTTGCTGCTGTTGAGTAGTACTCAATGGAATTGAATTCTTATATTTTTCTTCTTTATTTTTTTGTGTTTTATATGTTTTCTTGATGAAAAGATGAAACATAAAAAGGAATACTAAAAGGAAAAGCATCTAAGGCAAGGCATCATTGTGATGTTTATTATAAAAGCACATACGACTCTAGCTCCCACAGCAATAGTTACAATCTCACTTTAATAGAGTATATAGCTTTTCTTTTTTTTTCTTGTTTTGGCTAATCAAGTGCAAACTGATCAACAACATACATTTGTCTTCAGCTTCAAGTTTTTCTGGCTCAAAAGGGTTATTTCTTTTTACACTACTTTGAATCTAATCTTTTGAACCCCTTATTTATATAAGAAAAAATTCCAGCATATGATACTAAAATGATATTATCAGTTTTCATTAATTATAGTTTGCCAACAAAAGGAAAATTTTGTGAATAAAAACCATAAAATATAATATTTTGTAGTCCTTTATTCATAAACACTGATGGTGTCAAAAATAATTATTTCAATAGTTCGTGATATTATTCAAACTCACAGCGATACTCACAGCGATAGTAGTAATATATATGTTGACTCACCTCCGCATAGAAGTTTGATTTTGCCAAAAAAATACATACATACATACATACATACATATATATATATATATATTTTTGAAATGGAATGGTATGCTTGCAAGCTTAATTAGCTTTTTCAAAGACTTTTTTTCGAGTTGTCAAGGTCTTTGACTCCATTGAAATGTTCTGATTTGAAAATACATATTGAATTCCTCTCCACCTCATAAGAATCACATCCCTTAATTAAGTCTCGAACTTACTGCCTTTAAATTACAAGTTGGAGATAATTGATTGATGAAATTACTATTACTCGATTGTACTTCACAAAATAATTTGGATATTATGTAGGTACTTTCTGGAGGTTCACAATCGCTTGGATTCTGTATTGTGTGACACACACAAAGTAGAAGTGACAAAGGATATAAGTGGACGACAAGAAGTACTTATGACGACTTCATGCCGCTTTAATAATATTGGTATTTTAAAAGAAAAAACATGCAAAGAACATGTTCTAATCTATGGATAAAGAAGAAGAAAAAATCATCTTTGGAACTTTGAAGACACTACTTGGACTTGGAAGTAGTGAACTTGGGCAAATATAAATATTTGGGCCACAATTATTTGTCTTTGGCAATACTCTTCAACTATTAAGTCACATATGTAACAGGGCACGGAAAAAATGCTTTCTACATCAATCTGAGGCCATAACTGAGAGATCCTTCTATGATAAGAACCCCTGCAGGAACCACTCATCTCGTAGATGTTCTGCAAAACTATGTCTCTAACAAGCTATATGTATTATGAGCCACAACATGTGCCACTGTCTGTTGAAGTTTAAAGACAGAATCAAATTTGTCAGATGCCGTCATCCCCTATTTTGTCAACTGAGCTCAGACACATGCTTGAACTAAAATTTTTTATATTCAGTTACATGATCTTAGAGTTCATACAATATGTGCATATATGTAATAGAGGAATGATGTGAAAATAATGTTGATGTACCAATCTTCTGCTGATTTAACAACTTCGTTGAAGAAACTGGAAACCATCTGGCTGCTACATAGTGATAGGATAAACTCATAGTACCAAGTGGATTGATATCTCTCCTTTAGTCTTCAAAAAAGTGGCTTTCACCGTTCCAAAATTGTTTTGGGCATAAATTTTAGGCCAGTCCAAGATGCGTCTGTTCAGTTAAAGACACTCAAGACTTTGGACTTATATTCTAGTCCTAGTTTGTCGAAGTAAAAGCGATAAGTAGTTGAATCCACGAAAAGGAAACTTATTCCAAATGAATACTTTTATTAATATATCAAAATCTAGCAGTTCAGCTGCTTGAATAATAAAAAGAAAATAAATTCTCAAAATTTGTCCAGAACGGCAAATTTGAGGCATTGAACAAACTCAACAAAATAAACGGCGCTAGAGACAGAAATTCCTACTAAAAGTCACGAAGACTACTCGAAAACGGTCTAAACTGGGGAAAAAAACTTAAGAGCAGAAACGGAGCCCGAAATGATTAAATTTGAAGTCTTGTCATGGTCTTTCACTCAGGGACATAGGCCCATGTCTGTTTTGTCCGTCTCGCCGGAGTCTTTGAATTAGTATTATAATTATGAGCCCAAATTGAACATCGTTTATCCCCACTTTTGGTCACTAGAAGTGTCCTACATCGGTCTAGTTTGCTGGCGATTGGCAAATGGTCAGTTATAGTCCATTAAAGAAAAGTCAGGTAACATGTAGCCTACTTCAGATAAAAATTAATTTGGCTAGAATAGAGTGCAGTAGACTGATGATAAACAATCTCAGGAAAAACAGTTGAACTGACATTTTGATAGTACAATGTGCAAGCACAGGTCCACAATTGGCAGATGAGTAATAGGGAGTTGCAATATATGTGAAAATAGGACCACAAACAAACTTCAATCATTGATATGACACAATTGTCTTAAGAACAAAATTACAAAGTTTGCAATATATTTAAAGCAAATGTTATTCATTATCAGTAAATTAAAGAAGAAGCTAGGTTGGAAATTGAGCTATAGAACGAGAAAAAATCATTGCAACTTTCATTGAAAAGTATAGAATCATGTATGAAAATCAAGCTGTTCCCTTGAGCTTCTTGGCAATGCCAGCAAAGTACTTTCCCTGGTGAAAGGCTTGCTCTAGTTCAAGCTCAGTTGGCTGTCTTGATCCATCCCCAGCAAATGTTCCAGCACCGTAGGGGCTGCCACCCTTCACTTTCTCCATTTCAAACATGCCGGCTCCAAATGTGTATCCAATGGGCACGAAGATCAATCCGTGGTGAACAAGCTGAGTAATAGCAGTCAAGCTGCATAAAATTCCAGTTAGAAACGATGCACAATAGATACTATAAAATTCAATGCTTCATTCAAACAATGCCACTTGTGAAGCATTTCTTAGTTAGAATTAAGAAATTCGGGTTCTAGTTTAATGTTCTTTATAGAACCAATCGTAGCACAATGGGAGGAAATTTGTCGAAGGGGAACTCACGGGGTAGTCTCTTGTCCACCACCTTGAGATCCAGTGCTGTAGAAAATTCCAGCAGGTTTGCCAGCAAGCTGTTGTGTTCTCCATAGACCTCCGGTTGCATCCATAAAAGCCTTAAATTGAGCGGCCATCATTCCAAATCTAGTGGGGAAACCCAAAAGAAGTCCATCAGCTTCCGGAAGCTCATTAGGTGTAATGATAGGTACATCACTCTTCGGTGGTGCACTCATCTTTCCAAGGACCTCTTCTGGTAGCGTTTCGGGTACCTGTCCGAGCCATTAATCATATAATTAGATATCTCTGTTCTTACATGTAGGAGACTAAACCACATATCTTTGATAGTTAATTATATGATCCGGGTCTAATTTCTGTGACTGGTAGCACATTTTACCATTTTCAATGGTTGCTGTCAACTAAGATTGGCATAGTAGAGTAGCCTCTCGTCAGGCAAATCAAATCAATCTTTGGGATTTTTGAAGTATGAACCATACTTGAAATTGTACACCTATTCAATCAGTGAAGATAAGAATAATCCATAGATGTATCCTATACCTTTCAACATATAATAAATCTCACTTGATTCAAAATAGAACTGTTTTAAGACCCCCAAATTAGAATCACGGAAAGTCAAAGGCAATGCCATTCCTCAGTTAAAGATGCACATTGAATAACTAGCCTAGATACATGTATAAGTGGTCACAACTCACAACACATCTTTCAAACTGATAGAATTATCTTCTGTCAAACAGCATAAAAAACAGAAGTAGCCACCATTCCGGCTAACAAATGCCAAAAAACAAAGCGACAAGGTAAATATGCTTCCCCAACTTTCAAGGCCATATGCTATATATTGCAAGTTAATTCAGCAATGTGATTGAGCAACACAACGACAAACCTGCCATAGTTTTACTTCTACTCCTTCCACGGAAGCTGCACCTTTTTTTATCTCTTCGGCTAGCTTCTCAACATGTCCGTACATAGAATAGTAACTGTACACGATACGAAAACAATTCACATTATCACTCTAATAGTGATTAAAAAAACCATGAAATTCAACAGTGACATTTTCCTGGATAGGCTATACCATAGTTTCTACTTTCCAAACAAAGCAAATGTTGTTGACATGTCTCATAATGCATGATTATTAACGGGAAAAGTTATCATTATGTGAAAAATTAAACTCACTTTAACGCCACATGACTTTATCGAGTATGTAAATTTTCACTTCAGACATAATTTCAACAGCATTTCAATTACTGTATAAAAATCAGTCAATCTAAAGCAAGTTTTAGTTTCTAGAATGATATGGTGAAATAGCAGAGCACAATAAAAAGCATATCCACTAGTATCCCAAGCCCATGAAAATGAAAGGCACTTGGAACACATAAGCATATTAAATTCAATGCAATGAACTGGTCTCAACAATGATGAATGATGGGACCACACTCTCTAAAAAAAGTTTGGGATAGCATTTCACTCTCAATTATTATTATTTTCAAAAGGTAGGTCGAGTTTCACAATCACTTTTTTCGTGCTTTATAACAAATTGACTTCATAAATCACGTAACCTTTCAGTCTTTCTTTTTCACTTATATATACATACAAACCTTGCTTGCATAACTGAACGCTAGACATACGCGTGGTATTATGAATTACAAATTTACAATCATCTAGCACCACCTAAACATTACACACCGAACGGCGCGAATTTGACCCTCGTACCATCTCTACCAACTACCAAGTAATAAAAAAATTCGGAGCTACAGGTTCTTCCAGAAAATGTAAGTACAAACAGAGAAATTAAAAGCATCAAAAGACGATAGCTTAGTTTGGCCAAAAGTGTCTAGATATTTTTGGCTCAGGCATAGACAACTTTTTTTCTTTATAATTTTAAATTATCCAAATTCTATGGCTCTCTTCTACTTATATATATATATATATATATATATATATCATTCTATTTATCTCTATACACTTGGATCATTAACATATCTCAATGACAAGATTGCAATACCTCAGCTGTTGTTACAATCAATCAGAGACGAATTATTATCATAATCAAGCCAGATTTCCCAATTTGTTTCCTTTTCGAAAGAATGAAATAAATGCAGGAACATACTTCTTACAGAACTAAATGAACATTCGATTAAAAATTTCCAGATGAAAAATGAACCATCATCATGATCTGGAACCTTCAAAATGTTTTCCAGAACATTTTTCTCCAAAACAAGTCTCGATCATGAGAAAACACACCCTTACGAAGAATCAGATTGATTTTACATCAAAATGATCAATTCCAATAACCGAATTAAGCTGAATCAGAGATTCAGAGACTACAACAAAACACATATATATTCAACCACCATTTTTCTTTACTGTAAAAGTAATGTAACTATCTCTTCAATTCTCATATAACATCGTAATTCGATGATCAATCAACCCCCAGAATCACAAAATCTACAAAAAGAATAACCATCAACGAACAACAAACCGGAATCTGAACATCAACTTACAAACAAAGAAATCCAACATCGAGAACACATCATATATAATTTACAATGAACCAACCACCACAGCATTGATAATACACTACTGAACAAGCCATAACCATCCAGATCATCATGCACGAACAAACTAAAACACTCACTCATCAAACATCCCAGTTATTTCAAACATAAAATGAATATCACAGCAAAACACACATACATATACACAAAAACAACAGCTAAAACTGATCTTAACATGCATAAAACAAAACAAGGAATCCATCTACATAAACAAGAAAAACAAATGACAAAAGAGAAAGAGAGAATTCTGCTTACACAATATAGACTTTAGTGGCCATAGAGAGAGAGAGAGAGAGAGAGAGGGAGAGAGCTTGTATTGTGATTCTTTTGGTCTTGTTGTGTTTTGGTATTGGTGTTGGAGCAATAACCAATTTTGGTGGATGAGGGGACCGTTACTTACAACAGAAATGCCACCTCAGATTTTGATTAGTGGTCTTTGCTTATTTACTAATTAATTCAACATCTTACATTATTTATTTAGTGTTTAATTATTATTAATGAATGTGTAATCACATGATTAGTGGTATCGTCTACATTTGTTTTTCGTTCGAAGTCATCAATGTGTGTTTTTTAAATACGTGGTTTGGGTTGTTGATGTCATGTCCTTCATCATTTTCGTTGTATTTTTTTATCCTAATTATTATCGTATACAAACATTTTTAGTTCAAAATTATTGGGTGTATATTTCATTATTTTGTTAGGTGGCAATTTTGAAAGCAATTTTCTTCCTTTGAATTTTGTTCAACCTTTTTTATTAAATGACTAAAATATTTATGTAATTATACCAAATGACATAGAAGCAAAAATTTACCTTACAATGTTTATTTTTATTAAAAAAAAAAAAAAAAACCTTAAACGCTTTAATTTGGGATTTCACTAGCTTCTAGTGGGTTATTTATCATAACATATTTACTCATATATTAACATCAAATATTATATATATCTATATATGTATGTATGTATGGTTACAGATTTTATGGTAATAACACCTTTCAGAAAAATTTTATATATATATATATTTCATATTTAAACTTTTAGCAGGTGGTAATGAATTTTAATATAAAATATGTGAAAAATTAAACCATACTTTTTTTGGAATCTTCTCGAAATAAGAGACTCTATTATTAAAATTACCAGACAGTAATTTAAATTACCAACTAATGTATGAATTTCAAAATTGAAAAGGTAAATTTTATGAGTCAAATTTGTG